>CM048839.1:92816808-94316808 GCA_026545765.1 Plantago major
ATGTATGTATGTATGTATGTATGTATGTGTACATATATGTACATATATGTATATGTACATATACGTGTATATATGTATATGTACATATACGTGTATATATGTATATGTATATATGTACATATGTACATATATGTATATGTACATATACATATATGTGTATATGTACATATGTATATATACATAGACATAACTCCAGCAGAGTTGCAACAACAATTGCAAGTTTGGAGCACTTCCGACGTATCAAAACTTCTAGTCAAAGTGTTTCCGACGTATATTTAATTATATATGCGAATCCACGAAATTTTTGTAGCATTGCCCTCTTGCTTCCGACGAACTAGAGTCTTTCTTATGAGTACCAGAGCCCTAAAAAACGTTATGCTAGATTATATCTGGTTGAGCGACGGCCCTTCCACTCGGCACCGTCGGATCATATACGATGGATTCTAACTACATATAATACAATGAAATCTGGTGAACGGATCTATATTTCTATATTTTTGGAAAAGTACTTACAGAAAGAAGTGGCTTATATCCGCCGTAACTCGAGTAGCTTATAAAATGTTAAGTAGCTTTTATATTGAGCAAAAACAGGTTGTAATTGTATAGCGGTATGAGCCCGAAATCATCAATGGCCTTACTGAGACCAAAGTGCATATATATATATGTATATACATATATATATATATATATATATATATATATATATATATATATACATATATATGTATATATATATATATATATATATATATATATATATATATATACATATATATGTATATACATATCTATATATATATGTATATATATCTATATAGATATCTATATATATACATATATGTATACATATATATATATACATATATGTATACATATATTTATACATATATGTATGTATATACATATATGTATACATATATGTATATACACATATACATATATGTAGATATATATATATATATATATATATATATATATATATATATATATATATATATATATATGTGCCCCCAAAAAGTTCGGGGCTGACCGCACAGGGCCTTAACCGGCCCTGGGTGTCTCAATCCCAGCCAGTCACACGATCGGAATGGACACGTACATTTTGATGAAAGAGTATAAATATGAACAAATCTCCATAATGAGGTAAGTTATTATTATACTCTTATACCACAAAACTATAATAGGAAGGTAATCAACCTCCTTTCAGTAAAGTCTTCTCCGGGTTGACACATAGCAAACCGGGTTTACCGTACTACAAACCCCACCCTCAGCAACCACATGAGGACATTAAATATCATGACTTGAGGAATGGATTACACTTCAGGGAATTGGATTAGGACGATTTAGATATCCCATTTCGCGACAACTACGAACGTAGGAAATACCCCTCTTCATTTGGCACCGTCTGTCGAAATCCGATACAGAAAGTTTTCTAGCTCTCCAGCAATATGGTAGGTCCTCGACGATCAACTAGGACAACAACCAACAATGTTGTTACCCCAGCCCCTAGACCCAGAGGTCGTCCTCCCATCGGGAGAAGGAACCCACTCGCTACAAGGAGAAATATAAATAACCAGTGTTGTTGAAATTTGAGTTCGACCCTGGCCTCAGGTTCGACCTCGCATGTTGTAGCTTTGGAATTGGTAGTTGATGCCCTCCTTCTCGTTTTTTTTTAACCATGGCCTTTTGTTTTGTTTCCCACAACCGGTGCCAATATGATGTGGTATAAGAATGGATAAGTCAATAGTCCAAGTCCAATGTCCTCCAAGAGCTTAGATATAGTGAAATGTGTAGTTTGTATCCTGATATTGACCTGCAAGGAAGAGGTAAGGGGTTAGACCCCTTTGTGCATGTTTTTCTTAGGCAAATTGGGCTAAGATTCAACTAGTTTTGTCGGTCCTTCAAGCTGGGGCTCGGACTTACAATCATAGAGATTGGAATGTTGCAAGTTATGTGATTACTTTATGAGGAGTAAATGCTCTCCTATATATAGTAGAAAACCAACGAGACATATCTCAGACTCATCAGAGGTTAGTCTGCCTAGCGTGATGGTGACACGTGTCGTCGGAGTGTAGTGGTGTGTTTGGGTCACGTAGAGAGTTTACCGTGTTAGGTATCGTCCACTGAAAATTGGAGCTCGGGTCGGCCCTGATTCCTGAGATATAAGATTTCGTATCTTGTTCTTGCTTTTTGGGAAATCCGAGACTAGGGTATCGAGGGTCGGACCCTCCTGACAACCAGATCTGACTCCTTTTCTTATGGTTCCTATACTTTGGTGACGGGGGTCGTGCCACCTTCCGGAGTGGAGTGTCAGACTCCTGAGTAATAGGTCTCACAACGTACTTAGCTCGCCTTAATTCGCCAATTCTGAGGTCGAACTTATTTGTACATATCAATGGTGTTGACGATATATATGGTGAGGAGTTTTGAGATGTGTATTCATTATGTTCAATGTAAAAAAGATGGTGCTGGTTAGCTAGGTATCAATTCAAGAAATTAAATTTTATGGTGTGGTGGGATGGTTTCTTATTTCTTCCTCCTTTTTCCAATGGAGAAGAAAAGATGAAGTGATAGATTAGTAACAAATAAATGATTCAGTGATAATTTGTGGTACGTGGATTGGTATATACTCCCTCCATTTCAGAAAAAGTGTTACATTTTACTATTCAGCGGTCAACTGTCTCCGCGTTTGACCACAATTTACTCTTAAACGATATTAATAAATAAATTATTAAAATTATATAATGAAAATTTAGTAATTAAAATTTTATTATATGATTTTATTAAATTATTTACTATTATCGTTTATGAGTAATTTATGGTCAAACTCGAAGACAGTTGACCGGTCAAAGTCAAAATGTAACACTTTTTCTGAAATGGAGGGAGTAGTTCATATGGTAAATTCGGGATGGTGATGCTGATTTGACTTTTTGCGTGGACACGATTAAATTTAGGTATAACATTTTATTACCTTTTTTACTCGGTGAGTATCACCAATTTTCTTAGTGAAAACAAGTAATGTTTTTGGATATGTTCTTTTCTTCGTGAAAACAAGTACATGATTGTTTTCCAAGTGATTAAAATCGCGTAAACCTGGTTGAACATACCTATTTTAGTCTGATTTTAACCGTTGGCCAAACATCCTCCATTATTTAGTATCGATTTTAATAAAACATATGGTATGTATCTAGAATACGCTCCAAACACATAGCATTTGTCGTTATTCTAGTATATAGTACTCCCTTCGTTTCTGTAAAAGTGAAACAATTTTGATTTGCATAATTTTTAAGAAAAATGTGGTCCCCAAAAAGTATGTGGTTAAGAATGAGTTTGAGATATTAATTGAGTGAAAAAGTACACATGGGCCCAAAAATGTGTGATTAAAAATGAATTGTACTATGGAATTAATTTCCATAAAAGTAAATGTAACACTTTTTAGTAAAATGTCCAAAAACGAAAAATTGTTTCACTTTTACAGAAACGGAGGGAATATATAGTACTAGTATTTTTTTTTTTGAAACAGCAAAAAATATTATATTAATCATGAGGAGCATAAGAAATGCTCAATAGTGTAAATACATAGTCAATTGACCGAAACCATCAACATCGAATGTCCAAACCAATACTACTCTATAACCTCAACAAGGTTTTACACCAAAATCAAAACTCAACCTAAACCCTTTCGAATCAAGACCGAGTAGCCATCACTCTTTTTATGGATCAAGTACACAAAGTTCTTCACCAATGATGTGGGAGACTCCATCAATTCATAGAATACCGATAGTGTCTGTTTTACCGATGTCCGCACTTTACTAGTATAATTTAAGCTCAAACTATCCTTATAAATTTGGTGAACGCAGGTGAAGCGGGCACTATAATCAAAGAGAAACCAAGAAAAGGAACAAAAAGAGTATATAAATTTACTGAAAATTACTGACAAAAAGACAAAAGTGCAAGCACGGTGTCTTATCAGAACCCATGAAATTATAACTGCACATTGTTCAAATGCCGTGGTTTCAAAGGCGGAGTTATGGTAAGAAAATAGGAACAAAAAAATACATGAATTATGGAATTTGCCAATGAAAAAATAACTTTTTTTTTTTCCACTGTCAGGATTTGAACCTGGATTCCAAATATCTTGATCAAGGAATTTGTCAGTGCTACAGTGAGCTCTTTTGTAGGGGTGTTCACAATCCGGTCCGGACCGGAACCGGACCGGATTATCCGGTTTGGTCTAGATCGGAAACTTACCGGATTGGTTTTCGGTTTGCACAAATAGTTACATTCCGGTTCCGGATTGGTTCCCGACAAGACCCGGAAATCCGGTCTTGGACGGGAAAAACCGGATAATTAATCATTGTATATATATCCTAACTAATCAACTACTAAATGAAGATCAATGGCACTTAAATTAATGTATTGCATATAAATCCTAAGTGATCTAGTTTTACAGTAATGTTAGTTTGTTGTTTAGTTTAGTTAAAATTTATTAGTTAGTTAGTTTAGTTACAGAAACTAAAGCATAACTAATATAGTTAGTTTAATTATGAAAACTAACACATAATTAATTAGTTTAGTTAGAGTATATACTTTTATACATACTAACGTTGATTACTAGTATCAATTAATACCAAGCAAAAGAAGTTTCTTAGCTCCCTTCGAACACAAGTGCTAATTCGGTTCAAAACCGAAACAAACGGTCCGGTTCCGGTCCGGTCCGTATACATTCTGCATCGATTTTCGGTTCATGAATATTTATGATTCTGGATCCGGTCCATTTCGGATCCAGGCCAGTTCGGATCCGGTTTTGGACCGGTGAACACTCCCTACTTTTGAACATTATTTGTAAAGTTTACTATTAATATTAAAACCACACAATAATATATGTTTGATTCTTTTCTAAAAGCATCTTTATACAATAAAACATCGTTTAATCGATAACTTGATAACATCGATAAAATAAAACAATTGTCCGTCCACAGCTTGGGACCAGTTCAAATTAGACCACAAACGATTAAGTAATAAGATAATAACTTTTAATTACCAGTGTATTGTAGTAGTCCGAACTATGGATTAGTAATTACATACATACATGCATACATACATACATACATACAAAAAGTATATGAATTAAGGAATTTGCCACTGAAAAAAAACATAAAAATATTTTCCACTGCCAGGATTTGAACCTGTATTCCAAATATCTTGATCAAGGAATTTGCCGGTGCTACAATGGACGCTATTGAACATTATTTGTAAAATTTACTATTAATATTAAACCACACAATAATATACATTGATTCTTTTCTAAAAGCATCTTTATACAATAAAACTTCATTTAACTGACTCGATAACTTGATAACATTGATAAAATAAAACAATTGTCCGGCCATAACTCGGGACCAGTTCAAATTAGACCCCAAACGATTAAAAAATAATATAATAACTTATAATTACCAGTGTATTGTAGTAGTCCGAACTATAAATTAGTAATTTCATACATACATACATACATACATACAACTGCACATTGTTCAAATGTCGTGGTTTCAAAGGCGGAGTTATGGTAAGAAAATAGGAACAAAAAAAAAAGTATATGAATTCTGGAATTTGCCAATGAAAAAAAAAAAAAAAAGTTTTTTCCATTGTCAGGATTTGAACCTAGATTCCAAATATCTTGATCAAGGAATTTGTCAGTGCTACAGTGAGCTCTTTTGTAGGGGTGTTCACAATCCGGTCCAGACCAGAAAATGGACCGGAACTGGACCGTATTATCCGGTTCAGTCTAGATTGGAAACTTACCGGATCGATTTTCAGTTTGAACAAATAGTTACATTCCGGTTCCGGACAAGACCCGGGACCGGAAAAACCGGATAATTAATCATTGCATATATATCCTAACTAATCAACTACTGAATGAAGATCAATGGCACTTAAATTAATGCATTGCATATAAATCCTAACTGATATAGTTTTACAGTAATGTTAGTTAGTTGTTTAGTTTAGTTAAAATTTATTAGTTAGTTAGTTTAGTTACAGAAACTAAAGCATAACTAATATAGTTAGTTTAATTATGAAAAAACTAGCACATAATTAATTAGTTTAGTTAGAGCTAGTATATACTTTTATACATACTGTAACGTTGATTACTAGTATCAATTAATACCAAAGAAGTTTCTTAGCTCCCTTCGAACACAAGTGCTAATCCGATTCAAAACCGAAACTGAACCGGAACAAACGGTCCGGTTCTGGTCCGGTCCGTATACATTCCAGATCGGTTTCCGGTTCATGAATATTTATGATTCTGGATCCGGTCCATTCCGGATCCGAGCCAGTTCAGATCCGGTTTTGGACCGGTGAACACCCCTACTTTTGAACATTATTTGTAAAGTTTACTATTAATATTAAAACCACACAATAATATACGTTTGATTCTTTTCTAAAAGCATCTTTATACAATAAAACATCGTTTAATCGATAACTTGATAACATCGATAAAATAAAACAATTGTCCGTCCACAGCTTGGGACCAGTTCAAATAAGACCCCAAACAATTAAGTAATAAGATAATAACTTTTAATTACCAGTGTATTATAGTTGTAACAGTCCAAAAATTCATAATTCGAATTAAAACGTTTTAACACGATCCGCGCGTTTGAGCGGAGTTCGTGTAGCGTCAACGAATTTCCTCTTGAAAAATCGAGCCCAATTTTCCCTGTTAAGGCCAAACCATCATGTAATTAAATTTCTTAAAAACCTCAATTAATTATGTTCAGCCGTTTGAGAAGTTTAGAAGACTATCTTCTCTTTATCAATGTTTCTTTCTTCAGCCAATTTCATGAAATCATTCTCAAAGTTTAACAAGATTGTCAGGTTCACCAAATCCAAAGTTTAGTGTCTTTAAAAGCTTTGTCTTCTAGAAAATAGAGTTTTATCTCTATTGTTAAAGAAAGTGCAGCGTGGGATTGGCTCTTGGTTGGACACGTCTTAACATTCTTGTGTGTTCGAGTTCTCTTGATTGAATCATCGTTAAAGACAAGTTTCCCTAGGACTTGCATCACAAATATTTATATGTATGATGTAAATCTTGTGTGATTAATTGGTATATGGGTTATGGGTTTGTTACAAGTTCCCTTAAGGTTTCATTCTATGTTATGATAAGTGATCATTGCAAGTTCCCCTAAGAAACATCACGTAGTATTCTTTAGTTCGGTTGTGTTATGTTTATGGATTACTTGTTATATATTTATGTGTTTTGAGATCTGTATAATTTATCTGATAATCAATGAACCTTTAATGATTTAGAATTGACAATAGAGAAACATATGTTGTGATACATGATCTCTGTTGTATCCCTAATCGTGATGAGTTTATGCTAGTTCAAGTTGTTAATTAATTACATGAGCAATTTGGGTTTTGCTACTAAATGTTGGAAGTATGTCGAGAATTTGGAAGGCCATGATTGATCATTTTGATTTGTTTTGGTAATCAGAGTATGATTAGCCTTATACAAACTTTGGTGGGATTACTTGTCTCAAGTGGACTAACATCACTTTCAGCTAAGAGCTTGTGAGTTTAATAATATGTTACTGTATAGCCATGAATATGCTGAGTAAATTAACTTAGTTCTTGTTCTTTCTCTTGCATTACTTTGCTAGTTAATGGTGACATGGTACATGTAGGTACTAGAGTTTCTACTCATGTGTGTGCTCGTGCATGTCTTGTTGTTTTTGTCAATTTGATTTTGGTTATTTTAGCTAGCTTACCGTTGAACCAGTGTCCTGTCATGATATATGTGAACTTGGGATTGGTTTGATTACTCTTGATGTTTCCAGATTCTTATGTATATTTATCTGAGATATGACGTGGTACTATACATTTTTGTACACACACATTAGTCCATCCATTCATGAGTTAGAGTATAGAGAGCATACATTCACTTTAATAAGATGTTAAGGTTTAAAGTAAAGCAAGCTTCAAAGTTTAAAGATAAGTAAAGGGCTCGTAGGGAAATATTCTGGTATTTGTGGTGCAGTTATGTTTATGTTCAGCGGATAGGGACCAAGGTCCTGAGGCCGTCAGTTTTTATTTATTCAACGGATAGGGCCACGAAAGTGACCTGAGGCCGGCAAATAGCCACCATGGGCCAGGATAGGAACCTACGATGCCAAGTGAGCTCGCGATCATGTTATGTTTTAAGATGTTTCAAGTTAAGTTTCAAGTTCAAGTTCAAGTTAAAGAGTTTTCAAGAAGATTAAGTTCAAGTGCTTAGAGTCAAGTCGGGTCAAGTCAGGTCATAGGGTTGCATTGCATTAAGTAAGACTAAAAGATTTAAAAGACATGAAGATAGAACTTTAGGTCATGGCACGTGCATGGAGCTTGTTCAGCCAGTGGTCACGGCTGACCCCTTTCTAAATATCAATTTTAAGTTTGAAGCCGAGCTTTGGAGTGGAGCGTTGCCGGAGCAGTGATCACTACCAGAAGCATCTTTACTATTTTCAGTTTTAACGATTTTCAAGACTATGTATTATTGCAAGATTTTACAATTTTATAGTTCCGCTGCATTTTCTGACTGGTTCACGAATTATATTTAAGAATTTTCATGTCAAGTATAAGGACGCACAAGGCGTCGAACTATGTTTTAAATTTTCAAAAGTCAAGTTCATTGAATTTTAAAGCTCACTTAACCATGTAGTCATATTTTTCTTAGTTCTTTTTAAAATTCGTATGCCAAGAGTAGTCCGAACTATGGATTAGTAATTACATACATACATACAAAAAGTATATGAATTAAGGAATTTGCCACTGAAAAAAAAAACATAAAAATATTTTCCACTGCAAGGATTTGAACCTGGATTCCAAATATCTTGATCAAGGAACTTGTCAGCACTACAGTGGACCTTTTTGAACATTATTCGTAAAGTTTACTATTAATATTAAACCACACAATAATATACGTTGATTCTTTTCTAAAAGCATCTTTATACAATAAAACTTCATTTAACTGACTCGTTAACTTGATAACATTGATAAAATAAAACAATTGTCCGGCCACAACTTGGGACCAGTTCAAATTAGACCCCAAACGATTAAAAAATAAGATAATAACTTTTAATTACCAGTGTATATTGTAGTAGACCAAACTATAAATTAGTAATTTCATACATACATACATACATACATACATACATACATACGTACATGGGCTTTTCTATTCTCAGGTCGACTACATACCCTGAATGCAGGTCTCCGTTAGATGTTTCCCACGTGGCATTGAATTCAATCTAATCCATCCGTTTTGGTTCGAAGTCATTTTTTTAATAAATTTGGGTACAATTGGTTATAAATTTTTTTTTAATAACTAAAAATCCCAAAAAATACGAAATGACAATAATACTTTTATGATATAGTAATTACTTTTATTAAGAAAAACATATATAATAAATATTTTAGTGCTGTAAAATTACTAATATAACCCCTAAATCAATTAAACGTGAACAACGACTTGCCATGGGAAGAACACGCCCAAAATTCTGCAAATATCAATTCTTTGGTGAAGAACCATAATTGTTCATATAAACAAATCCCAAAATTCGCCGGAAGGCGCAAGAGCCCTTATCAAATTCCCAAACTGATCAGCACCTAGCTCTTTGGATGAAAAAGTAACATGCAATTTTATTGTCACATTCTGGTGAGATCTCTTCCATACATGCCGTGTCTGATGAGGAAATTAAAGAAAATAGAAAACGGCAATACATGCTTCGCAGGGCAGGAGCTTCAAATTTCAAGAAGGATGAAAGAAAACAGAGAGCTTTAGATCACGACCACTGAATGAAGGAGCGCCCATGGACATAGCATTAATTATGGAAACATGGCGATTAGCAATGGATCTGGAAAAGTTTGAGGTTCAATTGATTTGTGAAATTAGGGCTAATGAATGATATAATTGTAAGATTGAATATAATGAAATTTAATTAATTTTATTTAATAAATTTGAATAGGGATATAACTGTACATCCATATTATAGTATTAAAATATAATAAAATATAATACAAATTACAAGATCGTACCAATGCCACGTGGCGGACATCTAACGGAGACCTGCATATAGGTTGGTACGAAGCCGACCTGAAAATAGAAAAGCCCTACATCGAAACACACAGAGACTCTGTCAGACAGATAGACAGACATACATACAATATATGTATGTATTACTCAGTTTAAATTTCTACCACAATATACTAACAAAACGGATCTATTATGTTAGTTTTTTTTAATTGATCTTCAAATATTTAATTTATCTTTTGAGTCTCCCCATTACGTTGAAAAGTTTCATCGTTGTCTTCCCGTACTACAACAAAAAGTTATAAGTAATTTTGTTGCCTACAATACTTCTTTTAGAGTGTCTGGTTCCAAAACTATGTTTCATTACGCTCAGGGTCGAACTCGGGATTTTTTCCGTCCCGTGCTACCATTTACCTTATTTAAATAACAATAATTGATTATTAAATAATTTAACAAATGAATGTAAAATATATTAAATTAATATAAAAATTGATATTTCTAAATATTATAAAAAAACATATTATAACAATTATTCTAAACGTATATATTTTCCACCATCCAAATGTTTTAAGTGGTTTTTAGCGAAGATTGATTTATGCTAAGATATATAAAACCTAAAATATCTTTTTTATAAATATATTAGTATAAGAACTATTGGCTCCCGGTTGATATTCCTCCGCGTAACATGCCATCAAAAGAATAATAATATGATTAGTATATGATACAAATCATAATTCACAAACTCAATAAGAGTGAGAAACAAACTAGCAACACTTGTCTTCTTATGTTAGTGGAAATACGGTGTTGAGCGTACAAGTACTAGAAAAAAATCGGATTGAATCCTGGACGAGACAGCAGTGTGACCACTTCCCCTTAAGCACAATTTGCTCGCATTTCTATGCTTCAAGCCTACTTGAGCAATGTGCTCCCAAGGTACAACGCCCAATCACAACTAATATTGGAAGCAACAAAATTAGTTCATTCGAACCTTTCAAGTGTTAAAACTCTCTTGATGCTCTAAGTGTATGCAAACTAATGCAAATCTCTATGAAATGAGATGGGAATGATGATGCCAAAAGATTAGAGGGAAGAGGAGAAGATTGTGTTGTTCTTCTTGTGTGCTCCAAAGTGGTGGAGAAAACCACCCTTTATAGCCAAGAAAATGTACCTCAAGGGTTACAACTCAATCCATGCACTAAAGCCATCATAAAACCTCATTAGAGGTGCAAGACCATGAGTTACAATTTTAACTCATCTTAAATCCGAAAATTAAAGAAATAAATGGTAAAATTGGAGTGATTGCATGGGAGATGTGCAAAAGACTTCTTCTAGAATATTCACATAATGTTTATACTCCCAATTTGTACCTCACAATTTGAGTCAACTTTTATTCACACCGTAATTGGTTTCGCCACGTATACACTATCACGCATGAACCCAATACGTCGTGATTTAACTATAAAACATGTCAAAACAAATGGTGGACCTCATATAAAATTTGCTCAAAGATATGTCCTCTTGACATTTCAACTTTTAAGTTAAGTTGCACATTTTACGGCTTTAGTACGTCTAAATGGTTGCTCAATCAACCAATTCTCGAACAAAAACCACTTTAAACCCACTTGCGTGTGGTCGTGTTGTCTTTTTTTAATTTCATTATAAAAATAGATCGTGTTAAATGTAAGAAGTTTAAATTTAATACATATATAATTCCGATATTTCCGAAATTCACCACGTGCCTAGCACGGGCTACTAGTAGCTTCGCCCAGAGTTGCATTGTCTTCT
This sequence comes from Plantago major, assembly GCA_026545765.1. Classification (NCBI taxonomy): domain Eukaryota; kingdom Viridiplantae; phylum Streptophyta; class Magnoliopsida; order Lamiales; family Plantaginaceae; genus Plantago; species Plantago major. The sequence continues at coordinate 92,828,660 of CM048839.1, forward strand.
TGTACTATAACAAAAAGTTAGGAATAGTTGTCGGTGCTTGCAATATTCTTTTTGAGTGCGGTTCCAAAACTATAACTACTTCACTCCAAATCAAAACCAGCAATCTCATAAACTGCAATTAGAGCACTTGCGCAGCAGGTATGAGCCTGAGCTTTCTAAATCTACAACTTCATAACTGCTACTACATGATGTTTATAAGTTCCAGCATTCCTATTCCTTTCGATGCGATATACAGCCTCTGCTGCAACTAGCTCAATATTTCAGCTTCGACACTTTCCCGTCTCACTTTCATGTTCTTGGATGCAAGTAAAGGGCAGAGGCAGACTTCAATACCACATGTAATGCGTAAGAGTAAAATGATACCTGCAGTAAACTTCCATGCTTTACAAACAAGCCCAATCAGCATTTTTAGCATCACCCATATAACTCCCAAGACACTCCTCAAGAAGACAAGATACATGCATAACATCATGAATCATGCGAATTCAATGCAAGATCAAATTGATTAAATCATCAAACAAGGCTTGAAAAGGTCACTATAATCTGCAATTTACGGCACTAACAATTAGAATCGACATGCAGCTAACAAAATGCAAGAACTCTGAAGGGGAAATGCAAAGAAACGGCACTGATCACCGTGGAAATCAATGAATTCATCCATATCTACATAATTGCCAATCCTCATTCCCTAACTCCCAACAAGAAAACAAGTCGAAGAAAAAGCTTCTGCATTGCATTGCATTATCTAGGAACACTACTAATAACTCTAGCACCAACTCTATCCAACTGTCTGATCCCAGCCAAAGCCTTCAATTTCCCTCCCTTCATGAATGCCTCCACCATACTCTCCCCAATCTCCCTCCCTCTCTCCTCACTATCCGTCACTGCCACAATAGTCGGACCGGCACCACTTATAGTGCAGCCCAATGCTCCTGCAGCAATGGCAGCCATCTTAACCGCCTCCATCCCGGGAATCAAAGGAGCTCTCCTCGGTTCCACTATCTTATCCAATGATAGCGCCTTTCCCAACCCACTCAAATCCCCCAACAACATCGACGCCACCAACGCACATGCCTGCCTGCTATTCCACACATGACTCGACATCATGATCTCAGTCGACAATGCTGCCCTCATCTCCTTCGTCGGAGCCTGAAATTCAGGATTCACCAACACGAAAAACAACTCCTTATCCGTAGGAAAGGCTAGCTGCATCAGCTCTAGTGGATCATCGTTACTAATCAGAACAAAGCCGCCTAAAATCGCAGGGGCAATATTGTCCGCGTGGTATCCGGCGAATTTCACCTCCGATTCCAATCCGGCGATCACGAGATCAGACGGAGACAACAATCCGCCGAAAAGCTCGTTGACAGCTGGCGGCGCTAGATCCGAGGCCACTACCGAGAGGAAGGCATTTCTCGAGAGAGAGCGAGAGGCCTACCGATCGGATATTCAGCATCTTCATCACGGCAATTGCGGCAACTCCGGCGCAGTTTCGATAGGAACTTTACTAAGCTTTCCTCCGTCGCCAATTCCGTCGATTTCACAACCTAGGAAGTCGAATCCGGGGCCGAGATTGGCGACGGTATCCGGAGCGAAGGATTTGACGGAGGTGAAGACGGGTTGGGGATCAGAGTTGGAATGGGTGGAAGGTAGAGCTGAAGCGGAGATATTGAATTTCAGAGACGAATTGGAAGGTTGAGAAAATGGGAATGAGGTTTTGATTGACGTTGATTTCACCTGCAACTGGTAGCACACGGCGGCGGTGGCCATGGTTGAGGAGTGGCAAAGTGGTGCGAAGTGGCTGAGGGTTTTGGATTCAAACGGCTTCTGTTTTTATATATGGGTCCCTAATTTGATTAGCGAGGGAGTATAATCGAACGGAACTCAATTAAAATCTCCAAAACTATGAAAAAATAAAATAAAAAGATTTACATTTTTTTTTTTTAACGAGAATATATTATCAAACTCTAAAAACAATACAAAGCGTGAGGCGATCAGACGATCCAGCCTGAGTATTCAAAATAAACTAAAATGCGTAACTAAACTAGTAAAACTGAGGTAGTATTAGACACCCTACATGGGGTCGAAGTCTAGGTACCATCCAAGCTCTGTATGTCACTACATTGATGATCTGCTGTGCTATGGGTATATGTCTATCATTGTTACCGAAACATGTGTTATTCCTGTTCTTCCACACCTCATATATAGTCTCTAGAAAGGCCACTTTTAGTAGTCGTCTCTTCCAATTTTTGCCCTTACTCTGTTGTAGAACCCATTGCAACTCCGCAGGCCAATCATTTGGTGTGTGCTGGTAATTCAACCACCTTAGAACATCAGTCCAGATCTTTTTCGACTCGGGGCAGCCAAAAAGGAGGTGGTCATGGGTCTCTAGGTCTGGGCAGAAGCAACAGCCGACATCATTAACCAATTCGAATTGGAGGAGTCGATCCTTTGTTGCAAGTCGTCCGTGGCAAGTTAGCCAGCAAATAAACCGTGCTCTAGGTCGAGCTATATTCCCGAAGAGCAGTCCCTTCCATTCAACCTCGGGTCTCACAACTTGCAGCTCCTTGTACATCTTACCGGTGTTAAACTTTGTTACCAATAGCATGGAGATCCAGGCAGCATTGTTTGTGATCCACGTTCTCGCCTTGAAAATACTTTTCATAATCCATGAACATGTCTTGGGAGCCGGGTTTGAAAGAATTAGCTTCGGTGGCATGTAGTAGGCATGTATCCATTTGACCCATAGATTATCTTGTTTGTTGCTTAGGTTCCATAAGAGCTTAAGCAAGCATTGCTCCAAAGCTGTAGATCGATGATTTGGAGGCCCCCTTGTTTTTTAGGAGCACACACTTTTTCCCATGCAACCGGGAATTTTCTAGTAACAGAATCACTATTCGACCAGAGAAAAGACCTGCAGATGGCTCCAATGTGGCGCAGAACACTCTTCGGCAGGGGAAGAACTTGGATCCAGTAGCTTGTGATAGCAAAGAGGACACTCTGGATCAGTTGCAATCTACCTCCATAGCTCAATAGCTTAGCACTCCAATGTCGAATTCGAGCAACAATTTTGTCAATTAGGGGCTGGCATTGGGTGATTGTGAGTTTCTTACTCGTCAACGGGACACCGAGGTACCGGAATGGCATGGAGCCCCTCGAGAATCCCGTAAGTCTCTGTATGCCGAGTTGGTCATCTTCTAGGACAGCTCCAAAGAATATTTGACACTTAGCCGGGTTGGTTTTCAAGCCAGTGGAATTTGAGATGCAAGAGAACTTCTCCATCAGCAGCTCCACAGAACGCACATCACCTCTTGCGAATAAAAGCAAGTCATCAGCGAAGCTTAAGTTTACTATGCCCAACCTTTCACACTTAGCATGGAAGTTGAAGTCTTGCATTAGCTTTAATCCTTGCAATACTCGATGCATATACTCCATCACTAAAACAAATAATAGGGGTGAAAGTGGGTCACCTTGTCGTAGACCACGTCGAGCTTGGAGGAGGCGGGAAGGTTTCCCATTCACCATGTAGCGGTATGATACAGTAGAAACACATATCATTATCCAACAGATAAATCTCTGAGGAAAGTTAAGTTCCTGTAAGATACCCTCAAGAGCTGACCATTCCACGGTGTCAAAAGCTTTCTGTAGGTCCATCTGTGCATACACCTAGGAGTGTCGTTCTTCTTGTTATAACCCTGAAGTAGTTCATAGGCCAGTAGTATGTGGTTATGTATCTGTTGTCCCAGAATAAATGCAGCCTGACTCTCATGGACTACCTCGCCGATTACCTTACTTAACCTGTTGGTGAGAATTTTGGATATGATTTTGTAGATAGTGGTACAACAGGAAATCGGTCGGAAGTCTTTGACCTTAGTTGCGTCAGCAGTCTTCGGTATTAGGGTGACGACACTACAATTCACCGCAAGGTAGAGTCTGTCATGCTCAAAGAATTCATTGACCGCCTGTAAAGTATCCTCTCCGATTATACTCCATGTCGACTTGAAGAATTTAGCGTTGAAACCATCAATGCCCGATGCTTTTAAGTCACCGATTCCTTTAAGTGCATCCAGAATCTCCCCCGTCGAGACAGGTTCGATGAAATTTCTCGCGGCCCGGTTTTGCAGCTGCTTACCCTCACGGAGTGCGATAATGTCAAGGCCTTGCATTCGCGAGGTTGCCTGTCCCATAAGTTGTCGATAGAATCCGATGACTTCTTCTTCCAAGGCCTGCTGATTTGTTATAAAAGTGTCATCAGCTCGTTGCAGCTTTGTGATCCCTAAGTTCCTGTTTTTAGCCTTCAAAGTGGCATAGAAATAAGCGTTATTCCCATCGCCTAGTCGGAGCCAGTCAACCTTAGATTTTTGCTGAGCCAATTTCTCGTCCATCTCGTTCCAATGTAAGACTTCCTGAGTATATTCTTTAACTCAGTCAATCAAATTAGTGTTTAGCCTATCAAGAATGAGGTCTCGCTGTGCGGTTTGCAGTTTATCCCTAGCATCCGCGAGGGTCTTCTTAATTCCCTTATAGCTTTGTTGCAAAAAAAAAATCACCCTGAAGACGTTTTTTCAATATTAGAGAGGGACTATCATTGCTCTTCCCGCCATAGGAGGTTCCCAGCAAGTCCTAACACGATCCAGGAAAGCAGGCTGCTCGATCACACTATTAATGAATCTGAAAGGTGGTCGGATGCGGAATGGGGTCACCCAAGGCCGTATAACAAGCATGGAGTGATCTGAGATGCTCGGATCTAAGATCTCAACCGGAACATGATTATAGGATTGGAACCAGTCCATATACCAATAGATCGATCTATTCTTGAATAAATTGGGTCTCGTGAATGCTTATTATGCCAGGTACAGTGGTCACCTATGCTATCTAGCTCAAATAGACCCACTGTGTCCATCATATCCACAAGGTCTTGGTATTCTGATGCATGAACAATAGACCCACCAATCCTATCCTGCGACGTCAGGACGTTGTTGAAATCCCCCATGAGAATCCATTGTCCTTGTTGCTGTTGATTGAGACTTATCACATCCTGCCAAAGGAGTCGACGATCTTCGAGTTGGTTAGAGGCATAGATTGTCGTTAACCAGGTGATATGAATCCCATGTGGGTCAAGAATCTTACAGTGTAGGAACTGGGAGCTGCCGGAGATTACCTTAACATCAATTTGTTTCGGGTCCCATAGTAGCCAGATCCTACCATTTGGATGATAAGCACAATTGTCTAGATATTTCCACTTGTTACCCAATCTGCTTCGGATGTTCTTACTCTTTTCTTGTTTCACTCTTGTTTCAATCAGTATAGCCAATGCAAAATTCAAATCAGTGAGACGGGAGTTAATCTCTCGAAGTTTGTCTATGTTATTGCACCCCCTTACGTTCCATGACACTATCATGGAAACGGCTGAGAAGACGAAGGAGGATCATTCGAAATCCGCAGTGCCTCAAAACCGTTCTGACAATGTAATCCTCTATCTTCAAACTGGTCCAGCGGATCAACCCTTATTCCTTTACCTTTATCCCTAGCAGATGGTGAACCTCCAACAATCTGCCACTCAGCCTGTTTACTTGTTCCTTCAGGCCCGATCTGCTGTCTATTCTGAACCTGGGCAATCTGTTTTCCTGAACCACTAGATGTGCTGCCGTGTTCTCCTATGCGAGTGGGATGAGACAATTGGGATCTGTTGTTTTGGTTAGTCTCTCCAGGGTTGCCAGTTCGACGCCATTGCTTAGGGGCTGGCTTTGGAGTTGCTCTACGAGTCTCGACATTGCAGACATGTCCCAACTTCTGACACTTCTCACAGAAAAAGCGGCTTCCATTCATATTCCACAGCTTGCTTAATCGACTCTTTGTTTACATCCTTGATCATGATGAAGTCTCTTAATTTTTTAGTTATGTCCACCTCCACCAATAGTCTAGCATAAGAAACACGAAACTTGTGTGCAGTGCATTCGTCCATGAAAAGTGGTTTGCCTAAAGCGCTACCGATCTTACCTAGACTCTTAGCTCCCCATAGGTGCAACGGAAGTTGAGGAAGTCTCACCCAAATTGGTAGCGCACGCATAATATCATCTTTTAGTGAGAAGCCAGATTTCCATTCATGAAGAAACATAGTCATATTGTAGATTGTATATGGACCTTTACTCATTACAACATCTCTATCCGCCATTGATTTGAACTTCAGTATAAAGTACCCTTCGTCATTGTAGAAGATCTCCGGTAATCGGACAAAATTCTAGAATTTTTCCATGTATTGCTTTACTGAGTTCATTGATAAATCTCCACCAAGAACATACATGATAAGACTGGTTTTTCAGAATTCGATCTCAGATGCTATGTCCTCCTCTGCTATCTCTATTTCGATTTCACCCTCAACAATGGTCGGGACAGTAAAACCAATTGATAATCCCCGACTCTCCTCCCTATTCCCACGAATGATGTCAGTCCATAATTTTTCCTACGTATCCACACCATTCGCAGCGGGATTATGTGCAGTTTCCGGTTGGTTACTAGCTTCAGGATGAGCAGGGCTTGATGAGGAATCCTGAATTCCATTGATAGCCTGCGGTAAGGAGCCTTGATTGTCCCTCAAAGATTCGCCATCAGAGGCCGATTGGATTGGCTTTGGAATTGGGGAATGAGTTTCCTGAGGATTCTGTATATTCTTCTCAGTTGTCTGGTTTACGGGATTGGTGGTAGCAGCACCGTCAATCGCCGATTCGCTAGACGCCGAAATCTCAGAAGCTAAGTTCTCCTCCTCCACTGTCAAAATCGAAGATGTAGAAAGATCAGGGGGCACGTAATTTTCCGTGGACACCCCACCGGTCTTCTTTGCGCCGAATTCGCCGGCGACAAGGTCTTCTTTTTCCCAGCCATACCTTTCTCAAATAATAATATCTTACTTACAAAGATTTACATTTTAACTTCAACTCAAATACAATACAACTCAATTAAAATTTAGTTATTATTCATCATTTCAAACCTAGATCACCTTAAATCTTCTAAAGTGTTATCGCTCGTGCTTTATGACGCTTGACGATTTTAATGTGTTTTTATGCTGCTATCAATTAAATTATTTAGTTCACTCTTACGTTTTTTTCAAACCTGTACAATCATAATTTGATTGATTTTGTTGAGGTTGAATCAGAGCTTTGAATTTAATTGGAGAAGACAGGTTGAGTTTTTTTTTTTTTTTTTTATGAATGAATTGATTCTGTTGGGTTGATTTAGGGCTGGAATTTAATTGGAGAAGACAAATTAAGTTTTTTAATGATGAATTGATTTTATTGAAGTTGAGTTAGGGTTTAGAATTAGAATGAATAAGACATATTGGTTTTTTGTAATTAAAGTCTAATTTACAAACTATATATTACAAATCGATCCAAATTAACTTAAATTAAGTATTCAATTGCACAACTCTAATAATTGTCCACATATATATATATATATATATATATATATATATGTATGTATGTATGTATGTATGTATGTATGTATGTATGTATGTATGTATGTATGTATGTATGTATGTATGTATGTATGTATGTATGTATGTATGTATGTATGTATGTATGTATGTATGTATGTATGTATGTATGTATGTATATTGTAATTGCACAAACTTGTTTATCTGTACTCCATAACTTGACAATTGCTTAATTAGTTCCTCGAGAGAACGATCCTGTGTTTAGATGTGTCTGTCTACAACACTGCTTTACTACTTGTTTTTATAAGTAATAATTTGAGCACATCAAGTTGTCAATTCCGATCATCAAATCGAAGCTCTAGACACATTTGGACTTGGGAGTCTCTATCTGGTTCACTTAGGGGTGGGGGTTTGGTATGAGATATTGGGAAAATCCCGATCCCGGTTGGGATTATCCTGAACTTCCCGATCTCAAAATTTCCGTTTCCAATTGGGATAAATCTCGAATTCCCATATATAATTTTGGGATAGGATTGGGATTGATTTTGCATCCCAATTGGGATTTGGGATCCTAAATGGAATAATGAATAAATAAATAAATAATTAATACTACTATACTAGAACTGCGAACACGCTACGCGTGTTATTGCGGCACACAATTATGAAAAAAGTATACGAATAATATCAGTGTTTCAGATAATCGATGCTTTTTTTGAGTTGAATTAGGGTTTAGGTTAGTGAAAATTGATTTGTTTTAATTTAATTGGAGAAGATGGACTAAAACAATAATGATGAATTCATTTTGTTATGGTAGAATTAGGACCTTAAATTATAATCTAAATTTGCTACAATGCAAACAATAATGATTAATTGATTTTGATTAGGGCTTGAAATTATATTAGAGAAACCATATTTGTTTTTTGTAATTAAAGTCTAATTTACATATATATTATAAATGTGTTCAATTTAATTTAAATTAAGTACTAAATTGCACAACTCCGATAGTTGTCCACTTATATATATACACTGATATATTATACAAAAACGATAACTCTTTTATGATACAACTTTTTTTCTTCTTTAATTATATCATTAAGATTGATGTTGGGTGGTACTTGTTTATCTAACTATCCATTGTATGTTTAACCTATGAAAATACAAATAAAACAAAATAGTTTGTGATAAGAAGTTACATACGAGGAGTCTTTCAAGGATTTAGACTTAGAAGAATCAGATCCCTCTTTTGAAATATTGGTTTTGGGGCCTTTCAAGGATTTCTGATATTTAAAACAATAAGGTTTGATGTGACCAGGTTTGGAACAAAATTTACAAACAAAAACCTTTTTCTTATCTTGAACAGAAAACCCTTTTTCTTTCACATACACAGGAGCTGGATAATCACCAGGGGTCTCATTGGTAGAAGAAGACATGTCTTACACTATTTGTCGGAAAACAAGACCAGTGGTTCCTTCATTACCTAGACCTAGCATTTCATCAAGTTTGGAAATACATGTGTATATTTTGGCAAATGTAAGCTCATGAAGTTCCAATTTGACGGTTACCTTTTCCAGATCAGCTTCTTTCCTTGTTAGACTTGCATCCAGTCTCACGACCGTGTCTTGGAGAGACCTGGCTGTGTCCTTGAGAGACTCTGTTTCTATGGGTAGTGCTTTCTCATATCTAGCAGCTTTCCTCCATTCTTTCCGCACATTCTCATAGATAATATTGAGTTCTTCAATTAATTGCTCTTGACTCAGGTCATTCTAAAGAGAGTAGTCCGTTTCAAGGTCTTCTTAGCCACACATGTAGTGGGGATCAGATAGATCATAGCACACCATGGTTTCTGGTGTGATACAGAGGTTATGGGTATACAAAGGTTCCTCAGAATCATCAAAGAATGTTTCAGGGTTACATTCACTACACTCAGCCTGGTGGTCGTTATTAACCCTGCAAATAAAATATCCTGCATAGAAGAGTTATCTTCAGTGTTAGACATACACTGAGTAGTATGACGATTCCCATCACTCCAGTCGACTTGGGAGTGTAGTGCAGCTGTGTGAACCTCTTCTTCCAGTAAGATCCCATCTTCATCTTAACCTACCTCATAATTATTCAAACAAATCCAATAAGAATTGCTCTTCTTCCGAAGAGTGTTAGCACATTCATAAGAATAATGACCATAACCTTTAAGAACACATCTCAAAACCCGAATATCAATAGATTTGATATGCGAGTGGACACGAAATTTCCAAAGAGCATAGTAAGAGCCATCCAGTATGGGTAACCTATTGACATTAGGATTAGCATAATCCATGATACCAAATCTAAACACCTATGAGTTAGGTACTTGGCTCTGATACCAAATGAAAAATGTATGGACCGGGATTTGGTACTTAATGGACCAGTATATCCAGTATACCAAAGAACACTATGACTTAGTGTCTCCGATACACTGGATTAGACATGACAGAACAAATCCTAGATGTCATCAAAACACTAAACATGTTTACAATAAAACTCAAATAGATAAACAATAAAGCACAACGAAAGTCAGGTAGTATATGTAAAATACTGGAACAACCTGTGGTGACTCGTATAGTCTCGACACCAAAACTCAACAACAATTTAACTTACACTAAGAAGTATACTGTGAGTAGATTAGTGTATTCAGTACACCTAAGAACACTATTACAAAGTGTCTTCGGTATACTGAATTAAATAGAGTATTAACTAGAACAGTTGATACACTAACACACAAACTAATCTACTGAACGAATCAAGATCACATCAGAAAGTAAGAGCACCAATGTAAGTTTTCTAGTGGATTAATATATTATAACCAACCGAGCCTCAAGGCAAAAGAATCCACTGTAATGTAATAATGAATTACAAAAAACAATTCACAACTTAACCAAGATGATTAAGCTGTGAACAAATCACTAAGCGGTTGAATTGAACTAACAATCCTAATCTAGTAAAAAGACTAGACAAAGCTTAGAAAACTGTCAAGTACGTGAGGTGTTATGAATACACTCGAAGACAGCTCAAAACTCACGTAATTGAATGAACTGACTTCTGGCTTTATATATATCCTTACAATGCACGATGGCCAGAAGGTAAGTTCCTATTTAGTAGCACCGAATCTTGACTTGAATTCATTGAGAAATCTTCTATAAAATCTTTCCTAAGCTCTTCTCTTCAATAAGGAAAGTATTTCCTCCTTGCAATATTGCCTTCCATATTTAAATTATCTCCACAAGCTTTCCTTCCTCCTTCAGCCGCCAGAAGGTAAATCACATACTTGGAAACGTTCAAATTTTGTCTGGATCACAATAGAAGATCTTCCCAAGTATATCTCCTCAATATTCTCTTCAAAAATTCTCTTAGTCTCCAATAAGGAAATAACTCTTTCCAACTGATTTACTTTCCTACTTAGCTCAAAATCTTCCAAAGCATCAACTTCGAATCCCCTTACTTATTTAAACCTGCACAATCAACCTAAAACCGTGGAACTAGGTTAAGGTGAATAAAGGAAAAATATCGAATCAAATATAAAAGTGCAGAACTAAAGTGCTATCGACTGGTGTTGTGAAAACACCTCATGGCAACACCTGCACTTTCATCCTCTTTGATATCCTTAACACGTAACTCCAAAACGTGGAATCCAATCAAAGTGAATAAAGGCAAAACATATAAAACAGAATAACTAAAGTGCAATATAAAGTGCAGTCAGCTGGTGTTGTGAAAACACTGACTGATACACTTGCACTTTCATGTATGATTCCTAATTACAAATACCACCATAATATAAAATGTATATAATAAATACATGTGAGAGTGAATCTGATAGTAGCTTTGATTCCATAATATTCAAATTCCCGCCTGGAAGGTCGAACAAAAATATGTTATTTGATTTTAAAAAATTGGCTCCCTTCACTAAATTTAATTAATTAGATGGATGTTATTGTATATAAAACTGAGTTGATTGGCAAAGAGTGTTTAGTTTATCAACTGCTAATCTATTTCTTAGAATTGTTACTGTTTAATTGTTACTAATCTATATTCATTTTTTTTAACAGTTCAGAGGACATATAATTATGAAAGAAAAAACGGAGCTTACGTTCAAACTGGTCTATACTCAGTAGAAGAATGCTGATTCATTTGCACTGAAGACGTTTGAATAAAACTTCATATACTCATTGGAATAGTTTTATGGACTGCAATATTTCATGTTTAGAATGTTATTCAAATAATGCAATGTTGCCATTACTATTTAATTAAAATCTTAATACTAACGTGATGTACATATTAGGAAATAGATCTATGGAAATTTTATGCATTAGAACAACTAAATAACGCAATTAATGATTCTCGAAGATAACTAAGGGAGCGACATTTAGGAAATCTATGAATGGACCGGATTGTCCTTACTAATTGTTCTAAACATCAGGATAAACTGTGAACAAACCAAAACACCCTCCACAAACTTTTCTAGCCAATAGGAATTGAGTATTCTGCCACGTGGCATGACAAATGGACCAATAAGAAGCCTAGAAAACTAATTTGATTTATAGATATATAGATATATTAAAAAATCATTATGGAATAATGTAGTACATAGTGCTTCCATATTTCTTTTTAATAGTGAGAGATCTCTATAAAGATTTAAATTATAATTGAAGCGCATATAAATTAGCAACTTACTCATTTATATTTTTATTTCCTAGTACTAAGTAGCAAGGTACTTTTGCCACATTTTATCAATGATAACAATAATTCAGCTAATTTATGTGATGGTAGAGAATGATCACATGTTCAAGGTTATTCTTTCTTATCTCAGTCGTGCAGTGTAAAATTTGACTCCGCATGAACCTCCACCATTTAAAAATCACAATAAAGGGTATTCGTACCGTATCCTAGTCAAATATGTCCTGAATAATATTTTGCAACTACTCCAACCCCATCTGATGAAGCCTATTGTCAAAAATAGAAGTATCAAATTTATCATGATCCATATCAAATAAAAAAATAACAACTCGAGAAGAATATGTGTATAGTTTCATTTAAGTACACCATTATAGTAGATAATATTGTTGTTAGCAGACTTTTTGAAAACATGCAAGTCGAAAAGTTTTAGATGAATTCGTCTTGGCACGGTTAATTTAAATATATGTTCAAAATATTTTTCGGAGTTTTGAAGATAAATGTATAGATATTTAATAAAAACTATATATACAAACAACATACAAAAAATAAACAGTGAAATATATATTGGCTGAAAATGCAACTAATTCACAAAATTTCTGTGGCGATGCCACGATTTAGTTTACGTTTAAGACATACAATTTTGTCACCAACCAATAACATTTCCCTCAAGATCCCTAGCAACAACACTAATACGTCCCCATATTTGGACTCTACTCAACTGTATCAAAAATTCACGTAGGATGGATGGAATTTGAATGAATCTGGTGGGGTACGGTTTAGCCCATCAACTTTATATATCATATCATATTATATTATATTATATTATATAATATATAATATATTATATTATATTATATTATATTATATTATATTATATTATATTATATTATATTATATTATATTATATTATATTATATTATATTATATAAGAATACCCAACTGATAATCTAAATGCTAAAACAATAGCCTCATGTTTAACTTGGTAAAAAATTAATGGAACAAAATTCGCATCTCCCTATTCGGACTCTACTCAAAGTAGAATCAAAATTTATTAATATCTTGTTAAACAGATTTGGGGGTGGGGGGTGGGGGGGGGGGGGGGTGTGAATTAAGTATTTAATAAATGATCTATTTTTAAAATTTCATTATTTCATTTTGTTTGATTTATTAAATATATATTTTATTTTATTGAATAAAATAATTTATTTAATTAATAATAATATTATAGATTGTGTCTATGGATTCGTCTTGTCACGGTGAATTCAAATATATGTTCAAAATAATTTTTGAGTTTTATAGATAAATTTGTATGATATTTAATAAAAAATATATATGCTGCCAACATACAAAAAATGAACAGTTAAAGATATACTCGTTGAAAATGCAACTAATTTCAAAAAATTCCACGTAGAATTAATTTAATAAATGCTCTATTTTTAAATTTTCATTATTTATTTTATCTTATTTAATAAATTTATATTTTATTTTAATGAATAAAAATATTTATTTAATTAATAATAGTATTCAAGATTGATGTCTATGGATTCGTCTTGTCACGACGAATTCAAATATATGTTCTGAATATTTTTCGAATTTAGATAAAGTTATATTACATTTAATAAAAAACTATATATATAGTCAACATATAAAAAATAACAGTGAAATATATATTTAAGGAAATATTTGAATTGACCGGATTGCCCTTACTAATTGTTCTAGACATCAGGATGAACTGTGAACAGACCAAAATACCCTCCACAAACTTTTCTAGCCAATAGAAATTGAGTATTCTGTCACGTGACATATAAATGGACCAATAGAAAACTTAGAAAACTTTTTCGATTCATAGATATATAATATATAAAAAAAAAATTGAGTAGAAAAATAATTTCATATCAAGAGAGCAAATTCAAGCTACATCAGGATTGTCAACTGGAAGGACAGAGGATCCAAAACTAGAAGAATCACAATCAGCCAAAGCATGTGCTAATTGGTTGCTACAACGTCTAACAAAATGGAAAGAAACAGAATGGAGTTTCCTCAATAATGTGTCCAGCATTTGACAACGATGGAGTTGAATCGCGTAATTGTGTTACGACCCGCAAACAGTCCCCTTCAATAATCACATGTTGTGCATCAAGCTCATACCCAAGTTCCACCGCATTTCTTGCCGCCAAGGCTTCGGCAGTTTCAACACAACAAACATGTTGGAACCGAACTCGACGCCACGCAATGACTAACCCTGCACTATCTCGAGCCACCACTTCCACACTTGAACCTGATCTTGAATGCTTAACAGAGGCATCATAATTAATTTTCAGCACACCAATCTCCGGGGGACTCCAAGGCTGCGGCTCTGGCTGCTGTTCAGGCGGGCGAGGGCTGCTGTATGCAGTCTGCTATATATAATATATAAATTACAATTTTTAAGCATTTTCAAACAAACATTGAAGTAAAAGAAATCCCCATAAGCGCGTTTGCAGTTTATTTCATATACTAATTATGAAGCGACTTGTACGTTGTGCTTTCTGTTTTGTATCAGTTAAAATCATTCAGTTCATAAACCAGCTAATCTTCTCTTGTTCAATTCATTCCATTCATCTCCATCTCTTTTAAAGATTTCTCTATAAATCCTGTAACTTCTGTGTTCATCAATTCCAATTTTACGTTTTCTTCTATTCAATTGACATCGATTCACAAAGAACAGTAACCGCAGCAAATGCGCCGCCACTTGGACGACAACAACAACAGCGATAGCGGCAGTCTTTCAATGGCTAGCAAATATTTTTCTCCTACTGACGGTGACGATAAACCTGTAAGAATTTCGTCCCTTTTCTCGAATTACAGTCATGTGCATTTCTATCTCGAATTTCGGTTATTCCTGTTTGCGCCATTGAAAAAAATCATCTTTTTTCTTTATCTTCTCGTTCCGTTTTCTTTTGGCGACTTAGTGTTAAGTTTTCTTAGTTTCCTTGGATTAGGATTCTTAGTTTTGTGGTTCAGTTGGATTGCAATTAATTGCATTCATCAAACTTCAGTTTTCGTGAATATAGTAGTTTTAGGTGATTTTGTAGATGGACTTACGCCCGAGAAATATATTGTTTCTTCATACACCTGAATATTATGTGGTAAAACTATCCAATTTTTTTTTTTTATTATTTTTTTTCTGATTTGTGCCAGCTTTCAAATGAACCATGTTCATGCAATTTAGAGACTTACAGTTATGGAAGAAGGTTGTCTCGTTTAGTTTTTCATCCTTGATATTATATATGAGCTTTGCACCACCACTCCATCCCAAAACAATTGATATGGCATTGGGTATTGTAGACTGCATGTTATGTGATCTGAAAGGAGAGTTTTCATTTATAGTTGTATCACAGTATGTGTTGAGTAGCAAAAGTTTTGTGGAATCATCCATTTAGGATGTTTAAGTAGATTGCCTTTTGGGGGGGGGGGGGGGGGGGTGGTTTTGATGAAAGGAAATCTTGGTTAAGCTGTTTGATCCCCTTTTAGGATGGGGTCTTGGGCAACAAGACTTTTTTATTTCTGGGAACAAAACTAAGATTGTATTCTGTAATTGATACGCTGAAACCGACAAGGACTCATTCACACACACACACCCTTCAACATCGCACTACAAGCTAAACAGAAGATCAGGGTGACACAAGTAAACTCCTCAATATAGCTATCTATTAGGTTAGAAAATTAGTTTATCAAAAACTTGGCTATTTTCCTGTTGTCTGGCTCTCTGAATCTAAATACAGTATTCTGGGCAGTCTATCTATCTTATACTTATATCAATCGCCCAGGCCTTCTTCTGGTACAAAGGCTTCGCTCACTGTAAAGGGCTTTCTTGGCAAAGTGGGCGTGCAAGGTCTGGGTTAAAAAAATGAACGTTTTGGAACCTGATTACTGTAGTATTCAGTCGGTTTGAAAGGGACGGTTGTTGTATTGATGTCATGAACGTGTTGTGGTGAAGCTTTGAAATTGCATCTGTAAATAAAGTGTAAATAATTGAAAATCATCGGTGATCTTAAAGTAGGTGAGGTTCTGAACATTCAATTCTGGACTGACTTGTGTGCATATCTGGCAGTAAAAAGAGAATTACCACCCTTTATTGTGTTGCTGATGATCTAGCAGCTTCTTGCTGTTTTGATATGCGCTACCCATTTATTATATTCTTTTATGAACATAGAAAATTAGATTAATTTCTTTGGGAAGTTACAGAAATAAGTAGGTAGAAATCTCAGATTTTGATTCCTGTGATAAACATCTGTAGGTTGAATACTCAAAAGTCAATTTGGACTCGCTGTAGACAATAAATTAAGTTATCCGATCTATTCTTTCACAGGTTGATGCTGCAGTTCTTCAGTATCAGAACCAAAACCTTGTTCAGCAATTAGAAACACAGAAGCAAGAACTACAAGATCTTGAATCCAATATCATAACATTGAAAGAGAAGCAAGCTTCATATGATGATATGTTGATAAAAGTGAACCGCAATTGGAACCAAGTTACCCATGCGATTCTTGTTCTTGTATATCTGTTTCTTTTTTTTTCAGTGTGGAATATCTATATATTTAGAACCACAATTGATCAAATATATGACCATGGCAGTTGATCGATGATATAATTTTACTTGGAGTTCAAGCTGGGGCTGGTCAGTGTGCTTTACAAATTTTGGATCGTATAGAATCTTCACGAGGTAGTATTTGGATTCCATTAGTTCCTAATGCATCCGATTATATCTGTTCGTTATTTCTATAAACCAACTTTACTGAACAAGAACTTGCATCTATATTCAGTATACTGACTGTAGTTTAGTCTCTATCCCCTCGTGTCCTGTGGAGGATATATTTCTTTGCAGGCTGCTAGATACATGCTCGGTTGAGTTTAATGAAACTGGTGATTCAATTGGTTATGTGAAAGACTCTCTTGCGTTACGCCATTCTTCTACAATGGAGTTGATGAAAGTACTTGAAGACACTGTTGATTCTCAAAGAGCTAAATTTCAGGACATAGCTCAGGTTCTGCTCGGAAAACCCTCTCAAGAAGGTTAAGAGTCCCTGTCAAGGAGGCTGTAATATTTATTGTCTTCGTGTCTTTCTTAGTTGATGCTGTCCATAGTGCAATAAAGTACACTAATTATGTATTTTACTTTGGTCTTATCAGATGCTATAATCCAACTGTGTAGGCTTAATGATTTGATAGCAGAGGAGGCTCATCAGCTACGTGAGGTGGTTAATTTTCATCATTTGAAACACAAACAATATGCTGATGAGATTCAGACTTGCATTGACAACCATTCACTTGATCAGTCAGAGATTAAACGACTTTCTGGTAGTGGCTCCTTTGTTTTTTTTCTTTATCAAATAAAGCTAAATATAGTCCTGTTGTTTTATTTATTTATCCTTTCCTTTCCTTTCAATATGTATATGGTTAAATGTTTTCTGAATCTGCTTAGTTAATTTGCTGAGATAATGTAAATTTTTTTTTAAAGGGGAACTGAAAGACAACATGGCTGAACTTGAAGAAAGTAGAAGAAAATTAACGAATCTAAGAATGCAGAAAGATGGGGTTACCGGAATGCACATTCCAATACCGGTTCCTGCTATAGTTCCTGATATTGTAAATGGATGTGTGTCCCCTGAAAAGCCTGCGGATAGGTCGAAATGCTTGCAAGAGTTGAGAGAATTCATTGAGGAGATGAAGGTTTCCGTCTTCTTACACAACTATCATTCTGCACATGTCTCTTAAAAAACTGTGTCAATAGGATCTTAGTTTATTTATTGTAAATATGATGTAGGTACTGGCTGATGATTGCTTTTCTTAGCTCCAAGATGCAGAGCAAGAAAATCAGAACCTGTCATTTCAGCTGCTGGATCTTTAGGTTCCAAAAGAATGTTATCTGATCCTTGCATGACGTGAAGTAATGCCTAGTAAATCGTTGTTTCACAATGTTGTTCCTATATGATCTTCCCAACTCCCAAGTGATATTCATCTGAATGGAATTGAGGCGCTTTTGGCATGAAGATGCAGTCATATTATAGAGCAGCAGCCATAGTGTCGAGAGCAAATGTGTGATAAATAGAGTATGTAGTAGTAGTAGTATATAAAGATCGTTGAAGTGGGTTCAATGTGATATATGAACAAGAAGGTCGAATTGATCCAAGGGTGTGTGACCTAATGCCTGTACCAATTTGGTATTATTGTGATTGAGTGTGGTTGTTGCAGGTTCACTAGATATTTCAAATTTTCCCTCCGTTGGAAATTCAATTCATTTCTCCTTCTCTTCCATTAATTCACACGTCTACATAGTTGGTCTCGGCACAACCAGTTCTTTCCGGTGTTTTGCAAATGACTCCTCCAATTAGAATTCTTTCTCACATTCCCCTCAAGTTGTAGGTAAATAAATATATTTCACGTTTAGACTGGCAATTGCTTTTCTCAGGTTTGTTGAAGGAACGATCTGGGTGAAGGCGTCTGCCTATAGATCATTGGTTGGCCTAGCCTAGGGGTGTAAATGAACAGAGCCGTTCGTGAACGTTCGCAAAAAAGCTTGGTTAACGTTCGGTTCGTGATCGAGTTGACCGAACACGAACGTGTTCGAGAATTAATGAATTAGCGAAATTTTACTTAAGAGTGTTGTCATGAATTGTCATGAACATAGGTATATATATATTCAATTAATATTTCATAATTATTTTATATATAAAAAAAACAATAATACTAAAACATTTAACCCTCATCGAACCCTAATTGAAACAATCAGACCAAAAACTCTTCACTCGTCTTCTTCACTTTTCACTCATCTTCTTCACTCTTCACTTTCCTCTACCGCAGCACCAGTTGCGCTTCTCCTCCGCCGCACCTCTCCTCTGTCGCCGCACCAGCCCGCCTCACCACCGCTAATTCGAGGCTTGAGTCATCTCGAGAGGGAGCAGATCTGTACATTCTCCGGCTCCGGAAAGCGAATAACGAGTGAAAAGGCTTTGTGAATAACGAGTGAGGGGAGCAGATCTGTACATTCGAGGCTTTTCTTTCTTCTTCTCTTTTTGTAAAGGCTTCGCGAATAACGAGTAACGGCGGCTTACGGATCTGCTACTGCGCGCCTCCTCCGACTTCCGACGGCCGGCTCTCCTCTGATGCGACGCTAATTATTAACTCTACTTCGTAAACAAGGTATTATAGTATTTAGTTGTCTGTGAAATTGAATCAGATTTTATTTAATTTTGTGAATTGAATTGGATTCTATTTAGGTTATTGTGGAATTGAATCAGATTTTGTATTCTTTGTGCAAAGTATTCATTGCAATTTGTTATAAGATTAGAAATGCAGAAAGAACTGTGTTACTATCATTCGCACCGGGTTTTGGACTGAAATCGATTGTGAATTGGGGATCCGAAACTTGAAGACGAATTCGCGATTATGCTTGGACTGGTTTGATGAACAAATAGAAGTATTTTAGATGTTAGATTTGAAAATTGATATATATTTGATCTTGTTCGAGCTAAACGAGTAAATTTCGAGCATTAATGAGCTTTTTCGAACATAAACGATTATAATTGTCGAACACAAACGAACAGAACATAAACGAACGAACTGTTCACGAACATATTCGATCATAATTAGAAGTGGACCGAACACGAGCCGAGCTCGATCTTGAAAAGATCGTCGATCTCGAACACGAACACAAGTGCATTGTTCATGAACAAGGCTTGTTTAGAAAGAAAAGTTGCCTGCTCAGATACGTTTAGCCTAGTTCAGGTTCAACTACGATCAGAATTTATTTACATACGCCTATCTCAAATTGTATTCATCGACAATCGTTAGATCAGTTGTACAAATATTATTTCCAATTGTAATTAATCATGATCGTTCATTATAATTGTAAATTTTACAATGGTAATTTATATAAATTTAAATATACAAACAGATTGTAACGTCTCAACCTCTTAAATTAAATATATCACAAATTCAATCGTCAAATAAAAAACAAATTTTAAAATATCATAAATCAAAACAAAATTTTGAAAACCTAATAAGCATGCATTCAAGATCAGATCAGTCATCAGTCGTAAATTAACAACACCAATGATATATCTTGATTACCGAAGAACCCTAATCCCCAAATATATCTTCAATCGTAAACCTCACCTCCAACTAATCAAACAAATATATCTTGCACAATTAAAGAAGCATTGCATAATTGCAATTAATATCATTATAGATTAATTTATCACTAATTAAACATTGGATTTTAAAGAAATAAGCGACCAGATTCATTATTGATGAATCATTTATCGAATCGAAACGGCAAAATAACTTCTGAATTTAGGGATGTGACTAGAGGAATGTAAAAGGAGAGGGAAGCAGATGATGGCTCTAATCAAAATTGTTTCAGAATTAAGATGACGGGCAGAATAATCGATTATCATTGCTTTTCACCCGTTCATATTTTCCTTTCCTTTTTTTATTTAACGAGGTATATTGTGATGAGTATGTGTGTTTAAGAATTTACAAAAAATACCATTGTACAATATAAATGATTATATCAATGGTCGTACAATTCAAAATATCAATTATACAGGTAATCCAACGGTTGTAAAAGAGTACAATTGAGATGAGTGTATGTTAAGCCGTACAAGTGGAGTCGGACCTTAGAATTGCCCTCATTACTTTTCACAAATTATTTCTTTATCTTTCCCGGGGATTTCTACTGTCAGTCGAGGTGTTGCCCTGACTAACATCAGTCACTTATTTTAATCCATCAGATCATAGATCTAACGGTTGAAATTGTTTGACCTGCTACCTGTTGAACCAGATGTTACTATTTGATGTTGCTATTGTCGCACTAAGGCTTCATTTGGTTTGAGGAAAAAATGGGGAAAAGAAAAAAAATAAGGGAAAATAATATTTTCCTGGAAAATGTGAGGGAAAAACAACTTTCCTTATTTAGTGTAGATATACATGTTTGATATAGATTTTCATAAATTTTTCAGAATTTCCTCAGAACTACCAAATAGTGAAAAATAATATTTTACCTTTTTTTTTTTTTCTTTTCTCTCATTTTTCCTAAAATCAAATGAAGCCTAAGTGTTGCACAAGCCACAAGGTGCTGCTTATCTATTTTTATTTTTCTAAAATTAATTTTAAATTTTGAAATCTATATAATACATTAAACAAAAAAGATTTGGAGCCATTTAAGGCTATCCACATCATTTAATTATTTGGCAAAATAATGCTTTGTGATTGGTTGATTCCCATTCCATGTTGTCCTATTCTTTTATTCTGATTGGCCAGTTTCTATCTCATGATGATGTGTTTCGGTTATTTAGCTTACATATGCACCAATTTTTTTAAATCAATCAACCATTTTAATTTCTGATTTCTTTCCATTTTTGTAAATATTTTCCATTATAAATGAAAGTCCAACATCTCGGTTATTCATTATTTTCTAAATTCCATGTGTTTATTGAATCTATAAAGTAATTGGTTGGTCACTATGTTTTTAAAAATCACCATATTCGAGATGTTAAAGTAATTAAACAACTATTTTATGGTTTATTTAACATAATTGGTTGGTTGATTCATGTTAACCAAATATATATATATATATATATATATATATATATATATCATACAGTAATATCATTAGGACTGACAAAAAATATTCTTATAAAGAGTTTATTCTTAGAGTTTTTTTAAGCATTTATACACAAGTTGGGACCGTAAATTTTTATTATTATAGAAAGTTTATTCATTTATAGAGTATTCTTTTAGAGGGTTTCTACTGTATATATAGACACACACACTAAAATATGAGAACATTTCGAAGTTGAATTAGGGTTTTAAATTAGTGTGAATTGATTTGTTTCAATTTAATTGAATAACGTGAAGAAGAAAGATTCATTGTGGTTGACTTTTTAATGATGAATTTTGTTATTGAATTAGGATTGAAATTTAATTTGAGAAGATACATTGAGTTTTCTATGATAAATTGATAATTTTGTTGTGGTTGAATTAGGACTTAAAATTAAATTGAGTGATACATGTTGGTTTTTTGCAACAAAAGTCTAATTAACATATATATTACAAATTAGTCTAATTAGGGATCGGAGGTGATGAAAAATGTAACGGAGAGACACGCGCTATTTGTCTTCTTGTGAGAGTCTGGGCCTTCTCATCATTTTAGTGAGATTTGTACTGTTTTTTACGAAATTGAGCAAAAATGGGCACAAATAATGACTTTCCCCACTCGCTTTTATATCATTACTTTGAAACAAAAATTACTATAGTATATACGTGTGTGTGTGTGTGTGTATAATTGTATATGTGTGTGTGTATATCATATACTTAATCGAGACGGGTAAAATAGTTTTACAATCCATTGCAGGTCAGGTGATAAGAGATGGGGCGGATTAGTGGGTGAAATAGACCAAACTAAATGTGTAATATAATTAATTAGATAAAAACGTTAAATACAAAACAAAATAAATGTTTAAATCCAAAAACTATCCATTTATTTATGAGTAAGTTTCCTGAGAGACGATATCTAAATAATTTATCTAGAGACTGACCTATATTGTCAAGAAAATCATCGATGTTATTAATCAAAACACCTATGTTATCAACATTGGTGTTCTTTCATATTACAATAAGGCTTATTTCGTTAATAACATAGACGTTTTGATTAATAACATGTACGATTTATTAATAGCATAGGTCGTCTTTAGATACGTTATCTAGAGACCGTATCTCATAAGAGTTTGTGTTAATTTATAACTAGCGTCAATTCATGAACCAAGTCCAAAACTCAAATAAAATGGTATAAGATATATCGAAAGTCTTTTACCCATAATCCAAAGAAGTTTCAAATTAAACATGTAAAATATTAGTTCGTGACTTATTGTATATATGGCATTTAATGTACATGTGTAATTTATGATTACATACATATATTTACTCCTTTTCTTTCTACATATATATTGACGAGATGGGTGACTGGCAGGTTGTACCCTCTCACCCGCCATCAGTTAAATACAGGTTTACGTGAAAATTTACCTACAATTTTTAGGACAAGCAGCTTTTTTGAACATTTCTCATTTTAGGGGTAGTACGGCCGGGTGAAAACGGGTGCTCTAAAAAAAATTATTGACCGAGTATAAAGTGGATGAACGAAATTTATAATCCTAACTTTGTTAGATTTGTTAAAGATTCAACTAGAAATCAATATTTACTGGAACCAAGTTTCATCAGAAACACATTCTACACCTACATATTTTTCAACCCCAATATAGCTTCAACTTTGATGATGGTTTGAAATGGAAAACGCCGGAAAATTAGTTATAGTTTCCCTAATAAATTTTATAATGACATTGTAGTCCGTAACTTTTGAACAATAACAAATTTCAACCTTTTTCATAAATCCATTACTTCCTCCGGTCGTTTAGAAGGTTTACATTTTGGTTTGGTATGAATTTGAAGGAAATAGAATAAAATAGTAAGTAGATGGTAAAAAGCAAGAGAGAGTATAAAAAAAGTAAGATAAATAATGGATAAAGTTTGAAAAAGATAAATAATGGATAAATAATAAATGTAGATAGTGAGGTTTCCAAAAAATGAAACATTAAACTTTTAAAAAAATCCCCAGAATGACAAAATGTAAACCTATAAAAAGAACGGAGGGAGTATTGTATAGTCCAAACTCACATTGCAACCAAACACATCCTTACTTTTAAATTTTATGTTTAATTTGATTTTTTTTCTTTTTCTTTTATTCATTTGCTTTAGGTTTTTTCTTAATTTCCACTATTTTCTTAGGTTAACTTATAGTGGGACACGTGTCCACTCTCATATTTCCACGTTTTATTCTTTTCCAGATTAATCTGGATGTGACATGTGTCCTCTCAAGTAATTTTGAATCATTTTATTTTAAAATTAATTTATGAAATTAAATAAGGAGCCAACACACGTCCAACGTCTAAACTAATCCCGACACATGAACATCAATCTCCAAACCTGAGGGGAAAAAAGGCAGAGTTTAATGTTTATATTGGAAGCCCTTGATATATACATAAATTACGGAGCCATTAAGTGGAACCGTTGATGTATACATATAGTCGTGAATTTAATTTTAGGTTTTTAAATTTTTTCTGGACTAACTTGCAAAGTCGCAAACTATTTATTGGCCAAATTGAAAGAAACTGGTTTTGCAATCCAAGTCCCTCATACAACTCTAATTCTGAAAAGGCAAAGTTTTCAAGTTCATAAAACATTGAATTAGGGCCCTGATTTTCAAAATCGAATCCCAGCATCAACCAAACTCTGTATCGAGTTCAATTCTTGAATCCAAATCTAATGCACACTAAATCGATACGGAATCCCTAATGACAACTCCACCAATCTACAAAAACTCCACCATCCCCAAATCAAAATAGTTTCTCCATATGCTACAAACCAATTCACCAATATTCGAAATCCCTAACTACAACATAACCAATTGAAATATTATTGCAAGAAAGGGATTTTATCTGTTCGGTTATATTCCGGCAAGATCGTGACCGGGGAAGAAGCAGATAGTAGGGCAGTTTCCCTTCTTGCACTCACCTTCATTATAATTAGACTATTGTTGAGTTGTTGTAATACCCAACATTCAACATCGGTTCAGAGTGAAAGGGGTGAAGGGTATATATATGTAAACCACCACTCTCCTATTTTATGAGGCCTTTTGGGTGATTCAAAAAACAAATTAAATGCGGGTTCAGCCCAAAGGCATAACAATATCCTACCAACGAGACGTGTGTACGACAGTCATGAGTAACATTGCCAGTCCAATGGACCGGGTCTCGGCCCTTAGTGGTCGGGTCGTTACAGGTGGTATCATAGCGGGGCTATCGGGATTGCCGGAAATAAGTGTCATACGGGGCAAAGTGCTACTGTATGGACCGTGGGAGCCACCTCTAGAATCATGCGTGAATGGTTGGTCCCGGGATATATTGTAAGTCTATAACCACCTGAAGCTTGACAAGTTCAGTTTCAATTCAATAAAAACAGACCAAACCCTTTGTATTTTTAATCTATTTTGTTTAGAATTGAAATGGTACTCCAAATGAATTGGCTAAGGGCATGTTTGGTTTGTGAATAAGTTGATTCAGCTTATCAGTTAGACAACCCAAAAACAGATTAATGGACCTGGATGTAATTGTTCGACTAATGGTATCCAGATTAGTAGAGGGCATCTAATAGGGGAGGTATATGTAATTGTTCCGTACATATAATATGCAATATGCATACATTCCTCTAAAATTAGACTTTGACACTAGATTACCAGTTGTTACGTATTAAATTTTTTCTCACTTTCAATCTTTTTACATATAATCCCTCAGTCCCGTTAAACGTGTCTCACTTATTTTCGACACTATTGTTAAGAAAGTCTATAGTTTGTTGTTTGTTGTGGAAGAGATAAATGATAAATAATGGAGATGGTGGTGCGGTGGTGGTGGGAGGAGAGAGGTGGTGGTGGTGGAGATGGTGGTGGTGCGGTGGTGGTGGGAGGAGAGAGGTGGTGGTGGTGGTGGAGATGGTGGTGGAGGAGGAGGAGAGGAGAAATGGGGGAGAGGTGGGGGAGGAGATGGTGGTGGTGGAGGATGGTGGTGGAAGGATGGTGGTGGTGGAGGAGATGGTGGTGGAAGGAAAGGAGGTGGTGGGAGGAGAAAGGTGGTGGTGGGAGGAGGAGGAGAGGAGAAATGGAGGAGAAGTGGTGGAGGAAAGGAGGTGGTGGAGGAGATATATATATATTTTTTTAAGGCTTTTAGCGACGGATAGATCTAGATCTATCCGTCGCTAACGTTTTTTATTTTTTTTAATTTTCCGGTTATATAGCGATGGATAGATCTACTATCCGTCGCTAAAATTTTTTTTTTTTTTTAAATTTTGGTCAACGCTCTGTAGCGACGGATAAGTTTTATCCGTTGCCAAACGGGGCGACGGATAGAATCCGTCGCCCCAATTAGCAATCCGTCGCTACAGGGGCGACGGATTTTATCCGTCGCCTCTTTCCGTCCCGTTACAACAGAATTCTTGTAGTGTAATCTCTTCTATTTCTGAAGTAGATGAGCCAGCCTGGAACAATAAAGATACATGATAAATTGCATATTGAATTGTAAAACTATGATGGGTTTTAAAATTTGTTAATGGAAGCAAATAATTGGTAAAATAAATGTTAACTTAACAAACCTGTAGGCGCATATTTTTTGGTAAGAGTAAGGACCTCGCACACCTCCCACAATCTAGAAGATGTAATGGATGCATGAACAATATCGTACCTACTCCCCATGGGCACAACGGGTAATATTTGGCGAAAATCACCGCCTAATACCATGACCAATCCACCAAAAGGAATGTAAGATGGTTGTCCATTAGGCAACCTCATAATGTCCCTCAAGCTTCTATCTAGTGCTTCGAAGCAAAATTTGTTTGCCATGGGCGCTTCATCCCAAATAATGACTTTGGTTTGGTGCAGAAGTTCTGTTAAATCTGTTCCAGGCATTATCCTACTACATGTCGAGGTCTCATCTATCTGTAAGGGAATGCTGAATCTGGAATGGGCTGTTCTACCTCTAGGAAGTAATAAAGAAGCAAATCCACTCGAAGCAACATGCAAAACAATATCTCCTCTGCCACGTAATTTTGAACACAAAGTTTTCCAAATAAATGTCTTGCCCGTGCCTCCATACCCATATAAGAAGAAAAAGACCACCCGTTCCCTT
Source organism: Plantago major (assembly GCA_026545765.1). Lineage (NCBI taxonomy): Eukaryota > Viridiplantae > Streptophyta > Magnoliopsida > Lamiales > Plantaginaceae > Plantago > Plantago major. The sequence continues at coordinate 92,855,570 of CM048839.1, forward strand.
ATCTACAACATCAACAATTCTATGATAAACAACCCGCTGTTCACCAGTGAGTTTTGGGTATAGTAAAGAGTGCTCCTGATTCATTGCATCTCTGTCGTACGAAGTTTCATCTTCAATAAGCTTGTTTCCAATACCCGACAAAGCTAACTCATCTGGCAAAGGCATGGACTTGAAATTTCGAAGACTAACACAATTTGATGCAAGTATTTTTTCAATTTCAAGCAATGCAAGAGTTTTAAGTTGTTCATCAGTGAGATGCAAATCTGCAAATGGATTACGACGGTGTGAATATATCTTTATGCACAAGATCCAGCAAATGAATTATAATAGTACATAAATAAGTTTTTCATGTGATACGCAGTGAAATGCAAATCTGCAAATGGATTAGGATGGTGTGGATAAATTTATATGCACAATATTTAGCAAATGAATTATAATAGTTATATAGGTCATACAATTTTTAATTTGACACTTTGTGGCTGGGCTAGTAGAGATAATATATGAAAAAAGAAAAGAAAAACTTGAAATCTGTAGAAAATGAAATCAATGGAGCGTAGGCAGATAATTCATAATAATGACAAAATGAACGTCAATAGAAAGGTGCATATGAAGGGCTCGAAATACAACAGGTCCCAACATAATCAGATATGAAACAAATGAACTTAGGTGTATAATGTTTATAGCACAGATCACATTTTAGAGAAATCATGAAATATCTTCTCAAGTAATCAGTTGTTTATAGCAATTGATCATAAAATATAACGTCTTCCATATTGCTATACAACATAATAATTGAAATATGTAATTGAATGTCAAAAGTGCTGAAAATAATTGAGAAATACTTACTTGGATTGCCGGATTTATGTCTTTGTGTGTGAATGTCATCAGATAAACATTTCCAAGTATTTTCCCATACGTGTTCAGGCTTGACCATACACTTTGCTAATAACAATGTGCAGAAGAGGCGTCTAAAATAATTTGCGGAACCCCAGAAACTTGCTTCTTGTATTGCATGAATGTACTCTTTCTCATCATCCAATAGACCTCTAGCATAGCATGCATCTTTGAAAGTTGGGTGCAAGACTCCATCAAAAGTTTTTATGTCATTGTAGCACGTTGGACCTCTCACGTGATTAAGTAGAATCCTAAGATAGTACAGCTCATCATCAGTTGGAGCTACATGGTAAATACGTCCAATTGCTATGCGTTTCTTCCTTGGAGTCCATCGACGGATGTTCTTATTCCATACATACTTTAGCGGAAACTCACAATACTTCAACTTCCGCGCCTCAGGGTCCCTCTTATTGCATTCCATCCACTGAAGGAATTGTGATTCACCTACAGACTGCCTGTTTACAATGAAATCAATATTATCTGTTGGGAAATTTGTTGGGAAATTTCTTGTGAAATTTGTTAGGAATTTTTTGTTAGATATTTTGTAAAGAATATCTGTTTAGTTTTGATCAGCAACATGATGACTTATCTTAATCTCAGAAAGGTGATTAGTACTATTGGTTCACTTGAACATTGTAAAAGAGGAAACCCACTAAGTATGATAGTCTAGCTAATCTTGTATAGGATGTTAGGTCTCAAATTGTAATTTTTATTTTATGAAGAGAAGACCAAGAAGAAGACATCTAAGCTGAAAGCTCAACGACATTGAAGACTTGAAGAAAACTGCACAAGATTACTGAATCTGTTGTTCAGATATCTTAGCCAGATATCTTGAAGACACGAATAGTTTCAAACAAACTGTGTCACAAGAGATATCTGAGAAATAAGAGACATATCTGAAAACAAGGAAAGTGTCCACAGATATCTATTCTCAGATACCTTGAGCTTTAACCACATTTCTGAAAAAGAAATATATATTGCAAACAAAGTTGTTTCAATAAACACAAGTGATATCTGAAGAATGAAGATAAGGACGTGCAAAGAATCAGATAACACTAGTCTCTGATACAAAGCATAGTTCCGTTGACACTACAGGACAAAAGTATAGTACAATGCATTTAATGCACGGACAGAGATGTCTGAATAAAAGCAACGGCAGCTTCTGAGAAGAAGACAAAACTTTCTAAGATTATACACAGATATCGATAGTTTGAATTTGAGCCTAACGGATACTATTCAAACGGCACTCAAATTCATCTATAAATATCAACACTTAGACTGCTTGAGAGAACACACAGAACCTTAGACACACCTTGAACTGCATACAAACGCTGAACGTCTTACTCTCTCAAAGCAACTTACTTACTCACAAAGCTTTCTGTTGCGACCAAAGCTTTTGATCTTGAGTAACACTGAAGTTCTAAGTGTCCTGATCCTAAACGAGCAAAGCTATCTGTGAAGGAGTTGAATCAAAAGATCAACTATCTGAGATTCATTCTCTTGAACAGATATCATAAGACTTGGGTCAGTAAAATAGAACAAGATACCATACGCTGTAAAGTGTATTAAGTAACTTGATTCACAGAGCTATCTGATTAACTGAAAAGTTATTAAGAAGCTCATCTGACAACTCAAACCAAAAACCAACACCATAACTGGCGTGGAGTACAGGAAGTACTTAGTTTGAAAAATCAGGGAATAACTCCAAGGTTACCGGAGTATAGGAAGTACTTGATTTGGGAAACTAAGGAATAACTCCAAGGTTATTGAGTATAGGAAGTACTTAGCTTGGGAAGCTAGGGATTAACTCAAAGGTTTCTGAGTATAGGAAGTACTTGGCTGTGAAAGCCGGGGAACAACTCAGGGGGAACATTTGGTTGGGAACCAATTGTTAAGAATCTTAGAATAGGATTATTGTAAGGAGAACTCAATTATCTGTTCTAGTGAATTCTAGGTCTCGATGATCAAGTGGATTAGTTGGAGGATTACGCCACCTCCGGATACCACTATACTTGCATGTTATTTACCTTTCTGTATTTACTCTTCAGCAACACACACACACACATTAACTGTTTCTGCACTTATCTTTATTAAGTCTTCCGCGCTCTGATTCTAAGTATCAGATATCTATTCAGATATCTGAGAAATAGTTGTTATCGACAAAACTTTTAAAAGACTATTCACCCCCCCCCCTCTAGTCTTTTACTTTGCCGTTATTTGGACCAACAAGTGGTATCAGAGCAAGAGGTTCACCAGCCTTCTGCACTGAACCTAGATCCACAGATAGGTGAAGGAATTTTGTCCACTTTTGAGGACTATTTAATTTGTGTGTTAAGTGTGCAGGTATGTCTCTGAGTGATGCACATGTTCTCAAACCAGAGAACTACGAGAAATGGAAAAATAACATGATGCTCCACCTTGAAGCCATAAGTGACGAGATGATCGAAGTAATAAAGAATGGCCCAATAGTCATTCAACAACTTAAGCAAGTCATGGAGGTTTCGAGTGGAAGAGACAGAGATCAAAGCGAAGGATCCTCACAAACAGATGTGTCAACTAGTGGAAGATCTACTGGTCAAGTTATTTACGAACCAAAGCCCAGAGAACTCTGGACATCGGAAGATGCCAAGAGGAATCGACTGGATGGTCAAGCTCGTAACATTATCATCAGATCGACACCAGAGCACATAGAGTGTAAACTGTGGGGGTGCTAAAACGGCGAAAGTTGCCTGGCAACTGATTGAAGAAATCTGTGCCGGAACTGAGAAAACCAAGGAAAACAAGTTCGAAGTTCTAAAGCTGAAATTTCAAAATTTCAAACAAGGTCCCACTGAAACTCTGGAAGAACTTGATTTCAGGTTTACCACTCTCATGAGTGATATGGCAGCACTTGGGGAAAGCAATAGATACTCTCAGTCTGAGAAGATTAAGACTATTGTCAGAAGTCTTAACCACAACTAGGAGCAGACTAAATTCTTTTATTTTAACCAAGGTATGCCAAATATCACTCCAGTGGAACTTTTCTCTCATCTTGCTACGGTTGATTATGAGACAACTCAGAGAGAACTAACAACTGAAAAGTTGCAAAATGTTGCTCTAGTTACTCAAGGAACTTCTGAAAAGAAGAAAAGCAAGGAGGGGACTGAGGATGCTCTTGCTGCAAAGCAAATGAGCAAATTTGTCAGTCGAGAAATTGAGAGAAGAAAAGCCAAAGAGAAGCTGAAAAAGCATCTAGGCTCAAACTATCACCAGTACAAAAATATGCAAAGCTCGCTGAACAAGCCAGCTCAGAAAGCATCATGTACTGAGGAAGCAGAAATTGGAAACGATATCTGTTTCTATTGTCAGAAACCTGGCCACTTCAAGAAGGATTGTCCCTCCTTCAACAAACTAAGGACAGGCGACAAGAAAGATAGAAGAATCTTCAGAAGAAGCCAGAAAGCTTTGTTAACTGAAGAAAGAAAGAAAATCCAAATTCAACTGGATGCTCTAGACGTTGAGACAGATTCTGAAGATGACAATTCAGATGATTCAACCTTACAATCACCAGAATTATGTGCAGTTACTCATGATATAATCGACTTCGGCCTCAAGAAGAATGAAATGTGTGGAGTTGCTGAAATTGACGGACCAGACATCTCCAACATAGAAAACTATCTTATGGCTGATGAGGTAACACATACTTCTTGCTACACTTATGAAAGTGATGAAGAGGAAATAAAAAATCTAGAAAATCTCAGGAAAGAACTTGACATCTATGAAAGAGAATTTCTAATGATCCGAGCTAGAGCCGAAAACCTTGAAGAAGAAAAGAATTCTCTTGAAAAGGAAAATTCTCAATTAGTTAAAGAATCGAGAGAAAGGATCTGAAAATGCATTTCTCAAAGCTCGAGATATCCGAGACCGAAAAGTCACATGAAAAAGCAATGGTGAGTTAAAAGAATTATGAAAATCTTCTTTACGAAAACAAGGAACTCAAGAAGAAAGAACTATCTTTTCAATCTTATGCCAAAGCTAGTGACACTCTTCTTCAAGTACAATCTTACTTAAGAGATCCTTGAAAAAGAAAGGACTTGAATTTGAATACATGACAGATTGTTCTACCACCACGAATAAGAGAGGAAAGAAGAACATTTGTAAGTACTCAAAGACGGTTCCCATGCAATCTATAGTATCGGTGAGAAGACAAAGATTGTTGACAAAGGAAAGGCGATTGACTAAACCTTTGTGGGAAAAACAAGTCAAAACAAAAGCTTGGTAATGCGTCGAAAAGAAACGCAACACTGAAAAGTGTAAACACCCACAGTGCTATGTCTCTCAAAAAGGTAGAATTGCAGGAGCTGGCAAATTCTCCCATGTAACTTTTTCTGGACAGACATTGGATCAACCAGAGACTAGCAAAGCCGAGAAAAGATCTCGAGATAGCTTCAAGTGCTCAAATGGTATTGCTACAAAGGCATCGGAAAACAACTTGCTCATGAGTACAAGGTGAGCAAGAACGATGGCTGAAAGCTAGAATTGCTCAAAGCAATTATCAGAAGTGGAAGTTAAATCAAGCCACTGAAAATCTGAATGCCAGAGCTAGAAGAAATCTGGCAAGGAAGGCTAAGTTTGCTAAAAAGCAAACTCAGAAACCTGACAGGTATCTGAAAGCATCTTATGGAACACCTAGGAACACACCAAGGAAGAAAATAATTCTTACTAATGATAACATTCATTCAAATAGAATTCCTCCTTACGTTCCTGTTAGGCAAAAGCATATTTCAAAGAAATTCATACAAAAATGGATTCCTACTGGAAGAACTTTTAATTCTGACGGTTCCATCAAAGATATGAGAACCTAATCTCCTATTTCCTGTTGTGTGCAGAATGCTTCCTGGACTAAAGCACAATGGCTATTTGATAGTGGATGCGGAAAGCACATGACAGGAGACAAAGCAAATCTGGTTGATTACAAAGTTTGCAACACAGGACCAGATATCAGATTTGCTGGAGGAGAATTAAATCCTCTCCGGATTTGCAACGCGTCAAATTGGGGACTTTAACAATCAGCGACGTATTACATGTTAAGGATTTGAAATATAATCTATTTAGCATGAGCAGTTTGCGAAGGGTTTTACTATAAAATTCAAAGCTAAATACTGCAAACTAATTGACAATGAGTCAAAGCAGACAGTCTTAGTTGGTCGGCGGAAAGGCAGTCTTTATGTTGCCGATTGGGCATCTGCCACAACTGAAAAATGTCTCATGGTGAGTCAATCTGGTCACACAGAAGAGCACTGGTTATGGCACAAAAGAATGAGTCACTTGAACTTCAAAACTCTGAATAGACTTGCCAAGAAAGAGTTAGTGGTTGGCCTTCCCAGAACATCTTTGAGAAAGGATGGTATCTGTTCTGCCTGTCAGATGAGGAAACAACCTAAAATCTCTTTCAAGTCCAAAATCAGACACTCTAGTGTTAGACCACTGCAACTTTTACACATGGATCTTTTTGAATCATCTGTAACTAGTTATGCAGGAAAGAAGTATGGTCTGGTTGTGGTAGATGACTTCTCAAGATTCACTTGGGTTGTCTTTCTGAAACACAAATCTGATGCCAGGGTGGAGATACCAAACTTGCTGAAAAAGCTTGAAGTCATGAAAAATGACAAGGTATATGCAATCAGAACAGACCATGGTACTGAGTTTGTCAACCAGTACATAAAGGAGTTTTGTACCTGCAAAGGTATACAACACCAACTCTCCTCTGTAAGAGCACCTCAACAAAATGGTGTTGCCGAAAGGAAAAACAGAACCCTTAAAGAAGCTGCAAGGACAATGCTATCCGACACTGAAATAAGTGAAATTTATTGGGTTGAAGCTGTAAACACAGCCTGCTACACTCAGAACAGATGTTTGATAAACAAACACCATGACAAGACCCCCTATGAAATCTTGGTTGGTAGACCCCCTAATATCAAACATCTGAGAGTATTTGGTTGTAGATGTTTTATTCTAAACAATGGGAAAGATTATCTGAGAACATTTCAACCAAAGGCAGATGAAGGTGTTTTTCTTGGCTATTCCACAAACAAAGAAAGCTTCTGAGTTTACAACAAAAGAACAAAGAAAATTGAAGAATCAGTTCATGTTGTATTCTATGAAGGAAGTAAAAAAACACCTCCTATTGATGAACTCTTAGAAAGGTTCAAAGAATTATTACTGAGGGATTCTAAAGAAGAATCCTCAGAAAGGAAAAACATCATTATGGAAAGTGAGGATGACTCTGACGTAGAAAAGCTTGAAAAGCCTAGTAACAACAAGATGACTCACAGACATGATGAGGAATTTCCTATGAGTTTTCCAGAAATGGAACAGTTCTCGAGAACCTTCATCATGAAGAGGTATCTGAAAATAAGAATGCTGAAATGCATGTTTCAGATATCTCTAACACTGAACAAGTGTCAGATATCCATGACATTTCCCATATGTCAGATATCTCAGATACTGAAAAAGTATCAAATCAAAATCTTAGTGATTCACATTCAGATCACCTGGATATTAATCCTACTAGCACTAAACCTATGATGAAATGGATCAAAGATCATCCTACAAAGGATATAATTGGACCAATTAATCAGGGTGTTAGGACTAGGAGAGCAATAGCTGAAAATGCTAACTCTCTCTTTGGATGTTTCATCTCGAATATTGAACCTAAAAATATAGAAGAAGCATTAGGAGACCAAGACTGGATCTCTGCAATGCAAGAAGAGTTGGATCAATTTGAGAGAAACAAAGTCTGGAAACTAGTTCCATTTATAGAAGGAATATCTGTGATTGGAACTAAATGGGTTTTTAGAAACAAGATGAATTAATCTGGTGAAATAACCAGAAACAAAGCAAGATTGGTTGCGAGGATTTACTCGATGAAGGCTTAGATTTTGACGTCATATGCACAGTTGCGCGATTGGATGCAATAAGACTCTTTCTAGCCTTCTATTTCATAAAAATTTCAAAGTTTATCAGATGGATGTTAAAAGTGCATTCTTAAATGGTGAACTTGCAGAAGAAATTTATGTTGAGCAACCACCTGGCTTTGAAGTTTCCTCAGAAAGTAGAATGGTCTATAAACTATGTAAAGCTCGTATGGATAAACAGGCTCCAAGAGCATGGTATGACACTTTGCCAAGTACCTTACGGAAAGTGGTTTCAAGAAAGGTGAAGTTGATAAAACTTTATTTACCTTAAATCATGATGGGAAACTACTCTTAGTTCAAGTATATGTTGATGACATCATATTTGGATCTAAGGAAAAACAACTTTGTAATGACTTTGCTAATCTCATGAAAAGCAAGTTTGAGATGAGCATGATGGGAGAAATGAATTATTTACTAGGATTGCAAGTCAAGCAACTCAATGTTGGAATATTCATTAGTCAAACAAAGTATGCAAAAGATATGCTCACAAAATTTAATCTTAAGCCTTCTGAAAAGAATGCTAAAATACCTATGAGCATTGGAACCAAAATGACCTATACTGAATCAGACAAGAGTGTTGAAGAACATAAGTATTGGAAATTGATAGGTTCACTACTTTACCTCACTGCAAGTAGACCTGATATTCAATATGCCGTTGGAGTATATGCTAGATTTCAGACAAATCCAATGCAAACACACTACAACTTTGCTATGAAAATATTAAGGTATGTAAAGGGTACAGTAGATGTAGGATTGTGGTATCCTAAAGAAAGTGGATTGAGTTTAGCTGGGTACTCGGGACGATTATCTTTGGATCAACGCTGATAGGAAAAGCACCTCGTGAACTTGCGGTTTACGGGTACTAGACTTATCTCATGGTTTAGCAAGAAGCAAAACTCAATTGCAACTTCTACCACAGAGGCTGAATATATTGCTGCTGGTTGTTGTGCAACACAAATTCTATGGATACAACAACAACTTAAACACTATGGACTCGATGAGAAGAAGACTCACATTTTCTGTGATAACACAAGTGCTATTGCGATTACACAGAATCCTAAATTTCATGCCAGAACAAAGCACATTGATGTTAGACATCACTTCATCAGAGACCATGTTGAAAAGGGCAATATAGAGATACTCAAGATTGTAATCAAGACCAACTTGCAGATATCTTCACTAAGCCACTACAAGAAAGTAGATTCTTAGCCTTAAGACATAGTCTTGGACTAATGGAACTACCAATGAACTGAAAGAGTTTAGGTATCTGGAACGGGCAACCAGAGAAGAGGTATCTGGAACGGGCAACCAGAGAAGAGGTATCTGGAACGGGTATCCAGAAAAGAGAAAAGAGAAATCTGGAACGGGTATCTAGAAGTCAAAAAGGCTAAAGAGCAAAAAGATAGATTAAGATCTCTGAGACGGGAACTCAGATATCTGAATCACTCTATAAACCGGGAACACAAAAGAGAATAGTATAACTATCTGCAGTCAACTACTCTCTTGAAACTCGCATTATTTCTATCTTGATGAAAAACTTGGAAAAATCCTAAGTATAAGACAGATTCAGATGCGAAAAGTGTCCTTGGTCATACAGAATTGTGATTCAGATAGCAAATCTTGAAACTGATTGTGATCATTGCTAAAGAAGCAATGGTGACCCTCGATGAAATTAAACGATTGATCTGTACGGTGAAAATTAATTCACAGTAAATAGTGGACTGTTGAAATTCAGACATGGCCCACTAAGCATTTAATGCCGAACTAGTTTTTGCTCACGCCTGTTTGCAAATCACAGATACGTACACACAAAATCAATTTGTATGTATTTGTCTGTTGGGATTCAACTGCTATATATATAGGATTTTGGCAAATGAAATCACTTTTGCCTAATCCGAAATTTCATCTTGCACAAAAATAGCAAATCCTTCTCTTGATTCTCTGCAAACCCTCTACAATCTCTGCAAATCAAGATTAAGTTTTTCTGAAAAGAATCACTGAATCAAATCTCTTTCAAACACCAATTTCAAATCCCTACACTATATAAAGAGATGGCCTCCAAGAACACTTCAACACAGAAATCCCAATCCTCCACTGGTACTGCTGAAAAGCAAGCACCAGAGTTGATTATTGTAAACAATCGACTGGTAGGAGTTTTTAATCCTGACCATTGGACTTCAAGTCACAGAATGATTTGGGGTGGTGCCATGGTTGAGGAATACCTCTCTGCTGCAATAGAGAACCAAACTGATAGAAAATTGATTCTTGACATGCTTGAAAAGGCACAAATCAAGGGTTTTCTATCTGTGGAATTTCATCACTCGATGTGTTGGAATTTTACAACAACTCCAGGATTATTTCCTGTGTATCTGAAGGCACTGAAATAGTGTCTATCAAAACCTCAGTCCAAGGAAAGGAAATCCTTCTGGACTTAACAACTTTCTGTAAGTTGTTTGAGGTTCAAAATCTTGGAAAGGATTTTGAAATAAACACCAAGGATGATGAACTCCTTGAAGGTATTAAAGAACTTTACAGTGACGTCTGTGATCTTGAAAAATCAGATACACCCACTGAGTTCAAGCTTGCTGACATCCGAACCAGTCATCTGTTGGTTCACTGGGATGTACTGGCTTGCATTCTTCACAGATGCTTTGATGGTCTACAAGGAGGTGCTGACCAGATAAGCCAAGAACGATGGATCATGATGTTCTTGCTGAATCAACAAGACAAAAGGCTGGAAAACCCTTTTAACTGGGGAAAGTACGCCTTCATTAAATTCGTGAAGAAGATTCAAGGCTTCGAGCCTAAAATTGTCAAAGGACTAGCTGAGCCAAAGGCCACAGTAGGTTATGGTCTGAAGATATGCTACTTGCTGGAAAAGCTTGGCATTGAGCTCAGAGAGACGGCTGAAATAGCCAACAGTAACTTACTCTATAAATATGAGTATACAAATTTGATGAAAAAGGTTACTGGGTCTCAGATAGGTCCTAAGAAGCGAAAGTCTGAAAATATATCTGAAGAAAAGGTTGCGACCAAGAAGCCCAGAACTTCAAGAAAGAAGTCTGCTGGCAAATCAGATGACGCACCCAAAGAGGTTGTCAATTCTCAGATATCTGCAGGCATTGTCGATGAACTAATAATGGCAGATGAACTCATCAATGCTGCAAAAGAGTTATCAACTACTGAACAAGTAGACTCAGCAAGAGAAAGTGCTTTCAGAAATGTTGCGACTAATGCAGAAAGCCTTGCTGATGAACTCATAAATGCTGCCAAAAGTGGTGAAAAGCACCAAGCCCCATCTGCAGAAACCGCAGGAATAATGGACCAATCAGTTTCCAATGCTGATGAGAGCTCTGACGATGAAGATGATGAACTAGTCATCTCTCAAGTCCTAGAAAGAACAAAGAGGGCTAAAGTTACTGAAAAAGTAACTGGTGATAAGGTATCTGAAGAAGAACCTGCACCACAGGTTGCTGAGACTATAGCAAAGGTTGTTGGTGCAAACACATCATCAGGGAATGCTTCTCTTGAACAACTTCACAAAGCCCTGATGAGTGGTATTTTAGTGCTGGCAGATGCTGATGGAAACGCCACATCTAAAAATCTGGAAGAACATTCTCTCGATCAATCTTCCGCCTGCATAACCACAACAACCACAAACACAACAACCACAACAGCCACAAGTGGTTGATGAAATGGTAAATGAACTCCATTTCGAATTACCAGCAATACAGTATGCTGAAGAAAATCCTGCAAATGAGCAGGTTCCCCAACTCACTGAGAGGGATCAAACTGAGACATCTACTCAGAATGATCAACCAGGGGAGGCAACTGAGTTACATACTCAAGAAAGGTGTGAAGTACCAGAAACTTCAAACAAAGAAACCCACCGGGACAAGACGACCAATGTATAGAAAGGTCACAAGTTCGAGAGACCAATCGACGAAAACCGCCGTAAATGACTGGTTTAACTCTTACCTTGTGAAAAATTTTATACTTATAAATCTTGTTACCTCATAAGAATTTCTTTGTTACAGGCTGAGTTAGAAACGCAGAAACAAGAGGAAGCTGAGAAGCTTGCCTCAACTACTGAAAAAGAGGTCCCTTCAACCTCAACTCTTGAGAAATCTGAGCCTGTGCTACAGGTAAATGATTCTTAAAGAGAACTAATTTTTCAGTAAAAATGTTTATGTGCTCATTCATGTTAAATGTTTCTAACAGCTCCAACCGAGATGGAAGACGATAAAGTAAATGCCGAGACAAATCCAGAGACCAACAAGGTTTCTGAAGAATACATCACTGAGCCTTCAAACATGAAGGTATATGACAATCAAGTGACAAGTATTCTTCATCTTGGGTTATCCTTTATCTCTTCTAATATTCAATACTTTCTACTTACAGGCTATTTGTAAGTAGAAATGCAAGGGATAAAGTTGACTTCCCTGATCAATGAAAATTGATGAAGCCCCAAGGCAAAGATCACTCGAAAGAACACCGTAAAGCGCACAAGTTTCGAGAAAATGAATCTGAACTTCCTTTTGAGGAAGTAAGTAGCAAATCAATTCATTAAAAGCATATTTATGCATAGATTCTTTCAAACTATTTCCTAAGTATTGTATTCCTCTCAGATCAAGAAAGAAAGGTTCCGAGAACCGACTTCCAAGTCTCAACCTCACAACAAGATATCCGAGACACCAATTGTCTCAAGAGAACAAGTCTCCGAGTCAAGTACTTACTGGGTAACACGAAACTAAATTACACTTCTACTCAGATATCTACAAAAGTTTTGAAGCTCACTCAAAACTCTTTCTTTCAGCTCAACAGATGCAAAGGTGTTCCCATTGAAAAGACAAGGGACCTACTTCACTTCTTCAAAGCTCACACCTCGCCAAAGCATATTCAATGCTTCAAGAAATGGCGAAGTTAAGGTGCTCGATCTCTACGAAATATTGAGAATCACGATCAACCAACCGCATTTAGCACGAGCTCTTGACACGGAAACATATGTCCAAGCAATGTTCCCTACGTAACAATATCTGATTCGACTTTACTACATAAGGACTTTTCGGAGAAGTGGCACATAGTTTGATACATGCCTTTGAGCAGGAAGATGGTCGACAAGATTACAGATGGCATTCAAGCCGCCCCGCCTGCACTGCAGCTTTATACCTTCTGAACAAGAAGAAGTTAATGGGCAGAAGATCACTATCCCGGAAGTGATCAATCTTGTATCTGAAGATGATGAGGAGGAAGAAATGAATGAAAATTACTTTGATGAACCTCCCACTGACCATCACCAAAAGGATGATAATGAAAAAAAGGATGATGATGATGCCCTTGCACCAGGGACCGGAGGAATTTCACAGAGAAACAATGCCTCAGCTGCTGAAAAGCAAACTGAGAAGACTTCACAGAAATCTCCGTCTTCATCACCTTAGAAATCTACTCATCCATCTTCTAACCAACACGCAGTTACTACTGAACAAGTAGTTGAGCTTTCTGAAGAAACAAATCAGAAAATACTAAACACTCAAACCAGATCTGCTCAACTCGCATAACGTTTGGAAGAAGAACAACAGCTCCATCTTCAACTGGAAGATCAAATAGCTAAATCCAGAGATAAGATTGATCAACTACAAGATCTTTACTTAGAAGAAATGATTGCTTACTCTGAAGTTAAAGAGCTACGGGATTCTGTGCAAGAGATCACCAAAGAACTCAATACTGAAGAAGTATCTGAAGTCAAGCATGATGCTAAGGCTGCATCATCTTCAAAAGAAGTACCATCCTCCTCCCAGAAAGGAAAGAAACCAATCTCTGAGATGGTTGCTGGACTCGATACAATCGATGAAAATGTCCAAGAGGATGAAGATCACCGGTGATCACTCGGATGATGAAGAAGACAAGACTTTGGCGAACACCGCAATGAACATTTAGCGGTTTCTCACTTGAAAAGGAAGCCGATTGCTCTACAATATTCAAAAACCGCCAAACGTCCACTCCCATGAATACATGAACAGTGTCAATCTTGACACAACTTAAAAAGGAGATGTCTTCACAGAACAAAGAAGTAATTACCTCCGTCCCCTCTGAAATGAGAAAGTTCACTGAGCTCATCACTCAGAGAACAATTAGCATAGTCATTGCTCAGAAAGATCTGGGAATGATAAGGGACGATGATGCGTCTTTAGCTGAGAAAGCTTTCCAAGAGGCAAGTTACATCTTTGGAAAGGCGGATGCCATCCTAGTCCATCAAGGAGCTCACTGATAAGGACAATGGACTTATCAAGCAAAATCAGGAGCTCAAAGCAAAACTTCAGAAGTTGGTCACTGCCTATAACTATTTACAAGGGCATTTTGACTCTCTCTCAGATTCCTTTATGAGACTGAGTCAGCCAACAATGACTAAGGGGGAAAGAAAGTACAAATATGGACCTCAAAGTCAGGGGGAATGGGAAGAAGGAGATGAAAACAAGAAGAAATCTGGAGCTGGTGCGGCTCAGAAAGGAAGAAGAAAAACTTCCCAGCCACCACTCAGAATCAATGAACCTTCCTCAAGACAAGCTGCTTTGCAAACAGTAGCTACTTCCCAGAAACCTACTGAAGCAACCAAAATGATAACAAGGGCCATGGCACAGAAACCTCCAAGGAGTACCAAGGCTCCAAGGAGAAGACAAGTTAGAGGGATTGATGAATCTTCTTCTGAAGAAGAAGAAGGTCAAATCAAGTCCCAGGGCAATGAAGAAGGCTGTAAAACTCTCACAAGATCTAGTCTTGATGATGATGAGGAAACTGATGAAGATGAAGCTCCTCTTCACAGAAAAATGAAAATTGAAAGCCTAACTGAGCCCATAGCTGCAAAGCCATTAGCAGCTAAAACACCATCTGGAAATACCAAGTCTATCCAGGGTGGTGGTTCTTCAAGCAACAACCCCAAAGAGAATTCAAGACAGGGAAGGAACAGACTGAGAGCTGAGCAAAGACAAAGTCAACTTCCACTCAGGCCAGAAGAAGCCAAAATAGAGTATGTGAAGTATGACAATGATTCCTCTGTCTACAGGTACATCAATCAAAAGAATGGCTATTGGATTCTGGAACTTAAGCATCTATTGGTAAATTCAAGATTTCCAGAACCAATCCATAAACAACTCATGGCATGGAGAAAGGATAAACCTACCTTGATCAACACCAATCACATCAAAGCATGGTTGGATTTTGAAGTTGTCAAGAGAACTGAAGCCATGAAGAAGGACCTCTCTGATGATTGTCCATATGGAAAGCCAGATGATGTGCATAAAATACTGAATATCACAGGAACAGGCACAAGACCAAGACTTGTTGTGGAACCCTATGAGTCGTTCTATCTGACAGAAGATCAATACAAGGGTGACATCAGATATCTGAAGATTATCTACGAATACTTCAAGCTTTCAGATATCAGAATAGAGCATGCCTGGAAGTGGGGAAAGTACCTATGGGTCAAGCATTTTGTCAAGAAAAATCCTACCAAAACCTACAAAGTGGTCTGTGGATTTGCGGAGACACGTAGATGCTCGTCGAACTCTTCTCTATGATTATTCGATGACATCAAAAGGTTTGGAGATAGGAAATTTGCATCGATCCATAGAAATACTGTTGAAGACTTGAAGATTGAAGACTTGAAGACTAGTCTATTAGGATGTTTACTTGGAGCTTGGTTACTCCTGTTGTCCTAATTTACTATGTAGCTTTTGTATTTTTGCTGACTGAGCTTAACTGTATCATGTATTGAAGTTATCTGTAATTTTTATTTGTAACTTATCTGAAGAACTTACTCTCAGATAGTATTCTATAAAAGATAACTTGTCAGCAAAGATCACACCTTGTGATTTGGTTGATGTTTACTTTCTGCACTTAATTATATGAATTGAAAGATCTTAAGAAATGATTAATTGGTGGATTGTTTCCTCATCCAGATTTGTAATAGGGAAGATAGTCATCGTTGACTGATCAAAAAGGGGGAAATTTGTTGGGAAATTTCTTGTGAAATTTGTTGGGAAATTTCTTGAGAAATTTGTTAGGAATTTTTTGTTAGATATTTTGTAAAGAATATCTGTTTAGTTTTGATCAGGAACATGATGACTTATCTTAGTCTCAGAAAGGTGATTAGTACTATTGGTTCACTTGAACATTGTAAAAGAGGAAACCCACTAAGTATGATAGTCTAGCTAATCTTGTATAGGATGTTAGGTCTCAAATTGTAATTTTTATTTTATGAAGAGAAGACCAAGAAGAAGACATCCAAGCTGAAAGCTCAACGACATTGAAGACTTGAAGAAAACTGCACAAGATTACTGAATCTGTTGTTCAGATATCTTAGCCAGATATCTTGAAGACACGAATAGTTTCAAACAAACTGTGTCACAAGAGATATCTGAGAAATAAGAGACATATCTGAAAACAAGGAAAGTGTCCACAGATATCTATTCTCAGATACCTTGAGCTTTAACCACATTTCTGAAAAAGAAATATATATTGCAAACAAAGTTGTTTCAATAAACACAAGTGATATCTGAAGAATGAAGATAAGGACGTGCAAAGAATCAGATAACACTAGTCTCTGATACAAAGCATAGTTCCGTTGACACTACAGGACAAAAGTATAGTACAATGCATTTAATGCACGGACATAGATGTCTGAATAAAAGCAACGGCCTTTCCGAGAAGAAGACAAAACTCACATAGATTATACACAGATATCGATAGTTTGAATTTGAGCCTAACGGATACTATTCAAACGGCACTCAAATTCATCTATAAATATCAACACTTAGACTGCTTGAGAGAACACACAGAACCTTAGACACACCTTGAACTGCATACAAACGCTGAACGTCTTACTCTCTCAAAGCAACTTACTTACTCACAAAGCTTTACATTGACCAAAGCTTTTGATCTTGAGTAACACTGAAGTTCTAAGTGTCCTGATCCTAAACGAGTAAAGCTATCTGTGAAGGAGTTGAATCAAAAGATCAACTATTTGAGATTCATTCTCTTGAACAGATATCATAAGACTTGGGTCAGTAAAATCGAACAAGATACCATACGCTGTAAAGTGTATTAAGTAACTTGATTCACAGAGCTATCGATTAATCAAAAGTTATTAAGAAGCTCATCCGACAACTCAAACCAAAAACCAACACCATAATCAAGCGTGGAGTATGAAGTACTTAGTTTGAAAAATCGGGAATAACTCAAGGTTACCGAGTATAGGAAGTACTTGATTTGGGAAACTAAGGAATAACTCAAGGTTATTGAGTATAGGAAGTACTTAGCTTGGGAAGCTAGGGAATAACTCAAAGGTTTCGAGTATAGGAAGTACT
Source organism: Plantago major (assembly GCA_026545765.1). Lineage (NCBI taxonomy): Eukaryota > Viridiplantae > Streptophyta > Magnoliopsida > Lamiales > Plantaginaceae > Plantago > Plantago major. The sequence continues at coordinate 92,872,782 of CM048839.1, forward strand.
TGGTCGTGAAAGCCGGGAACAACTCAGGGGAACATTTGGTTGGGAACCAATTGTTAAGAATCTTAGAATAGGATTATTGTAAGGAGAACTCAATTATCTGTTTCTAGTGAATTCTAGGTCTCGATAATCAAGTGGATTAGTTGGAGGATTACGCCACCTCCAGATACCACTATACTTGCGTGTTATTTACCTTCAGTATTTACTCTTCAAAGAACACACACACATTAACTGTTTCTGCACTTATCTTTATTAAGTCTTCCGCGCTCTGATTCTAAGTATCAGATATCTATTCAGATATCTGAGAAATAGTTGTTATCGACAAAACTTTTAAAAGACTATTCACCCCTCCCCCCCCCCCTCTAGTCTTTTACTTTGCCGTTATCTGGACCAACATTATCATCGTCAAAGAATATCATATTCTACTCACCTTCAAGATGAAATGATAATCGTTCAACTGCAGGAACTCTATAACGGATATCGAACATAAAGATTCGCCAAACTGCCTCGCATGCGGATATGTATCTACCATCTTGATGATCAGTTATCTCATCAACAGTTCCATCCTGTCCACGATAACTTACACAAAAGGTCGACTTATCAGTACCCTTATTGATATATTTGAACAGATATTTTATGGACGTGCTTTGGTTACACCATTCAACATTTATATGTGCTCGATATTTGAGGAGCAACTTCTCGTTGTATGGGACAATAAACCTATTATCAATTGTTACTCCACCCTTATCGATAGTAGCACCTGTGTCTCTCCTCCGATATATTGGATAGCCCTCCTCATCAATGAGTGTTCGCATATTAAATGGTTTTGGAAAAAAAATTGGAGCACTTATTTTGAACCATGCATGGAGAATATGGGTTCGCAGCACCACACGGACCATGTATCATGTACTCCTTAACTAAATCATAGAGTTGAGGCTTTGATTCCTGATCAGGTATCTCAGCAGAAATAACCTGGTCAAGTTTTTCGGCTTTATGATATTTACTTTCACGATCAAGGAAAAGGAGAATGTGTGCATGAAGAAGGCCCCTCTTTTGGAACTCGACCGTGTAGACAACTGCGTAAAAACATGAATGAAGGAATTAAAGAACAATAATAAGTGTGGTATTTTTATCTCTTAGGTTGTAAATGCATTCCAATGAATTTTGTGGTCGTTTGTAAGGAATGCAAGTACTGGTGAGTATATAACCTTTTAGAAATTAATATTAGCGTGCATATGGAAAAAAGGAGTACATATTGCTGTTATCAGAAAGTAGAATAAGAAAATTTATGTTTTGTTTTAAGAATATAGATCAAGTCAGGTTCGAGAGTTGTATCTGCAATTAATAATATACCATTACATTGATAGGATAAATTATTCTATTTTATACATGAAACATCTAGCAAATATTTCATTCTCTTAATTTGGAAGGACATTCTTGATTGATAATTGGGGTGACTGAGATGAATAAATATTATAGTACATTGTACAGGAAAATAAATAGTCATTTTGAGAACAGCGAAAGGTGTTTATTACAGATAACTGACCTGCACTTGTCTTGCCGAATATTTGTCTATCCTTCAAGTCTTTGATCATTTCATCAAGTTTCATCTTGAATACTCTGCATAGCACATCAGGCCGATCTTCCAGACGTAAACCCCTTTTATTACAAAATCTAACTATCTCTGGCCACTTGGGATTACATGTAAAAGTTATGAATAGGTCTGGAAATCCCGTCCACTTAGAAATTGCCATGGCATCCTGAAAATTTTGAATAGTCCACCTTCTACTTCCAGTGAGTGTGGAGGGCAAAATATAGCGCCTCCCAACAGAAGATGTATTTGTTTTACCCTTTGTCTTCGCAGCAGCAATGTTTTTATACTTGTCGGATCGAAGTAGTTTCTGATTATTGCGAATAAAAGCAAGTCTCTTTGTCTCCACCGCTGTGCAAGAATCAACCAAAAATTGTTGGAATAGCCTACGACCAAGGAGAATTGTCGGTGCTTCATCCTTTCTATCCTGGATTCGATATGCTAAATACTCTCTTATTGTCACATTGTTCTTCTTCTTTGCGTTCTCCCTTGCATGAGGTATATCGTCTCGAAAACCATCCTCTCCATAAGTGAATAGAAGTGGATATTGGAATGCAAGATAAGAAGGATGGTACTCATTAATGCGTTGTAGGCCTTTGCTCTTCTCGTCAACAATGATGTCCCTCTCGTCAAATTCAGGATCAATATCATCAACAATAAGGGTTGCAACTTCAGATGCTGTTGGGAGATTAAACGTTCTTCCATCTTTAGATCTCCTTCCTATCAACTTTAGCTTAACATTGCTGCAATTGTTTTCACTAATTCTTTCTGCAGCCATTCGAAAGCTCTTTGCAATGGGACTGAATTCATCAATCATTTTCTTGAGATCATCAACCAAAGCAGGATCGAAATCATTATGGTTGCCCTTACTGAAACGAAAAATAAATAGAGTAGGAAAGTTATATATTTCATTCAGCAAATATTATTTGTAAAATACATTTTTTATAGAAGAAATAATCAAGCCTGGCTGCATTTATTCTATTCCTCGTCTCTTCTTCTGTGTCGTATATATACAGCTGCGAAAATTTAGGAGTCTTGCCTACTGGAGGAACCAATGCACCCATCTTGTGATAGTTTTGACCACCCATTCGAAATGTATAAGGACCTCTACCTTTGTTCGCATTATGATCCACGGTTCCTCCCATTGATGTATATGAAAACATCATATTGTAATGGCGGATCCGCTCAAGAAAATGTTTGCTCTTTGGATGTTAGTCAGTTAGAAGATCCTGGAGTAAACTCGGTGGGTTTTGCATTAAAGGTAATTTTACTTTACCTTGTCCATAACACAGGCTAAATTTGGGGGTTTTTTTAGTAGATTTGCTCAACCTTTCTGCATGCCACATTTGTGCTCCACAATATTCACACTCATACTCCGGATCACCAACATCCCAATAACCTACACAGTATAACAATATATCATCTGCATTATATGTGTAAAAAAAGAAATAACAAAATTTTGTTTGGTTGACTCTACCTCCATGATTTTTGTCCCCACCAGCATCATCAACAGTATCTATATGAACAAATTATTAGATAAATGATTGGAAGTTATAGGTTTAAGTTTTTAAATGTAATCGATTATTTACACAATCAAACAATGTTTGTAGTAAGTGTGAGAAATAACCTTCAATTTCTTCATCAGAATAAACATCAGTACTGGCATTATTTTGATGGCTGCTTTCACCTGCGTTATAGTATTTCAATGTTCATCATATAATTATGAAGCAGCTGTTTAAAAATCTAATGAATGTAATTTTTTCCAATACCATGACAATATTGACTTTTTGCTGGAGTGTGGGATTGATTTCGTAAATGCCTGAACTGCTCCATAGGACGAACTGGATGGTATGAAATACCACTTAAAGGAATCCCTGATGCTGACATTACTTGTCGAAAAGCAACTGGAAAATTAAATGCTGGATTTGGTTGGATTTTATTTTGCATCGTATCGGAATGTGGTGTAGTCTGATTGATTGGATGGATATATATATTATGCATTCCTCGGATGTAGTTCGTTTGATTAATTTGTGCAGCAAGAGGGTGACGATTTCCACTCCCTGGATCAATTGTCATTGCAGATCGCACTGTATTAAATTGATTGAGATTTTTTATATTGTTGAGATAGAAAAATGTTTATAAACGGAATGTAATAGTCAAGCTAGCCTTACCGTTTACACTTCTGGTAAGAGGGAGAGACTGCGCATACAAATAATTAGTGTGCAGTATAGTACCTGACCAAAAGATAAGAAATACATAATGTTTAGAATACTTAACTTAATGAAGTATTTTTTAATTGTATTCAACTGAGATATAATAGCTTACCAATGTAATTATTTTGTACTCCAAAAGATGGACAGGATGGAGAGCTGTTGATTAGAGCCGTTGATGTTGAACATTGAAGTTGAGTAAACTGCACACTTCTATGGACAGCAGCGCTGGTTTGCCTGCTACGTCCGGTTTCACACGGCAAAGTACATGGAGTGCTATTTTCCTTACCATGAAGATTGTTTGTAACCGAACCTACCAAAATTCTTGAAATAAATAACTCATTCATGTTGGTGTAAAATAACAGCAAAATAGGACTTAGGAGGATTTACTTACGGACAACGTATTGATGTTGTGCAGAATGAGATGGAGAGATGGAGTTTGAAGTCGAATCTGTATATAATCAATTAAGAATGAGTATCAATTAGATGGTTGCAAGCAATGAGTAAGAATGAGTTGATTGGATATAGTGAATGTAACAGATTACCCTATGGGATTTCATTGAACGGTGATCTAATTTGAGAATGGTTTTGTTGTAGTCGTCGTCGCTTTTGAGTGATGATCAACCTTCTTTCATCCCTCTTTGCTTTCGAATTTTCCTCCTCCATTGAACAGCTGTGACACACATGTGAGTAAATTAGTAATCTCATACAACAGAAAGTTAATGAAATAACACAACAATAGTAAGTGCTTCACATATTTTTCGTGATGGAAGATATCTGTTGACACAAACAATGAAAGAACATGATGTGTTAGGAACCGTACCTTTCCTTTGCTCAGAAGACACATGAGAATGCATTGATGGCCATTTCAGATTTTGAGAATAATTGTGTTGATGGATAAAAAATTGCCCTTAAGAAAATTTACTGATGAATGTGGGAAAATCGATCTGAGTTGTGGCTGAAAAGAAAGAGGAATTTGAACTGCCGTTAATATTTTGTTTCAGAACATGTAGGTGTAGGCTTTGAAATTTTCAAAGAAACTGTAATTATGATGGTGAAACTGTATTACAGTTAAGTTAAAAATGAGGAGTGCTGAGATTGAAGTGATTATATTAAGTTGGATATTGCAGCCGTCATTAGTAAACTCCATATTCCCTATTGCATCCCTTTGTTTGGTAGAACTGGAAAAAATAAAGTAGGATTGATTGTTCCCCTAATTCTCTCACACAACCAAGATCTAATTTCGTCTCACACAACCAAGATCTGCGGTGCATCACAAACTCCGTTATGTACTGCCTTTCTGTAAAATGAGTATATTCGATGAGTATAATATAGATAATGTATGAAGGAAAATGTATGTTTATGAGTAGTAGGTATTATAGAACCTCAGATATAGATTTAGTGTTGAGATGTATACTTCATTTATACATGCCATGTAAGACCATTGGATATAAATATCATTTAAGACCCATCAGATACATAGATCATGTAAGAACATAATCTTGGCCCCAGGTTAATGTATGGGTGTGAGGACATTTTTTGTTAGTTTGGGTTCGAGGCAAAGCTTTTATACGACTGAACGTGAAGATATGTATAGTTTTTCTGTTTGCAAAATTGAAAGGATAAATTATTCTGTTGGTTACTTGTGGAAGTGTTCCTGGTATGATTTTATTAAATGCAGAGAACACTTAAGAGTAAAAATAGCTAAATCTTTTAGAAAAGCGAACAAAACAGACCACATCAACTTAGGCATGAAAGGAAATTTTTTTAGTTGAGAAGGAACATAAAGTTTGACATATGAGTTAACGAAAGTGCAGTAGTCTGGCATGAAACAAAAATAGATAGATTATGAAATTAGCAACATAAAATCTGAACAAAAACTAAAGTTTCATAACATGAAAACAAACAGTACATAACATGAAAAGAAACACTTCACAACATAAAAAGCAACAAACTAAGCGACATTGATAATATAAAGTCTGAACTTGAACATGTAATACAAAAGCAATTAAAAAAGCGACGAAGCAGATGAAACCATGTGTCGGAAACATGTAGGATGCCTATTTCTCCTTCTTTGGTATCTTTGAGGCTGGGTAATTTGAAGCTCCAGAGTTTGTGTCTTGCGACTGTATCTTCGTCGGCAGGGATCTTTTAGTCGTTGTGACGCAAACATACTTAGTCTTTGGGTAATTTTCATCCAAATTATAAGTCAATGAAGCCTGAAATAGTTAAACCAACATAAATATAAACAAAAAAATCCAAAGAATAAAGATTGTTTTGAATGAATCAAGGCTAATTCTGACGACTGATGTGTAAATTTACAAATAAAGCTCACACCATGAAGGCATCATCCATTGAACTGGAGTTGTAGATTCAAAGTTGATGTGAACAATTAGTAAACTCTAACATATCATCTTACATACGTATATGTTAAGATTTACTTTTTCCACGCAGTCATGTACCTCAGAGTTTGGCATAGTGGAAGATGATTCTGCAGCAGTAGTATTTGCAGATAATGAACATCCTTCCTGCAGAACAGAGTGCAGAATGGATATATGAAGCTCACAACATCAAGATGCCGTTCAGATTACAAAAATTATAAATAAATAAGTACACTTGCAAAACTGAAAGCCTATTAAGCTAAATCGTGATATATGAACTGATAATAAATAATAAAGGCTACACTTTGAAACCATGATTTGTTAACCCTGATGGAGGGTTAACAAATATGTTACGTAATCTTCCAACAAATATGTTACGTTAAAAACCAACTGAACTCAAACTCATAATCTTCCATACATATGTTACGTAAATATCTCTGGAAATAGAAGGCATATACCTCAGAGTTACGTTGAACGGGAGATGCTTCCACAGTTGTATTATTCCCAATAAAGGAACATCCTTCCTGTACAATTAAGGAAACTCTAATCAATTCGGTTTTGTAAATAAAAAATTGGGACTGTACAATTTGGATATATAAAACTCACATCATTAAGTTGTCTGGTTTTAAACTCCGAGATAAGTTTTTCGTTGGTGCTAAGTTCTTTGATAGAGAAATCAGTGTGATTGTTGGTGATATTATAGTCCATATCAATGTTGACTTTGAAAATCCACTTCTTATCACAGAATCTTGAAAATTCAGCTGGGAAATCACCATCCCTTCCTTTCTGGAATAATGAAAGTATATACATAATTAAATATTGAGCATGTGTATATATATATATATATATATATATATATATATATATATAGAACCTCAGATAAACTCTGAATCATATCAGCAGAAGATTTTCCAAGTATTGATTTGGCTTCTGATTCAAACAGCACAAAGAGCGTAGTTCCAGTTTCATCTGTGACCTCAAGTTTAATATGATACCTTGGACGGGAGAATAAATTTAATGAGGTAAATTAAAACAAAAGTAAACAGAAATGGTTATCAACGGAGTTGATAATTAAACATATTAATACATATGTTCTTACCGAGGGATAGTCTTTTCAATGATTCGGCCGCAACGCATACATATGTCTTTTTCCTTTGCTCCAGCATGAGTCCTTTTTCTGCACTTGTTGCAGGCATAGAAAAACCATTCGTCGGCATCAATTTCACCCACCTCGGCAACAGTGGTATACACCCCAGGCTACAGTAACCAAAAAAAAAAAAGATGTATTAATTGAGATAATGTAATAGTAGTTGTCACCAGGTAGCATATACAAAGTGATGCAAGTATAAATCAACAAAGCAGTAAAACTAATGATATGTTACCAATACCTGAGAACATTTGAGTATCTCGTTAATTGTCTTGCAGCCATTTGGAGGAAACCAATCAATTGAACCAACATCGATATCATCTTCGATGTCCTCCTCATCTTCGACATTGCTGTTTTATGGAATTAGGTAGGGGTATACGTGGGCGGGTGCGGGCGGTTTTTTACCAAATATTCAACCGACCCACCTATAGCGGGTGGACAAAATATTGAACCATGGCGGGTGAACAATTTATCAAACCACGGCAGGTGGGTTGACATTTAAGCGGGTGGATGGCGGGCGGGTTCAACGTATAAAATAAAATGCTATAATATGTTCGAACAAGATAAATATAAGTTCCAATACGAAATAAAACACTCCATAAGCAAGTACAATCACCATACATACGTATAAGTTCTCTATTGTGTGAAATTTGAATGAGGTCATATACTCATATTAATTCTTATTTCTTATATTTACTAAATAACTATATAATAAAAAATAAAAATATATATATAATTTACATGGGCGGGTGGGGCGGGTGGGTGGTGGGTGACTTCGCCCGCACCCGCCACCCACCCGCCCGAAGCGGGTGATTAAATTTTCGACCCACGGCAGATATTTTTAAAAATTTCAACCGGCGGGTGCGATTTGCGGCGGGCGGATTAGCGGGCGGCGCGGGCGGGTTTTTTTTTTTTTATGTACAGCCCTAGAATTAGGAAAGTATAAGTCATATTTAAATAAAAGTGAGGATTAATAGCAGAGTTCTGAAATCAATTATGGTTATTACCTATTTAGAAAAGCAGTAATCTCATCTGATGGTTGACCTATAAAAAGTATGGTTGGACCCTTCATTGTTGTGACACTATAGATCTCTGTTGGTATTGTTCCAACTGGTTCAGATTGACAGGAGTAGACAAAATTGCAATAGATACATGATAAACAAAGGTTCTTAAGTCATAAAAATAGACCTTTATACAATGATATGCTCATGAATTGAAGGGCCACGATGAAAGTCCTTGAGTGAGTATTCGTAGCTTCGATGAACTTCAGGAACTCGTCTGCATAGGACTCCCATAACACGCAGACCAATTTTCTACCTCTGCATTCAAAACACAAATATTTTAAACACATTGTGTAGAAACTATATTTATAAAATAAATAAAGAAATATGTACCCGTTGTCCAAAAGAGTGACATCAATCTTCCTTGCATTAGCAACAACAACACGTTCAAAGGAGGTGTGAGAAACATAGTTTCCAACCACATCTGCAAATAACAGGAAAGGTAAGTGTGAATAGATTAAAATAACACATAAAATAGTTCTTCTGAAATGTCTGAATACCTAATGTGAAGGCAGAAGAAACACGTGCAACATCCTGGAACCTGACAAAGTTAAATCCGTGGATGGGAATATCCACTGCAGCATTAACTCCAATAACTTCAGTGTTGAACCCAAATTCAATCTTCCATGGATGATTGATCCATGCCTTTTTGTAGGTTTGTTCGTTGGGGGCCAACTTGAAGTTACTGATGTTGTAAACTTCTCCTTGATAAAGTAACTCACTAAACTTACTTGACAGTTGTTGCCTCACTGTAGCTGATATCTTTGATGCCTGGAATTAGAAAGAATTAACAAAGATGCGTATAACGTCGAATTTGATAATAAAAACCATGGGTGTTAACTGAACTTGCCTCTGCATCCATAAGGATCATCTCAAACCCCCTCTGCTTATTTGAACGGTCAAAAACATTGTAAAGGCGAACAACACAGTGATAGTACTTTTTTGCGAATTCGGATCAAGGTTCGCAATGGAAACGTTAACGCTGCTGCGAGAATCCATGATCTGAAGAATGAGGTTAAAGTGCAGGCAAGTGTTAATTATATAGTGCAACGTTAAATTAATTATATAGTGCAACGTTAAATAACTGCTAATGGAATGAAGACAGTCAATCTCAACAAAACCGCCATATATGATAGTGGAATGGAACTGGCTCAATCCCAAAAACAAACTGCCACCCACCATGAGAAAGTAAATTAACTGTAACTTGTAGAGCTTCAAATAAATTAGTCTGGAACTAAAACATGTATATATCGATCCATGGGAAAGTAAATTAACTATAACCTACACCTAAAGCATGTATGTACTGTTAAAATTTTCAATGGCCAAACCTATGAGTCTAGACACGCCACCAACAAAAAATACTCTAATTGAGAATAATGTAAATTACCTGGGACTTTTGAATTAGACAATCTCATTGACATTGAGTCTAATTTTTGGGCACTAATCAAATGATAACCAAATGGATCGACATGGCAATTCGATCTGCAGAATGTATCGGTAACCTTCATGTTTGACCCGACGGAATCGAGCTTAAAATTGGGGATATAGTGAAGTGCAACTACATGGCAATTCAACTTGCAGAATGAATGGGTAACCTTCATGTTAGACGCGGCGGAAACGGAATCGATTCGATCTGCACAATGGATCAGTAACCTTCATGTTTGACGCGATGGAATCGAGCTTAAAATAGGGGATATAGTGAAGTGCAACGACATGGCAATTCGATTTGCAGAATGGATCGGTAACCTTCATGTTAGACGTGACGGAATCGATGTCGATGGACTGAATTCTTAATGGATATTGATGGACTGAATTGTTGCTGTTGGAAAAGGGAATAGGAATAGCTGATGATGGACTATAACATCGATTAAGAATGGAAATGAATTTTTAAATCCAAAAATTTAGATAATGACATATGTAAATTAGGCCAGGTGTTAGCACCAAAATGTGCCATGTGAGCACTCGAATTGCCATGTAAGAATGAAAACATTCTATTTTTATATATTGTATGATGGAAGTCCTCATATTAACCTCTATGCTTGCTCTAATGCACATTTTATTATAATAAGGCAATCGCAATTAAGCAAACAATTATGGTATTTACATTTAAGGCATCTAATGATTCTTAGTCTGTATTATAGTTTTGTAGTACTCTTAGATGAGAAGTAAGGATTCTTTTCAATGAAAAACCAACTCTTATCATACCCATTGTCTTATAATTTCATCCATTCAATCATAAATTTTATAAGCTATTCTAAATATATTTATATATTTTATTCTTAAAACTCATGCTCAAGGAAAAGTTGCGTCAGCTGGGACGGTAGGAGTCAAATGATAACGCATCACACGTATAGCGTGTGACACGATCTCTAGTCAAAAATGAAGGATTAAGATTCAATCTTGAATTGATCCAATGGTTTAGATTTAGATCGTAGTACTAATATTAGTACAATGCGACAGTACTAAAGTTAGCCATCCCCTAAAAACAAACTAAACAAATCTGAACTTATTTGAGTACTAGAACGCCAGAACACGCTATGCGTGTTATTGTGGAATCTAGTTACAAATAATTGATGAAATATATGAATGTAAGTAATATCGTTATTTCTGATAATGGATTGCCCTTTTTTTTTCGAGTTGAATTATGGTTTAGGTTAATGTGAATTAATCTGTTTTAATTCAATTGGAGACGATGGAAAAGAAAGATTGGTTATCCTTGTTTTTTTACGATGAATTGATTTGGTTGGTGTTAAATTAGGGTTTGAAATTTAATTTGAGAAGACATATTGAATTTTTTTGAATGATTAATTGATTTTGTTAGGATTGCATTAAGGCTTATAATTCAATTGGATTAAACAGATTGTTTTTTTGTAACTAAAGTCTAATTTACATACTTATTACAAATGAGTTTAATTTAATTTAAATTAAGTACTCAATTGCACAACTTCAATAGTTGTCAACTTATATATATTTTAAAGTATTATATATTATAATAATAATAATAATAATAATAATAATAATAATAATAATAATAATAATAATAATAACAACAACAACAACAACATAGGGATACCCATTTAGAACGACGTTTATCATATTCGTGCTACTTAGTCGAACAATTACAATCTAGTCCAAATTCGTTGACCAACTTAATTTGGTTGTTTCATTTGAAACAACCAAACATGGCCTTATGGAATTTTAAATTAAAAAAAAAAAAAAATTCATCTTCTTCTTCCTTCATCTTCTCCAACAGTCCAACATACTTCTTCCATCTTCTTCTTCCTCCATCTTCTCCAACATACTTCTTCCTCCATCTTCTCTTCTTCTTCTCCGGTAAATTTCTTCCTCTTTCTTATTCTTTCTCCTTCTTCCAATTTGCAGCTCCAAATCGGAGCTGAGCTGGATAGCAGCTCCGATTTGGAGCTGTAACAGCTCCAAATCGGAGTTGTTACATCTCCGATTTCGATTAACTGTTACGAACTTTCGATTGTGTTTTCGGATTGAAGTTGGGGATAATTTACAAATTGAAATAGAAGTTTGAGGGCTTATTTGAGCTTCTTCGAAATCCTATGGTGACAAATATAAAAAATTAGATATTCAGGACTTGAATTACAATTTGTCAAAATGGGTTATTGTTTGGTAACTTGCAAAATTCAATAATCTGAGAGGGTCAAAATTGACTTTTCCAGGTTTTAGTTCCTCAAAAGTCAAATTCGTGGGCTAAAGTGTAATTGTTTTACATCTAATTGTACCAAATCATAATAGTTCGACTAAGTGATACTAATCTGTAATTACGACATCTAAAAGGGGATCTGGATGTAATTTCCCCTAATAATAATAACCAAATGGTTGGCGCGTGGAGAAAATTGAATTGGAACTCAATTTCACGAACTACAGTACAATTTAAGTGAAAATGTTGAACAAACCCACTCTCAATAACTAGGCGCGTGTATGCCACTACAGAGAAATTTTCTCTGATATTAAATCACTCACCAACATACAGTAAACTTCTACGTTTATCTTTCTGACAAAGTTTACAAAGGCTGGCAACATTTTCTCTCACCTAATTTATTTATATTTCATGTTTACTTCTTCTTCTTTGTCCTTCCATTTGCTCCTCATTAATTCTTAACATTATTTGTTTCTTCTCGATTAAATTTCAAGCCAGAATTCAAATACATTAAAATCAATTCATCACAAAAAATACAACCATAACCAATATTTTTTTCTCCAATTAAATTAAAACAGATTACTTCGCACTACTCAAATTCTAATTCAACTCCAAAAAAATGAAATCCATTATCATAAAAAAACACTACTCCTAATTACATTCATTTACTGCTTTCATTTTTTAGAGGCAATGCATTGTTCGGAAATAAATCTTGTGGCGTTGTCAAAGACGCTTCCTCCGATATGTGACGGAGAGTTTGTGATGTATTTGCCATGTGTCCTCTTCATTTTTTTTTTAAATTTCCGTTTAAATTTCAAACGGTTATAACTTTCAAAATAAAAATGCAAAAAATAAATAAAAATCACCAACGGCTTTATTTTTTCGAGATCTATAAAATGAGATCAGTCTTGACTATATTTGGATCATCCCATCTCCAACTCCTCTTTCTCTCTCAAATAAACTTAAAACACTCTCTTCACTCCAAAACACCAACCATCTCCACTTCAATTTTCCGGCGACATGGACGGAAACTTGTTCACTCCGGAAACTCTGAGGTGGATGCAAGAAAACACCAAGCTTCTGAAGCGTGCATGAAAAAGCTTAACAAAAACACCTCTCTACAACCCCAACCGAGCTTTGTTCGCCCTTTGTTCGAAAGCTCGTACGAAGACCCCTACACTCAAAATTACCATTGTCCAATCTCACAAACACCAATGTTTTCGCAAGCACCACCGAAAGTTGTTCCTGAGACGCAGCCTAAAATTCAACCGATCCGGAGGCGTGGGAAAGGGAAAGCCAAAGACACGGAAGGAGGGACGACCAATAAAGGCGAAGGACGTGGCTCACCCTACAACACGAATGAGGACTTGGTTCTCATCTCTTGTTACATGGCCGCTAGCGCAAATCCGATCATTGGCACGAATCAGAGGTATGCAAGTTTGTTCAAGAAAGTCGAGGAGAAGTTCGAGGACGTGCGGAGAGATGGGAGGATGTCCGGTTTGGAAAAAAAGCGGAGTCATGATTCACTTCGTCTCAGATTTAAGCGGATGAGAGATGACATTAATTGGTGGGTGATTTGTGTGGATCGTGCTACTAGGGTTGTCGGCGATCGGAGTGGCTACAATGAAGCCAATGTAATCAAATACCAGAATTCTACAAAGAGAAGTCCGGTTGTAACGCCGGATTCAACCTATTCAAGCAGTGGGATGCCATGAAACAGTACCCAGAGTGGGAAACGAGGATGAACTTGGAGGAAACATACAAGAAGGCCGCAACAACTCCGAGGGTTGATGTTCTAGTTGATGATGACCAACCAATGACATCAGCAGGTGCTAGTAGTGGGAGCAAGCGCCCAAAGGAGGACAATGTCGTTGTCACGCCTAGCAAACGTCCCATGGTCGTGACAAGGCAAAGAAGATGGCTAGAGGTGGTAGTTAGCAACTCCTCAATGGATGCAATGAGCGAGGATGGGTTAACTTTAATGAAAGTTATCCCCAATACCTTGAGTTGGAAAGATGTGTCGGAGCTTGCCCGGCAAAAGGAAGAACGTAGGATGAAGGAGAAGAAGATGGACATGTGGATGACACTTATGGGGAACTATGCTAACTTGACCGCAGCACATAAGGGAGTTTGTGATGCACCGCAGAAGGAATTGTTTCCGTCCGAGTAATGGCTGAAGTTGAGAGCTTGTTTTAGTTTGCTTGTTTCGGTTTGCTTGTTTTAGTTTGCTTGTTTCGGTTTGCTTGTTTTAGTTTGCTTGTTTGTTTTTTACTTCCCGAAGTGTGGCTTGTTTGTGTTTTACTCTTCCAATTGTCCGTTGTAATAAAATCAGTGTGCTTTTGATGTGAAAATGAAGTGTCAGATTTCGATGAAAGCTTAGTGTTTTCCATGCAGAAATGGTGTTCTGAGTAAAAATCATTGCTTTGCTATGATGTACGATGGATTTCGGCCATCGGAGATCGTTTGGAGGGTTAAAATCGCATTTTTATAAGTTTTGGGCACTTTTTGTAATTTTTAATAGTTGTTAGAATTCGTTTTGTATTAGGTTTCCTTTCCAGCAAGTTAGGTTTTCAGTATTTAAACATTCTTAGATGTTTTTGTGAATTTGAATATGAATTTGAGTTTGAATTATTTGAGTTACGGAAAGTAAGTCACGGAAAGTAAGTCTTGTGATTTATCCTTACTTTGTCAGGCATCTTATCTTTGCTTTGTCAGACATCTTATCTTTGCTTTGTCAGAAATGAGTCATACATCTCAGACATCTTATCTTCAATTAATGAGAAATCCAATGCATTCTGACTCAGCTATGACTAAGAAATGAGTCACACATCTCGCATAACCCTTTATATAATGCAACCATAGAACACATTTTTATACACAACAAACTACTTGCATTCATCCCTTCTTCCATTTTCTTAACTACTCAATTTTCCAAAGATAATCATGTCCAATTCATCATCTGATGATGAAAGCTTGCTTGGTTCTTCTTCATCCAATCCTTTCGCACAAATCCAAACCATGATAATGCAAAATGTACCAAATATGATCCAACAATTCCAAAGACATCAACAACCGGACGAGCCACGGCTAAGAAGAAGCGTGCTTACATTGTGTAAGTCGAGAAGAGCGTGGCAAACAATTGGAGGAAGACTACTTGGGTTAACCCACCATATGCGAGATAAATTTCACGGTTATTCGAATGGAGAGGTCGTTGTTCGAACGGGTGATTCTTTGGTGTAGTGCGTCAAGATGATTACTTTGTGTGTAAGCGGATGGTCTTGGCCGTTGTGGTTAACCACACTACAAAAATGTACCGCAGACCATTCGTATGCTAGCTTATGGAACTTCACGACTTCGGTTGACGAGTATTGCCGACTTGGTGAAAACGACCCTCAAGTGTCTTTCGCGTTTTGTGATCTTGTGGTGGTGAGTTTGGTCCAACATATATGCGGAGGGCCAACGAGGTCGATGCTCGAAGGATTCGCAATCAATCCGCAAGAGGATTTGTGGGCATGCTTGGGAGTATCGATTGTATGCCTTGGACATGGAAGAACTGTCCCAGGCGTGTACGGTCAATTTCAAAGCGTATAAAAAGCCTACCCTTGTTTTAGAAGCAGTAGCATCCCAAGATACTTGGATATGGCATTCATTCTTCGGGATTTCGGAAAATACAATGACTTGTCGATCGTGCAACGTTCACCGGTGTTCGACGATCTCCTGAACGGCACGGGACCTCAGATTAACTTTGAGGTCAATGGCCATCAAGACAACATGCCTTACTACCTAACCGATGGCATCTACCCAACTTGGCTACATTTGTTCTGCCATCCCGAATCCGTAACGCACAAAGAAGCCAAATTCTCGGCGTCGAGTCTCAGGAAAGATGTGGAACGTGCTTTGAATCGCAAGCACGATTTGCAATTATCGAAATCCGCGCCTTGCACACAACAGGGAGACACTCCAAAAGATTATGGATTGCTGCATCACACTCCACAACATGATAGTTGAGGATGAGCGCCACAAATACCTAAATTATGACAAGGAAATCGAAGAGTTCGAACAAGATACCCGTGAGAATGTACCCATGTGATTGACGGAGTTCAGATCCGACGAGCACAATCAACAATAAACTCTATCCGAATACATGAACTTTTCACGGCAAATGCGGTAGGTGCGCATGAAGAACTCAAAGGGACTTGATGGAACATATTTGGAGAATCGTTGACCGTGGAGATTGAGCTTCACCAATCGCAGTGTATGTTTGTTTGTTTGATGCATTCGTGTGTTGTGTGTTTGTTGCATTTCCATTTAGTTTTAAATTTTAAGCGGTTTGTTGTAATATATTCATATCTTGCCTAATAAATTATAAACGAGTTTAAAAATGCAATTTTACTAATTTCAACTTCTAAACACTCTTACAATATGTTAAATATGTAAAAAAAAAAAAAAATTGAAATTAGTATGGCACCCAACGCAATAATCTCGTCACGGATTCGTTACGCGCCGACGTCAATCACGTCACGCGGTAGTATAACTACATGCCAATTAATGGTTTTTTAAAAGTCTGAACTGAGTTTACTGAAAACCTAAATCGATTTCAGCCTCCATCATCACATATTCTCCATCGTAGTCGGGCTGAAAATGATAGTGAGAAATCTGTCACGTTCAAGGCTCAAATGGCTTCTCTCTCCATCACCTCTTTCTACCTATTACCATACCAACTCTAATCCTTTGTCTAACTCTTTCCACTCTCTGCTTAATCCCAGTTCCTCCCTAAACCCTACCAAAACCTCACCTTTCTTCTTTTTCGCCAACAATTTCTCTTCTAAACCCCTAAAAACCAAGTCTTTAAGCCAATTTCCCTTAACCAGAGACGGCAATTATGACGAAGCCTCTGGAAGTGTGTATCCCATATGTCCTGGCTGTGGTATCACCATGCAAGATGTTGACCCTGCGCAACCTGGGTTTTTCATTCAACCCTGTACTAAAGGTCCCACCTACAAGAAATTCAAGAAAATGACTCTCATTGAAGATGAGTCCGAGATATCGGAATTCATTAAGAGAGGGATTCTGAACGAGGTGATTGATGTTAGGAAAGGTAGGAGTTTTGAGAATGCAGATAAGGTGTTTGATGAAATGCCTAATAGTGTGGAAGATAGTGGAAGTGAGAAGAGCAGTGAGAGACCTACCGTCTGTGCCAGGTGTCACAGTTTGAGGTTCTACACGAAGGTGAAGGACCCAAATGTCGAGAACCTCTTGCCGGATTTTGATTTTGATCACACTGTTGGGAGGAGGTTGCTGTCTGTTGGTGGAGCTAGGACTGTGGTTTTGTTGGTGGTGGATGCCACCGATTTTGACGGTTCGTTTCCTAGGAAGGTGGCTAGTTTAGTATCTAGGACTATTGACGAGAATGCACGGTCCTGGAAGGAAGGAAAGTCAGGAAATGTACCAAGGTTAGTGTTGGTTGTGACCAAGATTGATCTTTTACCAACTAGCATTTCTCCAACTGTGCTGGAGCATTGGGTCAGAACAAGGGCAAGGGAAGGTGGGGCGAGTAAGGTGACTAGCTTGCACTTGGTAAGTGCTTTGAAAGAGTGGGGAGTCAAGAATTTGGTTCATGATGTGGTTAAGTTTGCTGGGGAAAGAGGAAATGTGTGGGCAGTAGGGGCTCAGAATGCAGGGAAGAGTACTTTGATTAATGCCATAGGGAAGTGTGTTGGCACGAAGGCAACACATTTGACAGAAGCGCCAGTAGCCGGTACTACCTTGGGAATTCTAAGAGTGGAAGGAGTGCTGCCTGGCAAAGCCAAGTTGTTTGATACTCCAGGCCTGTTGCATCCCCATCAGATGTCGACTAGGTTGACAATGGAGGAGAACAGGCTAGTTAATATCAGAAAGGAGTTGAAACCAAGGACCTATAGAATCAAGGTTGGTTTTCTTACTCGGTAAATTATATTGTCTGGCCAGGATGCTAATGTTGTTCTCATTGGTTGCCTTTTACCTGTGACTGCTCTGAATTTGTCACTCTTTATGTCCCTGAATTCTCTCTTTGCTGGATTTTTTTTGTAATTTATAGTGCTTCCTGCTGATAGATTCCCAAAACATGAATTGAATCATAAGAAACAGTCATAAAGTGTGTAAATCATAAAAACAAATTATAAATTTGGATTGTGTCTGGCACATCTTATTTTCCTCCTATAATTCCGCTCGATGGAGAATGAGTGAATCAGTCATAGGGGTGTTAAAATGGTTTAAATGAACTGAGAGTATCATATGAACTCAAAATATTGTTTACCTATTGCTTAGGAAAATCAAGTCTTTTACAAGACTTGCTCATGTCGGGCTTTAGGTTGATAGGTTCAATGTAGCTATTGGTAAGCACTAAGCATTCATCTAGATGTTTCCTTGAGGAAGTCCCAAACATAGACCTTAGTCGTTAACTACAATATTTCTCAGATATAGATACTGTTCTTTGTTACTATCAGACTATAGTTTCTTGACTTTCTTACTGTAATAGGAAAAACAAAACAAAAAGAAAAGGAAACACGGTAGCAACTCAACTTTGATTTTTGTTCTTTAAAAAATTAGCCAGATGCAAATGAGAGCAACAGCAGGCTTTATTTTTTGTAATGTTTGGAACAACAGCTTCATCCTAAGAACTATTATATTGTTTTGTAAGGTGATTTTTTGGATGAAAGTATATCCCAAAGAACTCCTATATGGTGTTCTTTAATTTCAGGCATGTAGCTACATAAAGTAGAATCTTGGTGGGACTTGTCATACTGAACTGCAGTCTGCATATAATAGCTTATTATAACTTATCTAGTAAGACTCTGTTCCTGTTTCTTCATGCACATCCACTAGATTTTAAGTGAATTCTCTATTATGTTATTTTGGCAGGCAGGAAATTCAGTTCATATTGGTGGACTCTTAAGGTTGGATATAGAGGAATTATCTGTAGATTCTATTTATGTTACTGTATGGGCTTCTTCTCTGCTCCCTCTGCATATGGGAAAGACAGAGAATGCTAGCATGATGATGGAGGATCATTTCGGCCATCAATTGCAAGTATGTAATAGTTGTGGAATTTTGCTAGCTGATCATGTTCCTAATGTGTTCTCATGTTTACTGTCTTCCATCGGTAATGAACTATGGGTTCATGATACTCCTCTATTTCCTTATTAGATAATTGCATGTTTGGGAATGTGTGTCTTCCAGTGTGCTAATTTATTTTTCTGGCTCACATTTTACTTGCATTTTTCCAATCAATCATTTAAATATCAGAGGGCTGAAAAGCGAATATCTTGTTTTCTTTGCGTCCTTCTTGACATTTAACCAAACACTGTATGATGTTCGAGGTGCTGCTTATTTTTTTTAACTAAGGCCAATTGACAGAGACTAGGCTTCACACATACTGAAGTTTAACTCATGTTGAGTAAAGACTGCTCTCTTGGTTTGCATGCTGTTAAAATGTTTTTTTGGGGGTTGTTTTGCTCGAGCTCGTCTGTGTAAGATCAGGTATTGCTCCTTTCCCTGCAAAGAAAGAAAAAAAAAAAAAAAAAACTCGTTTAATTTACTCGATTGGTAGCCGGATTCACCAGCTTAATTTTAATTTTGAACTCCTAGTAGGATTAGCATTTAGCCCACTACTTGTCATTCTGTGTATAATATCCCTGCATGATCATTGGTTAGTTAATAGTATGAAATTTCATAGGTTATAATTTTTTTAATATTGCTGATTCCCCTAAGGACTTTTATGTGTGAACGTTGATAAATTTGTAATTTTACCATGCTCTAACCTTCTTTTCAGGGCATGATTTTTATTCTTATAATTTGCTTCTCTTCAGCCCCCAATTGGTGCGAAGAGAGTTAAGGAGCTGGGGAAATGGGTGAAAAAGGAATTTCATGTAGGTGGCGATCGGTGGGATTCTAGTTCAGTAGATATTGCTGCTGCGGGTCTTGGTTGGTTTGCCATTGGACTCAAAGGAGAAGCTCGGTTAGGCGTCTGGACATATGATGGAGTTGAAGTAATAGTTCGAAGAGCTTTGCTTCCTCAAAGGTCACGCGAGTTTAAAGTCGCTGGTTTTACTGTCTCAAAAATTGTTTCTGATGCTGATCGAGCTCAAAGTGAAAAGAAGAAATCAAAAGTGAAGAAACAGGAGAGGCTGGCAAAAGCAGAGACACGCTCCGTATTGACTGTTAATGCAGATTCAAGTGCTACAGAAGTGTTACCATTAGAAGTCAACCTGACTTCAAGCTCTGATGGGTCTGAACTACCCTTGAACCCGTAGTATTTGGATTTCATGTGAGTTCTCTTATGGAATTCTTCTGCAGTTTTTTTATTTTACTGCTAGTTGGTCCTAAATTTATTGTTTATGAAAGACTCTTGACACTACATTCTCTGTTTAGGATCTTTATGCTTGTTTATTGAGGGAATGGGTTTTATTCGAAAGTCTGCACATTCTTTAAGAAATCAAACCCATCGTTGTTATCGGATTATATGTGCTGAGACTGGTATAGAACACCATAGGCGAACAGCATTCTTCTGAGCATATAGCCAGCATTGAGGTTGAATGTGAGAGATGAAAGTAAAGTTATATACAAGTTCCTCCTCTGCGTATGATTATCTTTTTTTTTTTATAAATGTACTAGTAGTCATTTGATCGATCTTCTGTACGGTAACATGTTTATTGGCTTTAATTTTGTCCTTGAAGGCTTGAACAATAATGTCGTTTTTTTCCAGTTTTGTGCTACGTTTTACGAGATATGAGATCCAACGTTATTAGTACATGTTTAGTAATTAGAGTTTTCAGGGTTTAATTTATTAATTCATGTTTAAAACTAAATGTGCCATGTTTGTTCTTGCCATGTTTGAACAAACATATGTTTGTCATGCATGTTGATTGATTTCTCTTATCTTTAGACTTTTACACTGTTTGTGCACGAACAAAATCAATGTTTGTCTTTTTTTTTCTTTTTCCTTTAATGTTTCTCTCTGAGACCGTATATAAGTGGATTCTCCTATTATTTGCGAGTAAGTTTCCTGAGAGACGATCTCTACGGACCTATGTTGTCAAGAAAATCATCGATGTTATTAATCAAAACATCTATGTTCTCAACATTGGTATTTTTTCATATTACAACAAGATTTATTTCGTTATCAACATAGACGTTTTGATTAATGACATGGATGGTATTATTGATATCACATCAGGTGTTTAACTTCAAACATCGTATGTTCAATAAACTTACATCTGCATTTTTAAATATGCAATGTTTGTTTATTAAATATGTGATGTTTGATCTCGTCGGTCTCTCACAAAAATTGCTCATTATGCAATGCTAGATTCATCAAACGGTTAATTCGATAGTCTCGCACTCTGGCAATCTCGGCCCTGACTAAACCATCCGGACAGAATGTGGCCCAGGGATGACGACTTGGGTAGGTTGTTTACGGTTAAATAAGCAAGGAAGCTTCCCGCTCCCCCTTAAACGGAATCATCCAGTTCTGACTTTGAGGTATTTGATGAATTTGTTTATTGCCATGTGATTTGGTCGTTGTTTTGTGCTGCTTGTGCTGCAGTACATGCCCACCTTCACCAGCTAAGTTCAGGTCAACTAAAATTTTAAAACGACAAGCACAAATATTGCCGTCTGAAGTCTTACCTTTTTTTTTCCTTTTTTTACTTGATGTTGAACAATTTAAATCTATTCTAGTAGTATATCACAATTAACCCTTATCATTTTGTTATTTATGTGTTAGCCCATGTCAACATTAGCATGGTTTCACTTTATAGGTCATGCTATCTAACCAATTAGAATGATATTGCCAATTCTGAGTCCGGTTTAAATCCGAGTACTTATGCCCTTAATTTATCGTCAAAATGTTTTATACAATTCGGATGTGTCTCTGACTCTCCCTAGATATATCAATATGTGTTCTCGTGCGCTAGTAATGCGGGACTTTGAATCACCATTAAACAAAGAAACGAACTATTGGATCACCATTCACCTAATATATGCTGACTTAACACATTTCTCACACCTGCTTGGACCTCCTTCGTTTGTTATCCAGAGTCCACTACTCTTTTACTTGGAACAGAAGGATTTAAACATATCATTTTGAACGAGTAACTGTGGTCCATCTCTCTCGACTCAATTGTTTAGTGTGTCTCGAGAGACTTACGCAAACCAACTATGACCTCAAGATTCTTCTTCATAGTTGAAAATCATGATACAGTATAGTTCAATCATGGACTCCCTTGTTCCTCCTTGGGCTCCTTGGAGAAATGGGATACATGTAGAGTAAATGAATAAAACAAGGGGAGAGTTGACTTGCAAAGGCGCGAACGTAAGGGTGGAATTGTAAATAGAGATGAAAGACGAAGACCAGTTACACCGTGACCATCACTTATCTATCATCACAATTCACAGCCTATTATGAATATGCACTTACGGCATAATTACACGTGTCACTAGAACCGAATCTGTGGATTGATTAATTGCGAAAGATAAATACTATTAAATAAAACCAGGCCAAGCCAAGGCCTTGCACTAACTCATAAACAGGGAAGAGAAAAAGAAAAGAAAACTGCTCTGGCTCAAGTGATTTGAATTTCAACTCACAAAAATGGAAGCAGAGACTATAAACGCTAATTCCACAGCCATCAACGGTGGCGGCGCTGATAAATCACCACTGCTGAGACGTGGTGGAAGTTCCCGTCGATTACGGCGGAGGAACTCTGCCAACTCTCTCCGTACCGAATTCATTTCCAGGTTGCCCGATAAGATCCGATCCGCTCTTGACCCCGAATCTTATGCTCTTACCGATCTTTCTAAAATCAAAGGACTTTCCCAAGGTACTTACTAGTATCACTTTATTTCCACTAATGCCCAAATTTTGTCTGTTTCCTTAATTATTTCTGCCTTTATTTGCTTCCCTTTTCTCAGATCACACATCTTTTACTACCACATCCGAATATACTCATCTCACTTTCCAATCAAATCCACTTATTTCTTCATTATTACAATCATCCCTAAACTTGCCTTTTCTTTTCTAGTCCAGCTTAGTAACTGTTCATTTTTTTTACTGTAAAACTAGTTTCGCTAAGTAACTGTTCATTCTAAAAACACTTTTCTTTCACCGCGAGTAAGTCTCACTGGGGACATCTACCAAAGTTATAGTTGTAGTTTTATCCAAAACATCTTATCAATTCCCATTTTACTATTTTAGTAGTCCCAAGAAGCTTCTCATTTACATTTTTAATAATTGGACTCACTACTGACCATTTAAAAACATCATTTCATTTTCAGTCCCATGCAATGCAGGTTCCTTCTAAGACTGCGTGTTAGTCAACTACTTTATGTTTAGAAATAAGTGATTTTGATAATTAACTCCCGATTTGGCTTACTCCTCTCTCTCTCTTCCTAAGAAATCTTTCCATTTTACTATTCTGCGGTAATTCTTCGGAGAGTTTTTGAACTCTACAGTATCAGTTATATGTAAATGCTCATTTTCTGTTTCTGCTGAAAAATTACCTAAAACCAGTTTCTAACATTCACTTGAAAACGCTAACTATCAACTTTTACCTGTCTAAAGGTTGTCAAACAAACTCGGTGTGCAGTTGCTTTGTTTGCAGATGTCTCCTCTTCTATGTTCTTACCTTGTTTTTGGATAAATGGAGTTTATGTTGGCAGGAGAAAAGGAGTATTATGAAAGGCAATTCGAAACCTTGAACTCGTTTGAGGTAGCTGATTCTCTGGCGATATCTGATGATGGGGTGTTCGAGGAAGATCTAGAAGAGCGAAAGCAACATGAGAGAGCTATGACGATTTCTAATTACTCTAATATTTTGCTGCTAGCACTAAAGGTTATACTACCTAGTTTAACATAATTAAGCTGCTTATATCGATGGCAGTTTCAAATTTGTTATTCGCGGCCTGATGAATAAATGTATTCATGCTTTGCAGATATATGCCACTGTAATGAGTGGATCACTGGCAATTGCTGCATCGACCTTGGATTCCTTGCTTGATCTAATGGCTGGGGGCATCCTTTGGTTTACGCACCTTGCAATGAAAAACGTTAACATTTATAAATATCCTATAGGGAAATTGAGGGTTCAGCCAGTTGGCATTATCGTCTTTGCTGCTATCATGGCTACACTTGGTATGTACACCTCACACCTTCAAAACATTGAATCTGGAAGAACTATTATATGCCAGCCTCAAATATAGGGAGTCAAATTGTTACTAGGAGTATATATTTACCGACGTTTGTCAGCCTCTAAATGTAGGGTAGTCAAAACGATAATGCTGCTTCTGAAGCACTGCAAGTGATAATTTGAGACGCAAAATCAATGTTGAAAAATGACAAGGGGAAGTCGGGTTGCTGGGTGCTGAATGATTTATTAACTTGGTGACAATTGTATATAGGCTGCAAATTGTAAATGTGGATTAACAGTTGCAATAATTAATGATTCGGACTGAGTTTACAGATAATTGGGTTATCGCGGAAAATAAGTAACAATCCACCTTTTTCTTCTTGATATGTACTCTTGTATGACGTAAATTGTTGAAGTCACTGAAACTGGACTCACCATAGCACTAAGAGTTGAGAAAACTTGTTCCGTTGTTGGTTCCCTCTGAAGGTTGAAGTTGTTAATTATCTTTTTGTAACCTTTCTTTTAATGGCATATTGACGAAGTTTAAATTTGTTGTTTTCATCAGGTTTTCAAGTTTTGGTCCAGGCTGTAGAACAGTTGATTGAAAATAAAGGTTCTGATAAGATGAATTCGACTCAGCTGCTATGGTTGTATAGTATCATGATCACTGCTACAGTGGTAAAACTTGCTCTGTGGCTTTACTGCAGGAGTTCCAAAAACGAGATTGTCCGTGCTTATGCCAAGGTATTAGTTTGTATTTATATCACAAGCTTTCTTATTTTTCCTGCCTACTCGGTCTTGACATCTGAGGAACTTTTTCAGGATCACTATTTCGATGTGGTGACAAATGTGGTTGGATTAGTTGCGGCTGTACTTGGTGATAAGTTCTTCTGGTGGATTGATCCAGTTGGCGCCCTTGTCCTGGCAATTTATACGATTACAAATTGGTCTACAACAGTTATTGAGAATGCAGGTGTTCATTTCACCCCTTCATCTTGCTTCCATGTTCAACAACTCCTTTTCTTTTTTGGTCGGATCAGATATCCTTAATGAAGCTTGTTGCATTGTGTTCAGTGTCACTAGTAGGTCAATCGGCTCCTCCCGAAGTACTACAGAAGTTGACGTACCTTGTGATACGACACCCTCAGGTCAAGCGAATTGACACAGTCCGTGCCTACACTTTTGGTGTTCTGTATTTCGTGGAGGTTAGTTCTTTAAGATAGCAATGTCGTAATAACACAATGGTATTCTAGTCATTTGCTTACATTTTACGGGTGAATTGAATATGATGATTGTGCCACAATTAGGTTGACATTGAACTCCCTGAAGATTTGCCCTTAAAAGACGCCCACACGATTGGGGAATCTCTCCAGATAAAGATTGAAAAGCTGACTGAAGTGGAGAGGGCATTTGTACATCTTGATTATGAATGTGAACACAAACCAGAGCACTCTGTTCTCAGCAGACTTCCAAACAGCGACCCTTAATTGTTCTCTTCTCTGTTTTTTTTACGAATAACTGTACGCGGAGGGAAGGTCAAAATTAAATTAAATCAAATTAAATATTTCTGCGGAATAGGAAATCGTCCTCTGCAACCTCGACGTTGGACTGTTGAGTATTGGTGATCAGATTCAGAAGTGATCCGTTTGGTAATTGCATTCTGTAAACCTTACCAGCAAGTGTATTATGAGCTGAAATGAGTGTTTTCTGATTCTTATGCGTTTGAACTGGATGATTGATTTAAAAAAATTACACTGAAATGTACATATCATCTGAATTTCAGCTGTATTACATGTATGTATAAGAAGATTGTTGCCCTTATATATTGAAAAAATTCAAAATTTCTGGCAAATTAGACTCGGATGTTACGCTGCCTATTTATGTTCGAATAAATTAGATTTACGGTTCAACTTTTTTCTTTTTTTAAACTTGCAATTGAACTCGAGTCCGATTTCTGACAATCAAATATTATCATCCCACAATTCCGCCAAATAGTGGAACAAAATAAAAATGCAATGTAAACACAAATGTCTCATTCCAAACATCTATCTAATAGTACGAGTTCTAATCATTTTCATTTTATTTGAGACTTATGTCCTTCTTGGTTTTCAGTTGTAATTTTATGAGCCGTACTTGATATTGTTAGTCTTATTCCAAACATTTATGTAACAGCACTGTTACTTGTAATTTTATGTAAATAATTGAAGCGACTTATTACAGTGGATTGCTCGACGAAGACATGCATCCTTTCTAGTATTATGAATATTTATTATTTGGTTTGTACATTGTATATTATATGCAGATGACTTTGGCAAGAGTCTCACTTTTTGGACTTTGTTGAGACTTTGCTTTGGTTATTGAGTTTAGATGGATAAGTAATTAGTCTAGCTTAGTTGCGAGTTAGCTTCCAAAACTAGCTAATTATGATATGTTTCCCAACTCATAGTTGTATTGTTTTTTAACTTTGTATAGTCGAAGGATTAAACCTCCTTATTTACCGAAAACAGATTGTCATCCTTTTCACCACTCTTAACTAATAAAGCCTTTTGGTGATTCCAAAACTAATTCCGTGCTACTCCAGTCAAAAGCGGACACTATCATACATTCATACTAGTGTGACGTGTGTGACCAAGTCATGCATAACCGGGTCGGCTTAAAAGGTCGGGTTACGATCAATTAATGGTCGGGTCTCGGTCGTTAAAAAGTGTTCCATATATGTACATATATATATGTACATATATATATGTACATATATATATATATATATATATATATGTATATATATATGTATATATATATATATATATATATATATATATATATATATATATATATATATATGTTGTTTTTTTTTTTTTTTTTTTTTTTTTTGATTTCTGACTGGTATCCGCTATGCGACTAATCCAGCCAAGCACTGTCGGGCCCTTTTTGAGGGGCGGCTCTCCCAACAGCATTTTTTACATCCACAAGGCTCGAACCCGAAACTTTGTTTAAGTGAACTCAAGTGTTCCATATATTTATTACTAGTAAATGGCCCGTCGATACTCGACGGGACACGGAGACAAAACTTAAAATAAGAAATCAATAAATTCTATAATAACATACCGAAGTAGTTGAGAAACATACAAAAACTACAATGTGAAAATGCATGATCCAATCGCTTCAACATTGCATCAGAAGTCATCTTTACCTGTAAAAAGTGTATAATGTAAATTAGTGAAATTGAACATGAACATCTGTAAAATTTAGTCGATATTAAAAAAATCCTAAAGTTTACACACATAAAAGATAAATTCACCTCATAACTTGTCGAACACTTTTTCATAAACCAGGCTGGTTGTTGTGTCATATGTAGGGTTGGTTTTCAAGCCAGTGGAATTTGAGAAGCAAGAGAACTTCTCCATCAGCAGCTCCACAAAACGTACATCACCTCTTGCGAATAAAAGCAAGTCATCAGCGAAGCTTAAGTTTACTATGCCCAACCTTTCACACTTAACATGGAAGT
The DNA here is from genome assembly GCA_026545765.1 of Plantago major. Lineage (NCBI taxonomy): Eukaryota > Viridiplantae > Streptophyta > Magnoliopsida > Lamiales > Plantaginaceae > Plantago > Plantago major. The sequence goes on from CM048839.1 coordinate 92,900,508, forward strand.
TGTAGTCTGGCATTAGCTTTAATCCTTGCAATACTCGATGCATATACTCCATCACTAGAACAAATAACAGGGGTGATAGTGGGTCACCTTCCCGTAGACCACGTCGAGCTTGGAGGAGGCGGGAAGGTTTCCCATTCACCATGTAGCAGTATGATACAGTAGAAACACATATCATTATCCAACAAAATTATCATATATGTTGTTAGTCGATTTGGGATGCGGTATAATGCAATCCCCATCAAATTATTTCAAAGGGAAAATTACACCAAGTCCCCCAATAAACACCCTACTAACAAAAAAGTCTCTCGCATTTGAACAATAACACCACATGACAAGTTTTATAAATCAATTACGTTTTAGTTCAAAAGTCAACGGCCCTGTCCTACGTGGATAATAATTTAAATGATTTTACTTATTTTCATATTCAGATTTTGAAAAAATAAAATTGCAATTGACCCCTTTTATTTTAATTCACACTCAATTTATATCCTAAAGTTTGTTATGATTCCAAATCAACCCATATTTTTTTTCCTATTCAAGTTCGACCAAAACGAAATTGCAATTATACCCTCTCATTCTTCTTCCTTCTAAAAATTTGTTCTCATTCTTCTTCCTTCCAAAATTTTGTTTTTTCATTTATTCATTCTCCAGTAATGTAGCTTGAAGCTCCATTAAAGAAGCTTCATTAGTGGAGTAGCTCCATTAAATGGAGCAGCTCAAGCTCCGTTTTATGGAGCAGAACAGCTCCATTTTATAGCTGTTGTTCTGCTACATTTTTATGGAGCTTGAACAGCTCCATTAATGGAGCTGTTCACGCTCCATATCTTGGAGCTCGAACAGCTCCAATAATGGAGTTGTTCTGCTCCATTAATAGAGATTGAAACTCCATTAAAATAGAGCTTGAAACTCCATATTATGCTTATTCAGGTACTTTCTATATCCGTTTTTTAGCATTTACTTACATTTATACTGGTAGTTTTCATATAATGTCTCTGCATCCATTCCATTTATCAACTAAAGTTGAACTAGCTTCCGTTATACCATCTGATACACTGGTATCAGAGCCATATAAAGTTCCTGGGGAGAGTATTAATTAACATAACGAACTAGATTTAATAGTAAGTTTTGATTCTGGTAGACACGCATATAATACCTTGGTAGACACACATAGAATGGCTCTGATACGAGTGTATATGGCTCTGATACCTTGGATATAAAAATATTTGTTGCTATATCCATTTCTATAGTTTAACATAAATGGGATGATACCATTGGATATAAAAACATTTGTTGCCATATATATACTGTAGACATCTTTATATCATATAGACATATAGGATCATATAAATGATATGGCTCATTTTATATCAATATATATATGGCTCTATAGTATCTCTTATATATGAAAACAGGCATATAAAGTTTCTGCTTACCATATTTTATTTTTTTAACTGGGATTTTAATTTTAAATCATTACAAATTTGTAATCCTGTCAAGTTTATTTGATTTATAATTTCTCCATAAGGCATTGTTTCTATATTTCCATTGATGCTTTTAATTTTTTCCCTTACTTTTTCTGCAAATAACTTTGGTAATCCTGGAATAATTTTTTCTTTCCAATAATAATTATTCGGATCATCTCTTTCATAAATTTTTGTAAGAAAAACATCTTTGTACCATTTGAAATCCTGAAGTTTTCTACATTATAGATTTTGTAAAATTTCAGTATTTCTTTCACTATACCAATTAGGATCACCAACAAAATGAAGTAATATAGTATAAATGAGGAAAGTAAGTGACACCGAAATTTGTCTATTATTTTCATCTAAAATTGGTATTCCATTGTCATCTTGTTTAATACTATCTAGTATTACATTTTGTTCTAATGATGTAAGGGAGTTATCCCACCATCCTTTTAATTGTCCATTAAATCCTAAGATTAAAGTTTTTGCACAATCTACCTGATCCATCCTATTACCATATATGTTTGATATGACTACCATTTCTTGACAAGTTTTTATAATCTGGTATTCTGCTAGACTATCTATATTCCATTCGTAAACTGTTGACCCATTAAAAGTCCTTTGTGTATGTGTTTCTTCTAATTGAATATCTGGGGGAGTAGGTATAGGATAGAAATTTTTATGTTTAGCTTTAGTAACAGGGAATATATGGTTACTATCTTCAGACTCATCACCTGAATGGGTAGTTTCTAAGGATTTTTTTAAAGTATTTAATTCTTCTAAATTTAAGTCTCCTAACTTAGAATTTATTTTCTGGAGTATCTCCGTTTCCGTTAACTTAGGTTTGTACTCATTGATTTTAAAAGAAAATTTGTATATCTGCTTATCTGGCGAGGTATGTTCTTTACTCGAGGATGCTAAGTTTGTGTCAACTGGAGATTGGCTACCTAAATTCTTTTTTATAGTATCTTCTATTCTTTCTAATTGTTTTCTTAGACAATGTAAACTTATATTAGTGTAATTCCTTTGTTTCATTCCTGACTCATCTTCTCTGTTGTCAGTAAGGACTGGTGTACAATCTATGACATCTGCTAAAACCTTTGTTCTTACAGGCTCTAAAGGAGGAAATTCATGCGAGATACTTGACCCATCTTTCTTTGTGAAATAGGATTTTGTTTTGGTTAAAACTGAAAGTTTATCATACTTTTGAAAAAAATAAGTAAAAAATGGTATATGGTTTTGTGTAGTAGTCATAAATTCATACCAATTGTTCCTTATGACATTTCTTTGTTTTTCAGAGAATGTTTCAATGAACCATTTTCTTTCTTGTTTGTTTTTGTCATTCATAAAATCTTTTTTTATCAAACTCTTATCTATACAAAATTCTTTTGTCAAAACATATATGCTTGAAAGATTTGGTGAAGTTGGTTTATCTTCTTCTTGTTGGTCTAAATCATTTATGTTATCACTAAGGCCTTGTGAAGTATAAACTGGTTGAGCTACATTTTTATGTGTTCTAACTCCTTGGAGATTGTGTCTATCTCTTTCAAAAGTACTAAAAGAATTTCTATGGGAATTACTCCGAGATAAATATTCACTATTTCTTTGTGAGTTATAGTCTCTAAATGACATAGAACTTTGTCTATTAAATCTTATACTAACCCCTCCATCCGGGTGATCTACTATATTTTCTATTTTAGTATTCTATATTGGTTGGGATCTTGGTATCGTTCCAGAAGGAAGTAACCATGCTTCATGAAGATTAACATTTTTTCATTCTATAGTCTTAGGGACTGTGAGATTAGACTTTGACTTATTAATTTCCCCAAAAATAGTTTGTCCAGATGGTTTTTCATATAAAATTGCCTTAACATTTAGGCCAGTATTCATTACCTTGTAATGTATCCTATAAAATATTTCATATATATGGGAACCATGCTTCATTTTGTAATTATGAGTTTTTACATTTAAGGTTAAAATATCTAAAATATGTGGGTCTGAAAGAGATATGGTGAAATTTGGATAACAATTAAAGTAAATTGGTCCATTACAAAGGCTTGTTTCAACTAATCCTAAGAGAGAATCTTGAAAATCAAAATGTCTAGCATCTCTAAGTGCTACAAATATGCTTGTATCTAATCCTTCTCTTGTTAAAGGTTTAATAGCAATTTGTACGAGACCTATATGTAAGAATTTGTACCGACTAGCTATATGCTTTCTAATTGACTTTTTAGTAAATAAATGTAAAGTTTGTTGATCAGTTACTAAAGGAAGGACTTGTTCTTCTGTTTTTATAGTGTAAGCTGATCTAAAATCTAATATGCTCTGTTTATATATTGTACTCTTATCTACATTTGGTGGTTTCCAATTAAACCATTTACACCAAATTATAAATCAAATAAACTTGACAGGATTACAAATTTGTAATGATTTAAAATTAAAATCCCAGTTAAAAAAATAAAATATGGTAAGCAGAAAGGAATTAGGAAGCTGGTGCAAACAGTTTGGTTTTGATAAATTCAAACCCCCAACTCATAACCATGATAGAAAACCCTACAAGAAAAAATATTTTTATAAAAAAGTTAATAAACAAGATTACAAACCAAATAATAAAAATAGTTCTTATAAGAAAAAATAAAGTTTTTATAAAAGAGAAAGAGTCCCTCTAGAAAAAATAATATGTCATAAATGTAAGACACGTGGACATTATGCCAACACTTGTAGAGTAAGGCAAAAGATACAAGAATTAATTTCATACGAACAATTAAAAAACCAGATTTTAAAAATAATTTCTGAAATAAGTTCTGACGAAGAAGGAATAGGAACAGATAAAGAGGATTATCAATTTAATCAGATACAATCAGACAATGATGAAACTTATGATTATTCAGAAGAAGAAGATTCATGTTACTGTCTCCCTGATCAAATGGGAAAGAGTATATGCAATTGTAGTAAGAAACTTTTAGTAATCACGAAACAAAGTCAATATGAATTAATATTTGAAATGATCGATCATGTAAAAGACCCTCAACAAAAAGATAATTATATATCTAAAGAAATTAAAAGATATGATTTTAGAAAAAGGACAAGAAATTAAGTTAATTTCAAGTTCTATTAATGGAGCTCACCAATTGAGCCCGAATTGGGCTCCATTTGTGCCCGATTCGGGCTCCAAGCTCCACCATGGAGCTTAAAAACTCCATTGATGGAGCTTAAAAGAATTTTTTTTTTAAATTACGATTTAGGGTTAAAGAGGAAGAAGAATTAGGGAACTCAATAAATATGTTATGATCAACCAATTTCTTGTTGAAGTGTTAGAATAGGAAAAAAAAAATGTTTTGAGGAAGAAGAAGATGAAGAATAGTTTAGGATAAAAGGTTTGATGAAGAAGAAGATGACAATGAAAGAGTAGAATTAGTTTGGGTCAATTTTGAAATTTTATAAACTTTACAGGTGTTAATGTGCAAAATTTGAAATGAAATTCCACGTGGAAATGTAATTTCTGGCCGGTCAACGCAAAAAATTAATTTTGGACTAAACTGTTATTGTTCAAATGTGAGGGACTAATCTGTTATTACGAACTTTATTAGGGGGCCAGGAGAAATTCACCATATTTCAAAATAATGTCAAATTTTAATTTTCTCTCACTTTTTTTTTTTTTTTTTTTTTTTTTGTCTTTTTAGTTTAAAAAATATATACTCCATGCTGTTCACCTTTGCCATTTTGGGCATCCCGGTAGAGTTAACTACTTTATTTTCTTTACCATTTTAGGAACAATTATATAATTTTATATCATCCACTACTACTAAAAAAGTCAAAAAGTAACTTAAACAATCAAACCAACTACTAATAAAGTTATGAAGTAAACCTCACATGAAACCTCTAATACGCAACCATATTTTTGTTTTAATTTGCTTTAAATTGCTGTATTTATCATTTTCATCCCAACCAAAAAAAGAATACAACAACAACAACAATAAGTGAAAACATGTACCGCCTATTTGGCATATCACTAAAACGGACTATTCATGCGTTAAAATATTTCAGTGTATTTGTTTTGTATTTACTACAATAAAAAATTTAATTCAATTTTTTCTCTACTAAACAATTATCATTCTCTTTCTACCCCATTCTTATTTCCTATTTTCTTTTTCAATCAAACTAACAATTTTAAACCAATCAAACAACATTTAAACCAATCAAATAAACTTAAACAATATCAAACACATCACTTATTTCTTACAAACATCACTTTATTCTTACACACCATATATAACAACCCTATGAAACACTATAGATTTTTAACTCTATTCCAATCACCATTTTTTATAACTCATTTAACTCAGTTACTATTCATCATTAACAGTTTTCCTTAACTCACTTTTTTTTAACTCTATACCAAACAGTCAGGTACTCTCCCCTTATTGGAGTAGTTGTCGAGCTTTGACTTTTTTGTAGTCAACAAAATTCAATTTTCACTACGAATTAATTTCAAGTTTTAATGATATAATTTTCAATTAAATTATATAATGGTAATTTGCATCCAAAATTTTCATTATATAATTCAATTGGATTTTAAACATTACAATCTAGACAAATTGACACGGGGAGTATATAATTTCCATGATACAATCTCGTAAACTTCCTAACAACTACTCAGTCTTACAAGAAATGTTAGACACTCCATTTATATTTGTCCCAATTGTGACATTTTATTATTTGCAACAATTTTATAACATGTAGACATATTCCCATTATTATTTATACTGCACCCTAATCTCAGTTTTAAAATTAAATGTATAATTTGTTTTGGTCTGAGGGAGTAAATACAATAAAAATTGGCATAATTTACACAATAATTTTCACTCTGTAAAATGTGTCTTGGCCAAATAGAATCCTCAACAATCTGAACCTACTTTTGTATTGTGTATTTATTTAATATTTATCTAGTGATCATGTGTGAATCCCATAACATACTCAGATCCCCGTTGAAATGATTGGAAAATCAAAATAAGCATGGGAAAACTTTAAAGAAGAGCATTTTATCGTGTACGTACATGAAGAAACGTCTCTATATACACCATACCATCTCAACATAAAATAAATATTACTCCATTCCATAAAGGCTAGTGATAATTCCATAGCAAAATCCTAATGACAGCGCAATTTTAATTATTTTGGACACTATGAAGCGTTTTGTGAATTTATAAATTCTATAAAAGAAAATTTGCTCTTACATTATCATTTACCTACCATAAAACGTCTATCAATACATAATATCATTGCATTAATTGGCTTAGATACAATACGCTCCAAGAATGACATATCAAAATAGTAGTGTATCAGGCCACAACAACAGGAAGGAAAGATGTTTTATTTTATAAATGTGGTAATTAAAAATATTATGCTCCCTCCATCCCAATCTCAACTTCTTGTATTCCGTTTTGGTCCTTCCCAATCCCAACTTCTCATAACTTAAATGAAAAATATATCTCCAACTTTATTTGCCACAACACATACTTAATTTACCCTCTCATATTTTTATCTGCTTTACCTACATTTTCTAAATATTTCTAATTATTATATAATTTAGTCTAAAAATCTGTGGCAGTATCCAAGGAAAGTTAAGTCCGGGAAGGAGGGAATATATTCTAAAAACAATATTAAAAATTAATTTTCTCTTATTTTCTAAAATTATTTGTGTCTATAGTTTAATTTTGAATAAGTTTATTGGGAGACCGTCTTTATAGATCGGTTAAAAGTAACCGAATAACATTATAATTATAGTCATAAGCATTAGGATTTTTACAAAAAAAAAAAAAATCAATTTTATACATAAATCCAAAAATGTTGAATCTTTTATTGATAATAAAAAACAACATTCAAGTACATTATTTAAATGTATACATATAAAATTATTTAAGACATTATACCCATACTTTAGAACATTGATCTTCTAAAACTTTATCCTTTAATTTTATCACTAATCTTAATATTTTATTATTTCTATGAGAAAAATGAGTTATCAGAATAAGGACACAAAAATTTCTTTCCAACAACAATATCTCACGTCAAAGTAAAGTAGCATAACAAATTTAATTGTATGGGACTTAGAACATAACAAATGAGTTTTTTTGGTTTCAGAATATGCAACTAAATAAGTAAATTAATCTTTTATCAAAGGCAATACATGTTAATTAGATTACTTCATAAATTTTGTCAATTCGGCACTAACTAATTTATGGCACTTTCCAGATTTACAGAGTAGAATCGTATATGGAAGACATTGCTTTAATATGAGGATTTTAAATTCAAATAAATTAATTAATTGGTTAAAGTATAGAAGGATTCATTAAGGCAACAAAATAATTATTTTTTACATATAGAAAATGTTTGATGCTGCAACCTAGGAATATTTAACCAAATTAGAATGAAGCACAATTCCAACTCATTTAATGAGGTGTCATGTCTCAGAATCGTGGATTGGATTGGATTTTATTTTAACTAGTAAAATTGTGCACGTGAATTCGCCATGTCAAATAGATGAGTGTCTCATAGTAAAATTATTTATGCATGACATAAACAATATAATATATATTTAAACTTATAATTAGTTATAAATTCAATTATAATATAGAAGTATGTTATATTAGTTATTAATGAAAATATAAGTTTTGGTGATTATAATGGGTGGGAGTAGTGGGAGATGATTTTTCATCTCCCTTCTTTTTTCTTTTTTTTTTAGCTTTATTTTTATATATGAAATTTGGAGTCAAAATTAATTTAATTGGTCAAAATTAAATTGATTGGTGTAACAACTACCTTTGAGTAGTTCTCTTTTAAAAAAGTAAAAGAGAACTACCCAAAAGTAGTTGTTACACCAATCAATTTAATTTGGACCAGTTGAATTAATTTTGACTTTAAATTTCACCTATCAAAATAAAACAAAAAAGGAAAAGAAAAAAAAAATTATAAGGAATTTGCACATCATCTCCCACTACTCCCACCTATTATAATTATCAAAATTTATATTTTTATTAATAACTCATAGTATAACAAACTATATTATGATTGAATTTCTAATTAATTAACTAAGTATAAATTTAAATATTTATTATATTAATGTTTATGTTATGCATATTTAATTTTAATATGAGACACTCATTTATTTCAAGTGTACAATTTTACTAGTTTTTTTTAAATGTGATTTGTAAAACACTAGCTGCTACTAATACAATGTTGCTCGATTTGTGTATGAAAATTGGGGGTGTCAGTATAATTCGGGAGCCCCAACAAAACCATAGACATGTAAATGACCACATGTCTTTTAACAACCAAAATCGAAAGTCGAAACATCAACCGAGTTGAATGTTACCAGTTACAATTCGAAATGTTACTAGAGATTCGTTACACTCTACACTTTTCAAAAGCACAATTCCAACTCATTTAATGAGGTGTCATGTCTCAGAATCGTGGATTGGATTGGAATTTATTTTAACTAATAAAATTGTGTACGTGAAAATTTACGTGCCATGCTAAATAGATGAGTGTCTCATAGTAAATTTATTTATGCATGACATAAACAATATAATATATATTTACTTATAATTAGATATAAATTCAATTATAATATAGAAGTATGTTATATGAGTTATTAATGAAAACATAAGTTTTGGTGATTATAATGGGTGGGAGTAGTGGGAGATGATTTACAACTTCCTTATTTTTTCTTTTTCTTTTTAGCTTTATTTTTATATATGAAATTTGGAGTCAAAATTAATTTAATTGGTTAAAATTAAATTGATTGGTGTAACAACTACTTTGGATGGTTTTATTCAAAGTAGTATAATATTACATTACTTGTTGGCGCGTGGGAACTGAACGAATTTTGCTCAATTTGATATGCTATAGTACAATTCTACCTAAAATGATGAAAAGGCCCACTCCCAGATACTATGCGCGTGAGAGACACGTCTCCTTCTTCACCAAATTCTCTCTTTCCATCTATGTCTTTTCCCCCAAATCAATTTTACATCCCACACCCCTTTAACAAATTCAATCAGTAAAAAAATCTATATCAATTTTTTTTATCTTACTTTGAGCTTCATGAACATATAAATTATTTTGGATTTGATGAATATTTGATCCATGGATCGGATCTAATACATTCTGGCAAATAAGCGGCAGTTCGGTGGAGGTTGTTCTCATCCGCAAATTGGTTAATCGTGAGTTACCTTTTTTTATGGTTGTACTGGTTAGGGGAGTTGTGAAGCACCGGCAGTGGATTCATAAGAAGAGTTTCTCAGAGGACAAGCTCTCGTGAATTCAATTTGGCTATGGAACTTTGAGCCTTCGTAGAAGAAGGTCGGTATTATTTCTTAGGTAACTAATAGTTGTCTCTGGTAGTGATCTCCTGGTATTGATCATTATTTACTAGAAGGACGGGCTTCCATCGAAAAATAGCTAGCTCCTGCTCTTAGAAATCAAAAAAAGCAATGGCATAAAAAAAGTGTGAAGTAGTTGACAAAGGCTGGTGAACCAATTATAATTGAGGGGACCGATTTGCAGAGGCCGATCGGAGAAAGAGCCGGCAATATTCGGCGGAGAAGAAGCAAATGGAAAGGGCTTATGAATGGAGAGAATTAGTGAAGAAGGAAGTAAATTAAATGAAGAAATAAATAATAGGGCGATTTTCGTTTAACACTTTTAAAGGCCATTACTAAACGTTTAGGTTCTTAATGCTTGAAAAATTACATTGAAGGATAAAATGTAACTTATGAAATAAAAATAATTATAATGAAGGACAAAAGTCACCCCTCATTATTGATAATATAATTTTACCCTTTAATTTCTCATTTTATTTTCTATATGTTAATTCATCTTATTACAATCAACTCCAAAACTTTTAAATTTTGATATATGAACCATAAATTTTCTTTTTTCATATTTCTAATTTTTTTTGTGCTTAACTAAACCCTAAAATAAAAGATTTAAATTCATCGTTACAATAAAAACTAGATATTATATGGAAGCTTCGGTTTTACAGCTTCCTGGAGCTCGATTACCGGAGCTCCAATGGAATATATGGAAGCTCCTTATTATTTAATTCACTTCTACATTTTCATAAAATTTAACACTATATAAAATACAATTTTCACAACTCAATTAAAATTTTATTATTATTTATCAGTTAGAACTCAATTAAAATCCGATAATTAAAGTTGATGCGTGTGCCAAGGAGTCTATAAAATGGTAATAAAGGAGAATAAGCAAAAGTGCAAAACCCACTAACGTTTAGTATACCAAGCTAAACACGCATAGCGTTTTACCGAAATTCTAGTTTTAGAATAGTAAAGATGTATAGACAGAAGAGTATTATTACTAGACTGATCATCATCATCATCCCATCCATCATCACACATTGACACTCCAACCCAGTGTTCCCGCCTTGTTCCAAAATGAGTCACTAACTCTTTCCAGAAAAACTCATTTGATTTGATTTGATTTGATTTGATTTACTCTCAAACCCTAGCCCCAACAAATTTAAATTTATGTCTCTCTCTCTCTCTCCTCTCAACTAGTACTGATTCCAGTCTCAAAATCATGAGTTCAAAGAGGAAGTCCGTTAAGGAAGAAGGTAGCCGTAGATCCAAGCGGCTCGCTACAGACGAAGATGCTGTGAAGCCGGTTAATTCAAGTGTGAGGAAAACTGAAGAAGAGGATGATGATGAGTACGAAGATGCTCGTTTTATAGGCGAACCAGTTCCAGCCGACGAAGCACGCCGTAGATGGCCGCATCGCTACCACAACCACTCCGATATTAATCATTCCGAGGTACAATTACAAACAATTCGCCGCTCCTACTGCCAATTTTCTCTATGCTTTCGATATTTTGCCTCTACATTTCTCACCTATTTCTACTTATTTGCGTCTCATTGTGCGGCGTAATGTTCATAAAATAGTAAATTAAGAGTACTAGACAACTACGGTGGCCAAAACTCCCAAACCTTGACATACAAACCTAAGTTAACTCAGATTGTCAAAAGCAAAATATGCGGAACAAGCATATTATCAAAGAGTCTGGCTTATAAGCATAACCTTATACGTAGTATTTACCATTCACACCCTCAATTTCCTTCCATGTACTCTCATAGAGTTTGGCTTATAAGTACATGGAATCAATCAACCCAAAGGTTATACTTATAAGCCCCCATTTGTTTGAATGAATAATAAGACACCTTTTCATAAAAAGAAAAGGTTGTTATATTAACAACTTAAATTTTCATTCAAGATGTTATACTTGACAGGCCAGATTTCTTGATGAGCAATAACATTAAACATGAATAAGAGACTGATGACTGCAAAATGTAAATACAATTATGTAGAAAGATTTTGCCAGGATAAGTTTATCTGAACTCTGAAGTAGTAAGTGTGAAAAGATGATCCTACTCCACCATACTTTGCTTATTATCCCAAGTACATTCCGAGACTTTGTTGATTTGAATGCTTTTCTTTTACCTGAAAATATATGCTATTAAAACTTGAAACCTTTAACTTGCTGTCTTCTCTGAAGAACTTATTGAAATATACATTATGGTATCTTACTGCCTTTTGCTGATTATAGGAGGTTATTCAAGCTAGATGCCATTATGTCCAAGCAGAGGTTGATGGACAAGTTTTCTTCTTGGAAGATGATACTTACGTAAAGGTGAAGATTGATTTGTTGTTGTATGAATTATTCTAGTTCTAGTTCTACTCATTTATCCTGCAGATTCTAGCTCAAGTATCAATTACATTGAATCTTTGTAGTGTATTTCTGGTTGTGGTTATCGTTTTGATTACATAATAAGTGTTCATCATCAGTTTTAAACCGTTTGTTAACCAAATTAATTGTGGCTTTTATTCCAGATATTTTATTATTTATGTTTAAATAAGAGAGACTGTCTTCGTTCTAGCAATATTTTGATTGATATTACCTGCTTTTCCTTACCCAACAATGTGATGATTTAGGGTGAATCTGAAGAAGAAAACTTCATCGGTAAGGTAATTGAGATTTTCGAAGCAGTTGATGGCTCACAAAAATTTACGACCCAATGGTATTATCGCGCCAATGATACGGTAAAATAGTCCAGTAAATGCTGTTGCAATATAATTATCAATGCAATTGCTCTAAGCCTCTAACATTGCTTTATCCTTTTAGGTCATCCAAAACTGTGGTCACCTTATAGATGAGAAGTGTGTATTTTTTTCCGAAATGAAGGATGACAACCCGCTTGAATGCTTTGTAAAAAAAGTCAGAATCATACGTTTACCTCCAAAAGTATGCCCAGCACCAATAACGAGTTAATTGAAGTATTAGAATTTCCAGTATTTTATTAAGGATCTTTCATCTATTATGTGCAGGCTGAACCTGATGTGAAGGAAAATGTTAGATCGACATGCGACTTTTACTACGATAAAATGTACCTGCTCCCGTATACATCTTTTGTAAGCTTAACATCAGGTACCTTGTCTCCCTTCAGTTCTCATTGGTGTTTTTTTTTTTATTTTTTTTTTATAACCTTGTTTAGGTGTGCATGTATTCTCTTATAACTGAACTTCATATGATGGAAGATTTTGTGTAAAAATGGGATATACAAAGAGTTCACTGAAAGAAAATCTTGCTGTGCAGATGGTGCGGCAAATAGCAACGAATCTGGCTCTACAGTTTCTAGTGCTGCTGATGCTACAATAGTTGGACCTTCTGAATTGAAGTCTAGTAGCCGAGAGAAAACACTGCTGGACTTGTACTCTGGCTGTGGCGCGATGTCAACTGGGATTTGTCTTGGGGCCAACAGCTATGGCATTAAACTTGTTACTGTAAGATTTTCATTTTTTTCATCTGATGTATTGCCTAGTCTAATAGCATGGATTTGTACTCTTCAGAATATCATTATTTATGAGCACAATTTGCCTTTCATGATTGAATTTGTCGAGCTCCTTTTATGTACAGAAATGGGCTGTGGATATCAATCAGCATGCTTGTGAAAGTCTAAGACTAAATCATCCAGAGACTCAGGTCTGTGTGATAAGTTTTTGTATCTTGTATCAATTTTATCCTCAACTTTTCTTATTAGTTATTTTGATAACACAGGTGAGACACGAAGCGGCTGAGGATTTCCTAAACCTGATTAAAGAGTGGGAGAAGCTCTGTAACTCCATCTTATCATCAGAAGTCAATAGCTTTGCTAGGTCACACAACTTAAATGGCTTGAATGATCGTGACATTGATGGCAGTGATGCTAGTGAAGATGAATCTGAAGTCTATGAAGTAAAAGAGATACTAGATATATGTTACGGGGATCCTAATAGCAAAAGAAAACCCGCACTTCATTTCAAGGTATTTCAGCTGCTCTTTTTTTTTTTTTTTTTTTCCCCGGGTGTTTTAGAAGAAAATACAAAATACACAGAATATATGCATTGCTGGTTGCTATTAAAATTTTAATAATTTGTTTTGGGGGGCAGTGTATGAGAATGAAAAAACATTTGTGCCAGTATATAGTTTTGATTGTGTGATACTGTGAGTGCATCGACATTTTTTTTCCGGTTTTGTTCCGATCTTCAAATGTAGAAAACTATTTAAAAACCTACAGTGCACATTAGTTTAAACCTACATATTTTTTGAACATGAAAAGAATGACATCAAACCTATCTAGTTTTCTCTACTTCTAAGTATATCTCATCCTCTTTTACAGTATTATCACTGCTCTAAATTTTTAATGATCAAACTGCATTAACTAATATTTTACTTCACAATTTTTATTATCTAGTTTTCTCTACCTTACTTGATCTAATCTCAAGTATATCCTTCTTTTTGTTACATCACTGTTCTCAATTTTTAGATGAGTCGAACTTCATTAATTCATGTTTTGTTTTTATCTGTACAAATTGTTACCATGTCTTATGGGAATCCTAATAACAAAAGAAAACCCGCACTTCCAAGGTATTTCAGCTGCTCATTTCTTTTTTCTGGTGGTTTAGAAAGAAAATACAAAATGCACAGCATATATGCGTCGCTGGTTGCTATTAAAATTTTAATAATTTATTTTGGGGGGTTGGGGGAGGTATGAGAATGAAAAAATAAATTTGTGCCAGCAGATAGTTTTGATTGTGTGACACTTACTACATCGACATTTTTCGGTTTTGTTCCGATCTTCAAATGTACAAAACTATTTAAAAAACCTACAGTGCACATTAGTTTAGACCTACATACTTTTTGAACATGAAAAGAATGACATCAAACCTATCTAGTTTTCTCTACGTCTAAGTATATCTCATCCACTTTTACAGTACTATCACCGCTCTAAAATTTTAAATGATCAAACTGCATTAACTCATATTTTACTTCACATTTTTCCCATCTAGTTTTCTCTACCTTACTTGATCTAATCTCAAGTATATCCTTCTTTTCGTTACATGACTGTTCTCAATTTTTAAGATGAGTCAAACTTCATTAATTCATGTTTCTTTTTGATCTGTACAAATTGTTACCATGTCTTTCAATCACTTAACGGGGGTGAGTGCCGAGTGGTTCAAAGATGGTCAGAGTAACACATGCCTATAATTCTGCTCCGACTTTTATATTATTAACTTTTTTATTCTCTTACCTGCTACTCTAGTCGTGGGTTCAACATGTGTCAGATAGCTCCAAGGAGTCAATACTTGACATATGGTTGCTAAAGGTTCATAAAGGCCTCAACTGAATATGATGAACACCTGTCACACTGCATTCTTTTTTAACCCCTCAAGTTCAGATATATATCATGAAATTAGTCTTTTTATAATGATTCCATTTTGCATTTTCTATCTAGATAAGGTGGAAAGGGTATAGTCCTGACGAAGATACATGGGAGCCAATTGAAGGTCTAAGGTATACGTAGTATAACCATGTTGTTTTAGTTTGTTTATGTTGTTTAGTGGCTTACATGCTGATGCCAACATACTAGTGATTGCGAAGATAAGTTGAAGGAATATGTTTCCAGAGGCCACAAGTCAAGGATATTGCCTTTACCTGTGAGCTTTGCTGCTTTTACCTAGTTTGTTTTTATTGATTTTAGTATTTCCGTCGTACTAATTTGCATTTTGATGTGATGCCACTATGTAGGGATCCGTTGACGTCATATGTGGAGGGCCACCCTGCCAAGGAATAAGTGGTTTTAATAGGTTTAGGGATAAGGATGAGCCCCTTAATGATCCAAAAAATAAACAACTGACTACCTTCATGGATATTGTAGCCTATTTGAAACCAAAGTTCGTGTTGATGGAAAACGTTGTTGATATCTTAAGGTTTGCTGGTGGTTTTCTAGGGAGATATGCACTTGGTAAGCTTGTTTCAATGGGTTACCAAGCCAGGATGGGACTGATGGCAGCTGGTGCCTATGGCCTACCACAGTTTCGTATGCGCATGTTCATGTGGGGAGCTCTTTCCACAGAGGTGATGTGTTTTAAGCTTTTCCTGGTTATACCTATGATGCTTGTGAAATCAAATGTTACTATCGTGTTTTTAGTACCTAAACTTGTCAATTTGTACAAGAATTTCTAAGTTACTTTGTCTTTTTTTCTTTATACAGAAACTACCCCAGTACCCATTGCCGACACATAATGTTGTCATCAGAGGAAACGTTCCAATAGAGTTCGAGGTTCAACCTGTTCCTTTGAGATTCTATTTTGGCCTTGGAGATTCAATTTCTTGAATGATGTGTATTGCAGTCAAATGCAGTTTCCTATGATGTGGGCTGTGAAGTTAATTTAAAAAAGGGTGTGTTTCTTGGGGATGCAATATCTGACCTCCCTCCGGTATGTTGGATTTTAGTTTCTTGTTGGAGGCCTTCTTTCTTCTTTGTTTTTATTTATTTAGTCATAAATGTTCATGTCAGGTTGAGAACAGTGAAGAACGTGATGAAATGCCGTATGTTTCTGACGCAGAAACAGGCTTCCAGCGCTTCATAAGGCTAAGGAGAGATGGTGCGTATATGATGTCCATTCTAGTACCATGCAAGTTTACCTTCATGCTTATTTGGCTTCTTAGGCAGTATCTCTTGCCCATCTGTATGCGGTAGGTTTTGTCTGAGCCTCTGAGGTTGCATTTTTTGTTAATAAAAAGTAACATACTAGCACATTCAATGTAGAAATTCCTGGCTTCTTGAACCTGAACTCTAAAACTGTGGGGCATAAATTGTATGATCACCGTCCTCTTTGTCTAAACCAAGATGATTACGAGCGTGTTTGTCGAATCCCGAAAAAGAAGGTATGATTGCTTTCCACTTTCCAGAACTGACTTCAAATTTTGGGTTATCCAAATATATCATCACATTTTAATTTTTACATTTAAAAATTGCTGGCGTTTTGGTTTCAGGGTGCGAACTTTAGGGACTTACCGGGTGTTAGAGTTCGTGCAGATAATAAAGTAGAGTGGGACCCTGATGTGGAAAGGCATACTGTCGCTTCTGGAAAGCCTTTGGTCCCAAATTATGCAATGACCTTTGTTAATGGAACTTCATCAAAGTAAAGTAGCATAGATATGTATGGAATGTTTTTCCCAATCAAGGCTCCTAGTTTATGTCTTTTTTTACGTTTTGTTGTGTTTCTTTATTCATTTGTAGACCATTTGGGCGGTTGTGGTGGGATGACACTGTGCTTACTGTTGTGACTCGAGCAGAGCCTCACAATCAAGTAGTGTTTTCTTTCTCAAGCTGTGTATAAAAATCCATCATCCAAAATGTGAGTAATTGTTCAAGTTAAATTCTATCTCTTCAGGTTGTTTTACACCCTGAACAAGATCGGGTTCTTACCATCCGTGAGAATGCTCGATTGCAAGGTTTTCCAGATTATTATAAACTTCTGGGCCCAATAAAAGAAAGGTAACATTTCTTTCTGTAGTACTATTACTCTGATTGTTGAGTTCTACATCTCAGGCAGTATCTTTTCGAGGAAAGTGAAATTATGTTTCTTGGTATTTTGGGGATGTATGTTATTGTTCAAGAACAATAGTGGATGATTTTAGCTGTTACTGTTAGTTAATGAAAATTTCTACACTACAAATATTATAACTGTCATTATTTATTTTTTGTTGTTGTTGTTATTATTATTATTATTATTATTATTATTATTATTATTATTATTCCCTTTCTTTTGTCGTTCTAAAAAGAGTGATAAAATATGTAATTAGTTGGTTGGGGGGGGGGGGGGGGGGGGAAGGCAGACCATGGTAATCTGTGAAATTAGGGATACAAAGTCAAACAAACCAGCCCAATCTGTGACTAGGATTCGAAGAGCAAAGAATCATAGCCTCCAGGTTTCAAAGGCTTGATTGCATGAAACCTTTCAGCTTGGGTAGGATATGCTGTCCCTATAACCGTAATTCAAGCCGTTTCGAGATTTCCAGTTATAATATATCTATGGTTATGGTATCAAAATTGAATTTGAGGGGTAATGAGGTTATAAGTATTGTTTTCTGGTGCATATCAGGTATAAACAAGTTGGAAATGCAGTTGCCGTTCCAGTAGCTCGAGCTTTAGGCTTTTCTCTAGCCCGGGCAATCAGAGGATTATCTGGAGAAGAACCCGTGTTCACCCTTCCTGAGGATTACCCAATGACGAGAGATGTTACAACCCCAGCAATTATTATGTTATGATGGATGATTCTCTTGTAAGATTCATTGGATTGCCATACAGTTACTGTAGGCATATTCAGTTTTCTTGTTGATTGGCAACCAGCTGAAATGATCATGAGTCATGGTATATGCTAGTCTTGTCTATGTTATCCAGCAGTGTAGGAGCATGGTTCAGTAATGTTAACTACAATTTATTGTTGTCCTTTATTCTAAATTGGGGTATAAAATCGGTCCCCTAAAAGAATTTTCCCGACTAAAAAACTAGCCCTGGCTTTTAAAAGAATAAGGTGATCGGTTAAGTATGGTCAGCTTATCATTTACCCGCTCATCTTGTCATTCTTCTAATTAATTATTCATTTTACTCAATTTGTGTGCCCATCTGGTTTTACATATGATATCATGACAAAATGCTCCATTACATTATTATAGTCTAGAGCAAATATTTGATAAGAACATTAAACAAACACTGGTAAGTGAGAGTTCCTCATCAGATCATTGCCACACTCAATTCCAGCTAGAGTGAACTCTCACAAATCAACCACTACAAGGCAAAGATGGCAACCAATATGCATGGATGACACTATAAAATATATATAAGATCTCTCCGTCATATAACTTCATACATTCCCATTTTAATTTAAATAACTTCATATATTACCAAAAAAGGAAGCTACCCCACACCCAATAAATAATAAACAATCTCAACTTTACACTCAAATTACACCTTTTGCCATTAAAAATACACTTTTTTTCATCCTTTCTATATTATATCATTACTTTAACTTTTCGCATAAAACTGCGAGCTAATCCTAATGTATGAAGTTATCCGGGATGGAGGGAGTACTACTATAAGATTAATTAAGAACACAATTAAGAAAGCTTAATAATGCATGACATAGACATTATACTCAACAGTTGCATCTTTAGTCTTTGGATCAAAGGTGTATGTTCGAGCTTGTGCATAGCCACGAACAAATCGGAAAATTCCACTTCCGCCTACCACCGGCATCTCCCTCACGTGATCAAAAACCGCGTTCCTCCCTAGTATTGTGATTGTGCTGCCATTATACTTGCCGTACGTGAAAACAAAGTTCATGGTCATCAATATGCCAAATTCTTCTTGTGATGCTAATGCATAAAAGCCTTGTGCCCTCCCAACTGTTTTGGAGCTCAGTTGGGGGCCTAAGGTTAGAGGATTGTCGATCATGTTGACTTGCCCAAACCCAAGTTCCGTGTTGGGGGCTGAGTCGATGATTTTTATAGATGTAGGGGCACGACCACTTTGGATGTCGTGCCAGTATAGGCGGAAATGGCTGAGTTTTTGTTTCATGGGTTTGTGATCGAGCTCAATGTGAAAATCGTCGATTTTTTGGTTAGTACTTCGGCCTGTTAAGGAAGAAAGGAGGATGAGGGCGGTGAGAGTGTAGAAGGAAGAAGATTTTGGGAGAGATATAGCAGCCATTGTTATGCAGTGAAGGATACAGAGTACTGAGACAGGCCTAATGTTGTGTATACTTATAGTATGTTGCTAGGACCAGTTATGAAGTTTAAAATAATGATTAAGAAGTGGAACATTGATGAATTTCTAACACGTTTCTACAAATTGGATTTTGTAGATGAAATCATTTGATGTTAAATTTGTCGTCAAATCCATGATTTCTCTAAATATGAGAAAGTTTATACTCCATTCATTCTAATAATAAAAACTTGCCCTTTTAACTTTTTACAAATTTTATGGAGTTTAATATATAATATTTATATAGATAAAGTAGTAAGTGGATGATCAAAAGTGAGAGATATAATTGATAGAGTATGAAAGAGAGCAATTAAAGAATTAACAACAGGGATAATGAGTTTCTATAAAAGAAATTAAAAGCTTTTAATGAAACGTTCAAAATATAAAATTGGAAAGAAAGTTTCTAATGGAATTGTGGGAGTATCACTTATACTACTCTGAGTGTTTATCATGCTCACGCTTAATTTATACTAATTGGAATACTATATACCAATTAGTGTTTTGTCAATCATGGCTACTTACGGAAAATATGGCTACTTATGGAAAATGTGGATGAACTTATGTGCATTGGCTAGTATTTTGTTCCGTTCTGAAAAAGTTTATACATAAAGTTTATATTTAATTTTACGTGAAATTTTAAAATAAAAATGATAAAACATGTATACTGGAAAAATGTATAATTCAACTGTAGTAACTTATGTTATTGATTTCTTTATATGTAACTTGTTTTTATTTTTTGATGATATGTGAAATTGTGTTAAGCATTACAAAGAAAATGTATGAAGTTATAGTTGAATGTAATAATATTACGGTAATCATATCTCCACCATGAAACATGACAGCAACAGAACACCCACAAGCTTAAATACTTTCGTACGTATTTGTAATGATAGTAACACATAATTCATTGTCATGTAACATGTGGCTCATGTCATGATTAACCTTTTTTTTTTTTTTTTTTAGCAAGAATGAGATTTCATTCAATAAAGAAGAGTTTACAAGTTGAAGAAAGAGAGCTTCAACTAAAGCAAAGCAGGGAGCATTTGCTGCTATTACAGGAAATTCGAAAAAAATACACTAATACAGGATCAAATCATCTCGACAAAATCGAAAGGCAAGGAGCCAAAACCGTTGGAGTTTATTCCAATATCCCGGCTCAGCTTGTCTGCTAATCCGTTGGCTTCTCGACGGATGTGTCGTATTGAGCAGCCAACAAAGTCATGAAGTAGCTGCTTTATCTGAGAATACAAGGTTCCTACCATGTCAGAAGTAGAATCGCTGGAAGTAAGACCTTGAATAACCAATAGACAGTCGCCTTCAACGATGATGTGCTGATAGTCATTGTCCTAGCTAAAAAATCAATAAAAAATTATTTTGACCTTGTTAATGGGTGTCCAATACAAATCAATAAAAAAATTATTTGAATAGTTGAAAATTGTGTGGGATAATTTTTTGTTGTTGATGAGTTATTAAGTTTTAAATGTAAATACAAACAAGGAAAAAGAAAGTTATGAAGTTTTAATGGAAAGTAGGGAGTAACATTTTAGTAACACGGAACGGAGTTTCTTCTTACGGAGTAACATTTTGTTTCTCAATCTTCCATATTACTGAAGTAAAAAATGTAAAGAATCTAAAACATAATCCTATTCTCTTCAGGCATTGAAACACCCCAGTTAGTTGAAACTATTCCGAAAAGGTCTGGTGATTTTGGCATATACTCCTGATATGTACCTTTAAGTCCTACTCCCGAACTAAGAAGACTTAATCATATCGGGACAATGCTATCAAGGGAGTTCGACCTCACCAAAGTAAAAGGTCCGACTACACCAAAATCAAGAGGCCGACCCTCTAATACTTCAACCTTCGGACTACAATCCAAGCCTCATCGACTTAAATGGGCCAAGCCCATTAAAGGCCCATGAGCCCAACTTCTAGCATGGACGAATCCGGACCGTACACTTGGCACTCATCCAAGAGAGGATGATAACAAATCTTGCCTATAAATACAAGGCCTCTACTCCTCGTAAACGGTAAGCAACTACTTCCGAAAATCTACTATCGAAGTTTTTAAGTCCTAGATTGAAAAGTCGACCGACTTATTAACTAGTTGAATCTAAGTACCGGGTTGTCCTAGGCAAACCGGCCCAAAAGGGTCTAACCCCTTATTTTCTTGTCACAGATCAACGACGGACACCACCGAGGACCGACAGACGCAACCTCGGACCGACGGGCTCAACCTCGGACCGCAAACGTGTCTAGGTCCACTTTTTCGTCCGCACACTTTCCGACCTTCGCGAAGTCACGAACTTAATCAAAGTAAAGGCGACTTGAACCAAGGACTATTCGACTTCCGCTAACTAATATCATCGTTCGAGCAAGAACTACATCCATCTAGGGCGTCGACGAACTAACTAACGACTTATCCATTTTTACCCCACATCATATTGGCGCCGTCTGTGGGAATCACTTAGTACAAAAAGCCATGGCTCTAGCTAGAAGACGTACTAGAAGGACAGCTCCAGTAATCCTTAGATCAACAACTTCTGATGTTGGGCCCCGAAGTCAAGTTCGCAACCGCACCCCACGGGAAGTCAATCCTTTCACAGGAAATCAAAGGATCAATGAACATGATGATAGGGATGGCCTCGAAGCTTCTCTTTCCACCACGGAACGACGAACGGGACAACAACGCCCTCCCAATCCACCAACTCCGGCACCCGTAGACGCAATGATCATATACCTCGTGTCACCGCCGACGGCATCTTGGCCGGATACAATGAAGCTCAAATTCAACTTTTGCAAGCCACATACTAAGGACCCAACCTCAATTAGGGCGTGAACCTCCTGCATAACTCTAACCACGCACCACGAAGCGCTCCCAGTGCAATCCAATCAACCCCAAGTAACAACAGATCATGTGGTAGAATCCAGAGGACCCCCGAACTCTTGAAATACCGATCGGTCCGAAAGTCTCAGAGCCTCAAGCCATAGAGCCCCGGGAGACTTACGAAACATGCTAAATCGCCGGGCTCGGAGTAATTTGCACTCGAGAAACAATCGGAGGACAGGTAGAGAGGAGAACATGGGAGTCGACGAGAGAACACGTCGTGACCCAACTCCTTCTCGAACCACCGCGCGAAATTAGCAACATCAAGATGACGGGAGAAGGGACAACGGGGAGCAATACGACGAGGAAAACGAGACTCTCAACGGGTACCGGGGCGACACTCCACCCCAAAACCATCCCCGCCATGGACGATTCCGTAATGAAGAATACAGTCGCCAACCAGGATGACTAGGAATGATGATTATCGAGACCACAGAAGGGGAAGCCGAGATAGGGGAAGGGAACATCATCGAAACCGAACCAGGTCAAGATCTGTCAGGACTCATAGGGGGGACAGGCACATGGATGAAACCGAACAAATTAAAGAACAAGTTAGGATCCATGAAGCCGCCCTAGAATTGGAACGGTCAAAGCTAGAAACACTTACCCATGCAAGAGATATCATGAAATATGGAAGGAGCCTGAATCCTCTTTGCCAAGCTATGAGGGACACCGAACTCCCTCCGGGGAGGAGTGCCCCGAGTTCTAAGGAAACATATGAGGGAATCACATGCCCAATAGATCACCGAATTCGTTTTGAGGCATCCCTGGGAGGCATGGGAGTACCGGACAATGTAAAGGCACAGTTATTTCCCAACACCCTCTACGGACCCGCCATGACTTGGTGGAAGCACCTACGGCCCAACACTATAACATCCTGGGACCAGATGATCGCCAAATTCACTCTACGATTCGAGAACTTCCTAAAAGCAAATCGATCGACTACTGGCGTAAATTGTGCAAAGGAACATGAAAGCTTGAGATCGTTTGTCAAAAGGTTTGAACAAGCAGTTGTCCTCGTTGAGTCACACCCCATCAAAGATCGAGTATTCCACATGGGCGAGAACACCAACAATGCTTCATTCCGCTACACGATTGTTGATGCAGGAATAACCACCGAACGAGAGTTGAATGAAGTAATCAAAAAATTCTTGAGCACACACGAAACCCTCGACAAAATGGTAGTGAGAGCCGAGGTCAAGAAGGCAAAACCGATGCAGATAACACAAGGTTGGGAAACCAACATTTCGAGCAAAAGCGGAAAGGTGATAGAAGAGGAAGGGTTGAGGAAAGAAGAAGATCTCCCCGAAAAGTTTACATAAACTACGCTGACCTAAAAGCCCCCAAGGAACAAATCTTGACCATCATGCAAAGTCAAGGCTTCCCAATCCAGTGGCCCCCCAAGCACAGGGAAACCAGGTTCACCAGGAACTCGAACGAGTACTGTCACTTCCACCAACAGACGGGACACTCCACCGGAAAATGCACACACCTCAGGCAGGAAATCCAGAGGTTGATCGAAATGGGATATTTGCAAGAATACATCATGAGGAAGCCCGAGGGCACCGACCAACGCTTTGGACAAAGGTACCGATCAATGAGCCGTGGTGCAAGGGACCGAAATGCATCTTCCGTCGTTCTCCTCCGGAGGTCTAGCCCTAGGCATAACAGAGGTGAAAGGCCCGCTCCGATCAAGAGACGTTCGTTTAGCCCAAGAAGACAATCAGTGTTACCCGGACCACCGAGCCCGAGAGGACGCCGAGAGGCTAGGAGATCCCCAAGTCCGGCACGAGAGAACAGGAGGGTAGCATACGTCGAAACTCAACCAAATTTTACGAGATGATAACCCGTCCGTTTGGGAGAATACTTAGCATTGCGGAGGACTCTTGGAGGAGACAGAGGAATGCTCGAGAAGCCATGGCAAGATCATCGAGAAATTCGGATGAGAAATCCGTCATATGGTGCCTCCGGCACCAACGTGATCACCTTTCGATTAATCAAGCACCCTCCATGCAAGGGAGAAGGATTGGTTCATGACCCGGATGTCCCCTTGGTGGTGGAAATGGACATAGCAGGTTATGAGATCACAAAGGTATTAATCGATACCGGTGCCTCCTCTAACATCCTCTTCATGAGCACTGTCCGAAAAATGGAAATGAGTTTAAGAGTATTGTTACCGGTGACAACGGACCTCGTTGGCTTCGGAGGAAACCGGATCAGGCCAAGAGGAATCCTGTATCTCTCGGTTTCCATGGGCAAAGCTCCACTCAGGGTTACTCACCAAGTCCCTTTTCACTACAAGAATCCATCCGTAACGGGACGGAAAGGGGCGACGGATAAAATCCGTCGCCCCTGTAGCGACGGATCGCTACTTGGGGCGACGGATTCTATCCGTCGCCCCGTTTGGCGATGGATAAAGGTTATCCGTCGCTCTGTAGCGACGGATAAAATTATCCGTCGCTACAGAGCGTTGACCAAAATTTAAAAAAAAAAAAAAAAAAATTTTAGCGACGGATAGATTTATCCGTCGCTACAAGGCCGGAAAAAAAAAAAAAATTAGCGACGGATAGATCTAGATCTATCCGTCGCTAAAAACCTAAAAAAAATATAATATATCTCCTCCACCACCTCCTTTTCTCCACTACTTCTCCTCTCCTCCTCCTCCCACCACCACCTTTCTCCTCCCACCACCACCATCCTCCACCACCACCATCTCCTCCCACCACCACCATCCTCCACCACCACCATCTCCTCCACCACCTTTCTCCTCCCACCACCACCATCCTCCACCACCACCATCTCCTCCACCACCTCCTTTCCTCCACCACCATCTCACCACCACCACCACCACCTCTCTCCTCCCACCACCACCACCCCACCACCACCATCCTCCACCACCACCATCTCCTCCACCACCTCCTTGCCGCCACCAGCCGCCTCCACCACCAGCTCCACCACCACCCCCTCACTACTCCCCCCACCACCCTCCCACCACCCCCCACACCACCACCACCACCACCCTTCCACCACCACCACCTCCCACCACCACCTGCACCACACCCACCGCACCACCACCGCACCATCGCCGGATTAATCCGTATCTGAATATAAAATTGTGATTTTATTTTTTTCCCAAAAAATGGGGACGGATAGATCTATCCGCCCATAATCATTTTTTTTTTAAAAAGGTCAATCCGTCGTCCAACTGTCATGGTGGACGACGGATTTTATCCGTCGCCCGATCCGTCGCCAGAGCTGGGGCGACGGATAGCTGGGCTGTACCGACGGATCTATCCGTCGCTACAGCCCAGATTTTTTGTAGTGTTTGTTGTCACCGAGGCAGGTTGCGAATACAACATAATTATGGGGAGACCGGCTCTAAATCAATTCAAAGTAGTGGTGTCAACCTTCCACCTAAGGATGAAGTTTCCCACCGCAGCAGGCATCGGATCCCTTAGTGGAGATCGGAGAAGAGCTTGGGAATGCTACACTCTCTCTACTAGAAGGGCGTCGTGACCTTTTAGGAGTGAACATGATATAAGGAGAGAAGAAGATGACCGGAGAACAAAGAAACAATGCCTCTTTATCCAACAAGAAAGCCGAAGGAAGAGGCGAGAAAGACCTCCCGGGAAAGGGATTAACTGGTTGAAAATGGACGTAGAGAAAAAGAAAATGGCCGCAACGGCCAAGGAGTGCGAGGATAGAATCGATGAATATCAAGTCATTCCCCCTAAACCACCTGGTGAAACGCCGACCAAAAGCTTCTTTCATGAGAATCGGATGGCCCCCCATGAAGACGTCTTAGAAGTCCCAATTGAAGAAGGATATCCCAAAAAACAGTGAAAATCGGCTCGGAAATGGACGCAGAAACAACCATCAAAATGATTGCCTTCTTAAGAAAGAATGCCGATGTTTTTGCCTGGGGAACTGAAGATCTGAGCGGTAAAGATCCTCGAGTCATGGTACACAAACTCCACGTTGATCCAAATGTCCGACCCATTCGACTGAAGAAGAGAGACCATGGTCCCGTCCACAACAAGATCATCGCAGATGAGGTAGAACGACTACTCAAGGCAGGACACATTGAGGAGGTTCATTACTCTAATTGGATATGCAATGTGGTCCTAGTAGAGAAAAGTCCGGGAAAATGGAGGATGTGCAATGACTTCACCAGTCTCAACTGTTTCTGCCCAAAGGATCCCTATCCCTTGCCAAGAATTGATCAATTGGTAGACTCAACTGCCGGGTGTGCACTGTTGAGTTTCATGGATGCTTTTCAAGGCTTCTATCAGATCAAGATGGCCGAGCATGATATCGAAAAGACCGCTTTTATCACTGCAGGGGGAGTATACTGTTTCAAGGTCATGCCATTCGGCCTACGAAATGCTGGCGCCACCTACCAAAGATTGGTGAACCAAATGTTCAAAGAAGAGATTGGCCAATCAATGGAGGTTTATGTAGATGACATGCTAGTAAAAAGCAAGGAGACATCTGATCACATCCCCCATCTGGAAAGATGTTTTGCCATAGTAAGAAAATACGGAATGAAACTCAATCCAGCCAAATGCACATTTGGAGTAACTGGAGGAAAATTCTTGGGGTACATGGTGACACAGAGAGGGATCGAGGCAAACCCAGAAAAGATAAAAGCCATATTGGAGCTTCCACATCCGGAGAAACTCAGGGACGTTCAGAGACTCATAGGGAAGGTTATATCCCTTAGCCGCTTCATTTCCAGATCAGCTGAAAAGAACCTCCCTTTTTTCAAAATCCTAAGGAAAACGGACAAGTTTGAATGGAACAATGAGTGCAAGGAGGCATTTGAGAACTTGAAGCTCTATTTATCCTCCCCGCCTCTACTTTCCAAACCAGAAGAAGGAGAGCCCTTGTACATCTATCTCGCCATCACTCCCAAGTGGTGAGTTCCGTCTGCACGCATCTGAAGAACGAACACCTTCCGGTGTACTACCTGAGCAAAGTACTGGGAACGGCGGAGAAAAACTACAAGGAAATAGAGAAGTATGCCTATTGTCTGGTAGAGGCCTCCAGGAAGCTCAAGCCATACTTCCGTTCCCACAAGATATTGGTCCTCACGAACCAGCCGCTGAAACAAGTCTTAGGTGACGCTTCGAAGTCAGGAAGGTTGGCTAAATGGACAATTGAGTTAGGAGATCATATGATCGAGTATCAAGCTCCATCTGCCAAAAAAGCCCAGGTCCTAGTTGATTTCCTAGCCGAATATCCGGGGAACATGGAACCTCAAAAAGATAAAGATGAGCAAGCCCCCAGTGAAGCCCCGAAAGACATTTCACCAACAAGCCAGGTTTTGACATTAACAATGGAAGTGGCTGGATTGGATAATCAAAAAAATCAGGAAATCGATCACGTGGCGGAATGGATTTTCGCTGAAAAAGAAAGTCCTAGCTTACCTCCCCCACCAGAAGGAGAGCCGCCCGTGACCGCCCTAAAACATAAACCGACCTTACGAGTGGCTTTTATCCCGAAAGAACTCGGTCCGGAAGAAAAGGACATATGGGAACTTTATGTGGACGGTTCATCGGCCGCTCATGCGGGTGGATGCTATCCGCTTAACATTTCCAGTAACAAACAATGAAGCTGAGTATGAGGCTCTGATAGCAGGAATGAAGATGGCCAAGTCAGTCATGGCCAAAAAACTCAAAGCTTACTCCGACTCTCAGCTAGTCACGGAACAGTACTCGGGCAAATTTACGACAAAAAGTGCTTCAATGATCAAATATCTAAAGGTAGTTAAAGAGTTAGAAAAAGCGTTCGACATGTTTAGTCTGATCAAGATCAACCGAGCAAAAAACACCATTGCCGACGAATTATCAAAATGGGCTACGGCCTCCGGAGCTGTTGACACCCGTACGGTGGTCCTTATGACTGCCAATGAATCGGCCCTCACTGCCAACGAGGTCATAATGAACATGGGCGTCATATATGACGACAACACTTGGATGAGCGACATCATGAACTATCTACAGAACGGGATTCTACCCCGTGATTCAACTGAATCTAGAAGAGTCCAACGAAGATCCCAACGCTACTTCCTCTCTGGTACAGACCTATATAGAAAGTCCTATGATGGAACTCACCTCCGTTGCCTGGGTCCGTCTGAGGCCAGTACAGTGTTGAAGGAGATCCATTTAGGAAGTTGCGGAAACCATTCAGGAGGAAGAGCCTTGGCCCAGAAAATTCAGAGAAATGGCTATTATTGGCCGGCAATGCAAAAGGAAGCTGGAAGATTCTCACGATCATGCTCGGAATGTCAAAGGTTCGCAAGGATCCCCCATCGGCCTACCATACCAATGATACCATCAACTATCCCATGTCCATTCGATCTATGGGGCATGGACATCGTAGGACCTTTCCTGAGGGACCCAAGGAAAAATTTCTCATTGTGGCCGTAGAATACTTCTCGAAATAGGTAGAAGCCGAGGCAACGGCCTCCATTTCAGAGAATAAGGTCATGGACTTCCTTTGGAAATTATCGTGTCGATTTGGCCTAACACGAATACTAGTTGCGGACAATGGTCGACAGTTCTCCGGGTACAAGCTCAAAGATTGGTGCGAAGAAATGGGGATCGAACAACGTTTCACTTCCGTTGGGTATCCTCAAGCCAACGGACAAACTGAGGTAACCAATCGTACCATCGTCGACAATCTTCAGAAGAGACTGGGAGACGCAAAGAAAGATTGGGTCGATGAATTGGAAGGAGTACTATGGGCTTATCGTACCACGGCAAGAACGGCCACACAGGAAACTCCGTTCAGTTTGGTGTATGGATCCGAAGCTGTAATCCCGTCCGAAATCTCAATCAACACCTTCCGGATCCAAGGGTATGTTCCCTCGGACAACAACGACAAAAGAGTGTATGACCTCAACATGCTCGAGACCAAAAGAAGTACGGCCCTAGCTCGAACCTTAGGATACCAAGCTATCATGGCAAGGGCCTACAACAAACATGTGAAAAGTAGGGATCTCCAGATTGGAGACTTGGTGCTACGAAAGGCTGATATACTAAAACCAACCGGAAAACTCGAACCCAACTGGGAAGGTCCCTACAGAGTCACAAGGGCAAGTATCAATGGGAGCTACGCTTTGGAAAGCATGGACGGCAAACCGCTCAAGCGTACTTGGAACGCCAAGAATCTGCAGAAGTACTACGCCTAGATCAATTGTAATAGGATCTTTTGAAATATATCATCTTTTGGCTACCATGTAATCCTACCGTTCGATTATAATGAAGCATTTATTTTTCTGTCAACTATTTGCAAGAAGAACCGTACGCGCCACTAAGGGCAGACATTATCTTAAAGTTCCTCGGACCCAAAGTGTCAGAGAGAAACTCCCTAAGAAATAAAGATTGAGGTGCGGATTGTCTCGGACCCAAAGTATCCGAGGTATACCGACGCTCGACTAAAAAAATTATCTTAAAGTTCCTCGGACCCAAAGTGTCAGAGAGAAACTCCCTAAGAAACAAAGATTGAGGTGCGGATTGTCTCGGACCCAAAGTGTCCGAAGTATACCGACGCTCAACTCAAAAATTATCTTAAAGTTTCACGGACCCAAAGTGTCAGAAAGAAACTCCCTAAGAAACAAAGATTGAGGTGCGGATTGTCTCGGACCCAAAGTGTCCAAGGTATACCGGCGCTTAACTCAAAAATTATCTTAAAAATCCTCGAACCAAAAGCATCCAAGACCAAGCATTGGAAGAACCCAACATTGACGAATTTTGCACGAAAAATGCAACTCCCGGAGTCTAGGACCAAAAGAGTCTTAGAACAATCAAGGACCAACACCACGAGACCGAATCTCGACCCAATCTAAGCCTCGGACCAATATTCAATTTGTTTGATTTTCGGGCCATTAGTTCAACGTATAAAACCATGAAGTTTGAATATCACGATAACGCAAGGTATGGATCCGAAGATCAACAAGATAACAAGAATAAAGACATGCGTACAAACATTCAAGCTGGACGAAAATAAAACCCAAGTCTATTGCATTAAAATCGGTCACTCCTGGATCAACAAAAGTTACAGTTAAAACCCAAAAGTACGAGGGATGATCCAGGAATGACCGATGAGAGGTGTCAAATGTTGGTACGAGTTTAACCCTCACAAGCCAAGGGGATAGCTAGTCAAAATATTACCAAAGTCATAATAAGTGTTCGAATAAGTCAGACACTCTACAAAAATATGCAAGGGCATACCCTTGGATCGAATCAAGTCTAGGCCTCGGACCTCTTCCGAGCGTGAGTAACTTTCTTGCCTTCAACCTCCTCCAAAAACGTAGCCGGCTCATGATCAAGAATGGGACCCGGGAGATCCATCCACTTAGCATTGCAGTTGGAGGATTGCCCGCCACCAATCTTAGAGGCGTAAAAGACATCGGGTAACCAAGAGGGGTAGATCGGAGATTCACCTACGGTAAAATCCGCCAAAGGAGCAACCACGGACCAAAACTCATCCGAAGTAAGAGCGTCGTGGGACTTCAATTTGGGATCAAAGACTGCCTCCCCATCACAATTCCCCATTATCTTGAGGTTCGCGTCTTGGCTCGTAATGGAGTCATTCAAAAATCCGGCGTCCTTCAACTGTCTCACACAATCAAAGAAGGCATCCCCTATCGTCGCCCTTTCGCATCTTACTAAGGAAATAGTAGGAGTCAGACTTAAGGAAATCTTTCACGCATCAAGACGAGTGGTCTTCACTTTGGAGAGAAGTGCCTCGGCCATCTTAGCCCGAGCGGACGTGATCAGGGACCATGCTTTCTCGGTCTTGCCATGAGCAATCTTCTCCTTTTCGAGCTTTTTGTCCGACAAAACTCTCTTGGACTTGAGTTTGGCAACCTCGGCCTCACGAGCAACCAACTTCGCATTTGAAGCCTCAATCTCCTCCTTCAGTTGGGTAGTATCGGACTCTTCTAAGTCCAAAAAGGCTGCGACATGACCGGTGACCTAAGAAAGGAAGTAAGAAGTTACTTACAAATCAAGGATGGTCATTAAGATAGAAAAATTAGAAATGAAGCGCGACAAGTGAGAAAAATGCAATATATACAAAAAGTTACTTACATCATCGGCATGATTCTTGATAAGTCCCGACAAAGACTTGAGGCTCCCCACAAGGTCGACCCTAGACATACCACGAAGCGCGGAGGTATCATTCACATTGGCACCATTGGATCCCGTCACTACTCGGATCCTCTTAGAAGGAGCCCTGTCCTTATCCGCCGGTGCATTCCCTTTTCTCTTGGCCGCATCAGCTTCACTTCGAGCCACAATGCTCACTTGCTCCTGAAAAACGAACTTTCATTAGGTAAAACAAATTGAGAAAAAGAAGGCACAAAAAGCAAGAATTTAGACCGAGGTACCTGCGGATTAGGGATCGATGAACCACCTGGGACTGAGGAACCACCTGGGACCGAGGAACCACCTGAGGCCGGCGGCTGGAGCACAGAAGCATGATTCGTCGGCTCGGTCGTAGGGATCTTTTGCGGTCCCGGAGAGTACTTCTTCTTCTTGCCGGCCCTCAGCTTCTCTCGGGCCTTCAACTTCTCGGCATTACGTTGCTCAAACAATTTGGTGGCGGACTCCATGATCCAGTAACCTGCGAGGAAATAATATCAGAACAAAAGCTGAGAATAAAAAAGATATTCTACCAAGTATATGATCTACTCACGCAAATTGGGCCTATCGTTACAATAGACCGGGACACTAGTCAATCCGGCCAACCACAAGTGAGGTTGCACAACCAAACCGTACGGATAATAAAGTGTCGGATCTTTCCCAACAACCCCAAAAACGGCGGCCTTCTCTAAAAAAAGTCCGGGATCGGTATCATGATATAAAGTAGTGCAGCCCCTCGTCCCTATGAGCGGAACGTAGGTCTTCCCCCCCTCGGACTCCGCAACAATCGGCCTAAGTGATTCTAACCAAGCAGGCACTTTCCTAAATTTTTTGGTCGAAAACTTCTTTCTACAAAAGTAGCTAGGTAATCTCCAATCACCGGAAGGATGTTTGACATAAAAATATTTAGGCCACCACTTGGAAGAATGGGATGACTCATACCCATCTAGGAATTTATAACCTCGTCGAGCCGTGAAGTAAAAGAATGTCGTTCCGGGACTAAGGGCTATGTTGAAAGCCGCTAGAAACTTTTGATACGAGAAAGCCTCCCCCTTCAAAGCCAAGATCACTCCAAAACACATAATGGTGCCTAAAGCATAAGGAAGAATCTGTGTAGGACATAAACCCGTCTCTCTAAACAAAACCTCTATCTCGGGTATCATCGGGAGCCTCCACCCACACTTGAAAGCTCGAACGTGAAATGCCATATAACCCGCGGGTGGGTTGTACATAGTCTGAGTCGACGAAGGGATCATAATCTCATAATCATCCAGGATCTCAAAACGACGACAAAGTCTAGAGATGATCGACACAGAAAGAGTCGTCGAACAAGTTGGAATGATTTGATCCTCATTGGCCTCGGCATCAGCCCTCAAATCGCCAATGGGATCAACACGGGTCGTCTTATACTCAATTGCCGTCTTAATGGTCTTCCTTTTATTCCTACGACCTTTGGACCTCGAAGCATCAAGAGCAACAACAATGGTGCGCTCGGAATTCTCGAACACCGGAACCTCACTCCGTTGGTCTAAATCCTCACCCTCGGAACCCGTGATGTCAACATCCTCCTCCGAATCACCTCTGTCACCACCACTCGCCCCCTCACTCGAACCCGCCCCATCATTCGGAGCACTCCCATCCTCATCAAAATCTCCCTCAGAAGAACTTTCATCACTATCACTATCACTATCTCCGGACGAAGAAGACGAAGAGCCAGAACTAGAAGGATCACTCACCGCAACGTCCTCGGGCTCGGGGGATGATAAAACCGTCTGAGTTCCATAAATCAAGCTCGGATTCCTAGGGGGCGGATTGGAGTCAAAAGACAAAGGAGACTCGGGCTCTCCTATCGGGACGGCCTCAACATGATCATCTATCTCTAGGACTCGATTACAAGGAAGAGTCCCGAAAGACCCGACAACCTCGGGTTCCGCCATTGGAAAGGATGATAAAGGCATCGGCTCAAAAACAGGAACCCTATAACCATAACCCAAAGATGCAGCATACATAGGCGGTAGTTCCACCTGACGAGGAGGCAAGACCTCGGACCTAACAACACGGGAATGAGATAGACGGACCAAATGCCTAGTACCCACTTGACGAGGAGACCTACGGGTTACCAACTGTACTTCGGACTCATCCATATCAGACGATTGGTCGGAATCCGCGTAACTACCATATTGTCACGAGGCGGCCGAACCTCTTCCCCGTCACCCAAGTAAACCTCACCAAGATCGTTACTCACCCCAGACATGTTTTTCTTTTAATTTTTGGATCCGAGCCGGGAAATCTACATACATCAAAGACAAAGGAATTCACCCAAGTTAAAAAAGTTTTTACCCCCGACTCGGATACCAATTAAAGTAGAAAAAGTGAAGAACATTTTTTTCGGCCAAGCAAATTCCAAGAAATGCAAAGTTCGGAACAACGAGGCAAAATAGACCGATCCACCAAGCAAGTTGAAGATAGATAAAATCATCAACAAAAGACCGATCCACTAAGCAAGTTCAAGATAGATAAAATCATCAACAAAAGACCGATCCACCAAACAAGTTCAAGATAGATAAATATCAACAAAAGACCGATCAACCACAAAGACCGAGCAACCATGAAGCATGCCGATGGAATAAATGAAAAGGCAGAACAAGAAGCTTACTTCCACAATCTGCCTTCCTTCTTGAATCTCGAAAACGATCGAAATCATGGGACCTCGGCCTCCAATCTGGGTCTCTCTCAAACCTCGGTCTCTCCCAATATCGATCCCGTCCCGGAATCACCCAACGAGGGCCACCTTCAAAACTCGGTCTACCTCGAATCTCGAAACGGATCAACTCTCGATTTTCTCCTCCTATCCTCCTCGAATTCGCAATGGTGGCAGCCTTGAATCTCGGAAGTCTAAAGTCGAACAATAGCCTCCAATAATCAAACCTTGGTCCAAATCCGGCTAAAATCTGAAAGTGAATCAGGCGCACGTAAGAATGGCAAGTGATAGCATAACAATATTTTGCTATTGGAACAGAAAGATCGTTTCATCTTCTCAAAGCATTGCGTATGAAGGTGCGTCTACTATTGGAAAAAAAAATATATAGTTCTCAGTTGCCGGAAGAAAATATGGTTCATGAGAAATACGATGATAATATGAAATCAGATGTAAAGAGCAAGATGGAGCATACAGAGTAGTTCTCATTTGTCAGAAGAGAATATGAACAATAATAATATAAATTCGAGTTTAAAGAGCAAGATGGAGCATAGATGGATAATAGATGGAACATACATGGAGCATACAGTGTAAAAAAAAAAAAAAAAAAAAGAGTGAACAGTAACTCGGAAATAGTACCGAGCTTCAGCAGTTTCTTCTCCGTATGCCCGCTTCTATCTTCTTATGTCGGTCTGCCTTTTCTTGTCTCGGTCCAAGTTTCTTCCGTCTTCAAGTCTGTTTCTCCTCTTGTCGGTCTGCTTTTCTTCGCTTTACTCTCAGTCCGCTTTTCTTTCCGCCATTGCCGGTCTGCTCTCTTTCTTCCAACGTCGGTCTGCTCGTTTTCCTTCCACGTCGGTCTGCTCTCTTTTTTTTTTTTTTTTTTTTTTCTCTTGGTCTGTTTTATTTTCTTCAAAATCTCGGTCCTTTCCTTTTCTACCGTCACAGTTATTTTCTATGGTTGGGTGAAAAAATTGTGAAGTAAATGAAGGTGAAAAATCCATTTATATAGAAGTAAAATGGGCCGGTTCGACCGGGCCCATGGGCCGAAAGCTCTGGCCCATACATCGAGACTTGAGCGACCGGTATAAATGACGAATCGAGAATATGGTTCAATCGCAAAATTTCACAATTATCTTTTTACTAAGATATTTGGAAACTCGGAGGACGAGGAAGATAGATGAATAAACGAGAGCGTCGAAATTATTTTGTGTCGGTACAAGATGTTTGATACAAAAATCGGATCAAAAAAGTTCGACACAAATAAATTATATCGAACCTCACTTTGCCGAGACGAGAGCGTCGAATTTATTTTGTGTCGGTACAGACGAGGAAGATGGATGAGTAAACGAGAGACAAAGAAATAGGAGAACTAATAGATGAAGAAGCTGTACGTATGTATAGTCCACAAGAACCAATCAGATGGCGCCACGTAAGCGAAGTGACGAAAACCCATTTATGGGCTTAGGCTCGGGCCTGAGAACAAAAATGGGGGACATAAAATAGGCCGAGACAAGAAGCCCATTTTGACAAGATCATGACCACCGGAATTGAGATATGTCGGACTCCAACTCGAAAAATTTCACAACTATCTTTTTACTAAGATACTTGGAAACTGGGGGGACTTATGATATGTACCTTTAAGTCCTACTCCCGAACTAAGAAGACTTAATCATATCGGGACAATGCTATCAAGGGAGTTCGACCTCACCAAAGTAAAAGGTCCGACTACACCAAAATTAAGAGGTCGACCCTCTAATACTTCAACCTTCGGACTACAATCCAAGCCTCATCGACTTAAATGGGCCAAGCCCATTAAAGGCCCATGAGCCCAACTTCTAGCATGGACGAATCCGGACCGTACACTTGGCACTCATCCAAGAGAGGATGATAACAAATCTTGCCTATAAATACAAGGCATCTACTCCTCGTAAACGGTAAGCAACTACTTCCGAAAATCTACTATCGAAGTTTTTAAGTCCTAGATTGAAAAGTCGACCGACTTATTAACTAGTTGAATCTAAGTACCGGGTTGTCCTAGGCAAACCGGCCCAAAAGGGTCTAATCCCTTATTTTCTTGTCACAGATCAACGACGGACACCACCGAGGACCGACAGACGCAACGGAGGACCGACGGACTCAATCTCGGACCACAAACGTGTCTAGGTCCACTTTTTCGTCCGCACACTTTCCGACCTTTGCGAAGTCACGAACTTAATCAAAGTAAAGGCGACTTGAACCAAGGACTATTCGACTTCCGCTAACTAATATCATCGTTCGAGCAAGAACTACATCAATCTAGGGCGTCGACGAACTAACTAACGACTTATCCATTTTTACCCCACATCAACTCCCATATTCTGCACAAATATGTCTAAATTTATTCTTTTATTTGGTTTAATTTGTTCAAATATTTATGTGAACCAATCCATTGCTGGTCCACTAGATGAACACCAGTTTGTCTAGGAAAAATGTCCTAGCTTAAAAGTTTAGGACTAAAATTGACACATGTGAAAAGTGTAACAGTGTGTATCAAACTTCGAAATTTTAGAATTAGATTTGCCATTATCTCGTCGAGATTTAA
Organism: Plantago major; assembly: GCA_026545765.1. NCBI lineage: Eukaryota > Viridiplantae > Streptophyta > Magnoliopsida > Lamiales > Plantaginaceae > Plantago > Plantago major. Next base: position 92,937,456 of record CM048839.1, read on the forward strand.
TTAGTTGGTACTCAGTCGTGGTCACAGAATTGGCGCTGATAGTTTAGGCGGATGAACGTGATCAAATCGTGTTCGAAGGCTCATCCTAACAAAATCCAGGACAATAATGTTGAATCATGAAAGAAACATGATGGTGTTTTTTTTCAGGAAACCTACAGAATGCGTAAAAAAACGTCTGTATTCTTCGTTTTCTTTCTTTATTTTTTTTAAGTTTCCCTACACGAACATATTTTAGAGGCAGCTTGGCTAACAACTAAAATTCAACCAACCGGGTTAAAAACACCTAAATTTTTACTTAATTAGTGATGGAATCCATGATTATTACAGTTACAGTCTTACAGAGTCTATTTACCCAATACTTTCATACATGGGCGGAGTTAGAATTCAAGTTTGGGGGGCCAAATTATATATATATATATATATATATATATATATATATATATATATATATATATATATATATATATGGGGGTGTAGTACTTACGAGAATAGGGGGCGAAATCTTAAAATTTGAAAATATTAGCTATCAAATTTATCTTTTTCAAAATTTTGGGATGAGGAACGTCTCATTATGCCGCCTCCACCCTGCTTGCATATGTGCGGAGGTTAAGTTTTGGCTTCTATGAGAAGCTTGATCTTGATGCATAAATGCTCCTGAGTCTACTTTCTTTTCACACTAACTAGTTCTGCACAACTTTTGTGCGTTGGCTAATGCCATAGTACTATTATCCCCTCAGCAGGAAACGTGACATAAACAGAACATCAATATCAACTACTTTCGCAATGATAGTAAAACATCATTTTGTCATGGCCAAAGGCTCCATACTTGGCATTTTTAAGAGATTTATCAAATAGCTTAAAGTTGGGTCTCTCTCTTGTATTACGTTTTTAGATGACTTTTACTGGCGGGTCACTTTTTGGAGGCAGTTTCATTAAAATCACGGTTCCCTAACACCGAAAGGCACCTTTTTTCTTACCAAGGAGACACACAGGTGACTACGAATCAAATTTTAACAAACTTAAAGGATTGAGAACGCTACTCATACCAACATGTTGCACTTTTTTTTGGATCCATTCATAAAAATTACATAGTTTAACGTGTTTGCTTTGAAGCAATCTTAGGATGGGTAAACAACTGGAAAGTCACCCTGTTCGTATATGAATGAGTACAAAGTATGTAGTAAAGTGGAGCTAGTATATCATCCAGAAAATGTCTATAAGTAATCGCGTCGGCCTAAAAGGTTGTGCCTCAGCCCGTAGCCCTCAAGGGGATGGACATGAGATAAGGTATTTATCGAAATTTGGGGGTGAACAGGAGGTCTGGGGTTCGATCCTATTGTGTCCTATTTTTCTCTCATTTTTATTTTCAACCTACTTTTTACCCGTTTTTTATACGTCTTTACTGCTTAAACCATCAGTTTTGGACTTAAATGAACTCACAAGGGTTTTCTGTGAAGAGATATACAGTTCTTCAAACACCATGTCCTTCTAAAAGTTCCAATTTCTTGATCAAATTGGGGATAACTGATGGAGAAGTAGTCTTGAAGTGCTTAGTCATAGCTCTCCATAAGACTTCAATCGCAGTGTAAACCTTCGCTTGATTTTAACTTCTCCATTTAACAACTCCGACTATTTTAGTTATGGATAGCTTATGTAGAACAGATGTTATAGTTCGACAACTATACTGTTTGGTATAGAGTTAAAATCTTAAAATAAAAAAAAATTAGGTGTTTTTAACCAAGTTTTTTTGGTTTTAGTCATAACTCTCTCTGGGAGATGCTTAATACATGTGTTTAAGTAACAACAAAACCACATTTTCAACATTCTGTACTGCAACCAAAGCTGGATTGCTAACAACTTTTTGAGCTTTGAGGAGCCTGAAACTTTATCTCCTTACTGAGTTTCCATTCTACAAGTACTTTACTTTGATAGAAAAATATGGACGTAGGGCAAAATAGACAAACCAATTGGTACCAAACCTTGATTACATTCTTATAATAGGCTTATAATATACTAGATATTAAGCACCGCGCGACTACTAAAAAACAATGGTTTATTCAACAGCCAAAAACCGTTGATTATAATGAATTTATGTTGGTTATATGACATAATCAATAGCACATTGTTGAATAATGATGTTGGTATTGTGGTTGTGACCTATTGAGCATAACCAACAGGTCTGTTGGATATTTATCATAAATTAACAGCTCAGAGTTCACAACTGTCTGTTGATTATCTACACCTCACGTGAATTACTTATTTACCAACACAAAAGAGCTGTTGGTTATCATTTGTATACGTATTCGTACACAAGATATAACCAACGGCCGATGATGTTGCTTATCCAAGGTGTACCTACGTATTTGTATTCTCAAATATAACCGACAGCGAGTTGTTAGTGACTTTCTTCGTACAAAATACGTAGAGTACATTACACATAACCAACATCGCCAAGTGTTGGTCATCTCTATCCATACGTTAATAATAAATAGTACGTATAATATGCTTAGCTTATGAAGTTATGTTGATTATATTGAAATTATAATTAACACACATCTGTTGCCTTTTGCATAAATCCAGAAAAAAAAAAAAAAGTGCATTTGCACATAAAATTAAATGAATCATTTAATTTCTCTGCAAATGATATTTGAGATAATGATATTCTGGAAATGCTAAATGGTTAATTGATTACTCCACTAACAGAACCATATTAGAAACTAAACATGGAGGGAGAAAATTAACAAAAAAAAAAAAAAAAAAAAAAAAAAAAAACACACTCAAAATTACATATTACAAATCCCTGTCAATAAAATTACATTCCATTCAGCTCCAAATTACAACACCAATTTCTATCAAAATTACAATATCAGTTCTATCCAAATTACAATACAACTTCTAATCCAAATTACAATATCACTTCCTCCGATCCCAAGTGCGAATTGGAGAACCTCAGCCTTTCATATTCCCCCAGCTTCCCCATAGCCCTAAGTTACTGCAAAGACAAGAAAATGTGAAGGTACCAAAATATGTCAACAAGAAATATTTAACCATAAAAATAAAAATCAGTACAATATCACTCATCTCTTCACAAGTTTCTTTCAAGAATAAAGACGTACAGCCACGAGAAAGCAGGGGCAAGAGAAAGACATAAAGGTACAAAAATCAGCTAATTAACCATACAAAACAATAAAAGAAAAAGCAAGAAATGTCTATTAGAACCACAACCTATTAAGCATAATCAAATTATAGGGAGATTCGCAACTTACTAAAACATCATCGTCCTAAATCTTAATTATGCTACATAATTTCACTACCAACATCTGAGAACAGTTGACTTACTTGATTTTCTGGCTCCGTAATACCATATTTTCCGGCGGCCGAAGATCCGGGCAGCTTGAAGGAGAGGCAGGCATGAAGTGCATAAAAAGCCTTCAAATTCTGAATCTATAAACGATTCAGCCACATAAAATATCAAATACGAAGAGTTGGAGATGATTCATCCAAGAATAACGAACCCAGCAGTGAAGAAGATCGTGTAGATCGGTGGAGAAGATGAAGGAGAAGGGCTGAAGGAGGCGTGTATGTTGTAAGAATAGATCTAGCGATGTGAGAACAGAGCCAAAGAGGCTGTTATAAATAATTTCAGATTACAAATAGCGGGACATTTGAAGCAATTTCAGCGAAAAATGTGCGGGAGATGAAATTCTCTTGAATCTGAAATTTTTTGTCCGTATTATCAACATAAAGCTGTTGGTTGTATGTTAGAAATTAATTTAAATTAATAATGTACATTTATCTGTTGGTTATGTGGGAGAACTAAGATTTCACGTGTCGTGAAAGGTAGATGAAGAAGTGTGGGTGTGGAAGGGTAGGTAATAATAGTCCACATTATTGTGTTGGTTATTGGTTAGAAACAAGATCTGCAATTCACGTTTGTGACAGTGGTGATGATAAATTGATAATATATAGTAGTAGTGTAGATAATCATAAATATTGAATGATAAATTGATAATAATAGTGTGGATAATCATAAATATTGAAAATGTTATCATATAGGATCAGGACAATATCTCCACTTCAACCTATTTATACTGCTGAATTTGCGTAGTATCTTTCATATTCAAAATCTAATATTTTTCTCCTTCCAAAAAAAAAAAAAAAAATCTAGCATTTTTCATAAAATTTCACTATTACAACACTCCTGATTTTTTTAGTTATATGTTTGTTGCTGAGTTCGAGTGCATAATTCTGGCTGAGTTCATCTAGTATAAATCAAGGTATGCTAACTATGTCAATCTAAAATAAAATTATGCAAAAAAAAAAAAAAAGATTAATGTTTATATTTGATTACATAGGTATGCTGTTTGTTTTTAGTAAGTATCACTAATTGTTTTTGTTATTATATAGTCATCACACTTTTTTTTTGTACGTAGCGAGCATAATTTAAAAGAGTATAATATAGTTATATATCTACTTTGGTTATGTTAGAAGTATTCCAATTATTAATAAAGTGAATGAAAAGTTGATTATGTTAGTTATATTATAGATTAAGATCATTGGTTGCACTTATAAGTAAACTCTAGTTACCTATGATGTCAATATATAAATCAATGAAGGTTACTATTTAACATGTAATATGCATGGCCATCTATATAACCGTAATTCTGCTCCCACTTCATAATTTTGATTTATTGATATGAATATGTGGACAATCTTGTATATGTTATTGACATGAATAACTTTCGGGATTGGATGTACAACAAGTGGGGTACAGAGGGATTAATACATGAGTATTTCATGGGGGTGGAGTCATTTTGTGATTGGGCTTTCACTACACAAAAAAAAATTCAAATTCCGTGTCCATGTAGTACATGCAAAAATGGATGGCCCTACCACGATCGAGAGACGGTAACAATGCATCTGTACCGCAACGGGTTCTTACCAGGATATCACATTTGGAACCATGGTGAAAGTTACGGGCACCACGGAGTTCACTATGACATAGGTGGGGTCGGGCCATCAACACCGCAATATGATACAGGAGGCGCCGGTCCATCATCAACACCTACCGATCAATATGAGGGAGGGTTTCGATCAGACATGGATTTTATAAATGAATGGTTTCCAAATCTACATCATACTGATGACATCGGAACGCCAAATCCAGTTGCAAAAAAATTGTACGATTTGATAGCTGCTGCAGACCAGCCTATTTATGAGGGTCATGACAAATCATTGTTAAGTTGGGTAACTGAAGTAATGGCTTACAAGACGACTCATAACGTGTCAAATGTGACGGTCGAAGACTATATAAGTGGATGCAGAAATATGGTCCTCCCATGCATGAGGCGTTTCATACCTTCACTTATTATAAGTTAATGAAATTGATAATGAAACTTGGGCTTTCTGTTATCAAGTACGACGTTTGTGAAGATAATTGGGTCATCTACTACAAGCAATTTGAGAACTTGAGAGCTTGTCCTGTTTGCCACAAGCCAAGGTAAGCACTCCTTATTTCTATTTATTGAATACTGAATTCAATTTTGAAAGTTTACGTCCTTCGAAATCAAGGGTGTGTTATTGATTCTCGAAGAATTATGAAATTTTATCCATCTTTTTTGAAAATTAATATTTTGTTGACGTATCGTATGTTGTACAAGGTACATGAGGCGGGAGAATGGAGATGCAAACGATGTCCCTTGTAAGAAACTTTGGTACTTTCCGATCACCCCACGTCTACAGAGACTATACATGTCAAAAAAGACAGCGGAGCATATGACATGGCATACCAAATTCCAAGGAGGCCAAACAGATAGAATGGTGCATCCAGCTCAGGGAGAGGCATGGAAGAGTTTCGACCGGAATCATCCATCATTTGCTGCAGAGATGCGTAATGTTCGTATTGGTCTATGCACTGATGGATTTTGTCCAAGCAACAACAAGGGATCCACCTATTCTTGTTCGCCAGTGTTCATTACTCCATACAACTTTCCACCAGATTTGTGCATGAGACAAGAATTCATCTTCATGAGCTTGATGATATCTGGGCCGAATAGTCCAGGGCAAAAAATAGATGTGTTACTGAGGCCATTGATCGAAGAACTACGAACACTTTGGGAAGATGGTGTGGTTACCTGGGATTGCATACGCCAAGAAAACTTCTTGATGCGAGTTGCAGTCATGTGGACGGTTAGTGATTTTCCTGCTTATGGGATGTTGTCGGGATGGAGTACACATGGCAGGTTATCATGTCCATATTGTCAGGGAGACACTGATGCATTTTGCTAAACTCATGGGAAGAAACCATGTTGGTTTGATTGTCACATGGCGTTCCTTCCGCCGGACCATCCATGGAGATATAATTCACGAGATTTTAAAAAAGGGAAAGTAGTGCACAAGCAGATGCGAGAGCGAAAGAACACTGCAGAGAATATGAGGAAACTAGCCGAGCTCCCTGATGTTCAAACACTAGCTGGCGAAGACCACAATTGGACAAAGAAATTCATAATGGCGGAGCTTCTTCCTTATTGGTCCACACTTCATGTGCCACACAACCTGGATGTCATGCACTGTGAGAAGAACTTCTTCGACAATGTACTCCATGTTGTTATGGATGACTACGGGCAAACGAAGGACAACTTGGCAGCACGACTTGATCTGGAAGTTCACACTAGAAGGCGTAGTTTGTTTCTCAAAGACCAAAATTCAACAAAGAAGCCGAAGGCATCATACGCCCTGACAACTGAGCAAAAGAGAGCAATATGCGAATGGTTAAAGGGGCTACGTTTTCCGGATGGCCACGTGTCGAACTTAGCAAAGAGGGTGAAGGCTACAAATCATGTAAGTGGTTTTAAAACTCATGACTGAGGTAAGTAATGCATTTCGATCGATATGTTCAAGTGAAGTTAGTGCATCTGAAATGGAGTTGTTGGGAAAAAGTGTTGTTCAAACCATTTGTAAACTCGAAACAATTTTTCCCCCGGGTTTCTTCGACTGTATGGAACACCTACTCATTCATTTACCGTACGAGGCACAAGTTTGCGGCCCCGTCTTCTACCGTTTGATGTATCCATTTGAGAGGTAAAATACATACTATTTTGATTTCATGTTCATATACTAATAAATAACTACAAACTACTGGTTATATCCATCTTTTAATCAACAACAATTTGTTAAAATATAGAACTACAAGTGTTTAAATCAACAAAACATAATAACCGGGAAACAAATTAAATAGCATCGGCAAAGAGGTCATAAAGAAGAAGGCTAACTCAAAAGTTTGACCCTTTCTATTAGAACATAGACATTACCTTTAGTTTAGGAGATGCCGACCGGTGAAGCTCGAAGGAACGAACATCAGAGAGAGAGAGGAGCGACCGAACAACATAGAGAAAAGAAAGGAAGGGACTAACAGCAGATTTAGCGATTAGGTTGTGGAATTGGGGTTTTAGTTTATAGAATAATTTACACATCGCTGTTAGTTATATTTATATTTTAATCAATAGCTATCTGATAAATTCTATAATAACAAGTATTTATACGTATAAGCTGGAAGTGAATACACTAACAAATAATTCACAAACTGCTGTTAGTTATTTTACCATTTAATCAACAGTCATTTGTTAAACGAGTATTTATACGGCGGCCATAATGTATTTTCATATAATCAATAGACATCTGTTAGTGATGGGAATAGACCCCACTACAATTTCCGATTATTTTTATGCGAGATATATAACCAACAGCCTATTGTAGTATATTATTACATCGATATATTATCTTATTGCATGTGGGGTCTTAGTTTAAAATAACTAACAGAACCTTTAATATTGTTGGTGATAATAAACTTTAGTTAACAGGAATTTTTGTTGTTGGTTATTATTTGTTGGTTTTTTTGAAGTTTTCTGCGCTAATGCGGTGCCAAGTGGATTTTCATATATATTTAGGGGATCATGTAGGGAAGAATGATTATAGTATGTGTAAATCTAAAATTTCCCTTTTTTTTTTTTTTTTTTTTTTTTTTTGTTTGAAGTAGTTTTTACTTTCCATTGCGTACTTGTACATTGGGAAAAAAACGCTGAAAGCTCACAACATGCAAGTGATACAAGTTATATAAAGTGATATGTTGATGATGAAGGACGTGTTTTTCTCCAAAATAGAGTATTGTTTGCAGTACCAAATCGTCTCCCTTCTATCTTCAATCTCCTCTTGGACTAAGATTTGTGATCCCAAGAATTTAAGATTGCGGTACCATGGAGGAAATCAAGATTTGGAAATGTAGCCCGACCTAGAGCCTGTTTTATTGCTTGGTTTGCTTGCTTGGAGAGATTGCCAACTAAAGAGAGGCTCTTCAAATTTGGGATGGTACAAGAACAATAGTGTGTATGGTTGTGATCAGGTTGATTCAGTACAACATCTCTTCTTTGAGTGTCTACATACGAAAAAATTTGGGAAAGAATTTTGCAATGGTTGCATCTCTCTCATTCTCCAGTTGGCTGGGACCAGGAATTGGCATGGATTATTCAAGCCAGTCAAGGAAAAAATGTTCAGGCTAAAATGCTTAAGGCGCCTTATAATCATTAATATCCAGTGAGCAGCTTATAAACTTCATACTCTTTGAAAACCATCCGTCTTGCATATCAAGGGCCGAAACCTGATAATTGGCAATATAGAACATAGTGAGAAAAAAACTAATCAGTTCACATTTACAAAAAAAAAAAAACCATTTTGAAAGAAAGCAGACTGCAAATATACCACAAGTTACAAAGGTTGCACATATAACATGAGAGCTCGTAGTAAATTGCAGTACAATAAAATAAATGTTAATCTCAACACCAACTGTGTCGAGTAGAAGCTACTTCGAAATTAAGCCTATAGTTGTTGATGGCATGGAATTACCTCCCGAGCTTGTCCATTTATTTCAATGACAGACATCTCATATCTATGTGCCCTTATATTGAAGTAGTGATCACATATGATCCAATTCTCACATAAAACCTGAAAATGTATGGACCGGGATTTGATACTTAATGGACTAGTGTATCCAGTATACCAAAGAACACTATGACTTAGTGTCTCCAATACATTGGATTAGACATGACATAACAGATCCTAGATGTCTTCAAAACACTAAACATGTTTACAATAAAACTCAAATAGATAAACAATAAATCACAACGGAAGTCAGGTAGTGTATGTAAAATGCTGGAACAACCCGTGGTGACTCGTATAGTCCCGATACCAAAACTCAACAACAATCAAACTTACAATAAGAAGTATACTGTGAGTAGATTAGTGTATTCAGTATACCTAAGAACACTATTACAAAGTGTCTTCGATATACTGAATTAAACAGAGTATTAACTAGAACAATTAACACACTAACACACAAACTAATCTACTGAAATAATCAAGATCACAGCGGAAAGTAAGAGAACCAATATAAGTTTTCTAGTGGGTTAATATATTTACTTAGTCTTATAAAAGTCCTATACTATTAGGAAAGTCCAAAAAGTCCACTGGTTTTCTACAGAAATTGGCTAGTTTTTACATTGGCCCATTTTTCATTTTCGCGGGTCAAATTACCGGGTTTTCGGGTCGAAAATTATCCGGGTCATACCGTTTTAAATATGGGTATAGTATAAATAGGTTTTTTTCCCTTTTTTTTCCCATTTTCAGCAGATTCTTTCCATTTTTCTCCGATTTCTCTCCTTTTTTGGCGAAAAACCTAGTTTCTGGAGCGGTTTCATTGCGCGATTCTCAGGTAATGTATGTTTTTAACTCGATTCTCTTGTTTTTGTGTTCGTTTTTACCTTTTGTTGCTTCGTTTTTGCTTAATCGATGATGCATGCTTCAGTTTCGAGCGGTTTCGAGCGGTTGTTGCTTATTTTATTGTGTTTTCATCCCGATCCATCAGGTAATCTGTTGAAACTCATTTTGTTTGTGTTTTTAAAGTTGTTTTCAGTTCGTTTTCTGTTTAATCGGTGATTTTAACCTTTTTTTCTACTCGTTTTTGCTTGATAGGTATTAAATGGCGGAATCGAATACGGAACAAGTGAACACGGAGCTTCCTCTCCTTCTTAATTCTGTTTCCGGTATAGTTTATTCGCTAAATCTGTATTTTTTTAGATCTGTGGTTCATTTTGTGTGAAACTATCTAGGTTTTAGTATTTATTGTTTAGTTTTACATGAAAATACTCTACGTTTTACCTTTTGCTATGCTGTGGTGTACAACTGTATATGTTTCTGGAGCGATTTTTGCTAGATCTGTTGATTTACAGTTGAATTTTATGATCAGGTATGTCTGTCTGTTTTGAACATTTTTGTGGGAAACTGTCTAGGTTTTAGTATGTATTGTCTAGTTTTTAACATGTATCACCTACTTTTTATGATTTTTAGATTTGCTATGGTTGTGTACACTGTATATGTGTTTGGTGGGGATTTGTTGTTTGTTTGTATTTTCTGAATGTTTTGTGTGAAATTGTCTAGTTTTTACGCGAAATTATCTAGTTTTTATGTAAATACCTTATGTTTTAGCTTTTAACACATATGGTCTAATTTTTATGTGAAATTGTCTAGTTTTTACGTGAAATTGTCTAGTTTTTACGTGAAATTGTCTAGCTTTTAACACATATGGTCTAGTTTTTCTGATGCGTCGATTGATGTTTCAGAACGCGTTGTTGGAGTTTAAGAAGGTGACGAACGTGAAGCAGCAGACTCTCTGAGGTTCGTCTCTTCGATCGCAAATTCGAGTTCAATTTTTCAATTCTTCTGCTTGCTTGTGAAATTGATTTGGCCGAAATGCTAGTTTCGCCGTGCTTGTGACTTTGGATCTGTTATCCGATTCTCAATTTTTTGTTGCTTTGATTGTTTTCAGCATTTGATTTGATTTGCGTTTGCTTCAGTTGTGTGTTTTCTCAATGTTCCAAATGCAATTAAGTTACTTCTGTTTGATGGCGTGATTCATTGTTTCTGGAATGTGCGATCGCAAATTCGAGTTCAATTTTATGGTTTGTAATTGAATTTTATGTTACAGGCATGTGTAAGTTAGTTTCGATGTCGATGGTGTTCTTTGAGTTTTGATATGAATGTTTTTGCTAGATCTGTTGATTTACAGTTTTAATTTATGTTTTTGTCTAGTTTTTAGAGGATACTGTCTAGTTTTTAGGAAATATTGTGTAGTTTTATTATCAAACATGAACATAATTGTCTAGGAAGTTTTTTCTAGTTTTTAGAGGATATTGTCTTGTTTTTACGAAATATTATTTTTACGAAATATTGTCTAGTTTTATTATCAAAGATGAACATAATTGTGTAAGAAGTTTTGTTTAGTTTTTAGAGGATATTGTCTAGTTTTTAAAAAATATTGTCTAGTTTTATCATCAAACATGAATATAATTATCTAGAAAGTTTTGTCTAGTTTTTAGAGGATATTGTCTAGTTTTTACAAAATATTGTCTAGTTTTATTATCAAACATGAACATAATTATTTAGGAAGTTTTGTCTAGTTTTTAGTGGATATTGTCTAGTTTTTAGAGTATATTGTCTATGTTTTACTATAAATTGTCTAGTTTTTTGTATAAAAATTATATGTTTAGTATAAATTGTCTATGTTTTACTGTAAATTGTCTATTTTTTGTATAAATTGGCTATGATTTAGTAGAAATTGTCTATGTTGTTGTTGGTTTAGTTTTTTTTTATAAATTGTCTATTTTTACTATAAATTGTCTAGTTTTTTAATTAAATATTCTATGTTTTAGTAGAAATTGTATATGTTTTTTTTGATATTTTTGTTGTATGTATTAGGTTTTCGTAAAAATGGTGGCCAAACAAAGAAATTGAAACGTTGTGGAAGAAGGTGTCTACGAACAAGTCGAGTGTGATGAAAGCTATTTTTTGTAGATTTATTTAATGTTTTTAAAAATACATGTATTTTTATAGGATGTAAATTTTTGATTATTTTGTATACTGAAATTTATTGTTTGATGAATGAAATTGAAGTTCATGTTTTATTTTTGTAATTTTTTTTTCATTGGATAAATAGGTTGTTACTAATGTATGCATGTTAAACATAGACATTTTTACGATAAACATAGACAATTTGATGACAAAACTAGACAATTTGATGTAAAAATCATAACATGTGGATTTGAATGAACATTGTTATGAGCTAAGTAACTTATTTTAAAAAAAAAAATTCGCGGGTTGACCCAGCCCGGCGGGTCGACCCGCGAAAAATTAGACTGTCTAGTTTTTAAGGTAAATTGTTTAGTTTTAACGTTTAAGTGGACTTTTTGGACTTTCCTATATATAGAGGGTCTTTCGCAAAACGGACTCTAATATATTATAAACCACCGAGCCTCAAGGCGAAAGAATCCACTATAATGTAATAACGGATTACAAAAACAATTCCCAACTTAATCAAAGTGATTAAGCTGTGAATAAAACACTAAGCAGTTGAATTGAACTAACAATCCTAATCTAGTAAAAAGACTAGACAAACTTTAGAAAACTATCAAGTACGTGAGGTGTTATAAATACACTCGGACACAACTCAAAATTAACGTACTTAATGAAACTGACTTATGCCTGTATTTATAGTTTTACAATGATGAATGACGAGAAGGTAAGTTACTATAATTCAATAGGAAAATCTTCCAAAAGATCTTTCCTAAACTCTTCTCATCAATAAGGAAAATATTTATTCTTTGCAATATTGCCTTCCATATTTAAACTATCTTCACACGCTTTCCTTCTTCAGCCATCAGAAGGTAAATCACATACTTGGAATTTTGTCTTGATTACAATAGAAGATCTTTCAAGTATATCTCCTCAATATTCTCTTCAAAGATTCTCTTAGTCTCCAATAAGGAAATAACTATTTCCAACTGATTTGCTTTACTAATTAGCTCAAACTCTTTCACAGCATCAACTTTGAATCCCTTGACTTATTTAGACTTGCACAATCAACCTAAAAATGTGGAACTAGGTTAGGGTTAATAAAGGAAAATATTGAATCAAATATTCAATAAATAAAAGTGCAGAACTAAAGTGCTGTTGACTGATGTTGTGAAAACACCGCATGACAACACCTGCACTTTCATCCTCTTTGATATCCTTAACAAGTAACTCCAAAACGTGGAATCCAATCAAAGTGAATAAAGGCAAACATATAAAATAGAAGAATTAAAGTGCAATATAAAGTGTAGTCAGCTGCTGGTGGTGTTGTAAAAACACTGACTCATACACTTGCACTTTCAAAACCTTTATATAAACATGAGTTTGGGCAAATTATATAGATTTCAATAAAAAGTGAAACCTCGATGATATGCCAATGAATCAGATACACACTTCACTCTTTATCTAAGCCTACCTTTTTTTCACAGAGCAACATTAAAACCAAACTTCACATGCACTGCATCACGGTTACTAAATCCAAGAGCATTATAAAACAATTAAGAAAAAGGAGCAGAACACAACCTACCAAATGATGTAGGTCTGAGACCAGTGCTTCAAATGTACATGCAAGGCCTTTTCCTCACACAATCCCGTCCTTACAATACTCAAATGTATGCCTATTCTGGAATTCAAATCACTCAAATGTATGCTTATTTAGCTAAACCAGTTCTAATGTTTTAGCAAATTATTATACCTCATTAGGTATAATTGTGAATAGAGAACTCATTCTTCCATGAAAGATAATTATAATGAAGTAAATAAATCATTTACTTGTAGTATAAAGTAAACCATAAATTTATTACACTAACCTAATCTCCGAGTGACATGAAGATTCATGTTAACCTCATTCTGTTTCTCAAGATGATCTTGCATTTTCTGCAAGCCAAAATCACTTCTTAGAACTGCATGTATACATATGACTCTTATTCAATTTTAAACCAAATCCTGAAAACAATTGCAAAAACCTTATAGTTAAGCCTCGTAGATCATCTCAAAAGTCTTCTACAAATGATCAAATTAATAAATATTTGCTTTGTCCTACTAAAAAACAGGGAAAAGGTAATCCAGAACCAATCGATTCATGCTTAATTTACAAAAGATAAAGTAAAATATTGCATATGATCGTACCTTCAGATCATGAAGACGCTATAGCATCTATAAACCTCAATTTTATGCGCATGGAAGGAAAATGAAGAAACCATCAGTTTTGTTGGAACGGTTAATGGAATCAACTCGTTTAGGAGCTCCAAGAGCATTTTCCATCTCATCAGCAACTTTTTCTAGAGATTCAAGTTAAATATCATGTTAACAGAGGCTGGTTTAACATAAATATTTGACATGTTGGAAACTCATTAGCTCTGTCATACACTAAACACACCCAAGATATTCTTATCAACCTGTAATTCAAGTACATGCATGTTTACCCTTTTTTTCCCTCTTTCTCTAGCTCTTAAGGCATGAGAAAGTCTTTGATTGTCCGATCCATGTCTCCAGCAATTTTAACCTTCGAGCTAATATCCTGTGATTTCACTATTTTCGACTTCATAACTCGTCTAGCCTCAAACATGTCTTCCACTTTGCCTGATGTTGTTTCCGTTTTCGCCTCTTCGACTTTAGTAATGGAATCTTTCAAGGCCTGAGGCTTAATAGACGCAGTTGGTTTGATCTCACCATGATCAATCCCCACCTCTCCTTTCGAGCATGGCGTATGCTTTAGATTCCTATCTTTCGACTGCGAACCATTTCTACCAGTAAGATGCAATATTAGCATTGGAACTTCAGTGCTTGCAGCCGCCCATTTGTATATTGAGAAATGGAACTGATTGTCCCTGCTCTCCACAACTAACGTCTCCTTGATAGCTATTCAGGTTGAAAGTCAAGTAACCTTATACTGGGTTGCATAGCCACCTGCAAACCGACAAACGCCCAGTTCCTCCAATCACCGGTAACTCCCTCACAGAAAGGGAGACCGGATTATTCCCAAGTATGATGATTGTGCTACCATTATACTTTCCATATGTGAAAACGCAGTTCATAGTCATGGCCAAGGAAAGTTCTTCTTGTGAAGCCAATGCATTAAAGCCCCGTGCCCTTCCAATTTCTTTCGAGCTCCGTTTGAGTTCTAAGGTCAGAGGATTATCGATCATAAAGACAGCCCCGAACCCAAATGACATGTTTGAGGATGAGTTTACAACTTGTATGGAAGTAGGTGCGCTGCCACTATGGATATCGTGCCAGTAGAGACGGAGATGGCTGATCTTTTCTTTCATTGGTGTTGTGTTTTATCTCAAATCAAGTAAGTTGAAATTTCTGAAACCAAGTTTCAGTTGGTTTCAGACGAGTGAAACTAGTTTCAGAAAGTTAGTTTCAGACGAGTGAAACTAGTTTCAGATAGTTTCAGAAAGTTTCAGAGTGAAACTAGTTTCAGAAATTTCTGAAACCAAGTTTCAAGTTTCAGAAATCTTATGAAACCAAGTTTCAGATATGTGAATGCTTACTAAATGATTGGACGGATCAGATTAATTCTAGATGATTAATGGCTGGGATTGATTCAATCGTTAGTATGTTATGAACGGTTATTAAAGAGAAGAGAAACGGAAGAAAACAGAGCAAGTTGCTGTCATTCAGTTTTCGATTGATTTCTCGCCTGTTTCTTCACCTTTTGATCTGAGATTTTGGATAGAGGTTGAAGACGGTTATTAGCTCGACTGACAATTGGAAGATTCAGGTTTCGTGATCTGCACACAGAGAACTGGTTCGAGTTTCATCGTCGGTTCGTTTATCATTGAGATTATTGTTGTGACTCAACAATTGGCACCGTCTGTGGGAAAGTTTTGAATCTCAACTGTTTTCGATCAAGCAATGGGATCATCCATGAGGTTTGATGTTGAAAAGTTCACGGAGAAAACCGATTTCGGTTTATGGAAGGCCAAGATGGAGGCACTGCTGATTCATCAAGGTTTAGATGCAGCACTCTTGGGAGAAAAAGGATTTGCAGAAGGATTTGATGCCAAGGAGAAGGCTACTATCATGGGAAGAGCTCGTAGCACAATCATATTGTCCCTTGATGACAAGATTCTCCGGGAAGTAATCAAGATCAAAACAGCTAAAGAAATCTGGGACAAGCTGGAAGATATGTATAACTCTAAAACTTCTGCAAACAAGTTGCATCTGAGGAAAAGATTGTTTAATTTTCGAATCAGCACAGATAAATCTATTTCCCAGCAGCTTGATGAGTTTAACAAGATGTGCCAGGATCTGGAGAGTGTTAGCATTGAAGTTTCTGATGAGGATAAGGCATTAGTAATCTTGGGAGCCCTGCCTAAATCATATGAGCACTTCATTGATGCTCTAGTTATTCATAAGAGCACCAAGCTGACATATGATGATGTTGATGTTGCCCTGAGGAACAAGGAGCTGCATAAGGGACCCTCTACTGGTAATGATAATGCAGCTGAGAGTTTAAATATCAAGGAGAGGTGGAGCCATAAGATGCAGGCTAAGCAGAGGACACCTGTGCCTGCAGATGCCAGAAGATTTGAAAAACACAAATCTGCAGATGGAAATAACTCAGAAAAAAGGAAGTGCTTCTATTGCAAAATGCCAGGCCATCTCAAGAAGCAGTGTTTCAAGTATAAGAGAGACAAGAAGGCAGGAAAATTGCAGGTTAATGGTACAGAAAACAATATGGCTCATAATGCTCATATTGCTGAGTCTGCACAGGTGTATGGTGATCTTTGAAGCTTTAGTGGTTCCTGAGGCTTGTTCAGTGGTAAAATCAAAGTCTAATGATTACTGGGTACTGGATTCTGGATGCTCATTTCATATGAGCCCTAACCTTGAGTGGTTCATAAACTACAAAGCTGGGAAAGGTGGTTCAGTACTACTAGGTGATGATTTTGAATGCAACATTGAAGGAATTGGTGATATAAGGCTCAAGCTGCATGATGGAGTTGTAAGAATGCTTACAAATGTTAGGTACATACCCAAACTGAAGAGGAATCTCATTTCCCTTGGTGTACTAGACAGTACTGGTCACAAATATTCCTCAGAAAATGGTGTTCGAGCATTACTAAGTCCGCATCATTGTAATGAAAGGCTTGAAGGAAAATGGCCTCTATTACCCGGTAGGTGATACGTTTGGGGAATCTTCACATGTTAGTGCTCAAGACAATACTCACGGCATGCAAGGTTGGGACATCTCAAGGAGAAGGGACTCGGAGAATTATCAAAGCAAAACTGTTGTGTGGGGATCAAATAAATCATCTGCGATTCTGAAAACTGTATTAGGAAAATCTCACAAGGTTGGTTTGACACAAAGAAAGCACAATACTCTAGCACCACTTGATTACCTTCATTCAGATTTGTGGGGACCAACAAATACACAAACCATGGGTGGAGGAAGGTATTTCATGTCAATCATTGATGATTATTCAAGAAAAGTGTGGTTGATAATATTGAAATCTAAAGATGAAGCTTTCATCAAATTTAGAGATTGGTCAATTGAGGTGGAGAATACTACAGGAAGGAAAATCAAGCATCTCAGAACAGATAATGGCTTGGAGTTTCTCTCAAATGATTTCAATGAGTTCTGCAAAAACAAGGGCATTGTGAGACATAAAACAATACCAGGCACACCTCAACAGAATGGAGTTGCTGAGAGGTTCAATAGAACTGTGCTAGAGAGAATCAGATGCATGTTGATTAGCTCAGGTTTGAGCAAATGCTTCTGGGGTGAAGCTGCTACTACAGCATGCTATCTCATAAATAGGAGCCCCACAACACCTCTGAACAACTTAACACCTGAGGAATTGTGGTCAGGCAAGCCTCCTTACCTAGGACATTTGAAGGTATTTGGGTGTTTGGCTCTGGCTCATGTGAGGCAAGGGAAGCTGGAACCAAGGGCACTTAGATGCATTTTTCTGGGATACCCCACTGGTGTAAAAGGGTACAAGTTGTGGATAATTGATCAGAGAAAGTGCATCATTAGCAGGGATGTGGTATTTAATGAAACTATCATGCCACTCAAGCCTGTGGACATCAATACAGGAATTCAGGTGGAGCATTGCAGTTATACAGGTGATTTACATGCAAAAAGGAAGCATACACCTGTGGATGAGAATAGGGAACAACCTGATATGGAAAATTTATCCACTAGAGATACAATTTCAGGGATTTCTGCAGATGAAACCAATGTGTTATCCACTTATCAACTTGCTAAAGATAGAGAGAGGAGGTTAAATAGGAAAGTTCCTGACATGTATGGTTATGGACAGATGGGAAAATCATACAATGTTGCTTATGCTCTCTCAGTTGCAGAAGATATCAACTACTCAGAACCAAGCACTTATCAAGAAGCTATTAGTTGTACTGATAGTGAAAAGTGGATCACAGCTATTCATGAGGAATTGGCTTCCCTGGAAAAGAATGATACTTGGGATATAGTTCCTATATCCAAGAACAAGAAGCTTGTGGGTTGCAAGTGGATTTTCAAAAGGAAGGTTGAAACTGGTACAACACACACAATTAGATTCAAAGCTAGGCTTGTTGCAAGGGGCTTTACACAGAAGGAAGGTGTAGATTATACAGAAATCTTTTCACCTGTGGTAAAGCATGTGTCTATAAGGATTCTCTTAGCCATGGTAACTCAATGGGATTTACAACTACAGCAGATGGATGTCAAAACAGCATTTTTACATGGTCTGTTAGAGGAAACAATATATATGAAAATCCCTGGGGGCATTCATATTGAAGACAAGGAAAGCAAGGCATGTTTGTTGAAAAGATCTCTATATGGTTTAAAACAAAGTCCTAGACAGTGGTATAAGAGATTTGATGAATTTATGAGCTCAATACAGTTTACAAGGAGCAGGTATGACAGCTGTATATATTTTTCAAATATTCACAGTGAGAGTTGCATATATTTGCTGTTATATGTTGATGATATATTGATAGCTGGGAAGTCTCTTGATGAAATTAGTATGTTAAAGGCTAAGTTGAGCTCTGAGTTTGAAATGAAAGATCTGGGAGAAGCTAGTAGAATACTTGGTATGGACATTAGCAGACAAGAACATGATAGAAGCTTATTTCTATCACAATCTGCATATCTGACTAAGGTACTTGCAAAGTTCAATATGAATATGTCTAAACCTGTATCTGTACCTGTAATTCCTGGAACTAAGCTGTCAGTAAGTCAATGTCCTGTGAAGCAAGCTGATATACAGGAAATGTTCAAGATTCCTTATGCAAATGCAGTAGGAAGCATAATGTATTCAATGATTTGCTGCAGACCAGATTTAGCTTTTGCTATGAGTATCATTAGTAGATTTATGAGCAATCCTGGTATGATACATTGGAATATGAAGAAGGAGTACTCGGGTATATCAAGGAACAGTTCATCATGGTGCGAAGTTCTGCATCTTCTACAACCGAGCTACCATCGAAAGGTTTTGTAGATGATTTTGCATCTAATGTAGATTCAAGGAAATCACATGTGTTTTGTATTTACATTGTTTGCTTCGCCATCTCATGGAAATGTTCTCAGCAGTCTATAGTAGCATTATCTACAACTGAGGCTGAGTTTATTGCAGTAACTGAGGGAATCAAGGAAGCCATATGGTTGAATGGTTTGATTACAGAGTTGGGCATTGAACAAGATTGTGTATCTGTGATGTGTGATAATCAGAGTGCTATTCAGTTAGCAAAGCATCAGCATTTTCATGAAAGGACCAAGCACATAGATGTGAGATTATACTTCATAAGAGATATCATAGATGGAGGAGAAATTAAAGTTGAAAAGGTTCATACTACAGAAAATGCTGCAGATTTCTTAACAAAAGCATTGTCAGCTGCCAAGTTCAAGCATTGTGCAGACCTGATAAATGTTGGTGAAATTGTCTAAATTTTTTGCACAGAGATTCTGGAAGGCATGCTCTAGCCATAAGGGAGCTTAAGTGGTTGTTTGTTCTACCGAGTAAAGAACAGTAAATTGGGAAAAGAGCATGTAGACTTGATTTTGAGCTAAGGTGGAGTTTGTTGTGTTTTATCTCAAATCAAGTAAGTTGAAATTTCTGAAACCAAGTTTCAGTTGGTTTCAGACGAGTGAAACTAGTTTCAGAAAGTTAGTTTCAGACGAGTGAAACTAGTTTCAGATAGTTTCAGAAAGTTTCAGAGTGAAACTAGTTTCAGAAATTTCTGAAACCAAGTTTCAAGTTTCAGAAATCTTATGAAACCAAGTTTCAGATATGTGAATGCTTACTAAATGATTGGACGGATCAGATTAATTCTAGATGATTAATGGCTGGGATTGATTCAATCATTAGTATGTTATGAACGGTTATTAAAGAGAAGAGAAACGGAAGAAAACAGAGCAAGTTGCTGTCATTCAGTTTTCGATTGATTTCTCGCCTGTTTCTTCACCTTTTGATCTGAGATTTTGGATAGAGGTTGAAGACGGTTATTAGCTCGACTGACAATTGGAAGATTCAGGTTTCGTGATCTGCACACAGAGAACTGGTTCGAGTTTCATCGTCGGTTCGTTTATCATTGAGATTATTGTTGTGACTCAACAATTGGCTTGCGAAATCTGTTGATAGTTAGGCAAGAAGAGGTAGAAATGAGTATAGAGATTGTAATAATGGAACAGAAAGAAGTTGAGAACAACATAGCCGCCATGGTTACTTAGCAATATATGTGGGTATGATGCAAAAGATATTGCAATAGAAGAGACACCAGGACACTCTTGTATATATGTACGGAAATGATATTGGTATTGTTAGTAAATTAATAAAATAGTGTTGGATCCTAATTGCAGGGTTTGCGAGTTGCATATTGTATTGGTGTAGTACTTCTTTTTTGAAATTTGATTGGTAATTAGTCGCTCGAGGCCAATCAATAATACATTTGCTGTGTTTGTACTCAACTTGATAATGAATCAACAATGCTTGAGTTCCATTCCAACCACCACATATACATAGTTCCATAGCTTTATTAGTGTAACCATGGTGCTCGGAATTTAATATTTTCTCCCTCCAAAAACTTCATAGATTGTAATTAACATGTACACACCAATTGAAATTGAATAATAAATTGTTTCGGATGATATTTAAATTAAATTGAAAGTTTGTCAAACCATTCACTATTATATTGATTTGAATAATTTGATCCCTCAAAATTGAAATCATGGGTATATGCTAGGCATCAGTGGTGTAGGTAGGCCGGTTGAGGGGACGCTTGATCCGGCTCGACTTTTCTCCGCCTCTTGATTAGCAGTACTATATGACAAATCAAATAGATGTGTATTGAGTAGATTAGTACTAATTATCTAGCTATTAATTCCTGTCATTACAGTATATATATAAGTTGACAACTATTGGAGTTGTACAATTGAGTAATTAATTTAAGTTAAATTGGACTTAGTTCATGATGGTTTGTTTGCTTGACGTAAGGACGCTTTGGATCATCCACTCACTCCACAGAGTGCTGAAGCTTATGCCATTCGTGCGATGGTCAACTGGGCGGTTTTACAGGGCTATGATCGAATCCATATGTTCTCAGATTGTCTTTCTTTAATTATTTTTTTAATTCTCTAGATTTTGATTTTTGAGTTGTTGGTTCTATTTTGGAAGACATTAAGTCATTGCTTAGCTCTTTTACGTTTTTTAAATTACACTTTGTGCCGCGTGAGGAGAATGAGCGGGCTCATAAGTTAGCTCGTCGTGCAGTTAGGTAGTTTCTTATCTTTGATTCTTGTACGGTTTTTTTTTTTTTTTTTTTTTTTAATGGTGATATGAATCATTCTAGTTTGATACCAAAAAAAAAAAGAAAAAAAAAAAAAAAATCATTTTGGTCAATTTGTTTTACTTTCCGTGAAGCAAAATTCAATTAGCTCGCAGCCTTATAAACACGCGAGCCATCACGTCATTCCGTAGCTAAACAAATTACTAACTTCCAGTCTGCGGTCAACCCTTGTTTTTCTTATTTCCCAAGCCTCTCTGCTAATCTAATCTAATTGTCAATTGAGAAGCCTCTAGACCTTAATAAATTATGTGCTTTCTCTAATCCAAAATTCCCATATAAATCCCCCCAACTCATTCATTTCCTTTCAGCCCAATTCCCCCCCCCCCCCCCCGTATTTTTTTCAATTCCATTCTCCATATCCCCGCAAAGTGTTCTAAACGCAAGTCAAATTCGTTTCCTCGTATCGAAAATAAAAAATGGGAACTCTCATAGGACACGTGGCACCGGGATTTGGCCTTTTCATCATTGGATTATGGCACCTTATCAACCACATCAAGCTCCATGCCATCAACCCAAAATCCTACACTTCTTCACCATGGTTTTCAACTTCAAGAATCAAGTACATGGAGCTCTACTTGATCATGATGGCTTGCTCCATGTCTATAGCCATGGAGCTCTTTATTGGGCCGGCCCAACACCAACCCTTGGACCAAGATGGTACCATACCATCTAACCATCTTCACAACTTTGAACATTCCAATATCTCCTTAACTTTCTTCATGTATGCAATTTTCGCGATCATACTTGATAAACATGCTCCACCTGCAAAGTACGGGTTGACTAATATGCTTGGTGCAGTGGCTTTTGGGCAGCAACTCCTCCTCTTCCACCTTCACTCCACTGACCACATGGGGGTCGAAGGGCAATATCATTGGCTCCTACAAATAGCAATTTTTACTTCACTTGCAACGACGATTTTTGGAATTAATCACCCAAAGAGCTTCTTAAATAGCTTTGTGAGATCGGTAAGTATAATGTTTCAGGGGATTTGGCTTATGGTCATGGGGATCATGTTATGGACACCTAGTCTAATCCCTAAGGATTGTTTTATGAACTTGGAGGAAGGCCACAAAGTGGTCCGGTGCCACGGGGGTGAAGCCCTAGAGCGTGCCAAATCACTAGTGAATATCCAATTCAGCTGGTACTTAGTAGGGGTGACAATTTTTTCGGTCGTCCTATATTTGTTCATGATTAAACTATATCATATAAGGCCTCAGTATGACTTCTTACCGAAGTTCGAGTTGCAAGACGAGGACGATGATGAGGAGGAGGATGATGTTGAGGCACAAAAGAGGGTTAATATTATGGCAAGAGGGCCTAAGAGCTTTCTTGAAGTTGGGAGATCATTTGTTCCCATGGACATAGAAAGGTAGAAGGTGAAAAGGTTATTTGGTAGTTTTGGTTAGGTAATAAGTGTGTATAAATTAGATGTGATTGTTATTAGTTTATTGGATTGTGTTTGAAAATTTGCTATGCTCACGAGATTGTCTCTTGTCCTGTCCAATATGCATAAAGAGAGACAAAAGGTAAGTTATGAGTTGGAATTAATGGAATGTTCCATGTAATTTAGTTTGAATTTATTTGTTTTAAGGTTGGGGATACATGCCATAGTCCCCTATGTACATATCAAAGTCACAACACTTAAGAAAAGTGCTTATGACTTTTTGATAGTATTATCAATTTCTTGTGTGGTTAGAGATTCCTATAAAGTAATTTTCAGCATTAATGATTATATTCTAATTCTTGCATTTTGTCAACAATTTGTATGAGCACGCATAATTAATTCCTGCATAATTTTTTTTGTGAGGTACAGCAATGTGAGTGATTTTTTTTTTTTAAACAGCAAAAATATTATATCAATGTTTATATGAGCATAACGTGAGTGATCATTAATTAGTTTAGTTTCATGATGAAAAAGGCCTAAATGGTGATTAGAATTAATTAATCCAATTTGAGTTCCACATGTATCAATTAAGGATAATGCAAGCTAATCCGTAAATTCACTTAGAGAATGCAAATTATTTTTGATACATGGATAACAAATTAAGTTCGTGTTCCACATGATTTTTTTATTAGATGTGAGATAACTTTATGCCCTTACAGGACATTTTGAGGGATAATTGAGCTCGTTTCTACAATGTGTGTAATTTTTAATTAACTATGCACAACATTAGCGATATGTGTACCTGCGAAGGGTGTTTGGTTGCAAAAGGGTAACTGTGAGGGATAATTGTAAGGGTAATTTAACAAATATTACCTTTTTTTTATTTCAAAATGAAAACACGGTGTTTCAAGCTCAAATTTTTTTTTTTTTTAGTAAAAAATATTTTATTCATGAATCAAATAATATCCGGGTTTACAACTGGAAGATCACAAAAACCTACAGCATTTGGCCCAATAATATTTGCTAATAAATTGGCCAACTTATTTCCACTACGTCTAATAAAATTAAAAGAAACAAAATGAAAATAAGCCAACAAATTTTTTGCATCTTCACTAATCGAACCCGCTGCTGCTGATAAAGAAACTGAATCATTAAGCAATTGATTAACCACAAATAGTGAGTCTCCTTCATAGATAACATGCTGGTAATCAAACTCATAAGCCAAAACCACAGCGCATCTTGCTGCCAGTACCTCACCAATTTCCACTGACTGTATAAATCTGAAAAATTGATGTTTCCAAGCTAACACAGTACCTTCAGAATTTCTGGCCACAACCCCAACGCAAATTCCTTGCTGCTGCACCTTCATAGAAGCATCAAAATTCAATTTTATATAGCCAACAGGAGGAGGACGCCAGCTTTGCTGTACAACTGGAAGATGCGGAGTTGAATAGATATATTTGGCTTCCTTTTCAAGCTCAAATTAAATCCCATGTTTTGTTATATTATTGTGGACATTTGATTTTTAAGGACAATTTGAACTTTTTGCATGAGCCCACTACCTCTTTTGAAAAACTCAGTAGTAGTTGATTTTTCAATAGAGGTAATTGTAATGCAACACTGTTGAGCTACAAATACCCCTCCATTACCCTTCAAACCGAATAGGGTCGACCCTAAGCTCATGCGGGATGTTCATCCGTACAGGGGCCCAATTTCATTATCATTGTAGTGATATAGTGTTAAAAATATGAATAGAAGTTTGTTACAAAAAATTAATATACGATTGTGTGTCAAATAATATTTGCAATGTTACATTTTTAAAGTGATAAATTTTGTATACTATTTTATTAGGAAACTACATTTAAATTTTATACATGAATCTTTATTATTTTTAATATATATTGATATTTGGGTCCATTTTGAAAATTTTCGCATGGGGCCTCAAAACTTTGGACCGGCCCTGAAACCGAACATGTTAATCAAACATGGGCCCATAATTACCCTCAATTACCCCTCAAACCAAATACTCGGTTACCTAACGAGTTAACTTTTGGTCAGATCAAATATTTATTCTCTTACATGATCTTGTGAGTTATTTTAAAAGATGTTTGGACTGTTTGACAAGCAATTAAGAATTATGTTAACTCACTATTCATTGGCGGTAATGTACTAATGTTTGTCATACAATTAAAAATTATGTTGAGTCATTATTTTATTGAGTTACTATTCATATATTGAATTGCTATGTAAAATAGCCTAGTTGTAACTTGTAACTTCCCGCCGGTATCATTTTATATTCTGTACGGATAAATCTTCCAACTCGCATTTAACCTACAAATCACACACTGCAAGTAGATGCAAGACATATTCAAACTCAAAGTATGGATCACAAAGTTCGTATAAAAATTGCTCACAATTTAAACCATCATTCAGTTTACTGTTTACCTAAATCTATAGATAATTTATTTATAGAACCTAGAATATCAATAAAATTCTTGATCTTATTGTTTAAAACATTTATTGTTCAATATTAATATTTTTTTCATATTATAAAAAAGAATCAATTTCATTTACAATAATAAAATCTGTTAATTTTAAAGTGAGGCATTTTTGAACTTTCAGTTTGCGTGATGGATTAGTATAAAATTCTGGCATTATCTCGTACATACCACTCATGAGTAATGAACAAGACATGTTTCTCATCTAATTAAGTTATGATGTGGCTCTAATCCTTAGAGATTAGATGGTCAGATCGAGTGTGATTGAATAGATTTTGGGAGAAAACGGGACCCTCACGGTTATTGACCACGCAAGGTATAGAGGAGTCTACCTATAAGTCTTCTATAGACTTTTGGATCAGACAAAGGAGTACCTTTAGTGGAGGAAATCTTGATTCTATTGTCCATAGATGTATCTATGGGCTTAGAAGTAAGGTAACCTGTATCCTGAAGAATATCAATAGTGTATTTTCTTTGACAGAGAAACACACCAATAGCGGACCTAGCAATTTCAATACCTAAAATATACTTCAACTCACCAATATCCTTAATAGTGAATTAAGAATGAAGAGCAGACTTGACAGAAGTAATAAAAGAAATGTCATTGCCAGAAATAATAACATCATCTACATAAACTAAAATAACAATAAAAAAACCAAAAATATTCCTAGTAAATCGAGAAATATCTGCAACAGATTGAGTAAAACCAAGATGTTAAGAGAATTAGTTAATTTGACAAACCATTGTTGGAGGCTTGATTGAGACCATACAAACTCTTTAACAACCTGCAGACCTTGTTATGAGTAGTCAAGCCTTTAGGAGGAAGCATATAAACCTCTTCATGTAAATTTCCATGTAAAAAGGCATTATTAACATCTAATTGATGAACATACCAATTTTTACAAGCAGCAACAAATAATAACACTTTAATAGTAGTGAGTTTGACAACAGGTGAAAATGTGTCAAAATAATCAAAACCAGCTTCTTGAGAATAGCCTTTAGCCACAAGTCTGACCTTATACCTGTTAAGTGAACCATCAGCTTTTAATTTGGTCTTATAGACCCATTTACAACCAATAGTGTGCTTGCCAGGGGGCAGATCAACTAAATCCCATGTGTGATTTTTCTGTAAGGCATCAAGCTCATGTTGCATGGCCTGCTGCCATTCTGGATGTTTACAAGCCTCTTTATAGGAATGAGGTTCATGTAAAAGAGTAATAGCAGCAGTAAAAGAGGCATATTCAGGAGAAAGTTGAGTAAGGGAGAGAAAATTAGAGATAGGATACAGAAAAGTAGTATTAGAAGAATGTTTATGTTGTAGAGTGGGAGGCAGATCATAATCATAAACATTTAAAATACTAGAAGTAGTTTTCTCTCTAGAGGATCTTCTCAAGGGTGGTGAAGCAGGTAAAGAAGCAATAGGGGATGGCACAGAACAAGAAGTAGGAGAAGAAGGTGTAGAAGTAGAATGAGGTGAATGAGTAACAAAATCAGAGATGGGAGCAGTAGGGGTGGGAATGGTGTCAGGACTAGTAGCATTAGAGAGATCAGAGTCATGCATAAAGAGAGAAAAAGGGTGAGAAAGAATGTCAGTAGTATCAATATCAGAGGGAACAACAAAAAGGGACAAATGATTAAAAGGAAAATTATTTTCAAAGAAGTAAATATCCTTGGAGATGTAAATGTTATGTGTTTCAAGAGCATACACTTTATAAGCTTTATAGCCAATTGGATAGCCTAAAAACACACAAGTAGCCCATTGGATAGCCTAAAAACACACATTTTCTTGCTCTAGGAGAAAATTTACACCTGTTAGTAGCAGAAGTAGAGATATAACAAAGACAACCAAAAACTTTTAAAAAATTATAGTCAGGTTTGATGTTAAAGGGAAGCTCATAAGGGCTTTTGTTGTTTAACAAGGATGAAGGTATGCGGTTAATGATATAAACAGAAGTGAGAATAGCATCAGACCAGAAAGAGAGCGGTAAATGAGCTTGAAAGAGAATTGCACGAGCAACTTGGAGGATATGTTGGTGTTTTCTCTCAACTCGACCATTTTGTTGGGGAGTTTCAACGCAGGAACACTGATGAACAATACCAAAACGATTGTAGAAATCATGATACATAAACTCAG
The DNA here is from genome assembly GCA_026545765.1 of Plantago major. NCBI lineage: Eukaryota > Viridiplantae > Streptophyta > Magnoliopsida > Lamiales > Plantaginaceae > Plantago > Plantago major. Next base: position 92,965,228 of record CM048839.1, read on the forward strand.
AACCATTGTCAGTACGAATAGAACGAATTTTACAATCAAACTGAGTTAGTATAAGATTGTAAAAATTTAACATATGAGGGCGAGCTTCTGACTTATGTTTCATGAGATAAATCCAGGTGCATCTCGAGTAATCATCGACGATTGCAAGGAAAAAACGGTAACCATTATAAGATTGATGTTTGTACGGACCCTAGATGTCCATATGTACTAAGGACAATTTTCACCTGACCACCTTTTTAGATAGTGAATAAACGTTTGGGTCCCTAACGTTTCACAATTTACGGAGAAGGACAAACATTGAACTGCATCAAAATTTTATTTACATTGAAGTTCAAAAGTCAACTTTGCTGATGATGTCACATGAGAGAGAGTGAAAAAATCATTTTCTTTGCCAAAAATGCCCCTCTGCAATTTTTACTGCCTTTTCTTTTTCCTTTTCTTTAATTACTTCCTTTTCTTTTTCCATTTATTTAATGAACGGATTGTCACGTGATTTGCACATTCCGTCCTTCACTGTAATTAGGTTTCATGCACACCTTACTTCTTTGTAATAAAGTTTACTGTTGATGGATCTCATTGTAATTTTTATGTTTTTCGCTGGTTATTTACTTTATTACCCCCGCCCCTTCTTCTTCCTTCTTCCCAAATCCATTTGCTTCCTTTTCAATGGCAGATTCATTACACCTCCGCTGGTTATTTGCTTCCTTGTTCTCCTTCTTCTTTTCTCCGCCTCCGCCATATTCATTGCACCTCCACTGTCCCGCCTCCCTCCGATACCCATCAAGGCCTCCTCCGTCCGATTCACAAAGGCCGCCTCCTCCAGGTTCCCAGTTCCACCGCCTCCATGCTCTGATTCCATGCGCCACCTGATCTCGTCCTCCACCACATGTTGAGGGACGGAGATTTTGCAGAATTGGATTATTCCGTCGGAGATTTCGTGGGCTTTTAGGGGGCTGAGGTTGGGTTTTCCGGTGAATAGGATGGGTTCCCGAGGTGAATGGGTTTTCTGGTGAATGGGATGAGTTCCCTCCGGAGGTTGTGCTGCTGCTTCAGTTGCCTAGAATTATTCTCAATCGCCTCCCCAATAGTTTTCCGAATCAATGTGAAACCTTCTTCCGTCAGCTCGATCAGTTTTAGATGTCAAAATCAACGGATTATGGGCTTTTTTAGTTGCAGACATGGAGGTATTGAAGACGAAAATGGAGGAGAAGGTTTTGGCAGGAGAAAGGGAAGAAAAGAGGAAATGGGAGCTTTTATTTTGAAAGAAATGTTTTATTCCTATTTTCAAATAAACCATTTAAAAGAAAAGCATTATTCTCCCTAATTCAATATACCAATTTTAGAGGAAATGTTTTATTCGAGGGGTAAAAGGGACATTCTACATAAAGTCAACATTTTGGCTGAAAATGGACCTCAATGTAAATTTTGAAATGATAGGGACCCAAACGTTCAAGGGCCATCTAAAAAGGTGGCTGCGTGAAAATTGCCCTATGTACTAAATGAAAAGCTTGAGAAGCAGAACTGGGATTAACAGAAAAAGGGCTATGCTTGTGTTTTGCAAAATGACATACTCCCTCCATTTCGGAGAAAGTGTTACAATTTGGATTTGCACCAATTTTAAGAAAAAGTAGAAAGTACAAGTGGGCCCCATGATTATTAGAGATTAAATGAGTGGCATATTGTAATAAAAGTGAAAGGTAGGGAGTTTTATTATTTAATTAGTTTCCATAAATGGAAATTGTAACACTTTTAGTGAAACGCCGGAAACGGAAAGTTGTAACATTTTTTCTGAAATAGAGGGAGTATATCACAAGGTTGCAGTTTACAATTATTGAAAGACAATTCTCTAATGAGAGAAAGCTTATCAGTAGGCAAATGTCCAAGGCGCAAATGCCATAGAACAGAAGTAGAATTACTAGCATGATTTACATGAGAAACAGTAGAAGAACAGAGCTTATATGTCTATCTAAGCTAGTAGAAGCATGCTACAGATGATACAATCCATGATGAATTCTAGCCACCCCAATGATTCTCTTTGAAAACTTGTCCTGCATCACACAATAGTCATCAACTAAAGATAAAAAAGCATTCTCAAAACGTGCTAAGTGTGAGACTGTGATGTGCACTCAGAGATTTTGATTTCGTTGTAGAACCTGTAATCCCTAAATACAATAAAAAATTAAATTTATATTTACCGGAAGCTCACTAACACACATCAATAGTGGTAAGTTAACTCGGGATGTCGTTCTCCACAGACACTTAGCATAGGAACAAACAAGTAACGATTTGATTATGCGTGCAGACAACAAATAGATTAAAGTAAACAGATTGTATGTAAACAGAAGATTAAACTAAACAGATTATAGACAGATGAAATCAATGATGGTGATTGAAGCAAAGGATCCCCGACCTCCCTTTACGACGCTACTCCCAACTTCCTAGTTAATATCCTACGCGATTACCTCTAACGACAGCAGGGCATAATACTATGGTGCTCAAAGCACAATCGGCACGAGTAACCCTACTCAGTTCAATGAAACTATTGTGTCACTCAGCAGAACATCACACCACGAAGGATGTATAGAGTTGTATAACCACGATTTACGTCTAAGAACTATTCCATTAATATAACACGGCATATAAAGAAGTAGCACAGCAAAGTTTCGGCGGCTCGCCTTTACAAAAGACAGTTAACTACTCATAATATTCTTCTACTGACAGCAATCGAAAATCCCTAGAAAAATAAAGAAGGAAATCGAAATCCTCAACAGAAGAAGAAGAAATCGAAATCTGTAAAGAAGAAAAGGAAAAGAAAAGCTCAGTCTTTGATGTCTTCGTGCAGTTGCCAGGGTTTCCTCCTCTGAAGCTGTTCTTCGATCCTGATCCTTGCAGAAGTCGATTCCTGTGCTGCTGTAGGGATGGGGTTTCACTTCCCCGATGACTGGTTCTCTCTCAAGAGAGCTGCTTTTTAGGTTTCACTTCCCCGAGGACTGGTTCTCTCTTTCGAGAGCTTGCTCTCTGAGCGGTGTAGAATTATGAGACCCCTGAAGTCTTATTTATAGTTACATTTTTGTGCTCTGGACATCCTTGGCCAGCAAGGAAAGCTAAAAGGCGGGCTGAGGCCTGACGGACCGGAAAAAGGTTGTTTGACCCATGTGTTAGCTGTTTTGTCTTCCGGGCTGATTTCGGGCCTCTAAACTTCATTTTCTCGGAAAGTGTAAAGCAGAAAAGTTTTAGCATTTTCAATAAGATTTCCATACATAGGTTATGAGCTTGAATCGGACTTCTAGAACTCCGTGTACAGTCAAAACTGTGCCCCTTGGTCGATTTCTCCAAGATTATGTATACAACTTTTCTTCGTTCTTCGATTTCGATTTCGAGCCTCGTAACCTCGTTATCTTGAAAAGTTTCCTTCTTCATCATTTTTCGGGGATTCGAAATCTTCGCAACGGTAGGCGGCACGATCTCATCGGACTTCTCTAACTCCAAGTTGAATTTTCATCCTTCCTTAGTTTCCTCGGTTTTGCACTTTCAAACATGTCTTCTACAAAGCTGTAGCATCTTCAATTATCTTTGCATTGGTTGGTCGTATGACATGTTTTGACTCGTCGAACTCCGTGCAACGGTCAATCCGGCGTATTTGCTTCCTTGTCCCAATTTGGCACAATTCTGTCGTTTTGGTGCCAGAAATCATGCAAATCCTCAAAAACGCGATCATGACCTACAGAAAACATGAAAAGTTGGTAATTGACCATTAAACGATACAAATATTGCATCTAAGGCAAAAAAACGAGGGTCTAAAAGTATGATATATCGCATATTTCATTGTCACATCAGACTGAGATTAAGTTCAAGCTAAAAGTTGGTACTAGAAGAGCATCATGCAAAGTCAGACCATTATGTAAAGTGACATGGCCTCTATGTGTTGCTTTGGTTGTAGTCCCAGTTGGCAAGTATATAGTCAAGTCAATGCACTGAGGTGGTGTAGTAAATAGAGAGAGACTACAGATCATATGATCTGTAGCTCCACTATCCAAAATCCACACATTGATTTGAGTAGCAAAACCAGCTGTAGCCAAAGTAGAAGGAAGCATACCTCATAGTTGTGGCAATTGTATTATAGAAGAGGATGGATCAGGAGTAAAAGAGCTAGCAGCAGCAGCATGGTGAGGAGAGATTGACAGATGACTGATTTTTAACAAACTCAATGTATTTCTGATACATGTCTGGATTGAAGAAATCAGGAATTGGTGTAGTAGTGTCAGAAGATGTATCAGGGACTAGTGCCACAGAATTGGCTTGATATGCAGGTTGAGAAATCATCTGAGATGGAGTATCAGAGATAGCTTTCCTCTGACCCTTTGGAACTTTCCAATTAGGTGGGTAACCAATCAATTGGAAGCATCTGTCTATGGTATGACCATTAAAACCACAATGTTTTGCATTTGAGCACAGGCGCTTCCTATCTTGAAAAGAATTTGAGTAAGCTGGGGGTTTGGATGGGGTATAGGAGTTATTGGTGGCCATTGCTATAGATTCAGAAGGAATGATAGTACCAGAGTTAAGAGCTCTTTGTCCTTCTTCTTGAAGTAGTATAGAGTAAATTCGAGAAAGACCAGGTAGAGGTATTATCATCAAAATTTGGCTTCTAAGTTGGTAATAACTCTCATTGAGGCCAACAAGAAATTTGAGAGCACAGTCTCTTTGTAGAGAATCAGAATGAACAGTAATCAGGCAATCACATTTGCCATAAGTACATGAATGAGAATTTTTATAGGCACAGTATTCATCCCATATGCTTTTAAAATTGTTGTAAACACAATGATAGATTGGTGTCCTTCACGCATAGTAGTAAAGCTTTGTTCAAGGTGAAAAATGCGTGGACCATCACTTTTTGCATATGGGAGAATAATCTCATCCCATAGATCCTTAACATTCTTAAAAGAAAGCATTATATTGCGAATATTAGGCACAATAGAGTAAACTAACCAAGAACGAAGAAGAGCATTCACGCGTGTCCAAGCTGTGAAAAGAACGGTTTCTGTAGGGAGAGGTTGCGTAATTGAGCCATCGATGAAACCGAGCTTGTTCTTGACAGTGAAACCCATATAGAGAGAGCTTTTCCAGGCATCCAAATTGTCGCCATTAAAAGTCTCAGCAACCACTCGTATACCAGCAGAATCTCCAGCATGAATGTAGAAAGGAGAATTGACATCTTCAGTGGGAGAGAGAACAAGATTGCTCTAAGTACGAGTTGGTTGAGGGCCAGTTGCAGTAGAAGAGGCAGATGAAGAACCATTGCCACCATTAGTGCCGTTGTTTGCCATTGAAGAGAGACGAAGAAAACGGTTAACAGATCACAAAAAAAAAAAAAAAAAAAAAAAAGATCGATCGGAGACGATGATCGGAGAATAGAGAAGGAAACCAGATGTTTCTGGCTCAATATACCATGTAACAGTTCTCAAACTGAGAGAGGAGAAAGAATCGAATTGTATTTATAACCAAAAATTGAATGAATTACAAGAATGAAGAAGGATATATATATATATATATACTAATCTACAGCAACTAACTTCTAACAGACTAACTAAACACTAACCGCTATGTACAAGCTAGAAAGAATTCAGTACAAGCAGACTAAAGTTGCATTACAACTTAACAGAAGAAACGTAATAAGAGAAACACGCTTATAGCGTAAAGTGTAACAACTTGTAACAGATAATGGCTAATCTGTTTGTGTAACTTGAAGCTCAGAATCTATCTTGTATGGAGTAGGATATGTAGGTTGACACAAATCTAGTTATATTAAAGATTTCATGAGATACCACCGATTAATCGAAAAATGAGAAATTGGACCATCGTAAAGGTTTTGGAATCGTAGGTCGTCGAACTACTAATTTAATTTTCTAAGTCGAAAACAAATAAGTTGTAAAAGAAGACGGAAACATGTGTATTTATTGAGTATCAAAAGGAACCAATGGTGGTTTATTCTACCCACGAAATAAAATAAAAAAGTGATAGTTTCGACTAACGCTACATTTCTTAAATGCAAGTTTATGAACGACCATGATTGAGTTGTTACAACACGATATTAGTCAAGATAATCCACAAGATAACGATAGTATTATACTGAGTAAAGTCACAAACTGTAAATAACAAGAGGAAAAAGTCTATTAATTGATATGCAACCATGCATATATATATATATATATATATATATATATATATATATATATATATATATATATAGTACATCAAGTAATTAATCCTAATTAAGGTAAAACTCGAATTGTAGGAAAGAATCCTAAACAGCAACAAATACAATTCCTAATTGATATGGTAAACATATTGCAACACCCCCCCTAAGTTGGAGCATGAGGTTCAAAAATGCCCAACTTTTCAAAAATGCCCAACTTTGCGAGAAGATAATCAAATTGTTTCTTTCCAAGAGCATTTGTAAAAATATCCGCCAATTGTGTATCAGTAGGAACATATGACGGAGCAATTAAGCCATTTGTGATCGCATCCCGAACAAAGTGACAATCAATCTCAACGTGTTTAGTGCGTTCATGAAAGACTGGATTTCTGGCCATATGAATAGCTGACTGACTATCACAAAAGAGCTTGATTGCCTTTGGGTGATGCACACCCAAGCTCAGGAGCAACCGCTTCAACCATTTGAGCTCACAAGTAGCTGTTGCCATAGCTCGGTATTCCGCTTCTGCAGATGAGCGGGAAATCGCGTGTTGTTTATTGGTCTTCCAAGATATAGGAGATTGCCCAAGAAACACAAGCCATCCGGACAAAGAACGTCTAGTAGCGGGACATGCTGCCCAACCAGAATCACACGAACCCTGCAGGGACAAATCACTATATGCACGCAACATGATACCCTGACCCGGAGTAGCATAAACTGAGATAAGATATGAACTGAGTAGGCTAAGTCTGGACGGGTCACTGTTAGATAAATGAGCCGTCCTACTAATCTGCGATAGGACTCAGGATTCGACAATAACTCTCCAGTAGCGAGTCCTAATTTATGATTTTGCTCAATCGGGAAGCCACTTGGCTTGGCTCCCATTAACCCGGCCTCTGATACAATATCAAGCGTGTACTTGCGTTGACACAAGAACAAACCAACCGAACTCCTTGCCACCTCGATCCCTAAAAAATACTTCAAAGCACCAAGATCTTTCATTTTAAAACAGTCACTGAGATAGGCTTTAAAAATTCGAATTGCAGCGGAATCATTCCCAGAAATAATAAGATCGTCGACATACACAAGCACATTTATTTGAACATTGTCCTTAGTGTGTGTAAAAAGAGAATAATCAGAGTATGATTGTAAGAAACCGTACTCTCTAAGAGTTGTGACCAACTTTGCAAACCAACATCTTGGAGCCTATTTTAACCCATAAAGTGATTTTCGTAACCTACAGACCAAGTTTGGATCAGAACGCTCAAATCCTGGGGGTAACTTCATATATACTTCCTCCTCAAGATCTCCATGCAAAAAGTCATTATGAACATCCATATGATGAAGTTCCCAATTTTTCGAAGCCACAATAGCCAAGAAAGCACGCACCGTAGTCATTTTGGCAACTGGAGAAAATGTCTCATGATCATAATCAATGCCGGCTTCTTGATGATTCCCCAAAACTACTAATCTGGATTTGAGCCGTTCAATATTACCGTTTGAAAGGTACTTTGTCCTGTAAACCCACTGACTTCCCAAAGCACACTTACCCTTGGGAAGAGGTTCAAGGGTCCATGTACCATTTTCCTTCAAAGCTCGAATCTCCTCCTACATTGATTTTTTCCAACCTACATCTTTCATAGCCTCTTTAAACGATTTAGGGTCAGTACTCGAAATAATAGCCGCAAGAAACTTTCGATAATTTGTAGAAAAATTGTCACAATTTATATAGTGTGCTATGGGATAAGGAGTACCTGAGGGAGGCTGTGGAGACTAGGGTTGTACATAAAAAAAACTGCAAGGCCGTCAATCCGCCACAAAACCGCACTCAAGTTGAAATTTTTAAAAATATCCGCCGTGGGTCAAAAATTTAATCACCCGCTTCGGGAGGGTGGGTGGCGGGTGCGGGCGAAGTCACCCGCCACCCACCCGACCCACCCGCCCATGTAAATTATATATATTTTTTTATTTTTCATTATATAGTTATATAGTAAATATAAGAAATAAGAATTAATATGAGTATATGACCTCATTCAAATTTGACACAACAGAGAACTTATACATATATATGGTGATTGTACTTGCTTATGGAGTGTTTTATTTTGTATTGGAACTTATATTTATCTTGTTCGAACATATTATAGCATTTTATTTTATACGTTGAACCCGTCCGCCATCCACCCGCTTTAATGTCAACCCACCCGCCGTGGTTTGATAAATTGTTCACCCGCCATGGTTCAATATTTTGTCCACCCGCTATAGGTGGGTCGGTTAAATATTTGGTAAAAAACCGTCCGCACCCGCCCGCGTACACCCCTAGTGGAGACGGAGTGGTGGGAGATGGACTTTCAGCAAGAACCGTATGAGTAACAAAATCGCGCAATAGAACCGAAGGAATTTTATTATACCGAGTAAAGTCACAAACTGTAAATAACGGGAGGAAAAAGTCTTGTCATTAATTGATATGCAACCATGCATATATATAGTACATCAAGTAATTAATCCTAATTAAGGTAAAACTCTAATTGTAGGAAAGAATCTTAAACAACAACAAATACAATTCCTAATTGATATGGTAAACATATCGCAACACAAACATTCAACTGGAAAATTTAATGTTCAAGAGTCTACTTGGCTCAAGGTGAACCTCATGAACTTTCCCACTTTGTGTGTAAAACATTACTCCACTAGTATCATCATTGGATGAAGCGCTGGATGATTGTGATCAAGACTAGTGTATGAAACAATGAAACAAGAGATGGATTTCATGAACACACAAAAAAAAGTCTGGTTACTTGTGTATCTTCTTGAGGGATTCAGTAACGACCCGGATTTTAATTAATCGAATTAAAGCGATTTTAGACGAACTGGGCCAAGTATAGAAAGAACTACTTAAAAAGCGTAATTCCTCTTTTAAGATTTGGCCCATTCTTTTAGCTAAACCTAATTGAATAAGAAAAGGAGTTTTTCCAACAATCTAAAGAAGAAAACGTTAGAAGCTGGGAAGAAAAGAAGGGTTCTGCTGCAAAGAACAAACCAATAAAATAGATCATTCTCCATCCCTTACTGTCTTTCCTTGATTCTTCTTCTTCCAGGCAAGTGAAGCTTAGGAATTTTCTTATTCATTCATGAATTATTTATATATCTTATCTGAGTGTGAGGTTTTGTTAGTTTCGGTATAAATTGAAAGGTATGCTTCCGAAATTCAGATAATTATTTATCGTTGTTATATGCGAGTTGTGTTATTTGTTCTTGGAACCACCGTCTCTTTTTATGGTCAGAAGGATAAATTTTATGTTTGCATTTGTCTTCGCGCGGGTGACATTATATTTTAGTTGCCAAATTAATTATGCCAGTACTTAGTATTATATGTATTAGACGTCTCCTGGACAATCTTAGTTGATGAAGAAAGAAAGAAAGTTAATTAATTCTTAGCTATTACCTTACTCTCGGGCTCATCATTGTTAATTACTATAGTTTTAAATATCAGGCCAATGTGTGGTTGATTGCTTGAAATTGTTGTCCTTCGTTAAGTAATTGGTAGATTATTGTGCCTGGTATTAGTTTAACTGTGATGCTTGATTGTGTAACTAGCTTGTGGCTTGGCACAGTAACTTGGGTATGAAGTTGTATCTTGAAATTTAATGATAAAATTAACTATAGCAAAACATTTGCTTGAAAAGACTTGGAATAACTAGACAAGCTTCCTGGCTTGTATTTAGTATTTTTCTCAATACTAAGAAAGATGTAAGATACTTTCTCAAAAGTTAAATGGATGAATGATTAAAAGTAAAGAATGAAAGGAAGGATGCCTAGGTGTCTCTATTGGATATACACCCTAATGATTGAGCCAATGCGTATTACGTATGTTGCTACGGTGAGCATACACAAGAGAGCAGAGGCGAAAGCTAATGCGTTTTACGTATACTGCTACGGTGAGTATACACATGAGAGCCGAGGCGTTTTACGCATGTTGCTACGGTAAGCATGCACGTATACCAATATGAGGCGAAGCTTACCTAGGCATCTTAAAAGAAAGAATGCTAAAGTGATTCTAGCTAAAGATAAGGAAAGAGCTTGAATCAAATGAATGATCTTAATGAATGACAAAGAAAAGAAACTCAAGTCAAATGTTTAAGCTAGTGAATTCTAGAAGTAAAAGAACGGAGAATTGGTACTCCATGGCCTTCTTTTGATTTATTGATTTTACCTTCTGAATGATGCAAATGTAAGAAATATTTGTGCTATGTATTACATGTTAGTTTGGCTTGCTTGCAAGTACAAGTAGGTACTCACCCTTGCCCTATTGATCCTCAGGTGATGAACAAGCTGGAGTGGATGGGGATCAAGATTGAAGCTGATTCAGTACACTTATGATTGAACATTAATTCTTTATTTATTTCATTTTTTTAAAGCGCGGTTTGCGCATAGACATGTTGGTTTTAAGACTTCCGCTGTAAACGATTTTCATTCTTTTCAAGTTCACTGAATTTTGACTACATTTATGTTGTCCTAGAAATTTTATTTAGCTGCCCTTTTTGAAAATAGCATTTATTGTCGGAATCCACGAGTATTTTATATTAAAAATTATCAGGGCGTTACAGTTTGGTATCGGAGCCCAAGGTTTTAAACACGATACTTTGGGTTACTTTTTCGACAAGGTAAAAGAGATGTTTTCATAAGAAAAAGTTGATGTATAATGTATATATGAATTGTAAATACTGAATCAGGCTCAATCGACTCCTTCCACTTCGGTAAGTCTTTATATGTTTATAAGTGATGATTTTATGATTATGATGAGTTACATGTTTAGAAACCTTACCAAGTATAATGTCTTATGTTCTTGAAATTGGTGGATGTGTGATCCAGCTTACGATAATGAGTCGCAACGCCCGTAACGGTAACACAAACCAGGCTGCTACACCTTTGACCGTGGAAGCAATGACGAAGACATTGATTCAGGCTACCCATAATCGTAGAGAGAACGACAGGAATCATCTTGCTGAGTTTTTGAAGCTGTCTCCCCCAGCTTTTCATGGAACCACTGATCCCATGAAGGCAGAAAGTTGACTCAAGGAAATCAAGAAGGTTTTTTCGGTTTGTCGTCCTAGTGAAGCAGATAAGGTGAGCTTTGCTGCTTTTAGGTTGAAGGATAGTGCCTTAGATTGGTGGCAGCTAATTGAACGTCAAGTAGGTAATGCAGCAATCACTTGGGAGAGATTCGAGGAGTTATTTTATGAAAAATATTTCCCTTTGAGTGTGAGGAGGGAGAAGGAACGTGAGTTTATGAATTTAACTCAGGGTAATCTTTCTTTGGTCGAGTATGAAGCAAAGTTCATTGCGCTAGCCCGATTTACTCGTAACTTGATCCCTAATGAGGTTGAGAAGGAAAGACGCTTTGAAGAGGGACTCCTACCGGAGATTCGTCTATTACTTTGTGCCGATCAGTTCCCCACGATGCAACAAGTTGTGGCTAAAGCTATGCTAATCGAGAAGGTACGTCAGTAGTGTGCTGCAGCTGCAACTCCTTTTCAGGTAATGAAACCTAGAGCAGGGAACCAATCTTTTGGACAAGGAGGTGGTCATAAAAGAAAGCAACCACCAACACAGCAGGGACCAACTTCTGCGAAGAAGCCAGTTTGTGATACATGTAAGAAAGCACATGGAGGAAAGTGCCTGCAAGGGACGACTGTCTGCTACCATTGCAAGAAGCCAAGACATATTATGATATTGCCCAGATAAGAATAAAGGAATTGCAGCTCGAGTTTACAGGATGACTTTTGATGAAGCGAAGGAATCAGCTGACGTAGTCACCGGTACTTTACCTGATTCTATCTTATGGTGTTGTCTACTTGTTAAAACCTTAAGTTTTGTTAATAAAATATTCATTCTTGGTGCAATGCTACTTTAATTATAAATAATACAAAAAGAAAGATAATATCCCTTTATTGTTCAGCGCCTCGTTTATTCTATACGTTTAAATTGTCTACTATGTGTTGTATTATGTGATTTAAATGTTTATGCATGATGTTGTGGTAAGAAATCTTCCTGTGTGTGGTCTTTTAGCCTTTGTTCTATTTGATTCTAGAGCATCACACTCTTTTGTGAAACCCTTTTTCGCTAAACAACTAGTTGATCATCCTCGTCTCACGGATGAGAATTACCACATATCAACTCCATCTGGAGAAGTGTTAACATCATCTGAAGTTCTTCAGGATTGTCCAATAAGTATTGAAGGTAAAGAACTCGATGCAAACCTCATCATGTTGGAAATGAAAGACTTTGATGTCATCTTAGGCATGGATTGGCTTTTCAAGCATCATGCATTGATTGACTGTCAAAATAGAAAGGTGATTTTTGGTTCTGAGGGATTACCACATCTCTCATATCAGAGTATTTCATCCAAGTTGGGAACTCTCGTGATATCTGCGGTTAAGGCACGGAAGCTAGTCAGCAAAGGATGTGAAGCATACCTAGCTTTTATCTCAAAAGTGGATGAGCAACATCCATCACTTGACCAAATTCCAGTAGTGCGAGAATTTCCTGACGTCTTTCCAGAAGATATTCAAGGTGTTTCTCCGAAAAGGGAAGTTGAGTTTGGAATAGAGTTAGTGCCAGGAACAACTCCAATTTCGAAAGCACCGTACAGAATGGCTCCAGCAGAGTTAAAAGAACTTAAGGAGCAAATTCAGGATTTGCTAGACAAAGGGTTCATAAGGCCGAGTTTCTCGCCCTGGGGAGCTCCAATCCTCTTCGTCAAGAAAAAGGACGGTACGATGCGACTCTGCATTGACATCGTGGAGATCAATAAGGTAACTATTAAAAATAAGTACCCCCTTCCAAGGATCGATGAATTACTTGATCAACTTCAAGGTGCAGGGTTCTTTTCAAAGATTGATCTCAGATCAGGGTACCATCAGCTACGCGTAAGAGAGGAAGATGTGCCTAAGACAGCTTTTCGTTCGAGATATGGCCATTACGAGTTCCTCGTCATGCCTTTTGGCATGACAAATGCTCCAGCAGTTTTCATGGATTTGATGAATAGGGTATTTTCAGAATATCTCGATAAGTTTGTCATTGTCTTCATTGATGACATCCTCATCTTTTCCCGGACAGAAGAGGAGCATGAGCAGCATCTAAGGCTTGCACTGCAAAGATTGAGGGAGAAGTCGTTGTTTGCTAAGTTCAGTAAGTGTGAGTTTTGGATGGATAGTGTACCATTTCTAGGGCACGTAATATCGAAGGAAGGTGTTGCTGTGGACCCGAGCAAGATTGAGGTGATCCGAGACTGGCCAACTCCAGTGAATGTGAGTGAGATTCGTAGTTTTCTCGGTTTAGCAGGCTACTATCGGAAGTTCGTAGATGGGTATTCTAAGATTTCGTTGCCCATGACCAATTTGACAAGAAAAGGGGTTCGTTTCCAGTGGACAGAGGACTGTGAGAAGAGCTTCTTTGAGCTTAAGCAGAGATTGACGACAGCCCCTATTTTGGTTCTTCCTGACGGAAACAAAGATTATGTTATCTACAGTGATGCTTGTGGTAAAGGTTTGGGATGTGTTCTAATGCAAGAAGGAAAAGTGATAGCCTATGCATCGAGGCAATTGAAAGTGCATGAGAAGAACTACCCAACACATGATCTAGAGCTAGTAGCAGTTGTCTTCGCTTTGAAGATATGGCGACACTACCTTTACGGAGCCAAGTGTGAAATCTTCACTGATCATAAGAGCCTCAAATACTTCTTCACCCAAAAGGAGCTCAATATGAGGCAAAGAAGATGGTTCGAGTTGGTTAAAGACTATGATTGTACGATCAACTACCATCCTGGAAAGGCGAATGTCATAGCTGATGCCTTGAGCCGCAAGGGTCAGGTTTCTAATCTTCGAGAAGTTAAGGGGCCTTTATTGCGGGAAATTCAAGAGTTTGGATTAGAGATTGTTTCCAAAGGTAAATCGGTTAGCTTGGCGACCCTATCTTTAAGACCAACGATTTTGGATAAGATTAAAGCTGCTCAATTGTCTGATCCTAAGCTGATAGAAATTAAGACTGAAGTATTAGAAGGGAAGCGCTCAGACTACTCAGTTTCAGTAGATGGGGAGTTACGGTTAGGCAATGCATTGGCAGTCCCCGATGTGGAGGATTTAAAACAAGAAATTCTTAAGGAAGCCCATAGTTCAACATTCTCCATCCACCCAGGGAGTACAAAAATGTATCGTGACCTTAGTATGAATTACTCTTGGGTGGGAATGAAGAGAGATGTCGCAAATTTCGTTCAAAAATGCCTTGATTGCAACAAGTTAAAGTTTGAACATCGAGGTCAGTTTACTTAAACCATTGTTAATTCGAATGGAAATGGGAGCACATATCCATGGATTTTGTAATGGGTCTGCCAAGGACAAAAGAAGGATTTGACTCGATCTGGGTAATTGTGGACCGTCTTACCAAGTCTGCTCATTTCCTTCCAGTGAAGAGGACGTACCGTATGGCAAAATATGTTGAGCTGTACATGGAAGAAATAGTGCGGCTTCACGGAATACCTTTATCTATTATCTCTGACAGAGATCCCAAATTCACCGCAACGTTTTGGAAGAGCTTTCACCAGGCCATGGGAACAAAGTTGAGTTTCAGTACAGCTTTCCATCCTCAGACAGATGGGCAGTCTGAGAGAACGATTCAGACGCTAGAGGACATGCTCCGAGCTTGTGCTTTGGACTTTAAAGGTACATGGAACAATCACTTGCAGTTAGTCGAGTTTTCTTACAACAACAGTTTCCACGCATCTATTGGAATGGCTCCTTATGAAGCTTTGTACGGAAGGAAGTGTAGATCACCTATTCATTGGGAGGAAGTAGGTGAAAGGGCAATCTTGGGTCCCGAATTGATTCAGCGAACAGCTGACTTCGTCGACAAGATAAGGGTGCATTTGAAATCAGCTCAGAGTCGCCAGAAAAGTTATGCAGACAAACGGCGAAAGCCGCTAGAGTTTGAAGTGGGAGATAATGTTTTCTTGAAAGTATCACCAATGAAAGGAGTAATGAGGTTCGGAAAGAAGGGAAAGCTAAGCCCCAGGTTCATCGGTCCATTCGAGATCTTGGAACGGGTTGGAGATTTAGCTTACAGATTGGCTCTACCCCCGAGTCTTTCAAGTGTGCATAATTTCTTTCATGTTTCGATGCTTCGGAAGTACATCCCTGATGCACCCCATGTGTTGAGCTACGAGGCACTCAACCTTCGAGATGACTTATCTTATGAAGAGGAACCAGTTGCCATTCTCGACCGGTCTGAGAGAGAGTTTGGAAGGCATAGGCGAGTGATCATGGTCAAGGTTCTATGGAAAAATCACTCACTGGAGGAAGCTACTTGGGAACGTGAAGCCGAAATGCAATCTCGTTATCCTCAGCTTTTTGGTACGTTTTAAAGTTTCTTTTATGCATGTTCTCTTTTTGCTTCTTGTGGTTATGTATTACTTCAAGTTTCGAGGACGAAACATTCTAGAAGTTGGGGAGGATGTAACGACCTGGATTTTAATTAATCGAATTAAAGCGATTTTAGACGAACTGGGCAAAGTATAGAAAGAACTACTTAAAAAGCCCAATTCCTCTTTTAAGACCTGGCCCATTCTTTTAGCTAAACCTAATTGAATAAGAAAAGGAGTTTTTCCAACAATCTAAAGAAGAAAATGTTAGAAGCTGGGAAGAAAAGAAGGGTTCTGCTGCAAAGAAGAAACCAAGAAAATAGATCATTCTCCATCCCTTACTGTTTTTCCTTGATTCTTCTTCTTCCAGGCAAGTGAAGCTTAGGAATTTTCTTATTCATTCATGAATTACTCATATATCTTATCTGAGTGTGAGGTTCTGTTAGTTTCGGTATAAATTGAAAGGTATGCTTCCGAAATTCAGATAATTATTTATCGTTGTTATATGCGAGTTGTGTTATTTGTTCTGGGAACCACCGTCTCTTTTTATGGTCAGAAGGATAAATTTTATGTTTGCATTTGTCTTCGCGCGGGTGACATTATATTTTAGTTGCCAAATTAGTTATGCCAGTACTTAGTATTATATGTATTAGACGTCTCCTGGACAATCTTAGTTGATGAAGAAAGAAAGAAAGTTAATTAATTCTTAGCTATTACCTTACTCTCGGGCTCATCATTGTTAATTACTACAGTTTTAAATATCAGGCCAATGTGTGGTTGATTGCTTGAAATTGTTGTCCTTCGTTAAGTAACTGGTAGATTATTGTGCCTGGTATTAGTTTAACTGTGATGCTTGATTGTGTAACTAGCTTGTGGCTTGGCACAGTAACTTGGGTATGAAGTTGTATCTTGAAATTTAATGATAAAGTTAACTATAGCAAAACATTTGCTTGAAAAGACTTGGAATAACTAGACAAGCTTCCTGGCTTGTATTTAGTATTTTTCTCAATACTAAGAAAGATGTAAGATACTTTCTCAAAAGTTAAATGGATGAATGATTAAAAGTAAAGAATGAAAGGAAGGATGCCTAGGTGTCTCTATTGGATATACACCCTAATGATTGAGCCAAGGCGTATTACGTATGTTGCTACGGTGAGCATACACAAGAGAGCAGAGGCGAAAGCTGATGCGTTTTACGTATACTGCTATGGTGAGTATACACATGAGAGCCGAGGCGTTTTACGCATGTTGCTATGGTGAGCATGCACGTATACCAATATGAGGCGAAGCTTACCTAGGCACCTTAAAAGAAAGAATGCTAAAGTGATTCTAGCTAAAGATAAGGAAAGAGCTTGAATCAAATGAATGATCTTAATGAATGACAAAGAAAAGAAACTCAAGTCAAATGTTTAAGCTAGTGAATTCTAGAAGTAAAAGAACGGAGAATTGGTACTCCATGGCCTTCTTTTGATTTATTGATTTTACCTTGTGAATGATGCAAATGTAAGAAATATTTGTGCTATGTATTACATGTTAGTTTGGCTTGCTTGCGTGTACAAGTAGGTACTCACCCTTGTCCTATTGAACCTCAGGTGATGAACAAGCTGGAGTGGATGGGGATCAAGATTGAAGCTGATTCAGTACACTTATGATTGAACATTAATTCTTTATTTATTTTATTTTTTTTAAAGCGCGGTTTGCGCATAGACATGTTGGTTTTAAGACTTCCGCTGTAAATGATTTTCATTCTTTTCAAGTTCACTGAATTTTGACTACATTTATGTTGTCCTAGAAATTTTATTTAACTACCCTTTTTGAAAATAGCATTTATTGTCGGAATCCACGAGTATTTTATATTAAAAATTATCAGGGCGTTACAGATTCAAACTCAAGGAGAATAGATGGGTTTACAAGTGTAGAATTGACTAAGATGGTAATGTTGAAACCTTTAAATCCAGATTGGTGGTAAAAGATTACACCCATGATGAAGGTATTTTATACCCCTCAGAAAATTTTCCACATACAAATCCAATTAGAAAGGTACGCTAACGATCTAATTAAAAGAACCAATTACCTTCATGGGAAATTTAAGGTTGACATAATTGCGCGTAGAGTGAAGAGGACATCTATAAAGACTCGAAGTAACCTTGGGTTGAGGCGATACTCATCCGTAATTTATATACTCCATGTGGTCCAATAAAAGCTTCATAAATTTCCTTTGAAGTACCACTATAAACTTTCTTATCTAAATTTTAAAAAAAATTATCTCATCCATTAATTCTTTATTATTTCTATCTCTTACTTTGTCATCACTTTTTTCATTCTCTCTCATATTTTATCAACCACTTATTGGTATAGAACTAAAGTTTAGAAAACCGGTTAAAAACACCTAAATTTTAACATAACTCAAGGTTTTAATTCTATACCACTCACTCCCTTACTACTTTATTAACATATTAGCTCATACAAATCAATAGTATATTATTATTTTCCCTTAATTGAAGAGAAAAGCCTTTGTTCTTTTGTTTGAACAGAACAGAACTGAATGGAACGGAACTGAACCGAACTGAATTGTAGTATAAAAAACAACTAAGCAAAACTGAATTGAATTGAATGAATCTGAACTGAATAGAAGTGAAATTAATGAGTTTTCAGATGAATAGAACAAAACCTAAGTCTCTAGGAAGTTCTTATTGGACCCGAAAGGAGTATTTGTGAAAGGGATATGATCCTTAGTTACTCCTTAGCAATATGGGCTGGGAAAGAGTTGGGCTGGGTTTAAAGTTATGGGCCAAGCTGATTTGTGGTGAAGTAGCGTCATAGTGTCCATAATAATTTACTCTTATTGTTGTAGAAGAAAAGTGAAGAAATAAGGAAAATTGAAATGGAGAAAGAAAGAAAAGGTCCAAAACCCTGAAATGGATCCCGCTAATTTGTTCTTCTTCATCATGTGAACTAAACCCACCCCCAAATTCCTTCTTCTTCTTCTCGCTTCATCATATTCAGATATTCAGATACAACCATTTGCTCGAATCCTTAATTTCAGGTATTTATTTATGCATCTGCTTAGTTATGTTATGATTTACTAGCAGAAAATGTTATCTTCTGTACTGATTCGATCAATACAATCTTCAAGTTTTCTCCATCGAAATCACTAACTACTACTTTCATCATTTTACTTCATTTATGCTGATTCCTGGAAATCGTTGATTATGATGTTCATCAACTGCTTTTTCTCTTACTTCTGTCGCTCAGTACTTTCTGTTCTTCATTATTTCCAATCAATGTTGCTTTCTGAACGTTTAGAATAAACTAGAAATGTCGCTCGTAGTATTCTCTGGTTAAATAGGGGATATACTTATACATTAGCCTGTGTTTCTGCGTCTGATGTCTGCGCTACCGTGATTCTATGTCAACAAAGCTGAATTTGGACTTAGCATGGAAATGGTAACATCAAGAAATCTTGGAAGCAATAAAATTATCAATTAGGAATTTAGGATAGGAAGTTTGACCTAGATATCAATGCTGAGAATTGGAGGCTCAGAAATGGATTGATTCTGGCAGAGCAGATAGATCATAGATGATGAGCAGCACCATACCTCCATTTCCTCAACGGAGCTAATACAAGAGTGATGCACCTAGTTAGCTAGAAACTAGATACTCATAATGATGTCTTTAATGCCATTGGTGGACAAATAATTGATTTGTTTTTAATCGATGTGTCAAAAGACTTCAAGAGTGGTTGTGGTCTTGCTGTGCATGTAATTTATCTTTGTAGTAGACAGTTGCAAGAATACATCTATGATCTAACACTTGGGTTGGTGGTGGTTTTGGTTATTTCGAACAGTTGGGTGGACATGGTGTATGGTTCATCCTAATATTTATGGTGTCTAACATAATTGTCATGGTCTTTTAGAGATCTATGCTATATTCTTGGCAACAATGGTTTGTCTATGTCATTTGATTTTGTTTGAAATCAATGTTTCTTTGGAAAATTTAGATTAAAATTTGAAATGTACATCATAGTCCCTGATCAAATAAGTGAAAGCCTTATAGAGGAACCGCTGCATCACTACTTCTGATGTCTGGCTCTATCATGGCTGCACCTGCATGTTAACAAAGCTAAATTTGAACGTAGCATATCTCTGCGGAACGATGCCTTTAACGCCATTGATGAACAAATAATGGACTTGTTTCTAATGAATTTCTCTATTAGAGTGGTTGCGGTTTGCTGCACAAGATGGGGTTAGAGGTTGAGAATCTATCTGGCGATGTTCAGACCAATGTAATAACTACTCCATCCACAGCATCAATTAGTGGCCCAAAGACGTTCACGTTTGCCAAGAGATCAGGTTTTGTCATCCCAAAGAATAAGTTATCAGGTTCACTGGTTCCTGCATTTCGTGCTATCAAAAAGGCTGGTGGTGACCCTGTAAAGGAAGAAGCACCGATCCAGGTGCTGAGGAAAACCAAATGGGGACCCGATCTTACCCTGGATGCTACTGTTCGGAAAGGGAGAGCATTGGCTTATCAGGTACGTGGTTTTCATACCCCCCCCCCCCCCTCCTCCTATGTGATGCTATCTTCCACTTTTCATCCTCAAATAATTGTTTGTCTGCTTGCGCTCTGTATGTTATTTACCACAGTATTTTGGTGTTGAAGATCTCTTTGTAAGTAGGACTCAATGTAATAGTATTTGTAAGTCACTACACCATATTAGTGGGAGCCAGGAGGAAGTTTGCTCCTCTCTAGCAATTGTAGAATTCCTTTCATGTTGAATGAGTGAATATCAACGTATTCATTTTGTGAATAACAAAATCAATTTCACATCTCAGATGCCACTTACTGATGATATATTACTGCCATTGTTTGCGGTAAAATTTTGGACAGGCTAGGGTAAATCAAATTTCAGAACAGCTTACTTTAGGAACACTGGAAGCGAGTGACAATCAAGACCCTTTATTAAATGATGGGAAGTCATCAGATCGTCAGCTCAGTGCTGAGGTCAGTATTTTTCTCAAGTCTTCTTTTCTATGTTTGTGCGTTCTTTTGGCTTCTTGGTACTTATGGTGAAAAATAAAATAGGAAATGCAACTATTGGAGCTTGAAATGCGTGAGATTATCGGTACGTGAAAGAAAATCTCAGATAGTCCTGCAGTTTTTTATACTTCTTCATTAGCCCTTTTTTTCACCTTTAATTCTTAATTCTTATCCAGGTGAATTACTAAAGTTAAATGCAAGCTATAAACCTCCTGCCAATTACAAACCTCTACTAAAAGAGGAGAAAGTTCCCATTCCTGTGAGTGTCTTGTTTATGTTGTTTCAGAGTGGAATATTTTGCGTAGTTGATATTTGGGTGAAAAATCTTTCTGCTTGAGCTCATAAGTAGTAAACGAAAATGAGCGCAAAAGGAGTTCGCAAACTGCGTTGTTTAAGGTATTAATAATGTTATTGGTAATATGTTACATGAGTTGGTTTTTGGTCTTTAAAAAGTAAATTATCCTCAAATTAGTTATTTGTCAAAATTAGCACTATGAATTATGATTGGAGACTACATGATCTGCCAAGCCAATGAGAAATTATTTTTGATGGATGAGTGCTTACTTAAACAGTATTCAATTGCAATATAACCATTTCCCTCTGGTCTCCTAGGTTCTGGGATGTACTTTCATTCGTATAAGTTAAGCTACTGTGTTGTTTGGTCTCGTCAACTAGATCTGCTGCACTCTATGTCATGTTGCAGTGTTAAGAAGAAAAAGGATCACTCTGTAGTTTATACCTTTTATTTAACCTGCGACACTAAATCCCTTATGAGAGCCTGTGTGCCTGTGCAGATCAGAGAGTATCCTGGTTACAATTTTATTGGCTTATTATTTGGCCCTGCAAGCGATACTCTAAAGCGATTGGAAAAGGTATGCTCTTCTTTTACCTCTTTGTGCCAATCTTGTCAGTTTTGAAATAATCACTTACCTTCACCGATTATTTTTTAATCAGGAAACTGGAGCTAAAATACGAGTATATGGTATAAAAGCAGATACCGGAGGGAAGGTATTTGGCACTTGAAGCTCTCTCTCTCTCTCTCTCTCTCTCTCTCTCTCTCTCTATATATATATATATATATATATATATATATATATATAAAACATATTTTTGTGTGTGTGTGTGTGTGTGTGACCTTCTAATTTGTTTTCTGAAATACAAGGTTTAAATTACTCCGAGTGATGGTAAGGAAACATTCAACAATTATGAAGATCTGTATGTGCATGTATCAGCCGACACATTTATATATATATATATATAAAACATATTTGTGTGTGTGTGTGTGTGTGTGTGACCTACTAATTTGTTTTCTGAAATACAAGGTTGAAATTACTCCGAGTGATGGTAAGGAAACATTCAACAATTATGAAGATCTGTATGTGCATGTATCAGCCGACACATTTGCAAAGGTTGATGCAGCTGTGGCTCTGATTGAATTGTTCGTCACCCCAGTTTCTGTAAGTTGTAAAACACATACTAATGAGAAATAATCAGCTCTAAATGTTGCTAATATACTTGCTACTCTCTGCTTTGAAACAGATGAACCCTCTATCTGCTTCCACGACATCAACTGCTGCTTCTGATGACAATGGGAATGCTCAGCCAAGTCAAAGCATGCCTAGCTCTCTTGTGGCACCTGCGCTGATAAGCCAAGGACCAAATCAGCCATTTACAGGATCTGTACAACCTCAACAAGGTCAAATTCCAGCATATCCTCAAACTTGGTTTCCATCTCAAGGTTCAACATATTCACAGTCTGGTTTTGTCGCTCCAGTATCTTCCTCTCCTTTTAACCCACCAAACATACCAGCATTATTTGGGGCAAACTCAACAAGTTTCAATCCCACCATGCAAAACCCTTCTCCTATTTACTCCAGGCCTCTGCCAACAAATACTTTACCCCCACTATATATGCAATCATCACCATCTCTGTCGGGCCAAAGTCATTCACCCATTTTACTGCCAGCTTCTGGTCAGCTTTCAGCAAGTGGAATGCCACATAATTTACGGCCTGCTGTACCCACTTTTCCTCAAGCTGCTCCTCTTGGGCATAATAGCATGGTTTCACAAAACATGATCTTTTCTGTACCTCCAGCAAACGCCCCTAATAACTTGACTTCACCTATGTCTGGTTCATCCCATAGCTTTTCACCAACTGCTATGTCACAAAACCGTGGTCCAACACCAAATGTTGCACCAGGACCGAATTCTTTTCCTGGGAGTTCCCCTAATTCTCTTTCTCCAGCAATTCAAAGACCCAGTTCTAGCGATTTTACTTTTCAGCCGCACAGGCCTCCATATGCAGCACCTCAGCCAACTTGGCAAAGCAATCAGCCTCAGCCTTACCATAGTACAAGACCTCCAAATCAAACTGGACAGACACCTTTAGCACCTCAGTCAATGAGGCCTGGGATTCACAATTTTGATTCATCTCCTATGCAAGGTATGCCAAGGCCCCAGATGAATCAACCGAGGCCACAAATTTCGACGAACTTTGGTGGAAGACCACCTGGCCCTCCACTTTCACCTAGGCATCCAGCATTCCTAGGTCCTAATGGTGGTTCAATGCCTTCAATACCACATATGCAACCAAGGAACTTCATTCCACCTGGCCCTATTAGGAACCCAAATGCTCCCTTTTTCCCCATGCAAGGAAATCAGATGCAAAACCACCCAATTAGGGCTATTCGACCACCAACAGGTCCTGGTCCACATCAACAGTTTGGTAATCATCCTGGAAATGCGTTTGGTGGAGCTTCTGGAGTTCAACAGACATACGATCCTTTCTCTCCTAGTTCTGCACCTTTCAATTCCCAGATGGGTAATAATGCTGGGAGGGCCCGTTCTGAGGCTGATCCAGAGTACGAAGACTTGATGGCTTCAGTAGGAGTTAAATGATATAAGAGCAAATGAACAACTTGTCTTTGTACTTGTGCGCGAATGGACTGTATAGTTGACTATATTGCCTCCACATGATTTTATCACCTGGAGTGTGTTCTGTAAGTCAGAGCGGCATCTAATCATAGGTTGTGTTGTAGTTGCTGATATACTGTCAACGACCGTATAGAGAATGAAAGTTTTTCCATCTGCTGATGAATTTTGCTTGTCAAAGCTTTTGTTGTTCTTCAACATTCCAATTGTGCTACAAGTCAGAAATTACTATGGCCTGATTGCTCTGTTTTGTTGTGACCTAGAATTGAATTATAGTGAAATGTACTATGTTGTTAGTTCAAATTTTTGATCTCAAATGAAATTTACAGGAAGTCTGTTGCTAGTTCGCTTTATTCACCAAACTAAAGTACATGTGGTTCCACAAACGAAGATTCATTTTATCCGAAATGCTTCGAATCTAAGTTCAAAGCTGGCCTAAACTTGGTTTATATTTGCAATTTCAAGAACACTATGTGTCGCAAGACAACAATGGTTGTCGTTCAGATGAGCTTTTTATAAGCTCGAATCAAACAGTATTCGAGCCTGATATTGTCTATGCACTTAGATCACTTGGAGCGAAAGTGTAAGTGTCAAAGTGTTAAAATTTTAAGACTGTAAATTGTGAATGCCTTAGAGCGTATGCTAGGGCTGCTCATTTCATCCGTATCCGTGGATCCGGTCCGTTTATCCGCATTTACGGATCGGATCGATCCGGTTTGTTGGCTAACGGATCGGATAATGGATACGATTTTCGCCTATCCGTTACGAACGGATAAAACGGATAAATCCGCCGGATATCCGCGGATATCCGTTATCCGTTTTTTTTTTTAAAATAATTTACAATTATACATAATTATATATACAGAAATTCAATTTAGGTCACCAACAAAACACACACTTCGTCTTCTGCAAACATCTCACTGTCTCCCAATACCAACACTCAGCCGCTCTCTGACTCTCTCTCAGATCGGAATCGGAGCTCCGCCGCTCTCTCTCAGATCGGAATCGCCGATCTTCTTCCTGTCATCGCAGTTCGCACTTCCTCTTCTCCTCGTGTCTCTGCTTCGTCTTCCTCTTCTCGTGTCTCTGCTTCAATTTCCTTCCTCCGCCGCCTCTCTGCTCCGATCTCCTCCCCTCCGATCTCCGCTCCTCCTTTCTCCGTCTCCGACTTCTAGACTCTGGCTTCCAGGTTTGGTCCACCGTCTTCCGCCTACGACTTCTGTTTTTTCTGATTTGGTCCCGCAGATTCAAATTGCACTTTCTCTCCTTTTTCTTCTTTATGTTGTTCTCCTAAAATGGATTGTTTTGTTGTTGTTGGGGACTCTTCTGTTGTGCAAATGTTGAAAAATGGAGTATTTTTTTTTTTTTCAAATTAAGTTTCATGGATAACGGATATCCGCGGATTTATCCGTTATCCGACGAATTTATCCGTTATCCGATCCGCTCTGAATGGATCGGATAACGGATAGACATTTTAGTTATCCGTTTGACCGGATATTCGGTCAAACGGTTCGGATATATCCGTATCCGTCCGTTGCGCAGCCCTAGCGTATGCCATTAATTATGAGTAACTTTTGTGAGAGACCGTCCTTCGGATAGACCAAATCAAACATCACATGTTTTGTTACAAACATCGCATGTTTATCTACAAACATCACATGTTAAGAAATGTATATAATACAAGTATTATGCATGTTTATTATGCACACGATATTTGAAGTTAAACATATGATGATTGAACGTAAATATGTGATGTTGAATTGGTCTCCTGAAAGATGGTCTCCCGCAAAAGTTTATAATTAATTATATAAATATATTTTTATTTGTAACATTTATATTTTTCATGAAACACGCAAATTAGATTCATAATTCTTCAATATCATCGCTAGTTCTATAGAATAAACAATACTCCATCCGTCCCGAAAAACTTCATACATTATTGTTAACGCGTAGTTTTAGGTGAAAAATTAAAAATAGATGATAAAAGATGAAAATGTGGTAGGAATATATTAACCAAAGTAAGATTTTTTAATTATTTATTGAGGTGGGATATCTTCGCTTTTTAGTAATGTATGAAGTTATGTGAGATATACAAGTGAGAAATGTATGAACGGAACGGATAGAGTAACAAAAAAAAACTCAAAATTGTCATCTATTAAAGCTTCTAAGTTCCGTCAAAACGATGATCACAACGGACATACACCACAAATTTATCATGAAACAGACCTCTACAATGTCTTAGTTCATGCACTCATATATGTAATTCGAAGATTTATGCCCTTTATATGATGGGTGCTTTAAGATTTCTTAAAGCGCGCTCGAAGGTGCTCCGCACCTAAAGCGTGGAGCATGTCCTGTGTAATTTTAAGAGTCGACTTTTAGGTGATCTAGCTATACTAAAAAATAAAACGGAGTAGATACACCAGCTCTAAAATAAGCTCAAGCTCAGTCTGAATCGAATGAGCTCGTGATACAAACGAAAAGGCAAAAAAACAAATTACTGAGACACGCCATACCAAATTCTACTAGTACGAGTTTGCTACGAACCAATCCTTGACAGTTGTAGGAGCATATACTATGGAATTCTACCAAGATCAAACGAGTCTTAATGTAAACTAGTTATGAAAGAATTTCATTTCTGTGCGTCCGACAATTCGTAATCCGTTTTATAGGTTGCAACTTGCTACAACTTGGCGTTGCGCTCTCTTATTAGAGTCAATCATTAAATGCGGTATTTTTGTTTTCACAATCAAGTGTTATTTTCTGAGATGCTGAGTTCTAAAACAATTCAACCTTCTACCAAAACTGTCTAATTTCATCTGCATGATCCATTGTCCACGGGAGTCGACTCCAGCAACAAACGCTCAAGGATAAACTAAAACTCGACCCAATTACCTTATTAAGCTGAGTCGAGATCGAGGCTTAAAGAGTCAAGTACTCGTTAAGGCTCGACTTTCATAATAGCACTAATTGCATGGCAATGGTCAGGACCTCTAAACTTGGGTCTGAACACTGAACCGATATAGGTTGCAATATCATGCCGGCAGGATATCAATCCACGAAGAAACTAATTTCACTGCTGACAACTACTACTATATTCACTATCTATAGGGAAAAAAACAAGCAAATTCGATTTATATCATGAAACTTTTGTTAGTCTATCTAGCTAATTCACTAGGTTTCATGTATGCACAAAACTCCTGGAAGTATGCAAGCTACATAATTTGAGCCACAAAATACCTACAACAAACTACATATTGTACAATTCTGTTACTCCCAGGGAAAGGGCTGAAAGAGCTTCCCTCAAATTTTCACGAATCGAACATCACTTTGCCCAAATGCAGTTCCACATCCGGGACACTTCCGGTGCCGGATTTCCAAATTCCGTTGGATGCATTGATTGCAAAATAGATGGAAGCACTTCACAATTACAACCTGCCAAAATTCCAATAGGTCCCTCCGTAAGCAAGAATATGGAAATAATATTGAATTAAATACAATTCCTTCCTTGCAGTTCGCATCAATATCCAAGATGACAAATTCAACAAGTTGCACGAATTTTGCAGAGCACAAGATAGTATTACCTCTTTAGGCCGATCAAGACAAACCCCACACTTGAGGATAGCCTTGCAGTCTTTAATTTCCTCCTGGAGTTTCTGCATTGCTTCCTCCCCGGTTTCAGCAGTAAGCTCAGCAACTGTTCTATTCAACTCCGCCACGTCTTCATCAAGCTTCATCCGCTCATTTCTGCAATGCAACCACAACTTTATGGAACTTCTTTTTAAAAGAAGTAATTCAAATCAACAAGTATACAATTATCGGCTCCTGGAGATGCCTACGAGGCTATATAATGTAATGCACATCATAATATCATATAACAGTCGTGATATAAGTACACCTGCTGGTATATGTTAAAAGAAAAGAATAGATGATTTGCAAACAAAGACCAGTGGTGACACTGCGTTACATATACAATTTGGAGGGAAAAAAATCTTATTTCTTAGGTTCTAAAACCTAGCATTTTGAGCAACTAAAAGATTGTTTGACTAGAAATTATAGTCAAGTCTGGCTAATCTGTGATATACAAACAGGTAATATGAGCATACAAAATACTACTTACTATCCAGCAAAGGGACTACCTTTCACTACTCAATTCCTTTTGAACATCATCAACTTTCCTCTGGATCTGCTCATGCTCCTTCTCTGACGAAGATACAGCAGACTTCAGCATCTTCAGCTCTTTTTCAGCATCTGCCAATTCCCACTTTGCAGCTTCAAGATTTATTGTTGTGCGCTTGTCTTCACGAATTGAGCTCAAAGCTTCTGTGAGGTTAATCTTCATCTGCAAGTTCAATCTTTCTTTAGATGGGGTACATGGAGAACAAAAGATGGGAAAATTTTGAGATCGTATTTACCTGTTCCTCACTGCGGGCAAGTCTCGACTTCAAAGATTCAAGCGATCTATTATGCTGTTGAAGTTGCTTTGCTAAGATCTGCTTCTCAGATATTAATAAGCTTTGTGATTGCTTAGCTTGCACACTATCAGATACCAGCTGTAGTAAAATTAAGATAGAAAAGGGCAAATAATGAGAGCGGATTCTTCTTCAATTATGAAGAATAAGTTATTGCAAAATTAGGAAGAAATAATCAGACAAAGGACTAATAGAGCAATAGTGGCACTTGAAAAAGACCTTTATATTATATTTGTCCCTTTCAGTTACTTGCTGCAGCAGATGCTGGTGTTGTGTCTGCATGTCTTCATAAGCTTGACCAATAGTCTGTGATTAGATTTGACATAAGCTCCGTATTACGAAAGAAAAGCAGGAGGGACAAAAAAAGAGAACAAGAGGTAAGCTATTATATGGACTTTCAGAAGCACCAAATTTAAATAGTTGACGTAGTCCAAATTATGTAAGATTTGACATAAACCCCATGTTTTGTTAGATGAGATGTTGAATTTTGAGATATGAAGAAGAATACTGGTTGTTATAAGGGTAGAGAGAAAGTATATGCATGTGAAGCATCATAAGTTCTTAATAATTGGCTTGCCTTCATAAAATAAAGAGTTAGGTAAGGGTTTAAGATTTCCAATATTATCTGTGCAAAAATCAAATCAAACAATGTCCAAATAGTAAAACAGATAATATATCCTAAGATGAAAAGATAGACACCTCAATTTCAGAAATATAGGAATCTACTTCTCCTTCTTTTATCTTGATTGCTTCCTTGAGCTCTAAAACATCTCTGTGCACAAAATAAGTAAAATATTCAAGTTAACATATGAGACAACTTGTAGAAAGCCGAAATCTACCAAGTGAAGTTAAATACAATGCAACAATAACTCATTACCCAAAGTGGTTGAGATGGTAACATAGACTGATTATAGAAGAAGTGTGGTAATGTAGCTTAGTTGAAAAATATCGAGTTTCTAAGGCAAAGAATGCAACATACAAATGAAAAGTAGACTTTCATAAGGTTAAAGAGTAAAAGACAGCAGCAATTACGTCCAGCTGAGAAAGAAATGAAGATACAAGACCAGCTGAAGCCAGTTTCTCACAATTGGCAGAGATGACACGACCCAGTGCTGGGGAATAACAAAATACTGTCACAACACAAGCTAAATGGTGCTGACATGACCAAATTACCTCAGTTTTTTTTTTGTGTTGGGGGGGGGGGGGGGGGGGGGGATATAAAAAATATAATAGAATAATAAATAAAAAGCAAATTACTAAAACAGAAAAATATAAATATTGTGTGGAGCTTAGCACTGCCACCCAGCAGAGCTCAGTTGCCAGCCTTGGGCGACCGGCAGTTGTTTACTTTTCTTTGATCCTTTCTTTTATTTTTTTACGTCTTTTCTCAAAAATAAAAAACATTTATTCACATTATTACGTCATCAGGGGCATATTTGCAAAACTTAATGGCAGTAAGGCTGAAAGTAAGAAGTTACTAACAGCGGGGTCTTATAGTACACTTTTAATGGGGTCCAGCTTTTTTTGTCCCGGTAATTGTATTTGAGGAATATGTTGTGTAATTTGGCATATACATGAGGGAAAAAGGATTACATGATCCAACAAAGGATTTGAAAATATAAAAAAAGATCCAACAAACATCATAGGACTACATGATCGATGCATATGGAGGAAAAAGGATTTGAAAAGAGAACCTGTCAGAAGCATCTAACTCGGCTCGTAATACAGCAATTTCAGCTTCGGCAGTAAATAGCCGCTGCTGGCATGCAGCTTCGGCTTCATGAGCTGCTTTCACTCTCAACTCCAAGTTATGGTCATTCAGAGCATTCCTCAGATTTGCACCTTGCACATGCGCTCTATTTTCTGATTCTTTAATCTCTGCCAGGTCTCTTAAGAAGAAATTCAAATATTTTGTAATCAGGTAAACAGATCTACAGGCCAAGAGGATTAATCTGGTAGCAGACATTTTATTATGCAGGAAAATGCTTATTTTTCACTTGAGATATACAAAAGTCACCTGTTATCATAAATTTGCTGGCCCAGCATATCCACAAAAATTTCTAACTCATCTTTTTCCTTCTGCATGTTCTTAGTCTGCAAGATTCAGAACAAGTGTCATCTAAGATTTATGATTATTTATAGTCAAGAATTCAATAACTTACAGAGAAGACAAACATACATTGTTCCTTTGAGACTTCAACTCTGCCATCTGTCGAGCACACTCATCAGCCAGATTCTTCACTTCAACAGTCTGTGCCGGTAAAGCAAATTCAATCTCAAAAGAATGAAGAGTCAATAAGAACTGATTTGGGGATACTATTTCTTGAACTGTGTAATTTAGAAAAAAACTGCATTACGCACAGACTGGGGATTGTAGCATTTCCTCCAAGATAGGTTACTGTCTTTTTACATTTCTTATCTCTTTTAATGTCATAGAATATTGAATATACATAGCATTTTCCACAAAACGAAGTTCAACTTACTTTATACTAACATTTAAGAGAGTGTAGTTGAACTTTATATTTCTTAGATGAAAGCCAAACCTTAAAGGCAGAGACTTGAGTAAAAGACTCACTTCAGGACATTTAAGAGCTTATGAGAGCAAGTTTTAAATGCAGAGACTTGGTAAAAGATCCATGGAGACTCAACTTTATCAATATTGTTCTCAACAAGAACATGCAAGTTCAAGGCAGCAAACCGAGATGAATGAGGACAAACCTTAACATTCAGTAAGGCACTTAATGACTGAGCTTTCTCGCGCAAAGAGAGGGCCTCTTTAGCAGTAGTTGACCACCTATTTAACTGGCTCTCCATCATGCCCATTTCTTTCAATAAAGCTGAAGACATTACTTCAAACTCTTTTTTAACATCTTTACGTCCTGATAAAAAACAAATACATAACTTTTAGAAAAGATTCTAAGAATCCATGCACCAGGAAAAACAAAACAATGTCATAGCATATCAACCTGAATCTTGCATTGTTTCTTCCATTTTCGTCTCCAATTCATTCTTCTCAATCACACACATTTGCAGTTGCTTCTGTAGTTCTTTGACCTTTGACTCAGAGCTAACAATTGAAATCCTCGCAGTATCCAGCAAATCTATTTTGGCAATCAACTCTTTCTCTCTTCGCATAAAGAAAGGCTTTTCAGCCTAAAATGTAGTAGCTTTTAGCAAACACAAAAGGCTGCAGAGTACTATAAACATGGAACGTAAAGTAGCTTACTTGCAAAGACTCCACTAGTGTTTTATAACGCTCTGCCTCAATGTTCCAATGCTGTAGCTGTTCATTTAGCAAGGAAAAAGGGCGGGATGCATAGATGTGCTTGTCGGCATTCAATTCATTCTACATAGATGAAAATTTCAAAATTAGATATTACTTCAGAATCATGTCATGCATGGATCCGGATAACACTTTTAGAACCTGAAGATCTTGCAGCTGCTTTGACAGATTCTCATTTTCTTGCCTCGCATCTTGGAGCTCAGAAATGCGATCATCAGCCAGTACCTAGATCATATTTACAATAAGATCCTATTGATACAAATGTTTGAGAGCGTGCAGAATGATAGTTGATTACAAAGATGGAAACCTTTATCTCCTCAATGGATTCTTTCAATTCTCGTAAGCGTTTGGACCTATCTGCAGGCTTTTCAGGGGACATAGATCCATTAACAATATCAGGAACTATAACAGGAACAGGTATTGGAACGTGCATTCCGGTACCCCCATCTTTCTGCATTCTCAGAGTGGTTACTTTTCTTCTACTTTCTTCAAGTTCAGCCATGCTGTCTTCCAGTTCCCCTTTAAACAAAATTCACATATCTCAGCAATTTAACTAAGCAGATTCAGTAAATATTTAACCACATAAATATTGGAAGACAAGAAAGGAATAAATAAAAAATAACTGGACTATATTATTAGCTTGTTTAACAAAGATAAAAACAAAGGAGCCATTACCAGCAAGTCGTTTAATCTCTAACTGATCAATTGAATGGTTGTCAATGCAAGTCTGAATCTCATCAGCATATTGTTTGTGTTTCAAATGAAGAACATTAACCACCTCACGTAGCTGACGAGCCTCCTCTGTTATCAAATCATTAAGCCTATGCAGCTGGATAATAGCATCTGATAAAACCAAAGTAAAATACATGATTAGTTTATCGCAATGCGGACAGTATCAACTAAGAAGAAAATAAATATTACAGCCTCCTTGACAGGGACTCTTAACCTTCTTGAGAGGGTTTTCCGAGCAGAACCTGAGCTATGTCCTGAAATTTAGCTCTTTGAGAATCAACAGTGTCTTCAAGTACTTTCATCAACTTCAATGTAGAAGAACGACATGAAGCAAGAGCGTCTTTCACATAACCAATTGAATCACCATTTTCGTTGCACTCAACCGAGCCTGTATCCAGCAGCCTGCAAAGAAATATATCCTCCACAGGACACGAGGGGATAGAGACTAAACTACAGTCAGTATACTAAATATAGATGCAAGTTCTTGTTCAGTAAAGTTGGTTTTTATTTTTAGAAATAAAGAACAGATATAAGTGGATGCATTAGAAACTAATGGAATCCAAATACTACCTCGTGAAGATTCTATACGATCCAAAATTTGTAAAGCACACTGACCAGCCCCAGCTTGAACTCCAAGTAAAATTATATCATCGATCAACTGCCATGGTCATATATTTGATCAATCGTGGTTCTAAATATATAGATACTCCACACTGAAAAAAAAGAAACAGAAATACAAGAACAAGAATCGCATGGGTAACCTGGTTCCAATTGCGGTTCACTTTTATCAACATATCATCATATGAAGCTTGCTTCTCTTTCAATGTTATGATATTGGATTCAAGATCTTGTAGTTCTTGCTTCTGTGTTTCTAATTGCTGAACAAGGTTTTGGTTCTGATACTGAAGAACTGCAGCATCAACCTGTAAAGAATAGATCGGATAACTTAATTTATTGTCTACAGCGAGTCCAAATCGACTATTGAGTATTCAACCCGGCCACAGATGTTTATCACAGGAATCAAATTCTGAGATTTCTAGCAACTTATTTCTGTAAATCCCCAAAGAAATTAACCTAATTTTCTATGTTCATAAAAGAATATAATAAATGGGTACTGGCAGCGCATATCCAAACAGCAAGAAGTTGCCAGATCATCAGCAACACAATAAAGGGTGGTAATTCTCTTTTTACAGCCGGATATGCACACAAGTCAGTCCAAAATTGAATGTTCAGAACCCACCTACTTTACGATCACAGATGATTTTCAATTATTTACACTTTACAGATGCAATTCAAAGCGTCACCACAACATGTTCATGACATCAATACAACAACCATCCCTTTCAAATCCACTGCACTATTCTACAGTAACCAGATTCCAAAACGTTCATTTTGTTAATCCAGACCTTGCACACCCACTTTGACAGGAAAGCCTTCTACAGTGAGTGAAGCCTTTGTACCAGAAGAAGGCCTGGGCGATTGATTCAAGTATAAGATAGATAGACTGACCAGACTACTTGGATGCCGACACAACAGGAAAATACCCAAGTTTTGTGATACACTAATTTGGTTACCTAATAGATAGCTATATTGAGGAGTTTACTTGTAAAGTCACCCTGATCTTCTGTTTAGCTTGTAGTACGATGTTGAGGTGTGTGTGTGTGTGTGCGTGTGAATGAGTCCTTGTGTTGGTTTGAGCGTATCGATTACAGAATTCAATCTAAGTTTTGTTCTCAGAAATAGAAAACCCTTACTGCCCAAGATCCCCCATCCTAAAAGGGGATCAAACAACTTAACCAAGACTTACTTGATATCTCTCCATCTTTTTGCAACCAAAGCAAGAACTGAGGATGCAAATAGAATAATAGTTGAGAGATTAGAAAAGTGATGATTTGTATAAGTTTAAATGCCAAGTCTTCATCAATTGCATCCATCCTTCACCATCATTTCTAATTTCTACAACTCCACCACGTGATAATTCAAAACCAATAAGACGGCAGAAAACAATGCAGGAAGGAATCAGTTTAACATCCTAGCACAGATGACAAGCATCCACACACTCAACAATTCCCAGCAGGATTCTTATTTCACTTGTCCTCAGATCACAAATTTTCTTCAGCATCAATATCATAAAGGGGGATGGTATCATGTGAAGAATATATAGATTGTTGACCCTAAAGCTGATAAGTAATCTTTCGTCACTACCTCACCTATTATCCTACTAAGCATCTCATAACAGTTCTGCATAATTGGTGTAAGAGGATTCCATGCCTTACTTTCCAACTGCTACAGATATAAATGTTCACAGGTTAATAGATGCAGATTGCCAGGATGAAAATTTCCAATCCAACTGCAGCATCTTTTCCGCAAAGGCCACCTCAGTAATAGATAAAGAGGGTAGTCATAAAAACAGTCATATGCCTCTTACACTCCCAACTTACACAGAAACTATACATTGTGAAGGGAAGTAAATGGAATGAAGGATCTATTTCTTTCCAAGAGAAGGCAATTTGACAAAGAAAATAATGGCACCAACCACGTTCTTGGTCCAATAAGCTTACACTGTTATGTTTTAGCAATCTTCTACGTGGCATTGACAATCCTAGTACATCAGATGGCGTTGGTAGAGGTTGCCAGAGCTTTTCAGGAATCAAGAAGATGAACAGAGAACTTGAACTCCTATGATTACCTATAAATTTTCTATTTCTGCTTATTAAGAGAGATAGATAGTGAGGATAAATGCAATGCAGCAGCGTTCAACGGTATAAAGCATGGAAGGTAACAGGAGACCGTAAAATAAATTGCTGGGGTGAACTTTCGCAGAAATAATTCAAAGTGTCAAACTGACGACTATGGCGAACTAAGTCAGTTTTCTACATATCATGGTTGTCAATGTCACGGTGCTGCAGACATTTGATATCCAAATTAGCTTTGCATATCTACAAAATGCAACATGCCTATGATAGTATGATGTGTCCAAGTTAATAGGTATAATATATATTAAGCACATATGTGTGGTCCTTAGAGCAACAGGCTTTCACAAGCTCAAAGGACTGTTGAATAGCTATACACTTGTAGTCTTTAGCAAATATTCGAGAACTTATTTGCTTTTTGTTGCAGCGAGTATGGGCTATAAAGAAATCTAGAGTTGGTCAATCAGCTACCACATCATTCACAATATCTTACAGACAAATTCAGTCATCACTACCGCTAAGAAATTTTACATGCACAAATGACTACCATCACATAACATGCAAAGTACAATACCGAACGGCATTATGAAATTAAGCCTAAAACAGCAGTTGCACATCCAACTGAATCTACATTTTATCCATGTGGGCAGCCCCAGCTTGTCCCCTGGAGGAGACATGTCAGGATGATAACTAGGAATTTCTCCACCAAGGCCAAAAACACAAAACTCCAAACATCAGAAATGGATGATTCCGCAAATCATTTGCTACTCAACTCATACGGCCATACAACTATAAATGAAAACTCTCATTTCAGATTACAGGCTGTACGACATAAGTCCACGTATCCTAAAGCTCAATTACCCATATCAATTGTTTTGGGATCGGGTGGTGAAGAAATGTTATATCTGCCGCTTCTATCCTTGGGTGCAGAGCTCAAAATAAATATCAAGCTGAAAAAATAAAACGGACTACCTTCTTCAATAAGTGTACCTAAATTGCATGAACATGGTTTAATTGACAGCCGGCATAAATCAGAAATCATATGAATATTGTATAGTTTCACTAGAATTCTTGAAAGCCCACAAACCCTTAATTGTCAGTCCATGTACAAAATCAGGTGAAAGTAGCATCTTTACGAGAACCCAAATTTGATAAATGCAACTATTAGCAATCCAATTGACCCACAAAACCAAGAACCCTAACACAAGAAAACGTAACACTAAGTAGCGAAAAAGATGATTTTTCGAAAAGCCCATAGAGGAATAACGATAATTAGAGATAGAAATGAAAAAAAAGGAGGAAATGTTTACAAGTCTGTTGTCATCGTGAGGAGGAGAAAAGGAGTTGCGAGCCATTGCGCTATCGGCGTTGTTGTTATTGTCGTCCAAGTGGCGGCGCTTTTGGTGCGGTTCCAGTTGTTCTTCTTCCTCGTCCGGTTCCATTTAAAGCAACACTACACCTGAGGCTGACTGTCAACTGTTGATTTTGGAAAACCAGTAATATGCACAACCATTACACGAAAGAATCAATAAGCTTTCTTTGTTTGGTAAAGATTCTGAATATATATATGATTGAATTGAACCAAGTGTAATCACCCGTAAAGCTTCGTTTGGAGGGTGAAAGCAAATGAGAGATTTTCTTGGAGCAGGCTTCTTAATTTTGGGGTTAAATTTCATAAATTTGTTTTCTTAATTCAGTTTTTTCCTTAATTATGCGGTTCATCACATTACCCTCCTCAAATTTTAATTCAAATAGAGGCGGCTGAGTTACAAATTACACTATATTAACATACTACCATGCGAATTCTAACATTATATTAACATTTAATTTCTACAACATCAGTTGTAATGCGTTGAATCTTTTTTAATACTGGTGCCAAATGATTTTTTTATTAGAATTTTCCCTAATCCTGCAGTGCACTTTTTGTTTTTATTTTTTTTTTCAAGATGTTAACCAACATCAAATCAGTATGGTCATTGGGAGTGAAGTCAAAACAATCTAAAAGGAAGATTTTTTTTTTTTAAACAAAGTAGCTTTTATTCCAAGTGAACAATGGTGGTCACTTCAAAGATGCCCGTATTCCTTTCTATCCAGATTGTATAAAGGGAAAATTATATACACCACCCCTGCTAGACGCCTCTGTAACATATGACTACCATCTAGTTCAACAATTACATCTAGGTCCATTATCCGTTTTTGTGTTGACCAGCTTAAGTCACCTATCAGCTTATTCACAAACCAAACAGATCCTTACCAATTCTTTTCACCTGATTGCTGTCCAACCTTCTCACTTCAAAGTTCAAACACCAAATCAATCTCAATTTCAATTTCTTATCCCACATTTCAGATTTTCTTGAATTCCATCAATGGAGAAGCCTTCCGATGAACAAACATGGTTGCTCGCATCGAATTCTACTACCAAATCAGTTGATGTAAACGAAGACAAAGAAGAAGATACACTCTCTTTATGTGCTCTCCCACAAGGCCATCATTCAGACAAAGAAGAAAAACAGAGCAGAGAAGTCGAAATTCAAGAAGATTTCAATTTCTGCCATTCATTTTCGTCCAAATCGGAAATGTGTACAGCTGATGAAGTCTTTTTCAAAGGCCAGATTCTACCTCTACGTCACTTTCGGCCCGAAAAGGATTGCTCAAGTACTGTTTCAAGATCGGATTCGATTGATCGTTGCAATTGAGCAGGTTGTTTTCGAGGAGCGATAGCATCAACAGTAGCTATCGTCATCGAAATGGAAGCTCCACGGCGAATGCCACCCGAAACCGCCACGTAACCGGTTCCATTTGAATTGGGCTTTCTGTAATGCATACAACTTTCGAATTTTAATATCTAAAATTAGAGCCTTATTGTGATCAATTAATTGTTCTTGATATCGAATATATGATGGTGAAGACTAGGATTTTATATTGGTTGACTTTGGTTGTAATTATATTCGAATTGGAAAAACTAGTGATTGAATTGAATGTTTTAGGAACTTAAAACCCTTGCATTGGAGAATTAGGGTTGTATCAGGGACTTAGATTGCAAAATAGATTTTGATGGGCACTTCCATTTTCTGTCAATTTGGCCCATGCATATTTTCATATTTTACCATTAAGTCTAGTTTTTTTGAAAAAAACGGTAAATAAATTATTACAAGTGACTACTTGATAAATCTAATTCAATTACATTGAAGTCCTCACGTGTTTCTCACGTGATCAGTCATTAGGTAAGGCTATTTGGTGATTTTGAAAAGCTGAAATTGGAACAGGGGCAAATATGGTTTTTCCTGGCTTAAGTTCGCGAAAAGTCAAATTCGTGGACCTAGATGTAATTGTTTTGTATCGAGTAGGATTTGCATGTAATTGTTGAACTACGTGGTAGTCATCTGCAAGATAAAAATCTAACAGGGGGCCTATATGTAATTGCCCCTTGTATAAATGAATTCAGTGATTAGCACTTTCAATATGTGTTGCTTGGTATGAATATATTATTCTAATGAATTAAATTTAAATGTTCAAAGATTAAACATTGCAAATGTTCTAACGGTCCCAAAGTTTCAGGATTCAGAGAGCTTAAATGGATTGAGAACACTACTCAATACCAAGTGCACCTTTTTCTTTTTGGAAGTTCATTCATAAGAACTCTAAAGTTAAACATGCTTGCTCTGGAGCAATTTCCCGATGGATGACCAACCGAGAAGTATACTGGTGCGCGGGAAAGGACATGCGTGGCGTCAAAATTAAGGAAATAAAATCCGTCCGATTTATTGTGTAACGGAATAAGATGAGCTCTGACTATAATGAAGAGGTGCCTAGCCACCGCTGTGTTCGTAGCCCCACGAGGCCCTTTTTCTGGTTGTTCTTGCTCATTCCCTTTAAGGGTTTACTATAGCTAATTTTAATTGTACTCAAATTAGCCGATTTTCGACGTGCGGATAAGGAGTCCAGGCAATTGAAGGGCAAGGCAAAGCTTGAGGACGACTATGTCGACTTGTATGAGTGTTCTTATAGCGAAACAGAGGGTGCGCATTATTATGCCAATGATGTCGCCATACACTTAAGTGGTTTTTCTCACTAATAGTCTATTTTTTGTCTTCAGCTGAGCCTGAATCCTAGGACGACGATGATGAATATATTGAACCAGCAGCCAAGCTTAGGACTAGTAGGATGCTAACCAGGGGTAATTTTTTTAATTTGTTACCACAAGTATGTAATGCATGTTTTAATATAACCATTAGTGATAAGTTTTTATTGATTCTGTCAAAGCTTCGTATAAGGCAGTCCATCTGAAGAATCATCTTGTTGAAAGAATTGAAGGTACAGTTAATCAACCTCATCCCTTGCCTTTGGAGTTGCCTTATTTTGGCGAATGCATGTGTTTTTCTTAATGACAAATTACTTGCATTCTAAGTATAACCACCCGTTAGACGCATTTCCTAAACAAGCAGAGCGAAATCTGCCCCTAAAAAGAATTCTACTGGTGAGAATATTATATGTTCAATGTTGTTCTTGTTTCTTGCAATGTTAATTAAGCTTCCCATTGAAAATACGTGTAGGATGATACCCCTGAATTGCGTATTAAGAGGAGATGTCCTGCAAAAAAAAAAAAAAAAAAGGTTGTGATTGTGGTTGAGATAGGTATGGTGCGTATTCAATACACACCCGACATATTTTATAGCCCAACAGCTAAGGTTATAATTCACCTTAATTTGTAGATTAAGATTATACGATAGATGACATAGAGGAAATAAGTGAGGAATTTGACATAATATTGCCCGGTAACATCACTAGTTGTTATATTATAGCTACCATGTTTAATAAAACAATTGACATGAATAATGTAATTGTCCCGTTGTTTGTTTTTGCTAGATGCCCCTGTGAATCATGGTGGGAGCAAACAAGGGTAGCTGAGTGGTTTCTAATTGTATTTGAGTGATGTTATTTTTTATTTTTATTTTTTTTACATATTTATGAGGTTCTTGTATATTAAAGTGATTTTGCGGCTGGACTAGGTGTGAGAGAATGCAGCAACAATCACCCCCGCCAGGGTAAAAAGGCATCCCTAAACCACACGAGGTCTGATTCTTGCTAGCCAAGGCGAAGGACACAACCGCACTCGGCCCGTGCTCGGGCTAGAGTGAAGAGTATGTTGTCCTATATATATTTTTTATTTGTAATGGTTGTATATTTACTAGGTTCTTTCTCCTTATTTATGCGAGGTTGAATGGCTATTACACTTATTGGCCGAGCGTGCTCACCCACATTATCGTAGTAACATTCAAACCACTTTAACTAAACCGAGGTGGTTGGAGTTTCGCCAGGCACATATAGATGCCATACGTCTCACCCCCTTCTGGTATTTCGTTGAGTCTACCATAAAAATGGACATGCACAAGTTTAATAATGGGGACGTCATTTTTTTGCTACAAAGCGGTGCAACTAAATTTCCTTAGCTAATAAAGCAAATTTGCTCCTTAGGTTCCCATACGCTCAATTTCATTATTTATAATTCGACCCCAAACCTACATTTCTAAATTGCAAATTAGCCCTCTAAGGCTATTGTTCAGTGTCAGCGTAGGCACATAGCAACCTGAAAAGGCTGATAAGTTTGTCCTTTTAATTTAATTCATTTTTAAACTCCACCCCATTTCTCCTTCATTCTTCATCCATCTATTTCTCATTCCGATACAATCATCATTTTCCGTCCCACCACCATCCACAAGCCCCGTTGACATATCTTTTGCAGTTCTGACGGCTCAAAATTTGAACCCTCTTCGTCGAAGCTCCATAGCCGCCATTAATGGAGGCTAGAGCTTTCGCAATCTCGCTGAAAAAGAGGTCGGCTCCATGGTCGCCACTCTTGCTCCGCCGTCACACAACCGCATCGGATTGAGGGCATAGCTTTCGCCATCTACCACTCCTTCCTTAGTCCACCGTGAAAACAAGTTTCGGGTGCTTTGGGCGATTGCTTTCTCTTTGTCTTTTTTCTCGTTTTCTTCTCTCTTTTTATCTTTCTCCTGATCCATAGTGCTCTTGATCGTTGTCCTCCACTTCTTGCAAAACCAAGAGCGGATTTCAGTTAGTATTATAGTTGCACATGTCGTACTCGTACATATATTTAAAGGTGTGATTTTCGAATTTTCAGTGATTTGGACGCCTACAAGACTTTCGCTGTTAAGGAATCATGTAAAATTATGGGCTA
The DNA here is from genome assembly GCA_026545765.1 of Plantago major. Taxonomy (NCBI): domain Eukaryota; kingdom Viridiplantae; phylum Streptophyta; class Magnoliopsida; order Lamiales; family Plantaginaceae; genus Plantago; species Plantago major. The sequence goes on from CM048839.1 coordinate 93,006,186, forward strand.
CGAGATCCCAGTATTATTCGCATTCCTTAAGCGTTCCTCTTGATTTCTGGTTCTAGGGTCTCTAATATTTTCTACTACTAGAGCTGGGTTTTGACCCAAGATAGCAGTTGGGCTTTGGTTGAAGTTGTGGCCCTTTGCCACCCTCCGTACGATCACCACCATTTTATGTGCTTTCTGAATTTTCAGTGACTTGGACGTCTACAACACTTCCAATGTCAAGGGAACTATTTAACATTATGGGCTCCGAGATACTAGTATTATTCGCATTCCTTAAACGTTCCTCCCGATTTTGGACTCTAGGGTGTCTGATATTTTCCGCTACTATAATAGGGTTTTAGACCAAGTTAGCAGCTAGGTTGCTTGTTCACGTTGTGGCAGACCCTTTGCCACCCCATTGTACGATCATCGTCGTTTCCTTGAGACTATCCAAAACTGAAGATTTAGGTTGTTGTAGGTGGTGCGCGGTTTGTGTTACTTTTCTTTTTACACTGGACTTGGACCAAAGCCTATACTCACTGTTTTTAGCCTTTTCGACCACCAAGCTAACAAATTTAGTAATAATTGAGCTTCATGAAGGACCACTGACAAAAACATTCGTGGATTTCGGTGTTGGAGTCTTGTACACGCATTCCTTAGCCAAATGACCCACTCTTTCACAGCTAAAACATGGTGAAGGCAAATTCTCATACGTGATTTTGTAGATGTTTCCTTCTACAATGATATCTCGATCAAGTGGATCTTTTGTATTAATATGTATACATAACCTAGCAAACCTACCTTTGTTCGCATAAAATGTGTTGTTGTCTATTTTGATCGGATCACCTAGACACGCTGTGATGTTCTGGATCACAGACTTACGTAAGCATTCGAGTGGCAAGTTAAGTATCCTCACTCAGGTAGTTAGAGAATTTAGCTTGTCCGAATCCGCTCTGAAATATGGGAACCATTTCCGTAGCGATACTGCATGCTAGTGCCCAAGGACCTTCTTTGAGTATCCAATCTCTTTTAACCATTCCCATTAACGTAGGCAATAACAATACTAGCCAAGTTCGACTAGGTCGAACTCCCCAATAAGTTTCCACATGATTGTCATCTTATTCTATTAGGATGGGTAGTTCTAAGGTTTTCCCAATGCCTTAATGATAACCATAACTACATTGGTCTTTGTTACTAGATCACATCCAAAAGAGACTTCCTTGTAAGGCTGTCATGTAGAAGTCAGGGACACTTTGATCATTTGACATTCGGATAAAGTACGCGATATGTCTATACGTAGATCTTCAAACGAAGATGTTACTAAACTTGCATAAGTTTCTTGGTTTGGGCGAATCCGATTGTTTTGAAGTCTTATCATTCGCCAAAGTGTCATCATCTACCATAATCGTTTGTTCTTGTCATGAGATTGGACATTTGAGAAAGGTTGCGTGGACATTTGTGGGTGTGGAGATCCAGATCCAACTCCATACGGAGCTAGATCTAGAGAATTGAAAGAGGTGTATGTGTTGCGGAACTCGTCATCGGCTGGTTTAGGTTTTTACAGAGAAACTCACCTTACAACCATCATTTCTCTCTCACACAACATACACAGAGAACCCTACAAAATCAAAACTCTATCTCAAACACTATTTCTCAAAACTCAACTACAATACAATTACGCTCCGTTTGGTATGGTGTTATGCCCATTCTACATAATTGGATCAATTCACTATTTTATTTCTAATAAACTGGAGTTTATATTGGGCCAGCAGTAGAAAACTTTGTGTTTGGTTTAGTTGGCTTCATCTGGGCCTGTTTTGTAAGGCCGAAAAGGCGTTGTGTTTGGTGATGGATTGGCGTATACATTTGGGCTTCAGTTGTCCGAAATGACCATTTTATCCTTACTATGCATACTTGATAAGTCTATTGTACCCTTTACATTTAGTATTTTGAAAGGCGCATCTCCCTCACATTTTTCGCGGCTACAAAACAATGGGTGGTTTTTTCTCCATTTCAAAACGATTTCTTGTCTGCCGGATTCCTCGACGATGGCGTTCGAAACCGGAGTTTCAGATCCGACACTCCTGGTAGTTGTGGTGACTGGTATGGTTTTGCGAATTCCCAATTCTTAATTGATTGGGGTAGTGAAATCGTTTTATAATTTGTCAATTAGTTATACTACTTTCTTAGAAATCTGTAATTGTCTGTTGATGTTTGAGCATGCGGTTTATGAAGGTTTGCATTTCATGTCGTGATTCGGAAATTTTGTTCTATCTCGGTTTTGTTTTGTACACTTTGTTGTTGAGCAGAATTAATGTGAATTGACTATCATTCAATGAGGTGCCCTGTTCAAGTGAACTATAGATCTGGATCCTTATTGTAGGGTTGAATTAGGGTGATGAACTTGTACATTCTTAGGTATTGTCTGAGGATATTTGAACATGGTGATTATCGAACGTGTATATATCGTTGCGTAGTTCATCTGTATAAAATCTGCGGTTTTTGGTAACCATTGAATGAGATAGGTATAATTGATAGTATTTGGTTTTCAGGTTAAGTTTTGACAGCATAGAATGGAAGTTTCCATGAGAATTGATGATAGGGATGTCTACACTACGGGATCAAGATATATTACTTGCCTGGCTACTAGATGAGTACATATGTATTTTGTTGTGAATAGTAATATAGTATGAATGTATGATCGATTCTACTTTCATGAGTAGTACTAGAGAGACTGATCGATCTATCGAATATTTGGCAAATTGTTGTTGAGAGTTGATGACTCATGTGTATTTGGACATCGACTCAAAATTCAAGTTCTGTTGAAATTCGAAGTTGATAAATTTTAACTCAACTGCAGTTGATATTTGAACTTTTGTATTTGATATTGAATTGTGATTGGTAGGTTTTCTTAGTATCTTGAAATTTTGTGTTTTGAAGCTGATTAACAATAACTCAACTCAAATAACATAGTGTATAGTCGAGAAACATACACGAAAATTTTACAAAACCCAGAGAATGATTGATAGAGTAAAAAAAAACAATGAGGAGAGTTCATTGAGAAGTTTGGAACTTTAACATTGTTCGTAAAGATGGTATCTAAATAGAATACTCTGCTTGGTAATTAACTGAGTTTTGTAAACTTTGTACATTAGTCTATCAAATAAATGTGATTTTAGTAAGTCTCGGTAGGAAATCATTTTATATAGGGACTAAATGGACCTATAAAATAATAAGATTATTGTAATAAATGTTAGGGCACATACATAAACAATTAATGTGGATATTCATTTATAAAATATTATTTATATTGTTTAAACCATTATACTTACATTTAAAATATTCGTCGATATGATAGATATATCAGGTTCGTCACTAAGGTAGATACCTGGACCCGCTCCAGGTACTTTGTGTGGTGTGGTATTACTTTTAGAAATTTCGGAAAATGAATAAAAGGATAAGAAAGGAAAAGGTGGTATCCGTGTGAGGGACACTTGAAAAGGGCATGTGCCATATGATCTGACTGACATGTTAATTTCGGAGTGAATGGCGCTGCAAATTTTAATCCTCAACTGTATGTTCAGGCTTCATGCTTAGAGGAATATGGCCCACAATGTTGCTAAAAAGAGTGAACATGAATCGAAGGTATGTCATGTTCGTGTTCGAACTGTGTTCTGGTTCGGTTCATCAGATTTCATACGGATTGTGGTCGGCGGATCAGTTCGAAAATTTAGTTTGACCCATTTGAAAATCCAAAATCTTGAAGGAAAATATGTGGTCTGATAAACGGACCAATATTCATAAATATAAGTATATTATTGTCAACAATACTAATAACGGTTTATGGGTTAATATTTTTGGTATGATAATATCAATGTTTTTACATGAGATATTAGTATATGTACTGTATAACACTGATATTTTAATAAAAATCCATAATGATTATCAATGTATGATTCATTGAACGGTTCCACAAACTCACTTCATTGAAAAAGGCTATAAATTTAAAATTGGAAAAACAAAAAAAAAAAATTCATGCAATTACGAACAACTCCGTGAAACCAACAATACTATATATGGGGTTTAGGTTATTTTATGATGATTACTCATTAAGTCTGGTATGACAATTAAAATATTTACATTAGCAGCAATCTTTAATCACTAGAAGAATCAGAGTCCTTGTTAACATAAATGATGGTGATTAGCCATAATTTGTCACCTGCAATGATTAAAGAGACTTCAATTTATGCATCTAATTTAACAAATTACTCATTATGCTTTATAACAATGAAAACGATCATGGTACTAGTATGAAATGAAATGCTCGCTGCAATTATGCATGGCAGCAAGCAGAATTGGTACAGTCCAGGACCGTATCGATTTGTGTGTGTGACTGTACCAGTACTAGCCTTTTTCACCCTTTTGGTATATTAATTCAAATTTTTACTTTGGACATCTACCTTTTGGTTTAACCAAAAGTTTGCTCAAAAGAATTTTCCGGATTCTCTACGTGCAAATGGGCAATCATACAAGAATTGTGAGACTATGAGATGGATATGTTGTGAAAGGGACATCCATGGGTTTATGATTTTTTTAGATATATTTTCGCTTAAGATTACTATTAATTAACGAATACAGAGTAGATACGGTTGTATGTAAGCGGGAGGTTACTGTTTTGTAAGGTGGTTAATTCAGAAGTTATGTTACTTTCTCCGTCCCGGAACAAATTTTCCATTTTTGACTTTTTGCGGTCAAACTTTTCCAACTTTGACTACGAATTGATTTTAAACCGCAAATGTAAAATGTTCAATTTTTTAATATAATGAAACTTTAGGGGCTAAATTTTCATTAAATATTAAACTTAAAACATCCCTTTTTTTGGCAAGTAAAGATTGCATTAAAACTTAAAAGCCATTGTCAACTCCCAGAAACGGGAGGTTGGGGGAAGATGCCAAAGCTTCACTTCCCCAGTCCAAGCATAGCACAACTTAGCCAATTGATCTACACTAGAATTAGCCATACGATTTATCTTCTTGACTTGAACATCCCATGGGTTACGGAGAAGATCCTTGCAAAGCTGCACGTTCTGTTCCAATTCACTGGGTGGTGATGCTAGATCAGTGATCCATTCATAAATTGTTTCCGAATCCGTCTCAACAATAAGTTTTGGGATTCGTCTTTCCCAAGCTATTTCTAGGCCAATTAACAAGCTACAGAGTTCCGTCTCATTAACTGTTGGGTGCTCCAACTTCGACGCAAATCCCCATAACCAGTTGCCTTGATCATCACGTAGAAGACCACCTTAAAACATCCCATTGACTCATTGAGAATGTTGTATTAGTATAGTGACTCCAGTATAATGGACTATCTAACGAGTTTACTTATCAACTATATATTTTTTTTAATTTTAGCTCATACTATCATCTACTTCTGTCAATCCACTCTTCCATCATCACTCAGAGATATCAAATCAGACCCTTACCTAAACCCTCGTCAAAATTCAAACTTTCAGGATTCAATGGCGTGGAGAGCTTCAGCTAGAAAGGTCCGTTGATTTCGTTACGTTTCTTAATTTGATGTTAATATGCAGCGATATTGCCTTTACTTTTCGAGATTGGATTTTCATTCAGTAATTAACTAGTAGTCTTCTTCTACGTTAATCAACTGAGCAGGGTTCATATGCTACCAGAGCATTGGCCAGAGCACCTGGGAATCCGATATCAGCCAAATCACTGTCTGCTTCATTCAGGCACCTGCATAGTGAGCAACTTGCCATATGCAGCTTTTCGTAGTTGTAATCGTTTAGGTATTCTCGTAGTTGGAATGATATTTAGTTAACGGTTCATCCCAGTGTTGGTTATTTCTCTATCTATGTATTGGTTTGCGAACGGCAGGAGTTGTAATGGCAGCTCTTCGGTCATACACTACTACTCTGAGTGCACACTTTGGCAGGGAGGTGCGTCTTATGTCGTTAATTCGTTCTTTGTCTGCCATGAGGAAGAAGTATCGAGCTTTTAATCTCCAGGAGTGGTGTAGTAATCGGTGATGTTTAAACGTTTGTGGAACCTGACTCAACCTTTAAGAATGCTAAACGAGTCCGTACAAATTGCATTGAATGCACACTAAGTAATACTCCCTCAATTTCAAAGAAATTGTTACATTTTAATTTGCCATTAATCAGATTCGAATTGACTAATTACTCATAAACGATAATAGTGAATAATTTAATAAAATCATATAATAAAAATTTAATTACTAAATTTTCATTATATAATTTTAATAATTTATTTATTAATATCGTTTAAGAGTAAATTGTAGTCAAACGCGGAGAACGATCAAGAAAGAAATAATTTTTTTCGAAATTATGGAGTAACGGATTTCAAATGTAATGTTTAATTATGGAGTCTGTGTACAAATAGTTATCAAAATCAAAAAAATGAAGTAAAGATTAATTAGTGACAATATAGTCAACGTTTAAATACCATGGTATTCAAACGTTGTAGAATGTGAAGCAGTGGAGATAGTATTTTTACTACTTTCTATAGAAGTGTTTATGAAATAGAGTACTATCCCACCTAAGTAAACACCCACCCCCTACATTGCACTATTTAAAAGTTTGTCGATTTTAATTGGACGTTCTCTGAAACTTCCCGTACCACAATAAAAGAATGGGGTTTGCAATTTCTTCACTGTACCTGCCCATTATACGTATTTGGGGGAATATGCACATAATTGGAATTGTAATTGTACCCCGTTACAATTGTAGTAATATAGTTTGATAACACGCCAATTGTTTAGTTTTTGACCTAAATTGAACTAGTCCATACTATGTCACGAGTCATGTTTCCCAAGTTGTCCTAGTGAGGTTTAGTGGAGAACACTTTTACTCATTAGAAATCTTAAACAACCTCCAACCTATATGCGAATTTTTTAATTCGTTATTTGACAAAATTAAGAAAGTATAACAATTCTAATCGACACTTCTCTACGAGTGCAATCCTACCTCAACCCCCAAGGCCTAAAAAACTTGGCCATAAATATCATGTATAACAACAAAGTACGTATATGAGCATTGACGAATCATGGATATTATGGAATCCCGTGAACAACTTGATCGTAAATTACAAAATCTGTTGTTCTCACATTTGTTGTGGACATGAAGTTTTGTTTTGCTATGGGTGCAGAAATCTGGTTGATGAGATGGTGAAGATGTCTACCCAAATCAGGCATGTGAAGGAAGATTTCACGAATCTCTGTGTTTGACTGGAAATGTCCATGCAAATTTGCTATCACATCTTCCAGTATATTCTTTATCGTTCTCAATTGCATGGAATATTAAGACACAAAGCAAACAAAAGCCTGTGCAATTCTTGGTTCGATTTGCTATGTGATGTGTATGGAAGATTCTTTATAATGAAAAGGTGTGTAATCTATGTTGGGAGGTAGGGGTGCACATTCGGATCAATCTGATCCAAAATTTGGATTGATCCGAAATTTTGGACCAGGTCATGCTCAATCCGAAATCTGATCCGAGCTATCGGATCGGATTCGGATCAATCCGAAGTCAGATCGATTTTTTTCGAATTGGATCCGAAAAATCCAAAAATTAGAAAATGAAAATTACAACCAAAACAAATTTCCAGTTTATCCAAAAAAAAAGAGCCCCAATTCAAACAAAAACAATGGACAAAATCTTTCCAGCAAACTAAGAAAATTTACTCCATGCATCCAAATCAATTCTAGCAACTAGTACCCGATCTTTAACTCGCAGAGTCGAAAAAAAAGTTTTGGACAACTAGGATAGCTCTCAATTCCAGCGTTCCGCATCAGCCCTTTTCGGCACTGAGAGAGGATGGTCAGAATAGGCGAGGGTTAAAAGGAGCCTGGCTAATGGCGTGCTGGCGGTGAGGTGACACGGGAGGACCGGACTGCTGATGTGACAATGAAATGTGCGATTTTACATGCTTTCAGACCCTTGTTTTTTGCCAAGATTCAATATTCGTATCATATTTTGGCCAATTACCAACTTCTTGTGTATTTTGTAGGTCATGATCGTGTTTTTGAGGAATTGCACGATTTCAGGCACCAAAACGTCATATTTGGGCGAAATCGGGAAAGTTAAGCAAATACGCTGAATTGGCCGTTGCACGGAGTTCGAGGTGTCAAAACATGTCATGCGACCAACCAATGCAAAAATAATTGAAGATGCAACAACATTTTAGAAGACCACTTTTCGAGGAAACGAAATTACGAAGCCCGAAATCGAAGAACAAAGAAGAACAGACAGAAGCTGAAGAAGTCGAAGGACAGCGGTCGACAGTCGACCGTAGAAGGCCAATGGCAGCCCACTGTCGACCGCAGTAGGGCAGAATCTTCTGAAAACAGGCTTTTTGCTGGCCTGTCAGGCTAAAGCCCGCCTTTCTAACCTTCCTTATGATGAATGGCTGTCAGAGCTCGGATTTTCAAGTATAAATAAGGCCCTTGGGGTCTCATAATTCGACACCGCTCACAAAGAAGCTCTCCCGAGAGATAACTAGTCATCGGGAAAGTGAAACCCCAAAACCGCTGGGCGTTAGGGACCCAGAAGGAGGAAACCCTAGAAGCAGCACAAAGACATTAGAGACCAAGCAGCTTCTTCTTCTTCTTCTTCTTCTTCTTCTTCTTCTTCTTCTTCTTCTTCTTCTTTCTTTACTGTTTTTAGATTTATGTCTAGTAGAATACTATGAGTAGCTAACTTTCTCTTGTAAAGGCAAACCGCCGTAACTCTGCTGTTGCTACTTCTTTATATACCGTGTTATATTAATGGAATAGTTATTGGACGTAAATCGTGGTTATACAAATCTATACATCCTTCGTGTTGTGATGTTCTGCTGAGTGACACAGTAGTTTCATTGTGAGTAGGGGTACTCATGCCGATTGCGTCTCCTGCACCATAGTATTATGCCCTGCTGTCGTTAGAGGTAATCGCGTAGGATTTTAACTAGGAAGTTGGGAGTAGCATAGCAAGAGGGAGGTTGGGGATCCTTTACACCTTCTCACCATCGAATACATCAAGTCAATTAGGGTTTACTGCAATCTAATCAATCTGTTTTCAATCATCTGTTTACTTTCTGCATGCAATTTACATACGATACTTGTTTGTTCCTATGCTAAGTGTCCGTGGAGAACGACATCCCGAGTCAGATTTCCGCTATAAACTGTGGATTTGAAGACTTCTGACATAAATAAATTTAATCTTTGATTGTATTCAGGGATTACAGGTTCTACAACGAAATCAAAATCTCTGAGTGCACATCAAAATTTGGCGCCGCTACAGGGGACACTTGACCGCTCAAGCAAGTTTCGATCATCCAAGATAAGTTGAATCTTTTCTTTTGCTTTAATTAACGCTCTATATATCAATTCGTATAGCATAAACCCAAAAAAATTATATATAATCTGTTGAAATCGATTTTCACAGGAAAAAATCCAAAAATAATTTCTTTTCCGTATTAGTTTGTTTTCTTATCAAAAATCCAAAAAACACGTAACTTTAGATTTCTGTTTATTATCTTTCTAGTATTTTCTATCCGTATCTGCAAAGATTTGTCTGTTAGTCTTTATGCAAGGCAGGAGAAGCGCGGGAACACCAGTAGTACCGTTTAAAGACGACATAGATAAGCTTGAAAGTCGAAGACTGTTTACCACCACCATGGAATCATCCAGCAACATGAGTGGAGAAGAAAACAGCAACGACAATCCATCTGGGAATGTCACAACTTCTGAACTTGAGCAGCTTCTTAAGATTAGACTTGAGATCCAAGCTGAGAGAGAAGAGCTGGAATAGGAAAGGCTAAGGATAGCCGAGGAAAGATTGAGACTAGATGAGAACCGAAGAAGGGATAACTACGCAAGGGTGGAACTTGTAATACCCGAGATTTTCAGGATATCTATTTTAATATTTATTCTTCTTCGTTCTTCGCTAACTCGTTCCGTTCCGAAGCATTCCCTTTTGAAGGTTAATTTCACATTACTGATCTTATTTTACTTCTAATCTGGCCCATTCCTCTTTAGATGTTTATATACACTTATAAAGCCTTTCTAACCGCAAATAAAGATATTCCTTCCTCGATTGTTTTCTAAAATTCTTACCCTACTTTTTATTGTTATCCTCGTCTAGTTACATGATTTTTAGTTTCGCGAAATTTGTCAATAAAGTGGTAATTATTATTACTACTACTACTATTACTATGACCGACCTTTCCAAAATCAAAATACATTATTGATAGCTACACCACCCTAACAGTCTGCCTTAAAAACCTTTCAAATTTTGCTTTGTCTTTTCATCTTCTTCATCCAATAAATCACTACATGTTCATCGCCTCCTATCTCCTTCGTTATCCATTGGAATTTCTTGGATTTAATATCCGCGCGTTGCCCTTTCTGTGTAGATTATTCTAGGCTATTTAATTTCTAAAATCGGTTGCATTTTGAGACCTGAAACGGATCCTGAACAGAGGCTGTGCGAGCAGAAAAACTGCAAGCATGCGTAAATTCCCGCGATCATATCTCCTTCGTTACTTGTTGGAATTTCTTGTATCTTATATCCACGCGTTCGTATTTCTGTGTAGATAAGTATAATCTACTAAAATATGGAATTCCAGTGTATTTTGGACACTGAATCATCTCCGGATCAGGTGCTGTTCATTTCCTGAAACTGTGCGCGCAGGGTGAGTTCGTCTACTTGTATCTCTTTTGGTACTCATCCCTTTTAATTGAGAGCTAAACCTATACGTTTCCCTTTTTGAGTACTTGATTGTGATATTTTATTAGACTCCTTTCGGACTTCTTTTGTGGGCGTTCGGACTCCTTGAAGTTCTTTGTACCTTGCTGATTCTTGGCAGCTTTTACCATAAACCCTTTCATCCCTTATTATTGATGAATTTGTGTAAATATTACACTTAGTCCTTGATCATCAACATGCCTTTTAAGTTGAAGTTTATACTTGGGTTTATCGACTTTCAGCCCCAAAAACATTACAAGTTATATTTTAACCCAGGTTATTGAAATTTTATATTTAATCTTTGATCTTTTGTTAAGCCTTCACTTCTATCTGATTAACCTTAAACCTTATCTCAATGCTAGACTCATCTCCTTGTTGTATCGAGTCTTGGTAAGAAGATAGTGTGATTGTTGCACCAGTTTCAGTTAGAATTAATTATTACTTTATCGACAGGGTTGAGAACATTAGCTGGTTAAGCTTATGGAGTCCTTGCTTGTGATTGAAGAGCTCTAAGGTGAGTGTTCATTAAAACCCCTCTTCGAAAACCTGGAATGTTTAATGGATTTCATCTGTTTTGTTACTGTATATAAGTACCAAAATGCTTGTGAAAATCATAATTTCAAATTGCATATACTTCATTTGTCATGCTTCCGCTATGTATGTCGTATATGAGACACACTCATTTAGTAAACTCATGAAAGTATTTGTGACATTGTTTTGGATATGTTTTGGATCTCGGATTTATGCTGAGATCCATTATTGGTTTGGCTATGGATTCATTTTGGATTCCGTTCTGATTGTTTGTGATCCGATTGTTTGATTTGTTCGGTTGAGGTATCTTGTGAGTAGGCTTGGGTAGTTATGTCTATCGAGCTATTCATTGAGTGCCTTGGCCTATCCCCCCTTGACGCGAGGCAGAAGTCGCTGAGGTCTTGGAGGGTCGTAGGATTTCACCCCTGAACATATGCAGGGTATTGTTTGTTCAGAGTCTCTCTCTGAAGGGAGTCACAAGGGAAATTGCGAGCAATAAGGAGCGGCATGAAATTTGTTTGTTCTGATTCATCTTCTTGATTGTACTTGATATTGATATGTTCTTGGTTTGATTGTTTTCTCTATTAGCTATTTTGTTACTCACTCACACTTGCATGAACCTCACTGAGTTTTATCTCACCACTCTTTCTATCTTTCCTTCCTTGTAGGTGATAAATTGTTTGGTGCTCCAGAGTCGTAGAAGTTCAGCAATCTCAGAGAGTGGGGAAAATTTATAAGGGTTTTCTAGTTGCTTAGCTTGTAAACTTTTGGTCCTAAAAAATTATAGACTTGTTTACATTGTCCAGTTCCAATTTTAAAATTAGTGGCTAGTTTTGAGCTTTTGTAATTCTCTTATCATCGTAATCAAAGGAATTATTTTCAAAAAAAAAAAAAAAAATGGTCGATTTAAATCTTTATTCTAGGCGATGGACGAAGGCAGCGGACCCATCTTTGACTATGTTATGCCAAGGCTTATACCGCATAGCTCGAGCATCTATCTTGAGAGGATTGCGAGAGAATATATATGAAGGGAACTCATCTAAACCAACTACCACACTTCTACGGGAATCCAACCGAGGATCCGATGCACTTTATGAGGGGATTCTACGCAATAGTTGGAAGTATACCATTGAACGAGCTCACGAAATATTTAGAAGAAGGGTTTTCCCTAGCTGCCTTATGGACAGGGCAAATAACTGGCTTATATCACTACCACTGTGCAGCTTGACTACATGGGACGAGGTTTTCAATAAGTTTATGCTCAAATACTTCCCATTGAAGAAGACATCCGACCTGAAGAGCCAAATCCAAAACTTCAACCAAGTAGATGGAGAAACCTTCTATGAAGCATGGGAAAGATACAAGGATCTACTTGACAGATGCCCAATGCACTCTTACACGCTGTTTGACAAGGTCAACAACTTTTACAAGGGAATTGACTCTATCAACCAAGCACTTATTGACGGGGTATGTCAAGGGAACCTGTTGGATGTACCCCCAAGAAGGATTTGGGAGGTATGTGAGAACCTCAGCGAAAACTCCATGCAAAAGGGACGAGGGAGAAGTACCCGGTCTAAAGAAGTTCGTACTGTCGAGGAGGTTCCGTGGAAAATGATCCTGAAAAGGCTAGATGATATAGAGACCGAGCTATCCAAGAGAGAGTCCGAAGAAGAAGATGGATGCAAGGAACTGTCAGAGGAGGCAAACTACATTCAAGATTGTGAACCATCATCAAACCGAACTCCTCCGCCAGACCGAACCTGACACGAAGTTAGGCAACACCGGAGTCGACCTTTGACCCCCATAACACTAGTAAGAGTAACCGCACAAGCTCAACAGGAAATACCCCTTTTGGAAGGGAAGATTCATTTCATCATTAAGGAGTTGAAGGCGGTAAGGGACTTTATGGAAAAGCAAAAGGAAAGGGGCGACAAGGTGGAGGCATTTATTGAAAGAGCAGATGAAAGGCTCTGCAGGATCAACGAGAAGGTACAAGAAGTAGAAGGAAGCTTGGTAAACGTAACAGAAAGGCTGATGATGCTTCTAGCGCAACGTGATGAGGGAAAAGAAGAAGATGATGCGAAGAAGATGAGGAAGCCATAATGCGGATAGATGCGGAAGAAAGGCGGACTTCCGAAAAACTTCTCGATAAGCTTTCTCACTCTCGCTTTAACTTTACCTTATCCAGTGAATTACGTATAGAAGATGATTCCATGAGATTGTGTAAGTACCTCTACGGGGAAAATAACCAATTGGAGAATTTCAGGATAAGTATGAGGAAAGAAAACCCCTACTTCCGAACCAATATCCCCAGGAGGGAAATCAACCCCTTAGCATTTCAGGTTGCAGTCAACATAGGGAGCGAAAGGGTAGTAGGAACTCTGTACTTGGAGTCCAATGTAAATGTTATCCCTCTAGAGATGTACAAAAGACTCAGGTTAACAGGAAAAACTAACGTATGTGGTATGTCCTACGACGTTGGCATGAGCATAGCAATGAACTATGGAACCGTCAGAAAAGTGCTCATCAAAATAGGTACTCTGATAGTTCCTGTGGACCTGCTGATAGTCGATTACGAGAATGACAATAATAGAAACTTGTATCTGGGAAGGCCCTTCATGATAATGACTAACACCATTATCGATGTAACCGGCAACAGAGTTTCTATGTTTGTTATGGACTGCAGAGTGATGCAGAATTGTCCATAGGAAGGACGCATATCAAGAAAGGGAAGCTTATAGCTGAAAAACCGCCAGGAAGAAAGAAGGGTCAACCACCTGGAGAATTTCAAGATGCGCTGACAAAGATGAAGTAAATAGATAAGAACTATTTCTACTCACATGAGATTCATTTCCAATTTCCGGATCCGAGGGACAAGGAGAACAAACCCTATAAGATCTATCTGGATAAGTGGATGATCGGAAGGTGGAAAATAGGAAACGAAGGGCTATTCTACGAGAATTTCAAAGTTGACAAAGGTTTTAGAAACCGACTCAAGAATGAAGGTAGTACCCTCTACAAGTTTGAGTTTACAAGGGAAGGTGACCGATTCAACATGGGTGTGAAGGATTGGAATACCGACCCGAGCTTCATGGAAGACTGGCTGACTACTTGCATTGATGGAGATCGGGGGTCCTACCCCAGCAACTGAGTCGCAATTAACCAGGGGTCGAGCTATAAGACCTAAAACAAGCGCTTCTTGGGAGGCAACCCAAGGTCACGTTTAATTTTACGCACTTGCATTCGCATTTTCAATTTTCGTTTTCTTCTTGTTTTTCGTGCCAAAAATATTTTTCGAAAAAACTTTTCAAATCTTTCCAAAACTTATTTATTTATCTAGAATTATGTTTGCCTTTTGAAAAAACCAAAAAGAATAAAAAAATGCGAAACATCGCGAAAAAGGGGAGGCTGGGCAGCAACCTCACTGCGGCCGACTGTCGACCGCAGTGAGCTGTTCCCAGCTCACTTTTCCCCCTTTAAGAACCCCCAAATCGAAATTTCCTCTTCCCACTTCATTTCTCTTCCAAAAATCTTCACTTGCTCTATAATTCTATCATCCCCATTACATTATTGCCCATTCATCATCAACATCAAGTAAGTGATCTTTACTCATTATTATCTTCATTACATCTTCAATTCAATGTTTATATCTTTCAACTCTTTGCTTGCACTTTCTTCTTGCTTCTTGAGTGCTATGCAATTATGTGCTTCAATTGATTGATTTGATGATGTTTGAGATATGTGGATACATGCTTACTTTTAGTATTCACTATATTAACACTTGCTTGGTGGAGATTTGACGAATCGATTGAGAATTTGAGGGTTTTTGTTCTTGCCTACCGAGTTTTCGATAAAATGTCTCAATAGAACAAATTCCCTTTTCGACCCCTTTCTCCCTTGATTACTTGCTCACATGATCCTAACTTGATGAAGTATGCTTAGAAAACATGTTTCATCGTCATATGCTCATAGGATGGAGACTACATTAAAATTTGCCTTTCAACTTGATGCATGACACAATTTGAAAACTTGAGTTGCATGCCTAGTTCTTGCATTACTTTGAAGTTGCTATTGGTTTTATTACAAGTTAGAATTTTGCAAATGGTTTGTGCCGCACATAGGTTTGGGGGAGGAGAAGCCCCATTAGATTTGCATGTAAGCTCTTGAATTGATTTAACTCCAAACATGCTATCTCACACACTTTTTTGGCCTAGGTACTATGGGGAGAAACCAAGGAGGAAAGGATGTAGGTGAACCAAGCACTAAGAGAGCAAAGAAAGGAAAGAAAGCGGCATCGGAAACCCTTTCAAGCAAGGCTCGGAGTTGGCTATTAGTTAATAGCGACCGAGGAGTAGTTCCGGAGAGGAATATAGAGATCGGATGGGGGATGAACCATGCCCTTAGCTGGATACACGACGTTTTGAATCTCTATTTTTGGGGAACCTTCACTTCTATCCTCCAAGGATACAACATAGAGATAGTCCGGAAGTTCTATGTGGAATTCTTCCAACTAAAGATTGACAAGCCGGAGGATGCACTTTTAAATCACCCCATCACCGTACGAGGGGTAGAGTTCACGTTTGGGCCGGGAGCTATCAATGACTACTTCAACATCCCCGAGGAGCACATTCATGGCAAATACAAGGAACCGGCATATCACGAGTTGGAGTACGGAGATATCCTACCAAACATCCCAAGGGTATTACTCGGAGAAAGATTTGGAGGGTATACGGTGGGAATATCCATCCCGAGGGCTACACTCAACGAAAGGGCAAGGTTTTGGATGCACTTTCACTATAAGAAAACTGCCGAATAGTAATGCTATTTAGCGACGAATCGGCATTGATTAGCGACGGATTGAGCGATTTGCTCAATCCGTCGCTAATTATCTATCCGTCTCTAATTAGCGATGGATTATTTTATCCGTCGCGAATTCTGGTGCTTGCTTTTCAGCAGTACCAGAGGTAGTAGCCTGGGATTTCTGGGTAGAAGCACATTTTGGAGCCATCTCTTTAATTGTGAAATTTTTGAAAGTCGAAAAGAGATTAGTGTGAGAGTTAGTGATTCTTTGCAGAATAACCAAGTGAAGAACAGAGATTTGCAGAAATCTTTGAAGGGTTTTTGCTATTTCTGTGTAAGTGAATGTTGGATTAGGTGAAAGTGATTTCTTTTGCCAAAATTATATATATATATATATATATATATATATATATATATATATATATATATAGCAACGTATATCCAACAGACATATACTCACAAATTAATTTTGTGTATATAGATCTGTGTACGTGCAGAGTGGCATGGGTGAAAACTGCTTTGCATTAAATGCTAGTGGGCCATAACCGTTTTTACAGTCCACTACTTTTTACCGAGAATTAATCTTGGCCGTTAATATAGAACGCCCATTTCATCAAGGGCTTGGATTGATTCTTTAGCAATGATCACAATCACTACATGTAATCGTGCCCAATTAATGAAATTTGACGAGTAGCTATCTGAATCACATTTCTTCTGTGTGACTAGGGGATAGTTTTCTGAATCTATCTCAATGCAACTGTTCATATAATTCACAAATATAGAAATAATACAAAACACAAGAGAGTAGTCGACTACAAGTAGTTGTACTACATTCATCTTTTGTGTTCCCCCTCACTAAGTGATCTCATAGATATCTGAGTACCCGTCTCGAAAATCTTCAAATAGTCATTTTACCCTCAACCTTTGATATCTGAGTACTCATCTCAGATACCTTTTTGCTAAGTGTTTCACCTCTCGCCTTTGATATCTGGATTCCCGTTCCAGATATCTAATCCCTTCTTTTTCTTCCTTTGTCTTACTGAGTTCCTATCTCAGTGACCACACTCTTAGCTCCTTGATAGTTCCATTAACCCAAGACTATGTCTCAAGGTTAGGAATCTACTTTCTTGCGAGGCTTTGTGAAGATATCTGCAAGTTAATCTTCAGTACCAATCATGAGTATCTCAATATTGCATTTTTCAGTATGATCTCTAATGAAGTGGTGTCTAGCATCAATGTGCTTTGTTCTAGCATAAAACTTAGGATTCTGAGTGATTGCAATAGCACTTGTGTTGTCACACAAAAATATGAGTTTTCTCTTCATTAATCTCATAGTCTCTGAGTTGTTGTTGTATCCACAATATTTGTGAAGCACAACACCCAGCAACAATATACTCTGCCTCAGTCGTTGATGTGTCAATTGAGTTTTGTTTCTTGCTGAACCATGATATTAGTCTAGCACCAAGGAATTGACAAGTTCCTGAGGTACTTTTCCTATCAAGCATTGATCCAGCATAGTCGGCATCAGAAAAGCCAACCAAACTCATTCCACTATCTTTTGGATACCACAATCCAACTTCTACAATACCTTTCACATACCTTAGAATTTTCATAGCAGTGTTGTAGTGTGATTGCATTGGATTTGTTTGAAATCTTGCACACACACCAACTGCATATTGAATATCTGGTCTACTTGCAGTGAGGTATAGTAGAGACCCAATTAATTTCCTATACTTATGTTCTACAACATTCTTGTCAGATTCAGTATAGGTCATTTTGGTTCCAATGCTCATAGGTATCTTAGCATTCTTTCAGAAGGCTTTATATTAAACTTGCTGAGCATATCTTTTGCATACTTTGTTTGACTAATGAATATTCCATCATCAAGTTGCTTGACTTGCAACCCTAGAAATGCACTCTTGACATCCATTTGGTAAACTTTAAAGTCATTATGAGCTGCAAAGGCAAGAAATAGTCTGATTGCATCCAATCTTGCAACTGGAGCTAGCATATGACTCATCAAAATCTAGTCCTTCAGTCTGAGTGAATCCCTTGGCAAACAACATTGCTTTGTTTCTGGTTATTTCACCAGACTCATTCATTTTCTTTCTAAAAACCCACTTAGTTCCAATGACAGATATTCCTTCAACAAATGGAACTAGTTTCCAGACTTTGTTTCTCTCAAATTGATACAATTCTTCTTGCATTGCAGAGATCCAATCTTTGTATTTTAATGCTTCTTCAATAGTCTTTGGTTCAATATTTGAAATGAAACATCCATAGAGAGATTTTGCATTTTTTGCAATTGCTCTCCTAGTTCTTACCCCTTGGTTCAATGGACCTATCACATCCTTTGCAGGATGATCCCTTATCCATTTTATAATGAGTTTTGAACTAGTGGGATCACTATCATGTTGATCTGAATGTGAATCACTATGATTGTGATAAGATACTTGTTCAGTACCTGAGATATCTGGCACATGTGATGTGCAATAGATATCTGACACTTGTTCAGTGTCTGGAATATCTGAGTTTGGTCGTTCAGTAACCTCCGACTCAGAAACCTCTTCATAGTGAAGATTCTCAGTGATTTGATCCATTTCTGGATTTCTTAGAGGAAACTCTTCATCATGCCTTAGATTCATCTTGTTGTTACTAGACATTGGTTGTCTTTCATCGTCAGACTCATCCTCTAAGTGTATGGCATTATTATTAACTCTCTAAAATTCTTGTTCAGAATCTTTGATCATTAGTTCTTTGAATCTATCTGAGAGTTCTTCATTCAAGGGTACTTTCTTGTTTCCTTCATAGAATACCACATAGACAGATTCTTCAATCTTTTGTGTCCTTTTGTTGTATACTCTATAGGCTTTGCTATTCATTGAATAACCAAGAAATACACCTTCATCTGCCTTTGGTTGAAATGTTCTTAGATATTCTTTGCCATTGTTAAGAACAAAACATCTGCAACCAAACACCCTTAAATGTTTGATACTAGGGGGTCTACCAATCAATAACTCATAGGGAGTCTTGTCATGGTGTTTGTTGATCAAACATCTATTCTGAGTGTAGCATGTTGTATTTATAGCTTCAACCCAGTAGATTTCACTTATTTCAGTGTCAGCTAGCATTGTTCTCGCCGCTTCTTTTAGGGTCCTATTCTTCCTTTCAGCAACACCATTTTGTTGTGGTGTCCTTACTGAAGATAGTTGATGTTGTATACCTTTGCAGGTACAGAACTCTTTTATATACTGGTTTACAAACTCAGTACCATGGTCTGTTCTGATCACAGATACCTTGTCATTTTTCATGACTTCAAACTTACTCAGCAAGCTAGGTATCTCGACCATTGCGTCAGATTTCTGTTTGAGGAAAACAACCCAAGTGAATCTCGAGTAGTCATCCACAACAACCAGACCATACTTCTTTCCTGCATAACTTGTTAGAGAGGACTCAAAGAGATCCATATGTAATAGTTGCAGTGGCCTCACACTGGAATGTTTAGTTTTAGACTTGAAAGATGTTTTGGCTTGTTTCCCTAATTGGCAAGATGAACATACACCATCCTTTCTGTATGACATTTTAGGTAATCCAACAACCAACTCTTTCTTGGCTAGCTTGTTCAGAGTTTTGAAATTCAAGTGACTCATTCTTTTGTGCCATAGCCAATTTTCTTCAGTGTAGCCAGATTGACTCACCATGAGGCACTCTTCAGTTGTGGCAGATTCCCAGTCGGCAACATAGAGACTTCCTTTCCGCCTAGCAACCAAGACTACCTGCTTTGACTCATTGTTAATCAATTTGCATAATTTTGATTTGATCTTTACTGAGAACCCCTTGTCAGAAAATTGACTTATGTGATGAGCTCAAATTATACTCTAAAAATCAATTAGAGAATAAGCTGTAGTTGTAGACTAAAGCCTAACTCAGGATCGATCTCTAGGGAATTAATCAGGCTATGTAGCAGTGAGAGTAAACAGATATTTGCGAGTAATAATCTGATTGATGGGTTGTTTATACTTCTAACTAGTTTAACTAAAGCGAAGATAACGATTAACAATGAGAGAAAGATGAATACAGTAGCAGGATCCAATTATGCTAATTCGAACTAGGGATAACACTCATATTTGTCACACGGTTGTTGTACAGAAAATCAATCAATTCGATTCAACCAATTGTTCTTAGAAAATATTATACTGGAGAAATCGTGAGTCGTCAATTCACGATCCTTAAACATGACCAATTTAGAGGATTTAATACGAACTTATTGAATTGAAGGTTTTTACGAAGATTTTATACGAGACTAATCTATATGAGTGCTTTGATAAACCCAAGAACGCATATGCATAATCTTCACATACTACTGTATTCAAAGGTGTTTAGCTACTCATACTTGATGATTTCATATAGAGATTAATGGTAAAAATCATATGAAACATAGATGATAAACTCGCACGCAATAACATACAACTCAATCAATAAGATAAAGAATGAATTGCAAAGAAGAAAGCAATGGAGAAAATCAATGCCAATAATCTTGATGCTAAAAATCAATGAATAATCCAAGCTCCAAAGATGTCTCAATGTTAATCTAGGGTTCTTAAGTCCCAAATAGGGTTTAGAATAAGTTATGTCTGAAGTTATGGTGAAATAAATCTATTTAAAGCAAAAAAAAACGAGTAGAATCCTAGCAGAATTCGACCAGAAAATCGCCCAGCAAATAAGCTCTCGGCAAATCTCGCCGCGGCGCGCCTAAATGTCTCGCCGCGGCGAAGATGCTTTCGGACAGTCAGCTTGCGATGTCTGTATCTTTTTCTTCAGGAAGAATTTGCCGATGCGTCCAAAACAAACGTTATAGACCTTTGAATTATCTTTCTATGGCCACCGATATCAGGTAAATCGGACTTCATATGAGAGAGTTATGTCCAAAATGGCTAGACTGCTCCGTAAATCATCACTTTTGCAAGTCACGCTAAAATGCCTCTCAATTCTTCGTCCGAACTCCGAATCCACTTCCGTCTTCGCCAAATTACTCTTCATTCAGAGATCTATAACCAATGTCTGCACTCCGATTTTCACCTTCGGGACCAAATAACACAAAAAATCCTACAAAACACAAACAAAGTACCAAAGCATAAAAACGTACAAAAACACTATAAAACTAAGGTCAAAGACTAACAAAAGACCGCTAAAAAGGACTAAATGAGACGTTAGAATATTGTCTCATCATCATGCTTAGGAGATTATATTCCAATCCCTTTACATGAAGTACACCAGAGATCATAAGGGCTCCTAATTTTAGATCTCCAAATCCTACAGTTGGATTTACTTCTCCTCCAGCAAACCTGATATCTGGTCCAGTGTTACAAACTTTGTAGTTGAGCAGATTTGCTTTATGTTCTGCACAAGACAGGAAATAGGAGTTAGGTTCTCGTTTCAATTATGGAACCTTCTAGACTAAACATTCTTCCAGTAGGAATCCATTTTTGTATGTATTTCTTAGGAACATGCTTTTGTCTAATAGGAACATAAGAAGGAATTCTATGTAAATGAGAAGTGTCATTGTTATTAAGAATTATTTTCCTTTTTGGTGTGTTCCTTGGTTCTCCTCGTTGTGCTTTCAGATACCTGTCAGGTTGCTGAGTCTGCTTTTCAAAGAACTTAGCTTTCCGTTTCAAATTTCTTCTAGCCCTGGCATTCAGATTGTTTGTGGCTTGTTCTTTCTTCCACTTCTGATGATTGTTGTGAGCAATCCTAGCTTTTATCCATTGTTCTTACTCTTGTTTATACTCACGAGCAAGTTGTTTCCCGATGACTTTATAGCCAATGCCATTTCGAGCACCTGGTGCTATCTGAGTTCTCCTCTCAGCAGCTCTGCTAGTATCTGGAACGTCTTTCTTTCCAGAAAATGTAACATTGGAAAATTTGCCTGCTCCAGCAATCTTTCCTTTCTGAGAGACATAACACTGTGGGTGGTTACACTTTTCAGTGTGTTGTCCCTTTACAGGATCTTTCCCAACATACTTCTTTGGGACTTGTTTTTCCCTTAAAGGTTTGGACTGCCTTTCCTTTGTCAACAGCCTTAGCTTTCTGACCAATGCTATAGGTTGTTTGAGAACTACCTTGCTGAGCACTAACAAATGTCATTCTTTCATCACTCTTATTCAGAGTGGTAGAACTATTTGTTTGTGTGTTCAGCCCAAGTCCTCATTTTTCTGAAGAATCTTTTAGGTAAGAGTATACTTCAGTGAGAGTGTCACTTGCTTTGGCATAAAATTGGAAGGATAATTCTTTGTTTTTGAGTTCCTCATTCTCAGAAAGAAGACCTTCGCACTTCTTTTGAAGTGTATCCATTTCCTCTCTATGTGACTTCTCTGTCTCAGATATCTGTGCTTTGAGAAATGCATTTTCTGCATCCTTTGTCTCAGATATCTTGGTTAGTTGTGAATTCTCCTTTTCAAGAGATTTCTTTTCATCTTCAAGAATTTTGGTTCTAGCTTAGACCAGCAAAAATTCTCTTTCATAAAGATCAAGTTCCCTTCTGAGATGTTCTAGATCTCTAATTCCTTCCTCATCACTCTCATAATTTATAAATTGAGAAATGTTGGTTACCTCATCAGCCATTAGGCAATACTCAATGTTGGAGCAATCTGGATAGATCTCCTCACCAACCCCACACATTTCCCTTCTCTTTTGACCAAAGTCAACCAAATCATGAGTGATGCCACACAACTCAGGTGAAGGTAGCTTGGAGTCATCTGAGTCTTCTTCCTCATATTCTGACTCAATATCAAGAGCATGCAGTTGGATTTGAATCTTTTTCCTTTCTTCAGTGACCAAAGCTCTTTGACCTCTCTTGAAATTTCTTCTATCTTTCTTGTCACATGTCTTTAGCTTATTGAAAGCAGGGCAGTCCTTTTTAAAATGACCAGGTTTCTGATAATAGAAACAGATATCGTTTCCGATTTTCGCTTCCTCAGTACTAGATGCTTGCTAAACCGGCTTGTTCAGCGAGCTTGAGAGCTGCATATTTTTGTACTGGTGATAGTTTGAGCCTAGATGTTTTTTCAGCTTCTCTTTGGCTTTTCTTCTCTCAATCTCCCGACTGACATATTTTCTCATTTGCTTTACAGCAAGAGCATTTTCCTCAGTCACTTATTTGATATCTTTCTTTTCAGAAGTACCTTGTGTCACTAAAGCAACATTGTGAACCTTCTCAGCAACCACTTGTCCTCTCTGAGTAGTTTCATAGTTGACAGTAGCTAAGTGAGAAAAGAGTTCCACTGGAGTTATATTTAGCATTCCTTGGTTGAAATAGAAGTACTGAGTATGTTTCCAGTTTTGGTTCAAGCTTCTCACGATAGTCTTAACTTTTTCAGAGTTAGAATATCTCTCATTTTCACCAAGTGCAGCCATTTCACTCATCAGTGTGGTAAACCGGAAATCTAGTTCCTCAAGAGTCTCTGAGGGACCTTGTTTGAAGTTTTGGAATTTGAGCTTCAAAACTTCGAACTTATTTTCATAGTTTTCTCAAAGCGCATGCATTTCTTCAATCATTGCCGAGCCACTTTCGTTTTTGCACCCCTGATTTAATTGTATGTGCTCTGGAATAGAACGTATGATGATGTTACGAGCTTGACCATCCAGCCTATTTCTCTTTGCATCTTCCGATGTCCAGAGTTCTCTGGGTTTTGGCTCATAAACAATTCGACTGGTAGATCTTCCACTGGTTGACGCGTCTGTTTGTGAGGAACTATCACTATCTTTATCAGCGGGTTATTTGTCAGTGGAGTCCTTGTCTCGACCATTAGAAACCTCCATGACTTGCTTGAGTTGTTGAATGACAATGGGGCCATTCTTTATAACTTCGATCATTTCGTCACTGATGGCTTCTAGGTGGAGAATTATGTTGTTCTTCCATTTCTCATAGTTCTCTGGCTTGAGAACTGGAACATTACTTAAAGACATCCTGCAACAAACACACTAAACAAACAAATCAAGTGTAGGTGAAAAGCAGTTTGTGGGCACTTATCTGGGATCTAGGTTCAGTGCAGAAGGCTTGGGAACCTCCTGCTCTAATGCCACTTGTTGGTCCAGATAACGAAAAAGTAAAAGACTCGGGGGGGGGGGGGGGGGGATGAATAGTCTTTTAAACTTTTGACGATAAAACAGTTTCTCAGATATGTGTGAAGATATCTGATACTTATATTCAGAGAGCGGAAGACTTTCTATGTGATAAGTGCACGTGCTTTGCAAGATGTAAGTGTGTAAATACTCAGCAAGGTAAATAAAGCAATTAATAAGTTGCAGAAAGTAAATAACACAGATCTTTATAGTGGTATCTGAGGGTGGCGTAATTCCTCAAATAATCCACTCGTCCTTTCTCAGGACTTGAAATTCAGTAAGATAGATATTGAGTTCTCCTTACAATAATCTTATCCCTTGATTTCCTTTTACACTAGGTTCCCAACCAAGTGTCCCCCCCGAGTTATTCCCCGGCTTTCCCAGCCAAGTACTTCCTGTACTCAGAAACCTTTGAGTTATTCCTTAGTTTCCCAAAATAAGTACTTCCTGTGCTCAGTAACCTTGGAGTTGTTCCTTAGTTTCCCAAACTAAGTACTTCCTGTACTCCACGCCGTGTTTGGTGTTGGTTAAGGTAGTTTGTCAGGTGAGTAGGCTTAATAACTTTCTCAGTTATGTAGGAATACTCTATAGAACAAGAATCACTTGACACACTTCACAATGTGTGGTGATATGTTCTTCACTGACCCATGTCTATGTTAAATGTTCTAGAGAATGAATCTCAGATACTTGATCTTTTGATTCAACTCTTTCACAGATAGCAATGCTTGTTAAGGATCAGTACACTTAGAACTTTCGTGCTACTTAGAATTCAAGAGCTTGGTCGCAACACTAAGCTAGAGAATAAGTAGGTTGAAGTCTTGTATGCTTGAATGAATAAATTCGTAGATAAGTAAGTTCTGTGTGTGTTTTCAAGCATTCTAAGTGGTGATATTTATAGTTGAAAATCATGCCATTTGAATAGTATACGTTAAACACAATGAAATTCAAACTATTGATATCTGTAAATAGTACTGCAAAAGACATTGTCTCTTTTCAGAAATTTTCTCTTTTGTTCAGATGTCTCTGTCTGCGCATTTATTGCACTGTACTATTTTTTGTCCTGTAGTGCCAACGGAACTATGCACGCTTTCTGAAGCATTGCATGTCCTTTTTCCAGAGACCTTCACTTCTCCAGATACCTATTGAAATATTGTTTCCCAGAAACATAGTTTTATCCAAGGTATCTGAGCGTGGGTTTCTGTGGGCACTTTTCCTTACTCAGTAACCTTGTGTTCTCAGATATCTTTTGTGAAACTTGATTATTGAAAAACACTTGTTTCTTCAAGGTATTTTGAAGTAGGTATCTGAGGAGACCAATCTCCTTAGTCTTCAGCAATCTTGTGCAGTCTTCAAATATTCAATAAGTTGAACTCTTCTGCCGGATGCCTCCTTTTTGGTCTTCTTTAAGGATATAAAAATTACATTCAGAGATGTAACATCCTATATAAGATTTGCTAGACTATCATACTCAAAAAACATCCTCTTTTACAATGTTCAAGTGAACTAAGAGTACTAGTTACCTTTATGAGCTAAGATCAGTCATTAGGTTGCTGATCAAAATCTAAACATATATTCCTAACAATGTTGCTGATGAACCACTATGGTTTCAACTGCAGCTTATGTTTTAGAAATGTAAGTGTGTCGATCCGGTAAAAGATCTGACACCTGCACCCCCCCCCCCAACCCGTGTTCAAAGACACTCCGGTTCAAGGTGAGGGATGTTCACGCAAGGTGTAATTGAGCAAGATAAATCACCCCTTAGATTTATGAATTTCATATTAGTTTCATCCTTTGTTTGTAATATTATTAAATCGTTAGGTGTAATGTTATGTTGTATTGCCTAATTTCCGATCAAATAAAATGGGTGACTATTAGTATTATTGAACAAGTGCAATTTCATTGAAATAAAATGATAGTAGTTACTACCTAGTAACTGGATATGTTAAACAAAAAAATAACTTCGAAACCAGCATAAACATATCTTGTGGACATGATTATGAAAATGCAAAAGGGGTCAAACTAAGGTCAAAAAGTAACAAAAATTCACCTCTATAAGTGGAGATTGTTTTCATCATAACTGCCATTGTAGTACCAAACTTCTAACACTAAACAACTATATTTACAGACAATATGGAAGTGAACATGTTTTCACAACAAGAAAATTATTTATTTAAAAAACGGTCTCCTTGGAGTGAAGTAACACAAAACTTTTATCAATTGCCTTGTTGACTTCATGAAGGAGGGATACGTGGGTAGTGACTACCTTGACTATGTTCATCCAGATGATTTCGTATATGCTACAAAGGTTTTGAATGCAGAATACCCTTCGTATCATTCGTATACGGTTGATGAAGCGACGGAGAAATTCCAGTTACTCTTTGATCGCTATCGTTGTTTTGGAAATTTGTTGAATTCTGGCTGTGTTTCGTAGGTGAAGCCACAAACAAAATGGTTGTTAGTAAGCACGAAAAGTTCTCCGCTATAGCTCGTGTAAGCAACTCTACTCATCTGCATTGCGTTTACTTAAAATTGGATAAGTACGAGCTTGATGTTAGTGTACTTAAAATGTTATGATTCAATCTTATTTTTTGAAAATCAGAAGGACCCTTTCACATATGCATATGTCTTTCATGGAGACCCAAATTGGGCAAAGTTACAAGTTATGTTTGGTGATTATGAAAAATACGAGGACTGGATCATTGTGAAAGCTTGGAGCCTTAGTTATGGGGATGCCGTAGCGTTAGGTCCTTGGAAAGCCAATAAAGAACAAGGTCTGGCAGGAAGTGCACCTCGCAGAGGTCATTAGTATAATAGCGGAATCACTAATCAACATTATTTGCATTTGCACGTTTATGTTAAGTAATATAGTATTTCTTAGATTATCAACTGCACTGTTTGAACTTGCATTTAGGCATTAGTATGGGTCAAAGTCAGTGTTTCGAATTTTCATGTTTTCCCAATTATGAAATGGAACAATGAGTTGATCGAATTAGGTTGCGTAATTTTTATTTGGTTTTAACCCTAATACTTCCTTTTAATTGACACTTGGTACAACAATTCGACAAATACTTACATATCAAATGATTACTTCTTCACTCAATATAGAATGGGTGAAACAAATGAGAATCATCTGCTTTGACATAAACAAGTGTTGTATACTTGTTAGAAGTACTAACAATTAATCTACTGGCGGAATGGAATAAAAAACATAACTAAATTCCGAAGGACAACCTAATTTCTTGGGGCATTTGCACTAGGTGCAAAAATTTCATCGAGAGTCCATGACACACATGAAATGGAATCTTCATATGATTTGTTGTTCTGCCCATATGTCCTTGACACATAAAAAACATAACTAAAATCAAATCCGCGTATTTCTCATATGTTCCGAATAAACTAGTAAGTTCTGCCCAATTTGGATCCCCTCGACAAACATATGCATACGCTAATGGGTCGTCCTGCAAAACCAAACAAATATTTTCATAAATGAAAGTTGTAAAGAAGAAAATTTATCATTTCATATAGTAAGTAGAAAATTAAATTCACTTACGAAAGCAATTTCTACAAACTTGGTGTTGCTATTTATCACAATAGTATTTGTGAGCTGGTTCCATGCAATGCAACCCGAATGGAGTAGATAACCAAAGCTTCGAAAAAGATCGAATAGTAACCTTACCTTCTCCTTACATTCACTAATCGTGTAAGTGTGATACACTCCATAAGCATCGTTAAGTGCCTTACAACCAACTGTGTAAACTTCAGGGTTTACGTATTCATGACAACATCATTCCAGTGAGAGTTTGCTGGAAATAAAACCATTTCTTGTTGTGTGAACATATTGTGTTCCTTTGTTTTTTTTTTGTTTGATTTTTTCTCTACAAAATAATTCCTATTCCAATAACCTTAGATAAACTAACACCTTACCACAAATATATTGTGAAGTCTTAATCTTTTATAGATGATTTTTTGCACTTGAAGTTACTTATCTGACCTTACAAAACATACATGTCACACTAAGGAAGCAAAAGAACAAGACAGTTTCGTATTATTTGAATGAAAGGAATAAATGTTATAATTTCTATTCATGTTTTACTATCTTTAGTGATGAAGGAATAACTAATTTTTTTTGGTAATACTGACCATGAATAATTGAATGGAGGGAGGGGTGGGGGCTGGTGGTGGTTTGACAATGATTTATGTAAAAAATGTAATTTTTAAGCTGCCTCCCAAATGAGATCGAACCAGTAACCTTTCACAAACTAAACAACTTAAATGCCATTGTACACCATCTGGCAATAGTGTAGTCTTGTACAACAAACAATTATCAAATGCATCTAATGTGTAACGCAAGGTGATCCAGTATGAGTTGGTCCCACTATATTTCCGTATCGTTAAACACATTCGACCGTGACACTAAATGCTATAACAAATTTCAATTACCAGGTTCTTACGAAACTTGAGACTGAACTATATAATTACTTCAGGTATACATCACGTCGGTGTGTACATAAAGTTTTCCCAATCATGTCAGAACTTTACCCACGTATTAATTACATTATTTTAAACTTCATAAAATGAATTCTTATTTCACCTGAATTAAATGTTCGAAAAGGTTAGTTGATTTGAATTGCATAACCACAATTATGTTACAAACAAGATAATGGAATAATGTGCTGAACTTATATGAAGAACTAACAAAAACTCATATGTAACACAACTTCTTTCACCAATTAGAGTCACTCATTTCAACTCTATAACATTACCATACTATTGCAAATGTGAACTTTTAAGCAAAACCCATTACTTTAAATTTAAAATGGTTAAATGCTATTTATATACATTAACATTTTGACAGAGTTAATAGGCCATCATGATGTCTATATATAGAAGGTAGTTTTTCTTATACAACACATACCAAATTAATGGATAGCCAAAACATCACAAACAACACTGGTTTCATTGATAGAGATTACGATCCTATCCCTTTCGAAGTTGTTATCGGGAATGCGCAATTAACTATATTTGTAAGTCATTTTGCAAACTAGCTTCAGTTATGTTTATTCACACAAGGATATGAGCATACTTTTAAAAACGAATTGTGAAAAAATATTATGCACATTTCCGCCACTATCCTAATGATGATTTCATTTTCGGTTACGCAGGAACTACCTCGGTAGTTTGGTGTGCTATTTGCTGATGAATTTGAAGATGAAATCATTTTTGTTGTGGGGGATGGAGTTCCTTTTGTTGTTCAACTGGAAAAACATGGAAGTTTGTTGAAGTGTGTTGGAGGGTGGACTGATTTTGTTCAACACTACATCATACATGTGGGTTTTACGTTGAAATGTAACTATCACGCGAGTATGGAAAACAAAGTTGAGGTATTTGATAACCAAACAGAATGAACTTGCCATCATCATTCATGAAATGGAATCAGTTACCCAAGAGAGTAATCAACGAAAGTCAAAAGCTCCCGAATTTCAGAACATGTAGCTCAAGTCGACTGGAGCAGCCTACTTGAGGTGTTCGAATACATGCGGAAATTGGGTCCTTGTTGCTACAAAACCATCACGCGTACAGACATGTTTGGCAAGCTTCACCTCGTAAGCCTTTTATCAAATCATATACGCAACTTACATGTTTAACTAACATGCAAGTGTTTGATTTGTTGCATAATAATAAAACATTTGTTTACATTGTTCAGGGCTTACCTTTAAAGTTTGGTAAAGAACATATGAAAGGAAAACACATAAAAATCATATTAAGGCATGGTCATGACGATTTCATGCTCGTAGTCGGAAGTACTTATCCACGACACAACAAGCTACTTGGAGGATGGGATGACATTGTCGAAAAATACGATTTAACTATCGGAGATACAATTGTGTTCGTCGTTGAAGAGCCAAATCCATGGAAAATGGCAATAGTACGTAACAAATAATAAGGCAGACCAATGTTGCACATGTTTTTTCCCTTCCTCCAAAGTACAACCTTGTAAATGTGTTGTTCGTAGACATTTTTCAATAGTTTACGGAACATTCTACAATATCATGTCAAATAAGTGTTGTACTCAATTTGGTTACAATAAACTACAAACATGCATATGGTTGATGTTGTCACAACAAAAAACCTAAGAGATGGATAATGAAACAGCCCACAACAGAAGCATCAAAATCATATAAGAACAGAAGTTCAAAGATACCCGCATAATAAACATAAGGTCAAATTCTAACATCATCAACCATAAGCATTGTCAGTTTACATGCTACTTAACAGTCTTCACCAACATTTGATTGCAACATTACAACACATAACTAAAAGCAACATAAAAATAAGAATAAATTTTATTTTACACTAAAACCTTTTTGGCCACTTTGAAGTTACACCACAACCTTTTTTTTCTCACTCAACACTAAAACGTTAGTCAATACTTTGAGTCTACACAAAGGTTAAGTTTTTTTTCCAATCAACACCAAAACCTTGATGATAAATTACACCAACTACCAAAACCTTTTCAGTTCACCAGAAATAAATTATGTACCACCTTGATGATAAAAAAACAAAAGAAAAAGTATAAAAAAGATTGCTTGTATAAGAAGAAACATGTAATTATATTATTTTGATGAGAAGAAGTATAATCAGAAGAATTAATCGTATATAATATGGAAAGAGAGACATAATTGTACGTGGCCATAGTTGCAAATTCTTTGGTAGGATGTGGTTCTTGATTGTTAAATATTTAATAGCCATTCTGATGTAAATATGCCGACTTTGCATAATTGTTATAAGAATAATAATAGGGAATCATAAAAATAGTTGTGGTTCCTTGAATTCTTGCAATATAGATGAAATGAGGGCATTAAAATATTTGCCACCTCCTTGATCTCATTACAATATACATGATTTAAAAATGAAATTTACATCTAATGTATGACAAACAAAATACATATATGATATCTTCATTCTCTTTCTCTCTCACTCAATTATGTCTCTCTTTCAACATTATGTACGATTAATTCTTCTGATTATACTTATTCTCATCAAAATAATGTAATTACATGTTTCTTCTTATACAAGCAATCTATTTCATAAATTTTCTTTTGTTTTTTTATCATTAATGTTGTATATAATTTATTTCTGGTGAGCTGAAAAGGTTTTGGTAGTAGGTGTAATTTATCATCAAGGTTTTGGTGTTGATTGGAAAAAAAACTCGACCTTTGTGTAGACTCAAAGTGTTGACTAACATTTTAGTGTCGAGTGAGAAAAAAGAAGGTTGTGGTGTAACTTCAAAGTGGCCAAAAAGGTTCTAGTGTAAAATAAAATTTTCCCTAAAAATAAAGACAGTAACAATTAGCTATCCCCTTTTGAGTGACATCGAGTAAATCAACATGACCATTTACTCGTAGCAAAATGAAGGGAATTGATAATTGTTAAATAGAAATCCTACAAACCATTAGCATTTGATCTAGAAATCATGTTTTGCTTGGTTGTTGTGGTGAAACCACACAAAATTATGTACACATTATGTAACCGATCCCCTCATATTTTTCTGCCCATGATCAACCGAACCATATCCTTGCGGTGTTCCTTGCTAGCCCTGATAAAAGTTGAAGTCAAACTAGGTGTGCGAACAATGTGCTGTTTGACAAAAATGGCCTGGTCACCAGTAGCTCTGTTATTTCCTCCAGAGCATCTATGACTTTGTTGTATTTTGTGTCGAATACTACATCAAGGAATGATAGCTTCGAGTTCAGTTCCTCCAATATCCTTGTGTTATGCCCACAGACCTTCTCAATCAATTGCACATATGGTTTAGCTATCATGGCAGCTTTGTCTCCTTTCTCGAGCTTCTGGTGCTTCACATATGGGGTAGGAGTTGGGTACAGATCAGGTCCGCTCATACTTGTTCTCATCGTTGGAAGGCTCTGAGTCTGCTGCACGTTACCTATTACATTAACAGGGGGCCCTATAGTAGATGCACTCATCTAGCTTGTCACATCTTTCTCCTCCATGTCCAGATCAACAATGCCCTCCATGTTGGGCTTATAAACATCTTGTGGCACTGGTTCATCAACTCCATCAAACCCAACAACCCCTTCTCCAGTCACTTGATCATTTCCAAACCACTCAGCCCATGTGTCATTGTAGGGGAAATCTTTGCGCCTTAAACCCTGGCATCTTTGTATTCCTATATAAATAAACCATATAAGTAATTAGATGACATAGTTGTAAAAAATACCCAGGCACCTGAGTCAGGTGTAATGTGCAAACACATATAATCAAAAAGGCGCTAAGTAAATCCCATCTTACTGTTATTGAATTGCATAAACCCTAACTAGCATGCATTGAATCCATCACCATCCCATAATAGGGTGTTTATCTACTCATGATATGCGAAGACATAATCAATAACATAGATAAACACTAAATAAACATAATTGATTACCAAATACCAAGAATCAAGAGTTGATACAGATTTACCAAATTGTATCACGAACCCTAGGTAATAACGGAAGAATCTTGAATCCAATCGGTAGAAAGTATCACAAGTATGCTCCCAAACAATAATCTCTAATCTATTACAAGAATAATCGGTTCAATTACCTCCAATAATAGGTAGATAATTGCCTTGGAAAAGTTCTAGGTTGAGAGCAAAGTTGAAAAGAAGATAATCAATTAAAATTGAGTTCAAAGACTATATCTTCGATCAGACGAATAATAGATTTGGCGTACGACACAGTGCTTTGGTGTGCGCCAAGCGTCTCGCCAAGCATCTCGAAGACGCTTGGCGTACGCCATGGATACTTAGCGTGCGCCAAGTATCCTAAGTTGCCTGGTTCCGCACTTTGACTCCAAATTTGGTATTTTTGGCCTTCCCGCTTCGCTTCTAGCATCCTCTTGAGGCATTGGAACTCTGTATTCCTGTAAATGCATATAAAATGCATCATTTTGCCTCCAATTAACGCGGTTTAAGCCAAATACCTACAAAACACACAAATAACAAAACAAGTAAAAATACTCTATGAAAACTAATGAAAACTATACTTGAGAACGACAATAAAACGGTAAAAAATACCAAATGAGACGGTGTAAAACCAACTCATCAGTTCCCAACATGCAAATCAGCAATAATAATTCCATGGTCATGTTACTCAAGTGTAGTAACAACACAAGCAATTGTTGCTCTCTTTAATCCATTCCTAATCAGTCCCTTAAACAAACTACCAACACAAAACATTAAAACACATCTGATTGAAGCAGAAAATGGATACACAATCACAACTCACCCAAATGTTTATCATACAACAGGCGTTGATACAGTTCATATTCAACAAGTTCTTACATTAATTCATCAATCGACCACAAACACCACAACAAATACCCAAATTATAAACAACGAATTCACAGGTAATCGGTTACTAAAATTAATAATTTGTTCACCAAAGTGTGCGAAACATACCTTCAGTTGATGGTTCATGGTTGCAATCGGTTCCGTTCAATTCGCAAAGGTTTCTTTTCTCTTCAGACAAGCCTTTTTTTTTCACAAACCAAGAACTGAAATGTTGCTTTCAGCTCGTTGTAGTGTTAAACCTAGACACGTGCATTTTAGACTATAATCATAATGAACTAGGACGAATTAAAAACACTTTATCCTACGTGTACCAAAGCCCAATATTATCTCCAGGCCAAAACCCAAGAATTTTCGGTTCTCCAAACCCAAGCCAACTCCTCCACGTAGACTGCAACAACCAATAAGAAGGCTACCCCTCGATTACGGCCTGGTCAGTTGGCCCACTTAAACCTCAGCCATGAATTAGCCAAACACGAAAATGGGCCTAAAATGGCCTTATAGAACGGTCCATCTACAATACCAAACGGAGCGTTAGTATTCATCCAAAAATTGTATTACAATCCAATTATCTAAATTTTAAACCAAATGGACTCTCAACCTTTACAAACTTTAATCCAAAGCTTGTCAAATGTGAAGGAATCTAGTACGTACAATTGAACTTGGCATCTCCCGAGCTAACTTGGCATGCCATTGAAATAAATTGGATTTGGTACATACACCGCCATACAAATATGATAGACGTGAAATGTCCAATGTTCTAATTTCCTCCCTCTATACTTTTGTCGTACATGGCCAATGTGCTCTCTCTTGATTAACTAATTACTAATTTAACCTAATGACTACATACAAATCACTATTACGGTCACGGGCCATAACTAAATCATTTTTAAAAAAGTGGAATGAATAAACTTTCCGTGAATGAATTGACACAAGAAGGTGACACAAGAAGGTAGCTAGGTGGGGTCATAAAGAATTATGAGTGTCTCATATTGGAATATATAAAAGGGTTCATGCTGACCCATACCAAATTTTATTACAATTAATGATCTTTTGTGTTACAACATTATATTAATAGATGACTTGCTGAATTACATCATTATATTAACACATGACTCTCTGAGTTACAACACTGTATTAACTCATGTCGAGTCTTTTTTGTAATACTTAGTGCCAAATGGTTTTTGGTTAGAATTTTCACATATATAAACTTCTAGGAAGTGTTTCGTATAGTATTAGAACTTTGTTTTTAACTCGATTTTATTAATTTTAATTGAGAAATCCTAAAGTTTACTAATATTAATTACCTTGCCCTCCTTACAAATCGACCACACATGTACATGGGACGGGAAGTATCCATCCGGAACATGGTGGAAGCAATATATATGAGCAATCATATGGTACTCAGTGGTCAGGACTTATCATCTCTTTGTCGAAGCACATTTAGTAAAGCCGATAAATATTGTTGATTGGAGTTAATGCATACACCACACATGCAGCTGGTGCTGGACATCTTAACCTCTAGTAACGTGACGCGACTCAACTATCATCTATGTATTTATGATTATGATAGGGTCCGGATTTTTGAGGTTAGCCAAACAATTCACTACGTTAAAAGATGACCTACAAGGGATTTTTAACACGATTCACCTAGAATTAAGGTTTGATTTGTACGATTAAAAGTATCTTAACTGGAACACACTTTTGACGGTGAAAATATGTTTATTCAATGATCAACTGATTAGGGTTAAGCCTTAATGATTGTACTTATACCAACTATACCTGACAACATTTTAAGTAGTCCAGAGTTCTAAATGAAATACATTATATGCAGAAATACATAAAAGATCTAACATAACTACTTGCTTTATCATCTAATTAACACTTTTATATATAACAATCAACGAGCTTATCAGCTATTTAATCAACTATTACTAGCTTATCAGCTTATTTATATAAGTTAGTTTTGCTAAACAGAACTTTAAACTTGAAAGACCTATTTTCAACGCAGTAGGAAAGATCATTTTACATTAGTGCAAGCTATGTGAGTATAGATGACTAATATAGTCTTAATAATAAAAACAAAATACTATTACTATTTATATATTTGAAACGGACATAAAAGGAATACGTACCTCGGCAAGTAGATAAGACTCGCAACTATTAACCAACTGTATTTATTACTCCATTTCCAAACCCACCCCCCATTACTTCCATTCATTCATTGATTCATAGTTCCCGTTACAGCAAGTCATCAATCACACGCACCAACTCAATTAATTCAATCTACCAATACCATATAACACTTAGATCGACCATTCACTAGCTACTTCTACTTCCCATATCGGAAAGAAAATAAAAATGAAGTCTTGTTTAGTTACATGTAGTATCTTTGTGGTGGTATTCTGGTTCGGATTTGCGACGTGTGACATTAACCAGGATAGGGCGAAATGCGCGAATCAACTGGTTGGGCTAGCAACATGCCTGCCTTATGTGAGCGGGCAAGCGAATGCTCCGGCGATCGACTGTTGCAAGGGGTTCAAGGAAGTAATTGCGAAGAGTGCTGAATGTGTGTGCCTTTTGGTTAAGGACAAAGATGATCCGAGCCTTGGTCTTAAGATAAACGCGACTAGGGCGCTCAGTCTTCAAACTCGCTGCGATTTGCACACTGATCAAAGTATCACTGATTGCGCCAGTAAGTGCATTGCTACTTTCATATGCTCTCTTTTCCACTTCAAATTATACTTATTTACTACTCCTCCCCGATTAATTCTATACATTAGTGTTGAGTCAGTTGATTGTATTTACACGTATTTTAGTTGAAAAATTAAAGTAAAATATACTAAAAGATAGTAAAACTTTGATAACAGCTTTAATTTAGTAGTGAAATAAACATATTTCTTTTAGTCTAAATTTAATATTTGTAATCACTTGTTATCCGTACCATAGTTTTCAATTTTTCTATAATACATAAAATTTCATCGTGAATGTAAAATGAAAAATGTTTTAGTTAGGTGACTATCGATTCAAGTTGAGTTTTCTCAATTCGAATTTGCTTCTCATTTTATACTATGGTACTCAAGTTGATTTACAATCAACTTTAAAATTCAAATTAAACTTGCGATCCTATATCATCAAAGTTCAAAAATCAACTCTATCAACCCCCAATTTAAACTCAGATTCAAGTCTACTGCCAAAATACTCATAATTTTTAGATAGTCCAGTGTATTCTTTCTTATTGCACATGAATAAAGACAAAAGTTGTGTGTTTGTGTAAGTGCTCTTTTGAAATACTCCATCCCTTTGTTTATAAATCGTTGCCATTTGTCATTTCTTTAATTCTTTAAAGTTTAAAATCTACTATCCCCACTTATTATTTTAGTCACTCGTTATATTTTATCTATCTTATTTTTAAAAAATATTATGTCCCTTACATTTTACCATTCCCTACTATATTGTTCCATTTTACTTAAAATTTGTATAGAATCAAATGGTAAACCTTTTAAAAGAAGAGTATATATGAATTTTTCATATGAGAGACTACCTTCAGGGTGTTTGGTTTCTCGGATAATTTGGAGTATTACATTGATTCCATGTCAGATATCTTGTTTGGTCGTAAAAATCCAACCCAATATGTATAACAACAATGTTTTTAATTTGTTTGTGGCAGATATCCTACATTTGCCACCAAATTCACCAGAGGCAAAAGTGTTTAATGATTTCGCTAACAGTGGCAAGAATTCAAGTTCACCAGTAACACCCACTCCAGCAGGTATTTAATTAAGCCATTCCTTTCTTATCTTTGAGGTATTATTTATATCTCTAATCAAGTTTTATTTCTTTCTACGTTTACTAGGCGCTAGGGGGTGAGATCATTTGATCTCACCCCGAAAATCTAATTGTTCCTATTGTGCAGTTTACATATAGATGAAACATAATTGAATAGTAACTCCGAGTCTTATTTGAATTGAAATACGTTATTCGTACTTTGAATCAAGTAACATACAGTACGTGTATATATATGGTGTGTACCGTGTGATACTAAATGTAGCTGCAAAATCAACAGCAAGTGGAAGCGCGACGGGTGTTGCAAGTCAGTCGAGTGAAGGA
The DNA here is from genome assembly GCA_026545765.1 of Plantago major. Taxonomy (NCBI): domain Eukaryota; kingdom Viridiplantae; phylum Streptophyta; class Magnoliopsida; order Lamiales; family Plantaginaceae; genus Plantago; species Plantago major. The sequence continues at coordinate 93,043,838 of CM048839.1, forward strand.
TGGCAAGTTGAACAAACATGGTTAGTAGGGCTCATCATCACCATGCTCGCCCAATCTTTGTGAACTCAACATCATGAATTCACTTTCTTCTTACTTGCGTTTATGCGTTGTGAGTTGGTTGTCAGCTTGTAATTGGGTTTGTATTCTAGTTTCTTCATTATATGACTAGTTATAGTCGTTCGACAAGAGAGCTTAAATATGGAATGAACTAAGACTCACTCCTTGTAGTTTGTATGTTTGGAGACAATCTGTACTTTTAATATTCTTATTTTACTTCACACCAATTAAACGAGATTCATTCTTTTACTTCATCATTTTCTTAAATTCATGTATTTTTCCTGGGTTTATAGATGTACTAGAAATTGTATAACACGCTACATTCCCTTTGCCTTTCCTTTTTATTTTTTTTGTTTTAACATTTTTCAAATTGACAAACATTCATGCATATTCGGTGTACTTAAATCGATTATAAGGATGTAAGGACATAAGGTAAAATTGTAAAATTGGTGCCAATTGTTGTGCCATTGCTACCGCAGTCTTGGAACGTAAACTCTAAAGGAAGTATTGATCTTCTATACCAACAGCTTGTCCGTGCCTGCAAGTACCTCTCGAGATTGAAGCATCCACGGTAATCTTAATCTATCCAGTCGCAGGGGGCCCTGCCATTTTGTTTGAGGTTCTGGCGGATGGGGGTGGTGGAACTGGACATTGGCGTCAACAAATCGCTTAAGATAATATTTACAGTTCCAATACATGTTGTTATACTAAAATAAGTCCTGCTTAAGTCGAACGACTTAACACGAACGGATCGCTACGAGCTAAGAAGGATTATCGCACTACGCATCTACTATCAAGAAATAATCTATATCTCGGTGGCACCGACCTACGGAACTCGACCAAGAATCTAGTGACAAGAAAGAACGACCGAGAACGTAAAGGAAGATATACCGACCTTAAGAGGTATATTCGACCTATCAACTCCGACGTCTACAACAGGTCCGAGCCTGGACCAGTACTGATTCATATCCCCAAAATCCGAGACACGTGTCATCAAAGGACACGATTCCGAATTTTATGGAACTTGGTCCCCTGACCTTCTTTATAAATAGACCTCATTCATCCCTTCTCAAGGTGAGTAATTTATTACACATCAACTACTTTTCTCTGAAGAGCTCCGAAGCTCGAGTTGAATCACTACCTGGTTTGTCCAAGACAGACCGGCCCTTAAAGGGGTCAAACCCTTGCTTTTCTTAGCCTCACAGGTACTTTTTGGACCTAAGGCGCGCTATTCCGGCCTAAGACGATTTTTACCCTCAACATATTGGCGCCGTCTGTGGGAACTGAGCAAAAACGTCATGCCTCCCAAGACAGCAAGAAGAATCATCAATCCCGGACCTCCTCCAATAATCGACCCACCAGGTCAGACCGAGCTACAAACACGGGCCACTCGGGCTTCATATGTAGCCGGTCCTTCTCAAATCGACGGACTCCTTTCTTTCGCTACTCCGTCCGAGCAAGAACAGAATCTCGAGCCTCAAGGTGAAGAAGGAGACCCATTTCACTAACTCAACACACCGATAGGAACCCCGTTATCGGACGGTACAAGATCCGACTTCTGAGGTGATACCGCAAGAATTCGACGGCATCATCGCGGCCATGGAGACTCGGATCGAGAACCGACTCAGAAGAACCATACCTATACAAGAAGAACATTCTGAATCTCGGACCCAGTTGGTTTCGCACAGAGTCGGACGACCTGCACGAAATCGAACGCGGAACACCAGAGCCACACACCGACCTCCCACCGACTTGAGGGATGTTCTGAACGGACGAACTCGGACGATTCACCTTCCCCTTGAAGAAAACTTAGATAACAATCAAAATGACAGAGATCGACCGGGACCTGGTAATCGTGCCCCGAGTCCAAACCGAGATGCCAACCAACATGAAAGAGAATGTCTTGACAATGAGGACATGTATCAGGAAGAGGATCAAGTTCAATCCTTTACCAGAGAAGAAATTGCCATCCGACAAAGAGCTCTCGCTGTCGAGCAAGATCGACTAGAGAAAATGGTACGAGCCAGAGAGATTGTGTCCTTTGGGGAACCACTCGATCAGAATCCAAGCCCGTTAAGCCCCGCAATCCGAGCCGCTATTATGCCAGAAAATAGAGTTGTACCCACTAACCTCGACAAGTGTGACGGAACCACTTGTCCAGTGGGGCATCAAGTTAGATACGAGTGTGCACTAATGGATTCAGTAAACACATCCATGCTCAGTCTTTTCCCGGAACGTTCTACGGAAAGGCAATGGATTGGTGGCTAGAGTTGAAACCAGGATCGATTACCAGTTATCAACAGCTGACAAACACTTTCGTCCTAAACTTCGATAACTATCGGACCAAGAAGAAACCCATTACCGACATGGCCAACCCGGTACAGAGAAACAACGAAACTTTGAGAAGTTTCATAACCAGATTCTATGATGCCTTGCTATTAGTGGAAGGACATTCCTTGAAAGAAAAGGTGGGATACTTGTACTCTAACACCAAACACGAGGGCATACGAGCATTAATCTCCGAAGGAAGGGTGAAGAATGAACGAATGTTGGATGATGCCGTGGAAGGCTTCATGGCGAGAGAAGAACACATGAAACATTATCCCACCTGCACTGAAGAAAAGAAGGAAAGGAACGAGAAGAATGAGACAAGGACTCAACAGAATTCTCGAAATGAGAGAAGAAATAATGATAACCATAGAGGACTGCAAACTCGGAGAAGAAGCCCTCCGAGAATATACGCCAACTATTCAATTCTAAGTTCCCTAAGAACTGAGATCCTAGCAGCAATTGAAGACAAAGGCTATGGGTTCCAATGGCCCAAGAAGTTCAAAGAAAACCGACAATCAAGAGTCTCGAACCAATACTGTCGTTTTCATAAACAACCTGGGCATCAAACTGAAGACTGCATAGATCTCAAGAATGAGATAGAAAGATTGATCGAGTTAGGATATCTGAAGAATTACATCCTCCGTCGAGACGAATATCAATAGCAGACAAGGGGGACACGTCATAGGCCACGTTCCCGAGAGAGAACTCCCAATGAACGACCCGAAAAGAATGCCAGAACTCAAACAGCTCGAGATGATAATGAGCAAGGTTATCACGAAGATTAAGAGAACGCACCTCAAAAAGGGGTAATTTGCTCTATCACAGGAGGACCTGCAGGGGGTGACAGTCGCAAAGCTCGAGAGTTGATGGCTAAAAGCATCAAATGATCAGATGATACCATGGTCAACTCCATCCGAAAAGGAGCCAACCTTATTTCCTTTGATGAATCGGAGGCTCCTCCACCATGCGTTGGACAAGGAAAAATCTGTAATCCAGACTTACCTCTAGTCATCAAATTGGATATTGCCAACTATGCCGTTACTAAAGTATTGGTCGACACTGGAAGCTCTGCCAACGTCATATTCACGGATACCCTGGCAAAAATGGAGCTGAAACCCGAAGGACTGAGAAGTGTCACAACATCTTTACAGGGATTTGGAGGAGCAAAAGTGAAACCACTTGGAAGCGTCTATATGACAGTCTCAATGGGACAGATGCCATATAGAGTAACCCGAGAAATGCAATTACTTGTAGTAGACTCACCTTTTGACTATACAGTCATGTTCGGAAGGCCAGGCATTAATACTTTCCAAGCAATCCCCTCTACTTTTCATCTCAAAATGAAATTTCCAACCCCCCACGGGATAGGAGAAGTAGTAGGAAACAGAAGAGAGGCATGGGAATGTTATTCCCTGTTGGCCAGACGAATGTCAATGCGTCGACTAAAGGGAGGTTCATACACGGACCTTGATCCGAATCAAGGTACCAAAAAGATGTGCTTTCCAATCCTCACCAAGGTGGGAAGTATACAAGAGTACAAAGTCATCCCGGAACAACCCGCGGGTCAAACTCCCAAGAAAATATTTCTCGGTGAGAATCAGATTGAACCCCAATGTGAGACCAAAGAAATACAGGTGCTGGAGGATGATCCCGAGAAAGTCACAAAGATAGGGACAAGTATGACAATAGAGTCCGAGCTCAAGCTAACTACTTTCCTAAGGGCAAATATGGACATCTTTGCATGGGGAACTGAAGATCTCATAGGGATCGATCCAAGGATTATGGTCCACATCCTACACGTGGATCCGAGCATACGACCAGTCCGACAGAAGAAGAGAGACCATGGGATAGAACAGGATAAGATCATTGCCGGGGAGGTAGAAAGACTACTAAAAACATGACATATCAAGGAAGCCCATCACTCAGAATGGTTATGCAACGTTGTTTTGGTGCAAAAATCTCCTGGAAAGTGGAGAATGTGCAATGACTTTACCACTCTGAATCAATTCTGTCCTAGGGACCCTTACCCGCTCCCAAGGATAGATGTCCTAGTAGATTTATTGCAGGTTGCACACTCCTAAGCTTCATGGATGCATTCCAGGGCTTTTATAAAATCAAGATGGCTAAAGAAGATATAGCAAAACAGCTTTTGTCACCGCAGGAGGAGTTTACTGTTTCAACGTAATCCCTTTTGGACTCCGAAATGCAGGTGCTACTCATCATAGACTTGTCAACCAAATGTTCAAGGAAGAAATTGGGAAGACAATGGAAGTATATGTGGATGACATGCTGGTAAAGAGAAAGGAGGAAAACCAACACGTCACCCACCTAACCAAGTGCTTTTCTATACTCAGAAAGTATGGGATGAAGCTTAATCCCGCAAAGTGTACCTTTGGAGTGAAGGGAGGAAAATTCCTGGTGTACATGGTGACTGAAAGAGGAATTGAAGCTAATCCTGACAAAATAAAGGTAGTCCTGGACCTTCCTCATCCAAAGAACTTGAACGAAGTACAACAGCTAGTAGGCAAGGTTATCTCACTCAGCCGATTTATATCTCGATCAGCCGAGTAGAGTTTACCGTTCTTCAAAGCTCTACGAAAGACTGCAAACTTTGAATGGACATACGCTTGTAGGGAAGCCTTCGAAGAACTAAAGAAGTACCTGGTTAGTCCACCTTTTTTGGCTGTCCCAGCACCAGGGGAACCCCTGTACTTATATCTAGCAATAAGTCCAGAAGCAGTAAGCTCGGTAATGGTCAGGATATTCAAGAACGGACACCTTCCCGTCTATTACCTAAGCAAAGCACTTACAAGCGCCGAGAAGAACTATTCGAAAATTGAGAAACATGCTTTCTGCGTTGTCAATGCAGCTGCCAGATTAAAGCCATACTTCACGTCATATGAGGTGATAGTCCTTACTAGTCAACCACTAAAGCAAGTTCTAGGGAAACCAAAGAAGTCAGGACGCCTAGCCAAATGGGCCATTCAATTAGGAGAACTTAACATTTAGTACTAAGCGCCTACAGTCAAGAAAGCCCAAGTTCTAGCTGATTTCCTGGCCTCCTATCCGCCAAGAATGGGAGACGAAGTACCCGGCGCCGAAAAGAACGAGTCACTCACCCTGGTGGCACACTTGTCCGAGCAAGTAGCAAAAACGTCGCTGACAACTCCTCCCCTGATCAGGACTAGGTTATGAAAGAGCAAGAGATAGTATTGCCCCCACCATCACCTGGTGAACCTCCACAGGACACCGTCATCATAAATGCCGATAACCAACAAAAGGACGAACCAGTTGAAGAGATATGGCAATTATATGTTGATGGATCGGCAAGTCACGGCACTGGAGACGTGGTTTCACTACTATTAAGCCCAGAAGGAGCCGAGTTAGAATATGCAATCAAACTCGACTTTAATGTTACCAACAACGAAGCCGAGTACGAAGCATTACTAACTGGGCTAAAGCTAGCAAGATCAGTCATGGCTGGGAGGATACGAGATCATACCGACTCTCAACTGGTATAATCCCAATTTTCTGGTGAATTCTCAGCAAAAGGACCTTCCTTGATCAAATACCTTGAGGTCCTTAAGAACACCGTTAAGCACTTTAAAGAATTCACGCTGTCTAGAATTCCAAGGGTAAAGAATGAGAGAGCATATATTTTGTCTAAACTCGCTTCAGCATCAGGAGCCATCGATACCCGTAAAGTCGTCCTCATGACTTCTAAGGTACCATGCATCTCAAAAGAATTGATCGCACCAACCATCTTCGCAATTACCTCAGCTGAGGATTGGAGGTTTGACTTGATCAATTACTTCACCAATGATACCCTACCTTCCGATAAGTACGAGGCTCGCAAGTTTCAAAACAAGACCTTGAGATATTTTACGATTGGGACGGACTTGTACAAATGATCCTTTGGAGGGACCCTCATGCGATGCCTCAACTATGAAGAAGCAAAAATTGTGCTAGCAGAAATTCATCAAGGTAGTTGCGGTAATTATTCCGGTGGTCGATCACTGGCGCAAAAAGTAGCCCGTCGATGTTATTTCTGGCCTACCATGCTAAAAGATTCTTTTCAATTTTCGCGAGGATGCAACGATTGCCAAAAGTTTGCTAACATTCCTCACCGGCCTACCTTACCGATGATCCCCTCGAACATCACGTGCCCATTAGATATCGTCGGCTAGTTACCGGTTGGTATAGCCCAAAAGAAGTTTATCATCGTGGCAGTCGAATATTTCTCTAAGTGGGTTGAAGCCGAAGCCATGTCCATTATCACAGAAGAGAAAGTGATAGACTTTGTCTGGAAGAACATAATATGCAGATTTGGTCTTCCTAGGATACTCGTGGCAGATAATGGAAGACAATTCTCTGGGAATAGGATGAAAGAATGGTGCAAAGAATTGAAAATCGAGCAACGATTTACTTCCGTTGGATATCCCCAGGCTAACGGACAGACTGAAGCAACCAATAAAACCATTGTCTCCAACCTCCAGAAAAGGCTTCAAGAATCAAAGGGAGACTGGGTGGAAGAGTTAGATGGAGTTTTATGGGCCTATCGTACGAGTGCAAGAACCTCAACTCAAGAAACTCTGTTTGGATTAGTCTATGGATCTGAATCCATAATCCCAGCAGTGATCGCCATAGAAACTCTGCGAATCCAAGGATATTCTCCTTTCGAAAACCACCACACTAGAGTCTTCGACTTGGACATGCTAGATACTGTCCGAAGTGATGCATTGGCAAGAACGATGAATTACCAGTCTATCATGGCAAGATCTTACAACAAACACGTGCAGGCCAAGAACTGGAGATTTGGTCCTCCGGCGAGCTGATATCTTGAAGCCTGTTGGGAAGTTGCAACCCAAATGGGAGGGTCCCTTCAAAGTGGTCCGAGCCAACTTGAATGGAAGTTATGAACTAGTGGATCCAAGAGGCGAAGAACTCAAACGTACTTGGAACGGGAAGAATCTTCAGAAATTCTATCCCTAAAAAAGCGCTAGAACTTGTTTCTCTTTTTTGCTTTTTAATTACAAGTATTTTGTAATAATTTTCCTAACAAAGTTCATGTAGATGAAACCACAACTTTCAACTTATCACTGTATTCAAGTCTCTTGCAGTTCACGTTTAGAAGTAGTATGCTACTCTTGATTACAGTAAAGTCAAAACCAACACTTTCATTTGAAATAAAATGATTGTATGGTACAAAGGTTACATATACAAAATATGATAATCTAACAAGAATACAAGACAAGTAAGGCTCTTCCTTCCTCGAGTCGGACTCAACCGACCTTTACGAATCAAATCACCTCAGCCCCAAAAGTGATCTCGGAACAACGACCTCAGTGACCTGTCTTCGCTTGCGAGTAGAACTTTAAAGATACTCTAGTAAACGAAAAACAAGTCACGGAGGATGATGGACCGAGACATAAACACAAGTTAAAGACCGAATGAAGGAGACCTCACCGACCCTCGGAAACAATCACCTGAGCCCGTTCCTCGGTAGTCTAAACCTCGGTGACCTGCCCTCACTTACGAGTTTTAAATCTTGAAGAGTACCCAAGTAAATGAGAGGCAGGTCACGGAGGCCAAGAGACCAAGAAGGGATCCCATAAGAAAGAACGACTCCGAGCTCTCCATCTTAATCCGACGCGACTAGCAAAAATGATCCAACCTGTGAAAAATAGAAAACGCAAAATATCAAAGTCAAAAAACACAAGGTTGTACTCACCGAAACGAAATGAGTATACCTAGAAAGGACAGATACCCGACCCTCAACGCAACTCGGTCAAACAAGCTGTTTCCTCGGGATATCCCAACCTTGGTTACCTGTCCTCATTTACAAGTTTGACTCCGGTCAGCACCCGAGTAAATGACCGACAAAGTAACCGAGAAGAAGTTATTGCTATAAAAGAACCCACGATTGATCGGCAGAATGATAAACTACCGACCCAACAAAGTACGGAACTCCGAACTGTGAACCCCCCCCCCCCCCCAACCGCCCTAAGACAAATACAAAAAATTCTCTAAGTGTGGTGAGGAGGGTCACAGCCCCGAGCCCCATACTATATACAACTCGGACTTTCAGTACTATAAAGGGAAAGAAAAGCAAGACAAGGTAAAAGTGTGAAAATAACATTTTACCTCATCCGTATTTATAGGAAGCAAACACCCATCAGATGTCGCCACGTGTCACGATCCGGCGGCCAGGCACTGAAAAGACGCAATAATAATGGGAGAATTGACCGCAACGTCTTCCCGAAATAGACATTTGATCTGACATAAACGATAGGTCGGGTCCGAGCCACCGACCAGTTTTGAAAATATCCTAAATATTTTCTATCTTTTTAATCAAGACTAAAAATCTTGATAGGTCGGGTCCGAGCCACCGAACACTTTTGAAAATATCCTAAATATTTTTTGTCTTTTTAATCAAGACTAAAAATCTTGATAGGTCGGGTCCGAGCCACCGACCACTTTTGAAAATATCCCAAATATTTTCTATCTTCTATTTTTTTAATCAAGAATAAAAATCTTGATAGGTCGGGTCCGAGCCACCGACCACTTTTGAAAGTATCCTAAATATTTTCTATCTTTTAATCAAGACTAAAAATCTTGATAGGTCGGGTCCGAGCCACCGACCACTTTTGAAAATATCCTAAATATTTTATATCTTTTTAAATCAAGACTAAAAATCTTGATAGGTCGGTGAAAATTTTCTATATGAGTCCGAGCTACGAATATGATATTGGAATTAAACAAACAAAGACATGCAAACGTAAACAAGCAAGTCAAGGCATTCATAATAGATTCCGACCCATCACCCACACCAGCAAAAATACTTGGATAGGTCAAGGGTGACCAAGTTGGAGTCAAAACAAAATAAATACTCCCTCACAAGACCGAGGGAGATAGCCTTAATCAAAGTTAGAATTCAGATTGTTCGGAAATTGACAAAAAATAAAAAGTGCAACAACATATTTTAACCGAGCACAGACGCCCGGCCATCAATCCAGATCGATGGGGCCTTCTTCTTGGTGTGAATTTGCCCCAACATTCCCCTCGGTCGGATTCACCTGCTCGACCATGTCAACATTCTCCACATTCTCGTCCAGATCGACATCCAGGAGCTCGACATCATTGATGACAGGCAGAGTTGGCACCGAGTCATCATCTGCCCGGACATGCCCTATGATGGGCCCTGGCAACTTCATCCACGGATCGTTGGCCACTTTCCAGTCCGACTCCAGCTGGAGACATCTGGCCTTTATGACTTGGGGCAGCCAGCTCAGATAGAAGGTTACCGCCGAGGCATTGACGTTGCTTGGAGCTACCATTGACCAGAATTCACTCTGAAAGAGTTCTTCTTGATCGATCTCCACAAGGAGTGATTCCATGGTAGGCCCAAGCTTTGGATCAACCTGCTCAGGGGTCGGCTCAAGTAGGAGATATCTTAAAAACGTTTTTTCAATTTGATTAAGTCCTCGACCTACAGAAGCTCGGAAATTTCACATCTATCTTTACAAGATACATGGAAACGGGAGACTTATGTTATACCAAAATAAATCCCGCTTAAGTCGAATGACTTAACACGAACGGATCGCTACGAGCTAAGAAGGATTAACCAAATCGCACTACGCATCTACTATCAAGAAATCATCTATATCTCGGTGGCACCGACCTACAGAACTCGACCAAGAATTTAGTGATAAGGAAGAACGGCCGAGAACGTAAAGGAAGATATACCGACCTATCAACTCTGACGTCTACAACAGGTCCGAGCCTGGACCAGTAGTGATTCATATCCCCAAAATCCGAGACACGTGTCATCAAAGGACACGATTTCGGATTTTATGGAACTTGGTCCCCTGACCTTCTCTATAAATAGACCTCATTCATCCCTTCTCAAGGTAAGTCATTTATTACACTTCAACTACTTTTCTCTGAAGAGCTCAGAAGCTCGAGTTGAATCACTACCCTGTTTGTCCAAGGCAGACCGGCCTTAAAGGGGTCTAACCCTCGCTTTTCTTAGCCTCACAGGTACTTTTTGTAGCTAAGGCGCGCTATTCCGGCCTAAGACGATTTTTACCCTCAACACATGTAAAATAGATTCATTTTTAGCAACTCTTTTAGCATTACAAACAGAGCAAGTCGATTGAGAAAATTAAGGATCCAACTTCTTAATGTAACCACACAAATGGAATAATATGAAAGATTTTTTTTTTATAAAATTCAATATACCTCACATCACATGTTTACATATTCCATTTGAATTACAATCAATGATAAATCATCTAACTAATAACTCAATTCCAAGAAACATAAGTGACAAGCTCCATTCGGAGGAATAACACTACCATTGCGGAGAAAATTATGCCATGAGGATTCGATCCCATCATCTCATGCTTGTAGCTGCAGCTCCCTTATCACTCGGCCACCTTATGACTCCCCAAAAACATCTTATATTGATCAAATAAAAAAAATCCAAAATATTTCATATAAAGAATGGGAGATTGTGTATAAGAAGAGACACACTTTCTAATGTCATGCGAACTTATGGATGATTTCAAAAGATAATCCGTGTGACTCTAACCTATTGCTTAGATATGTGTTCGGGATCATGAGTGGCTTTATGCATGTATCGGTCCGGTCATGTATTTAGCAAGTACTAATCAGATGTTTACAAGATTATATGATGGATTTACAAGTATAACTTAGGGTTGCTCAAATGATACAAACCTGTTAATTTATATTTACGGATCATATATCTGATCCGTAGGCTAACAAATGGAATCATGTATCATCATTTTAGCTTTGTTATATTGTCCTAAACTCTTGTTACGATCATTTTGCAAGAAATATTTTGGTATCTTCTATTTGTAATCTTAAAATAGCTATATTATTCGGCAATTTTGGTATTTGGAGATTCAAATAGATAATTATTGTCCAAGTAAAGGACATTTGAAGTTTATAGCTAACATGTATTTTGGATATTTGAACAATTACAAGTTGTTACTTAATATATTTGTTTGGTCTTCTGGATATGCAAATTTTTCAGCAAACACCAATATTTAAGGAAAAACGAATCACGAATTGTATAGAATCTGCCCGCATCTATCATTCAATCCGCCATGATCAAATCGAATTACATATTGAGTTTTTCTCCATCTCTATTAACATATATCCACCCGAATGGATTGAATTCGCTCAAACTCGATCCGTCTATAACTCATGGAGAGGATAAACCAAGAAACTAATCCTTTGATGTATCAAAAATTATCAAAAGGTCATTTTCAAAGGAGGAGATCAAACCAAGAATTTCCTTGAAGACAAAAGAGGAGGCAAGGCAGCCCATGTTTCCTCATCTTGGATATCTATTCATTTAGTTTTCTTCGTCTGGAAAATCCACTAAATATTTAAATGCACCATCCTTATGTTTGCAGGGTTGTTAAACGCAACGCATTTTCGGCTAAACGCAACACAAATATTTTGTAAGTTGACAAAAATGCCTCTAGCTAAAAAAAAAAAAATTATGAAATACGAAAAAATTTAAAAAACTCGTATATACATACGAAAACATTATACGAACATGTACGGACAGTAAATAACAACAGTAAACACAAATCGGAAAAAATTTCGAATTTTTTTTTTTTTTGCGAAAAATATTTCGGTTATAAAAATATTTACAAAAAACTTGAAGTAATTTCAAAAAAAAAAAATAAAGGTTATGAAATGGCCGGTTTTAAAACCGGACAGTTCATAATCTGGGTTTTTTTTTTTCTAAAAATTGAAAGTAATTTGGAAATTTAAAAAAAATTACGAAATCACCCTTTGGCCGGTTTTAAAACCGGCCAAATGGTTAAATGGCCGGTTTTAATACTGGCCGGTTTTAAAACCGGCCAAAGGGTGATTTGACCGGTTTTCAAACCGGCCACATCCCATTTCGTATTTTTTTTTCTATTTTTTTTTAATTTGTTTTTGTACTTTTTTAATTGGTTTTAAAACCGGCCAGTTCATAATCTGGGTTTTTTAAAATTTTTTTTATTTTTTTTACAAATTTCAAGTAATTTGGAAATTAAAAAAAAAAGGAAATACGAAGTGGCCGGTTTCATATGGTAATTTGCCTTTTCCAATTTTTTTTTAATCGTTTTGCGTTTTTTATTACATGTTTGTTTAATAACACTACTATACATAACTTGTCTCGATAATGACCAATTGACATCGGTAGAATCCGTTCAAAATTTTAAATTTACATGTATTACTTAATCACGAGCTACTCGAAACATATGCGACTTTTGGCTTCTCTGAAAGACATTGGATTCAAAATTGAGAATGCCATTTTGAGAATCAAAAGAAACAGTATAAGACGATAAAATTATTCTATAATTGGACACTTAAATTTGATCATAGAACCATATCATCTCACCACTACTAGAATTCAAATGAACCTGGGCACTCACCTCACCATCAACACTTTATACTGCTGCAATCAGCATGCCACTAATTTTGTAGTTTAGTGAGCTCATGGCATGCATATGATATGAGTAGATGGATTCCTACCAACACTATACTGTCATAGCTATGCGTTTTATGTCTGGCATGCATTGAAAGACAGAAAAGATATAATTAGGCTTAAGTGTGCTCCATTTTTTTTTTTATCGTTTTGCATTTTTATTACATGTTTGTTTAATAACACTACTATACATAAGACTTGTCTCGATACTGACCAATTGACATCGATACAATTCGTTGAAAATTTCAAATTTACATTTATTACTTAATCACGAGCTACTCGAAACACTACATTGTAAACCACTGACGTAGTCGAACGGCATAATGTTGCTCCCAATGCGTTGTTCTTGCCTCGGTTTGATGCGCCCAGGTTGGCCAGAGTGGTGGAAGTGGACTTTCTCGGCCAACGCGCAATCTAATGTAATGGTTGCCGTTGACAAACGCGATTGTCCACTCTTGATCTACCGATGGGGGGTCCGGAGAAGCTGAATCCATGTCCGTACGACATTCCAAGGGCAAGTATGTGTGAGACCCATGTCTTACATATGAGGAGAATACCCGTTGATACGTCGTAACTGTTAGCAGCCCCATATCTGGTAGTGTAAACCAATAAATGTCTTCGTCTACGCATGATCCTACAAACCAGTTTAGTGCATTCGATATTTCCAGGACCCGGGGTGCCCCCATTTTCGCGATGTATAGATATGCGTTGTCCGTCAACTCCTGAAGAAGATCTTGCCTGACGCGTGGCCACTCTTCTTGTGCATTGTATTGGAGCTGTGCGATACATCTAAATCCACAGTTTCCATCCGAACGAACGTCATTCCAACCTCGAATGTTGCGTAGACCTTGTACTGGCATCTGATTTTGATATAAGAATGAATTACCAGTACTTGTATGCGTGCCTGTATTGTTGGAGGGAGTTTGTTGAGATTGATCGGCAGGTTGATCTTCCCAACTCGACGGGATCCTCCTCCCAGTTGCTCTAGGATTTCTGCCAGCTTTCTTCTTGTATCTGATTGGTGGCTCCTCCAGGTACGTGTATGACGTGCTTCGCCGTCAGTAGTATGACCTGAGTTCCTCCTCCGTGGCAGACTCCCTACGGTCCCTTGCCCAATCATCAAACTGGTCCCGTACTGTTTGTTGCCTTGTCTGGTACGGTTCTCCCATATGAAGTGTACTCCAAAACTCGTGAATATCTATGATGGGATTTATGCTGCTCTTGCTCACACTCTTTTGTTGCTGTTCACATGCGCATGCTAGTCCCCAACTGGTACGCAATGCGTGATCGCATTCACCGGCATCAACGGTGGATCTTTCATGGACCATTAACTTTATAGCGAGATGTGAAACTGCACCTCCAAGCCTGCGGTATATTCCACGGGTCGGGAGATGTGGATGCTTCGTGTGCGATTTCTCAAACTCAGAGCGCATAGCATCATAGTGCATTTGAAGCAGGTTATGCAGCTTGGGGAACCCCCGGTGAAACTTCTGGTTTGAAGCCCCCAACCATGACTTGTACCTGCCATGCGTACCTTCGACCCTGCAATTACATTGTTGAATGTTAGTGATCAGTCGATAGTAGTACATTACGAAATGAATGTAGTACCAAAATTCAATTACCTGTTGGTCGTGTCACAACCAAAGTGCAGGATGTCCTTCGTCCAAGCGTGTACAAATCGAACGTGGTATGGGTCCAACCATGTTTTACGCAAGTACGCGATGAACTTAGGTTGACGAACCCAGGCTTCTACCATTTCGGCAACAGCCTGCTCATATTGGTCCGGAGTACTTGCATAAACGATACGTTCCCATCTTGCCTTCGTCGCACGTTCATACTTTTTGGTACCCAGTAGCCCACTTATATACCTCGTGACATCCTTACATATATGCCTCCGGCACAGTATGTGTGCTGATTCTGGAAATACTTCCTCTATGGCACGCATTGCAACTAGCTCTCTGTCCGTAACAAACACCACATTCTGCATGATGTCCACTATTTGCTCGGAGTCCCTATTCATGGTCGTGCTGTTAAGGCAAAAGCCGCACCAGAAGCACTTAAGGTGGCATTAGCAACTCATATGCAAATGACTGAAGCCGTAGTGAAATCCAACTTTAAAAGTGCTGGTTTCAAGCGTAGCACCATTGAGGCAACTTTAAAAGCACAAATTCTACCACCAGAATCACACACTATCATGTACTTGTTGTGGTTGTTAGGCACATCTCTATTTGTCGACAACCGTCATCGAGTGCCCGGGTTTCTAAGCTTCGTTAACTGAATGAGGTTGACCAGACGCATGGGGAGTCACTGCACTTGCAAATCAAGATGCATATTGGGAATTGCAACACGTATCAATTGCAAAAGATAGATGGTCATTTTTCACTTCGCAGTTCACCTCTATATATATATATATATATATATATATATATATATATATATATATATATATACATACATACAATTTTTACATAACTTTAGAAAAGATCATTTCAATCAAGTCTTTAAACTATTTCAGGCGTGGATATACCGGTATTTTCCACATCTTCAGAGATGGAACTTGGGAACCGACGATGAAGCTTCTATACATCTTATGTACAGAACTGCATTGGACAATGTTAAACCAAATGAAGTATGACATTCAAATAAGTTTTACTCTTCTTTCATTTTTTTTTTTTTTTTAATTATATACACTTATGTTACTTGCGTCTCATGTAATAGGTGAATTGGACACCAATCGGAACAATGGCGGATGAGGCAGTCCCCATATCACAATATAGGGGAATTATTCATTGTCTGAAGGTTATGGAGGCTTACATGCCGGACCGTGTTATGCGGCAGTTCGGATACCCCTAGTACATTCCTAAGGAACTGATAAAACCATTGCTTGTACAGAGGCCACCACAACCATCACTCTACTGATGTTCTCATTCCGTTTGGGACTCATTCGAAGACTTCATGAACTATCGATGTAATTTCGATCAACAAGATGTGCGAGTGCAATTTGGTCATGAAACAATTCCGACGTACGTAAACTGGTTTCGACAACGTACGCATATCCAAGTGACACCGCCCCAATCATTTAATCCAACTCAACAATTCCAACCAGCCACTATGGATCCAGGCGTGGTATGTTTCATATACATTCAATATATACATACACGATGTTTGCTCGTATTATCAAAATCCTTATTTCTATTTCATTTTTATTTGTAGAGGCTACGATTGGTTGCAGCAATGCTCGGACGCATCACTCCACTAAACAGGCAGTATATGCAGATGCAAGACATATTAACGATTGTTGATCAAGTTTGCGAACACTTGCAAGATTTAATTCCAAATTAAGTATCTAGTCTTTCCGGTCACATCATATTAGTACGTTATTTGATATTCTAGTCGTATTGTATATTACTTTTGATGAAGTTATTGATGTAATATTTTCCTATTCAAGTTTGTATCCTTGTTCAAATTTCAAACCCGATTGCAAATTTGAATTAGCAAAACGCAAAAACAAACAAATAATTATATAAATCAATTTATAGAAAGGAAAAAAAAAACAGAATCAATTTCCAAAATTAAAAAAAAAAACCAATTAAAAAAGTACAAAAACAAATTAAAAAAAAACAGAAAAAAAAACCAGGAATCGGATGTGGCCGGTTTGAAAACCAGCCAAATCACCAACCGGCCACATCCCATTTCGTATTTTTTTTAAATTTCCAAATTACTTTCAATTTTTAGGAAAAAAAAAAAACCCCGATTATGAACTGGCCGGTTTTAAAACCGGCCATTTCATAACCTTCTTTTTTTTAATTTTTTTTCGAAATTACTTTAAGTTTTTTTAAATATTTTTATAACTGAAATATTTTTCGCAAAAAAAAAAAAAACATCGAAATTTTTTTCGTTTTGTGTTTACTGGTGTTATTTATTGTCCGTACATGTTCATATAATATTTTCGTATTTGTATATACGAGTTTTTTAAATTTTTTCGTATTTCATAATTTTTTTTTAGCTAGGGACATTTTCGTCAACTTATAAAATATTTGTGTTGCGTTTAGCCGAAAACGCGCTATGCGTTTAACATTGCTGATCTATAAATACCATACCTAGGCCAAAAATAATTATAAAAAATTGATGAAAATATAATAAAGTGTTGGTGTTTGAGAACTTATCACAAAGGTTTTCAACAGTACGTGACTTTTTCCGTTCTTTGTTAGATGCATGAAATTGTTCATATTCTTAACTTAAACCAAAATACAATTACACAGGAACTGATCCTAAAGGAAACACATAGTTTTACAATTATTGATCTCCGGAACAGATCATACAAGTACAAAAAGTTCAGATCATCTGGAACTGTTACTAGTAAGAACTCAGATACGGAGGAAGTTGAGTTATATTACATTGAACCCACTTCCACGATCTTCATATACTACTACATACGCTATTTATCACAAACACTGACATTTGCTCTCGACATTTTGCCTGCTGTTCTATAATATGACTGCATCTTCATGCCAAAAGCATTCGCCAACACCTATTCCGTTAAGAGCATTGGTACATCGTCAATAGGAAACTGCATTCAACAAAATCAACATTAGTCATTAGATTACTAAGTCACAACCAGAAGAATTAAAATGAAAGGGCAACTAATTCGTTTAGCAGAATCAAGCAACATCGTTATAAAATAAGGGAATTAAGTCCTAAGGCTAATAATAAATAATAATATAGCAGGCCTATATTGGGTGGAACCCAGGTCAGAGAGTGAATGTCTCAAGGATACATCACAAGTACATGTTTTTATCATTACAGGTATAAGCAAAACGATTTGCAGCAGGAGGATGTAACCATATAACAGCTCTGTTGTGATTCCTTAGCGTTGAGACTTTAAGCGTAGGTGACACATGGTAAGACGCATACAAGTTGCTATATCTATAATAATATGGCCTCGCCAAACCATGGTTCCAAAATTTTGTTCACAAAAGATATTTCAAACTACTGATGAAAAAGAGACCAGAGGTTTCCGGATTCTTCAGAAATAGTTCATCTCAGTTTCTTTGCAATGAAAGGAGAACCCATGCGCAATAAGCATCCATACAGCATTCAACAGGTTATATCATAATAAGGTTCAGACCTCACACTAAAGAAAATTCCAATCTACACTTAGACATAGAAGAACAAAGCATTAACAATCAATACATTTAAACATTCCAATAAGGGCAAGCTAGACGATCCATCAAGTGTATACACAACTTACAACATACTAGAAACATGTAACGAACAACAAGCAATATCACTAAATAAAGCAATATACAAATGCAAAATGATATCTGCGTACACCTACAAGCTTAAGAAAAATTCAGTTTCTCACTTCCTTTTCTAAACACCCACAAAAAGTTCCTGAATTTAGAACACATTCCCTCATACTACGAATTTTAATCTTTCATTGCACAGGGACAAGCTTTAAGGCAGTGTATACATATACTCCCACCATTTTAATCTTTGCCTCTTCATTTTTCTACACATGCTTCAAAATAGTATATGGTCAACAATTACTCCATCTCGCACCGTCTCATCAAAACCCTAGATCATCTAATATGCAACGGGGGGAACACCTAATAATTACAAATTTACGGACCACCAATCGTCCTAAAATAATCAGAATCAAACATACATCAACACATATCCCACTAACAATACTTGCCTAAACTGAAATCTCTTGTACAGTGAGATCAACTACATAGTCATCGATCACTGTCCTATCAACAAAATACTTGTCTACTAACCCATCAAGAAACTGAAACTTCCTTCAGAGATCATCTCGATTTCCAATTTAACACATTAATAAGGCAAGCAAAAAAGGCATTTCAGAATTCAGACACATCCAAAACACAGCAAGAAAAATGGACTAAAGGTGAAATCTTGAAACACAAGAAACAAGTAGTAGTGTTTTTTCAGACCTGACCAAGCTGTTGCCTCAAGGAAACAGCTTTATCTGTACAAGACCTGACAGTGGAGAACTGACCAACATCAAGCTCCTTGTTGATGATCCCAACAGTGAAGTAGATACTATCAGATGGAGGCAAGTCAACACGAATAGCATCGACATCGAACCAAAAGAAGACCAGCCTCTGCACCTCAATCCCATCCAGGTCAGTAATTGAACCCAATTGGAGCTTCCCTGTGATCTTCTTGTGGTAGTAGATCGTGTAATCGAACTTTATGTAACAGGGTTTCGCCAAGTAAACCTCAAAGGTTCCATCTTCGGAGAGGGTGTAGTTGGTCACAGAGTCAGGTAAGAGTCCACTCGGAAGCCCGAATTTTGGGAGGATTTCGTACACTGTTGGACGTGGAATTGGCTCGGATTGGGTGAGGAAGAAGGAAAGGGAAACAAGGAGGAGGAGGAGTTGGGGTTTGGTATCCATTGTTGGATCTTCTTGAATTTTGTGATTAGGGAAACTGCTAGATGAACAAGATAATGTGAAATTGAAATGGATGCTAGTAGAGTTAAATAGGAGTGAAGAATTTAAGATATACTTCCTCCATTTCAGAAAAATTGTTACATTTTACTATTCTTCATAATAATCGTTTGGCCATAATTCTACTTAAACGATATTAATAACTAAATTATTAAAATTATATAATGAAAATTTAGTAATTAAATTTTTATTATATGATTTTATTAAATTGCTTATTATCGTTTATGAGTAATTAATAAAACTCAAGACAAATAATTCACAAATCAAAAAAATTGAGGGAGTATTTGCTTAAGCATTAGTTTAAGTAAGTGTTTTGAATAATGTGGGTGTTATAGATTTACTGAAAGATATGGACGAACATTAGACTAGTAAACTGTGGTGCTGAGTTTTAGTTTGTTACTTTGTTTAGTGGAGCTAGTAACCTTTATTGCAAGTGAAATATTCAGTAAATTACGGGAATCATAAATTCATAATCTCGGGTTAAAATGAACAAATAAGTTATAGAAGTGGAAACTATAGCTTTAACTAGTAATGTTGGCGAATCAGCAGTAGCGCGACGTTTTCCCGGCGGCAATGGTCCGACATCTATTCACCAGAAACTCAGACCATTCCCCGATTCTCCTGTTTTTGCGGAAAACCGAGCAGAGGAGATACAAGCACAATAAAAGGCGCTTCCGATTTGAAGCGATGTGGCTGAGATCGGATGATTGCGCTCGAGTTATAGATGATCACTGGGATTCCGATCTGTCCTTGCTGGAAAATCTAGAGAGCTGTAGAGTGGGTTTGATGAATTGGGATAGGGCTTGCTTCGGATTAGTGAAGAAGAAGGTCAAGGATATGAAATCGGAGCTGGAAGTGTTACAGAAACAGAGGTTTACGGGTGAGGTGAAGGAGCGAATGAAAGAGTTAAAATTGAAGCTGGAGGAGGAATTGGATAGAGAAGAGATAATGTGGAAACAGAGGTCCAGTAATCAGTGGTTGGCGGAAGGAGATCGTAACACCAATTTTTTCCACTCGAAAGCTTCTCAAAGGGTGAAAATTAGTGAGATTTCTGGGCTGTTTGATGATTCTGAGAATTGGTGCGATGATGAGCATTCTATGGGTCAGATTATTAACAGATATTTTGCCGAGATTTTCAAGTCCAGAAAACCTTCAGAGGAAGAGATTGAAGCTGTTGTGGGTACTATGGGACCTCGTGTCGACTATCGAATAAACCAGGAGCTTAACCGTGTGTTCTCTCCAGCTGAGGTACGAATAGCACTTTTTGACATGTAACCTTTTAAATCTCCTAGTCCCGATGGTATGTCTGCTGTTTTTTATCAGCATTTCTGGAATCTTGTTGGCAATAATGTTGTTGCTTGTGCTCTTTCTTTTCTTAATGACAAAAACCTGGATACTAAACTAAATTTTACCCATATTGTTCTTATCCCCAAATGCAAAACACCAGATAAGATTACTCAGTTTCGACCCATTAGCCTCATTAATGTTATGTTCAAAATAGCCTCAAAAGCTATAACAAATAGGCTGAAACCTTTTATGCACTCCATTACCTCTGAAACTTAGTCAGCTTTTGTTCCTAACAGACTTATAACTGATAACATACTTGTAGCCTACGAAGTGAATCATTTTTTGAAACAAAAAACCAAGGGTAAAGATGTTTTTATGGCTTTAAAACTTTATATGAGTAAGGCTTACGATCGGGTTGAATGGTCAGAGTGCTTAAGAGATTAGGCTTTGAGGATTCTTTTATTGATCTGATTATGCTTACTGTGCGAACTATCTCTTATTCTGTTCTTTTGAATGGAGTTCAGTTAGACCCTTTTTAGCCGGAGAGGGGGATCCGTCAGGGAGATCCTCTCTCAACTTACTTGTTTCTTTTTGTTATGGAAGCCTTCAGTTTTCTTATTTGTCAAGCAGAAGAGAGAGAGGTGTTACGTGGAGTGGCTGTTACTCCACGAGCACCAAGGATCTCTCATCTCCTCTTTGCTGATGATACCCTTTTGTTCTACAAGCCACGCCGGAAGCTGCTTGTGCTATTAGTGATATTCTCCTTTGTTTTAGTCTTTCTTCGGGTTAGGAAATAAATCTGGATAAGTCTACTGTGGTGTTTAGTAGAAATGCCGGGAGTGAGAGGATTGAGGAGGTGAGGGGTTTCCTTCCGGTTAGGGTAGTGGAAAATCATGATAAGTATTTGGGTCGTTCTAAGAAGGAAGTTTTTAGTTGGTTGAGGGATAGAGTGTGGAAGAAGGTCGATGGTTTTGGTAGTAGACTTCTTTCTAAGGCCGGCAAGGAAGTGCTCATTAAATCTGTCATCCAAGCTATTCCTACCTATGTCATGGGTTGCTTTAAATTGCCCGATTACCTCCTTAAAGAAATTGATTCTATTATCGCTAGATTTTGGTGGGGTTATGGCAAGGCGAAGAAAATCCATTGGAAGAATTGGGACTATCTTTATAGGTCTAAGCGAGATTGTGGAATGGGTTTTAGGGACCTTAGATCTTTTAATTTGGCCATGCTTGGAAAACAAATTTGGAGAGTCATTTACTACCCTCAGTCCCTTCTTAGTCGTGTTTTGAAAGCTAAATATTTTCCACATTCTGATATTCTTGAAGCTGTTCCTAAAGGAAATGTGTCTTTTACTTGGAAAAGTATTTGTGGGGCTCTTGATCTTGTTCGTAAGGGAATTCGTTGGCGTGTAGGGAATGGGGCTAGCATCAATATTTGGGATGATAATTGGATTCCTAGAGAGGCTGGCTTTAAACCTTTTACTCCTAATTCTATGGATGTCGAGGGTTTTACTATTTCTTCACTTATAGATTTTTCTGGAAATTGGGATGAGGAGCTGTTGCGGAGTATGTTTTGGGATGTAGATGTCGAGGCTATCCTTAAAATTCCTCTTGTTTCAGGTGGGGCTGAGGATATTTGGGTTTGGAGTCACACAAAACATGGGCACTATTCAGTCAGCAGTGCCTACCATTTAGCCATAACGCTACAGTACCTGGAGCAGCAAAAATGGTTAGGTAGCACTAGTTCTTCAAGGATTATTGATTGGAATTGGGTTTGGAAAATTATTGCCCTAATAAAATCAAGATTTTCCTTTGGAGACTTTTGCATCATTCTTTGTCAGTCTATACTTTGTTGCGCAATAAAGGAATTGACTTGGATGTCTTGTGTCCTGTTTGCAAAATGGGAGAGGAATCTCTAATTCATACTTTCAAGGATTGCGAGTATGCTCGATTATATTGGGCTGTTTCTCCTCTTTCTTATAGTGCAATTTATAATGATGGTTTGCAGGTTTCTTTTTGGATTGATTCTGTGAAACTACAGCTCTCAAAGGAGGATTTTGAATTCTTCATCACTTCATATTGGAATATTTGGTCTCACCGGAACAAACTCATACACGAGGGGAAAAGCTACAATGCAGCTGAGTCGAGCCTCTTTGTGATGCGGTCAGTCTGTACAAGGAGGCGATCCAGTTCAGACCCTCGCCACGACACACATCCACCACATCATTGGTGACCACCGGGAGCAGGAACAGTCAAAATTAATTATGATGCTGTTGTGAGAGTTAATCATTCCAAATCAGGTGTTGGTTTAGTTGCCAGGAATTCAGAGAGAACTCTACTTGCATGGAAGAGAATAAAGATTCATTATGTCACTTGCGTAGAAGAAGTTGAAGCTTTAGCAGCTTACTATGCGGTTCAGCTGGGCTGCGAAATTGAAGCTCGCCAAGTGATCATTAAAGGTGATTGCCTTAACGTCGTCAACCAACTACCGCATCAACGCCTTCTCTTTCTAGTGCAGGTCACATTATAGAAGAAGCCAAGGATCTTGCTAGTTTTTTTCATTCTGTCGAATTTTCTTTTATCAAACATTGTGGGAATAATTTAGCTCATCTTTTAGCTAGTAGTATAGACTCTAATAGTTCTGGCTTCTCTGTACTCCCTGTGATAACCCTGATGTACTGTGGTTTTTGCTGATGATATGAAATCATTTTCTTCTCAAAAAAAAAAAAAAAAAAAAAAACTCGATCACAACTTTTATAATTTTATCCTAGTTAAATGCATAACACCCCTGAGTTATTAATAATGTGCGCGAACCCTTCTGAGTTGACGAATTAGTACGAAACCTCCTTAAGTTATTAAAAATGGACACAAAACCCCCACCCTTTATTTTTAAAATGTGTGAGGTACACTCTCATTAGGTGCGACTATAGATGTTTATTTATGTTATCTTACACCAAATCAATGCAAAAAAAAAAAAAAAAAGGACCATAGTTATTAAAAATATGTGCAAAATCCAATGGAATTCTTATAAAGTCATTGCAATATTCCTTTTACATGAATACTAAATATACATGATGAATTCATATTGTGTGTTGTTTGACTCGAAGTCCAAATTTTCGAAAATATTAAATGACTTAAATTTGAGCTATTAAAAATAGTAAAACTCTACTTTTTTTTTCTGGTTAAATGAACAACAAAAATCGATCACACACTACTGGTTATGTAGCACTGAGATATATAAATAACAACTATAGATAACACTAATTAAAATTATCACTACATATCAACAACATATACCAATTCATTATTAGTCATGTAAACGGAAAAAAGTGAAGACAAAAGATAATAAACTGAAACTATGAATGTTCAGTCCACCTAGTTGCGTTAATTTGGAGTAAGAAAACCTAAAAGAACATCCATTGTGATTGTGGCACCTAACACGAGCATGGCGTAAAAAAAAAAAAGGCTGGAGGGTTCCACGCACATGTTTTAATAACTCAGGGGAGTTTCGCGCACATTTTTCATAGCTCAGGGACTAATTTATTAACTCAGGGAGTTTCACGCATATTTTTTAATAACTCAGGGGGGTTTGGTACTAATTTGTTAACTCAATAACTTAAGGGATATTTTGCATTTAACCCAATTTTATCCACCACAACGAGTTCATTACAATATATAATTGCTTTTTTTTTTTTTGATACTTTTAATACTACAAAAATTGAAAGGAATAATACAATTTCTATCTACTTGAGCTCCATTCACAAGGCCTGTTTACAAGAAAATCACTACTCAGTCAGAAAATGAGAGCTGAATATGAAACCAATTGAAATTCAATAACTAAACCATATTACAAATTCATGAAATGAGATAAGTTGACTACCTAGGTTACATGGTATTTGTTACTTGTAATTTCATGGTATTTCTTTAGTGTTTCGGAGTTATAGTATTCGGAGTCAAATTATAATACTCCCTCAATTCCACCAATTTCTTTCCATTTTGTTTTTGTACAAATTTTAAGAAATTTGAGTAAAAAATGGGTTTATATAGATGAAGTAGTAAGTGTATAGTAAAAAGTAAGAAAGAGAATTGAAAAAGTATAAAAGAGAGAGATTAAAATATTAATAATGGAGATAGTGGGTTCATATAAAAAAAAATGAAAAGTTTTTAATGGAATGCCCAAAATGGAAAAAATCTATGGAAGGGAGACCGTATATGAAGTTGAGACTTATATGATGGACTTCTAATGTACTTGTAATTGATGTGAACATTAAATTGATGAAGTGTAAAAAAAAAAGAATATGAGAAGTGCAATTGCAACTTTTATTCAAATTAGTCATCATCAACGACTAATAATAATCTCAATTAATTAGCCGCTCGATCTCCGTCTCTTCTTTTCTTCTGCTTCGAATTCCGATCTGCTTGACTCTCCACCTGACTGCCTTCCAGAAGATGGCTCCAAAGAAAAATCCATCGGAACCACCGCATCCCCGTGGCCGCCCGAAGAAGCAGGGGACTCCGGCGAACGCAGCGGAACCGAAAGGTAGTCTGGAGGCATCAACGAGTACGGTTGTGAGCGATTTGGGGAGGTTGAGGGGTGAATCGATCGTCGAAGAGGGGATTCGGTCGAATCCGACGGGGAATGGGTCGATCGTTGAGGAGGCGAATCGGTCGCGTCCGACTGGGAGTGGGTCGATTGTGGAGGAGGTGAATCGGTTGATTCTGACTGGGAGTGATTTGGGTAATGTACCTGTTGCCGGGGATGGATCGCTGCCTTCTTCTGCCTTGATTTCTGCGCACCAGATGATGAATCCGACGGGTAACAGTAACACGGAACAGTCAGGGGTAACAGCGGGACAGAGGATCCGAGAATTTTGGATACAGACAGACCTATGGACGACCTGATCTTGGATGAAACCCGAGCTAAGGAAACCGTACTTGCTAATTTGATGGATAAACCCCTTTGGGTGGATATCATTCGTGGGAATAGACTGCCGGAGCAT
The DNA here is from genome assembly GCA_026545765.1 of Plantago major. Lineage (NCBI taxonomy): Eukaryota > Viridiplantae > Streptophyta > Magnoliopsida > Lamiales > Plantaginaceae > Plantago > Plantago major. The sequence goes on from CM048839.1 coordinate 93,069,498, forward strand.
GGTAAGAAAATCCATTATGTCCCACCGCCCGTGGTGAATGGCGAATTTGAGGTGGAGATTGAGGATGAGGATGTGGAATCTGAGCTAAAATTCTGGGAAAATTTGCTGATTTTCTTTGTAATGGGAACATAATTAACCATGAATGCAGTTAAACAATTTACGATCAAATACTGGAATTTCGTGAAGCTACTAGAAATTTTCTACAATGAGGAAGGGTATTTCATCATCCGTTTCCAGAATGAAGACGCATGGAAGACAGTTATGAAGAATGGACCATATTCTATGTTTGGAAAAACGATCATCCTTTTGCGTTGGGTGCAAAATTTCTCCCTCAAGGAGGATTTGCTCCGTACCATGCCTGTATGGGTGACGTTCCCAAACCTACCTCTGCATCTGTGGGGAGAACGGAGTATTGCAAAGATAGCCAGTACGGTAGGGAAACAGATGGTTACGGATGAATAAACTGCTAAAAAGCTCAGGGTGACATATGTCAGGGTGATGATAGAAGTAGATGTCACAAAGGATTTAAGGAAGACCGTTATTATCAAAGATAACAAGGGTAAGCGTATTGAGCAGCCGGTGGAATATGAATGGCAAACCCCGTTTTGTGCAAGATGTCAACAGGTGGGTCATAACTGTGCAACTGAAGCAGGGCGTCGTCCTACACCACCTCGAGCACCAGTGCAGTAGAATGCGGACCGGGGCAAGAGATGGGTTGCCCGGAGGGATGGTCGAGCGCCACAAGGACGAGGGCAAGCTGAACCTCGACAAGCACAGCCACCTGTGCAAGATGCTATGGCTACTACGGCAACCGGACAAGTGCACGAAGGGCAACGTAATAGACAGCCGGTTCGTGTGGCTCAGGTTACAAGAGTGGATGGGGCTGGCAGTGGACATGAGGGACCGAGTTGGTTCGTACGGATACGGGTGGGCAACATCGGGCCCCTCCCGTTACTAGGCAGGCGACTGAGAGCGATGTAGTATTGAGGAATGGTTTTGCGGCATTGGACCCTTTGATTGGCTCTGATGCTGAGCAAAACCAGTTATCATGATCGTCTGGAACATTAGGGGGATCAACAAAGCAGTAAAATTTCGTGAGATTGGCTCCCGTCTCTCTGATCTTAATGTATCAATTGCTGCTCTATTGGAAACAAGGGTAAAGAAGGACAACATGGACCGAGTTCGTAAGCGACTGGGTCGCAAATGGTGCTATCTAGATAACTATGATCGACATGTTAATGGAAGGATTTGGATTCTCTGGGATGATCACAAGCTGGATGTCCGGTTAGTTGCTTCATCGGACCAATATATTCACTGTGGAGTCTATAATCTGGATGGCCGCTTCGTGCAGTGGATTACTTTTGTGTATGCGCATAATACCCTAGAGCAGCGTCGTACACTCTGGAGGGACATTGAACAATTGGCGACGCAGATAGGGGATCCGTGGATGGTAATAGGCGACTTCAATAATGTTCTGCACTATGACGACCGCATTGGGGGTCAAAGTGTGGTTGATGCGGAGTTCCTGGACCTTGCCCTTATGATGGCCTAGCAAAGATGGACACGGTTAGGGACCACTTCACATGGTCGAATCGATATATCTACTCACGCATAGACCACGCCATCTGCAATCCGGAGTGGTTCCAACAGTTCGATTCTATGGTGCTTAGGGTTATGGAGCCCGGGGTATCTGACCACTCCCCATTATATCTACAGATGGAGGTGGTTCATCGACCGAAGCATCGCCAGTTTCGATTTATTAATAGCCTTGCCACACATGACCGGTTCCTAGACATGATTCGGGAACATTGGGGGCGGGGTGTCTCGGGACAGCCAATGTACACGGTGTGGCAAAGGCTTCTCACTCAATGCATTTGAGGATGCAGGTAGCCTGACATACGGGGCAGGTCAGCTAGACCACTCACGTGGTGAGCTTCTAGCCGCGCAAGATGCGCTTCTACGTGACCGATTTAATGTTAACCGGATCGATAGGGTCAAAACTGCACTCACGGAGGTGCCCAAATGGAATGAGATTGATGAGTCACTTATGGCACAAAAGGCAAAAGTTCACTGGCTCCGTATGGGTGATGGTAATAATGCTTTCTTCCATGCTGTCGTCAACTCCAAGAACCGACAGATAGGCCTCAAGAAATTGATTACGCCTGAGGGGGCGGTCCTGACTGAACACAGTGCGATGGAGGATGAGGTGCTTCGCTTCCATACTGCACTGGTAGGGACAAAGTCGCCGAGACTAGATGGGATTGACATCGAAGTTCTAAGGAGCGGGAAACACCTCAACCGCCAGGAGAGACTTGGACTTATTCAATGGGTATCGGAGGTAGAGGTCTGGGATGCTCTTCAGGGTATAGGTGATACCAAGACTTGGACTTATTCAATGGGTATCGGAGGTAGAGGTCTGGGATGCTCTTCAGGGTATAGGTGATACCAAGGCCCCAGGTATCGATGGGTTCAATGCTCGATTCTTTAAAGCTGCATGGCCGGTGATCAAACCGGAGGTACTTGCTGCCGTGTTTGATTTCTTTGACAATGGACGATTATACAAAGCTGCCAAATGTACCCTTGTCACACTGATTCCAAAATCGACAGGCGCATGTACTATGAAGGAGATGAGACCTATCTCGTGTTGCACCACCTTGTACAAAATCATCTCCAAGATCCTTACGAACCGTTTAAGTAAGGTTATCAACTCTGTGGTGGATGAAAGCCAATCTGCGTTTCTCCCCGATAAGGTAATCCATGATAATATTTTGCTGGCAAGTGAGTTGGTGAGAGGGTATGATCGCAAGTGTATTTCCCCTAGATGCATGATCCAAATGGACTTACAGAAAGCATACGATACTGTGGAGTGGAGTGCTCTGGAAAGTATTATGGATGAGCTCGGTTTCCCGGTGGTTTTCACAGACTGGATTATGCGATGTGTATGATCTGTATCATATAGATACTCCATCAACGGGGTGCCCTCTCGACTTCTCAAGGCGGAGAGGGGTTTGCGCCAGGGTGATCCTGTATCCCCTCTGCTTTTTGTGATAATGATGGAGTACTTACATCGGGTCCTACTGAAAGTCAAACATGTCCCGAATTTTAACTTCCACCCGAAGTGTGAGCGTTTGGATATTGTAAATCTCTGCTTTGCGGATGATCTCCTACTATTTTGTCAGAGGTGATGCTCAATCAGTGTCGATCCTCATACAGCAGTTTGGAAGTTTTTTGAGAGCTACGGGACTCGCCGTGAACCAAGAAAAGTGCCGCATCTACTGTGGTGGGGTAGACTGGCCTCGCTTGTTGCAACTCCTCGCGATCACGGGCTTTGTAGAAGGCCAACTTCCGGTCAAATATCTTGGTGTGCCGCTTACTACCCGGAAACTGACTGTCAAGATGTGCCAACCCCTCATTGACCGAATCACGGCTCGCATAAGGCATTGGAGTTCGAAACTCTTAAGCTACGCCGGTAAGATGCAACTTATTCGGAGTGTTTTACAGGCGATGACTAACTACTGGATGCAGGTTTTCCCAATGCCGAAGAAGGTAATCCGACATGTTGAAGCTCTCTATCGATCTTTTCTCTGGAGTGGCACCGCGGAAATCACGCAACGAGCCCCGATTGCTTGGGACAAGGTGTGTGATACGAAGAATGTTGGAGGCCTTAACCTCACTTCCTTGATTGAGTGGAATGCGTGCACTGTCGCCAAATTGCTATGGAACATATGTCGTAAAGCGGATAAATTATGGGTCAAGTGGGTTCATAGCTACTACATCAAGGGTGGGGAGATAATGGATGTGGAACTTCCTACAGATGCATCCTGGATCTTAAAGGACATTATGAAGAGCCGGAGTATGGTGCGAAGCTCGGCAGCTTGGACACAAATGTGGCACGTGAGGAAGTTCCATACCCGAACATTATATGAGGAACTACGAGGCGTAAAACTTGATGTTCAATGGAAGAACTGGTGGTTTGACAATAAAGCGCAACCACGAGCGTAGTTCTGTACTTGGATGGGATTGAGCAATAGGCTTGCAACAAAAGACCGGATGAGAAGATGGAACCCGAATATCTCACCAACTTGCGCCTTTTGCCCCGAGGACGAAACACTGCCGCATCTCTTTTTTTCGTGCCCGTACTCGAGTCGAATATGGGGGGCGGTGATAATGTGGCTGGGGATCCAGCGTACCCCTCGGGATTGGGATGAGGAAACCTAGTGGCTCTGTATGCAATTTAGGAGTAATGGCTGGCGAAAGAAGATTCTCAAATGTGCCTTCACAGAAGCGGTTTATGCCATCTGGATGGAGAGGAATCAAGTGATCTTTAAACAGAAACATAAAAATACTAGGCTTGATGAGAAGATAGTTACTAATGTTATCAATAGATGTTGGCAAGATAGGAAGCTGCGCAAATACTGTGCTTTGCTCATGCTAAATTAGACTACTGTTGGTTGTTTTGATTCTGTTTGCTCACCTGGACCTTCGGATCGGTTTGTACTTAACTGTTGGAATGGAATAAAAGTATTCTAGGTTCCAAAAAACTTTTATTCAAACTAGTTCATTACAATAATTTCTCACCACACATGACATCCCAAATACACAATAAATCTAACACAAGTTTGTATTATAAAGAAAAGTGGCAAGTGCAATGCAATGTATTAGAAGTAACACTCTTGCTCATCAACAAACACAAGCTAGCTAGCCCATTTCAGGTGATGAAAACACAAAGTTTGGCCGCATGAAACAGCTCCCACACATTCCCTGTTCTGTTTGTAAGAAAATCAGAGCAATAATATTAACAACTTAGTTTTAGTAAATAAACCGTATCAAAAAGTTCATGATCATCAAATGAAATAAATTAGTTACCTGGATATATAGATCAATTGGAATCCACCACCTGCTGCAGAACTCAGGCAACTCTCAAACCTGAGTTCGCCTTGCAGCTAAGAACTTCCTCGAAATCCTTAGATGGCAATTCTGTTGACACCGGACCAACATGGAAGACGAGATTACCGTTGTTTCCAACAGAAATCTCAGTCACGGACAACCAAAAGATGAACTGCTTTGCCTGAATCACAAAAACCTCAGTAATTTTTCCATAGGTCAACTTCCCTTTAATAATCCTGTCATAGTGAACTGCCTGTCCATTGTGTTTGACATAACACGGGTTTGAACTTAGCTCGATTGTGAATGATCCGTCTGCAGCCAAATTGTATGACTTGATGTCGCTTGGGAGAAGACCTTTTGGGAGGTTGTACACTGGTAGAAGATCGTGGACATCATTCACTCAGGCCTGGCCATGAGCATGTGCGGGCAGCCCGCCCGCTTAGGGCCCACTATTTTGAAAGGGCCCCCATTTTAAATTTGAGATTATGTATATATTCGTGTCCATACAATAATTATGCATTAAAATCCAGTCTCCAAGTGGTTAAGTCTATATCTACTCTACAAAAAGGTCTTGGTTCAATTCATGAAGGTGTAAATATTTTTATTTTATTTATTTTAAATATTTTTTCTTTCATTATATTATTTTTAGGGCCCCAATTAAAATTTCGCACAGGCCCACCTAAATCCCCGGGCCGGCCCTGCATTCACTACTGCTGAAGACTATCTTCAACCTGTTGGACCTGCAGCTAAGAACGTCCTCGAAATCCTTCGAAGGCAACTCTGATGAAACTGCTCCAACATGGAAGACAAGCATACCATTGTTTCCCACGGTAATCTCAGTTACAGAAAGCCAAAAGAAGAACTCCTTGGCCTGGATTCCAGAAACCTCGGTAATTTTCCATATGACAACTTACCTTTAATGATCCTGTCATAGTGAACAGCCTGGCCATTATGTTTTACATAGCACGGGTTTGAGCTCAGCTCGATTGTGAAGGATCTATCTGCAGCCAAACTATATGACTTGACATCGCTTGGAAAGAGACCCTTTGGGAGGTTGTACTCTGGTAGGAGGTCGTGGACGTCATTTACAGCTGCAGCTGAACCAATCATCAACCCATTCGCCTTGCAACTAAGAACATCTTCGAAATCCTTGGAAGGCAATTCTGTTGACACGGCACCAACATGGAAGACGAGGTTACCATTGTTTCCAACAGTAATCTCAGTTACAGACAGCCAAAAAATGAATTCCTTGGCCTGAATTCCGGAAACATCAGAAATTTTACCGTACTTCAACTTTCCCTTAATAATCCTGTCGTAGTAAACGACCTGATCATTTTGTTTAACATAGCAAGGGTGTGAGCTGAGCTCAATGGTGAAAGAGTTGTCTGGAGAAACAGTGTATGACTTGATGTCGCTTGGGAGAAGTCCCTTTGGGCCAAAGGCTTTGGCAGGTTGTACTGTGGGAGAAGGTCGTGGACATCAGTAACCGAAAACGAAAGGTGTGTTAGGGAGAGAATGCAAACAAGGAAGATCAGTTTTGAAGGAGTGAACGCCATTGATAACAGTTAAAAAGACAGACAAGTAAGGAAGATGTTTTGTGTTCTGTTTTGGCTTTCAGGTTTCAAGGGTATTTATACTAGTTCATGGTTGGTTTAATATGCTTTTTAATTCTTGAACAACAGCTAATCTTCTGTCTTTTCTAGAAACAAAAATATACTTTCATTCTATATAACTCGGGTTAGATAAAATGTTAAATTATGAGTATATGTAAATTCATGTGGAGTATATGCTTTTTTATCTCTGTTAGGAATATCTGTTAGTATTTTGATCACTCATCACATGTTCTTATCTTAGCCAGAAAGGTGATTAAGTACTCTTGGTTCACTTGAACATTGTAAAAGAGGAAATCACTGAGTATGATTAGTCTAGTAAATCTTGTATTAGGATTATAGGTCTCTGAGTGTAATTTTTTATTTCAAGAAGACCATGAAGATCAATCCTAGCAATGGAGCTTTTCTGAAGATTAGAAGACTGAAGATTGCACAAGGTATATGAAGACACAAAGGTTTAGTCTAACTCAGAAAGACTATGTCCTTAATCCTTTCTTAAGTATATTAACTTACTTTCGAAATATGATTCTGGACATATGACATCATGAGTATGGAGCATGCAAGCCATCAGAAAGGCTCATGTATCCGTTAAGACTAAAGGACAATGAACAGTACTATGCATTAAATGCATCGACAGAAATTCTGCAAAAAGCAAGTCCTATCTGAAACATGAGATAGTGACTTCTGAGTACATAGTTCAAGATATAAACGGATATAATTTGATAGAGAGCACAACGGATACAATTCAAACGCCTCTCAAATTTATCTATATATATCACACACTTAGATGCTTGAAATACATACTTTAGAACGTTCTATCTTGCAAACTTACCATCAAGCAAAATATTCTCTCAAGCACTCTACTACCCTTTCTGAAAGCTTTCTGTTGCTTGAAGAATCACTAGTATTTCTAAGTTGTCCTGAACCTTAACAAGAGATTGTTATTCGTGAAAGAGTTGAACTATCAGATACCCTTCCTGAAGCTCATTCTCCAGAACGGACATCAATTACTTGGGTCAGTAAAGAGCAGACTGCCATCTACTGAACAAGTGTATTAAGTAGTTTTGTTCTATTAGGCTCTCTGAAAACATAACTGAAAAGTTATACGAGAAGCCTTTCTGACAAACCTTATAACCAACACCTTCAAGGCGTGGAGTAGAGGAAGTACTTGATTTGGAAAATCAGGGAATAACTCCAAGGTTATCTGAGTAGAGGAAGTACTTAGCTCTAGGAGCTGGGGAATAACTCAGGGGGAACATTTGGTTGGGAACCATTTGTTTAAGAATCTTAGAATAGGATTATTGTAAAGTGAACTCAATTATCTGGTCTAGTGAATTCTAGGTCTCAGAAAGACCGAAGTGGATTAGTTGGAGGATTATGCCACCTCCAGATACCACTATACTTGCTGTGTCATTACCTTTCTGTATTTACATTTCAGCAAAGCACACACACACATACTTATTGTTTCTGCACTTACCTATCTTAAAGTCTTCCGCGCTCTGAATTTAAGTATCAGAAACCCCCAGGTTTCTGAGAAACTGTGTTTATCGACAAAAGTTTTAAAAGACTATTCACCCCCCCTCTAGTTTTTTACTTTGCCGTTATCTGGACCAACAATCTCTTATACAATAACATAACTTGATAACAATGCAAGTAACTGCTAAACAAGCCTGACTAGAGAAAAGATATACTGCTAAACAAACGTTGGAACATAAAAATAATTCGAATGAACAAAATAAATAAATTAACTAGAACATGGAGCTGACACATACATCAACTGTTAGCAATCGAACAAGAGGAGATCCATATAAAACGGTCGATAATGTACTCTACAACTCAATTTTTTAACTTCTGGTACACTTCAAAACAAACATAAAATGTAGATCAAACAACATAAAATTAAAAAACCTAGAAATCGCAAGTTGAACTGCTGAATGGTTACCTATATATCTATGAATCCTTGATTTGATCCGAAATCAGCCGAAATCCTCGCTCACATCGATAATAATCACGAAAAAATTCGTCATCCCCAAATCACCTCAATCGCCGTCACTTTTAGGTGAGGCACGCTGACGGAGTTTCCGACGGTTAGCTTCTTCATTTTCGTCGATCTTACCGGAGAAGTTAGAGAGAGAAATATGAAGATGGATCATAACCAGCAAGAGGTGAAGAAATAGAGAGAAAAAGTAGTCATCTCGTTTTGACAAAATGAAGATTGGAATGGGAAATAGTGTGGAAACAGTTGAAATAGGGTTTTTATAGGCAACCCGTACTAAATAACCGTCTGGATTCGAAAACCTACAGTTGGACCGAACCTGGATCCGCGAAAAATGTCAAAGCAAGTAAATGTAAAACATAGATAATTTTGTGACATACCTAATGGACTCTCTGGACTCTCCAAATGGACAAGGACTTTTATAAGACTTAATATTTGAGGATTTGCACGATTTTGGGCATCAAAACAGCATAATTGTGCCAAATCGGGACAACGAAGCAAATACGCCGGGTTGACCATTGCAAGGAGTTCAAGGAGTCAAAACATGTCATGCGACCAACCAGTGCGAAGATAATTGAAGATGCTACAACTTTGAAGAAGACAACTTTTCGAGGAAACGAAGTTACGAAGCCCGAAATTGAAGAACGAAGATTTACAGACAGAAGCTAAGGATATCGCACTCTGCGGTCGCTTTGTGGATCATGAGAGGGGGTCATGATGCATGTGGACATGATGCACCAAATGTTTTGCTTTTGGTCTGCTTTCTGGTCTGTCAGGCTGAGGTCCGCCTTCATAAACCTTCCTTATTGAAGAATGGCGGTTTGGAGGTCAAAATTTCACCTATAAATAAGACCTCAGGGGTCTCAGAATCAACAGAATCTCACAAGGCATCTCTCCGGAGAGAGAACTACCTCGGGGAAGTGAAACCCTAAAAGCATCTCTCCTGAGAGAGAACCAGTCATCGGGGAAGTGAAACTCCAAAAGCATCTCTCCTGAGAGAGAACCAGTCCTCGGGAAAGTGAAACCCCAAAACCCTAGCCGCCAGCAAGCAATCAAGAAGACTTCAAGATATCCAAGAAGACATCAAGATCGATCAAGCAAGGAGGAATCGAAGAGGAGAAGCAGAGGGTTGACACTCACCAACTTCTTACGGTTTAGTTGTTTCAAACATGATTTCAATTCAGTTTTCTGTTTATTTACTTTCAGTTATGTCAGGCTAATTTACCTCTGTAAGGGTTAGCCGGGATCTTTGACTATTTGATTTATATATGATGGAATAGTTTTAGTATCTATGTTGGTTATGCGATTCTTGTTCATACCTGAGCTGTTTAAGAAAGATGCTTTGTTTGTTTATGTTTTCGCGAGACATGAATATTCCTTGCATTAGATTAGGAGGTATCAGCTGTGTCTATAGGTTGACATTCTGCCTGAGGTATGAAGTTGAGCTAGCAATTGGTGACAGCATTGAGCTAGACGATAGTCTACATAGGGTATCTTTGCTGACTGCGCCTTGGTATATGATATGTGACCTGTGTGACTCTTCAGCCGTAACTATCGCTATCTATTATTCCTGATATAAACCATTTATCAAAGTGAAGTTTAACGCTTACATGCTTTTCTCTATAAGTTCTTAGTTCGTCAAATCTTATTAAAATTACTTTTCCTGCTTATGTGTTTATTTTACTTATTCAAAAATCCAAAAATCTGTTATTTACTTTTTATTGAGAATCAACCATCTATTATTCTATTTCAATCGAGCGTTATTCCCGAGAGAACGACATCTCAAGTTAACTTACCGCTATAAACTGTGTGTTAGTGACCTTTGGCAATTATAAATTTAATCTTCTGATTGTATTTGGGGATTACAGTCTCTACAACGAAATCAAGATTTCTGAGTACACATCAGAAATTTGTCGCCGCTGCCGGGGAATAATTAGTAGATTGCCTGCATAGAACTTATTTAGTTATTTTCGAGCAGTAACTACTTTTGTTTCACAGGAAAACTCAAGATGGAAGAAGAAGACGAGAGGACTATCAGGGAGATCAGTATGCCGAAACCAAGAAGGAGTGGAATTAGGATCCAGCCGCATGTAAGGGAGTACAGATTTGATCTAACTCTGATTAGCGCATTACCAAAGTTCGGAGGCAAAGAAGAAGAGAACGAATGCGAGTTCATGTATGCGTTCAAGTCTATTGTTAAGTAGTTTCCGACGAAGGGGTTAACCGATGGTGAGCTGAAATTCTGGTTCTTCATCAATACATTGGAGGGAGCAACGAAAAGATGGATAGATTCCATCCAGGAAGAAGTCAGCGAATGGGAAGAGCTGAGGGGTATGTTCTTGAAGAGGTTTTTGGGGGCTTTCAAGGGTTATGAGAGAAAGGAGGATGATATCCAATTTCGCTCAGAAACAGAAGGAATCTTTTCATGATGCATGGGAAATGTTTGAAGAGATGTAGTACAACTGCCCCCAACATCAATTTACTTCGCGACAGCTCTGTGAGTATTTCTACTTGGGAGTTAGAGAGGAGTTCAAAGACCTTATAGACGTAGCTCTGAAGGGATCATTTATGGGGAGTTCTGCTAAGCAAGTACTGGAAGCTTGCGCAAGTGTTGCTGGGAATTCAAAGTACATGAGTGAGTAGCTGAAGGAGAATGAGATCTTCAACAAGATGGAGGCCACGGAAGAAGTAAGGACAATAGCCGCAGTTGAGGAAGAAGCACAATGGGCTATGGGATAGAGCATAGGAACTCCTGAGTACCTGGATAAGAGAAGCATATCAAATGAAGTAAGCTAAGAAGTGCCAGAAGGGAAACCTATTGAGCTGAGTGTCGAAGGAAAGGATGAAGTTTCCAAGATCAGCAGCGAAAAGGTGGTCGACAACAATGGCTAAAAAGGGTTTGGAAGAGGAGATCAAGACCCTCAAGGAACATTATAACCTGAGAGGAAAGGCAGTGCTGGAGGAACTGGAAAAAGGAAGTGAGGAGACACACTACTTGGTGAAGCTGTTCACGGAGAATGCTGCCTCAACTGAGGAAGCAATAGAAAGGTTAAGTGGTAAAGTCGATGCAGTCAAGGTCGATCTGGTCAAAATGAAGTATGTAGTTAGGGAGCTGGATTAAAAGGTGGAAGAAGTCAAGGAACAACAAGTGGAGAGTATTAGGGCTATCACTACTAGGAGCGGGATAACAACCCCGGATTCTATTCCTAGAAGTGAGGAAAGAGCCATGAAGAAAGAAGGACGCGGAGATAGTGGATATAGAAGAAGAAGGGCGAGAAGGTGAGAGTGGGAAGTCTAAGAAAGAAGCCAAGGAGAGGAAGAAACAGGAAGAAAGGTTAGCAGCCAGGAGAGGAAGATATGATGACGACCTGATGGAAAGGGGATATGTACGAGCAGAAGATGGAGGAATAGTTCGCCTAAAAGACTTACCTTTTCCAGGAAGGCTCACGAATGATGTCAAGAAGGCTACAAAGATGAAGGCTAAAGGAAACCTGGAGAACCAATCTATTCCGGTACCAGTGCCCGATCTGTTTACTTTATACCCATCCGACTACATGGCAGCTATCAGAGACTTCCATAAATAGAAGAAAGCCTACGTTGGAGTGGCATGGAGAGAAGTATCAGATATCATCAGGAGAGGAATAGGAGATCCGTGACAGTTTAGCAAGACGATTGGAGTGAAGGGCAAAAAGGTAAATTGCATGATTGACCTGGGAGCCAACCTAACTCTTATGTCATTGGCTAAAGCAAGGGAGCTAGGGATTGAAGATGAGATAGAACCATGTGGAACTAGCGTCCAGCTGGCCGAAAACTCGATAAAGAAATGTGCTGGGGAAATCAGAGGTTTACCTATGGAGATCGGAGGTATAAGGTAAATGCTAGACATCTTGGTGATGGATATGGAAGGAAGCATGATGAGATCTAAAACGCTTATTGGATGACCAACCCTATATCAGATGGAAGCCGTAGTCGACACGGGGGAGAAGACTTATTCATTGATCATGGAAGGGCAGAAGAAGCGTTTCAATTCTAAAGGTGAACTTCTAGAAGTGGGAAAGAGGATAGAGAGAGGATACTGGGAAAGCGCAGATGATTTCCACCTTGGAGATGAAGTCGAGTTTGGATATCTGATGCAAGATTTGATAGAGGAGGATGAAGAAGACTTTGACACAGAATAGTATGAGAGGCTCGAGCAACTATATGCTGTGGAAACAATGGAGAAACAGGAGAAGGACGAACCACCAGCATTTGGATTGAAGGAGGTGCTGCGGTCAAAACCGAAACTCAAACCGCTACCAGCAGACCGCAAGTACATTTTTTTATCTGACGACGAGTTCTTTCCTGTCATTATATCTTCATCTTTGACTAAGAATCAACAAGAGAAGTTAGTAGAGGTGTTGAAGAAGTATAAGGAAGCAATAGGATGGGATATATCCGACATCAAGGCGATTAGCCCCGTAAGGTGCATGCATACTATTACACTGGAGGAAGGAGCTAAGCTAGTAAGGCAACCTTAGAGGAGACATAATCCAGTGGTAATGGAAGTAGTGAAGAAGGAGATCCACAAGTTTCTGAATAACGGGCTGATCTACCCTATTGAAAGCAACAATTGGGTGAGTCCGATACACGTGGTTCCTAAGAAGTCAGGAATAACGGTAAAGGACAATATCGCGACTAGGATTGCTACAGGATGGAGGATGTGTATCGACTACAGGAGATTGAATACAGCTACAAGGAAGGACCACTTCCCCTACCTTTTATAGATCAGATGCTGGACAGTTTGACAGGGCATGAGTATTACTGTTTCTTGGACGGGCTATCGGGATTTTTCCAAATCCGCATCGCACCTGAAGACCAGGAGAAGACTACTTTTACCTGCCCCTTTGGAATGTTTTCTTATAGGAGGATGCCGTTTGGATTATGCAATGCGCCGGCTACCTCCCGGAGATGCATGCTGTCTATATTCAGCGACATGGTGGGAAAATTCATAAAATTGTTCATGGATGACTTCCTAGTGTTTGAAAACTCGTTCGAAGACTGTCTTCAGAAGTTGTCACTGCTTCTGGAAAGATGCATCGAGTGCAATCTGACTCTGAGCTGGGAGAAGAGTACTTTTATGGTCAAGGAAGGAATAGTGTTGGGACATATTATTTCAATGGAGGGATCAAGGTGGACGAAGCGAAGGTGGAGACGATATCGAAGTTACCACCACTAACCAACGTCAAGGAACTTCAATCCTTCTTGGGGCACATAAACTTTCACAGGAGATTTATCAAGGACTTGTCAGTGGAAGCTAAACCTCTCAATAATCTACTAAGGACGTCAAGTTTGATTTCGATGAAGATTGTATGAAGGTATGGAGCTGCCTGAAAGAGAAGTTGGTAACCTCTCTGATTATGACTGCACCCAACTGGGAGATTCCATTTGAAATAATGTGTGATGCATCGGACTTTGCTGTTGGAGCTGTATTAGGACAGAAGGTGGACAAGAAATTCAGAGCAATCTACTACGCCATCAAATCTATGAATAATGCGCAGAAGAACTACTACACCACGAAGAAGGAATTCCTGACAGTCGTATTCGCCCTTGAGAAGTTCCGGAGCTATATTGTGGGATATAGGGTTATCATCCACAGTGATCACGCCGCACTAAGACATCTGATAGCGAAGACGGATGCAAAGCCGAGACTCATCCGATGGGTACTTCTGTTGTAGCAGTTTGACTACAAGATAGTAGACAGGCCAGGGAAGGAGAACAGTATCGCAGATCCCCACGCCTAACGAAGGAGAAGAAATTGATGATGATTTTCCTGGGAACAGGTTTTCAGTGTTGAGAAGGAGCCGTGGTACGCAGATATTGTGAATTTTCTCACAAGTGGAGTGCTGAAGAAGGATTGGACACTAACATAGAAGATTGCTCCGATAACAAAGAGCAGAGGTTTTATCTGGGAGCCACCGCATTTGTTCAAGGAAGGAGGAGATATGGTCTACAAAATATGCATCCCGGAGCACGAGCAGGAGAGCATACTGAGACACTGTCATGAATTTAAGTGTGGAGGGCATTATGGGCCAAGGAAAACCGCCCACAAAGTTCATCAGTCAGGATTCTACTGGGAGACGATCTACAAGGACGCAATAACTTTATGTAAGAATTGTGACACGTGCCAGAGAATAGGGAGCATCAGCAAAAGGGACGAGATGCCTATGACTAACAACCTAGTGGCAGAAATCTTCGACGTCTGGGGTATAGACTTTATGGGACCATTCCCAAAGTTAGAAGGGAATTAGTACATACTAGTGGCAGTCGATTATGTCTCGAAGTAGGTGGAGGCACAGGCCACAAGTACAAACGACGCACAGGTGGTGCTGAAGTTTCTCAAGGAGAACATATTTGCCAGATATGGAACACCAAAGACGATCATCAGCGATGGAGGTACGCATTTCTGCAACAAGTTATTCGTAGACTGTATGCGCAAGTTTCACATCAGGCACAGGATAGCAACTCCATATCATACACAAACATCTGGGAAAGTGGAGGTGAGCAACAGATAGATCAAGGCTATATTGGAGAGAGTGGTTAAGTCGAGCAGGAAGGATTGGTCTCATGCCTTGCCGAATGCTTTGTGGGCATACCGAACAGCATATAAAACAGCGATGGGAGCAAGTCCATACAGGATTGTATACGGGAAGACATGCCACCTACCTTTTGAAGTGGAGTACATGGCATGGTGGGCCATTAAGACTCTAAACTGCGACCTGGACGCAAGCGGGAAGAAGAAATTGCTGGATCTCAACGAGCTGACTGAAATCCGGAATCAGGCCTACGCCAACTCGAAGATATACAAGGAGAAGACAAAGGCTTACCATGACAAGCACATCAGGAACTAGCAGATCGAGGAAGGGCACGATGTGTTGCTGTACGACTCTCGTCTGAAATGGTTCCCAGGCAAGTTGAGGAGCAAGTGGAAAGGACCGTACAAAGTCCTCAAGGTGTACCCATATGGAACGATCCAGTTGCTAGACTACAAGACGAAATGGATTTTTAAGGTGAACGGGCACAGAGTTAAACCCCTATTGGGAGGCAACCCAACGTTTTGTAAGTATTTACGCTTATTGCATTTCACGTAGTTTGCATGCATTTCACATTTTTCAAAAATTTTCGCACAAGTAGGTCATTTGCATTAGTTATCATTTCCTTAGAAAGTTTCTTTTTGGAATTAACAAAATAAAATTGAAAAAACAAGAGAAAACGAGAAAAATCGGAATCGAACCACATTGGCCGCTAGGGATACGGTCGATTAACCTATGATCGCTAAGCGACCTGATAACTGATTCAATGATTTCTTGCCTTTTTGGTTTTTGGAAAATTTCCTTTCACTTTTTTCTCGTTTTTGGAAAGCTTTTGCTCGATTTTCCTTCAAGTGTCAGCACTCTAAGCTTATTTATATGCATCTTTAACTTCTCTAAACTCACAAATTCACAAGCACAAAAGCATTGCATTCTAGAATAATCATTCTTACTTACTTTTCTCTCAAGAATTCAAGTTCTTCGGCAATTCAAGGTGCGATTCTTCAACTCTACTCTTCTCACTACTTCTACTTGCATGATTTTATGATTATGTATACGTAATGCATGAGTTGATACATACACATTGAGCATGGAAGGTTGGAAGATTGCATTAATGCCAATATGCATGTTCTAATGATTAACTATGCTACGCTTAATCTATCATTCTCATCCGTTGGTATGCATGTTTTAATTTTCTGCGATTATATGACATTTTGAGGTTCTCAAAGCATGCTATTTCTATCCACCTTGCCTCGATTATGTTTGGGGGAGATGTGAACTAATCTTTAAAGTTCTCATCACCATTCTTAGGAACATGGCAAAGAAACTCATTGTAGGTGGAGTTGGAAGAGGCAAGTCTTTGGAAGCTTCGAGGAGGATGGAACGTGGTAAAAGTAGAAAGACTAGGGAAGAAGGATCATCACAAGAGTTAGAAGAGGCACACAAGCCAGAGAATCACTACCGAACCTTGTCTCGTAACTTTGATGCTTCCTTGGCAAGAATTGAAAATCATGAGAAGAAGGACAAGGAGAAGTACCCACATACCTACTATGAGATTTTGACAATGGATCATGAAGGTTGGTATCGTTGGAAGAGGAAAAGGTTAGATGAGCATGAGGAGGCTCTAGCTAAGTTGGAGGGAGAATTCTTGCAAACAAGAGAGAAAATAAGGAAAGAAAAAGATGAAGCACTCTCAAGAGTTAGGAAGGAGATGGAGGAAGAATTGATGAGAGCTCGCGATCTTTTCAAGGAAGAGTAGTTTGGAGGGAAAACAAAAGGTGACTTCAACACATATGAAGAAGGAGAACCATCTTTCCGACCAAGGGTGAGGCGTATTGCAAGAAAGACTACTGGAGGGTGTAGACCAAGTCACGTGCTCACAGTGAAGAAAAAGCAAATCGTCGAGGAAAAGTTGAGCTCGATGAGGGAGCAAGCTAACTTTGTTGATCTCATTGATGGAGAACCTGACCCTACTCATAAAAACAAAAGACCATGTGTTAACTGGAATGCCTTTGAAGAAACAGTGTAGGGACTTGAAGAGCATGAACCAGGGGAGCAAGAGAAGCCACAACGCAGGGTCATTCACATGAATGGTTTTGATTATGAGGAGGAAGATCCGTAAGAAGCTAGGAAATGCTATATGCCTGAGCACGACTCCTATGTTTTAGATTATGAAGAGACGGAGTGATCTACCAAGGAGCAGCCACCATACCTGACATGGGAGTTTTCTTGTTACCATTACTTTCTTTATTACTGTTTTGTGCTAAGGGACTAGCACAAGCGTAGGTTTAGGGGAGGGTAACGGTAAATCGAAATTCAAAATTTTTAGGGCCTTATTTTTTTATATTTCCTTATTTTATGTACTTAGTTTCCAGTTGTCGCACTTTTATAGGAACAAGTTTTCTAAGCATATAAGTAAGAAGAAATGAGCATTAAAGAAAGAAGGAAAGATCTTGGAGATTTTAAAAAAGAAATAAAATATGTTGTGAAGAAGGAATTCTGAGATTCCAAGAGAAGATCTTGTACAAGGCAACAAGATCTATGGAACATCTCTTCTGGACGTTCAAGACTCTATAAATACAAGAGATGGTTCATACTTTGAAGATACGCAAGAACAGAGCTAGTCGAACAATTACTAATTCATTCTATGTCATGTATTTAGCTAGACTTTAGTTATACTCTTTTACGTCGAGTGTGTGATCTCAGTACCATAGTGTGAGCTAGGTGAGTATAGATGGGATAGGTGAAACTGTTCCAATCGTTTATCTTTTGCAGTTTAGGTTTCCGACTTGTGGAAACTTAAACCTAGTTTTTGTAAATCTTCTTTAATTGATAGTAGATATTTCACCTAAGGCAATATACCTGCTAAAAGTTATTCTGGTCTTTAGTTTTACATTCCGCTATGTTCTGTTTATTTGTCAAGTACCATTTACAATACTGTTATCTCAGCATTGTTCCTAACTGTGTTGTAATACTTAGCAGAAACTTCTATAACGTTACTCTTACTTCATTATTGATCTCAACAGTGTTGTGATAAGTCAACAAATATAAAGTCTCGGTCCCATAATTCTTTCAACTAGACTGCCTCTTTTGATAGTCGACCCCCCACAGTGGGTGCTAAATTTCTACAATGAAAACCAGGTCAATGAATTGGGGGGGGGGGGGGGGAGCACTGACAACCTGCAAGGCAACAATAACAACAAACCTAGAGCCGTGAGGTTCCAAGGTGACGCCAGTGTAGTGCCAATCGAAGGGACTTTGACACTCAACTTAGCAAGCTTGTAGAAGATATGGTAATTGAAAGAGGAAGATAGAGAAATAGATGATGGAAGTAGACTTATCATGTTGATTGGGTCAGTTCGGCAGAGTATGGATGACTACCGTGAGAAGCTAGCTGACCTTGTCCGAGTAAGCTAGCTAGTGGTCGTCAAAAGGTGATGGATGATGGTGAGTTAGGTGGATGACAATGGATGACTGAGTACGTTGATGAGGAAGCTTCAAAGAGATGGTGGCTTGAGAAAGATAGCTAGGGTTTTCATAGTATGAGTGAGATTATACACCCCTCTTCCACGTACTTTCCATATAGAGCCATCTATCTGTTAGATTCCCTCCTTCTCTTTCGGGTTGGGCCGTTCCACTTCGTTAACTGGGTTGGACCACTTCTCGTCGAGCTTGTTAGCCGGACTAGCCTTCTATCTAGACGATTGGTTGACTAGCTCAACTGACTAAGTGAGGAGGGTTGGCTAGCCCCCCTAACCAGTTGGCCGGCTAGCTAGCTTGTCAACCAGCTGGATGGTTGGCAAGGTGGGGTGGGCTAGCTAGGTGACTAGGTTGAATGAGCCAGGTGGGATGGCTCGCCTATCCACTATTTGGTTGGTTGGCTGAGTACGTTACATGAGTTGGATAGCATGCAGACTACTTAGTTGGTTGGATGATTAAACTAGATGGGTTCGCTAACAAACCTTTGGAATCTGATTTGCGCGTGAGACTAAGATGGATTTGTTAGTGGATTGTGGATTGAACCATAGTTTTGATGGGCTAACCAAGCACGGATTTTATCCAATACAATTACTACGCTAAATAGTTTATCTCGGACAGATGAGTAATTGATGGTTTGTATACAACTACAGTCTACATAGTATATCAAAATTGAGACATGCTGTACAGTTAAAGTCAAAGAACACCAAACTTGACTAATTAATCACGTTAGACAAATGGCACATCACATGCTTATTAATTAATTTCGTCAAACTAAAATACAAGAACAAACTTATTTCCTGGCCTAAATCCAAATTAATTACTTCAGACTTTAATTTTAGCAACGATATTGATGTGGATGAAAAAGGATTAGTCAAGAGTCAAAGTCGAGGCCTAGTTTAGTCCGTCAATAGCTTAGGAAAGGTAGGGTAATTCGTCAAAGTCCTTCAGTCACTGATATGAATCGAGTTGTCCTTCTGGTGAGCTAGTCCTGTCACAATTTATAATCCTTCTAGCAATGTTGTCCGTCAACGAGTAGGGTCCGTCTCTGGAGTACTTGCAACATCAACTTAAATAAGAAGAGAAGGGGTTAGACCCTTTTGGGCCGGTCTGCCTAAGACAAACCGGACTAAGAATCAACTAGTTTACGAGGTTGATCAAGCTGGGGCTCGGACCTCTAAACTTAGAGAGTGGAATATTGCAAAGTAGTTGCTTACCTCCATGAGGAGTAAATGCACTCTTATTTATAGGCAAATGCTCAGGGAACAAGACTTCGGTTAATCGGAGATTGGTCGACCCAATTAGCTTGTGACATGTGGTGCCAGAGTGTGGTGGTGTTTAGGTCGGAGCCACTGTGGCGGGAGCTCGGACCTCCTTTGGAACCCGGGGTCAGACCTTAGAGTAATATATCACATTCCTTGTACTGTGATTCATATACGTGGGAACTCGGGGTCGGACCTCCTTTGGAACCCGGGGTAGGACCTTAGAGTAATAGATCCCATTCCTTGTATTGTGATTCCTATACGTGGGAACTCGGGGTCGGACATCCTTTGAAACTCGGGGTAGGACCTCCTTTGGAACTCGGGGTAGGACCTCCTTTGGAACCCGGGGTAGGATCTTAGAGTAATATATCCCATTCCTTGTATTGTGATTCCTATACGTGGGAACTCGGGGTCGGACCTCCTTTGGAACCCGGGGTAGGACCTCCTTTGGAACCTGGGTTAGGACCTTAGAGTAATAGATCCCATTCATTGTATTGTGATTCCTATACGTGGGAACTCGGGGTCGGACATCCTTTGAAACTCGGGGTAGGACCTCCTTTGAAACCCGAGGTAGGACCTTAGAGTAATAGATCTCATAACGCATGAGTCGCCTTAATCCGCAATCCTTAGGTCGGACTTATTAGTACATATCAGATACATGGTCCTTTTAATGTTATAACAGACACACATGTACAACTTTTCTACTGAAAGCTTTAAAAAAGAGTTAAGGCATTACATATACGAGACCGCAAACTAGGCAGACCGCAAATTATGTTTGATATGGCCTTTTGCCAAGTCCATATTTGCGTTCTATGAATTCATTTGTACCTTCTTCTCTGGTTTTCCTACAGTCCTACTCAATCATATCTCGACTTCTTTTATTATCCACATGGGCTCTAACAAATTACCGTCCACCCTTTTGTGGGTTTTAGGTTGTACGTTCGTCAATTTATAACAGAATGGACCACTAATGGACCGAGTCCCGATCCTTTTGGTAGTGATTCTTCATGTGCACTCTCCCAAGGCGATATCTTTCCATTGCATCAACACATGTCCTTTCCCGCTTACTTTGTCGTTGCTCGTGTGCGAACCGGGAGACTTTCCAGTTGGTTACCTATCTTATGATTGTTGAAGAGCAAGCACGGTTAACTCTGGAGTTCTTATGGATGAATTCCCGAAAAGAAAGGTGCACCTTGTTGGTATAAGTAGCGTTCTCAATCCTTTTAAATTGTTTGGACTTGACTTGAAACTTTGGGGCGTTACAAAAATGTTCAATTAAGTTAATTATATATTCCTAAATTTTTATTTCAGGCTGATTTAAGATTTGAACGTCATAGAGGAGTAACTATAGGAAAAATCTGCAAACATATGGAAAAATCATTTCATCATGATCCTTGTGGTTTAAAATAATTACATTTATTGAAAGAATTATGTTCAATTCAATTAAAACAATATATCATCAAACTACCTCAATTTTAAACGGGTCTAAAACTTGTCATTTAAACTGTTTAAATAGAAGAAGGGTATTACATTACTCGACCGGATTAGTCCTAGGAAAATTTCATTTTAACGCCCTATACTTTCTGAAACTAGGAGTGAGTTAAGACTTAATTAAGAGCAAAGCATATATCTGATGCAGATGCTTTACGGCTCTAGTTGTATGCCTTCTTTATTTTGGTGTGTTCCTACACAAATTAACCCATATCAACTCTACATAACTTGGTCAAATATTAATTAATTTTATATACCACATGTTTATACAGAATGAAAATTTGAAGTATACTATTCATGAGTATGTTTCTAGAACAGATTTAATTAATTCTAGTAATGACAAAATATTAGTAGTTCTTATTTCTTGTTAGAAAGAAATAAATAAATGAATAGAGAAAAAAATGTAATCAACCAATCAACCATGCGCTAGTATAAATATGCTTGAAACCTGAAACCAAAAACAGAACACAAACATAATCTTACTTAATTTTCTTACTTTCTTGTTAGCAATGGCGTTCTCTCCTTCAAAACTGATCTTCCTGGTTTGCATTCTCTCCCTAACACACCTTTCGTTTTCGGTCACTGATGTCCACGATCTTCTCCCACAGTACAACCTGCCAAAGGGTCTTCTCCCAAGCAACATCAAGTCATACACTGTTTCTCCAGACAACACTTTCACCATTGAGCTCAGCTCACACCCTTGCTATGTTAAACACAATGATCAGATCGTTTACTACGACAGGATTATTAAGGGAAAGTTGGAGTACGGTAAAATTTCTGATGTTTCCGGAATTCAGGCCAAGGAATTCATTTTTTGGTTGTCTGTAACTGAGATTACTGTTGGAAACAATGGTAACCTCGTCTTCCATGTTGGTGCCGTGTCAACAGAATTGCCTTCCAAGGATTTCGAAGATGTTCTTAGCTGCAAGGCCAATGTGTTGATGATTGGTTCAGCTGCAGCTGTAAATGACATCCACGACCTTCTACCGGAGTACAACCTCCCAAAAGGTCTTGTTCCAAGCGACGTCAAGTCATATAGTTTGGCTGCAGATGGATCCTTCACAATCGAGCTGAGCTCAAACCCGTGCTATGTAAAACACAATGGCCAGGCTGTTCACTATGGCAGGATCATTAAAGGTAAGTTGTCATATGGAAAAATTACTGAGGTTTCTGGAATCCAGGCCAAAGAGTTCTTCTTTTGGCTGTCTGTAACTGAGATTACTGTGGGAAACAATGGTATGCTTGTCTTCCATGTTGGAGCAGTGTCATCAGAGTTGCCTTCTAAGGATTTCGAGGACATTCTTAGCTGCAAGGCTAACGGACTGATGATAGAGTCTTCAACAGTAGTGAATGACGTCCACGATCTTCTACCAGTGTACAACCTCCCAAAAGGTCTTCTCCCAAGCGACATCAAGTCATACAATTTGGCTGTAGACGGATCATTCACTATCGAGTTAAGCTCAAACCCGTGTTATGTCAAACATAATGGACAGGCAGTTCACTATGATAGGATTATTAAAGGGAAGTTAGCCTATGGAAAAATTACTGAGGTTTCTGGGATTCAGGCAAAGCAGTTCATCTTTTGGTTGTCCGTAACTGAGATTTCTGTTGGAAACAACGGTAATCTCGTCTTCCATGTTGGTCCGGTGTCAACAGAATTGCCATCTAAGGATTTCGAGGAAGTTCTTAGCTGCAAGGCGAACGCGGGTTTGAGAGTTGCCTCAGTGCTACAACAGGTGGTGGATTCCAATTGATCTATATATCCAGGTAATTAATTTATTTCATTTGATGATCATGAACTTGTTGATATGGTTTATTTACAAAACTAAGTTGTTAATATTATTACTTCGATTTTCTCACAAACTGAACAGGCAGTGTTGGAGCTGTTTCACGCGGCCAAAGTACTTTGTCTCACAAACTAGCTTGTGTTTATTGATGAGCAAGAGTGGTACTTCTGATACATTGTATTGTACTTTCCAGTTTTCTTCATAATACAAACTTGTGTTAGATTTATTGTGTATTTGGGATGTCATGTGTGTTGGCAAATTATTGTAATGAACTAGTTTGAATAAAAGTTGCAATTGCACATCTCATATTCCCTTTTTTTTTTTCACTTCATCAATTCAATTTAATGTACACATCACTTACAACTACATTAGAAGTTCATCTATTTGCCCATATAAATCTGAACTTCATATATTATAATTGATCCTGAATACTATAGTATAACTCCGAAACACCAAATAAATACCATGAGATTACAAGTACAAAATACCATACACACAGTATATATACCATACAAATAGTAAATATGCCATGAAAATATTTGGTGCTTGTAGTCAGCATTTTATTGGAAAAAAAAAATTAACTTTAGACAAATTTCTTGTAAAAAATGTAATAACCACCAATTAAACCCAATTTAAATATTGAAATATTAAATTGGAGGGTTCCCATCTTAAAAGAACTACTTTCCCACATGTGTACTGTAAGGAATAGTAAACTGATCAAGTTTTTATTTCAACAAAACCATATCTGAAGATTTGAGTTGAATCTTCTCTTAAAATTAAAACCACTCGATTGGGTGAATTGTAATTTTGGTCCCTTAAATTAAAATCCTTTTTAATTTTGGTTACTCCAATTTGTTTTTGCAAAATAGTTCTTAAGACTGTATATAGATACACATTTACATGTTTTTGCTTACACAAAATAAACCCTCAAAACTTTCAAATTATCATTAAAAAACAAAAATAAAATTAATAATTATTCAACTTTCATACCACCTTCTTCCACGAGCACCACTTTCATATCATCTCCTTCCACCACCACCACAACTACCACCACCTTCCACCTCCACCAGCCATCTCAAACCACCTCCACCAACCTTCTTTCACCACCTCCACCCATCTCCAACATCTAATAGAGCTCAACATCAAAGTTGTAAAACAGCTTCAGATAGGAGCTGTAAAATAGCTAGATCTACTCGGAACTATAAAAATGCTCCAGATCGGAGATGTAAAAATAGCTTTGATATGGAGTTGTTGACACATCCACATTTGAGATGTAAAAGCTCCGGTTGGAGCAATTCTTTTTATATTTTTTTCTCAAAAAACTTTTTTGGGTATATTTGGAAGATAAAATTTATTTAGGGTTTATTTTACCATAATATTTTAGGCTATTTTAAAACTTAAATATGTTATGTTGGTTATCTTAAATTATTTTGTGGTAATTTTGAAAAATATAAAGTATTTGAGTCAAATGTGTAGTGAAATGATGAAGACAACCAAAAATGCCAACAGGATTGATCCGGATTGGTCATTTTTGGACGTATAATGCAAGTATAGGAATCGGCAGACCAAAATTGCAATTCACCCTCACCAGATATATGCTCTAACCTTCGACTAAAATCCGAATTGATTGATACTCCGGCGTTGTTGATCGATCTCAACCCATAATCCAGAAGATCATAATAATCCCCCCTCTCAAGAGAGTCAACATGACTATTTCCCCAAGATGGATCCAAGCAATCTTCATCAGGCGGCATCAATATTGCTCATTAAAGAAAAAAATCGATGCGACCCTTGAAGAAATATTACTGAAAGATGAAAGATCGAAGTCCAAAAATTTGTAAGAATTTCATTGCAACACTTCAGGTATTTGTCCACTTTCAAGCAACAACCGTCACTTGGAACAAGTTACAGTTACCCGTTCATTATTGTTAAATTAAGTTTTTCGACAAGTTCTTTCTTCAAAACAATTAACATTCTTACACGATCATGCACAAGCATTATTCAAGTAAAATATGTTGTCAAGTTTGAGATCAAGCTGGGAGGGCCCTCAAAACGGCGCTATGAAGTCATTTAATTCAAACTTCCATGGTTTTGAAATCAAGATCCAATGACACTTCAATCTAGTCTCAAATTATTCAATTAAAATAAAAAAAGAAAAAGCTCCAGATGATGTTTGCGATGTCAATAATAAGTTAACATGCATGAATCATCAACTTCAACCAATTCAAATTATGTAATTCAAAAACAAGCTATGAACTCCTTGGGTCGGCAAATTTCGAAATTAACAATTGTTACACAAACTTCTAACAAGTCAAATCCTTAGTCTAAGACCATGGTCTTGGACCTGAACCAGTGCCACAATGATTGTCCAACCCTAAATTTCGAGAATTCCCAATTCGATTTGCCAAATCTGTTGATACGGAACAATGTCCAATCCATTTAAGACGTTCTAAGAAGAATCCTACAACGAATTAGTCTACATTCACTGAGAAGCTCGACCAGTTTGTCCGACCCTCACAAAGAGTATCTGGACTTTGGTTCTAAGTAGGAATAGGCCTCACCACTTGTACCGTTCTCTGTGCAATTAATAGCAGGGAGAGACTAGCTTCGGATCGTATGACCTAAGGGTCGGATGTCCTATCACCAAAAGACCAAGTGTACTGAGCTGGAACAAATAGCTTAGTCCGATCCGGACCATAAAGCCTGTCAGGAGGTCCGATCGCAACGCTGACATACCAGTTATGCCCCCACGCGGCCCAGCGAGACTTTGGGTTAAACCTATCTTATGGGCTTTGAGCCTAATAAGGCATTGGCGGCACATTGTGAAGCCTACACTTGGCACAATCTTGTGAGCTCCTCCATTTGAAGACACATATCTATAAATATGGCAGAGATCCCCATGCTACAGTAAGTCACTATTCTCCATAATCACACTTATACAGAGTAGACACTCAATCTCTCTCAAGTAAAGTCTTTGTCCGGTTTGACCCTAAGCAAACCGGACCTACCTTTCTAACCCCCCCTCCCCCACTAGTCTTTGTGTAGGTCCATAGCATGATCCGGCCCACTGGAGATTCACCAGGCGAACTTGGGCTAGCTTTTAGGGTCAGGAAGAAGACTTAGTAATCACTTAGTAGGTGTTGCGGATTTACTCCCCGACATTTTGGCACCGTTTGTGAGAAACTTACAAAAAGTCCCAGCTCATCCGAACCATGGCAAGAACACGGAGAACAGCCCGAACAACGACAACAGGGATAGAAACTCCAGTTGCAAGGCCTCGAGGTCGACCTCCAGCCAGAGGAAGAAATGCACCTCGGACAAGAGGGCAGGGAGGAAGGCACGAATCCAGAAGTGAGGAACACTACCTAAGTGAAGGACACACTGCCAGCGCATCATCTGGAGAAAGAAGAGAGGATCAGATACAAGAAACTAGGGTTGATCCTCAAGGATGGGGCAACTTGGCTCCTGCGGTAGGAAGCCAAGGTCCCTCAGTGGCTGGTCTGAGGGATGGGAATCAGATTCCTCCGACAGGAACACATGGTCCGCCCCCAGGTCAGAATTTTACTCTCCCAAATGGCCAGATTATCCGACCCGGAGATTTTGGAATGGATGGGAATCAATTTGGTTTACTGCTCACTACTATCCAAGGATGTTTCGGATTCGATAATGTCCAACCTCCTCAAGCCACTCCTCCAACTTTGGTTCCGAGGCAAGCTGTGCCAGCACAATCAAGAGATGAGCAACGTCCTATTCAGGAAAGGATCGGGAATCCGGAGCAATCTGAGGATCTCCGACACCTTCTTAATAGGAGAGCAGTTGTGTCTCAGGGACAAAGGGAAAGGAGTCCGGACAGACCAGGAGCCAATGAAGTTAGATCGACCTGATCATCCGCCTCCCGCGCAATTGAGAGTCCGGGAAATCAAGCACCTGCAGTGGTGGTTCACCCAAGAACCGGAGAGTACGTTACTCCGGAGGAGATCTGTGTTCAACAGAAAGCTCTGGAAACTCAAATAGCCACTCTGAGCAAGATAGTTAAAGCACACGAGAAGGTGAATGAGCCCAATCCAAGTCCACTCACGGAAGAGATAAGAAGATAAGTCAACAGGCCAGATTCGAGCATGCCTATCCTAGAGCATTACTACGGACAAACTTGTCCACTGGGGCATCTGACCCGATATGAGAGCAGGATGGATGCTAATGGTCACAATGACAAGATGAAGGCTTTGAATTTCATGAACACTTTGTTCAGAGAAGCTATGGATTGGTGGGTAGCATTGCCGAGTGGAAGCATGAAATCTTGGTCCGACATCAAGGCAGCTTTCACCAAATAGTTTGCAAAATCCAAGAAGAAGAAGAGATCCGTAGAGCATCTTGCTGGCATTGTGCAAGAAGAAGGAGAGGATCTAAGGAAATTCTTGGAACGCTTCAATAAGGAAGTCTCAACTGTAGAGTCACATAGCATTAAAGACCGGTTCCGACACCTATATGCCAATACTCTGAATTTCCAGTTCAGAAAGAAGCTCTCCAATAGGGAAATTCCAAATGAAAAGGCTCTAGAAGACCTCTGTGATAAGTTCTTATACGAAGAGTATTTCAGGAGAAATGTTCCAGTCCTAGCTAGTCTCAAGAAAGGAAAGGAACCAATGAAATCAGATACGTTCCAGAAGCGAAAGAAGTCCGACCAGAGAAGAGAGTATGACACCAGGAGGGAATATCGTAAAGATAGAACCCCACCCACAAGGTATGGAGAATATACCAATCTCAACAGACGAAGATCCAACATCTCAGCCTGTATTGAGGAAAAGAATTTAGATGTGCAATGGCCAAATCCAATCCACAACAACATGAGAAACAGAGACTCCAAGGAGTACTGCAAGTTCCACAAAAGCAGGGGCCATTCGACTGAAGATTGCATACAACTCAAAACAGAAGTGGAACATCTAGTGAGGAGCGGAAAACTCAAGGAATATGTGCACAATGATGAACCCTCCCGACATGAAATAATAGAGAGGAGAAGAGAAGGAAAGGAGCAAGAAGTTCATCCTCATCAGTTGCCCCCACCCCCAAAGCGCGGCCCGAGTTGATCCCATGATCAATACCATGATTATGAGGGGGATCCGCATATGGAAAACATACCATACAGTGGAATCATCAACACAATTTTGGGAGGACCAGATGGAGGAGATAGCATGAATGCTAGGGAACGGACTGCTCAACATTTGTGAAACAACGATCGGTCCTATGCCCCTCCTATTCTCAGAGTTACGAACGCTATTACTTTTGATGAAAGTGAAATACCACCCCCATGTTCCGGAGGAGTAGATTTAGAAAGTCCGAATGTTCCCCTAGTAATTTTTCTAGATATTGCAACTTTTAAAGTAGCGAAAGTTCGAGTTGATAATGGAAGTTCATCTAATGTAATATATGCTCAGACTCACACTAGAATGAACATCGGGAACATTGCGTTAAAGAGAGTCGCAACTTCTTTACTAGGATTCGGAGCAAATGTCGTGCGTCCTAGGGGGAGTCTCCGACTCCCAGTATCCGTGGGAAAGCCTCCGAATCGGGTCACCAACTACATCTTATTCGTAGTGATGGACGATCCTTTTAATTACAATGTGATTATAGGGTGTCCAGGGCTCAATGTCTTCTGGGCTGTGTCATCTCCTTTACAAAACAGAGTGAAGTTTCTGACACCCAATGGGATCGGACAGGAGATTGGCAATATTAGAGAAGCATGGGAATGTTATACTCTATCCGCCCACGATGCAACAACTCCAGTTTTAAGCATCAATCCCCGGCCACATACGGATGCCACAGATTACTCAAGTGGAAAAAGTCACAGATCATAACAGGAGGTGTGCCTACGGACCAAGATATGGAAATTAATCCGGGACTCCAAGACAACGTCAGGAGCCAATTCATACAAGAAGCAATATACTCTGATTCGGTCCAGGCACAACACATGTTCCTGATTGATATGCCATCCGCATTAGTGGTGGAAAAAGAAGTGAAAATTCCGAAAGAGGAAGAGCTAAAAAAGGTGACACTCGCCAATGCCTCTCCGACCCTTATTCCCCATAGAGATGTGTGGATGTTACAAGTGGATGGATCCTCATCTAGAAGGCTAGGCGGAATAGGTATCTACCTAAAGAGTCCCCAAGGAGCCGAACTAGATTATGCTGTTACTTTGGATTTCAAAGTAACCAACAATGAGGCGGAATTTGAAGCTCTCCTCATCAGATTAAAGTGGCAAAATCTCTAATGGTGAAAAAGCTCAAAGCCTATACGGATTCTCAGCTGGTTGAAGCATAATTCTCCGGAGTCTTTTCCACCAAAGGACCATCCATGATCAAGTATTTGGCTTTGTTAGAAAAGGAAGTGGATGGTTTTGAGGAGTTTTCCTTGGAGAGATTCTCTCGAGAATGGAATGAAAGAGCGGACCCATTAGCCAAATATGCCTCAGCATCCGGATCCTTAGACACTAGAGGGATCATTCTTCTGACAGTTCAGACCTCATCCGTCATGAGTCCAACACAAAGCATAATGGTTCTCACAGCTGAATCCAATTGGATGTCAGATATCTTCGGTTATCTCAATGAAGGAACCCGTCTTGCGGACCCAAAAGAGGCAAGAAGGATACAATCAAGAGCTAACAGATACTTTATTAATTATGGGAGAGGATCTCTTTAAGCGATCCTTCGATGGCACCCACTTAAGATGCCTAAATCCACAAGAAGCCAGAACAGTTTTGGAAGAAATTCATTCAGGCAGTTGTGGGAGTCACTCTGGAGGAAGGGCAATGGCACAAAAGATTATCCGACAAGGATATTATTGGTCAATAGTGGATAAGGATGCAGTGGATTTCTCCAGGGGTTGCAGTGATTGTCAGTATTACGCCAACATTCTGCATCGTCCGACCAATCCGATGATCCCGGCGGTTATAGCTTGCCCATTTGATCAGTGGGGGATTGATATTGTTGGTCCATTCCCTATAGGAATATACCAAAAGAAGTTCCGCATAGTTGCAGTAGAATACATTACCAAATGGGTAGAAGCCGAGGCAGTGGCCACAATCACTGAAAGCAGGGTCCGAACCTTCATCTGGAGAAACATCATTTGACGATTCAGATTGCCCAGATTCTTGGTATCTAATAACGGAGCCCAGTTCTCCAGATACAAGCTGAAAGAGTGGTGTAACTCCATGAAAATCGAGCAACGATTTACATTTGTCGGGTACCCACAAGCAAATGGTCATGTAGAATCTACCAACAAGACCATTGTCAACATTTTGGAATTGAGACTCTGAACGTCTCAAAGAAACTGGGCGAACAATCTCGATGGAGTCCTATGGCCACATAGGACAACTGCTAGAGCTGCAACTAGAGAAACTCCATTTGCACTGGTCTACGAAACAAAATCAGTCATCCTAGTTGAAGTGGAGGTTGAAACTCTTCGGATCCAGGGTTACCAACATGCTGATAACCACGTGGCCCGAATCTATGATTTGGACATGCTGGAAGATAAGAGAAGTGCAGCCCTTGCTAGTATCCATCGATACCAAGCAACCGTGGTGATGAGTCGATATTTTAACGACTCATTTAGTGCCTTTTTCCGTATTTTGTTGCGTCTTTTAGCCTTTATTTAGTGTTTTTTGTTCCGTGTCACGTTTGGATTTTTTTGTGTATTTTTGTGCATTTTTTGGTGTCTTAGCGTCATTGGCAAGGAAATGGAGGACCAAAGTGCAAAGAAGACCTCAAAACCTTCTAGAAGCACCACTAGGCCAAGATAGTGGGCCACTACTCCAAGAGAGGTGACATGGAAGTTGGAAAAGGGAGAGAAAAGTGGAGAAAATGGAGGAATTCTCGGAGATAGGCGCGGTGAGCCCCACATCCAAATGGGCTCACCGCGGTCTAGATAAACATAAAGGCGGGCATAAAGACCAGACCGCAGTGAGGACTCCCCAAAAGTACCTCACCGCGGTGACACCCGTTTAACAGAATCAACTCACGTTTTTCTGGCACTTTTTCCCATGATTTCTAATTTCTTCTTCCTTGGCCTATAAATAGGACCATTGTATCAGTAAATAGGATATACTTTTCATTACTTCTACTTTCATATTTTCGATTCCAAGCATTGTAAACACTTAGAGATTTCAATCTCTTTTAATTCGAAGACGCATTATCGATCATTCTGACGATCGCAGGGACCAATAGGCGCCCATGTATTCAATAGTACAAGTTAGGCGGTTGTTGTTAACAACTTGTATCGTGACATATTGTTATCTGATCGTTGAACGCATGCTTGATAGTTGTGAACTTGCATTAGTCTTTACCTCTAATTAGTATATATCCGGATGAGGGCATAGCTAGTGACAAGCTTTTTGCCGTAACTCATACGTACTTATAATCTGTATCTGGTTTGATTTTGCAATAGCAAAGTGTTGCATTCGCGGGCAGTGTACCATTAGCTATATCGCATCATCATTTTTGAAAGATCCGCTTGCTTCGTTTTATTTGTAGAGATTGCATGATCTAGGTCTTACCTTGTATTATAATTGTAATTTGTAGTAGGGTTTTGAAGTATCAACCTTACCCACACTATCTGTTTACAACTCACACTTTGAGCCTACAACTGAGAACTAGCTCAATCAATTCCTCGAGAGAACGACCCTATGGTTTAAGCATTGTTGTACTACGACAATCGCTTTACTACTTGTGTTAGTTTTACAAGTATTAATTTTGAGCGCATCAAAATTTGGCGCCGCTGCCGGGGACTTGATTCCTATGTTCTTCAATAAGTAGGATCAGTGTGTAGTTGCGTATCGTTTTTTTTATCTTATTGAAAAAACCAAAGAAAAAATTCAAAAAATCAAAAGGGGGGGGGGGGGGGGGGGAGAACACACCGTGGTGAGCCTTTAGCTGAACCAATTAAGCTCACCGCGGTCCAGCGAAATCAGCACATACTGTCTAATGCCAGACCACGGTGAGGTCAAAGGTTCCCCTTGCTCACCGCGGTGAGCCCTGGTTTTAAGCGCGGTGAGGAGCCCGTTTTTTCTTCACTTTTCTTCATCTTCACCTCACCGTGCTCAGTTTCTCTTGCCGAAAAATCTTCAAAAACACCTATTTCTCCACCAAATCACTTAACCTTTGTATCTATATGAAGCTACAAGTGTCCTCTCTTTGATTCAAGCATCAATTCATCTTTTCATCCACCAATTGCATAGGAATCAAGGTAATCCTCTTCAAACCCTAACTATTTCTCAATTTGGGGGTTTTTAGAATTTTGCACATCTAAGAAGTTGATTATTGCTCCACTATGGCTATTTGAACTTGTTGATTGCTATTGAATCTTAATTTGATGTAGCATTCACTTATTCATGCTTCTTTTGCTTGATTCTTGCAAAACATGCTTAGTGGGTATTCTTAAAGCACTTAGTTTGATCCTATGAATATATGATGGTGTATGATTGATGATTATGCTTGTTTGATCGATAGTATAGCCAAATTTCAATCACATTGCAAACGTACTCTGGGCGCCTAGATTATGACACAAGATTAGGCGTTTGGGTTAATTGTATGATGAAATTTGGTTTGGGGAGGGATTCGTTGTAACAATGCATGCACTACGGTCTATATATTTCCCATGGGATAGGATAAGGCATGATTGTTGCGATTTAGAAGATTTTTCGGTGAAAGAACTATGAGAAAGCTGTGCTAATACATTCCTTGCAGGACGATGCCTCGAAGAAAGACCACCTTGCCTCGTGGAACAAATGAAGCATCCGAAAGCAGATCACGGAGAAGGACACAGATTGAGGGACCCCAGCCAGACGATTACGGGTTCGCTCTCTCAGCTGCTGTAGAAGCCTTCCGAGTTCGGAACTTCTAGGTTCCAAGAGCAATAGTGGCGGAAAGAGGGATATCTTTCCCTCGAGATCAATGCACTATTGCAACTCAGATATGGAGGAGGATAGACCAGCTTGGATGGGGAAGTCTTACCGTGGAGAAGCGTGAGTATGATCCTACTGTGGTTCAGGAGTTTTACACCAACCTCCACGACATCAACAACAACAGTGTGAGAGTTCAGGTAAAGAACGTCCCATACTTTGCCGAGGTGATCAACGAGTTTTTGGGTGCACGTACGGAGTATGACCCTGTTCGAGATAGGGGCAATACAACTACCATGAGGCACAGGGTAGGTTCCTTACTGAGAGAGATCTTTGGCGGGTGGCAAGCCCTTTATACCCCATGAGGATCAACATGACGAAGGTGGAGAAGAAATTTCTCCTTCCTAAGACTCGTGTGCTTTCTTACTGGATCCAGCACTCGGTGATGCCCAACCTATACTTCACCAACATGTCAGCCACTATCGCAAGGCTGATTGGGGCATTCATGGCCGATGACTTCATAAACATCAGGGAGGTTATTCTGGGGGAGACTTGAGCCCACAGAACCAAACCAAAAGGATTGGCCTTCCCAACGATTATCACACAGCTGTGTGAAAGGGCTCGTGTTCCTGGGATCAGAAAAATCGGAGAAACGAAAACTCCTTTGTCGGTTGGAGATATAGACCCAATCATTTCAAGGGCAGTGAGGGCTCTCGAGGCTTTTGAGGATTCGGAGGATCATGAAGGCATGGACTTGGATTTCGAGGAAGAGGAGCTTGATCCAAATGTAGATGAGGAAGATGAGAATGCTCCAGAACAACCCCAGGGGGAAAGTCCAGCAGGAGGAAGGCCAAACTGCACAACAAGGTGCGGAAACCTCAAACTACTCTCGCTACAACGAGGAGATGCAGGCTCATTTTGAGCGATGGGCTGGCCCTAGATTTAGTGCCATTGAGGCGCAGCACGACTACTTGAGCGCACATTATGACGAACTCAAAACCAGCTACCAAAACCTCTCCAGTGAAGTAGCACAGGTCCACCAGTACGCTACCACCCTCAACCAGAGGATGGATACTTGGGAGCAAAGTAGTGCCTCGCACTTGGCAGCCTTACGGGAGCTGGATGCACGGGCAGAGAGTAGATTAGCAAGAGAAGAGAGCATGTGGCAGCAGTACATGGGAGGAGGCTCATCTTCCGGACCCCATGGTCCGCCTTCCTCTTAGTGATCATGCCGACTGAGGCATACTACGGGCACTAACTCTGAACTTTCTCCTTTTTATTTATTCCTTATGCTAGGTTCTAGCTATCGAATAGGTTTGGGGAGGGAAGTTGTTTCATATGCTTACATGCCTCAGATTATTTGCTACTTTGTATATATTGTATATGTGTGTTTTTTCTTTTATTTTTCATTTTTGCGATTATGTGGGATGGTATGTTAGCCACTTTTATGTGATTGCAGTTGAGTTGAGTCTTTTGGCCTAATTTTTGGCCTATTTCAAAATTTTTTGTCAACTCTTGAGTTCTTTTGAGAAGTCTGGTTATCTATTGCCTTAGTTAAGCCTTTTTATTGATGTGATCTTAGATGGCCTCTAACTGAGTACTATGGAATTTTCGAAAATCACTTTAGTTCGTTTCACTTGTAAATAAAAAGTCTTCCTGTTTTAGTAGTCAAAAAGCTGGTGAGAAGCCTTAAAGCCGATGAAAAAAATCTTGTATCGGCAAATGTGTGATTCCAGTAGGATGAGCAAGGTTTTTTAACATGCGCCACTTCACATACATGTGCACTCTTTTTTAAAAACGAGTATGACGAACGACATTTTTTGATTTGGTGTCTAGATTCTCGAACCCGTTCTAAGGAACAGGTTTGGGGAGGAGGACTCTTGTCAACTTCATACTCAGGCTCACTACTTTCTATATTTGAGCTATGGTCGATTTCGAAATTGTTTTGTATTGCTATGCTGCCATTCTTAAAAATGGAAAAAATCTTGAAGTGTTTTTCCAGGATCACTTATGATCATCTAAGATCGTGTTGGGCATTTCCAAATACTACCTATAAACCAACGCGGGGCTGATTGTGCGTATGCTGTGAGGGTTGATGGTTTTGTTTCCAAAATGCATGCCAAATACTACCTATAAACCAGCGCATGGGCGGTGCTCGTATGTTGTGAGGGTTGATGGGGTGTATACCAAATCGACATGTACAAAAGTACGGATCTTAGGCAACCTATTGGGATACACTTGCAACATTGAGATAGAAAAAAATGAAAA
The DNA here is from genome assembly GCA_026545765.1 of Plantago major. NCBI lineage: Eukaryota > Viridiplantae > Streptophyta > Magnoliopsida > Lamiales > Plantaginaceae > Plantago > Plantago major. Next base: position 93,104,731 of record CM048839.1, read on the forward strand.
AAAAATAGAAAATCTGTGCAAAAAGAGCAAAGCACAAGAAAAAAAAGAGAATGAAATAAACGTGCAAAAAGAGCAAAGCATGAGAACGGCATCTCATTTTATTTCCTTGTATTTGATTTCGACCTCTTTCCTAAAAGTCCTTTCTGACTCGTTTGAATTGAGTGCAAAAGCATGTAATATTAGTGGCAGCTTGTGACGTTTGTTGTCACCATCCTAAGTTAAGTCTTGAGCGAATACCTTTATTTATTGGACACTTCCAGATGAGAGACTTGAGAGTTGCACTATTATCTTCCTTTGTGAGGGACTACTAGGATAGGATTAAGTTTTATTTACTTGTGAAGCGGAAGATTGTGATCTTTGCAAAGCTACTTGTCAAAGTCATAGGGGATAGAAGTTTACATCATAATAAGGGCTTATCCCTGGCAATACTTGTCCCGGTAGCTTCTCGATTGAACTCTTCTGTGTTTTGTCGTGTCTATGTGTTTTTTTTTCTTTTTCTAGGTTTTAGAGTTGTTTGCTCGAGGACGAGCAAAGGTTCGGTTTGGGGAGTTTGATGAGACGATATTTTAACGACTCATTTAGTGCATCTTTTAGCCTTTATTTAGTGTTTTTTGTTCCGTGTCACATTTGGGTTTTTTATGTGTTTTTGTGCATTTTTAGGTGTCTTAGCGTCATTGGCAAGGAAATGGAGGACCAAAGTGCAAAGAAGCCTCAGAACCTTCTAGAAGCACCACTAGGCCAAGTTAGTGGGCCACTACTCCCAGAGAGGTGACATGGAGGTTGGAAAAGGGAGAGAAAAGTGGAGAAAATGGGAAAATGGAGGAATTCCCGGAGACAGGGCTCACCGCGGTGGGGCGGTGAGCCCCACATCCAAACGGGCTCACCGCGGTCCAGATAAACAGAAAGGCGGGCAGAAAGACCAGACCGCGGTGAGGAGGACTCCCCAAAAGTACCTCACCACGGTGACACCTGTTTGACAGAATCAACCCACGTTTTTCTGGCAGTTTTTCCCATGATTTCTAGTTTCTTCTTCCTTGGCCTATAAATTGGACCATTGTATCAGTCAATAGGATATACTTTTCATTACTTCTACTTTCATATTTTCAATTTCAAGTATTGTAAACACTTAGAGATTTCAATCTCTTTTAATTCAAAGAAGCATTATCGATCTTTCTGACGATCGCACGGACCAATAGGCGCCCAGGTATTCAATAGTACAAGTTAGGCGGTTGCTATTAATAACTTGTATTGTGACATATTGTTATCTGACCGTTGAACGCATGCTTGATCGTTGTGAACTTGCATCAGTCTTTACCTCTAATTAGTATATATCCGGATGAGGGCATAGCTAGTGACAAGCTTTTTGCCGTAACTCATACGCATTTTATAATCAGATTCGTCTGATTTTGCAATAGCAAAGTGTTGCATTCGCGGGCAGTGTACCATTAGCTATATTGCGTCAGCACTTTTGAAAGATCCGCTCGCTTCGTTTTATTTGTAGAGATTGCATGATCTAGGTCTTACCTTGTCTTATAATTGTAATTTGTAGTAGGGTTTTGAAGTATCAACCTTACCCACACTATTTGTTTACAACTCACACTTTGAGCCTACACCTGAGAACTAGCTCAATCAATTCGTCGAGAGAACAACCCTGTGGTTTAAGCATTGTTGTACTACGACAATCGCTTTACTACTTGTGTTATTTTTACAAGTACTAATTTTGAGCACATCACGTGGCATGGGCTTACAACAAGAACATCAGCAACAAAGATCTTCAAGTTGGAGGTTTGGTCCTTAGGAGAGCTGATATCCTAGGACATGTTGGAAAGCTCAAACCCAAGTGGGAAGGTCCGGACAAGATCATTGGTGCGAGAGTTAATGGAAGTTATGAGCTTGAAGATGATCAAGGCAAGGCATTGAAGAGGACTTGGAATGCCAAGAACCTCCAAAAGTTTTACGCTTAGGATTTTAGATATAAGTAACTCCGATAGTTGTCTTTCTCTTAATCCGGCCTTGAAGCCCACAGTTGTAATTGAATTTACGTCAAATCAATGCGACTTCTATCTTTTTATTAAAACAATCATTCCGATTACAATACAAAGTACAATATACATCCAAAGCACTTATTACATCCGAAGTAATTTTTGCCTGAGGTCATATCCTAACTATCATACAATGCTACGACTACATACAACAAACCCTTTGATCCGCCTGTTCCAAAGTTAACTTCTTGGCTTCGAAACCTCGCCGGAGTACGAAGATGCAATATCACTCTGACCTGTGACACAAAGATCAACAATTAAGCAATGATCATGAGAATGGTAGATATCAGATCATCCAGACATAGAGTTCCTCGGATTCGGCAATAAAGCTTCTCGGACCATCAACCCCCTGCACCTGCTGTCATTCAAGAGCCTTTGCATAAAATCAAGTCAATGACAGCACGTGCTGGGGACGGAAGAGCCAAGAATAAAAGAGACTTATCCGAGGCATTGCTAGCAGCTACTTGAGGGAAAAAGGAATGCTTCAGAATCACGATCCCAGCCACCTGAGCCCAATCATAAAGGGAGTAGCCTAATAAATGGGCACACATGACCGGGACGGAGAATCCGGACCAATTGTCAAACATGAACCAATTGGAAGGGTCGGACACATCTGATCTGTTCACCAAAAAGGCGACCCGAGAGGTAAGCAACATAACTCAAAGCTTTTACGCTTAAATGTTTCCTAGCCCTCGGATGCAATTTCGAGTACGACATCTCGGATAAGGTTTAAATCTTTGAAGATTTGCTTGAGAGCATGCGTGACGGCAACCAAATGCGAGATAAGGATTAGCACGAGGCTAAGTCCAATCACATCGCATTTAGACAACCGTCAGCTTCGCTCTGCAACAACATTGGAGAGGGTACGACACCTTTTTTCGTATACACTTCTATATTATTTTACTGGAAAATTTACTTAGAAGCATGCGTGCCTGTAACCAAATGCGAGATAAGGATTAACACGAGGCTAAGTCCGATCACATCACAATTGGGCAACAGGCACCCTTGCTCCAAAGCAATGTGTTAGGAATATCTGTTTAGATTTTGATCAACAACATAATGACTTATCTTAGCTCAGAAAGGTGGTTAGTACTCTTGGTTCACTTGAACACTGGAAAAGAGGAAAATCACTAAGTATGTTAATCTAGCAAATCTTGTATAGGATGTTAGGTCTCTGAATGTAATTTTTATATCTTTTATGAAGACCAAGAAGAAGGCATCCGATAGAAGAGTTCAACAAATTTGAAGATTTGAAGACTACGTAAGATTGCTGAAGATGAAGGTCATCAGATACCTATGTCCAGATATCTTGAAGAAACAAGTATTTTTTTTTCAATAAACAAGTTTTGCAAAAGAAATCTGAGAACACAAGATTTCTGAACGAGGAAAAGTGCCCACAGAAACCTACACTCAGATACCTTGGATAAAACTATGTTTCTAGGAAACAATGTTTCAACAAGTATCTGGAGTTGTGAAGGTCTCTAGAAAGAGACATGCAATGCTTCAGAAAGCGTGCATAGTTTCGTTGGCACTACAGGAAAAAAATAGTACAATTCAATAAATGCGCAGACAGAGACATCTGAACAAAAGAGGAAATCTCTGAAAAGAGACAATGTCTTCTATAGTACTATTTTCAGATATCAATAGTTTGAATTTGAATTGAGCCTAACGCATACTATTCAAACGGCTTCAAATTCAACTATAAATATCACCACTTAGAATGCTTGAAAGACACATTGAACACTACACCTTGAACCTACACTGAAAATACCAAGCTTCTCTGATAATACAACTAGTGGTATTTTTCTCTTAAGCATACAAGCCTTCTGTCTACTTATTCTTTAGCTTACATTTGCGACTAAGCTCTTGAATCGTAAGTAGCACGAAAGTTCTAAGTGTCCTGATCTTTAATAAGCATTGCTATATGTGAAGGAGTTGAATCAAAAGATCAAGTATCTGAGATTCATTCTCTAGAACATTTATCATAGACTTGGGTCAGTAAAGAACAAATCACCACACATTGTGAAGTGTGTTAAGTGATCTTTGTTCTATAGAGTATTTCTACATAACTAAAAAAGTTATTAAGACTACTTGCCTGACAAACCATCATAACCAACACCTTAAACAACGTGGAGTACCGGAAGTCCTTAGTTTGGGAAACAAAGTAATAACTCCAAGGTTATTGAGCATAGGAAGTACTTAGTTTGGGAAAATAAGGAACAACTCAAAGGTTTCTGAGTATATGAAGTACTTGGCTGGGAATCGGGGAATAACTCAGAGGGAACACTTGGTTGGGAACCTAGTGTATTTAGGAATCGAGAAAAGATATTTGTAAGGTGAACTCAATTATCTGTCTTAGTGGATTCTAGGTCTGAGAAAGGTCGAAGTGGATTAGTTGAAGGATTACGCTACCTTCAGATACCACTATAATTTGTTGTGTTATTTACTTACTGCTTTTACCTTGCTTTAGTTATCTTGTTAAGTACTTACACACTTTTACTCTACTAAGCACGTGCACTTATCACAAAAAGTCTTCCTCTCTCTGAAATTAAGTATCAGATATCTTCACAGATATCTGAGAAATTGTGTTTATCGACAAAAGTTGTAAAAGACTATTCACCCCCCCCCCCCCAAGTCTTTTCCTTTGCCATTATCTGGACCAACAAGTGGTATCAGAGCAGGAGGTTCCCAAGCCTTCTACACTGAACCTAGATCCCAGATAATTGCCCACTAGCTGCTTTTCACCTACACTTGATTTGTTTGTTTAGGCTGATTGCTGCAGGATGTCTTTAAGTGACGCTCCAATTCTCAAACCAGAGAACTATGAGAAATGGAAGAACAACATGATGCTCCACCTAGAAGCTATTAGTGACGAAGTGATCGACGTAATAAAGAATGGCCCAATAGTCATTCAACAACTCAAGCAGGTCATAGAGGTTTCTAATGGTAGAGACAGAGAACCAAGTGGTGGTTCCTCACAGACAGATGCGTCAACCAGTGGAAGACCTACTGGTTAAATTGTTTATGAGCCAAAGCCCAGAGAGCTCTGGACATCGGAAGATGCCAAGAGAAATCGACTGGATGGTCAGGCTCATAATGTCATCATGCGTTCCACTCTAGAGCACATACAATGTAAACTGTGGGGTGCAAAAATAGCGAAAGTAGCCTGGCAACTGATTGAAGAAATCTGTGCCGGCATTGAGAAAATAAAGGAAAATAAGTTCGAAGTTTTGAAGCTCAAATTCCAAAACTTTAAACAAGGTCCCACAGAGACTCTTGAAGAACTAGATTTCTGATTTACAACACTGATGAGTGAAATGGCTGCACTTGGTGAAAGTGAGAGATACTCTAACTCTGAAAAAGTTAAGACTATCGTGAGAAGCTTGAATCAAAACTGGGAATATACTCAGTACTTTTATTTCAACCAAGGAATGCCAAATATCACTCCAGTAGAACTCTTTTCTCACTTAGCTATTGTCAACTATGAAACTACTCAGAGAGGACAAATGATTGCTGAGAAAGTTCATAATATTGCTTTAGTGACACTAGGTACTTCTAAAAAGAAGGATACCAAAGAAATGACTGAGGAAGATGCTCTTGCTGTGAAGCAAATGAGAAAATATGTCAGTCGGGAGATTGAGAGAAGAAAAGCCAAAGAGAAGCTGAAAAAGCATCTAGGCTCAAACTATCACTAGTACAAAAATATGCAGATGTCAAGCTCGCTGAACAAGCCGGCTCAACAAGCATCTAGTATTGAGGAAGCAGAAATTGAAAACGATATTTGTTTCTATTGTCAAAAACCTAGTCATCTTAAAAGAGACTGCCCTGTTTTCAATAAGCTAAAGAAAAGTGACAAGAAAGATAGAAGAAACTTCAAGAGATGTCAGAGAGCTATGATCACTGAAGAAAGGAAAAAGATTCAAATCCAACTGGATGCTCTTGATATTGAGTCATAGTCTGAGGAAGAAGACTCAGATGACTCCAAACTACCTTCACCAGAATTATGTGGCATCACTCATGAATTGGTTAACTTTGGTCAAAAGAAAAGGGTATTATGATGGGTTGCTGAGGAGATCTATCTAGATTGTTCCAACATTGAGCCTTGCCTAATGGCTGATGAGGTAACTAACATTTCTCAATTCATAAACTATGAGAGTGATGAGGAAGGAATCAGGGATTTATAATTTCAAGTGGTCCGAGCTAGAGCCGAAATTTTTGAAGAAGAAAAGAATTCTCTTGAAAAGGAAAATTCACAATTACTCAAGATATCTGAGAAAAAGGATGCCGAAAATGCATTTCTCAAAGCACAAATATCAGAGATGGAGAAGTCAGACAGAAAGGCAATGGATATACTCCAAAAGGAATATAAAGATCTTCTTTCTAAAAATGAGGAACTCAAAAAGAAAGAACTATATTTTCAATCCTATGTCAAAGCTAGTGACTCTCTTACTGAAGTACACTCTTATTTAAGAGATCCTTCGGAAAAGGGAGGACTTGGGCTGGACACACAAACAAATAGTTCTACCACTCTGAATAAGAGTGATGAAAGAATAACATTTATCAGTGCTCAGCAATAACATTGGTCAGAAAGCTAAGGCTATTGACAAAGGAAAGGCAGTTGCGAACAAACCTTTGTGGGAAAAACAAGTCCAAAAGAAAACTGTTGGGAATGTTTCTGTAAAGAAACATAACACTGAAAAGTGTAATCACCCACAGTGCTATGTCTCTTAGAAAGGAAAAACTGCAGGAGCAGGCAAATTTTTGAACATCACGTTTTCTGGAAAGAAAGACGTTCCAGAGACTAGCAAAGCTGCTGAGAAGAGAACTCAGATACACCAGGTGCTCGAAATGGCATTGGCTATAAAGCCATCAGGAAACAACTTGCTCGTGAATATAAACAAGAGCAAGAACGATGGATAAAAGCTAGAATTGTGCATAGCAATCATCAGAAGTGGAAGAAAGAACAGGCTACGACCACTCTGAATGCCAGGGCTAGAAGAAATCTGGCAAGGAAAGCTAAGTTCGCTGAAAAGCAGACTCAGCAATCTGACAGGTATCTGAAAGCACCACGAGGAGCACTAAGGAATACATCAAAAAGGAAAGTAATTATTAATAATGATAATACTACTCATTTACATAGAATTCCTCCTTATGTTCCTACTAGACAAAATCATGTTCCTAAGAAATATATACAGAAATGGATTCCTACTGGAAGATTGTTTAGTCCAGATGGTTCCATCATTGAAATGAGAACTTAAACCCCTATTTCCTGTTTTGTGCAGAACACTCCAAGGAAGAATCCAACATGGAATTTTGATAGTGGATGTGGGAAGCACTTGACAGGAGAAAAAGCAAATCTGGTCAACTACAAAGTTTGCAATACTGGACCAGATATCAAATTTGCTGGAGGAGAAATAAATCCAACTATAGGATTTGGAGATCTGAAAATGGGAGCCCTTACAATCTCTGGTGTACTTCATGTAAAGGGATTGAAATATAATCTCCTAAGCATGAGTCAATTTGCTGACAAGGGGTTCTCAGTAAAGATCAAATCAAAATTCTGCAAACTGATTGACAATGAGTCAAAGCAGACAGTCTTGGTTGCTAGGCGGAAAGGAAGTCTTTACGTTGCTCACTGGGCATCTGCCACAACTGAAGAATGTCTCATGGTGAGTCAATCTAGCTACACTGAAGAAAATTGGCTATGGCATAAAAGAATGAGTCACTTGAACTTCAAAACTCTGAACAAGCTAGCCAAGAAAGAATTGGTCGTTGGTTCACCCAAAATGGCATATACAAAAGATGGTATATGCTCAGCCTGCCAAATGGGGAAACAATCCAAAACATATTTCAAGTCTAAAACTAAACACTCTAGTGAAAGGCCACTGCAAATGTTACATATGGATCTTTTTGAATCCTCTGTAACTAGCTATGCAGGAAAGAAGTATGGTCTGGTTGTTGTTGATGATTACTCAAGATTCACTTGGGCTGTGTTTCTCAAACAAAAATCTGATGCAAGGGTTGAAATACCCAACTTGCTGAATAAGCTTGAAGTCATGAATAATGACAAGGTATCTGTAATCAGAACAGACCATGGTACTAATTTTGTGAACCATTACATAAAAGAGTTTTGTACCTGCAAAGGTATACAACATCAACTATCTTCAGTAAGGACACCACAAAAAAATGGTGTTGTTGAAAGGAAGAATAGGACCCTAAAAGAAGCAGCAAGAACAATGCTTGCTGACACTGAAATAAGTGAAATTTATTGGGTTGAAGTTGTTAACACAGCCTGCTACACTCAAAATAGATGTTTGATCAACAAACACCATGACAAAACTCCTTATGAACTTTTGATTGGTAGACCCCCTAGTATCAAACATCTAAGGGTGTTTGGTTGCAGATGTTTTGTTCTTAACAATGGAAAAGAATACTTGAGAACATTTCAACCAAAAGCAGATGACGGAGTATTTCTTGGTTATTCTCTGAATAGCAAAGCCTACAAAATGTACAACAAAAGAACGCAAAAGATTGAAGAATCTGTTAATGTAGTTTTCTATGAAGGAAACAAGAAAGTACCCTTGAATGAAGAACTCTTAGATAGGTTCAAAGAACTAATGATTAAAGATTCTGAAGAAGAATCCTCAAAAGGAAACAATTCTGTCAGTCACTTAGAGGATGACTCTGACGATGAAAAGCAACCATTGCTTAGTAACAACCAGATGACTCTAAGACATGATGAAGAATTTCCTATGAGAATTCCAGAAACGGAACAGGTTACTGAGAATCTTCATCATGAAGAGGTTTCTGAGAATGAGATTGCTGAAAGTCCAATCCCAAATATCTCTAACACTGAAAAAGTGTCAGATATTTATGGCGTTTCCCGTGTGCCAGATATCTCATATACTGAACAAGTATCCTGTCAAGATCATATTGATTCACATGCAGATCAAAATGATATTGATCCTACTAGTTCAAAACCCATTATAAAATGGATAAGAAATCATCAAGCCAAGGATGTGATTGGTCCTTTAGACCAAGGGGTTAGAACTAGGAGAGCAATTGCTGGAAATGCAGATTCTCTCTATGGATGTTTCATCTCAAACATTGAACCTAAAATTATAGAAGAAGCATTGAAGGATCAAGATTGGATCTCTGCAATGCAAGAAGAATTGGATCAATTTGAGAGAAACAAAGTCTGGAAACTGGTTCCATTTGTTGATGGAATATCTGTAATTGGAAACAGGTAGGTTTTTGGAAACAAAATGAATGAGTCTGGTGAAATAACCAGAAACAAAGCAAGGTTGATTGCCAAGGGATTCACCCAGACTGAAGGACTAGATTTTGATGAGTCATTTGCTCCAGTTGTAAGATTGGATGCAATTAGACTATTTCTAGCCTTTGCAGCACATAATGACTTTAAAGTTTATCAAATGAATGTCAAAAGTGCATTCCTAAACGGTGAACTTGCTGAGGAAGTCTATGTTAAACAACCACCAGGCTTTGAAGTTTCCACAGAAAGTAGAATGGTTTATAAGCTCCAGAAAGCTCTGTATGGACTGAAACAGGCTCCAAGAGCATGGTATGATACTTTAGCCAAATACTTGCTGGAAAGTGAATTCAAGAAAGGAGATGTTGATAAAATACTCTTTCCTTGGAACCATGAAGGGAAACTACTTTTAGTTCAAAGTATATGTTGATGACATTATAGTTGGATCTAAAGACAAGCAACTTTGTGAAGACTTTGCTGAGCTCATGACAAGTAAATTTGAGATGAGCATTATGGGAGAATTGAACTACTTCCTAGGGTTGCAAGTCAAGCAACTTAATGATGGAATTTTCATCAGTCAAACAAAGTATGCAAAAGATATGCTCAACAAGTTTAATTTAAAGCCTTCTGAAAAGAATGCTAAGATACCTATGAACACAAGAACCAAAATGATCTATACTGAATCTGATAAGAGTGTTGAAGAACACAAGTATAGGAAATTGATTGGGTCTCTACTGTACCTCACTGCAAGTAGACCTGATATTCAATATGCAGTTGGAGAGTGTGCTAGATTTCAGACAAATCCAATGCAATCGCACTACAACATTGCTATGAAAATATTAAGGTATGTAAAGAGTACTGTAGAAGTTGGATTGTGGTATCCAAAAGACAGTGGATTGAGTTTAGTTGGCTATTCTGATGCTGACTATGCTGGATCATTGCTTGATAGAAAAATCACTTCAGGAACTTGTCAATTTCTTGGTGCCAGATTAATATCATGGTTCAGCAAGAAACAAAACTCAATTGCCACATCCACTACAGAGGCTGAATATATTGTTGCTGGCTGTTGTGCTTCACAGGTATTGTGGACACAACAACAACTCAGAGACTATGAGATCAATGAAGAGAAAACTCCTATTTTCTGTGAGAACACAAGTGCTATTGTCATAACTCAGAATCCTAAGTTTCATGCAAGAACAAAGCACATTGATGTTAGACACCACTTCATTAGAGATCATGTTGAAAAAGGAAATATAGAGATACTCAAGATTGGTATTGAAGACCAACTTGCAGATATCTTTATAAAGCCTTTGCAAGAAAACAGGTTCTTAACCTTGAGACATAGTCTTGGGTTAATGGAGCTACCAAAGGAACTGAAAAGTTCTAATCTCTGAGACGGAAACTCAGAAGGGAGAAAAGATATCTGGAATGGGTATCCAGATATCTAAGGCGAAAGGTAAAAAATCCTACCAAAAAGGTATCTGAGACGGGAACTCATTTACGAAAAGGATGGGTAAAAGTGTCTTTCAAAGGTTTCTGAGATAGGTACTCAGATATCTGTGAGATCACAAAGTGAGGGGGAACACAAAAGAGAAATGTGGTACAACTGTATTCAGTCAACTACATCTCTGGTGTTTTGTATCTTTCCATTTATATGATAAGTTACATACAGTCTTTGAACTCAATATATAAGTCCAAAGACTGTCCCCTAGTCACAGAAAAGAGAAGTGATTCAGAAAACTATTCACCAAATTTCATTAATTGGGCACAATTACATTTACTGATTGTGATCATTGCTGAAGAAGCAATCGTAACCCTTGATGAAATGGACGTTTGATCTTAATGGACGAGATTAATTCTCGGTAAAATAGTGGACTGTAAAAACACAGATGTTGCCCACTAAGCATTTAATGCAAAACGTTTTTGTTACCACGCCTACTTGCATTTGCACAGATACATATGTACAAAATCAGTTTGTATGTATATGTCTGCTGAAATTACAATGCTATATATATAGGATTTTGGCAAAAGAAATCACTTTCACCTAATCCAACATTCACACTTACACAGAAATATCAAAAACCTTTCAAAGATTTCTGCAAATCTATGTTCTTCGCTTAGTTATTCTGCAAAGAATCACTGAAATCTCACTCTATTCTCTTTTAGACTTTCAAAAACTTTTACTATTTAAAGAGATGGCTCTAAAACATGCTCTTACCCAGAAATCCCAGGCTACTACCTCTGGTACTGCTGAAAAGCAAGCACCAGTGTTGGTTATCAAGAACAATTGGTTGATAGGAGACTTCATCCTGACCATTGGACTTCAAATCACATGATGATTTTGGGTGGTGCCATGATTGAGGAATACCTAGTTGCTGCTATTGAAAACCAGGCTGATAGGAAATTGATTCTTGGTATGCTTGAAAAGGCACAAATCAAGGGTTTCATGTATGCTATTCCCAGTGGAGTTTCTTCACTGGATGTGTTGGAATTCTATAACAATTCCAGGATTATTTCATGTGTTTCTGAAGGCACTGAGATAGTGTCTGTCAAATCAAAAGTTCAAGGAAAGGACATCCTTTTGAACTTAACAACTTTCTGTGAGTTTTTTAAACTTCAAAATCTTTGAAATGATTTTGAAATAAACACCAAGGATGATGATCTCCTTGAAGGTGTGAAGCAAATTTACAGTGATGTGTGTGATCTTGAAAAATCAGATACACCCATCGACTTCAAACATGATGACATTAGAACCAGACATCTGTTGGTTCACTGGGATGTGTTGGCATGCATTCTTCACAGATGCTTTGATGGTCTACAAGGAGGTGCCGACAAGATAAGTCAAGAACGCTGGATGATGATGTTCTTGTTGAATCAATAGAACAAAAGGCTGGAAAACTCTTTCAATCGGGGGAAGTACGCCTTTATGAAATTTGTGAAGAAGATTCAAGGCTTGGAGCCTAAAATCGTTAAGGGCCTTGCTGAGCCAAAAGCCACAGTGAGTTTTGGACTAAAGATATGCTTCTTGCTGGAGAAGCTTGGCATTGAGCTCAGAGAGAAGGCTGACATAGCCAACAGTAACCTGCTCTACAAATATGAGTATACAAACATGATGAAAAAGGTTACTGCATCTCAGCAAGGTTCCAAGAAACGAAAGACTGATGAGGTATCTGAGGGTACCGTTGCGAACAAAAATCCCAGAACTTCACGAAAGAAGTCTGCTGGCAAATCAGAACGCATACCTATTTTGGATGTCGACTCTCAAATATCTACCGCTCCTGCTGCTGAATTCATCAATGCTGATAAGTCCATAGCTGACGAACTCATCAATGCTACTAAATCCACTGCTGATGAACTCATCAATGTTGATAAAAGCAGTGAGAGACTTCAAACACTCTCTACAGAAGCAGCAGGGATTGTTGATAATTCAGTCTTATATTTTGATGAGGAATCTAAAGATGAGGGGGAAGCAATAATCCCCAAGGTTGCTGAAAGAGCAACCAAATCAAAGGTTATTGAAAAAGCAACTAGTTCAAAGGTTGCTGAAGAAGCAACTGTGTCCAAGGTCACTAGACAAAACACACCATCAGAGCATGTAACACTTAAGCATATTGAAGATGCTCTGATGAGTGGTAAACTAGTGTTAGAGGATACTGCCATTGCCTTGACGTGCTCAAATCATTACTTAGAAAACAAGTAGTAAGCAGTTGTTGTAGATAGACAATGCTAACCACATGATCGTTCGCTAAGGAACCAATTAAGCTACCACAACGGTTTGAAAGCAAACAGTTACTTGTGAAAATAGATTGATTTGTAAGTTGGTTGTTTCTAAAAACTAGAATAAGATAAAGCAAATAACGGTTTTTTAAGAATGAGAGAAGATGAACACAGTAGTAATGATCAAGTAATGCTAATTCGTTCTAGGGCAATCATTCATATTTGTCACACGGTCGTTGTACAGAAAACTATCAATTCAACCTTTACCAAACGAGTTTGAAGATATTTGAACTAGAGTAATCGTTGGTCGTCAATCCACGATCCTTAACCAAAACATTTTAGAGAATCTTTGAACGAGAGTATTGAATTGAAGGGTTTTTACGAAGATTTTTAACTAGACGAACCTATATGAAGGAATCCTAACCCCAGAAACCAATATGCAAGACTATCACATAACTACCGTGTTCGGAGTGATTTAACTACTCATGAGGGAAGCAAAGATGAAAGCATGCATGGTATAGATTACGCAAAGCATAAACATGGTGATAATCGCATGCAAGATCATACAATTCGATAAACAGAAGAAAACACGAATTGAAGATAAACAATAGAGAGTTATCAAAAGATTACCAAGAATTCGATATCGATGCTTCTTACAAGAGGTAAACCAAGCTCCAAAGATCGATCAATGTCAATACCCTAGTTCTAGGAGCCGTTTTCTATGTATCATTAGGGTAGAAGAAGTTATGGCAAAGGAAGACCTAATTCTAACCTAAAAAGGAAAAAATATGCTGAATCTGGGCCTTCTCGCCGCGGCGAGAAACCCCGTGTAGCTCCTCTTTCTGCCTCGTAAAATCTCGCCGTGGCGAGCTTAAAACCTCCGTAACTTTTTCCACAGACAGAATTTTCAATGCTTCCAAAACGAAAATTGTAGCCCCTTGAATTATCTTTCCGTGGCCACTGAGCTCAGGTCAATCGGGCATTATATGAGAGAATTATGGCCATAATGGCTAGACTGCTCCGTAAAACTTCACTTTTGCAAGCTTCGCTAAAATGGCTCTCAAATCTTCGTCCAAACTCCGAATCCACTACCGTTTAAGCCCAGTTACTCTACATTCAAAGATCTAGAACCAAAGTTTTCACTCCGATTTTCACCTTCGGGACACAAAAATCCTACAAAACACAAACAAAGCACCAAAGCATAAAAACGCACAAAGACACTATAAAACCATAAAATAAGACTAACAAAGACCGCTAAAAAGGACTAAATGAGACTCTAAATTATAGTCTCATCAAACTCCCCAAACCGAACCTTTGCTCGTCCTCGAGCAAACAAACAATCCTAGACACAACTAGACTCGGAACCACAAAAACAAACAAAGAGTCAAGGTCCCAAGTGACCGAATCTACCATTGTAAACAGTAAGTCCACGAGATGCAAAAATTTTGTCATCAAACCAACTTTGGCAAAACAGTGTACAGAAAATCAAACACAATCGTTTCCCAGACAAATAGCACTTAAGTGTAGCTCGCTAGTCCCTCACAGGTGAATGCAGTGTATCTCTCACTCTCTTGGAAGTATCCAAATGGGGTATTAGCTCAAAAATAAACTGGGAAGGTGACTTGCGTCACAAAGGTGCCTAGAATATCTTATGCTTTTGCACTCGTCTCATTAGATCGAAAGGGACTTAACAGGCGACTCAATTTTTCAGAAAAACAAAAGCTGAAACTGCACCCCTAATCACGTCAACCGATTCCAATCTCAATCAAATTCTTCACTGTATATTCAGTGCTTGGCCTCATTGGGCTCTTTTAATCTCAATTTTTTGTTGATGTCTATTTTACCGAAAGTCCGCACTTTTTTGCGTGTTAGTTTGGTGTACGTGCCATCAACCCTCACGGACATATGGCTTTTTAGGACCACGCCGGTATATAGGTAGTATTTGAAACACGCCTAACACGACCAACGGTGATCAATGAAGACCCTAGATCCACCCCGAGATTCAAATATCAATAAGCTTTTAGGGAGCAGTAAACAAACTTTTCAGCAATAATGCAAAACAGCACATAAAAGTCCCAAGATAACAGTTCTCACCCCAAACCTGTTCCTTGGAACAGGGGGAAGACCTTAAAAAGAGCATGCCGTTCGTCATCCCTAACAAGACTGAGTACACATAAGTATGAAAAGGCACAAGTAATACGTAAAAACTTGCACAACCCAGGAAATCACACAATACATTTGCCGGTACAAAATTTTTTCATCGACTCTCAGGCTTCTCACAGTTTTTTGGACCAAGGAGCTAAACAAACTTACTATTTAAAAGAGAAATGACCTTGCAGGATTAAAAATACATTGTCCTACTTCCAGCTAATCATCAAACAAAACGTAAGAAGCAAGTGGATTTAACACCTACAATGGACGTTCGACTTTGTCAAAGATTCAGACTCACCACGAAAATTTGAAAATAGGCCAAAAACGCAGGCCAAAAGACTCTATCTAAAAATCTACGACACAAACATAAACTGAAAACAAAAGAATCACATAAAAGTGGCTCACATACCACCCCACGTAGACAAATAAGGCACACATGCCGCAAACAGATATGCAATCCTATGTGGCTCACTGACCACCACTATGAAAGCGATAAATGCGAACACAAAACACATGAAATCCCTCCCAAAACCTAAACTTTAGCTCATCCTCGAGTTTCAAGTTTAAGCAAGCCAAGGACAACAGAAAAGAAAAAATAACAAACTGATAATAAAGAAAAACTTACCCCCGGGTTGCCTCACGGGAAGCGCCTTCTATTATAGTCGTTGGCTCGACTTTTGGGAAATGCTGCTATCCATTATCAAATAGGAACGAATCCCTTGCATCCGTCCCGGTATCCTCAGGATTTTGTGAGCCATCCTTAGCTCCTCTCCTCAGGTTCTCTAATGGTTCCATGATTCCCTGCAAACTAAAATTAAACAAATCAGAAAATTCAAAAACTAAAAAATAACTATGGGAATCAGAGGGAAAATAAAAATGAAAAAGTGGGTCGAAACTCCCTGGGCAGTCCAATGTGTATGATGGGACTATGACATGCGAATCATGGGTTTCTTCTTGTACCGTAGGGGCAGATTCAGGAGTCAGCTCAGCAGGTAAACAAGTAAAATGTGTTTCTTCTTGTACCATAGGGGCTGGTTCAGAAGTCAGCTCAGCAGGTAAGGGAGTAGAATGGGTTTCTTCTTGTACAGTAGGGGCAAATTCAGACGTCAACTCAGCAGGATGGTTTATCTTCTCATGCTGGATGTCCTCAATCAGCAACATCGACAAACTCAAAGAATTGGCAAACTCAAAGAATTGTTTGAGTTTAAACTCATCTATGGGTTTTCTCGTGGCTTCTTCTAATATTGTTTCATCATCCTTGGTCAATCCAAAATAGAAACATCCTATCACATCCCTACCGCTCAATCTAGCATTTATGCACCCTTTTTCAATCTCTCTAAACCGATACCATGCATCGTAGAATCTTTCTCCAGGAAACTGACGGAAACTATGAAGGAGTCCCCTCTCTTTCTGGCGGATAGAGTAGATGTCCATTAGATACGGTTTCTTGGTTGCATAAGTCCCTACACACACGAAGACAAGAAACCACGAGTAGTTCCGACAAAACAAAAACTAACGAAACAAAAGAAAACTATAAACAAAACGAGTAAAAATTTGCAATCAAGCGCTACAGTAGGAATTGATTCCCCGGCAGCGGCGCCAAATTTGATGTGCTCAAATTATTACTTAGAAAACAAGTAGTAAGCAGTTGTTGTAGACAGACAATGCTCACCACATGATCGTTCGCTAAGGAACCAATTAAGCTACCACAACGGTTTGGAAGGAAACAATTACTTGTGAAAATAGATTGATTTGTAAGTTGGTTGTTTCTAAAAACTAGAATAAGATAAAGCAAATAACGGTTTTTTAAGAATGAGAGAAGATGAAAACAGTAGTAATGATCAAGTAATGCTAATTCGTTCTAGGGCAATCATTCATATTTGTCACACGGTCGTTGTACAGAAAACTATCAATTCAACCTTTACCAAACGAGTTTGAAGATATTTGAACTAGAGTAATCGTAGGTCGTCAATCCACGATCCTTAACTAAAACGTTTTAGAGAATCTTTGAACGAAGTATTGAATTGAAGGGTTTTTACGAAGATTTTGAACTAGACGAACCTATATGAACGAATCCTAACCCTAGAAACGAATATGCAAGACTATCACATAACTACCGTGTTCGGAATGATTTAACTACTCATGAGGGAAGCAAAGATGAAATAATGCATGGTATAGATTACGCAAAGCATAAACATGGTGATAATCGCATGCAAGACCATACAATTCGATAAACAGAAGAAAACACGAATTGAAGATAAACAATAGAGAGTTATCAAAAGATTACCAAGAATTCGATATCGATGCTTCTTACAAGAGGTAAACCAAGCTCCAAAGATCAATCAATGTCAAAACCCTAGTTCTAGGAGTCGTTTTCTAGGTATAATTAGGGTAAAGAAGTTATGGCAAAGGAAGACCTAATTCTAACCTAAAAAGGAAAAAATATGCTGAATCTGGGCCTTCTCACCGAATCTCGCCGCAGCGAGAAACCCCTGTTGATACGAAAATATGTCCAATCCGTCATAAAGGACCTAGGAACGAATCCTAAGGCGTCCTAAGTCATCCATGGGATCCGAGTCACTATAGTCCGAGTCGATGGTCCGATTCGGGTCGACCAACCTTGGTCCGACCCACCTTAGAAGAAAGGAACAAAGGATCTGGAGCCTGTGAGGTCCAACTCAGGGATTTAGGTCCGACCCATCAAGGTCCGAACCACCTTGGAACAAGAAGACAAGTACTCAAACAGCACTGTCTCTGACCCAAGCCCTCCGACCCGGACGATTACTCGGATCCAGCATGACAATCTCATAAAGCAACCAAGCAAATAGGCACCAAAGAGTGAGATGTCCGAACCTAGGTACTCCGAATCGGAAGAGTTAGACAGGCAGGATAACTTCCTCAGCTAAACAGCCAAATATGGTCCGGACCGGGCGTCCGAACCCCTCTCTCCGAACCAGGGATCTCGGCAGACCTAGTCAAATCCTCTACAACCCTTCCAACAATGACTAATCTACCCCTGAAGCCCAAAATTGGCATGGGCTAAGCTTCATTGTTGGGTCATGGGCCTAATACTTGCCTTGGTGGCTCAATCATGGCCGTACACATGGCGCAATCCTAGCAATCCCTCCATTTTGATGATAGCCTATAAATAGGCACACATCCCCACAAGATCAAGTAAGTCACATTGCCATCCTACTATCTTATACTACACAGAGTCGATCTTCAGTCGCTCTTGAGTAAAGTCTCAAATCCGGTTTGACACTTAGCAAACCGGATCCTAACCCCCCCCCTTCTCCAAGTTACTTGTGCAGGATCTCACCCGTTGCCTCTTATTGATTCGGATAAGTGAAGGAAAGTAAGACAAACTCATTAAGTGTTTGGGGAGTTCTACCCCCAACATTTTTTGCGCCATCTGTGGGAATCGAACAAAAAGCTCCATTCTCTACAGCCTCTAATGGCAAGAACAAGGAGGTCCGCAAGAACCAACGCCACTGCAGTCGGTACACCTGCTCCACGACAAAGAGGTAGGCCTCTTGCTAGGCGAAGTAGCGCAACAAGAGTTCCCTCAAGAGATGCGACGGAATACCCCAGCGACGGCCGGACAGCTAGTCTCTCTTCTAGGGAGGAAAGAGCCACTGATCCACCAATAAGAACCCAGGCGCTTGGAGACGAAGGACATGTTCCTCCGCCAGGAACACATGGTCCTCCTCCCGGGAAAAACTTCACCCTTCCAAATGGGCAGATCATCCGTCCTAGTGAGTTCGGGATGAATGAGAATCAGTTTGGCCTCTTACTCACCACTATTCAAGGATGTTTCGGATCAAACAACCTCCAGCCTCGTCAACCCACTCCACCTTTGGCAATCCCAAGAAAAGCTGAACCCGCTCAATCAAGAAATGAGCACCGTCCCATCCAACAACGACTGGGGGAACAAGCTCAACCGGAAGATCTAAGGAACCTTCTTAACAGGAGGGCCGCTGCTTCTCATGGACAACGGGGGAGAAGTCCAGAAGTGCCACGAGTAGACGAAGTGGGAACCAGCCGGCGAGGAGCTCAACAACAAGCGCCAAGAGATTAAATGGCGGAAAGCATCCCGATAGTTCCAGTCGGTGATCTTCCTCCAGATGTAGCTATCAACCCCAGAACTGGTGAAAGACTGACAGTTGAGCAGATCTACCTCCAACAGAAGGCCTTGGAAACACAAATTGCCACCTTGAGCAAGATGGTCAAAGCACATGAGAAAGTGACTGTTAAGACTCCCAACCCCCTGTGCGACGAAATCAGAAGAGAACGAAAGCGCCCCGACTGCGTTATCCCAAACCTTGAGCATTACTATGGAGATGCTTGTCCTGTGGGGCATCTTACTAGATACGAAAGTAAGATGGAAAGCAATGGACTCAACGACAACATGAAAGCTCTCAACTTTTCCACCACACTCTTTGGAGAAGCAATGGATTGGTGGACCTCACTACCTAATGGTTCCATCAGATCTTATGCGGACGCCGCCCTTTTCTTGAAAAGGTTTGAGAAAGCAAAGAAAAGGAAGAGGTCATTGAGCACTGTGCATAATCCGGAAAGAGCATGAGGACCTTAGAACCTTCCTTGACCGCTTAACGTCAAGTAATGCTGTAGAGCCTCATAGCATCAAAGAGCGACACCTGTATGCTAACACTTATAATGATGAGCTTAGAAGGAAGCTTTCCAACGAAGAAATCACCACTGAAAAGTACCTGGAAGATATCTGCGAAGGAGTCTTGTATGGAGAAGAGTACCGAAGAAATGTCCCGATAAGAGCAGGGATAAAGAAGGGGAAAGAACAAGTACGACAGGAACTTCCTCCTCGTCAAGGGAAGTTCGATTAAAAAAGAGATCTCAGGGACAGGAAAGAATTCCGTAGAGAAAGAACTCCACCTAGGAGATACTCCGAGTATACTCGCCTCAACAGACCAAGATCCGACATCTTGGCTTCTATTGTTGAGAAGGACTTAAATATACAATGGCCTAAACCTGTCAGGAGCAGCAAGAAGAGTAAATTTTCTAAAGACTATTGTAGGTTCCACAAGCAGAAAGGTCACCCGACTGAGGATTGCATCCAGTTGAAGACAGAAATCGAAAGACTAGTGAGAAGTGGGAAGTTGAAAGAACCAACAGGTGAAGAAGAACCCTCCAGGCATAGAAAGAATGGGCAGAGAAGAGAGGAGCGTGATTCCGAACCTCCGACAGGATCTTTACCACCACCTCCAGCGGAAATCCCACCTCGGCATGCCCAAAGATACCAAGGGTACCGCGAAGATACAGAAATGGAGAACCTCCCTTACAGTGGAGTTATCAACGCCATTGCAGGAGGACCAACAGGGGAGATAAGAAATGCAAGGAAAGGACCGCAACACTTGAGAAACAACGACAGAGCTTACGGTCCACCAGCCCTGAAAGGCACAAATGCAATTACCTTTGACGATAGCGAGATCCCCCCACCAACGTCTGGCGGAGGAGATCTCAAGGACCCTGATGTCCCTTTGGTTGTTTCTCTAGTGATTGCCACTTACAAGGTCAACAAGGTACTAATCTACACAGGAAGCTCCTCCAATGTCATATCCAAAAGGACTGTGGAGCAAATGCACCTGGGGCAAATACAATATAATATGTGAGTATACACTTCATTGGTAGGTTTTGAGGGAGGTGCAATGCGCCCCATCGGAAGTATACCACTACAAGTCTCTATGGGCACCTTTCCGACAAGAGTGACCAAGACTATCCTCTTCGTGGTAGTAGATAGCACCTTCGACTATAACGTGATCTTGGGCCGCCCGGGACTTAACCAATTCGGAGCAATTGCTTCTCCCTTACACAACAGGGTAAAGTTTCCAACCCCGAACAGCGTGGGAGAAGAAATGGGCAATGTTAGAGAAGCCTGGGAGTGCTACATCATGTCAACCAGAGGGGCCACAGTACCTGTCCTTTCGGTCACTAAGGGCCCTCGTAGCCATTCTTCCATTACTCTAACGCCACCAAAGGAAGAAATCGGTATTGGGTCGCTCAGAGAGAAGTTCCCCAAGACAGCTAGAATAGAATCCCATGAAGCCTTGAAAGAGGTCCAACTGGTCGAAGGAGATTCGAAAAGAACAACTCGGATTGGAACGGAGATGAGTACGGAGGTAGAGCTGAAGCTCATCACTTGCCTTCGTGACAATCATGACATCTTTGCTTGGAGCACAAATGATCTCAAGGGGATAGACCCAAGGATCGCAGTTCACCGTTTGAACATGGATCCGATGGTCAGACACATCCGGCAAAAGAGGAAAGACTTTGGACCAGTTGAGGATGCTATCATAGATCTACCAGAGAAGAACCTACCCTTCTTTAAGATCTTACGAAAAGGAAATAAGTTCGAGTGGACAAAGGAGTGTGAAGAGGCCCTGGAAAACTTGAAAAAGTATCTCCTCTCGCCGCCCCTTTTGTCTAAACCCATGGAGGCTGAAACTCTTTACCTCTATTTGGCCACCACTGATGGAGCAATGAGTTCTGTACTGGTACGGATACAAGACAACGAGCATTTACCAATTTACTATTTGAGCAAAGCCCTTGCAGGTTCTGAGGCCAGATATGTCAAGGTTGAGAAGCTCGCCTTCGCACTGGTTTACACTGCGCGACGACTGAAGCCTTACTTCAAGTCACATCGGATTGTGGTCCTTACAAATGAGCCACTCAAACATGTCTTGGACAAACCGGATCAGTCAGGACGCCTGTCCAAATGGGCTATTGAGCTAAGTGAATATGATATTGGGTATCAAGCCCCATCTGCCAAGAAAGCGCAAGTTCTGGCCGACTTCCTGGTAGACTATCCAGAGAAAGCAGAAGAAGAGAGCGAAAACTCCCAGGAAAAGGCTAGTCATGTGGTGATAGCCCAAATCAAGGAATCAAGGGGAGAAAAAGAAGCAGAAGAGACACAAAGAGGTAGCATCCAG
Organism: Plantago major; assembly: GCA_026545765.1. Lineage (NCBI taxonomy): Eukaryota > Viridiplantae > Streptophyta > Magnoliopsida > Lamiales > Plantaginaceae > Plantago > Plantago major. Next base: position 93,126,876 of record CM048839.1, read on the forward strand.
CTTATGACTAAGTATCACCAGCCTATGGATGATTCACTAAGAGTAAGGCACATGTTTCTCTTGGACGAAGAACTCAATACCTCGACAACTGCATCTTCCAACAAGAAGCAGGAGGTTGAGAAAGCACTCACTCCCACTTCGGGAGGTAAGGAAAGAAACAAAGAATGTTGGACATTACAAGTGGACGGATCATCCACCGGACGGTTGGGAGGAATAGGAATTTTCCTTGAAAGTCCTGAAGGAGCCAAGCTAGAGTACGCCATCACCCTCAATTTTAAGGTGACGAACAACGAGGCCGAATATGAAGCACTTATCACCGGCCTAAGAATGGCGAAAGCCCTTCAGGTAAAAAGGATCAAAGCCTACACAGACTCGCAGCTCGTACAATCTCAGTTCTCCGGGTCCTTTACCACCAAAGGACCTAACATGATCAAATACTTGGAGCTCCTCAAGAAAGAGGTTGAGCACTTTGAAGAATTTACTCTTGACCAATTTCACAGAGAATGGAATGAAAAAGCCGACGCCCTCTCCAAGTACGCCTCAGCCTTAGGAGCTTTGGACACAAGAAGTGTCATCCTAATGACCCGCGCGGAATCCTCTCTGGCAAACCCCAACGGACAGATGCTTCTCTTGAGCACAGAAAGAAACTGGATGACTGATATATTCCGTTACCTCAAGGATGGTACTTTACCTGTGGATCCTAGAGAGGCCAGGAAGATTCAATGTCGAGCTAACAGATACTTTATTCTGCAAGAAGATCTTTACAAAAGATCCTACAGCGGAACTCACATGAGGTGCCTAGATCCTCAAGAAGCGAAAACTGTTATGGAAGAAATCCACGCCGGAAGTTGTGGAAGTCATTCTGGAGGAAGAACTTTGGCGCAAAAGATCATAAGACAAGGATACTATTACAACTTTGTTGACATAGATGCTGCCAACATCGCCCGCGCCTGTGAAGACTGCCAATACTATGCTAACATACCACACCGCCCGACCAACCCTATGATTCCGTCAATCATAGCATGCCCATTTGATCAATGGGGCATAGACATAGTTGGTCCCTTTCCGGGAGGAACGCATCAAAAGAAGTTCTTGATAGTGGCAGTGGAATACTTCACTAAGTGGGTTGAAGCTGAAGCAGTGTCAACCATCACAGAAAGCAGGGTTCGGTCATTCATCTGGAAGAACATCATCTGCCGGTTTGGACTCCCACGAGTGCTAGTTTCAGACAATGGAGCACAATTTTCTGGGTCAAGACTGAAGGAGTGGCTTCAGTCCTTCAAAATAGAACAACGCTTTACTTCCATTGGCCACCCCTAAGCCAATGGTCAGGTGGAAGCCACCAACAAGACCATAGTCAAAATTTTGGAGAGAAGGTTGAGAACATCCCAAGACAGTTGGGCGGATGATCTCGACTTGATCCTTTAGGCATCGAACGGCGGCCGGACCGCCACACAAGAAACACCTTTCTCCACGGTCTATGGATCCGAGGCGGTCATCCCTTTGGAAGCAGATGGTGGCAACAGGAGGATCCAAAGAATACAACCCAGTTGATAATGAGATCGCATGGATCTATGACCTTGAGCTCCTTGAAGACAAGCGCGATAAGGCATTGGCCAACATCCTTCGGTACCAAGCCATGACCGCTCGGGCCTACAATAAACGTGTCTTTCCCAAGGATATACAAGTTGGAGACTTAGTCCTCAGAAGAGCCGATATACTAAGTCATGTGGGGAAACTTAAGCCCAAGTGGGAAGGACCTTACAAAGTTACTGGGGCAAGAGTTAATGGAAGCTTTAAACTAGAAGATGGGCAAGGGCAGGCCTTGAAGAGAACTTGGAATGCCAAGAATCTCCAAAAGTTTTACACTTGGAGAAGGAGCGTGGCAACGACTGTCACCTTCCTTTATCTTGTCGATCTGTTTTTTGTGTTTGTTTTTTGAAAAGGCCTCGAAGCCCTCAAGTTGTAATTCGATTTCCGTCAAATCAATACAACTGTGATTTCATAAACATTGTTTAACTACTCGATCCGAAACTAGATCATACACTGATCCGGATTGGATCAACACGATGAAAACAGCATCCCACAAAGACGAGGGCAAGTACTTTATTTAACAACAGAATGCAGAATTACAAGTCTAGGGTCCGAAGAGCCCCAATCTACCCTTTAAAAGCAAGTACCTATTCTAACTTAACCTTGATCTCCCGAACCTAGCTAAGTCCGAGCATAATTGTTCCCACATCTGCGGGCTCCCAAAACTGCTCGTCATTAAGAACTTCAGGAGTCCACCTCGGATTATCTGGGAACTGGAATCGGCCGACCGGGCTAATCAAGGTCTTTCCAAACATTTAGGCAATGCTTCGCAACTCCCAAGTAAACGAGCCAGCTCCGACGCAAGCAAGAAACACTCCAACAATTCGGATCGCCTTTTACCGGATTATAGTACACAAATCTCTCCGATTTAAAGTACTTGGAAGGCAACCAGCCCGGACAGTCGGAATGTCCAAATCACTCCGGAGGCTCCAACTGTTCCGAGTTCCAACAAAATCGGCTTTGTCAGGAACTCTGTTCCAGAATTGCAAGTCGCTCTCCCGAGCCTTCAATTCTGGAACGTAGCCACCAACAAAGCCAAGATTGCTCGAACGAAAAAACTTTAGGAGTGAGACGAACAACTTCCGGAAAGAGATATTTCCGGAGGTTCTCAACGATCCGACTCCCAAGAAAGACCGGCACTATCTGGGACTCCATTCCAGAATTGCAAGTAGCTCCCTAGAGCCTTCAATTCTGGAACGAAACCACCAACAGACCCGAACTGCTTAGATATGGACTTCCAGGAACGAGCCAAAAATTTGTGGAGGTTAAAGTACACTACCTTCGATCCGAAGGACGAATGACTCGGAACACAACAGGCTTGACAGAATGCCTTCCAACATCTCGGGCAGATCTTACACCGGACCTCGAAATGATAGAAGGGATTCTACCAAACCAACTATGCCGACTCATCGCCCCCCGGGCACATACCACGGGCGGGGTGCTTCGGATGTATCGAGGCTCAGAACACAGTCGTATAAAAATCCCCAAACCACCCAGCTAATCTACCGCTCCGGGGCTAAAAGTCACGAATATAGACCACAGCCCCGGAGAAAGAAGATTAGCCTGACGATCAGAGGAATTGATTGGCAAAGATTTCAGGCCTCACTCGGCACGGACCGTATCCTCGAAGATCCGTGGCTGGCTTTCCGAGCAATTTAATTTCCAAAACTCTCACCGTGAACCAACCCGGGTAGACTTCCGAAGCATCGGAGAAACCCTTGGGACAAGATCGCGCGCAAGAGTGATGGTATAAACATGCTCACCAGCCGCTCGGACTCGAGCTCCGGACCTTTGGTTACTATAAAAGGGAGAAATGTCCTAATGAAAAGTCGTACAAAGCAGGGGTATATATAGAAAGAGAGGACCAATTAGAAGCGGACACATGTCCCATATTCACCGGAAATGGGCTTGGGCCGAACATGGGCTCTTGACTTCCATCGCCCAACCCAATAATCCATCCATACGGTCGGGCACATTGACTAAGTTACTCACTCGGACGTATCAAGCTCGAGGCTGACATAACAACATCCGAAGCAACTGTGATTCGTATAGAGTCACCCTGTACTTAATGATGATCATCTTTTCACTATCTCACAAGTCTGTATGACTCGGGATGACACACCAAGTCAACGTCCGAATCGTCACTACTTATCACGATACAAGGAAATTCTCTTTCTCGCAAGCCTTGTCACTCTAAGACGTTGCTCCGAACCGTTCGTGATCCGGCTTATTTCTATTAAAGATTCCGATTCGGATGGGCACAATGGTTGATCGTCCCCAAGACCATAAGCGTAATTTGCATCGCAAATTAACGCTTAAGCGGTATGAATCTCAAGGGTCCGAACCCATTATCCGAATTACGAGAGTTGATGAGTTACTAAGCAAATATGAAATTAAACGCGCAAGAATGTAAATAGCAACATTAGTATTTCAAGGATAAAATAGTTCCGAGCCACCAAGGGCCCGAACCAACAACATTCATCAAGACAAGTATATGTTTATACAACAAAGATGACGAGCAAAAGGACAACATTGCTTTTAGGCCGAAGGCACCTACTAAAAAACCCGGGGCATACCCGTCTTTATCGCTTTCGGACGAACTAGGTTGAGACCGAGAGGGCCTCAGATCCTTCTCGGAGGCGCTTGACCTTCTTGTTGGGCTGCTGGGCTAACCTCCGTTCTCCGAGCCTCAACCTCTTTCAGAAGGCGGACATCACGCATCAAGTCTAGGTCGCGATCGAAGCCCAGCAGAGTCACCCGGCCTCGGCCAGGTTCCAAGTGATCCTCCAAAGGAACGAAAACACTGGACATAAGCACCGGAGGGACAAAGGGTGGGAGATACGGACCGCCATGGTTGTACTTCTTGCCCTCCGACTCGTCGCAGACCAGCTCCACAAATTCACACTTGAGCAGGTCTTCGTCCAAGACACCCTCCGGAGCAAAGTCCGATCCATCTCCATTCTTAAAGGCGGACACTCCCTCAGCCTCCAAGTCGCAGTCATCCGGTATCCAACCCTTCCTCCGGCACTGGTCCACAGCTGCATCGAACCCATCTTGACGGGCCTCGTCATACTTCGACTCGAACAAAAACTTGCAGGAGTCCGAAGAAAGGAAATCTTGGGCAGCCCTTGTCCGGACCACCAGAAGCTCTTTCAGCATCATATCCTTGAAAGTCCGAGAGACACCCACGAACTCGTCCAAACTATCTTGGTGCACTTTCAAGTCAGTTTCCAAAGATAGGATGGCACTTTTCATCTTGGCCGTCTCCGACTCGGCCTCCTGTTTAGCAGCTATGGCCTTCTTTAGGCGCCCAAGGCTTTGTTCAACCGGACGTTTCAATCGCCCAGCAAATTGGCCAAATCCTCTTCTAGGGTAGCCCTCGGCGGCTACCAAGGAGCATACTTCCACAGCGGCAGCAAGCTAAAAATGACAGATATCACAAACGTTTAGATATCTCTGAATCGCAGGAAGATAACAAAATAACCAAAACACTTACTTACCTTGCGTTGAGTGGCAACCAACTCTGCCCAACTCCGGCAAAGAACCAACCGAGGAAGTTCAAGATCGAATCGATCGGGCGCCGCTCATCTTCCCTTGCCTTTTTAGCGGAGGATTCGACCTTGAGGGGCGCTTTTTGCAGCCTTGCTCGATCCATGGCGGGATCTCGGACACGGATCTTGGAGGCTTCCTCGAGCCCTTAGATCCGACCACCTTACCTTGTCCGAGTAGGGATAGTTTGGGCCTCTTCCCACAAAGACCTCCGAGATTCCTCCACTCGGAACACGGCAGCATTTCTTGGCTCTTCCATCGGGAGTACGGTGGAAGTCTTGATAATTTGGGTCCGGGAACCCTCTGCCATCTCCTTCCGCTGCACAACATTTTGTTGACGCTTCAACTCGCGCATGGTTGCCATCGTATACTCGAACCAAAAAGCTACACATCCGAATGACAGAGAGTTAAACCAAAAAGCTACACATACGAATGACAGAGAGTTAAAACCAGCTAGTTACACATCCGAATAACAAAAAGCTACACTTGCTGAATAAATAGACAAGCTACGGACCAAATCGGGCAACCACCCCAGATTAAAGAAGGATCACTTACTCAGGTCCTCCATATCATCACAAAAGCTGGGCTCGGACAACCGGCTAGGTACGGAAGAGGCTGACATATCAGCCCTCGGAAGAAGTACTTTTCTGGCTCTTGACTCCGATGGAGCGCTTGCATCTACAAAGGGATGTTCCGTGCCGGTGGCTTCCAATCTGGCAGCTTGCCTCGGAAGAACTTTTTCTCAAAATGCCACGTGGCCTTTTCTCTTCGGATCGGCCGGGTTTCAATTCGGGCCGCACGAAAATATACCTCTTAAACCATTGGATTCCCAACGAGGACAGGGGGTCAACAAAAAACGTGTACGCCTGGCGACATACGAACATATAGAACCATGCGTTCCTATTACTTACACTTATGTTGAATAATTTACGAAAATTATCGAATGTGACCGGGATGCCTTTATATTTACATAAGACCCCGAAGCACATCAGATTTCCGAGGGAGTTGGGGATGATCTGGTGCGGACTCAACCCCATCTTGCTCAAAATCTAAAACTCGACGATACGGTAGCCGCCACCCGCAATGGAGACTTATCTCATGGACACACATGTATCCCGGAGGCGGATTGTAGAACGCATGAGATTCGTCTGGGATGAGAATCTCCACACACTCCGGGATCTCATATCTCCTCCGGAGCTCATCCACTTCCTCGGCTCGGATGGTTGAGGCACAAGTAGGCAAAGTACCGTCCTCATTCAACTCGCCCTCCGGATCGGGGTGAGTGACCTCGTCTTTAGACCGAGGGAACTTTACTTGGAATATGTCCTCACCCTTCCTCAGCCATCTGCCGACTCGGCCCTGCTTGCCCAGCAGATTCCACACGGAGCATATGAGCGGATAGCTCTACACTTTCTTCCTCTTCGGAACCAGAATCTTGGGCCCGCACACCTTCTTCTGCCTCATCTTCCTCGGATGAGGACGCTAACTCTACGACAGTCTGAAGAGGCACAGCGACTTGCACACGATCCTCCTCACCCTCTTCGAAGATGCCCAAATTGGGAGGTGCTTCCGAGGTATCATGAACTTCCTCGATGATCGGCTCCTGCGGATCCGGAACGAACGGGACTCGATTAGGATTACTCCTAAAATTATAACCAAGGTTGCGAATTAAGGATCGGATCTCTACCGGGAGTTCGGATTCTTGGCCAGCCCGACCCGGGCGACGAGTTCCTATAACTCGCGAACTTGTTTCTTGAGCCGCTACAATAACCTGCACATGGGACACTCGCAGGTAATCCCGACGCCTCGGAGGACCAGGATCCGGAACAACTAACCGAAGTAAGGAACTTACCTCGGGCTCTTCCCGGCTCGGATGGGGTGCTTGTTCCATCTCCAATACTTCGTCGTCATCTACGATCTCAATTTCCTTGGAGCTATCGGTTAAAGATATCGCTTCGGAGTCATATCCCTCAGCCTCGGATCGATTTTGGCTATCACTCTCGGACATCCTAGGGAAAGGAGAAAGCAATTTCATAAGCTTTAAGATGGCACCGGTCATCCGAGGTCGTTTATGTATATTAAGGTGGTGGGTTTATAGCCAACACTCACCGGCTTTCCCAGCGGTTAGTTGAGTCGATGCGATCTCGATTCGGCGTTAGTCAACATTGAGAACGTATGGAGTATTAGAACTATAATACACATCATAAGCATGCATCCGAGCCAATGGAAGATGAAAGACAACACAGAGAATTTAATCATAAGACGAGACAAGTGAACTTACTTGGACTCGGATGGTTGGATAGAAATGTCTGGATTTTGTACGAGATTACACGTTTCGAACCTCTTGATTGCTCGCTTTGGATCGTTGGACGTCGCTTCGGATATACTTAGAATGCGAAAATTCTCTCTCTAATGGTGAGAAATGAAGGCTGCCAACCCCTCTATTTATAGAGGGTCATATTTGGAACACCAACCGTCACGATTTTTCGGGATTAAATCTCAATCGAAGATCAAGGTTTATCCAACGGCATACTACAATTATACCAAGTGAAATGACGAATTGGTACAACAAATTTACTTCGAGGATAGACGAATACAACAACTATCCCACTCTCGGGCAGCAGACAACACGAGAGTTCCGGATTATCCTCTTCTCGGACGCCTAGCGGCTTATCAGTCCAACATAATTTGCCCACACAAGGAACCTCGTATACTCGAGCGATTACCCTTCGGACCTTCCCGTGACCACAGAGGTTGGTTCGGACGGGACACGCACCTACGGTCCGCCACCGTAGCTCATCAAAGGTACACTACCGATGTTCGGAGCCTAAACTTGGTCTCGCTTACAAATACCCTTTTTTCTTTTCTTTTTTCACTTGCCTTTGGACCCAAATTTCGGATGGCAACGTTGTTTTAGAAAAATAAAAAGGGGGGGGGAGAGAGACTAAGTCAGTGGCCACACGAAGTACGAACTACACCTTTTTTTTAACTCATTAGGACGGATTGGACTAAAGGAACAGATACTTCCTCAACAGCTTCCCAAAACTAATAGTTTCACAACTATCTTCTACTAAGATACTCGGAAACTAGGGGGACATATGTTGATACGAAAATATGTCCAATCTGTCATAAAGGACCTAGGAACGAATCGTAAGGCGTCCTAAGTCATCCATGGGATCCGAGTCACTATAGTCCGAGTCGATGGTCCGATTCGGGTCGACCAACCATGGTCCGACCCACCTTAGAAGAAAGGAACAAAGGATCTGGAGCCTGTGAGGTCCGACTCAGGGATTTAGGTCCGACCCATCAAGGTCCGAACCACCTTGGAACAAGAAGACAAGTACTCAAACAGCACTGTCTCTGACCCAAGCCCTCCGACCCGGACGATTACTCGGATCCAGCATGACAATCTCATAAAGCAACCAAGCAAATAGGCACCAAAGAGTGAGATGTCCGAACCTAGGTACTCTGAATCGGAAGAGTTAGACAGGCAGGATAACTTCCTCAGCTAAACAGCCAAATATGGTCCGGACCGGGCGTTCGAACCCCTCTCTCCGAACCAGGGATCTTGGCAGACCTAGTCAAATCCTCTACAACCCTTCCAACAATGACTAATCTACCCCTGAAGCCCAAAATTGGCATGGGCTAAGCTTCATTGTTGGGTCATGGGCCTAATACTTGCCTTGGTGGCTTAATCATGGCCGTACACATGGCACAATCCTAGCAAGCCCTCCATTTTGATGATAGCCTATAAATAGGCACACATCCCCACAAGATCAAGTAAGTCACATTGCCATCCTACTATCTTATACTACACAGAGTCGATCTTCAGTCGCTCTTGAGTAAAGTCTCAAATCCGATTTGACACTTAGCAAACCGGATCCTAACCCCCCCCCCCTTCTCCAAGTTACTTGTGCAGGATCTCACCCGTTGCCTCTTATTGATTCGGATAAGTGAAGGAAAGTAAGACAAACTCATTAAGTGTTTGGGGAGTTCTACCCCCAACAACCCCGTGTAGCTCCTCTTTTTGCCTCGTAAAATCTCCCCGCGGCGCAAAATATCCATTCGCCGCGACGAGCTTAAAACCTCCGTAACTTTTTGCACATATAGAATTTTCCGATACTCCAAAACGAAAATTGTAGCCCTTTGAATTATATTTCCGTAGCCTGAGCGCAGATCAATCGAGGGATCATATGAGAGAGTTATGGCCAAAATGTCTTGACTGCTCCGTAAAACTTCACTTTTGCAAGCTTCGCTAAAACAGCTCTCAAATCTTTGTCCAAACTCCAAATCCACTTCCGTTTTTGCCCAGTTACTCTACATTCAAAGATCTAGAACAAAAGATTTCACTCTGATTTTCACCTTCGGGACACAAAAATCCTACAGAACACAAACAAAGCACCAACGCATAAAAACGCACAAAGACACTATAAAACCATAAACAAAGACTAACAAAGACCACTAAAAAGGACTAAATGAGACTGTAAATTATAGTCTCATCATGCCTCAACACTTAAAAGTCTGTCTCAAGCAGATCTGGAGGGACAGGAGGGATTACACAAGGAACTAATGCCTCAGTTGCTGAAAATCTCACTGAGAGGACACCACATAAATCCCCTCCTCCATCTTCTCAGAAAGCTACCCATCCATCTCCCCAACAAAAAGACACTACTGAACAAGTAGCTGAGTACTCTGAGGACAACACTTAGAAGATATTGGATGCACAAGCCAGAGTTGCTCAACTCAAACAATTGTTGGAGGAAGAACATCAACTAAATCTTCAACTAAAAGAAAAGATAGTTGAATCCAAAGCAAAGCTCCAAAAGATTGAAGATCAAACCATCAAGGAAATGGAAGCTTATGCTGAAATGAAAGAACACCAGCTTGTTGTTCAGGCAATTGCTAAGAATTAGATACTGAGCAAGTATCTGAAGACAAGCATGATGCTAAGGCTGCATCACAAAAGATGTACCATCCTCCTCACTGAAAGGAAAGAAGCCCATCTCTGAGATGGTTGCTGGACTAGAAAATATTGATGAAAATGTCCAAGAGGATGAAGATCACTGGGCTGATGACGCAGATGATGAAGAAGATAAGAACTTGGCAAAACACCGAAATAAGCACTTGGTGGTGTCTCATTTGAAAAGGAAGCTGATTGCTCCTGAAATTTTCAACAAGCTACCAAATGTCAACTCCAATGAATACTTAAACAGATACTAAGTACTGGCTAAATTGTCTTCTCAGAATGAAGAAGCCATTGCATCAGTCCCTGCAGAGATGAAGAAATTCACTGAGCTCATCACTCAGAGAACAACCAGTCTGGTCATTGCTCAGAAAGACCTAGGCATGGTTAGGGATTGATGAGTCGATTTTACATCATCTCATTTGGTCCTTTTTACCATCTTATTGCCATTCTCAAATATGTTTTTATGTGTTTTATTGGTATTTTGTTATGTTTTCATGTTTTGCGTATTTTGTAGGTATTTGGCTTAACCGCACTAATTGAAGGCAAAATGGTGCATTTTATATGCATCTATAAGATATGGAGTTCCAATGCCTCGGATGTATGCTAGAAATGGCGCGGGAAGGCCAAAATATCAAGAATTGGAGTCAAAAGGAGTCAAAAGGGCAAAACCGTCATTCCAAGAAGAACTGGCGACCTTGATTATTAATCAGCGACGCCGTAAAGTCTCTGTTCAAGGCTAAGAAACTGGCGACGCCAGTTTTGTTTTTCACCGGCAGATTTCGATTTTCTCCGTCTTTTTCCCGGTTCGTTTAGAATTAGGTTATTTCACCTATATATATTAGATAAGAACCTTTTACACACATTCATTATTATTCTTCTCTTCTTTTTGCTTTTCAACCTAGAACCTTTCCAAGGCAATTACCTACCTATTATTGGAGGTAATTGAACCGTTTATCTTTTAATCCGACGATTGACGTTGATTGGGTGATTATCGACATAACTTTTCGTATCGATTCGTTCCAGTTCTTCAATTCTACCTAGGGTTTGTGACTACGAAGGGTAAATTTGTATCAATCTGTTCGAATCTTTGTTTCTTGCTTTAGATTATGTTTGCAGCCTGTTTATGTACAATATTGATTATGACTTTTCATAAATTGAGTAGCTAAACACCCCGATTATGGGGTGGTGACGGATTCAATGCATGCTAGCTAGGGTTCATGAGATTCGAAGTGCATCGGGTTTAGATTACTTGTGCTTTTTAGATTAATCGCATATCTTGCTATTACGTTTGATGCGCAATCCGTCAATATCACTATTAGATTAAGCATTTGATCCTTGGCAACCAAAATGTTTTTCGTCTTGATTTAATCTAACAGTTAGTTGCAAACAGTAATAGTAGGATTAGCTAGATTGATTGTAGCCTAGTGGAATTGATGCCTCCACTAGTGCTATTCATTTTTGAACTCAAGATTGTGACAACTTGCGTAATCTATCCTGTGAATCGTATGTATCCTGCTAGCTAGATTGTTTCACGTTACCACTCCATAATTCTCCTTATTCATATCATTGTCGTTTAGATTAATTTGTTTTCCAGTTAGATTGCATAAGTAGATAGATAATATAGAACAAATTCGCTGCCGAAGCAAACAACTCTTTTACTGCTTTCTTTACTATAATTACTATTCGTAAACAAGACTCAGCTTAGTTAAGTCCTTTGAGACCGACCTCGGGGTTAACTCCACTACACTACAGGTTTTCGTAGTGTTGAGGATTAACTCTTGGCTTAAAATAAATTTAGAACATTGATTTGACACATCAAGTTTTTGGCGCCGCTGCCGGGGACTTAACTCCTTTGTTAAGTTTACGAATTGTAATTTTTCAGTTGTATATATTAGTTAAGTTCATGTTCTTGTTTTCCTTTTTGATTTTGTGTTCTTGTGGATTCTGCTCCTTGGATTTATCTTTTTGTGCGTAGAGTTAGTCCTTCTGAGAGTGTTCAAAGATGGGAGAGACTATGGGAGATTACTTCAGGTCATTCTATTCTATGCCAAAAGGACCTTGCATAAAGCTAGATGAAGAAGCAAAGGATTATTGGGTAAAACCGGAGTACTACTCAGTTACTACCAAGTTTGATGGGTATGGTGATGCTCAGGAATTCTTGGCGGCATTTGAAGATGGAGTATTTATACTCTCTAAGTCAAACGAAGAAGGTGTTTACCTTACGAATCAACAACCTTGCATGAGGATGTTCAATGGAGCATTGGAAGGAACTGCTAGACAATGGAGTTTTAGTCAACCTGCGGGGTCATTGACTACGTGGAATGAGATAGCAGACTCTTTCGTTGATTGGATTTCCCCCGGTTCTGGAAGATGGACTTCCCTTTTCACTACTCCTCCACCAGAGATCCCAGCTGAGTCGGTTGAGCCCAAGAAGAGTTCTGGTGATGAGATAGTTGTAGAGCTTGAATTGCCATACTCTTCAACGACACCTAAATCTGACTCGTTTACTCTTGAGGCTAATGGAGAGTGCGTAGAGGAGGTGTCTGAAGACGAGATTCTTGAAGATGCTTCACCACCCACTTGCCTAGCTGCTACTCAAGTAGCCATCCACGTTCAGGATATGTTCGCCCTACAGAGCCACAGTACGGACTTAGACCAAGGGAGTTTTGATCCAATTCTTCGTTTTTACTTTCCCCCGAATTCTCTTAGTTTTATTTTAGTTTTTGATTTACCTTATTTTAGTTTGCAGGGAATCATGAAAAACAGGAGAAGAGGAGCTAAAGATGGCTCCCAAATCGCTGAATTAGGCGGGAAGGATGCAAGGGATTCGTTCCCGTTCGATAATGGATAACAGCAGCCACACATTTCAGGGAAGTACATTTTCAGCTTTCTTTCTTTCTAGCCTATTCACTGGGGACCATCTCTAGTCTAGGTTTGGGGAGGGAGGTAGCTTTCATGTGCTTATCCATATATGTGTCTGTGTCGTGTCTTTTTATCTTTTTGTGTGCCTTTTTCTCGTTTTCGTGATTTCTCTTGTGTGTAAGTCTGACTCCCAAGTCGAGCATCTATTGCATGTACTAAACCTGTTTAATGCTTTTGCTTTGACTGATCCTTGACTATTAGTAGTTGCATGTTTAAGTTCGCTAAGTTCGTTTCTGTTGTAAATAGAAAGTCTGTTCTAATTCTGTAGTCCAAAAAGCCTGTGAGTAAACCTTAGACAATGAAAAAATATTGTACCGGCGCCTGTGTGATTTAATTCGGGAAGTGCAAACTCCCTTGTTTGCACCTCATCATTCTCATGTGTACTCTGTGTAAGTTAAGTATGATGAACAACATGTTTTACAATCTTATTTGCTTATGCCAAACCCGTTCCAAGAACATGTTTGGGGAGGAGGTTTATGTGCCCTACTTGTATTGATTAAGACTGTGTTCAGGTTCTTTGTTCTCTCAAAAACATAAAATAAGTCTCGGAGTGGATCTATGGTACTAGTTACCACCGTTAGTCGTGTTGGGCACGTTTCAGATACTACCTATATACCGGCGTGGCCCTTAAAATCTATATGTCCGTGAGGGTTGATGGCGTGTACACCAAACCAACACGCACAAAAGTGCGGACTTTCGGTAAAACAGACACTACTAAAAAATTGAGACAGAAAAAATATATAAGCATATGGTCATATATAAGACTGCAAAAAATGAAAAAAAAATATATTGAAAAAAGAGAGAACGACTACCTTTTTATGAGTCTACTGCTGATTGTTACAGAGCTATGAAAAAGTCCCTTCCGACTTAACTGATTGAGTACATTGCATGAGGTATTTGAGGCATCTTTGTGACGCAAGTCACCTTCCTTGTCTCTTTATATTCTTGAGTGATTACCCCTACTGGCACTTCCAGGAGTGTGAGAGAATAGATGCATAGGATCCACTTGTGAGGGACTACCGTGTTAGACTTAAGTTCTATTTACTTTGGAAACGAACTTTTTGAACATGTGCATGTTATTCTGTGAATGTCACTGTGATGTCAAAGTTTCTGCATTTCTTGGGCTTATTATGTGCAATCGTAGACTCGGCAGCTTAGGAGCTAGACTTTATCTGTGTCTCTTCGTGCTTTTTGTTTTTCTAGGACTTTTTAGAGAGTCTGTTGCTTGAGGACAAGCAACGGTTCGGTTTGGGGAGTTTGATGAGTCGATTTTACATCGTCTCATTTGGTCCTTTTTACCGTCTTATTGCCAATCTCAAGTATAGTTTTTATGTGTTTTATTGGTATTTTGTTACGTTTTCATGTTTTGTGTATTTTGTAGGTATTTGGCTAAACCGCACTAATTGAAGGCAAAATGGTGCATTTTATATGCATCTACAAGATATGGATGTATACTAGAAGTGGAGCGGGAAGGCCAAAATATCAAGAATTGGAGTCAAAAGGAGTTAAAAGGGCAAAACCATCATTCCAGGAAGAACTGGCGATGCCACGCCAGAAAATCTCTGTTTCTGGCGCTAAGAAACTGGCGATGCCAGTTGCGAAACTGGCGACGCCAGTTTTGTTTTTCACCGGCAGATTTCGATTTTCTCCGACTTTTTCTCGGTTCGTTTAGAATTAGGTTATTTCACCTATATATATTAGATAAGAACCTTTTACACACATTCATTATTATTCTTCTCTTCTTTTTGCTTTTCGACCTAGAACCTTTCCAAGGCAATTACCTACCTATTATTGGAGGTAATTGAACCGTTTATCTTGTAATGCGACGTTGACTGACTGAGAGATTATCTACATAGCTTTTCGCATCGATTCGTTTCAGTTCTTCAATTCTACCTAGGGTTTGTGACAACGAAGGGTAAATTTGTATCAATCTGTTCGAATCTTTGTTTCTTGCTTTAGATTATGTTTGCAGCCTGTTTATGTACAATATTGATTATGACTATGCATAATTGAGTAGCTAAAAGACCCCGATTATGGGGTGGTGACTGATTCAATGCATGCTAGCTAGGGTTCATGAGATTCGAAGTGCATCGGGTTTAGATTACTTGTGCTTTTTAGATTAATTGCATATCTTGCTATTATGTTTGATGCGCAATCTGTCTATATCACTATTAGATTAAGCATTTGATCCTTGGCAACCAAAACATTTTTCGTCTTGCTTCAATCTAACTGTTAGTTGCAAACAGTAATAGTAGGATTAGCTAGATTGATTGTAGCCTAGTGGAATTGACGCCTCCACTAGTGCTATTCGTTTTTGAACTCAAGATGGTGACAACTTGTGTAATCTATCCTGTGAATCGTATGTATCCTGCTAGCTAGCTTGTTTAACGTTACTGCTCCATAATTCTCCTTATTCATATCATTGTCATTTAGATTAATTTGTTTTCTAGTTAGATTGCATAAGTAGATAGATAATATAGAACAAATTCGCTGCCGAAGCAAATAACTCTTTTACTGCTTTCTTTACTGTAATTACTATTCGTAAACAAGACTCAGCTTAGTTAAGTCCTTCGAGACCGACCTCGGGGTTAACTCCACTACACTACAGGTTTTCGTAGTGTTGATAATTAACTCTTAGCTTAAAACAAATTTAGAACTTTGATTTGACACATCAGGGATGATGACAATAACTTGGCTGCAAAAGCCTTTGAAGAGGCTAGCTATGCTGCTGGAAAAGCAGATGCTATTCAAGGTCCACTAGTAGAGCTCACTTATAAGGACAATGGTCTTATCAAACAAAATCAGGAGCTCAAGGCTGATCTTCAGAAACTGGTTGCTCCTTACAACTATCTTCAAGGCAACTTTGACTCCCTCTCAGAATCCTTTGTGATTCTTAGTCAGTCAACAACGACTAAGGGGGAAGGATCTCAAGGTGCTCAGAGAGGAAGAGGAGGAGGAAGCAAAAGAAAATCTGAACAACCACCTCTCAGAATAAATGAGCCCTCCTTCAGTCAAGCTGCTACTCAGATAGTAGCAACAACTCAGCAGATTCCTGAACAAGGAATGACAACAAGGGCCAGATCACAGAAACCTCCAAAGGGAACCAAGTCCCCAAGGAGAAGACAAGCAAAAGGGATTGAAGAGTCTTCTTCTGAAGAAGAAGAAGGCCAAATCAAATCCCAGGGCAATGAAGAAGGCTGCAAATCACCCAACTAAAGAAATCTGGAAGATGAGGATAAAGATGAAGCTCTTCTTCACAAAAAGAGAAAAAGTGTTGATAGACTAACTGATCCCTTAGCTGCAAAGCCAATAGCAGCTAAAACACCATCTGGAAATACCAAGTCTATCCAGGGTGGTTCTTCAAGCAATCCCCCAAGGGAGAATTCAAGACAAAGGAGGAACAGGCTAAGAGCTGAACAAAGATAACTTCAACTTCCACTCAGGCCTGAGGATGCCAGAATTGAGTATGTGACGACTGATGAACATTCCTCCTACAGGTGCATCCAACAGAAAAAAGGTTATTGGATACTGGAACTCAAGCACTTGCTTGTAAATTAGAAGGGATTTCCAGTACCCATCCATCAATAGCTCATGGCATGGAGAAAAGACAAGCCTACCTTGATCAACACCAATCATATTAAAATTTCATTAGATTTTGGAGTGATCAAGAGAATAGAAGCCATGAAGAAGGACCTCTCTGATGAATGTCCTTATGGAAAGCCAGATGATGTGCACAGAATTCCCAACATCACTGGAACAGGCACAAGAGCAAGACTTTTTGTGGAACCCTATGAGTCTTTTTACATGACTCAAGAGCAATGCAAGGGTGACATAAGATATCTGAGGATCATATATGAATACTTCAAGCTATAGATATCAGAATTGAGCATGCCTGGAAATGGAGAATGTATCTGTGGGTCAAACACTTTGCCAAGAAAAATCCCACCAAAACCTACAAGAAAGTCTATGGATTTGCCAGAAACACTAAGATGATAGTCAGGACCTTGCTCTATGACAACTCAGATGATATCAAAAGGTTCGAGGATAGGGAATTTGCTAACTGAACCATAGATCTGCTACTGAAATCTTGAAGACTTGAAGACTAATTATTTAGGATGTTTACTTGGAGCTTGGTTACTCCTGTTGTCCTAATTCAGCTATGTATTTTGTATCTTGCTGATTCTACTGACATGTGTTTTATTTATTCAGTTATCTAAGAACTTTCCATGTAACATATCTGATGAACCTACTCTCAGATATCAATCTATAAAAAGATAACTTGTCAGCAAAGATCACACCTTGTGATTTGGTTGATGTTTACTTTCTGCACTTAATTAAATGAATTGAAAAGATCATAAGAAATGATTAAATGTTGGATTGTTCCCTCTTCCAAGTTGTAATAGGTTTTAAAGATAGTCATCGTTGACTGATCAAAAAGGGAGAAATTTGTTAGGAATATCTGTTTAGATTTGGATCAGCAACCTAATGACTTATCTTAGCTCAGAAAGGTGGTTAGTACTCTTGGTTCACTTGAACAATGTAAAAGAGGAAAATCACTAAGTATGTTAGTCTATCAAATCTTGTATAGGATGTTAGATCTCTGAATGTAATTTTTATATCTTTTAAGAAGGCCAAGAAGAAGGCATCCGGCAGAAGAGTTCAACAAATTTGAAGATTTGAAGACTGCACAAGATTGCTGAAGACGAAGGTCATCAGATACCTATGTCCAGATATCTTGAAGAAACAAGTGTCTTTTTCAATAAATAAGTTTTGCAAAAGATATCTGAGAACACAAGGTTTCTGAACGAGGAAAAGTGCCAACAGAAACCTACACTCAGATACCTTGGATAAAACTATGTTTCTAGGAAACAATGTTTCAACAGGTATCTGGAGATGTGAAGGTCTCTGGAAAGTGACATGCAATGCTTCAGAAAGTGTGCATAGTACCGTTGGCACTATAGGACAAAAATAGTACAATGCAATAAATGCGCAAACAGAGACATCTGAACAAAAGAGGAAATCTCTGAAAAAAGACAATGTCTTCTGCAGTACTATTTTCAGATATCAATAGTTTGAATTTGAATTGAGCCTAACGGATACTATTCAAACGGCTTCAAATTCAACTATAAATATCACCACTTAGAATGCTTGAAAGACACACTGAACACTACACCTTGAACTTACACTGAAAATACCAAGCTTCTCTGATAATACAACTAGTGGTATTTTTCTCTTAAGCATACAAGCCTTCTGTCTACTTATTCTTTAGCTTACAGTTGCGACTAAGCTCTTGAATCCTAAGTAGCACGAAAATTCTAAGTGTCCTGATCCTTATCAAGCATTGATATATGTGAAGGAGTTGAATCAAAAGATCAAGTATCTGAGATTCATTCTCTAGAACATTTATCATAGACTTGGGTCAGTAAAGAACATATCACCACATATTGTGAAGTGTGTTAAGTGATCTTTGTTCTATAGAGTATTTCTACATAACTGAAAAAGTTATTAAGACTATTTGCCTGACAAACCATCATAACCAACACCTTAAACAGCGTGGAGTACAGGAAGTACTTAGTTTGGGAAACTAAGGAATAACTCCAAGGTTACTGATCATAGGAAGTACTTAGTTTGGGAAACTAAGGAACAACTCAAAGGTTTCTGAGTATAGGAAGTACTTGGCTGGAAGCTGGGGAATAACTCAGGGGGGAACACTTGGTTGGAAACCTAGTGTATTTAGGAATCGAGAGAAGATGTTTGTAAGGTGAACTCAATTATCTGTTTTAGTGGATTCTAGGTCTGAGAAAGGCTGAAGTGGATTAGTTGAAGGATTACGCCACCTTCAGATACCACTATAATTTGTTGTGTTATTTACTTACTGCTTTTACCTTGCTTTAGTCATCTTGTTAAGTACTTAAACACTTTTACTCTACTAAGCACATGCACTTATCAAAAAAAGTCTTCCGCTCTATGAAATTAAGTATCAGATATCTGTGATATCTGAGAAATTGTGTTTATCGACAAAAGTTGTAAAAGACTATTCACCCCTCCCCCCCCCCCCCCAAGTCTTTTCCTTTGACGTTATCTGGACCAATACAATGTGAAGAATTGTGAATCGGAGACACTCTTTTAATGTCTATCCGAAAGGGGATCCAACACCTCAGGAGCGGAAGAGCCAAAGAGACTTAAGAGATATCCCTATGGGGTCTATCTCAAAGGAGATCCGACATCTCTAAGAAGCTTCTCGGATCCAAGATCACCTTTGGAGATACTCCTAAAGTGTCTATCCAAAAAGGTGATCCGGCATCCAGGCAACCTACTAAAACAACCCATGAAGGTCGAAGCTCCTAACATACGGGATCACCTTCGGACAGACACTATAAGTCCCTGAAGGAAGGACTTCGGACTATACTTCAAGAAGCTTTGGCTTTTTGCTAAAAGTGGAAGAGGGATAGTGATGTTGGTGAATGTACGATTATGCCTATTTATAGATAATCACGGCCAATTACACGTCAACACGTGTCGAATATCAACGGTTACAGTGGGCCTGGGCCATTATTGGGCCCAGAAACCCATTTGTCCAAATGATAAAGACCCAACAATGTCAACACCTTGAAAAATCGTCTGATTCGAACGTGATTACACAAAAGCCCTTTCTCCCGGCGAGTCAAAGGTGTGAAGTAATAACCATTTTGGAAACTTACTTCGAATCTAACAATCTATCAGAACCAAGCAAAAATTTCCAGGGAAGGAGAGATTACTTCTTGTTGAGGCGGATACGTTGACTAGTCCGACACTGTCAACTTCCACGAAAAACACTCAAGTATCTGACCTATTAATCCGGATGAGAAGCTTGAGTTTTTGTTTAATCAATATAGTGTTATGGTAGTCTGACACTCCAATCTATATCGTGCACGATCCAATCCTACGTCAGATGTAAACTGTCGGTGGATTGCCTCTATAACAATACTTGTTTTTTTTTCAGAAAGATAAAATAACAGGCTACGCATCTACAAAATAGAGCAAGCACAACAGATTCATCAAATTGCAGTAAAGGAAATTGTTCAAACAATTACAAACTAGCAAAGAAAAAGAGATTTCTTAAATGATACAATGCTCAACGGAGCATACCCCGGACTTTAAAACAAGCACTTGAATCTAAGCTAGTTCGCTACGGCTCCGACTTCCGGACACTACTGCACTTCCGCCCAAGGCAGACCCGCGTGCTTTCGCCTTTCGCTGCTTCTAAAGCTTCAGCTCTCAGCTTTGCTTCTCGGATGTGTTGATGAAGGTTGAAGTTTGCAGGACGTCCGACCACATGTCCCGGTAAGCAAAACCAGCGGCGGTGTAGCTCCGAAAAGTCATCAAATGGCATCAAACAAACCTTCAACAGTACATCCGGAACAAAGGCCGGAAGATACGGACCACCATTATTGATGGCTACCTTCTCCCCTTTAACAACAATGGAGGCAAACTCGCAGCCCCCAAGCTCCGAATCAGTGACGCCGGTATTTGGCAAGACAGTTCCATCCACGTCGCGTCTAGAAGACAAACCGGCTGCTTTTGGGTCGAAGTCCGCAGGCAAGAGCTTTTTCACCATCAACTATCCGATCGCAGAGGCAAACCCATCGGATCTGATGGCATCGAAGAAACACTCCTTGGAAAACTGATTGGAAATAGAGTCGGCGTAAGCCTCAGCGACCTCGAGTCGGGTCTTTCGGAGTTCGGACAACAACTTCTTTTTGAAATTCACGAAATTTCAAAAACTTGGTTCACGAAGTCGTTTTGGTCCTTGTAGACCGCCTTCGACTCGGCAAGTTCCTTAGCTAGTTTGGCATTTTCTTCTTCCGAAGCTTTCAGCTTTGCCTCCAGCTGCTTAACCTGCTCGACCTCCTCTGCACGCCCTACCTCGGCCTGATACAGATCCGTGTCCACGGTCACCCTTTCAGTGGCCCTCTCCTTCATGGCCTGGAGCACGTAACCGAGCTGCCGCAATAAGGAAAGGGCTTATGATAAGAAGGTCAAAGTTACAAACCACGAAAGACTAACAAAAGGATGATTACAACTCCGATACTCACCTTTTGATGAAGCTCGGATAGCTCACCCACCTGCTCAATCTCAGGAAGGTCCGCGTACCTTCTAACTTCAGCGGACACAACGGCCTGGTCCGGAATCGAATTTTCATCCCTTGATCTCTTCACCTCATGACCGAGGTCCGAGTCAGGTGGTCTTTCTCCTAAGCGAATTTCCCTTCGGACATAACTATACGAGACGCTTTTGTCAAGGATAGGAGCACTCCTTGTTCTAGCTAGAGTAACACCCGCAGCCATACCTCTGTCAGGTACGGTAAGCTTCGGAAGTGGCTCACCAGTAGCGATTCTCCATTCCTCATCAGCCTTGAACACAGCGGCATTCTTCTTATCATCCATAGGAAGAACCGCAGGTGTGTTCATGATTTTATTAAGAAGCCCAGCTATCCCGCTGTGCTTCTTGTTCCTCCCGCTGCTGTCTCTTCATGCGGAGAGTCGACATTATGTATTTGAACCAGTAAGCTACAGATAAAATGGACAAGGTCATTAGTACCCAACGAAGTTCGAATCATACAAAGAGATCCGCAATTATCAGCAGCAACGGAGGCTAAAGGTGGCATATTCTAGGAAATTGTCATGCTTACAAAAATCATGCTGGTCGCCATAGGGAAACACACCAGTTAGCCCGGCCGAGTAAGGCAAGGGCTGGCAAATTAATCCATAAAAGGGGTAATGGGGAGCATTATTATCACTAATCATGGAAGCTATCCAAGTCGGTACAGGCCCAGGTGGAGGAGTAAGAGTCGAAATCTTCTCACGATGAAATCTCACGGACAGGCCCCATTCCTCCCGCTCATTGTCGGACTGACTAGATCTCAAGGCTATCTGGACGAAGATAAATTTCTCCCACCACTTCACCCCCAAAGAGGATATCGGATCCTCAATAAAGGTATACACCTGCCTCGCGACCAGCGAATAGAAATAAGGGTTTCCGCGACTGGAGCCAATCCGTTAAAGGTGGCGGAAATTATCAATGCTTACGTCCGTACAATGCAATTTATAGATCATTACGAAACATATTAAATTGCTAAGTGAATTGGGAATCACATGGCTAGGACCAATTCCGAGGTAGTTAAGTATTTCCTTCAGCTCCGAGGCGATCGAAAGATGCCAACCACACTGAAGAGCCCCTTCATGAACGCATATATATCCCTCCGGAGGGTTATAGAACGCGTGCTCCAGAGCCGGGATCATGATCTCCACGGACTCCGGAATTTCCCATTTCCGCCGTAATTCAGGAATATCCGCAGAAACCAACTTCGACCCACATGTAGGTAACCGTCCATCCCTATATAAATTCATCAAAGGGGTCCGGACATACTACAGCGGATGCAGGACGTGGGAATTGGATCTTCATCGCCTTATCGCCTCTTTCCTTAGTATCCCCACCCATGGGAACACTAGAAGATCCGCTCGGTCGGACACTACTCCGTTCTCCTACCATCCCGATAGTACGTCGTGGAAATAAGAGAGGGTGTTCCTCCTCATCCTCTTCATCCTCACTATCAATGGTCAACAAGGTTGTGGAGCACAAACGCACAGACGATGAAGTACCGGACCTAAACGGTACGACAGTCCTTACGATGTCTTCCACTCCAGGCTCGAAAATGGACAAATCCGCTTGTCCTCTGCTAGTATCGGACATTCCTTCTGACATAAAGTCCTAAGAATCCGAAACATAGCGGATTAGCCCACAAAATTATCGCTACTATAGTCTCAAAAGTCAAGAAGAAGAAGTCAATAAAGTACCGGAGTTTCGGGAGAGGAAGTTGTCCCGATTACGCACCTTACGACACGGACACGCGGTTGCCCCTCGGGCAAATTCGACCCCGAAATAACCAATTCCAAGGGAGAGGACATCGGCGACTCAAACATATTCCTGACGTATGGGTCCGATAGATCCACGAAATCGTCGACATCGTACACTATAATTGAATTCGTGTTGAACAGACCCAACGATGATAAGCTACGTACGGAACTCGTCGAATCTGCCATAACACTCAACCCAGACAAATAATCTCTACCCGCACGACGATTCTGACTATCGCTCTCAGGCATCCTAGGGCAACAGAAAAGGAAGCAACTTAGACTCCGGATTGTTAATTGTCTGAGAGTTAATTTAAGTATATTATTAGGGCAACAAAAATCGTACAGGACGTTGTCCGACTCATTGGGAACGAGTAGAAAGTGATGTAAACACAAGCAGGCATCTCCCTACCTACAGGGTCATATGATCCGAACCAATAGATCCACATGCACAGTCCACTTTCAAGCGACGGATTCATTTTACTCTGGGTAAATTCTGATTTACTACAGTCTGACTATTTATGTCCTCTACAGTCCGAGTTACGAGTCAAAAAACCTATCCAAGTCCAACTACTTACCCGAAGAGTAGAAAAAACAAGTACGAAAAGAGTAAACTGCGATATACAAAGGACAAGCAACAAGAACAAAGCCAAATAGAAAGCAGTAAATAAAAAGCGAACTGGAAAAGAAAACTTACTTGATAAGAGGCTCGGACGAGTTGAAAGCGACCAACAGCGACAGACACAGCACTCGGACTCACTTGCAATGCTTCGGATTCAGTTGGATTACAAAAATTCTCTCTCTAGGCGTTGCAGAAATAACGGTAAATATTGATATTTATAGGGAGGCTAAATCGGGAAGCCAAACTGTCGTGCCGATCAAGATTCAATCTCTTTCGTTCATCGCAATTAATCCAATGGTCAGATTTGAACCACTTGGTGAAAAGATATCTTGCCCCAATTTTTGTTGAGTAAAAAACTCTTCAGAAGACATTTTTTTTTTTACATGCCATGGGCTGAAGGGACTGTTCATGGCCTAGTCCATCACACAATTGGAGGCCCAATGACTTCACTCCCACCCGCAACCCATATCACTACGCTCTTCGGATACACATACTACGACAGTATGAGCGTCCGGACATCACTACTTCTACGGTATATAACATACGGATCATTGTACTACGACAGTATCAGATCAGCAGAAAATCAACTTGATGCCAAAACCGGTCTAAACACAAATACCTCTTTTGAGCAGTCAAGACCCTCATCTCGCATGAAAGAAAGGAGGGGGGGGGGGAGATATGGGAAAAGCATCAAGTATTTTCCCATCAAGGGCACGGACCACAAGAATTTTTCTTTTCTAAGAAGCGAATTGGACCAACAACAGAAGAGCTCTCCCACACTCCAAATTATAGTTCCACAACTATCTTCTACAAAGATACTTGGAAACTAGGGGGACATATGTTGAAATGGAAGAATGTCCAATCCGTTTAAGACGTTCTAAGACGAATCCTAAGGCGAATTAGTCTACACTCACTGAGAAGCTTAACCAGTTGGTTCGACACCATTGGTCCTCACAAAGAGTATCTGGACTTTGCTTCTAAGCAGGAATAGGTACGGATGCACTATCCGACCTACCTCACCACTTGTACCGCTCTCTGTGCAATTAGTAGTAGGGAAAGACTAGCTTCGGATCGTATGACCTAGGGGTCGGACGTCTTATCACCTAAAGACCAAGTGCACTAAGCTGCAACAAATAGCGTAGTCCAATCCGGACCATAAAGCCAGTCAGGAGGTCGGATCGCGACGCTGAAATATCAGTTATGCCCCCACGCGGCCCAGCGAGACTTTGGGTTAAACCTATTTTATGGGCTTTGAGCCCAATAAGTCATTGGTGGCACATTGTGAAGCCTACACTTGTCACAATCTTGTGAGCTCCTCCATTTGAAAACACATACCTATAAATATGGCACAATTCTCCATGCTACAGTAAGTCATTATTCCCCATAATCACACTTATACGGAGTAGACACTCAATCTCTCTCAAGTAAAGTCTTTGTCCGGTTTGACCCTAAGCAAATCGGACCTACCTTTCTAACTCCCCCCCCCCCACCCACTAATCTTTGTGCAGGTCCATAGCGTGATCCGACCCACTGGAGATTCACCAGGCAGACTTGGGCTAGCTTTTAGGGTCAGGAAGAAGACTTAGTAATCACTTAGTCCGGGTTGACCGTTGCATGGAGTTCGAGGAGTCAAAACATGTCATGCGACCAGCTAGCGAGAAGATAATTGAAGATTCTACAACTTTGAAGAAGACAACTTTTCTAGGAAACGAAGTTATGAAGCCCGAAATTGAAGAATGAAGATTTACAGACAGAAGCTGAGGATATCGCACTCTGCGGTCGCCTGTGGACCGCAGAGGGGGTCACTGCGGTGGCTTGTGGACCGCAGTGCACCGACTGTTTTGCTTTTGGTCTACCTTCTGGCCTGTCAGGCTGAGGCCCGCCTTCTGAAACCTTCCATATTGAAGAATGGCGGTTTGGAGGTCGAAATTTCACCTATAAATAAGACCTCAGGGGTCTCAGAATCAACACAAGCTCACAATGTATCTCTCTTGAGAGAGAACCAGTCATCGGGGAAGTCAAACCCCAAAAGCATCTCTCTTGAGAGAGAACCAGTCCTCGGGGAAGTGAAACCCCAAAACCTTAGACGCCATCAAGCAATCAAGAAGACTTCAAGATATCCAAGAAGACATCAAGATTGATCAAGCAAGGAGGAATCGAAGAGGAGAAGCAGAGGGTCGATGCTCGCCATCCTCTTACGGTTTAGTTAAATCAAACATGATTTCAATTCAGTTTTCTATTTATTTACTTTCAGTTATGTCAGGCTAATTTACCTGTGTAAGGGTTAGCCGGGATCTTTGACTATTTGATTTATATATGATGAAATAGTTTTAGTATCTATGTTGGTTATGCGATTGTTGTTCATACCTGAGTTGTTTAAGAAAGATGCTTTGTTTGTTTATGTTTTCGTGAGACATGAATATTCCTTGCATTAGATTTGGAGGTATCAGCTGTGTCTATAGGTTTATATTATGTCTGAGGTATGAAATTGAGGTAGCAACTGGTGACAGCTTTGAGCTAGATCATAGTCTACATAGGGTATATGTGCTGGTTGTGCCTTGGTATATGATATGTGACCTGTGTGACTCTTCAACCGTAACTATCTCTATCTATTATTCCTGATATTAACCATTTATCAAAATGAAGGTTAACGCTTACATGCTTTTCTCTATAAGTTCTTAGTTCGTCAAATCTTATTATAATTACTCTTCCTGCTTACGTGTTTATTTTACTTATTCAAAAATCCAAAAATCTGTTATTTACTTTTTATTGAAAATCAACCATCTGTTATTCTATTTCAATCGAGCGTTATTCCCGAGAGAACGACATCTCGAGTTAACTTACTGCTATAAATTGTGTGTTAGTGAGCTATGGCAATTATAAATTTAATCTTCTTATTGTATTTTGGGATTATAGTCTCTAGAACGAAATCAAGATTTTCGAGTACACATCAGAAATTTAGCGCCGCTGCCTGGGAATAATTAGTAGATTGCCTGCATAGAACTTATTTGGTTATTTTCGAGCAGTAACTACTTTTGTTTCACAAGAAAACTCCAGATGGAAGAAGAAGATGACAGGACTATCAGGGAGATCAATATGCCGAAACCAAGAAGGAGTGGAATTAGGATCCAGCCGCATGTAAGGGAGTACAGATTTGATCTAACTCTGATTAGCGCATTACCAAAGTTTGGAGGCAAAGAAGGAGAGAACGAATGCGATTTCATGTATGCATTCGAGTCTATTGTTGAGCAGTTTCCAAGAAGGGGTTAACCGATGGTGAGCTGAAATTCTGGTTCTTCATCAAAACACTGGAGGGAGCAGCGAAAAGATGGATAGATTCGATCAAGGAAGAAGTCAGCGAATGGGAAGAGCTAAGGAGTATGTTCTTGACGAGGTTTCTGGGTCTTGCAAGGGTTATGAGAGAAAGGAGGATGATATCCAACTTCGCTCAGAAATAGAAGGAATCTTTTCATGATGCATGGGAAAGGTTTGAAGAGATGCAGTACAACTGGCCCCAACATCAGTTTACTTCGCGACAGCTCTGTGAGTATTTCTACTTGGGAGTTTGAGAGGAGTTCAGAGACCTTATAGACGTAGCTCTGAAGGGGTCATTTATGGGGAGTTCTGCTAAGCAAGTACTGGAAGCTTGCATAAGTGTTGCTGAGAATTCAAGGTACAAGAGTGAGCAGTTGATGGAGAATGAGATCTTCAACAAGATGGAGGTCGTGGAAGAAGTAAGGACAATAGCTGCAGTTGAGGAAGAAGCACAATGGGCTATGGGACAGAGCATAAGAACTCCTGAGTACCTGGATAAGAGAAGCATATCAAATGAAGTAAGCAAGAAGTGCCAGAAGGGAAACCTATTGAGCTGAGTGTCGAAGGAAAGGATGAAGTTTCCAAGATCAGCAACGAACATGTGGTCGACAGCATTTTAACTGCTCAAAAGGGCTTGGAAGAGGAGATCAAGCCCTTCAAGGAACATCATAACCTAAGAGGAAAGGCAGTGCAGGAGGAACAGGAAAAAGGAGGTGAGGAGAGACACTACTTGGTGAACCTGTTCACGGAGAATGCCGCCTCAACTGAGGAAGCAATAGAAAGGTTAAGTGGTGAAGTCGATGCAGTCAAGGACGATCTGGTCGAAATGAAGTATGCAGTTAGGGAGCTGGATGAAAAGGTGGAAGATGTCAAGGAGCAGCAAGTGGAGAGTATTGGGGCTATCACTACTAGGAGCGGGATAACAACCCCAGATTCTATTCCTAGAAGTGAGGAAAGAGCCAGGAAGAAGAAGGATGCGGAGATAGTGGATGTAGAAGAATAAGGGGGAGAAGGTGAGAGTGGGAAGTCTGAGAAAGAAGCCAAGGAGTGGAAGAAACAGGAAGAAAGGTTAGCAGCCAGGAGAGGAAGATATGATGACGACTTGATGGAAAGGGGATATGTCCGAGCAGAAGATGGAGGAATAGTTCGCCTAAAAGACTTACCTTTTCCAGGAAGGCTCATGAATGATGTCAAGAAGGCTGCAAAGATGAAGGCTAAAGGAAACCTGGAGAACCAATCTATTTCGGTACCAATGCCCGATCTGTTTACTTTATACCCATCCGTCTACATGGCAGCTATCAGAGACTTCCATAACCGGAAGAAAGCCTACGTTGGAGTGGCATGGACAGAAGGATAAGATATTATCAGTAGAGGAATAGGAGATCCGGGATAGTTCAGCATGACGATTGGAGTGAAGGGCAAAAATTGCATAATTGACATGGGAGCCAGCGTAAATCTTATGTTATTCGCTAAAGCAAGGGAGCTAGGGACTGAAGACGAGATAGAACCATGTGGAACTAGCGTCCAGCTGACCGACAACTCGACAAAGAAATGTGCTAGGGAAATTAGAGGTTTACCTGTGGAGATTGGAGGTATAAGGTCAAGGCTAGACTTCCTGGTGATGGATATGGAAGGAAGCGTGACGAGATCCAAAATGATTATTGGACGACCAGCCCTACATCAGATGGAAGCCGTAGCCGACACGGGGGAGAAGACCTATTCATTGATCGTAGAAGGGAAGAAGAAGCGTTTCAACTCTAAAGGTGAACTCCTCGAAGAAGGAAAGGAGAGAGAGGATATTGGGAAAGTGCAGATGATTTCCACCTTGGAGACGAAGTCAAGTCTGGATATCTGATGCCAGATCTGATAGAGGAGGATGAAGAAGACTTTGACACAGAACAGTATGAGAGGCTCGAGCAACTATATGCTCTGGAAATAATGGAAAAACGGGAGAAGGATGAACCACCAGCATTTGGATTGGAGGAGGTGTTGCGGTCAAAACCGAAACTCAAACCGCTACCAGCAGACCGCAAGTACGTTTTCTTATCTGACGACGAGTTCTTTCCTGTCATTCTATCTTCACCTTTGACTAAGAATCAAGAAGAGAAGTTAGTAGAGGTGTTGAAGATGTATAAGGAAGCAATAGGATGGGATATAACCGACATCAAGGGGATCAGCCCCGTAAGGTGCATGCATACTATTACACTGGAGGAAGGAGCTAAGCCAGTAAGGCAACCTCAGAGGAGACAGAATCCAGTGGTAAAGGAAGTAGTGGAAAAAGGAGATCCACAAGTTTCTGAATAATGGGCTGATCTACCCTATTGAAAGCAGCTATTGGGTGAGTCCGATACACGTGGTTCCTAAGAAGTTTGGAATAACGGTAAAGGACAATATCGCAACTAGGATTGCTACATGATGGAGGATGTGTATCGATTATAACAGATTGAATGCATCTACAAGGAAGGACCACTTCCCCCTACCTTTTATAGATCAGATGCTGGACAGTTTGACAGGGCATGAGTATTACTGTTTCTTGGACGGGCTATCTGGATTTTTCCAAATCCCCATCGCACCTGAAGACCAGGAGAAGACTACTTTTACCTGCCCCTTTGGAACGTTTGCTTATTGGAGGATGCCGTTTGGATTATGCAACACGCCTGCTACCTTCCAGAGATGCATGATGTCTATATTCAGCGACATGGTGGGGAAATTCATAGAAGAGTTCATGGATGACTTCTCAGTGTTTGGAAACTCGTTCGAAGACTGTCTTCAGAATTTGTCACTGGTTCTGGAAAGATGTATCGAGTGTAATCTGACTCTGAGCTGGGACAAGAGTACTTTTATGGTCAAGGAAGGAATAGTGCTGGGACATATTATTTCAAAGGAAGGGATCAAGGTGGATGAAGCGATGGTGGAGACGATATTGAAGTTACCGCCGCCAACCAACGTCAAGGAACTTCAATCCTTCTTGGGGCACATCAACTTTCAAAGGAGATTTATCAAGGACTTTTCAGTGGAAGATAAACCTCTCAACAATCTACTGAGGAAGGAAGTCAAGTTTAATTTCGGCGAGGCTTGTATGAAGGCATGGAGCCGCATGAAAGAGAAGCTGGTAACCTCTCCGATTATGATTGCACCCATCTGGGAGATTCCATTTGAAATAATGTGCGATGCATCGGACTTTGCTGTAGGAGCTATATTAGGATAGAAGGTGGACAAGCAATTTAGAGCAATCTACTACGCCAACAAATCTATGAATGATGCGCAGAAGAACTACTACACCACGGAGAAGGAATTCCTGGCAGTCGCATTCGCCCTTGAGAAGTTCCGGAGCTATGTTATGGGATATCAGGTTATCATCCACAGTGATCACGCCGCACTGAGATGTCTGATAGCGAAGACGGGCGCAAAGTCGAGACTCATCCGATGGGTACTTCTGTTGCAGCAGTTTGACTACAAGATAGTAGACATGCCAGGGAAAGAGAACAGTATTGCAGATCACCACGCCTAACGAAGGAGAAGAAATTGATAATGATTTTCCTGGGGAACAGATTTTTAGTGTTGAGAAGGAGCCATGGTATGCAGATATTGTGAATTTTCTCACAAGTGGAGTGCTGAAGAAGGATTGGACACTAACAGAGAAAATTGCTCTGATAACAAAGAGCAGAGGTTTTATCTGGGAGCCACCATACTTGATCAAGGAAGGAGGAGATATGGTCTACAGAAGATGCATCCCGGAGCACGAGCAGGAGAGCATACTGAGACACTGTCACGAATTTGAGTGTGGAGGGCATTATGGGCCAAGGACAACCGCCCACAAAGTTTATCAGTCAGGATTCTACTGGGAGACGATCTACAAGGACACAATAACTTTCTGTAAGAATTGTGACAGGTGACAGAGAACATGGAGTATCAACAAAAGGGACGAGATGCCTATGACTACCTACCTGGTGGGAGAAATCTTCGACGTCTAGGGTATATATAGACTTTATGGGACCATTCCCAAAGTCAGAAGGGAATTACTACATACTGGTTGTAGTCAATTATGTCTCGAAGTAGGTGGAGGCACAGGCCACAAGAACAAACGAGACACTGGTGGTGCTGAAGTTTCTCAAGGAGAACATATTTGCCAGATATGGAACACCGAAGACGATCATTAGCGATGGAGGTACGCATTTCTCCAACAAGATATTCGTAGACCGTATGCGCAAGTTTCACATTAGGCACAGGATAGCAACTCCATATCATCCGCAAACATCTGCTCAAGTGGAGGTGAGCAACAGACAGATCAAGGCTATATTGGAGAGAGTGGTTAAGCCGAGCAGGAAGGATTGGTCTCATGCCTTACCAAACGCTCTGTGGGTATACCGAACAACATATAAAACAGTGCTGGCAGCACGTCCATATAGGATTGTATAAGGGAAGATATGCCACCTACCTTTTGGAGTGGAGCACATGGCATGGTGGGCCATTACACAACAAAAAAATTATGTTTTAGAGACGGAACTATCCGTCGCTAAAACAGGATCGATCCGTCGCTAAATCGGTAGCGACGGATCACGCCCCCGTCCCAATTTACTGCGTCACAAATTTATTGACGACGGATAAGTATTCCGTCGCCAAATAACGATGGACTGGCGACGGAATAATCCGTTGACCAGTCCATCCAAGTTGGCGTCGACGGATTAGTAATCCGTCGCCAATTAGTGACAGAAGTTAGCGACGGATTTTAATCCGTCGCTAAATCCCACCATTAGGTCGCCCTAATTCGTGTGAGATTTAGCGACGGATTTTAGTCCGTCGCTAAATTCCAAGGGCTAATTTGCCCTTAATTCGTGCATTTAGCGACGGATTTAATTCCATCGCTAAATTTACTGTTTTTAATTTTTTTTTTTTTTGTATTTTAAATTCCTGTTTCACATTTCACCTATATTTTCACATAATATAATCATACATAATATACCCGAAACAATTAAATTGCATTAATTATCCAAACGTAGATAAATTGCATTATCAAAGATTCGACGAATATCCAAACCGAAGTCTAAAGTATGCAAACACAAGTAGCTAGAAGATGAGATAGTGTCAAAGTAAGTAGCATAAACAACAAAAGTGTGATATAACTAAGAATGGGGAGGAGGCGGTGGGTGGGACTGGGAAGAAGTGCTGATCATCTGGGTCAAAGCGTCCATCCGCTGAGCTATACGAGCCTGTTCCTCAAGCACTTGCTGGTAAGTTGCCTTGGTCGCAGCTATTTCCTCTTAGAGAGGAGTCATCATCTCATGAACCTGGTCCTGTGTGAAAACATCAGATCGTGATCTTCCCTAGATTCATAACATGCATTTTACGTTAATATAATCACCAAATGGTCTCAAAACACTTAATTAAATCTTCATAATCTAGTGCATATACGAATTTATCAAATCAAAAGTACTACGTACTTACAAACATCCTAACATTATACTAATTAACAATCCAAATTCACAATCAATATATCAATTGCACAAAGTTAACTAGCTAGTATACTATAGTTCCCAAAAATATACAATTGATCAAATTAGTCGAAATTAACAAAATTTCCAAATTTGTCAACAAGCAAGGGTTTCAAAACACTCAACTAAATCTTCCTAATCCTACTACATATACGAAAATATCAAATTAAAAGCCCTACATAATTACAAACATCCTAACATTATACTAAAAATTCAAATTCACAATCAATATATCAATTGCACATCTCAAAGGTAACACACTACGTAATATAAGCTAAACTAACTACTACATACTTACAATAAACATGCAATTGCTCAAATTAGTCGAAATTAACAAAATCCCCAAATTTGGCAAAGTAAGGGTTTTAGCCAAAATACCTTCGATTATGCTGAAGAAAGATCAAATTGATTTGACCACCCGAACTCCTTGTCCCACGAGCTTCGGAAAGACTCCAAAATTGGCCGGAATGGTGGAGTTTTGGTCGGAAATTGGAAATGGCGAAATGAAGAAGGGAGGAAGAAAGAAGAAGTAGAAACGAAAATGGAGAAGTAAGGGGTTCTGCCCTGTTTCTATAACCATTTTAGCGACGGATCCCTATCCGTCGGTAAAATCGATTTCATTTTAATTTTTTTTCCTTTTTTTATTTTGGTCAACTTATTTAGGGACAGGTATAATATCCGTCCCTAAATAAGGACGGATAAAAATATCCGTCGCCAAATAGCGGTAGATATTTTTCCGTCGCTAATTTGGCGACGGATTGAGCGAATTCGCTCAATCCGTCTCAAATCCGTCGCTATCCCCCGTCGCTAAACGGGGGATTTCTTGTAGTGTTAAGACTCTAAACTGCGACCTGGATGCAAGCGGGAAGAAGAGATTGTTGGATCTCAACGAGCTGACTGAAATTCGTAATCAGGCCTATGCCAACTCGAAGATATACAAGGAGAAGACAAAGGCTTACCATGAAATGCACATCAGGAACAAGCAGATCGAGGAAGGGCAGGAAGTGTTGTTGTACGACTCTCGTCTGAAATGGTTCCCAGGCAAGTTGAGGAACAAGTGGAAAGGACCGTACAAAGTCCTCAAGGTGTATCCATATGGAACGATCCAGTTGCTAGACTACAAGACGAAGGGGATTTTGAAGGTGAACGGGCACAGAGTTAAACCCTACATCTTGGGAGATCAATAACACACCAAGCAGACGGAGACGTACAGGTTGGACTTGCTGAAGATCGATGCACAGTCAGGCAACGACTATAAACGAGCGGTTGTTGGGAGGCAACCCAACATTTTGTAAGTATTTACGCTTATTTTATTTCACATAGTTTGCATGCATTTCATGTTTTTCAAATTTTTTCGCACAAGTAGGTCATTTGCATTAGTTATCATTTCCTTAGAAAGTTTCTTTTTGGAATTAACAAAATAAAATTGAAAAAATAAAAGAAAACAAAAAAATGAGAAAAAATTTCGAACAAGGAAAAAATCGGAAAACAGAACCCTGAATGCGGCCGCTAGGGGACCGCAGTCAGTGCTTCTGTGATCGCTAGGCGACTGCAGTAGCTTGATTCTGCGAGATTTCTTGCCTTTTTTGTTTTTGGAAATTTTCCTTTCACTTGTTTCTCGTTTTTGGAAAGCTTTTGCTCGATTTTCCTTCAATTGTCAGCACTCTAAGCTTATTTATATGCATCTTTACCTTCTCTAAACTCACAAATTCACAAGCACAAAAGCATTGCATTCTAGAATAAGCATTCTTACTTACTTTTCTGTCAAGAATTCAAGTTCTTCGGCAATTCATGGTACGACTCTTCAACTCTACTCTTCTCACTACTTCTACTCGCTTGATTTATGATTATGTATACGTAATGCATGAGTTGATACATACACTGTAATGCCCCACTTGCAGTAACCGCTTTAGATAACTAAATAAATAAATTATAAAATTATTATTATTATCGTCTTTTTCTATTATTGTTATTAGGTGTACTTAGTTTTCTTCTAACATAATTGTTATCGTTGTTTTACATAATTTTAGGCCAGCACGTTAACAATTTTGATTTAAGTCGTTTTATATCCAAACGAAGGCCTATGAAAGAACGATCACTATAATATGAACCATATGAATTTATAGTTTTTGCTTATTTGACCTCTTTCACTTTCGGATCATCTTTATGAAAGTAAAAATAAGCAGGTTGTTGTAAATAATTACGTTGTTAAAATAATTAAAGCAATATACTACTATTACACTTGCCGCTTAATCGTTCAACTACTTCATTGAGAAGTAATTCACTTGTCTACTCATCATATTCATACATATCTATCTACCATACTTACATTGCCACTTACGACTCACCGCCTCGTTGTTCTTCAGTGTTTAATTACTTCTTTCAGCATTGTTAAGTTTTCAGGTCTTTCCAAAATCATCAAAATATATACACACACACACGAGACACCATCAATCACACACACACAACCAATTTGCAGAATACAATTCCACCACCTCACCTCAAACACTACTTGTCTCGCACACACCAAACTCGACCAGTTAAAGAATTATCAATGGATCATAGAAATCATCTCACGGATTAAAGGACTAGTGCATAGGTGACAACTTCATATTCCTTATTCGATTTATACGATCACTAGCATTGAATTTTAGTAATTTATATATTTTAAATTTATTATAACTATAACCGTGTACGCGTTATCTAGCTCCTATGGTAGTTCAGATACTATTTGTACGTAGTTTAATTGGTGAATTTGTATTTTGGTCAATTGCTATATTTTTAGGGACGACGATCGTGCCCCTGGTATAGGTTAGAGGCCTCAGGACTGACTAGCTAGGGATAACTTTGGTTCGTGTTTGGATAGGCGAGATGTTGCAGGGATTTTCTAGAGCATCTTCACATATGGTCGGATTGATCGAGCAGGGTATGGTTCATTAGGTAAGGATTCTAGCCTTCTCTTTTATACCGTTCGGGCATCTGGCCCTTGAGGAAAATGGATATTTATTCGGTCTTGTTCTTGCAAGTATTATTGACTGATAACTGTGGTACTGCTCTTGATATAGTACTTCATCATGCATAAGCTCTTTCACTTAGGCTTATCCAATTAACCTTGATATCTTGTATCACTTGGTATTGATCCGATCTCATTGTCCCATTATCGTTTATCAGACCAACCATAAATCTTGTTCATTGTTTCAATATTTGACTAGCCTTTCTTCATATATTCCTATTAAACAACCATTAGTTTATTCCTGTACTGGTTAACCTCCTCATTCACTTGTTCATTTACCTCATTTGAAATCCATATTATTCTTTGAAACCTCTTATTTTGTATCTCCCATTTTCTTGCCCGTTAACCCCTTGTTTATTTGACAATCAATTTCTGAACCCAATTCTCTCTGTTTCAAGTGTCCTCACTCATATTCATGTATTGTCCTTTTTATCATTTCCTTCTTTTGTCTGGATTGATTATGTCATCACTTCCATTGTTTCTCTGGATATTTCTATGTCCATGATTTCCTTGTCCAGTTGTTCCCGTGATGACTTTCATTTTAAGCAGTCCTGTTTCATGTCCTATTGATCAGATTGCCATCTTTCCTTGACCAGTTGTACCCTTACTCTTTATCATATATATATATATTCCCCACACGTTGTTTTCCTTTCTACTCTGATCATGTTGAAATGACAGATGTATCCTTGTACCTATTCATACAATTGTAATCTTCTATTCTGACCATTCATGATGAAATCATGATTCATATATTACTCTTCTTGACATGTTGACCATTCGGTCTATTGTTGTATACATAATACCATCACTACAAGAATACTGGGCTAAAACGACGGGAACGGGCGACGGATTTTATCCGTCGCCCCATAGAGACGGATCGCTAGATTTGGCGACGGATTTTATCCGTCGCCAAATCTAGCGACGGATTAAAATTATCTGTCGCTTATTAGCGACGGATAATTTTATCCGTCGCTATATGGGCGACGGATTAATAAAATCCGTCGCCCGGTGTTTGACTTTTTTTTAAAGAAAAAAAAGAAAATTAAATATTAACGACGGATAAATAATCCGTCGTTAATATTTATATGTAAAAAAAAATTAAAAATGGCGACGGATATGTTATCCGTCGCCCCGTATAGCGACGGATCGGCCTTTTGGGCCGACGGATACGGTTTTAATCGGATCTTGGCTGAAGCAGAAGCCATTTTCGCCATTTTTCTCCTTCGTTTTTCTTCCTTTCTCCTCCGTCATATCCGGCCATTTGTTGTCGATTCTTCCCAATCTTGGTGTCAATTCGAAGATCGTTGGACGAAGAGCTCTTTTCTTCCTTCAATTTCAAATTTCATCTGCTATTTTCTCCGGAATCAAAGGTATTACTTCTAAACCCTAACTTTTGAAAAATTGGGATTTTTTTTGATTTTTGACTACTTATTCTCAATTGTATGTTTATATGAAGTATGTAGTAGCTTGTTTAGTTAATTTGATCAATTATATGTAATTTGATTAATTTGATTTGTAAATGTAATTTGATAGTTAGTTTAGTTAATTTGATATGAGTATAATAATATGTATGTATGTTAATTCGATAAGTATGTATGTAGTGAAGTATGTATGTTAATTAAGTATGCATGTAGTTAGTTTAGTTAGTTTAGTTAATTTGATATGTATGTTAAGTATGTATGTAGTAATTTCATATGTATGTTAAGTATGTATGTAGTTAGTTTAGGTAATTTGATATGTATGGAGTAGTTTTGGTTGATTTGATAAATTCGTATATGTACTAAATTACGAGGATGTAGTTAAGTGTTTTGAGCGACGGATAATATGTTGATTATATTAACGTGTAATTTATAATTTATAACTCGTAGTAGTAAAATACTTAATAAATTTTGTAACATATCGAACACTTAATAATTAATTTATAATGAACGTATAATAATTAACAATTAATCTCTACAATCTTCTTATCCGAATTGGAATCGATCTAATAAATTAAATACGATCTAATCAATTGGAACAGGTTAAAAAAATATACAATGAATTTCGACCGTTCATGGATGTACGATCGTACGACGGTAAATGACAGAGTTTCTAGGAGTTTTGTAGAAGGGGTTAAAGGTTTCATCTCGTTTGCCATGGGACGTCCGGCTTGTGCAACTAAGGGGTTGATAAAGTGTCCTTGCACATTGGAAACCTGTAGAAACAAGCAATTTATGACTCCTACAGCAGTATTCGAGCACTTGCGACCTTATGGATTCATGCCTGAGTATCATGTATGGATTCATCACGGTGAGGAAGCACCATCCATGGCATACCTCCAATGAGGACCGAGTACTTCGATGTGTTGAGGGTAAGTTAAAATATGACATTCCTTTGTTTGTAATTATAATCGTTTTAATATGAGTGGTATGTTAGCCACTGTATGTGAGTAGTATGTTAGCCACTTTATTTGGGTGATATGTTAGTCATCATTGTGTTAGTAAAATTTAGGACAATGTGAGTGGTATGTTAGCCACTATATGTGAGTGGTATGTTAGCCACTTTGTTTGGGTGATATGTTAGTCATCATATCTGTTATGTTGTTGTATCTTATTAAATTGATGTAACATGGTGACGTTATATATGTATTGACTTTGGATGTTGTATGAAATTGGGAATGTAGAAGGAGTACTTCATTCCCAGCAGGTTGATCCCACAGATCTGGCGTGTTTACGAGAAGGGCGGGGTATGGACCGACTGCCGGGCCTCGTCTATTGCGGTATGTTTATGTTGCTTAAAGTTCATATTTGTACACTATTACAAGTTATTTTTCAAAAACAGTAACTAATCACGATATCTGCTATTTACGATTTCAGGCTGAGGTTGATGCTCAGGTAGCGAGGCAGGAGGAAGAGACGGGTGATGTGTTGTCAACTGAACAAGTTGACAACATCTTCTTAGAGGTCAACAAACCGGACAGCAAAGGACGAATATATGGACTCGGGAGCCTCGGTTTGAGCTTGGCTAGTCCGGGGTGCTCCTCATCATCATCCCAGCAGTCTAGATGTCCGGTTTACACACAGGACTGTGTCTCGAATTAGTGCGGTAGCAGTCCGGAACAGTTGCGACTCTAGCGAAGAGATGGAGCGCACGCCAGGATAACAAAGGGAGAAACGGCGCCTTGATTCTGAATGGAGCGATTCATGTCCGGTTGCTAGCCCCACCCCCGTCTGGTAGCTAGTTATGTATATGTACGTTCGGATTTATTATATTTACACTTGTTCGGATAATTTCTCCTGCTCCGGATATTACTTTTTTTATTTATTATTTATTGAAACATTTTCCGTATTATTAATTTATTATCGAACATTATATTGATTTAATAGGTGAACTACGAAAAACAGGGATTAATATGAAATAAATAGAGACGGATTAATAGTGATGGAATTAGTGACGGATTAACAGTGACGGATTAAATAGTGACGGATTAATAGTGACGAATTAACAGTAACGGAATAAATAGTGACGGATTAATAGTGACGGAATTAGTGACGGAATTTCAGATTCCGTCACTAATTCCAATAATATATTGGGCGACAGATAGATACTATTCGTCGCCCAATATAACGACGGATATTTCTATCCGCCGTTACATATAACGACGGATAGAATCTATCCGTCGTTATATTTGGCGAGGGATAGTATCTATCCGTCGCCAATAATCGATTAAAAAAAAAAGTCAAATATGATAATCCGTCGTCCAATCCGTCGCGAATTAGACGATGGATTATCTATCCGTCGTCAAAGACCCAGTGGGGCGATGGAATTACTATCCGTTGCCCGATCCGTCGTCTCAGCTGGGGCGACGGATCGCTGGTCTGTAGCGACGGATCTATCCGTCGCTATAGTCCAGTTTTTTTGTAGAGCATATTGATATACCTGATTCGAGTTCAGGTTCTGTTTACTTGATATTGTTCTCTTTCAAAGATGATAACGAGTATACGTGACTATGAGTTACATATATTGATTTGAATTCGATTCGGGCCTAGGACTGTAAGTGAGTGGCTACCAGGCGGGACGGACCGACGGTTAAGGTCATCTCCTGCAGATCCCCAATCCCCAGACTCCGAATACAACCGGTGGTTGGTGTGTTCCGTGATCTGGTATAGCATGAACCTCGGCATGTTTGATCTTGTTTGTTTGCGAGGTCACGCTTCGATGGAGTAATAAGGTAGTCTATATGGTTGGGAGTTTTATGGTTGGTATCTAGTTCTTACTCGTATCATCATCTGGTTACACCTTGAAATTTTGTTCCATGTTGCTTGTCATTCTATTGCCATTCAACTCTTATTATTTCTTTGATACCGTGTTACCTTTAAACCTTACTAAGTCATCAAAGACTTACTCCTTTCATTCTTCTTCTGTCCATATTTTCCCAGGTGCATCACTTTAGAAGAGTTTGTTGATTAATGGAGAACCTAGGATAAATTCGACTTGATGGAGATTAGTTTATTGATGTAAGTTGCCAAGATGGGCCCACATTGAGGTGTAAAGAATGCTGAAAATATCAGGTAGAGTACATGGCTTTTCATTTCTTGGGTTTTAGTCCGTTTCTGCAACTTCTGACAGATAAGAGATGGTCTGGTATGAAGGGTACGGGCGGGTGCGCTGAGCCATGGAGCAAGGTGCTTCAGGGCGGGGCGTCACATACACATTGAGCATGGAAGGTCGGAAGATTGCATTAATGGCAATATGCATGTTCTAATGATTAACTATGCTACGCTTAATCTATCATTCTCATCCGTTGGTATGCATGTTTTAATTTTCTGCGATGATATGTCTTTTTGAGGTTCTCAAAGCATGCTATTTCTATCCACCTTGTCTCGATTAGGTTTGGGGGAGATGTGAACTAATCTTTAAAGTTTTCATCACCATTCTTAGGAACATGGCAAAGAAACTCATTGTAGGTGGAGTTGGAAGAGGCAGTCTTTGGAAGCTTTGAGGAGGATGGAACGTGGTGAAAGTAGCAAGACTAGGCAAGAAGGATCATCGCATGAGTTGGAAGAGGCACACAAGCTAGAGAATCACTACCGAACCTTGTTTCGTAACTTTGATGCTTCCTTGGCAAGAACTGAAGGTCATGAGAAGAAGGACGAGGAGAAGTACCCACATACCTACTATGAGATTTTGACAATGTATCACGAAGGTTGGTATCATTGGGAGAGGAAAAGGTTGCAAGATGAGCATGAGGAGGCTCTAGCTAAGTTGGAGGAAGAATTCTTGCAAACAAAAGAGAAAATAAGGAAAGAAAAAGATGAAGCACTCTCAAGAGCTAGGAAGGAGATGGAGGAAGAATTGAGGAGAGCTCACTATCTTTTCTATGAAGAGGAGTTTGGAGGTAAAAGAAAAGGTAACTTCAACACATATGAAGAAGGAGAACCATCTTTCCGACCAAGGGTAAGGCGTAATGCAAGAAAGACTACCGGAGGGTGTAGACCAAATCACGTGCTTGCATTGAAGAAAAAGCAAACCGTCAAGGAAAAGTTGAGCTCGATGAGGGAGAAAGCTAACTTTGTTGATCTCACTGATGGAGAACCTGACCCTACTCATAAAAACAAAAGACCATGTGTTAACTAGAATGCCTTTGAAGAAACGATGCAGGGACTTGAAGAGCAGGAACCAGGGGAGCAAGAGAAGCCACATCGCAGGGTCATTCACATGTATGGTTTTGATTATGAGGAGGAAGATCCGAATGAAGCTAGGAAATGCTATACGCCTGAGCATGACTCTTATGTTTTAGATTATGAAGAGACGGAGTGATCTACCAAGGAGCGGCCACCATACCTGACAGGGGAGTTTTCTCGTTACCATTACTTTCTTTATTACTGTTTTGTTCCAAGGGACTAGCATAAGCGTAGGTTTGGGGGAGGGTAACGGTAACTCGAAGTTATGGTTGCTTTGCTCTGTTTTGTTCTCTCTCTCTCTCTAAAAAAATGATGATGAAAAAGAAGTATTGAAAAAATCAAGGTACCAAAAAATAAAAGAGAGAAAAGTAAAGGTACTGAAAGTCTCGGAGTGGATCTGTGGTCCTTGTGATCACCGTTTTCGTGTTAGGCATGTTACAGATACTACCCACATACCGGCGTGACCCTTAAAGCTACATGTCCATGAGGGTTGATGGCATGTATACCAAACCAGCACGCACAAAAGTGCGCAATTCGGTAAAACAGACACTGCCAAAAACTGGAGAGACTAAAAGAGCCCAATGAGGCCAACCAAAAGAGCCCAATGATGGCCAACCAAAAACATGCGGGTCGAAACGACCGCAAAAAATTATATGAGAGAGAGAGAGAGAGAGAGAGAGAGAGAGAGAGAGAGAGAGAGAGAGAGAGAGAGACTTTATTATTTTGAGAAGGAGGAGAAGAAGGGTGAACATCTGACAGGGTAGAATTCATAAGCAGCATGGAGGACCTATATCTCAGCATTTAGCTTTACTTATGCGTATCCTACTTTAATCCTTTTTCTAGCCAAATCTCTGATTGCCTCAGAAGTCTGTGTATACGGTAAATTACTTTTTGAAGGGAAGCATGAGTTGCATGCCGTAAGGTTCTTATGTGAATTATGATTGATCTTGTTATTTGGGAACCCGACGATACAGATCGATGTTCGTTTTTTTGTACTGGCTTCATGATCTCCGATGTCTGGCTTAGCTGTTAAACGGGGTTGATTTTGAAAAATTCATCCTGGGAAAGTTTTAAATTAAAGTGTTGAGTTTAGCATCATTTCTTTGTCACTTTTTATCGTTTTTGCCTTGCTCAAGGATGAGCAATAAACTGGTTTGGGTGTGTAATGTGACAACGAAATGTGCAATATAGTATGCTTTTAGACCCTTGTTTTTTACCGTAGATTCAATATTTATATCGTTTTATGTTCAATTACCAACTTTGCGTGTTTTCTGTAGGTCATGCTCGCGGTTTTGAGGATTTGCACGATTTTGGGCATCAAAACAGCATAATTGTGTCAAATCGGGACAAGGAATCAAATACATCGGGTTGACCGTTGCACGGAGTTCGAGGAGTCAAAACATGTCATGCGACCTGCCAGTGCGAAGATAATGGAAGATGCTACAACTTTAAAGAAGACAACTTTTTGAGGAAACGAAGTTACGAATCCCGAAACGGATGGGCTAACCAAGCACGGATTTTATCCAATACAATTACTACACTAAATAGTTTATCTCGGACAGATGAGTAATTGATGGTTTGTATGTAACTACAGTCTACATAGTATATCAAAATTGAGACATGACTGTACAATTAAAGTCAAAGAACACCAAACTTGACTAATCACGTTAGACAAATGGCACATCACATGCTTATTAATTAATTTCGTCAAACTAAAATACAAGAACAAACTTATTTCCTAGCTTAAATCCAAATTAATTACGTCAGACTTTAATTTTAGCAACGATATTGATGTAGGATGAAAAAGGATAAGTCAAGAGTCAAATCGAGGCCTAGTTTAGTCCGTCAGTAGCTTAGGAAAGGTAGGGTAATTCATCAAAGTCCTTCAGTCACTGATATGAGTCGAGTTGTTCTTCTGGTGAGCTAGTCCTGTCACAAGTTATAATCCTTCTAGCAATGTTGTCTGTCAACGAATAGGGTCCGTCT
The DNA here is from genome assembly GCA_026545765.1 of Plantago major. NCBI lineage: Eukaryota > Viridiplantae > Streptophyta > Magnoliopsida > Lamiales > Plantaginaceae > Plantago > Plantago major. Next base: position 93,169,890 of record CM048839.1, read on the forward strand.
CTGGAGTACTTGTAACACCAACTGAAATAAGAAGAGAAGGGGTTAGACCCTTTTGGGCCAGTCTGCCTAAGACAAACTGGACTAATTAAGATTCAACTAGTTTAGGAGGCTGATCAAGCTGGGGCTCGGACCTCTAAACTTAGAGAGTGGAATATTGCGAAGTAGTTGCTTACCCCCATGAGATGTAAATGCACTCCTATTTATAGGCAACGGCTCAGGGAACAAGACTTCGGTTAATCGGAGGTTGGTCGACCCTATTAGCTTGTGACACGTGGTGCCGGAGTGTGATGGTGCGTTTAGGTCGGACCCACTGTGGCAGGAGCTCGGACCCCCTTTCGAACCCGGGGTCGGACCTTAGAGTAATATATCACATTCATTGTATTGTAATTCATATACGTGCGAACTCGGGGTCGGACCTCCTTCGGAACCCGGGGTAGGACCTTAGAATAATAGATCCCATTCCTTGTATTGTGATTCCTATACGTGGGAACCCGGGGTCGGACCTCCTTTGGAATCCCGGGTAGGACCTTAGAGTAATAGATCCCATTCATTGTATTGATTCATATACGTGAGAACTCGGGGTCGGACCTCCTTTGGAAACAAGGGTAGGACATTAGAGTAATAGATCCCATTCCTTGTATTGTGATTCCTATGTGAGGGAACTCGGGGTCGGACTTCCTTTGGAACTCGGTGTAGGACCTCCTTTGGAACAGGGGTAGGATCTTAGAGTAATATATCCCATTCCTTGTATTGTGATTCCTATACGTGGGAACTCGGGGTCGGACCTCCTTTGGAACCCGGGGTAGGACCTCCTTTGGAACCGGGGTAGGACCTCCTTCGGAACCCGGGGTAGGACCTTAGAGTAATGGATCACATTCATTGTATTGTGATTCATATGCGTGGGAATTTGGGGTCGGACATCCTTTGAAACTCGGGATAGGACCTCCTTTGGAACCCGAAGTAGGACCTTGGAGTAATAGATCTCATAACGCACTTAAGTCGCCTTAATCCGCAATCCTTAGGTCGGACTTATTAGTTCATATCTGATACATACTCCTTTTAATGTTATAACAGACACACACCACTTTTCTACTGAAAGCTTTAAAAAAGAGTTAAGGCATTACATATACGAGACCGCAAACTAGGCAGACCGCAAAATATGCTTTGATATGGCCATTTGGCAAGTCCATATTTGTGTTCTATGAATTCATTTGTACCTTCTTCTCAGGTTTTCCTACAATGCTACACAATCATATATCGACTTCTTTTATTATCCACATGGGCTCTAACAAATTAGCTCTCTTCCAAAAACGTTGAATGTTTTGAATTTTTTTGGATAAACCAATTTCAAATTAAACTATATGGATTAATCTTAAAATATATTAGTAAAATTGTAACGACCCGGATTACTAATGGGCCGAGCCACGCCCCTCTGGGCCGGCGCGGTTACTTATGGGCAACTCTGCGGATGATATGTTGGCCCTACTGTAACTACACATGTCATTTTCCGCGTACTTTGTCCTCACTCGTGCGTGAACCGGGAGACTTTCCAGTTGGTCACCCATACTAAGATTGCTTCAGAGCAAGCACACTTAACTCTGGAGTTCTATGGATGAATTCCCGAAAAGGAAGGTGCACCTTGTTGGTATGGTATGAGTAGTGTTCTTGATCCCTTTAAGTTATTTGGACTTAACTTGAAACTTTGGGGCATTACATTTACTCCGCCTTGAATTATGCGACGTCCCCGCCGCACTATGGTCCGGCCAACCGTCCACCCTTTTCTGGGTTTTGGGTTGGCACGGCTCTGATACCATTTGTAACGACCCGAACCACTAATGGGCCGAGCCCCGACCCTTTTGGGCGGCACAGTTACTCATAGGCAACTCTCTGGGTGATATGCTGACCCCACTGTACCAACACATGTCCTTTCCCGCATACTTTGCCCTTGCTCGTGCGCAAACCGGGAGACTTTCCAGCTGATCACCCATCCTATGATTGCTCAAGAGCAAGCACGCTTCACTCTGGAGCACTTATGGATGGATTCCCAAAAAAAAAGGTGCACCTTATTTGTATAAGTAGCATTCTCGATCCTTTAAAGTAGTTTGGACTTGACTTGAAACTTTGAAACTTTGGGCCGTTACAAAAATGTTCAATTAAGTTAATTATATATTCCTAAAGTTTTATTTCAGGCTGATTTAAGATTTGAACGTCATAGAGGAGTAACTATAGGAAAAATCTGCAAACATATGGAAAGATCATTTCATCATGATCCTTGTGGTTTAAAATAATTACATTTATTGAAAGAATTATGTTCAATTCAATTAAAACAATATATCATCATACTACCTCAATTTTAAACGGGTCTAAAACTTGTCATTTAAACTGTTTAAATATAAGAAGGGTATTACATTACTCGACCGGATTAGTCCTAGGAAAATTTCATTTTAACGCCCTATACTTTCTGAAACTAGGAGTGAGTTAAGACTTAATTAAGAGCAAAGCATATATCTGATGCAGATGCTTTACGGCTCTAGTTGTATGCCTTCTTTATTTTGGTGTGTTCCTACACAAATTAACCCATATCAACTCTACATAACTTGGTCAAATATTAATTAATTTTATATACCACATGTTTATACAGAATGAAAATTTGAAGTATACTATTCATGAGTATGTTTCTAGAACAGATTTAATTAATTCTAGTAATGACAAAATATTAGTAGTTCTTATTTCTTGTTAGAAAGAAATAAATAAATGAATAGAGAAAAAAATGTAATCAACCAATCAACCATGCGCTAGTATAAATATGCTTGAAACCTGAAACCAAAAACAGAACACAAACATAATCTTACTTAATTTTCTTACTTTCTTGTTAGCAATGGCGTTCTCTCCTTCAAAACTGATCTTCCTGGTTTGCATTCTCTCCCTAACACACCTTTCGTTTTCGGTCACTGATGTCCACGATCTTCTCCCACAGTACAACCTGCCAAAGGGTCTTCTCCCAAGCAACATCAAGTCATACACTGTTTCTCCAGACAACACTTTCACCATTGAGCTCAGCTCAAACCCTTGCTATGTTAAACACAATGATCAGATCGTTTACTACGACAGGATTATTAAGGGAAAGTTGGAGTACGGTAAAATTTCTGATGTTTCCGGAATTCAGGCCAAGGAATTCATTTTTTGGTTGTCTGTGACTGAGATTACTGTTGGAAACAATGGTAACCTCGTCTTCCATGTTGGTGCCGTGTCAACAGAATTGCCTTCCAAGGATTTCGAAGATGTTCTTAGCTGCAAGGCCAATATGTTGATGATTGGTTCAGCTGCAGCTGTAAATGACATCCAGGACCTTCTACCGGAGTACAACCTCCCAAAAGGCCTTGTTCCAAGCGACGTCAAGTCATATAGTTTGGCTGCAGATGGATCCTTCACAATCGAGCTGAGCTCAAACCCGTGCTATGTAAAACACAGTGGCCAGGCTGTTCACTATGGCAGGATCATTAAAGGTAAGTTGTCATATGGAAAAATTACTGAGGTTTCTGGAATCCAGGCCAAGGAGTTCTTCTTTTGGCTGTCTGTAACTGAGATTACTGTGGGAAACAATGGTATGCTTGTCTTCCATGTTGGAGCAGTGTCATCAGAGTTGCCTGCTAAGGATTTCGAGGACATTCTTAGCTGCAAGGGTAACGGACTGATGATAGAGTCTTCAACAGTAGTGAATGACGTCCACGATCTTCTACCAGTGTACAACCTCCCAAAAGGTCTTCTCCCAAGCGACGTCAAGTCATACAATTTGGCTGAAGACGGATCATTCACAATCGAGTTAAGCTCAAACCCATGTTATGTCAAACATAATGGACAGGCAGTTCACTATGATAGGATTATTAAAGGGAAGTTAGCCTATGGAAAAATTACTGAGGTTTCTGGGATTCAGGCAAAGCAGTTCATCTTTTGGTTGTCCGTAACTGAGATTTCTGTTGGAAACAACGGTAATCTCGTCTTCCATGTTGGTCCGGTGTCAACAGAATTGCCATCTAAGGATTTCGAGGAAGTTCTTAGCTGCAAGGCGAATGCGGGTTTGAGAGTTGCCTCAGTGCTACAACAGGTGGTGGATTCCAATTGATCTATATATCCAGGTAATTAATTTATTTCATTTGATGATCATGAACTTGTTGATATGGTTTATTTACAAAACTAAGTTGTTAATATTATTACTTCGATTTTCTCACAAACTGAACAGGCAGTGTTGGAGCTGTTTCACGCGGCCAAAGTACTTTGTGTTTTCATCACTTGAATTGGGCTAGCTAGCTTGTGTTTATTGATGAGCAAGAGTGTTACTTCTGATACATTGTATTGTACTTGCCAGTTTTGTTCATAATACAAACTTGTGTTAGATTTATTGTATATTTGGGATGTCATGTGGGTTGAGAAATTATTGTAATGAACTAGTTTGAATAAAAGTTGCAATTGCACTTCTCATATTCCTTTTTTTTTTTTTTCACTTCATTAATTTAATATACACATCACTTACAAGTACATTAGAAGTTCATCTATTTACCCATATAAATCTGAACTTCATTTATTATAAATGATCCTGAATACTATAGTATAACTCCGAAACACTAAATAAATACCATGATATTACAAGTACAAAATACCATACACACAGTATATATACCATACAAACAGTAAATATGCCATGATAATATTTGGTGCTTGTAGTCAGCATTTCATTGGGAAAAAAAAATTAACTTTAGACAAATTTCAAATGTAATTACCACCAATTATACCCAATTTACATATTAAAATATTAAATTGGAGGGTTCCCATCTTAAAAGAACTACTTTCCCACATATGTACTGTAATGGAATAGTAAACTGATCAAGTTTTTTATTTCAACAAAACCATATCTGAATATTTGAGTTGAATCTTCTCTTAAAATTAAAACCACTCGATTGGGTGAATTATAATTTTGGTCCCTTAAATTAAAGTCCTTTTTAATTTTGGTTACTCCAATTTTGTTTTTGCAAAATAGTTCTTAAGATTGTATATAGATATGCATTTACATGTTTTTGCTTACACAAAATAAACCTTCAAAACTTTCAAATTATCATTAAAAAACAAAAATAAAATTAATAATTATTCAACTTTCATACCACCTGCTTCCATGAGCACCACTTTCATATCATCTCCTAACACCACCACCACGACTACCACCACCTTCCACCTCCACCAGCCATCTCAAACCACCTCCACCAACCTTCTATCACCACCTCCACCCATCTCCAACATCCAATAGAGCTCAACATCAAAGTTGTAAAACAGCTTCAGATAGGAGCTGTAAAATAGCTAGATCTAATCGGAACTATAAAAATGCTCCAGATCGGAGATGTAAAAATAGCTTTGATATGGAGTTGTTGACACATCCACATTCGAGATGTAAAAGCTCCGGTTGGAGCAATTCTTTTTATATATTTTTCTCAAAAACCTTTTTTGGGTATATTTGGAAGATAAAATTTATTTAGGGTTTATTTTACCATAATATTTGAGGCTATTTTAAAACTTAAATATGTTATGTTGGCTATCTTAAATTATTTTGTTGTAATTTGAAAAATTTAAAGTATTTGAGTCAAATGTGTAGTGAAATGATAAAGACAACCAAAAATGCAAACAAGATTGATCCGGATTGGTCATTTTGGACGTATAATGCAAGTATAGGAATCGGCGGACCAAAATTGCAATTCACCCTCACCAGATATATGGTCTAACCTTCGACTAAAATCTGAATTGATTGATACTCCGCCATTGTTGATCGATCTCAACCCATAATCGAGAAGATCATAATAACCCCCCTTCTCAAGAGAGTCAACATGACAATTTCCCCAAAATGGATCCAAGAAATCTTCATTAGGCGGCATCAATATTGCTCGTTAAAGGACCAAATCGATGCGACCCTTGAAGAAATATTACTGAAAGATGAAAGATCATGCCCCTAAGAGAAAGATAGAAGTCAAAAAATTTGCAAGAATTTCATTGCAACCTTGAGGTATTTGTCTAATTTCAAGCAACAACCGTCACTTGGAACAAGTTACAGTTACCCCTTTGAAAGACGTTCATTATTGTTGAATTAAGTTTTTCGACAAGTTCTTTCTTCAAAACAATTAACATTCATATACGATCATGCACAAGCATTATTCAAGTAAAATATGTTGTCAAGTTCGAGATCAAGCTGGGAGGGCCCTCAAAACGGCGCTATGAAGTCATTTAATTCAAATTTCCGCGGTTTTGAAATCAAGATCCAATGACACTTCAATCTAGTCTCAAATTATTCAATTTAAAAAAAAAGAAAAAGCTCCAGACGATGTTTGCGATAAACCATACATAATCCGTCAAGTCAGTAATAAGTTAACATGCATGAATCATCAACTTCAACCAAATCAAATTATGTAATTCAAAAACAAGCTATGAACTCCTTGGGTCGGCAAATCTCGAAAGTTAACAATTGTTACACAAACATCTAACAAGTCAAATCCTTGGTCTAAGAGACCATGGTCTTGGACCTGAACCAGTGCCACAATGATTGTCCAACCCTAAATTTCGAGAATTCCGAATTCGATTTGCCAAATATGTTGATACAGAACAATGTCCAATCCGTTTAAGACGTTCTAAGACGAATCCTACGGCGAATTAGTCTACACTCACTGAGAAGCTCAACCAGTTGGTCCGATACCATTGGTTCGACCCTCACAAAGAGTATCCGGACTTTTGTTCTAAGTAGGAATAGGTCTGGATGCACTGTCCGACCTACCTCACCACTTGTATCGCTCTATGTGCAATTAATAGCAGGGAAAGACTAGCTTCGGATCGTATGACCTAAGGGTCGGACTACTTATCACCTAAAGACCAAGTGTACTGAGCTGGAACAAATAGCTTAGTCCGATCCGGACCATAAAGCCTGTTAGGAGGTCCGATTACGACGCTGAAATACCTGTTATGCCCCCACGCGGCTCAGCGAGACTTTGGGTTAAACCTATATTATGGGCTTTCAGCCCAATAAGGTATTGGTGGCACATTGTGAAGCTTACACTTGGCACCATCTTGTGAGCTCCTCAATTTGAAGACACATACCTATAAATATGGCAGAGATCCCTATGTTACAGTAAGTCACCATTCCCCATAATCACATAGACACTCAATCTCTCTCAAATAATGTCTTTGTCCGGTTTGACCCTAAGCAAACCGGACCTACCTTTCTAACCCCCCTCCCCCCCACAAGTCTGTGTGCAGGTCCATAGAGTGATCCGACCCACTGGAGATTCACCAGGTGGACTTGGGCTAGAATTTAGGGTAAAGAAGAATACTTAGTAATCACTTACTAGGTGTTGCGGATTTAGTCCCCGATATTTTGGCGCCGTCTGTGGGAAACTTACAAAAAGTCCCAGCTCTTCCGAACCATGGCAAGAACACGGAGAACAGCTCGAACAACAGCAACAGGGATAGAAACTCCAGTTGCAAGGCCTCGAGGTCGACCTTTTACCAGAAGAAGAAATGCGCCTCGGACAAGAGGGCAGGGAGGAAGGCACGAATCTAGAAGTGAGGAACACTACCTAAGTGAAGGACACACACTGCTAGCACATCATCTGGAGAAAGAAGAGAGGATCAGATACAAGCAACTAGGGTTGATCCTAAAGGATGGGGCAACTTGGCTCCTACGGCAGTAGGCCAAAGTCCCTCAGTGGCTGGTCCGAGGGATGGGAATCAGATTCCTCCGACAGGAACACATGATCTGCCCGCAGGTCAGAATTTTACACTCCCAAATGACCAGATCATCCGACCCGGAGATTTCGGAATGGATGGGAATCAATTTGGTTTACTACTCACTACTATCCAAGGATGTTTCGGATCCGATAATGTCCAACCTCCTGAGGCCACTCCTCCAACTTTGGTTCCGAGGCAAGCTAAGCCAGCACAATAAAGAAATGAGCAACGTCCTATTCAGGAAAGGATCGGGAATCTAGAGCAACCTGAGTCTCTCCGACACCTTCTTAATAGGAGAGCAGTTGCGTCTCAGGGACAGAGGGAAAGGAGTCCCGACAGACTAGGAGCCAATGAAGTTAGACCTGATCATCCGCTTCCTGCGTAATTGAGAGTCTGAGACCATATGGCAGAAAGTGTTCCAACAATTAACCCGGGAAATCAAGCACAAACAATGGCGGCTCACCCAAGAATCGGAGAGTAAGTTACTCCGGAGGAGATCTGTGTTCAACATAAAGCTATGAAACTCAAATAGCCACTTTGAGAAAGATAGTTAAAGCACACGAGAAGGTGAATGAGCCCAATCCAAGTCCACTCACGGAAGAGATAAGAAGAGAAGTCAAAAGGCCAGATTCGAGCATGCCTATCCTAGAGCATTCCTACGGACAGACTTGTCCACTAGGGCATCTGACCCGATATTTGAGCAGAATGGATGCTAATGGTCATGATGAGTCGATTTTACATCGTCTCATTCGGTCTTTTTTTCCATCTTATGGCCATACTCAAGTATATTTTTTATGTGTTTTATTAGTGTTTTGTTACGTTTTTGTGTTTTGTAGTTGTTTGGTGAAAATGCATTGAAACAAGGCTAAACCACTGCATATAACGCATTAATAGGAGCATGGAAGTTCCAAGAACTGAAAGTTGGTTGAAAAAGGATTTGATCGGTCAAAACGGAAGTTGATTCGGAGTTCGGATGAAGATTTTAGAGCCGTTTAAGTGAAAGCGCGCGAAATTCGAACTACGATGGATCAGCTTTGGAATTTTGATCATAACGTTTGCATATGAACTCCGATTGACCTGATCTTGGTTTCCACGCATAGATAAGACCAAGAGCTACAACTTTTAAGAAGGAACCATCTCCATATTCCGACGTTTAGGTGACAAAAAAGGGCCTGGCGAACGCCATTGAAGATTGGAGTCTGCCAAACTCGTCCAGAAAGAGTTGGCGGACGCCAAAGTTCACTTTGGCGGATGCCATGGATGGGTTTTGGCGTCCGCCAAGTTTAATCTTGGCATCCGCCAACCCTCATACATGGTGGACGCCAACTTTCTCTGTTTCTGCGGATTTTTTCCCGTTTCTTTCCTTTTCAATCCAGACTTCGGTTTTTTCCTCTATTCTATATATTAGATAGACAAAAACATAACTTTCATAATCTATTCTATTGTCAAGAACTTCATTATTATTCTTCTCTTCTTATTGCTTTTCGACCTAGAACCTTTCCAAGGCAATTACCTACCTATTATTGGTGGTAATTGAACCGTTTATCTTGTAATCCGAAGATTGACATTGATTAGGAGATTATCTACATAGCTTTTCGCATCGATTCGTTTCAGTTCTTCAATTCTACCTAGGGTTTGTGACAACGAAGGGTGAATTTGTATCAATCCATTCGAATCTTTGTTTCTTGCTTTAGATTATGTTTGGAGCCTGTTTATATACAATATTGATTATGTCTTCACATAATATGAGTAGCTAAACACCCCGATTATGGGGTGGTGACTGATTCAATGCATGCTAGCTAGGGTTCATGAGATTTGAAGTGCATCGAGTTTAGATTACTTGTGCTTTTTAGATTAATCGCATATCTTGCTATTCTGTTTGTCGAGCATGCTAGCAAAATCACTATTAGATTAAGCATTTAATCAATACACCAAAATGTCTTTCGTCTTGCTTGATCTAACAGTTTATATTGCAAACAGTAATAGTAGGATTAGCTAGATTGATTGTAGCCTAGTGGAATTGACGCCTTAGTAGTGCTATTCAATTTTTTGAACTCAAGATTGTGACAACTTGCATAATCTATCCAGTGAATCGTATGTATCCTGCTAGCTAGCTTGTTTCACGTTACCGCTCCATAATTCTCCTTATTCATATCATTTTCGTTTAGATTAATCTGTTTTCTAGTTAGATTGCATAAGTAGATAGATAATATAGAACAAATTCGTTGCCGAAGCAAACAACCCTTTTACTGCTTTCTTTACTGTAATTACTATTCGTAAATAAGACTCAGCTTAGTTAAGTCCTTCGAGATTGACCTCGGGGTTAACTCCACTACACTACAGGTTTTCGTAGTGTTGAGGATTAACTCTTAGCTTAAAAAAAATTTAGAACTTTGATTTGACACATTAGGTCACAATGACAAGATGAAGGCTTTGAATTTCACGAACACTTTGTTCGGAGAAGCTATGGATTGGTGGGTAGCATTGCCGAGTGGAAGCATGAGATCTTGGTCCGACATCAAGGCAGCTTTCACCAAAGAGTTTGCAAAATCCAAGAAGAAGAAGAGATCTATAGAGCATTTTGTTGGCATTGTTCAATAAGAAGGAGAGGATCTAAGGAAATTCGTGGAACGCTTCAATAAGGAAGTCTCAACTGTAGAGTCACATAGCATAAAAGAGCGAGTCCGACACCTGTATGCCAATACTCAGAATTTCCAGTTCAGAAAGAAGCTCTCCAAAAGGGAAATTCCTAATGAAAAGGCTCTAGAAGACCTCTGTGATAAGTTCTTATACGGAGAGTATTTTAGGAGAAATGTTCCAGTCCGATCTAGTCTCAAGAAAGGAAAGGAACCAATGAAATCAGATACGTTCCAGAAGCAAAAGAAGTCCGACCAGAGAAGAGAGTACGACACCAGGAGGGAATATCGTAAAGATAAAACCCCACCCACAAGGTATGGAGAATATACCAATCTCAACAGACCAAGATCTGACATCTTAGCCTGTATTGAGGAAAAGAAGTTAGATGTGCAATGGCCAAAGCCAATCCACAACAACAGGAGAAACAGAGACTACCAGGAGTACTGCAAGTTCCACAAAAGCAGGGGCCATTCGACTGAAGATTGCATACAACTCAAAACAGAAGTGGAACATCTAGTGAGGAGCGGAAAACTCAAGGAATATGTGCACAATGATGAACCCTACCGACATGAAAGAACAGAGGGGAGAAGAGAAGGAAAGGAGCAAAAAGTTCATCCTCATCAGTTGCCCCCACCCCCAAAGGGCGGCCCGAGTCGATCCCATGATCAATACCATGATTATGAGGGGGATCCGCATATGGAAAACAGACCATACAGCGGAATCATCAACACAATTGCGGGAGGACCAGACGGAGGAGATAGCAGGAATGCTAGGGAACAGACTGCTCAACATTTGTGAAACAACGATCGATCCTATGCCCCTCCTTTTCTCAGAGGTACGAACGCTATTACTTTTGATGAAAGTGCAATACCAACCCCATGTTCCGGAGGGGGAGATTTAGAAAGTCCGAATGTTCCCCTAGTAATTTCTCTAGATATTGCAACTTTTAAAGTAGCGAAAGTTCTAGTTGATACTGGAAGTTCATCTACCGTAATATCTACTCGGACACTCACTAGAATGAACATCGGGAACATTGCGTTAAAGAGAGTCGCAACTTATTTACTAGGATTCGGAGCAAATGTTGTGCGTCCTAGGGGGAGTCTCCGACTCCCAGTATCCATGGGAAAGCATCCGAATCGGGTCACCAACTACATCTTATTCTTAGTGGTGGACGATCCTTTTAATTACAATGTGATTTTAGTGCGTCCGGGGCTCAATGTCTTCAGGGCTGTGTCATCTCTTTTACACAACTGAGTGAAGTTTCCGACACCCAATGGGATCGGATAGGAGATTGGAAATATTAGAGAAGCGTGGGAATGTTATACTCTGTCCGCCCACGATGCAACAGCTCCAGTTTTAAGCATCAACCCCCAGCCACATACGGATGCCACAGAACCAATGCGAAGAATTGTGAATCAGAGACACTCTTTTAATTTATATCCGAAAGGGGATCCAACACCCCAGGAGCGGAAGAGCCAAAGAGCCTTCAGAGATATCCCTATGGGGTCTATCTCAAAGGAGATCCGGCATCTCTAAGAAGCTGCTCGGATCCAAGATCACCTTTGGAGAAACTCCTAAAGTGTCTACCCAAAAAGGTGATCCGGCATCCAGGCAACCTACTAAAACAACCAATGAAGGTCGAAGCTCCTAAGATACTGGATCACCTTCGGACAGACACTATAAGTCCCCGAAAGAAGGACTTCAGACTATACTTCAAGGAAGCTTTGGCTTTTTGCTAAAAGTGAAAGAGGGATAGTAACGTTGGTGAATGTACGATTATGCCTATTTATAGATAATCACGACCAATTACACGTCAACACGTGGCGAATATCAGCGGTTACAGTGGGCATGGGCCATTATTGGGCCCAGAAACCCATTTTGCAAAATGATAAAGACCCAACAATGTCAACACGTTAAAAAATCATCCGATTCCAACGTGATTACACAAAACCCCTTTCTCACGTCGAGTCAAAGGTGTGAAGTAATAACCATTATGGAAAATTACTTCGGATCTAACGATCTATCAGAACCAAGCGAAAATTTCTAGGGAAGGACGGATTACTTCTTGTTAAGGCGGATACGTTGACTAGTCCGACACTATCAACTTCCACGAAAAAACTCAAGTATCTGACCAATTAATCCGGATGAGAAGCTTGAGTTTTCTGTTTAATCAATATAGTGTTATGGTAGTCCGACACTCCAATCTAAATCGTGCACGATCCGATCCTACATCAGATGTAAACTGTCGGTGGATTGCCTCTATAGCAATACTTGTTTGTTTTTCAGAAAGATAAAACAACAAGCTACGCATCTACAAAATAGAGCAAGCACAACAGAGTCATCAAATTGTAGTAAAGGAAATTGTTCAAACAATTACAAACTAGCAAGAAAAAGAGATGTCTTAAATGATACAAAGCTCAACGGAGCATACCCCGGACTTTAAAACAAGCACTTGAATCTAAGCTTGTTCGCTACGGCTCCGACTTCCGGACACTTCTGCACTTCTGCCCAAGGCACACCCGCGTGCTTCCGCTGCTTCTAAAGCTTCAGCTCTCAGCCTTGCTTCTCGGATGTGTTGATGAAGGTTGAAGTTTGCAGGACGTCCAAGCACACGTCCCGACAAGAAAAACCAGCGGCGGTGTAGCTCCGGAAAGTCATCGAATGGCGTCAGACAAACCTTCTCCAGTACATCAGGAACAAAGGCCGGAAGATACAGACCACCATTATTGATGGCTACCTTCTCCCCTTTAACGACAATGGAGGCAAACTCGCAGCCCCCAAGCTCCGAATCAGTCACGCCGGCATTTGGCATGACAGTTCAATGCATCCGCATCGCATCTAGAAGACAAATCGGCTGCTTTCGGGTCGAAGTCCACAGGCAAGAGCTTTTTCACCATCAACTGCCCGATTGCAGAGGCAAACCCATCGGATCGGATGGCATCGAAGAAACACTCCTTGGATAACTAGTTGGAAATAGAGTCAGCGTAAGCCTCAGCGGCCTCGAGTCGGGTCTTCTGGAGTTCGGACAACAACTTGTTTTTAAAATTTATGAATTTTCAAAAACTTGGTTCACGAAGTCGTTTTGGTCCTTGTAGACCGCCTTCGACTCGGCAAGTTCCTTAGCCAGTTTGGCCTTTTCTTCTTCCGAAGCTTTCAGCTTCGCCTCCAGCTGCTTAACCTGCTCGACCTCCTCCGCACGCCTTACCTTGGCCTGATACAAATCCGTGTCCACGGTCGCCCTTTTAGTTGCCTTCTCCTTCATGGCCTGGAGCACGTAACCGAGCTGCCGCAACAAGGAAAGGGCTCATGATAAGAAGGTCAAAGTTACAAACCACGAAAGACTAACAAAAGGATGATTACAACTCCGATACTCACCTTTTGATGAAGCTCGGATAGCTCACCCACTCGCTCAATCTCAGGAAGGTCCGCATACTTTCTAACTTCAGCGGACACAACGGCCTGGTCCGGAATCGGATTCATCCCTTGATCTCTTCGCCTCATGACCGAGGTCCAAGTCAGCTGGTCTTTTTCCCAAGCGAATTTTCCTTCGAACATCACTATCTGAGACGCTTCTGTCAAGGATAGGAGCACTCCTTGTTCTAGCTAGAGTAACACCCGCAACCATACCTTTGTCAGGTATGGTAAGCTTCGAAAGTGGCTCACCAGCAGCGATTCTCCGTTTCTCATCAGCCTGGAACACAGTGGCATTCTTCGGATCATCCATAGGAAGAACCGAAGGTGTGTTCATGATTTTATCAAGAAGCCCAGCTATCCGCTGTGCTTCTTGTTCCTCCCGCTGTTGTTGTCTCTTCATGCGGAGAGTCGACATTATGTATTTGAACCAGTAAGCTGCAGATAAAACGGACAAGCTCATTAGTACACAACGAAGTTCGGATCATACAAAGAGATCCGCAATTATCAGCAGCAACGGAGGCTAAAGGTGGCATATTCTAGGAAATTGTCATGCTTATAAAAATCGTGCTGGTCCCCATACGGAACCACACCAGTTAGCCCGGCCAAGTAAGGCAAGGACTGGCAAAATTAATCCATAAAAGGGGTAACGGGGAGGATTATTATGCCTACTCATGGAAGCTATCCAAGTCGGTACGGGCCCAGGTGGAGTAGTAAGAGTCGGAATCTTCTCACGATGAAATCTCACGGGCAGGCCCCATTCCTCCAGCTCATCGTCGGACTAACCAGGTCTCAAGGCTATCCGGACGAAGACAAATTTCTCCAACCACTTCACCCACAAAGAGGATATCGAATCCTTAATAAAGGTATACACCTGCCTCACTACAAGCGAATAGAAATAAGGGTTTCCGCGATTGGAGCCAATCCGGGACAGGTGGTAGAAATTATCAACGCTTACGTCTGCACAATGCAATTTACAGATCACTACGAAACATATTAAATTGCTAAGTGAATTGGGAATCAAGTTCTAGGACCGATTCCGAGGTAGTTAAGTATTTCCTTCAGCTCCGAGGTGATCGGAAGACGCCAACTACACTGAAGAGCTGCTTCATGAACGCATATATATCCCTCTGGAGGGTTATAGAACGCGTGCTCCGGAGCCGGGATCATGATATCCACGGACTCCGGAATTTCCCATTTCTGCCGTAATTCAAGAATATCCGCGGCAACCAACTTCGACCCACATGTAGGCAACCGTCCATCCATATTTAATACACCAAAGGGGTCTGGACATATTACAGCGGACGCAGGACATGGGAATTTGATCTTCATCGCCTTATCGCTTCTTTTCTTAGTATCCCCACCCCTGGGAACACTAGAAGATCCGCTTGGTCGGACACTACTCTGTTCTCCTACCATCCCGATAGTACGCCGTGGAAATAAGAGAGGGTGTTCCTCCTCATCCTCTTCATCCTCACTATCAATGGTCACCAAGGTTGTGGAGTGCAAACGCACAGACGATGAAGTACCGGACCTAAATGGTACGACAGTCCTTATGCTGTCTTCCACTCCAGGCTCGCAAATGGACAAATCCTCTTGTTCTCCGCTAGTATCGGACATTCCTTCCGACATAAAGTCTTGAGAATCCGAAACATAGCGGATCAGCCCACAAAATTATCGCTACTATAGTCTCAAAAGTTAAGAAGAAGAAGTCTATAAAGTACCAGAGTTTCGGGAGAGGAAGTCGTTCCGATTACGCATGTTTCGACACGGACACACGGTTGCCGCTCGGGCAAATTTGACCCCGGAATAACCAATTCCGAGGGAGAGGACATCGGCGACTGATGAGACTATAATTTAGAGTCTCATTTGGTCCTTTTTAGCGGTCTTTTTGAGTCTTTGTATTTAGTTTTGTAGTGTTTTTTGTTCGTTTTTACGCTTTGGTGTTTCGTCCTTTTTCATAGAAATTGTTCATTTTGAGCAAAAAAAAAAAAAAAAAAGAGGAAGAGCCAATCAGCCAGGCTCTCCGCGGCGAGATTTTGCGCATGCAGTATTGGATTTGCTGAAGAGGCTCGCCGTGGCAAGATTTTGTGAATGAAACTCCTGTTTTGAAGATTGAAGCTCGCCTCGACGAAGGAATTTGCCCGCCGCGGAGAAATTATGTGAGGGCTATATACTCTTCGATTAAGAAGGCTCGCCACGGCGAGCTATTCTTTTGCCGCGGCGAGCGGCGCAGAACAGATTATTTGTTTTTCCTTATTAGCTTAGAATTAGGATCTTTTCTCATACTTTCTTTTAACCTAGTTCTTAGAAAAAAGCTCCATATTGATACTTTGACATTGAGACATAATTAGAGCTTGGTTTTCATCATTGTTGAAGACTTGATATCGAATTCCTGGTAATATTTGATATTTCGCCATCGTTTATCTGTTCGATTCGTGTTGCTATTGTTTATCGATTTGTATGAGCTTGCGTGTGATTATCAATATGCCTATGTTTATCATATCCAATACCTTGAATTCTTTGATCTTTGCTTCTACTATGAGTAGCTAAATCACTCCGAACACAGTAGTTATTTGACGGTTTTGCATATTCGATTCTAGGGTTGGGATTCGTTCATATAGGTTCGTCTAGTTAAAAATCTTCGTAAAAACTATCAATCCAATTCGCTAGTTCAAGATTTTCTAAATTGTTTTAGGTTAAGGATCGTGGATTGACGACCCACGATTTCTCTAGTTCAAAATACTCAAATGACGATTGGTTGAGGTTGGATTGATCAATTTATGTACACCGACCGTGTGACAAATATGAACGACTTCCCTAGAACGAATTAGCATTACTCGATCATAACTGCTGTGTTCTCTTCTCTCATTGTTAAAAACCGTTTATCTGCGTTCTGTTTTCTAGTTATTAGAAGTAATCAAATTCAAACAAACCAAATTGTTTTCACAAGTAATTGTTTGCTTTCAAACCGTGTGGTAGCCTAATTGATTCCTTAGCGAACAACTATGTGGTTAGCATTGTCTGTTTACAACAACTGCTTTCTACTTATTTTCTAAGTAGTAGTTTCCCTAAAAAATTTTTTTGCTCAAAATGAATAATTCCGACAAAAAAGGAAGAAACACCAAAGCGTAAAAACGAACAAAAAACACTACAAAACTAAATACAAAGACTCACAAAGACCGCTAAAAAGGACCAAATGAGACTCTAAATTTTAGTCTCATCAAACTCCCCAAACCGAACCTTTGCTCGTCCTCGAGCAAACAGACAATCCTAGACACAACTAGACTCGAAACCACGAAAACAAACAAAGAATCAAGGTCCCAAGTTACCGAATCTACCATTGTAAACAGTAAGTCCACGAGATGCAAAACATTTGTTATCAAATTAACTTTGGCAAAACTGTGTACAGAAAATCAAACACAATCATTTCCCACACAAATAGCACTTAAGTGTAGCTCGCTAGTCCATCACAGGTGAATGCAGTGTATCTCTCACTCTCTTGGAAGTATCCAAATGGGATATAAGCTCAAAAATAATCTGGGAAGGTGACTTGCGTCACAACGGTGCCTAAAATATCTTATGCGTTTGCACTCGTCTCATTGAGTCGATAGGGACTTTGGCACACGATTATATTTTTCCAGAAAAATCAAAAAGCTGAAACTGCTCCCTTTAACTCATGTCAAACGACCTCAAATCTCAATTTACTTCACTGAATTCAGTGCATGGCCACATTGGGCTCTTTTAATCTCAATTTTTTGATAGGTGTCTATTTTACCGATAATCTGCACTTTTGCGCATGTCAGTTTGGTATACGCACCATCAACCCTCACGGACATATGGCTTTTTAGGACCACACTGGTATATAGGTAGTATTTGCAACACGCCTAAGACGACTAAAGGTGATCAATGAAGACCATAGATCCACCCCGAGATTAAAATATCGATAATCTTTAGGGAGCGATGCAGACTTTTCAAAGACAAATGTAACTCATACAACGTAAAATAGAATCCTCTCCCCAAACCAGTTCAGCAGAACGGGGAGAGTAAAATCCACAAAGTAAAGCATGTCGTTCGTCATCCCCAACGTTCATAATTATGAATAGGCACAAGTAATTCGTAAAAGACTTGCACAACCCAGGAATCACACACAATTACAGGTGCCGGCACAATATTCTTTCTTCGGCTCAGGCTCCTCACAGGCTTTTGGACTAAAGAACTATACAAACTTGCTATTTAAAAGGAAACGACCTTGCGAGATTTAAAGTCCACTATCCTGCTTCCAGCTAGGGATCAAACAAAACGTAAGCAGCAAGATAATTTACCATTCACAATAGACGTTCGACTTAGTAAATGACTCAGACACACCATAAAAAACATACTAACACCTAAACTGGACTCAACTGGAAAACAAAGGAAAAATTACTAACACAGAAAGGTGGCTAACATACCACTCAAACAAAATACATAAAAAAAAAAGAGTACGAAATAGAGTACAAAGAATGAGACAACTTAAGCAGCAGATACAGTCGAAACCTCCCCAAACCTACACAAGTGCTAGTCCCTAGCAATGAATAGTGTAATAAATGACTGTACAGAGTGACCAACCATAGTGTTGTCTCAGCAGGGATGATCAAGTGGATCCAGAAGGGCCACCACTGACGCGCTGCTCCCAGAAATACTGCTGTGTCTTCCAGAGTGCCTCCTGCCTCTCCAAGCGCTCGATCTCGCGCTGCTCCCTAGCCTCAGCTCTCCTATCGCGCTCCTCTGGCCGCTGGTAGTGCTCCTCGATGCGGGAGTACTGTTCCACGATCCGGGCATACTGTGGTCCTGCGCACACCTGGAACTGTGCTATCAGCTGCTCGAAATAACCCTGGAAGTCAGAAGAACCAGGTGGAGCAGGCTGCTCTGCAGTGTCGTCAGCGCCCCTGACAAGAATGGGGTGCCGGCCGAGAATGACTCTGGCGCCAGCAGACTTCAGAGCCCCTTTTGGATTCTCGGAGACCTGGATACCGGGAATATTGAGGGACCGACAGATACTGGTAATGAGGCATGGAAAACCGAGAAGACTGCCTTTAGCTTTCCGGGACTGAGCCTGTTAGGAATATCTGTTAGTATTTTGATCACTCATCACATGTTCTTATCTTAGCCAGAAAGGTGATTAAGTACTCTTGGTTCACTTGAACATTGTAAAAGAGGAATCACTGGGTATGATTAGTCTAGTAAATCTTGTATTAGGATTATAGGTCTATGAGTGTAATTTTTTATTTCAAGAAGACCATGAAGATCAATCCTAGCAATGGAGCTTTTCTGAAGATTAGAAGACTGAAGATTGCACAAGATTTATGAAGATATCAAGGTTAAGTCTCATTTGATTTAAAATGTCTCTGGACCATGTTATAAGTGTAACATTTGCACATATGCTAAGTCTTGAACATATTAATCAAAGAAGGGAGACATGTGAGCTTCCAGAAAGCCTCATGTATCCGTTAAGACTAAAGCACAATGAACAGTACTATGCATTAAATGCATCGGCAGAAATGCTGCAAAAAGCAAATCCTCTCTGAAACATGAGATAGTGACTTTTGAGTACATAGTTCAAGATATAAACGGATATAATTTGATAGAGAGCACAACGGATACAATTCAAACGCCTCTCAAATTATCTATATATATCACACACTTAGATGCCTGAAATACATACCTTAGAACGCTCTATCTTGCAAACTTACCATCAAGCAAAGTATTCTCTCAAGCACTCTACTACCCTTTATGAAAGCTTTCTGTTGCTTTAAGAATCACTAGTAGTTCTAAGTTGTCCTGAACCTTAACAAGAGATTGTTATTCGTGAAAGAGTTGAACTATCAGATACCCTTTCTGAAGCTCATTCTCCAGAACGGACATCAATTACTTGGGTCAGTAAAGAGCAGACTGCCATCCACTGAACAAGTGAATTAAGTAGTCTTGTTCTATTAGGCTCTATGAAAACATAACTGAAAAGTTATACGAGAAGCCTCTCTGACAAACCTTATAACCAACACCTTCAAGGCGTGGAGTAGAGGAAGTACTTGATTTTGGAAATCAGGGAATAACTCCAAGGTTATCTGAGTAGAGGAAGTACTTAGCTCTAGGAGCTGGGGAATAACTCAGGGGGAACATTTGGTTGGGAACCATTTGTTTAAGAATCTTAGAATAGGATTATTGTAAGGTG
Organism: Plantago major; assembly: GCA_026545765.1. NCBI lineage: Eukaryota > Viridiplantae > Streptophyta > Magnoliopsida > Lamiales > Plantaginaceae > Plantago > Plantago major. The sequence continues at coordinate 93,189,907 of CM048839.1, forward strand.
AACTCAATTATCTGTTCTAGTGAATTCTAGGTCTCAGAAAGACCGAAGTGGATTAGTTGGAGGATTACGCCACCTCCAAATACCACTATACTTGCTGTGTCATTTACCTTTCTGTATTTACATTTCAGCAAAGCACACACACACATACTTATTGTTTCTGCACTTACCTATCTTAAAGTCTTCCGGCCTGATTTAAGTATCGAAACCCTGTGTTTCGAGAAACTCTGTTTATCGACAAAAGTTTTAAAAGACTATTCATCCCCCCTCTCGTCTTTTACTTTGCCGTTATCTGGACCAACAAGTGGTATCAGAGCAGGAGGTTCACAAGCCTTCTGCACTGACCTAGATCCCCAGATAGGTGAAGGAACTTTGTCTCTTTCCGAGGACTATATAATTTGTGTGTAAGTGTGCAGGTATGTCTCTGAGTGATGCACCCGTTCTGAAGCCAGAAAACTACGAGAAATGGAAGAACAACATGATGCTCCATCTGGAGGCCATTAGTGACGAGATGATCTATGTCATCAATGAAGGGCCTATCAAAATCAGACAACTCAAACAAGTTACTGAGGTATCTGATGGAAGAAAAGCCTCAGACAAGGAAGATGGAAGCGAGGATATGGCTGCTAGTGATAGTGGTCATGTTGCTCGTGGAAGCATTATGTATGAAAACAAGCCAAGAGAGCTCTGGACATCTGAAGATGCCAAGAGACACAGATTGGATGGTCAAGCTCGTAATATCATCATCAGATCGACACCTGAGCACATACAGTGTAAACTGTGGGGTGCTAAAATGGCGAAAGTTGCCTGGCAACTGATTGAAGAAATCTGTGCCGGAAATAAGAAAACCAAAGAAAACAAGTTCGAAAGAGAACTTGATTTCAGATTTACTACTCTTATGAGTGATAAGGCTGCACTTGGAGAAAGCAACAGATACTCCCAGCCAGAAAAGATTAAGACTATTGTCAGAAGTCTCAATCACAACTGGGAGCACACTAAATTCTTTTATTTCAACCACGGGATGCCAAATATTACTTCAATAGAGCTCTTCTCTCATCTTGCTACTGTAGACTATGAGACAACTCAGAGAGAACAAACAGCTGAAAAGTTGCAAAGTGTTACTCTAGTTTCTCAAGGTTCTTCTGAAATGAAGGATACCAAAGATGCATCTGAAGAAAATGCTCTTGCAGTAAGACACATGAAGAAATTTGTGAGTCAAGAGATTGAGAGAAGAAAATCTAAAGAAAAGCTGAAAAAGCATCTTGGCCCAAACTATCATCAGTACAAGAACATACAAATGAACAACTCTGTGAACACCCCCATTCAGAAAGGTGTTAGTACTGAAGCTGCAGAAATAGGAAATGATATCTGCTTCTATTGTCAAAAGCCTGGTCACTTCAAGAGAGATTGTCCTACTTTAAATAAGCTCAAGACAGGTGACAAGAAGGACAGAAGAAATTTCAAGAGAAATCAAAGGGCCTTACCGACTGAAGAAAGGAAGAAGATTCAAATTCAACTTGATGCTCTAGACATTGAGACAGATTCTGAAGATGGAGATTCAGATGACTCAAACCTACCATCACCAGAATTGTGTGGAATCACCCACGATGTAATCGACTTCGGCCTTAAGAAGAATGAAATGTGTGGAATTGCTGAGATTGCTGGTCCAGACATCTCCAACATTGAAATATGTCTGATGGCTGATGAGGTAACTAACAATTCACAATTTCTGTACTATGAGAGTGATGATGGAATTGAGGATCTGGAGTTGGTTAAGAGTGAATTGGATCGTAATGACAGAGAATTTCTGGAAGCAAAATCCAAAACCAGAATTCTAGAGGAAAGCAAAGAAACTCTTGAAAAAGAGGTTTCTGAGCTAACCAGAGTATCTGAGAACAAGAACGCTGAAATAGTCTTTCTGAAAGCTCAGATATCTGAGAATGAAAATTCTCACAAACTAGCCTTGGATGAACTTAATAAGAAAATGATGAAGCTGCTTTCTGAGAATGAAGAACTCAGAAAGAAAGAGCTACCCTTCCAATCTTATGCAAAGGCTAGTGACACTCTCACTGAGGTTCAATCCTATCTGAGAGATCCCTCTGAGAAAGGTGGACTTGGACTTGATGAACAATCAAGTAATTCATCTCCTCTGAAGAAGAATGATGAAAGGTTGATTTTTGTAAAAAGTCAACAGAATGATTCTTCAACCACCTATAGCATTGGTCAGAAAGCTAGGGTAGTTGACAAAGGAAAAGGAGTTGAAACCCAGCCTTTGAAAGAACAACAAGTTCACAAGAAACATGTGGATAAGGTTTCTGAAAAGAAACACAACCCTCAGATATGGAACCATCCACATTGCTGCATTACTAGGAAGGGAAGAATTGCTGGAATAGGCAAATTCTCTACTGTACCATTTTATGAAAATAAAGATGGTGCAGAAACTAGTAAGGCTTCAAGAGCATTGTAAAAGCCAAAGGTGTTCGAAATGGCATTGGCTATCGTGCTATTGGAAAAGTTCTTCTGCAACAATATAAGGAAGGACAAGAACAATGGTGCAAGGCTGATATTGCATGTAGAAACAGACAGAAGTGGAAGAAATCTCAAGCCACTGAAAAACTGAATGCCAGAGCTAGAAGGAACCTGGCCAGAAAGGCTAAGTTTGCTTAAAAGCAACCCCAGAAACCCAGGGTCTAGAAAGCACCAAAGGGAACACCTAGAAACACCCCAAGAAGGAAGATTGAGATCAAAATTACGGATTTTATTACATCTCCTTCTGATCAAGTTAGACAAAAACAAACTCCCAAGAAATTCACTAAAATGTGGATTCCTACTGGAAGAATGTTTAGTCTAAGTGGTTCTATCTCTGAAGCAAGAACCTAACTCCTGTTTCCTGTTTTGTGCAGAACGCCTCTTGGACTAAGGCTCAATGGCTATTTGATAGTGAATGCGGAAAGCACATGACAGGAGACAAAGCAAATCTGGTCAACTACAAAGCCTGCAACAATGGACCAGACATCAGATTTGCTGGAGGAGAATTAAATCCCTCTTTGGGATTTGGCAACGTCAAATTAGGTTCATTAACAATCACTGACGTATTACATGTTAAAGGTTTGAAATATAATCTATTTAGCATGAGCCAGTTTGCAGACAAGGGATTCACTGTGAAATTCAAAGCAAAGTATTGCAAACTTATAGACAATGAGTCAAAGGCATACCTTGGTTGCTTTCGGAAAGGCGCCTTTTATGTTACCGATTGGGCATCTGCCACAACTGAAGAATGTCTCATGGTGAGTCGATCAGGTCACACAGAAGAGCACTGGTTATTGCACAAAAGAATGAGTCACTTGAATGTCAAAACTCTGAACAAACTTGCCAAGAAAGAGTTAGTGGTTGGCCTTCCCAAAACATCTTTCAGAAAGGATGGTATCTGTTCTGCTTGTCAGATGGGGAAACAATCCAAAATCTCTTTCAAGTCCAAAACCAGACACTCTAGTGTTAGACCACTGCAACTATTACACATGGATCTTTTTGAATCATCTGTAACTAGTTATGCAGGAAAGAAGTATGGTCTGGTTGTTGTAGATGACTTCTCAAGATTCACTTGGGTTGTCTTTCTAAAGCACAAATCTGATGCTAGGGTGGAGATACCAAACTTGCTGAAGAAGCTTAAAGTCATGAAAAATGACAAAGTATCTGCAATCAGAACAGACCATGGTACTGATTTTGTCAACCAGTACATAAAGGAGTTTTGTACTAGCAAAGGTATACAACACCAACTTTCCTCTGTAAGAACACCACAACAAAATGGTGTTGCAGAAAGGAAAAATAGAACCCTTAAAGAACCAGCAAGGACAACGCTAGCTGACACTGAAATAAGTGAAGTTTATTGGGATGAAGCTGTAAACACAGCATGCTACACTCAGAACAGATGTTTGATAAACAAACACCATGACAAGACCCCATATGAACTCTTGGTTGGTAGACCCCCTAATATCAAACATCTGAAAGTGTTTGGTTGTAGATGTTTTGTCCTTAACAATGGAAAAGAGTATCTAAGAACATTTCAACCAAAGGCAGATGAAGGTGTGTTTCTTGGTTATTCTATGAATAGCAAAGCATACAGAGTTTACAACAAAAGAACAAAGAAGATTGAAGAATCAGTTCATTTTGTATTCTATGAAGGAAACAAGAAAACACCCCTTGATGATGAACTCTCAGAAAGGTTCAAGGAACTAATGATAAAGGACTCTGAAGAAGAACCCTCAGAAAGGAAAAACATCATTGTGGAAAGAGAGGATGACTCTGACGAAGAAAAGCATGAAATGCCTAGTAACAACCAGATGATTCTCAGACATGATGAAGAATTTCCTATGAGAATTCCATAAATGGAAATCAAGATGTTCATCGAGAGCCAACTCGAAATGACCTCTCCGGTGCATGTCCCGAAAGCTCTCACACCGAGCAAGTGTCGACATTCACCGCCTCCGAGGTGCAAGATGTCACGAATCTTGAAGAAGTATCAAGTCATAATCATAGTGATTCACATTCAGATCACATAGATGTTGACCCTACTAGCCCTAAACCCATGATGAGATGGATCAAGGATCATCCTACAAAAGATGTGATTGGACCAATCAATCAAGGTGTTAGGACTAGGAGAGCAATAGCTGAAAATGCTAACTCTCTCTTTGGATGTTTCATCTCAAACATTGAACCTAAAACTATACAAGAAGCATTAAGAGACCAAGATGGATCTACGCAATGCAAGAAGAGTTGGATCGGTTTGAGCGAAACAAAGTCCGAAACTAGTTCCATTTGTAGAAGGAATATCCGTGATTGGAACTAAGTGGGTTTTCGAAACAAGATGAATGAATCGGTGAAATAACCGTAAACAAAGCAAGGTTGGTTGCCAAGGGATTCACCTGCATGAAGGTTTAGATTTTGATGAGTCATATGCACCAGCCGATTGGATGCAATAAGACTTTTTGGCCTTTGCACTCATAAAGACTTTAAAGTTTATCGATGGATGTCAAGAGTGCATTCTTGAATGGTGAACTTCTGAGGAAGTCTATGTTGAACAACCACCGGCTTTGAAGTTTCCTCGAAAAGTAGAATGGTCTATAAGCTACGTAAAAGCTCTATATGGACTGAAACAGGCTCCAAGAGCATGGTATGACACTTTGGCCAAATACCTTATGGAAAGTGGTTTCAAGAAAGGTGAAGTTGATAAAACTTTATTTACTTTAAATCATGATGGGAAACTACTCTTAGTTCAAGTATATGTTGATGACATCATATTTGGATCTAAGGACAAGCAACTTTGTGATGACTTTGCAAATCTCATGAAATGTAAATTTGAGATGAGCATGATGGGAGAATTGAACTATTTCCTAGGATTGCAAGTCAAGCAACTCAATGATGGAATATTCATTGGTCAGACAAAGTATGCAAAAGACATGCTCACAAAGTTCAATCTTAAGCCTTCTGAAAAGAATGCTAAGATACCTATGAGCATAGGAACCAAGATGACCTATACTGAATCAGATAAGAGTGTTGATGAACACAAGTATAGGAAATTGATAGGTTCACTACTTTACCTTACTGCAAGCAGACCTGATATTCAATATGCAGTTGGAGTGTGTGCTAGATTTCAAACAAATCCAATGTAATCACACTACAACACTGCTATGAAAATATTAAAGTATGTGAAAGGTACAGAAGATGTAGGGTTGTGGTATCCTAAAGAAAGTGGATTGAGTTTGGCTGGTTACTCAGATGCTGATTATGCTGGATCAATGCTTGATAGGAAAAGTACCTCAGGAACTTGTCAGTTTATGGGAACTAGACTTATCTCATAGTTTAGCAAGAAACAAAACTCAATTGCAACTTCTACCATAGAGGCTGGATATATTGCTGCTGGTTGTTGTGCAACACAAATTCTGTGGATTCAACAACAACTCAGAGACTATGGACTCAATGAAGAGAAAACTCCCATTTTCTGTGATAGCACAAGTGCTATTGCAATAACATAGAACCCTAAGTTCCATGCCAGAACAAAGCACATTGATGTTAGACACCACTTCATCAGAGACCATGTTGAGAAAGGCCACATAGAGATACTCAAGATTGGCACAGAAGAACAACTTGCAGATATCTTCACCAAGCCCCCTACAAGAAAGCCGGTTCTTGACTTTAAGACACAATCTTGGATTGATGGAGTTGCCTAAGGACTGAAAAATTGTCCTGAATCTCTAAAGTCTGAGTAAGTGAGGTAGAAAAGAAGTAGGCCTCTGAGAACAGGTTCTCAGAAAGCCAAGTTGATAAGAAGTGATGCAAAGGTTTCTGAGTAGCAACACTCAGAAAGGCAAAACATTTCTGGAACGGGTATCCAGAAAGGCAAAGGTTGGTACACACTTAATAAGGAAATAAAACTATAACTTACTTACTAAGAGTGGGTCAAATACATTCAAACAACTGAAGCTTCTGACACTTGAATTCAGAAAGCTATTTAGTCATAAAGAGAAATGGACACACAAAGCCCAAAAGGTATAAGTTCTGAAAGTCAAACATGTACAATGTCTTGTATTTTTACCATTTTCATGATAAACAATATATAGATAAGGACTTGACACTCTGAATGATAAGCTCAAACGATTAAGTGTTCCTACTCTTTACTAAGTGACACAATAAATGTAGCATATTAAAAATCCATCAAGTCGGCACATTACCATTTGTTGATTGATATCATTACAAGATATTCAATATAAGCCCTTGATGAATAAACGTTTGATCTTAACGGTTGAGATTAAAACAAAGCAAGTAATGTCTGTTGAGAAATACAGACATGGCCCACTACGCATTTAATGAAGTACAAAGGACGTACCACGCCTATGCAGATGCAAAGACACGCATTCATATTCAGTTGTATGTATGTTGTATCTATGTACATTTTGTCTGCTATATATATAGGATTTGGGCAAAAGACAAACACTTTTACCAATTCCAAAATTTCAAACTTGCATCAAAATAGCAAAATCTCTCAAGATTTCTGCAAAACCCCCTCTGCAAACTCAACTTCTTGTGCTTAGTCTTCTGAAAAGATAGACTAATCTCGATTAATTGTGCAAAATTCATCTGAAAAAACACTCATTCAAAACTCTATATAAGAGATGGCACCCAAGAAGATGACCACCAAGAACCCTAAGGCCGTATCATCTGCTCCTGCTGAAAAGCAAGGAGGAAAGGAACTTAAGGTGTTGAATAAACGCATATACGGGAAAGTTCACCCCATCCGACCGAATCCAAACCACAAAATGAATTGGGGAGCTTTTCTAGTGAAGAGGTATGTACCAGCAGTTATACCTTCAAGACCAGAAAGGAAACTGATATTGGGGATGCTGAAGAATTCCCATATCTACAAGCTTCTATCTGCTGCACCCAGTGGACTATCCACACTGGATGTACTGGAGTTCTATAACAACTCCAAAATCTTCACAAAGGTTGTGAATGATGAAGAAGAGAAATACATGCAGACTGAAGTCCAAGGACAAGAAATTGTTCTAGACTGCAAGACTTTATGCAAGATAATCCGATTGAAAAATCGAGGAACATTTGAAGACATCAACATCAAGGACGCTTCCATGATTCAAGGCGTCAAAGAGCTATTTGAAGCAATCCAGTTAGAAAATGCAAAGGGTTGTCCAGGAGACTTTGTTCTGAAAGCCATCAGAACTAGTCATCTCCAGAAACACTGGAGTACTTAACTCTTATTCTGGTCCGTTGCTTTGATGGCAACAAAGGTGCAGTAGACCATATAAGCATGGAGAGATGGATGATGATGCATCTTCTGAACAAGAAGCATAAAGGGCAGGAAACCCACTTCAATTGGGGGAAGTACGCCTTCAACAAATTCCTTGGACATATTGAGGAATTTGAGCCCAAAATCATCAATGGCCTTGCTGAGCCAAAGGCCAATATGCACTTTGGTCTCAGAATCTGTTACATTCTGGAAACAATGGTAATCACTCTCAGAGAGAAATAAGAAATCCCAGTCACCAACTCCCTTTTCAGACACGCTTTTGAAGAAAAGGAGAAACTTGCTGCTGAGAACGCACTCAGAAAGGCAGAAGAAGAAGAAACTGCCCAGCAAGGTGAGGAGGTCTCTGAGAAAGCTCAAGCTAAACCTCCAGTTGCCAAGAGAAAGATGACTCATAGCAAAAGAGCCTCCAAGCCCCTAAGCATACAAGAGGCGCAACCTTCTGGAGACAAGGTCTCAGAAGATGTTGGACGCTCAGAAAGGTAACTCCAGAATGACCCAAGAATCTTGAACCAGACTGCTCCAGAACTCTCCAGAGATGATATAAATATCATAGATGGGTCTGCACCAACACAGAATAGTGATTCTAAGGATGATGAAGTACTTGCAAAAGTACTCAAAAGATTCAAGTATGAGACCCATGGAGGAGCATCAAGCTCAGCTCTTCAGAAAAACAAGAGCCCCTCTGCCCAGCAGGAAGAAGAAGGCCTGGGTGAGGAAGATAGAATGCTGGAAGATCCTGACATTGCTTCCACATTCACTATGCTAGCACTTAATATTGCTGAAGAAAACCATGTTCTTGAACAGGTTCCTCAACCTTCAGAGAGAGCTCAACTCTCAGAAAGGGATCAAACTGAGATGGAGACTCAGAATGATATTGCAGAGGAGAACAATAATGAGCACAGAGAGACTGTGGAATCACCACAAGTCCAAGAGATCAATGATCAGCCTAACCCTATTCATGTAACAAAGATAGTTTGTATCTAACATGTCAACATAATTGCATGTTAACTTGTTACTCATAAACTGTATTTGTTACAGGCTAACATGGGGACACACTTTCAGGGGGAAGAAAACCTGTCCACCCCCTTGAATCAAGAAGAGGTTCCTCCAACCTCAGAACATCAAGAAGAGCCTGTCCCACAGGTAGTGAAGTTATCTCTGAACAAGAAATAACTAACTAAAAATGCTCTTATCTTATGTTCTAATATTCTTAATGTTTCTTCTTAGGCTCCAACTGAGGAAGTAGTGGTGGTGGAACCAACACCCCAAAACCTAGAGATTCCAGAGGCCGAAAAGCTTTCTGAGGAAGCATTTACTGAGCCTTCTGCTGAGAAGGTAAGTAATCAGTAATAGTCTCCTTCAAGAATGCTCAGGAAAACCCACTACTAAAATCTCTTATGTTTGTTCTTACAGGCTCAGTCAGAAGAACAATTGGAAGGAAAGACTGTGGTCTTATCTCCTCCAAAAGAAACTAAAATCACGAACAAGCAAGATTCGCAGAAAGGTGCGAAACCCCAAGGTTTCTGAGGACCATGCTACTGAGCTTCCTCACTTGGAAGTTCAAGCAGAAAGAAAGGTTGATGAGGATAAAACTTCTCCTCACACCAAAGTATCTGAGGTCTCTGAGACAAAGCAAGCAGAAGTACAGGATAATGAGCCTAGTGTTTCTACACAGGCTCAAAGTCTAGTGCCAGTTGATTTACTCAAGGCTTTCCAGAAGCACACTTTAAAGAAACATCTCAAGTGCTTGATTAATGGCGTAAACTCGAAAGGTGACCTTCAATTAGCTAGTAATCGACGTCCCAGAAAAGAGAGCAATTGCCTTCAATCTGGAAGATTATATCCATGCATTGTTCCCAACAGAGTCCTACTCATTTGCCACTCTGATGCATGAAGACTTCATTCATGAAGTAGCACAAAGACTTAAAGCAGATTTTATGTCTGCGGATGCTCAAACCCAAGAGCAGATGGTTACCCATCCTGCCTTGCCCAGCAAGCTCACTACTTATCCTGCTGAACAAGAAGAAGTTAATGGGAGGATGATTACATTCCCAAATGTAATCAACCTGGTTTCAGAAGATGACGAGGAGACGGACGAAAATGATTATCAAGAACCTCCCTCTGAGCATCCAAACCAAGAAGCAAAGAACAAGAGTGATGATGATGATGATCAAAATGATGATCCCCAACCTGGACAAGGCGGGATTCAAAAAGCTAGCAAAGGAAGTGGAGAAAAGGCTACTCCTTCAAATGCTCAGCGAGCCCCAACATCATCACCTCCCAAGTCTCATCAAGATACCCAACAAGTTGAACACAATGATTCCATAGAAGAAATTTCAGCCGCTGAGTTTAGGATTGAACAACTCAGAAAGGTATTGGAAGAAGAGAAGAGAATCAACATTGAGACTCAAGCTCTTGTTGAGGAAAAGGAAGCCAAAATCAAGAAGCTCGAAGAAGCTAATGCCAAGGAATTGGCACTCCTAGATGAGCAAAGAAATTTGAAAAATGCCATTGTTGTCACAATTTCGAGATAGATGCCATGGATGACAATGATGATGAAGAGCATGATCGAGATCGCATCGTAAAGACCTTCTACATCTTCTCGTAAGCCAAAGACACTTGATGGAAAGCAGAAGAAGATTGTCAATCTGCAAACAATCCAAGAAAAGGATTATGATAGTGATGTGGAAACCCACAACTTGATTACTGAAGCAGAAGATGAGAGACTTGTCACTCAGCACAAAAGAGCCCTACTTGCTCCTCATACATTCTCTGCACCAAGTAGTTCAAGAAGTGAAGAGCACCGTGCAAGGAACAGTGTCTTTTTAGAGCTCAGAAAGACACTAGTTGCCCAAGACACAGAAGTGCTAAAATCCGTCCCAGAAGAGATGAAGCCATCAGCCGCTTTACTCAACAGAGCAACCAAAGATAGCTCTCTCGTAAAGACCTAGGGTTGGTTAGGGATGAGGATTGTAACAATGCTAATGCAAAGATTGAATGAAGCCACCATGTCATTCCGCAAGCCAACGCCATCCTAAGGCCGCTTGAAGAGCTCAACACAAAGGAGCAAGAACTGGTTAGGCAGAACAAAGAGCTGAAGAAGGAACTTCAAGAATTATTCAGGGTGCACAACAATCTCCAAAAGAACTTTGAATCACTCTCTGAAGCTTATGCTATCATGAGTCAATCATTCATGACTAAGGGGGAAGAGATGCCTCAGAAAGGCAGAGGAAGAAAATGAAAACAATCAAATCCTCCCTCCTCAAGTCAACTTGTCATTAAGGACACCACTGGAGACACCCTTGCTGAAGAAGTTGTTCCAGATCAACCAGCCAAAAGGCTGAGAAGTATGATAACTAGGGGAGCCAAGTCCCTTAGAATCTCAGAAGAGAAGAAGACTTCTGAAGAAGAAGAAAAGGAAGAAGGAGAAGTAAGAGGCCAAGAAAGCTGCAAGTCTCCAATTTTGGACTTCAATGATGATGAGGATGAATCTGACACAGATGAACATCCACTTCACAAGAAAAGGAGACAAGCAACTACTTCACAACCTCCTCTAGCAAAGAAGACCTTTAGGCCGTAACCCTTCCGAAATACCAAGTCATTACAAGGAACATCCACCAAAGACAAATTTCAAGGCAGAAGAAAGGGTTAGAGGATCTCTGACGAAGGCCACCAAATGTAAAAGCAAGAAGGGATTTCCAGTTTGGCAGAGTAAACAATGAAACACATCAAGAAAGGCCAACTGATACCCACATTGAGTATATGAAGACTAGTAATGAAGAATCTTCATATAGGTGCATTCTGAACAAGAGAGGGTATTGGATTCTGGAACTACAACATCTACTTGTCAATGATAAATTTCCAACTCCCATCCTCAACCAGATCCTGAAATGGAGAGAAGGCAAGCCAGAATTGCTAAAACCTGAGCACCTTCATGCCTGGCTAAACTTTGAAGTAGAAAAGAGGAATGAAGCCAGAAAGATGGATCTTTCTTTTGCCTGTCCTTACCCAAAACCTGATGATATACACAAGGTAAGAAAACTGGATGGTAGTTACAGCAGGAAGAACAAACTAGGTGTTTCAACCTATGAGTCATTCTATATGACATTGGATGAATACCTAGATGATATACACTATCTGGAAGAAATATACAAGTATTTCAACCTATCTCAGCTGCAAGTAGACCATGCCTGGGTCTGGGGAAAGTACTTCTGGGTCAAACACTTTCTGCAGAAGAATCACAAACTTGGCAAGAGTTACCATGAAATATGTGACTTATCCAGAAAGACGGAGCTCTCTGTCAGAAGGATTCTTTATGACTATGTCCAAGAATGCAGAAAAGTGGATGATCATGTCATCTGATCAAGAAAGGGTGCTGAAGAACTTGAGGTAACTAAACCCAAGTTGCGTTTCTGAAGACTTGAAGACTAGTAACATTAGAATACTCACTTGGAGCTTGGACTCTCCTTTGTTCTAATTTACTTAGTTTGTTTTATTACTTTTTGTAATCTTGCTGATTGTTTCTAAAATTCTCTATATGTAAAAGTTGCATCTCTTTCTGTAAACTGTACCTATCTGAAGATCATACTCTCAGATACATTTTAATAGATGACAACTTATTAGCAAAGATCACTTCTTGTGATTTGGTTGATGTTTACTTTCTGCACTTAATTCAACTAAAATAGAATATCATTTGAAATGATTAAGTGGTGGATTGTTTTCTCTTCCAGGGTTACAAATTTGTAATAGGACTTAAAAGATAGTCATGGATGACTGATCTAAAAGGGGGAAATTTGTTAGGAATATCTGTTAGTATTTTGATCACTCATCACATGTTCTTATCTTAGCCAGAAAGGTGATTAAGTACTCTTGGTTCACTTGAACATTGTAAAAGAGGAAATCACTGAGTATGATTAGTCTAGTAAATCTTGTATTAGGATTATAGGTCTATGAGTGTAATTTTTTATTTCAAGAAGACCATGAAGATCAATCCTAGCAATGGAGCTTTTCTGAAGATTAGAAGACTGAAGATTGCACAAGATTTATGAAGATATCAAGGTTAAGTCTCATTTGATTTAAAATGTCTATGGACCATGTTATAAGTGTAACACTTGCACATATGCTAAGTCTTGAACATATTAATCAAGGAAGGGAGACATGTGAGCTTCCAGAAAGCCTCATGTATCCGTTAAGACTAAAGCACAATGAACAGTACTATGCATTAAATGCATCGGCAGAAATGCTGCAAAAAGCAAGTCCTCTCTGAAACATGAGATAGTGACTTCTGAGTACATAGTTCAAGATATAAACGGATATTATTTGATAGAGAGCACAACGGATACAATTCAAACGCCTCTCAAATTTATCTGTATATATCACACACTTAGATGCTTGAGATACATACCTTAGAACGCTCTATCTTGCAAACATACCATCAAGCAAAGTATTCTCTCAAGCACTCTACTACCCTTTCTGAAAGCTTTGTTTTGCTTGAAGAATCACTAGTAGTTCTAAGTTGTCCTGAACCTTAACAAGAGATTGTTATTTGTGAAAGAGTTGAACTATCAGATACCCTTTCTGAAGCTCATTCTCCAGAACGGACATCAATTACTTGGGTCAGTAAAGAGCAGACTGCCATCCACTGAACAAGTGTATTAAGTAGTCTTGTTCTATTAGGCTCTCTGAAAACATAACTGAAAAGTTAGACGAGACGCCTCTCTGACAAACCTTATAACCAACACCTTCAAGGCGTGGAGTAGAGGAAGTACTTGATTTGGGAAATCAGGGAATAACTCCAAGGTTATCTGAGTAGAGGAAGTACTTAGCTCTAGGAGTTGGGGAATAAATCAGGGGAACATTTGGTTGGGAACCATTTGTTTAAGAATCTTAGAATAGGATTATTGTGGTGAACTCAATTATCTGTTCTAGTGAATTCTATGTCTCAGAAAGATCGAAGTGGATTAGTTGGAGGATTATGCCACCTCCAGATACCATCAGATTTGTGTGTCATTTACCTTCTCAGATTTACATTTCACAAAGCACACACACACATACTTATTTTTTCCGCACTTACCTATCTTAAAGTCTTCCGGCCTGAATTTAAGTATCGAAACCCTGTTCGAGAAACTGTGTTTATCGACAAAAGTTTTAAAAGATTATTCACCCCCCCCCCCTAGTCTTTTACTTTGCCGTTATCTGAACCAACAGAGCCTCCGCCATAATGATATCTGGCGCGTCAACAAACAACCCGTTCATGATAGCTCGAATAAAGCGGGCTGTGGGAGGGGTCAGGGTGTTGAAGTGTGAGTTGGGGGTCACATTATACTGGATCAAGTGTTGCCAGAGGCGAACCTCGGGCTTGAGGAAGTGGGTGGCTATGGTGGTTTTGGTCTTGTGGTCCTCCGGATCGGTACCAGGTAAAAGTACAAACTCGGCTAAGTCTCTCTCAAACTGCCGGTTGTGAAAATTGTTGCCCCAATGGTTGTACCTGTCATCTCCTGATTGGAACACCCTGCACTGTAGGAATTCCCGGATACTCCTAGTTGTAAATTGGATCTTGACAACCCGGATCGTCATCACCCCTTCAACCAAGTCATAGAGGCTAATGTAGAATTCCCGAACCGACTGGGTCATAGAAGCATTGCATCAAGATGTTGCTCCCTTAAATATCCGATCCTTGCCTGCACTCGGCGAGACAAAGATCCTCCAGCTCATTAAGAGCCAATTCCCGCTCGGGCCAGGCTTTCCTAGTCTCCATGAAATTTGCCTCCATAAAAGCCCTACCATCCACGGACAGGTAGGAGAATTCATCTATGGGGCCTCTCTGTTTGGCCGCGCTACTGGTCTCGCCTCTACGGCGTTTGCTTTCAGTGGCTCTGCGAGACATGATGCCTGCGAGGGGGATGTTAGTGACAGGTCATATATGGGAGGAGCAAGAGTATTGCCTCCCCAAACCAGTATAAGATCAATAGCCAGGAAACAGCAAAAAATAGGGGAAGATGGGAAAATTCCCCAACCAATTCAAAAATCTATATTCAATCCAGACCACGATTCAAGCAAGTTCAAAACCATACTAATAGTCATAATCAACACGAAAGGAGGAACAAGTTGGCATAATTTGGGAAAAAATAGGGCAGGGGTTGGAAAAAATCAGTAACCGCAAGTAGATTAGGTAATCAACGAGTAAAGAATCAATGCATCAATCAAAAATGACCCACTACACTAATCAATCAAGGACAAGGACGATCAACCACATAATTCAAGCAAAACTCGAATTTAAAGGAAGAAATTATTTTCAAGCCAAATTACCTTTGAATCAGAAGAATCGGGTGGAGAACACACAAAAAGGACACAAGAAACAGAGAGAGGAGGAAAGACCCGTTAATTTGCAACAAGAATGGATGAAATTGATGGAGAATTGAGTGAGAAAGGGAGTTTGGAGTGGAGAGGAGAAGAAAAACGGGGAGAGGAAAAGAAGAGAGTCGGGCGGGGAAGAAGAAGAAGAAGAAGAAGAAGAAGAAGAAGATAAACAGATTTGAAAAAACCTAGCTCGCCGTGGTGAGAAGAAAGCCTCACTGCGGCGAGTTTTTATGAAACTAACAATTAGAACTTGAGGGGGGTCTCGCCGCGGCGAGCAAAAACTCGCGCCGCGGCGAGATTATGCGAGACGAGAGTTTTCTCCTCTTGTTTTATCTCGTCGCGGCGAGGGAAAAAAATTCAAAAAATTTCTTTTCTTCGTCTCTAATGCAATCTCGCCTCACGAGATCGAAATTCCGTGCCTCGGCGTAGAATTTCACGAGTTTCCTCGTGTGAGAACGAAGGTCCCGCTCCCTCAACACACACAACAGTAAAAAATAAATACAAGAATAACACGACTTGTCCAAATTATTAAATAGATAGTCACAACAGTAAGAAAGAACAATGCAAGAGTATAGAGTGCAACGGAATTGAAATGATCTAAAGTGCAAGGAAATAAAAGTGCATTTGTTTTAAGTCGTCAGCTCGACTTTCCCATGTGAGAATCAATGGCATTCGATCTTCCCGGTCTTCTCACCTCCTTTCCTTCCCTGTGAATTAGAGTAGGTGTAGACGGGACAGGTGTGTGCACCTATATAGTTCCTGGTTTCAACCTGCAGGGGTGAGTATAGTGTGGTGGTGGCTTGCAACTCACGTTGCTCGCCATGTACCTCTGTGGTGCAGGTACGAGCGTGGAGGTTGACAATCATGCGAGTGGTTTTGATGAACGGTCGCCCAAGCAGCAACATGTCCTTCTCCTTCTCCTTGCCTTTAATCCTTGTCGACACCACAACCACAAAATAAGCCATAAAAGTGTCCCCATCCAATGTAACCGGGACATCCTCAATAACCCCCATGCACCTACTTCTCGTTCCATTGGCCAATGTGACGAAGCATTTCCTGGGCTTCAAACCTTTCAAATCCAGCTCCTCATAGGTCGCAAAAGTCATCAGAATAACCACTACTCCTGTGTCTACGATCCCAGTCACCTCGGAAGAATTACCTATCCCAACCACCAAGTCGAAACTGTTGGCATCACTGATGCTCTTATCAGCTTTCTGGATCACCCTAGTGGTGGGGCTTACCTCAAGGACAGCCAGTTTTGCACTCGCCTCCTCTATTGGAGTCACAATACTGGGTGTGGCTACCTTGACTACTTCCTGTACCTCAACTATTTTCTGTGACCTAGTCACCTGTGGTGCCTCAACCTGGGCTACCGCTTTGTTCTGACAACAGGTACAAGTAGTAAGAACTGTTTTCACTCTTCCTGGCTTGTCGAAAGATACCTGCATAGCAAGAACCCTGTTGGTCTCTACAGTAGCTGGAAGCTTACCCCTTTCTCTCTAATGAAGATGCCCAACCAAATCGCCTAGAGTCTTCTCAAGCCGTCTCTAGGACTACTCAATACTATCAAACCTCTGGTCGTACTTGCTCTGATTCTTCTGTGCCTCTGCCCAGAATCTTTCTGACCACTCCATGTGATTACGGATCTCCTGATCGGCACTACCCTGTACTCTCATAGGCTGAACCTGAGTCTGCTGAGCTGGAAATTGCTGGATTAGAACCTGTTGCTCTTATGGTTCATTCTCATTGAAGTTATTGCCATAGCTCAAGTTGGCGTGGTTTAGGTTAAAGGTTTGAATCTTGGGCCCTCCTGTGTTACCACCTTCGTTCCCCCTGTAGTTCCCTTCTTGTCTAGTTTGTACCTAGTTGACAACCTCCAGAGTTGGGTTCTCATTCATAATCTCAGGAAGCCTACACATGCTGGCACCATGCCCAAAATTGCCGCACAGATTGCGCCTTTCACTTACCTGTGATACCGGGGAGGAGACATTGCCAAGAATCCTCATCTCCTTGATCTGTTCGGCCAGGTCGCAGGTACTAGGTCCCGGTGCCTCTTCCACCGATTTCACCTTAGCTCTCCTGGATCTTCCACGTGTTCACTTAAGCTGAGAGATAGCGGACAGTTTCTCGAAGGCCTCATTCAAAACAGCTGGAGGTGCTGTAACTATGGTCCCATTAACTGTCATATCCACCATATTCTGCGCCTCCCAGTCCAATCCCTCATAAAACTTGCAGCACAAATCCATCTCACTCATCCTGTGGTGAGTGCACTGAGAAAGTAGGTTCAGAAACCGTTCCCTAGCCTCGTAGAAGCTCTCATCGCTCATCTGCATGAACTTCTCTATCTGGGTTCGAAGCTGCCTAGTCTTCTCTGCAGGGTAGAACTTGTTCATAAATGCCCTGTAAAGCTCATCCCAAGTCTGGAAAGACCCTTCCTGTTGGTTCAGAAGCCAGCTCTTAGCCTTATCCTGCATGCACATAGGAAACACCTTCTTCCTAATTTCCTCATCAGTAACAGTGATCTCCCCAACAGTAAGAGGAATCCTAGCAATCAATGCTTCAAAATCTTTCAGGAACCTGATCACGTCTTCATTAGCCATCCCGTAGTACTTGGGTAGGTCATGGAAATGATAAGCCTTGATCTCCATGTTCCTGGCTTCATTGGAGAGCACAACAGCTGACCTCTCGGCCTTAATCTCACCAGGCTGCATGTAGGTTCCATTGGTGATCTCAGGTACCTTAGCAATTGGTTGGTTAATCTTTGTGTTTCCTGCCATTGCGATTGCTACTAAGTTCTATCTCCTAAGCCGACGAACGTGTCTATCGATCTCGTTCACTGGAGTTTGCAAAGGTGTTTCTTGTAATCTCCTACCAAGCATAAACCTGTAGTGAAATCTACACAATTAAAAACCTCGAAGAATCTTAGTTTCCGTTAGTGTAATAAACAACAGGTAAAAAAACAAACAAATAAAAATTCGCAATCAACCGCTACAATATGAATTGACTCCCCGACAGCGGCGCCAAATTTGATATGCTTAAATTACTACTTAGGAAATAAGTAGAAAGCAATTGTTATAAACAGACAAAGCTAACCACAGAGTCGTTCGCTAAGGAATCAATTAGGCTACCACACGGTTTGAAAACAAACAAAACTGTTTTCACAAGTAATTGTTTACTTTCAAACCGTGTGGTAGCCTAATTGATTCCTTAGCGAACGACTCTGTGGTTAGCATTGTTTGTTTACAACAACTGCTTTCCACTTATTTTCTAAGTAATTGGTTGAGCATATCAGCGACTCAAACATATTCTTGACGTATGGGTCCGATAGATACACGAAATCGTCGACATCGTACATTATAACTGAATTCGTGTTGAATAGACCCAACGATGTTGAGCTACGTACGGAACTTGTCGAGTCTGCCACAACACTCGACCCGGACTCATAATCTCTACCCGCACGACGATTCTGACTATCGCTCTCGGACATCCTAGGGCAACAGAAAAGGAAGCAACTTAGACTCCAGATTGTTGATTGCCCGAGAGTTAATTTAAGTATATTATTAAGGCAACAAAAATTGTACAGGACACAGTCCGACTCAATGGGACCGAGTAGCAAGCGATGTAAACACAAGCAGGCATCTCCCTACCTACAGTGTCATATGGTCCGAACCAACAGATCCACGTGCACAGTCTACTTTCAAGCGATGGATTCATTTTACTCTGGGTAAATTCTGATTTACTACAGTCCGACTATTTATGTCCTTTACAGTCCGAGTTATGGGTCAAAAAACCTATCCAAGTCCAACTACTTACCCGAAGAGCAGAAATAACAAGTACGAAAAGAGTAAAGAGCGATATACAAAGGACAAGCAACAAGCATAAAGCCAAACAGAAAGTTGTAAATAAAAGGCGATCTGGAAAAGAAAACTTACTTGATAAGAGGCTCGAACGAGTTGAAAGCAACTGACAGCGACTGACACAACACTCGGACTCACTTGCAATGCTTCGGATTCAGTTGGATTCTGAAAATTCTCTCTCTAAGCGTTGCACAAATGACGATAAATATTGGTATTTATAGGGAGGCTGAATCGGGAAGCCGAACCGTCGTGCCGATCAGGATTCAATCTCATTCGTTCATCGCGATTAATCCAATGGTCAGATTTGAACCACTTGGTGAAAAGACATCTTACCCAATTTTTGTTGAGTAAAAACTCTTCAGAAGACATTTTTTTTACATCCCGTGGGTCGACGGGACTGTTCATGGCCCAGTCCATCACATAATTGGAGGCCCAACGACTTCACTCCTGGCCGAACCACCCGCAACCCATATGACTACGCTCTTCGGATACCCATACTACGACAGTATGAGCATCCAGACATCACTACTTCTACAGTATACAACATACGGGTCATTGTATTACGATAATATCAGATCAGCAGAAAATCAACTTGATGCCAAAACCCAGTCTCGCTTACAAATACCTCTTTTCCAACAGTCCGAGACCCTCTGTCTTGGACTGAAAGAAAATACGGGGGGGGGGGGGGGGGGAGATATGGGAAAAGAAACAAGTATTTTCCCATCAAGGGCACGGACCACAAGAATTTTTCTTTTCTAAGAAACGGATTGGACCAACAACAGAAGAGCTCTCCCACACTCCAAATTATAGTTCCACAACTATCTTCTACAACGATACTTGGAAACTAGGGGGTCATATGTTGATACGGAACAATGTCCAATCCGTTTAAGACGTTCTAAGACGAATCCTAAGGCGAATTAGTCTACACTCACTGACAAGCTCGACCAATTGGTCCGACACCATTGGTCCGACCCTCACAAAGAGTATCGGGACTTTGGTTCTAAGCAGGAATAGGTCCGGATGCACTATCCGACCTACCTCACCACTTGTACCGCTCTCTGTGCAATTAATAGCAAGGAAAGACTAGCTTCAGATAGTATGACCTAGTGGTCAGACGTCTTATCACCTAAAGACCAAGTGCATTGAGATGGAACAAATAGCGTAGTCCAATCCGGACCATAATGCCTGTCAGGAGGTCTGATCATGACGCTGAAATGCCAGTTATGCCCCCACGTGGCCCAGCGAGACTTTGGGTTAAACCTATCTTATGGGCTTTGAGCCCAATAAGGCATTGGTGGCACATTGTCAAGCCTACACTTGGCACTATCTTGTGAGCTCCTCCATTTGAAGACACATACCTATAAATATGGCACAGATCCCCATGCTACAATAAGTCAATATTCCCCATAATCACACTTATACAGAGTAGATACTCAATCTCTCTCAAATAAAGTCTTTGTCCGGTTTGACCCTAAGCAAACCGGACCTACCTTTCTAACCCCCCCCCCCCCCAACTAGTCTTTGTGCAGGTCCATAGCGTGATCCGATCCACTGGAGATTCACTAGGCGGACTTGGGCTAGCTTTTAGTGTCAGGAAGAAGACTTAGTAATCACTTAGTCCGGGTTGACCGTTTCACGGTTCGAGGAGTCAAAACAAGTCATGCGACCAGCTAGTGAGAAGATAACTGAAGATGTTACAACTTTGAAGAAGACAACTTTCGAGGAAATGAAGTTACGAAGCCCGAAATTGAAGAACGAAGATTTACAGATAGAAGCTGAGGATATCGCACTCTGCGGTCGCCTGTGGACCGCAGAGGGGGTCACTACGGTCGCTTGTGGACGCACTGACTGTTTTTCTTTTGGTCTGCTTTCTGGCCTATCAGGCTGAGGCCCGCCTTCCTAAACCTTCCTTATTGAAGAATGGCGGTTTGGAGGTCGAAATTTCACCTATAAATAAGACCTCAGAGGTCTTAGAATCAATACAAGCTCACAAGGCATCTCTCCTGAGAGAGAACCAGTCCTCGGGTAAGTGAAACCCCAAAACCCTAGACACCAGCAAGCAATCAAGAAGACTTCAAGATATCAAAGAAGACATCAAGATCGATCAAGCAAGGAGGAGTCGAAGAGGAGAAGTAGAGGGTCGACACTCGCCATCTTCTTACGGTTTAGTTGTTTCAAACATGATTTCAATTCAGGTTTCTGTTTATTTACTTTCAGTTATGTCAGGCTAATTTACCTATGTAAGGGTTAGCCGGGATCTTTAACTATTTGATTTATATATGATGGAATAGTTTTAGTATCTATGTTGGTTATGCAATTGTTGTTCATACCTGGCTGTTTAAGAAAGCTGCTTTGTTTGTTTATGTTTTCGTGAGACATGAATATTCCTTGCATTAGATTAGGAGGTATCAGCTGTGTTTATAGGTTTATATTCTGCCTGAGGTATGAAGTTGAGGTAGCAACTAGTGACAGCTTTGAGCTAGACGATAGTCTACATAGGGTATCTTTGCTGACTACGCCTTGGTATATGATATGTGACCTGTGTGACTCTTCAGCCGTAACTATCGCTATCTATTATTCCTGATATAAACCATTTATCAAAGTGAAAGTTAACTCTTACATGCTTTTGTCTATAAGTTCTTAGTTCGTCAAATCTTATTAAAATTACTTTTCCTACTTACGTGTTTATTTTACTTATTCAAAAATCCAAAAATCTGTTATTTACTTTTTATTGAAAATCAACCATCTATTATTCTATTTCAATCGAGCGTTATTCCCGACAGAATGACATATCGAGTTAACTTACCGCTATAAACTGTGTGTTAGTGAGCTTTGGCAATTATAAATTTAATCTTCTAATTGTATTTGGGGATTATAGTCTCTAGAATGAAATCAAGATTTCCGAGTACACATCAGAAATTTGGCACCGCTGCCGGGGAATAATTAGTAGATTGCCTGCATAGAACTTATTTGGTTATTTTCGAGCTGTAACTACTTTTGTTTCAAAGGAAAACTCAAGATGGAAGAAGAAGATGAGAGGACTATCAGGGAGATCAGTATGCTGAAACCAAGGAGTGGAATTAGGATCCAGCCGCATGTAAGGGAGTACGGATTTGATCTAAATCTGATTAGCGCATTACCAAAGTTCGGAGGCAAAGAAGGAGAGAACGAATGCGAGTTCATGTATGCATTCAAGTCTATAGCAGCTAGCTCGAAAAAGGGGTTAAACAGTGGTGAAAATCGGTTTTCTTCAAAAAACCGGAGGGAGAAAAAAAAAAGATGGAGAGATCATCAAGGAAAGAGTCAAATAATGGGAAGAGCTGAGGAGTATGTTCTTGAAGAGGTTTATGGGGCTTGCAAAGGTTATGAGAGAAAGGAGGATGATATCCAACTTCACTCAGAAACAGAAGGAATCTTTTCATGATGCATGGGAAAGGTTTGAAGAGATGCAGTACAACTGCCCCCAACATCAGTTTACTTCGCGACAGCTTTGTGAGTATTTCTACTTGGGAGTTAGAGAGGAGTTTAGAGACCTTATAGACGTAGCTCTGAAGGGATCATTTATGGGGAGTTCTGCAAAGTAAGTACTCGAAGCTTGCGTAAGTGTTGCTGAGAATTCAAGGTATATGAGTGAGCAGCTGATGGAGAATGAGATCTTCAACAAGATGGAGGCCATGGAAGAAGTAAGGACAATAGCCGCAGTTGAGGAAGAAGCACAATGGGCTATGGGACAGAGCGTAGGAACTCCTGAGTACCCGGATAAGAGAAGCATATCAAATGAAGTAAGCCAAGAAGTGCTAGAAGGGAAACCTATTGAGCTGAGTGTCGAAGGAAAGGATGAAGTTTCCAAGATCAGCAGTGAACAAGTGGTCGACAACATTGTAACTGCTAAAAAGGGCTTAGAAGAGGAGATCAAGACCCTCAAGGAACATCATAACTGAGAGGAAAGGCAGTGCTAGAGGAACATGAAAAAGGTAGTGAGGAGACACACTACTTGGTGAAGCTGTTCACGGAGAATGCCGTCTCAACTAAGGAAGTAATAGAAAGGTTAAGTGGTGAAGTCAATGCAGTCAAGGACGATCTGGTCGAAATGAAGTATGCAGTTAGGGAGCTGGATGAAAAGGTGGGAGATGTCAAAGAGCAGCAAGTGGAATGTATTGGGGCTATAACTACTGGGAGTGGGATAACAACCCAGGATTCTATTCCTAGAAGTGAGGAAAGAGCCAAGAAGAAGAAGAACACGAGGATAGTGGATGTAGAAGAAGAAGGGGGAGAAGGTGAGAGTGGGAAGTCTGAGAAAGAAGCCAAGGAGAGGAAGGAACTGGAAGAAAGGATAGCAGCCAGGAGATGAAGATATGATGACGACCTGATGGAAAGGGGAAATGTCCGAGGAGAAGATGGAGGAATAGTTCGCCTAAAAGACTTACCTTTTCCAGGAAGGCTCACGAATGATGTCAAGAAGGCTGCAAAGATAAAGGCTAAAGGAAACCTGTAGAACCAATCTATTCCGGTACCAATGCCCAATCTGTTTACTTTATACCCATCCGACTACATGGCAGCTATCAGAGACTTCCATAACCAGAACAAAGCCTATGTTGGAGTGGCATGGAGAGAAGGATCAGATATCATCAGGAGAGGAATAGGAGATCCGGGACAATTCAGCATGACGATTGGAGTGAAGGGCAAAAAGGTAAATTGCATGATTGACCTGGGAGCCAGCGTAAATCTTATGTTATTGGCTAAAGCAAGGGAGCTAGGGATTGAAGACGAGATAGAACCATGTGGAACTAGCGTCCAGCTGGCCGACAACTCGACAAAGAAATGTGCTAGGGAAATCAGAGGTTTACCTGTGGAGATCGGAGGTATAAGGTCAAGGCTAGACTTCTTGGTGTTGGTGATGGAAGGAAGCGTGATGAGATCTAAAGCGGTTATTGGACGACCATCCCTACATCAGATGGAAGCTGTAGTCGACACGGGGGAGAAGACCTTCTCATTGATCATGGAAGGGAGATGAAATATTTCAATTCTAAAGGTGAACTCCTAGAAGAAGGAAAGAGGATAGAGAGAGAGGATATTGGGAAAGCGCAGATGATTTCCACCTTGGAGACAAAGTCGAGTTTAGATATCTGATGCCAGATTTGATAGGAGGATGAAGAAGACTTTAACACAGAACAGTATGAGAGGCTCGAGCAACTATATGCTGTGGAAATAATGGAAAACCAGGAGAAGGATGAACCACCAGCATTTGTATTGGAGGAGGTGTTGTAGTCAAAATCGCAACTCAAACCGCTACCAGCAGACCGCAAGTACGTTTTCTTATCTGACGATGAGTTCTTTCCTGCCATTATATCTTCATCTTTGACTAAGACTCAAGAAGAGAAGTTAGTAGAGGTGTTGAAGAAGTATAACGAAGCAATAGGATGGGACATAACGGACATCAAGGGGATTAGTCCCGTAAGGTGCATTCATACTATTACACTAGAGGAAGGAGCTAAGCCAGTAAGGCAACCTCAGAGGAGACAGAATCCAGTGGTAATGGAAGTATACAAAAAGGAGATCCACAAGCTTCTGAATAACGGGCCGATCTACCCTATTGAAAGCAGCAATTGGGTGAGTCCGATACATGTGGTTCCTAAGATGTCAGGAATAATGGTAAAGGACAATATTGCAACTAGGATTGCTACAGGATGGAGGATGTGTATCGACTACATGAGATTGAATGCAGCTACAAGGAAGGACCACTTCCCCCTACCCCCTACCTTTTATAGATCAGATGCTGGACAGTTTGACAGGGCATGAATATTACTGTTTCTTGGACGTGCTATCTGGATTTTTCCAAATCCCCATCGCACCTGAAGACCAGGAGAAGACTACTTTTACCTGCCCCTTTGGAACGTTTGCTTATAGGAGGATGCCGTTTGGATTATGCAATGCGCCGGCTACCTTCCAGAGATGCATGCTGTCTATATTCAGCGACATGGTGGGGAAATTCATAGAAGAGTTCATGGATGACTTCTCAGTGTTTGGAAACTCGTTCATAGACTGTCTTCAGAAGTTGTCTCTGGTTCTGGAAAGATGCATCGAGTGCAATATGACTCTGAGCTGCGAGAAGAGTACTTTTATGGTCAAGGAAGGAATAGTGCTGGGACATATTATTTCAAAGGAAGGGATCAAGGTTGACGAAGCGGGTGGAGACGATATCGAAGTTACCGCCGCCAACCAACGTCATGGAACTTCAATACTTCTTGGGGCACATCAACTTTCAAAGGAGATTTATCAAGGACTTGTCAGTCGAAGCTAAACCTCTCAACAATCTACTGAGGAAGGACGTCAAGTTTGATTTCGACGAGGACTGTATAAAGGCATGGAGCCGCATGAAAGAGAAGCTGGTAACCTCTCCGATTATGACTGCACCCAACTGGGAGATTCCATTTGAAATAATGTGTGATGCATCGGACTTTGCTGTGGGAGTTGTATTAGGAAAGAAGGTGGACAAGCAATTCAGAGCAATCTACTACGCCAACAAATCTATGAATGATGCGTAGATGAACTACTACACCACGGAGAAGGAATTCCTGGCAGTCGTATTCGCCCTTAATAAGTTCTGGAGCTATATTGTGGGATATCAGGTTATCATCTACAATGATCACGCCGCACTGAGACATCTGATAGTGATGACGGGCGCAAAGCCGAGACTCATCCGATGGGTACTTCTGTTGCAGCAGTTTGACTACAAGATAGTAGACAGGTAGGGAAGGAGAATAGTATCGCATATCACCACGCCTAAAGAAGGAGAAGAAATTGATAATGATTTTCCTGGGGAACAGGTTTTTAGTGTTGAGAAGGAGCCGTGGTATGCAGATATTGTGAATTTTCTCACAAGTGGAGTGCTGAAGAAGGATTGGACACTAACAGAGAAGATTGCTCTGATAACAAAGAGCAGAGGTTTTATCTGGGAGCCACCACATTTGTTCAAGGAAGGAGGAGATATGGTCTACAGAAGATGCATCCTGGAGCACGAGCAGGAGACCATACTGAGAAACTGTCACGAATTTAAGTGTGGAGGGCATTATGGGCCAAGGAAAACCGCCACAAAGTTCATCAGTCAGGATTCTACTTGCAGACGATCTACAAGGACGCAATAACTTTCTGTAAGTATCAGCAAAAGGGACGAGATGCCTATGACTACCTATCTGGTGGGAGAAATCTTCGACGTCTGGGGTATAGACTTTATGGGACCATTCCCAAGGTCATAAGGGAATGACTACATACTGGTTGCAGTCGATTATGTCTCGAAGTGGGTGGAGGCACAGGCCACAAGAACAAATGATGCACTAGTGGGGCTGAAGTTTCTCAAGGAGAACATATTTGCCATATATGGAACACCGAAGACGATCATCAGCGATGGAGGTACGCATTTTTGCAACAAGCTATTCGTAGACTGTATGCGCAAGTTTCACCTTAGGCACATGATAGCAACTCTATATCATCCGCAAACATCTGTGCAAGTGGAGGTGAGCAACAGACAGATCAAGGCTATATTGGAGAGAGTGGTTAAGCCGAGTAGGAAGGATTGGTCTCGTGCCTTACTGAACGCTCTGTGGGTATATCGAACAACATATAAAACAGTGTTGGGAGCACGTCCATACAGGATTGTATTCAGGAAGACATGCCACCTACCTTTTGAAGTGGAGCACATGGCATGGTGGGCCATTAAGACTCTAAACTACGACCTGGATGCAAGCGGGAAGAAGAGATTACTGGATCTCAACGAGCTGACTGAAATCCGGAATCAGGCATATGCCAACTCGAAGATATACAAGGAGAAGACAAAGGCTTACCATGACAAGCACATCAGGAACAAGCAGATCGAGGAAGGGCAGGAAGTGTTGATGTACAACTCTCGTCTAAAATGGTTCCCAGGCAAGTTGAGGAACAAGTGGAAAGGACCGTACAAATTCCTGAAGGTGTATTCGTATGGAACGATCCAGTTGCTAGACTACAAGACGAAGGGGATTTTGAAGGTGAACGGGCACAGAGTTAAACCCTACATCTCGGGAGATCAACAACACACCAACCAAACGGAGACGTACAGGTTGGACTTGCTGAAGCTCGATGCATAGTCGGGCAACGAGTGTAAACGAGCGCTTGTTGGGAGGCAACCCAATGTTTTGTAAGTATTTACGCTTATTGCATTTCACGTAGTTTGCATGCATTTCACGTTTTTCAAAATTTTTCGCACAAGTAGGTCATTTGCATTAGTTATCATTTCCTTAGAAAGTTTCTTTTTGGAATTAACAAAATAAAATTGAAAAAACAAAATAAAACGAGAAAAATTTCGAACAAGGAAAAAACTGAAAAACAGAACCCTAACTGCTGCCGCTAGGGGACCGGAGTCAGTGCTTCTGCGGTCGCTAGGCAACCGCAGTAGCCTCATTCTGCGAGATTTCTTGTCTTTCTGGTTTTTGGAAATTTTCCTTTCACTTGTTTTTCGGTTTTGGAAAGCTTTTGCTCGATTTTCCTTCAATTGTCAGCACTCTAAGCTTATTTATATGCATCTTTACCTTCTCTAAACTCATAAATTCACAAGCACAAAAGCATTGCATTCTAGAGTAAGCATTCTTACTTACTTTTCTCTCAAGAATTCAAGTTCTTTGGCAATTCAAGGTACGATTCTTCAACTCTACTCTTCTCACTACTTCTACTCGCTTGATTTATGATTATGTATACGTAATGCATGAGTTGATACATACACATTGAGCATGGAAGGTCGGGAGATTGCATTAATGACAATATGCATGTTCTAATGATTAACTATGCTACGCTTAATCTATCATTCTCATCCGTTGGTATGCATGTTTTAATTTTCCAGCGATGATATGACTTTTTGAGGTTCTCAAAGCATGCTATTTCTACCTACCTTGTCTCGATTAGGTTTGGGGGAGATGTGAACTAATCTTTAAAATTTTCATCACCATTCTTAGGAACAGTGCAAAGAAACTCATTGTAGGTGGAGTTGGAAGAGGCAAGTCTTTGGAAGCTTTGAGGAGGATGGAACGTGGTGAAAGTAGCAAGACTAGGGAAGAAGGATCATCGCATATGTTGGAAGAGGCACACAAGCTAGAGAATCACTACCAAACTTTGTCTCGTAACTTTGATGCTTCCTTGGCAAGAATTGAAGACCATGAGAAGAAGAACAAGGAGAAGTATCCACATACCTACTATGAGATTTTGATAATGGATCACGAAGGTTGGTATCGTTGGGAGAGGAAAAGGTTGAAAGATGAGCATGAGGAGGCTCTAGCAAAGTTGGAGGAAGAACTCTTGCAAACAAAAGAGAAAATAAGGAAAGAAAGAGATAAATCACTCTTAAGAGCTAGGAAGGAGATCGAGGAAGAATTGAGGAGAGCTCGCGATCTTTTCTACGAAGAGGAGTTTGGAGGGAAAAGAAAAGGTGACTTCAACACATATGAAGAAGGAGAACCATCTTTCCGACCACGGGTGAGGCTTAATGCAAGAAAGACTACTGAAGGGTGTAGACTAAGTCACGTTCTCGCAGTGAAGAAAAAGCAAATCGTCGAGGAAAAGTTGAGCTCGATGAGGGAGCAAGCTAACTTTGTTGATCTCACTGATGGAGAACCTGACCATACTCATAAAAACAAAAGACCATGTGTTAACTGGAATGCCTTTGAAGAAAAAGTGCAGGGACTTGAAAAGTAGGAACCAGGGGAGCAAGAGAAGCCACAGCGCAGGGTCATTCACATGAATGGTTTTGAATATGAGGAGGAAGATCCGGAAGAAGCTAGTAAATCCTATACGCCTGAGCACGACTCCTATGTTTCAGATTATGAAGAGACGGAGTGATCTACCAAGGAGCGGCCACCATACCTGACAGGGAAGTTTTCTCGTTACCATTACTTTCTTTATTACTGTTTTGTGCTAAGGGACTAGCACAAGCGTAGGTTTGGGGGAGGGTAACGGTAACTCGAAATTCAAAATTTTTAGGGCCTTATTTTTTATATTTCCTTATTTTATGTACTTAGTTTCCAGTTGTCGCACTTTTATTTCTTTGGATGATTACCGAGCTGTGACGCGTTATTTATTTACCAAGCTTTGACTCGAAGTTTATTCAAGCCTATTTAATATTTAAGTCTTTTATTGTTTTGATTGAATTCCTCTCATTTACTTACGTCGATTGTTCAGGAACCCATGTTCTCATCAGCAAGAGATATTCATCTTACATTTTGATCCGAGACACTTTACATGCACCTACTTATGAGTTTTTGCCAGGTAACACAAAGATAAAGAGACAGTCTTAGAATACTTTCCCTTCCATATTCTCTTGATTCACTTATATACGCTTTTTTAGAAGTCTTTCATGCTCTAAGTGAGTCTGCTTAGTTAGGAAGGGTTCTGGGAAGAAGTAAACCCTGTGAAACTAATAGGTTTGGGGAGGAGAAGTAGAAGGAAGTTATGGTTGCTCTGCTCTGTTTTGTTCCCTCTCTCTAAAATAAATGATGATGAAAAAGAAGTACTGAAAACATCAAGGTACCAAAAAAAAAAAAAAGAGAAAAGTACCATAAAAAGCAAAGGTACTAAAAGTCTCGGAGTGGTTCTATGGTCCTTGTGATCACCGTTTTCATGTTGGGCATGTTACATATACTACCCACATACTGGCGTGGCCCTTAAAGCTACATGTCCGTGAGGGTTGATGGCATGTATACCAAACCAGCACGTACAAAAGTGCGGAATTCGGTAAAACAGACACTGCAAAAAAATGGAGAGACTAAAAGAGCCCAATGAGGCCAACCAAAAGAGCCCAATGATGGCCAACCAAAAATATATGGGTCGAAACGACCGTAAAAAATTGTATGTGAAAGAGAGAGAGAGAGAGAGAGAGAGAGAGAGAGAGAGAGAGAGAGAGAGAGAGAGAGAGAGAGAGAGAGAGAGAGAGAGAGAGAGAGGAGCATCAAACTTTATTATTTTGAGAAGGAGGAGAAGAATGGATGAACATTTGACAGGGTAGAATTCATAAGGAGCATGGAGGACCTATATCTCAGCATTTAGCTTTACTTATGCGTATCGTACGTTAATCCTTTTTCTAGCCAAATCTCAGATTGCCTCAGAAGTCTGTGTATACGGTAAATTACTTTTTGAAGGGAAGCATGAGTTGCATGCCGTAAGGTTCTTATATGAATTATGATTGATCTTGTTATTTGGGAACCCGACGATACAGATCGATGTTCATTTTTTTTTCTGTTGGCTTCATGATCTCTGATGTCTGGCTTAGCTGTTAAACGGGGTTGATTTTGAAAAATTCATCCTGGGAAAGTTTTAAATTAAAATTTTGAGTTTAGCATCATTTCTTTGTCACTTTTTATCGTTTTTGTCTTGCTCAAGGATGAGCAAGAAACTGGTTTGGGGGTGTCATGTGACAACGAAATGTGCGATATAACATGTTTTTAAACCCTTGTTTTTTGCCGTAGATTCAATATTTATATTGTTTCATGGTCAATTACCAACTTCGCGTGTTTTCTATAGGTCATGCTCGCGGTTTTGAGGATTTTCACGATTTTGGGCATCAAAACAGCATAATTGTGCCAAATCGGGACAAGGAAGCAAATACACCGGGTTGACCGTTAGACGGAGTTCGTGGAGTCAAAACATGTCATGCGACCTGCCAGTGCGAAGATAATTGAAGATGCTACAACTTTGAAGAAGACAACATTTCGAGGAAACGAAGTTACGAAACCCGAAATTGTTGGGGGTAACCAAGCACGGATTTTATCCAATACAATTACTACACTAAATAGTTTATCTCGGACAGATGAGTAATTGATGGTTTGTATATAACTGCAGTCTACATAGTATATCAAAATTGAGACATGACTGTACAATTAAAGTCAAAGAACACCAAACTTGACTAATCACGTTAGACAAATGGCACACCAAACTTGAAGATATGATGACGACCTATTGGAAAGGGTATATCTCCGAGCAGAAGATGGAGGAATAGTTCGCCTAAAAGACTTACCTTTTCCAGGAAGGCTCACGAATGATGTAAAGAAGGCTGCAAAGATGAAGGCTAAAGGAAACCTGGAGAACCAATCTATTCCGGTACCAATGCCCAATCTGTTTACTTTATACCCATCCGACTACATGGCAGCTATCAGAGACTTCCATAACCAGAAGAAAGCGTACGTTGGAGTGGCATGGAGAGAAGGATCAGATATCATCAGGAGAGGAATAGGAGATCCGGGACAGTTCATCATCACGATTGGAGCGAAGGGCAAAAAGGTAAATTGCATGATTGACCTGGGAGCCAACGTAAATCTTATGTTATTGGCTAAAGCAAGGGAGCTAGGGATTGAAGACGAGATAGAACCATGTGGAACTAGCATCCAGCTGGCCGACAACTCGATAAAGAAATGTGCTAGGGAAATCAGAGGTTTACCTGTGGAGATCGGAGGTATAAGGTTAAAGCTAGACATCCTGGTGATGGATATGGAAGGAAGCGTGATGAGATCTAAGACGCTTATTGGACGACCAGCCCTACATCAGATGGAAGCCGTTGTGGACACAGGAGAGAAGACCTATTCATTGATCATGGAAGGGGAGAAGAAGCGTTTCAATTCTAAAGGTGAACTTCTAGAAGAAGGAAAGAGGATAGAGAGAGAGGATATTGGGAAAGTGCAGATGATTTCCACCTTGGAGACGAAGTCGAGTTTGGATATCTGATGCCAGATCTGATAGAGGAGGATGAAGAAGACTTTGACATAGAATAGTATGAGAGGCTCGATCAACTATATGCTGTGGAAATAATGAAAAACAGGAGAAGGACGAACCCCCAGCATTTTGATTGGAGGAGGTGCTGCGGTCAAAACCGGAACTCAAACCGCTACCAGCAGACCGCAAGTACGTTTTCTTATCTGACGACGAGTTCTTTCCTATCATTATATCTTCATCTTTGACTAAGAATCAAGAAGAGAAGTTAGTAGAGGTGTTGAAGAAGTATAAGGAAGCAATAGGATGGGATATAACCGACATCAAGGGTATCAGCCCCGTAAGGTGCAAGCATAATATTGCCTGGTTGATCTCCTTTTTTCACCTTTGGCTCAAAATCTCTAATTCCTACCACTAAAAAACTAAATACGAAGACTCACAAAGACCGCTAAAAAGGACCAAATGAGACTCTAAATTATCGTCTCATCAAACTCCCTAAATCGAACCTTTGCTCGCCCTCGAGCAAACAAACAACCTAAACACAAACTATACTTGAAACCATGAAGACAAACAAAGAGTCAAGGTCCCAAGCGACCGAATCCACCCTTGTAAATAGTAAGTCCGCGAGATGCAAAAATTTTGTTTTCAAACTAACTTTTGCAAAACAGTATACAAAAAATCAAACACAATCGTTTCTCAGATAAATAGCACTTAAGTTTAGCTCGCTAATCCCTCACAGGTAAATGCAGTGTATCTCTCACTCTCTTGGAAGTATCCAAATGGGGTATAAGCTCAAATAGAAAACTGGGATGGTGAATTGTGTCACAAAGGTGCCTAAACTTTCTTATGCTATAGTACTCGTCTCATTAGATCGAAAGGGACTTAACAGGAGACTCATTTTTTCAGAAAAACAAAAGCTGAAATTGCTCCCCTTAATCGTGTCAAACAACTCAATTTTAATCAATTTCTTCACTATATATTCAGTGCATGGCCTCATTGGGATCTTTTAATCTCAATTTTTTGATAGGTGTCTATTTTACCGATAGCCTGCACTTTTGTGCGTGTCAGTTTGGTTATGTAGCCTTCCAGCCACGCCGTTATATGGTAGTATTTGGACACGCCTAACACAGCTAACGGTGATCAACTAAGACCATAGATCCACCCCGAGACTCAAATTAAAAAGCTTAGGGAGCAGTAAACAGACTTTTCAGCAATAAGGCGAGATAGTTCAGAGTACTCGCAAGATAACAATTCTCTCCCCAAACCTGTTCCTTGGAGCAGGGGGAAGAGTTTTAAAAGATGAAGCATGTCGTTCGTCATCCCTAACAAGACTGAGTACACATAAGTATGAAAAGGCATAAGCAATTCGTAAAAAACTTGCACAACCCAGAAATCACACAATGCATTTGCCGGTACAAGATTTTTTCATCGGCTCTGAGGCTTCTCACAGGCTTTTGGACTAAAGTGCTATACAAACTTGCTATTTAAAAGAGAAACGACTTTGCAGGATTTAAAATCCACTATCTTACTTCCAGCTAGTCATTAAACAAAACGTAAGCAGCAGGTGGATTTATCATCTACAATGGATGTTCGACTTGGTAAAAGACTCCGACTCACCACAAAGGTACTGAAGGAAAAATAACTAGACAAAAACTGACGAAGAAAACTGTAACATAGAAAAGGTGGCTATCCTACCACGACAGTCACATAACAAACAAAGTGGCTGACATACCACTTGAATAGAGTACATGAAAAATTAAAAACAGAGTACGAAATAGGGTACAAATGTCAAAAATAAAGTACAAAAGATGAGACAACTTGAGCTAAATATACAGTCGACATCCTCCCCAAACCTACACAAGTGCTAGTCCCTAGCAATGAAAAAGTGTAAGAAAGCGACTGTAAAGAGTGACCAACCATAGTGTTGTCTCGGCTGGCAGGATCAAGTGGATCCAGAAGGGCCACCACCAAAATGCTGTGTCCAGAAATCCTGCTGCTCCTTCCACAGTGCCTCTTGCGTCGCTAGGCGCTCAATCTCGCATTATTCTCGGGCCTATGCACGCCTATCTCTCTCCTCCTGCCGCTGGTAGTGCACCTCAATGCGGGAGTACTTGTCCTCGACCCTGGCATAGTGTGGTCCTGCCCAATCCTGGAACTGTGCCGTCATCTGCTCAAAGTAGGCAGAGAAATCAATGGGGCCAGTCTGCACAGGTGCAGTGCCCTCAGCTTCCCTAGCAACAGGGATGGGATGTATGCCAAGGATGACTCTAGCGCTGGCGGAGTTCAAGGAACCCTTGGGTTTGTCAGTGCGCTGGATCCCAGGTACCCATTAGGATTGGCATATACTGGTGATGAGGTAAGGAAAACCGAGGAGACTCCCCTTAACCTTCCGGGACAGAACCTCAGCAAGAATGATATCTGGGGCATCAACAAACTGCCCGATCATGATAGCTCGGATACGGCGGGCAGTGGGAGGGGTCAGGGTGTTGAAATATTAGTTGGGGGTCACATTGTACTGGATCAGATGTTGCCAGGGCGATCCTCTAGCTTGAGAGAGTGTGTGGTAATGGTGGTTTTGGTCCTGTGGTCCTCTAGGTCGAGATCAGGTAGGATTACGAACTCGACCAAGTCCCTCTCAAACTGCCTGTTGTGCAGATTGTCACCCCAATGGCAATAACGGTCGTCCTCTGACTGGTAGCTTGGACTGAAGGAAGCCTTGGATACTATCCCTGGAAAACGGAATCCGGACCCCTCAGATTGTCATTACCCTGTCCGACAAGTCGTAGAGACTGATGTAGAAGTCCCGAACCAGCTCCGGGTCATATGGCAGCTGCTTTCCAAAAATCTTTTCCCAACCTAAATACCTGATCCGTGTACACATCTTGGCGTAGACCGCATCCTCTAGCTCCTCGAGACCCAGCTCCCTTTCGAGCCAAGCCTTCCGGGGCTCCTTGAAGTTCGCTTCCATGAACGCCCTGCCATTCATCGACATGTAATGGTATTCATCCTCTGGCCCTCACTGTTCAGCCACACTGCTGCTGCCCTCACCTCTCTCGCGTTTGCTACCTGTTGGTCTGCTAGACATGATGCCTGCGAGAGAGGTGTTAGTGGACAGAATAATGGGGGTAGCAAGAATACTACCTCCCCAACACAATATAAGATCAACTGTCAGAAACAGCAAAAAATAGGGGAAGGGTGAAAAATACCCAAACCAGTACAAAATTACATATCAAATCTGAAAGCCAATTCAACAAGTTCACAACCATAGTGATAGTCGCATGCAACGCAAAGGAGGAACAAATAGGCATAATTTGGGGAAAAACAGAGTAGGAAGCAATAAGTAATGAATCAATGCATTAATCATAAACAACCCACAACACTAATCAATCAAGAACAAATGGCGATCAACACATAGTTCAAGCGAAAACTCGAATTTAAAGGAAGAAAGAAGTTTCAAGCCAAATTACCTTTTGAATCTTAGAGAATTGATGGATAACACACAAAATTGATGCAAGAAACGAAGAGTGGAGCAAAAATCCATTGATTTGCAGCAAGAATGGGGGAATTTCGTGGAGAATTGAGAGATATAGAATTTTGAGTGAAGGAGAAGAAAAAACGAAGAAGAGAGAATGGAAGAGGAATGAGCGGGGAAGAAGAAGAAAAGAAAAGAAAGGTTTTAAAAAACCTAGCTCGCCGCGGCGAGCAAAAAGTCCCGCCGCGGCGAGTTTTTACGAGAGCAACACTGGAAAGTGGAAGACCACCTTGCCGCGGCGAGGGAAAAAAATCCGCAATTTTTTTCTTTGCCCCTATGCAATCTCGCGTCGCGAAATTGAAACTCCATGCCTCGGCTTAGAGTTTCACGAGTTTCCTCATGTGGGTACAAAGGTTCCCCTCCACTAAACATAAATAAATAACAAATCAAAAGCAGTAAAAGCACACAGATTGTCTAAAGTCATCAATAAATTGTCTCAACGGTATGAAAGACAATGCAAAAGTATAGAGTGCAAGAAAATGAAATTGCCTAATGTGCAAGGAAATAAAAGTGTATTTGTTTTAAGTCGTTAGCTCGACTTTCCTAGGTGAAAGTCAATGGTGTTTGATCTTCCCGGTCTTCTCAGCTCCTTTACTTCCCTTTGAATTAGAGTAGGTGTAGAGGGGACCGGTGTGTGCACCTATATAGTTCCTGGTTTCAACCTGCAGGGGTGAGTATGGTGTAGTGGTGGCTTGCAACTCACGTTGCTTGCCATGCACCTCTATGGTGCAGGTACGAGCGTGGAAGTTGACAATCATTCGAGTGGTTTTGATGAACAGTCGCCCAAGCAGCAACATATCCTTCTCCATCTCCTTGCCTTTAATCCGTGTCGACTCCACAACCACGAAATCAGCAATAAAAGTGTCCCCATCCAATGTTACCGGGACATCCTCAATAACCCCCATGCACCTACTTCCCGTTCCATTGGCCAACGTGACGAAGCATTTCCTGGGTTCCAAACCCTTCAAATCGAGCTCCTCATAGGTCGCAAAAGTCATCACATTAAATGTTTCCCCAGTGTCTACGGTGCCAGTTACCTCAGAAGAATTTCCTATCCCAACTACCAAGTCGAAACTGTTGGCAACACTGATGCTCTTATCTGCTTTCTGGATCACTCCAGTAGTGGGACTTACCTCAAGGACAACCAGTTTTGCACTCGCCTCCTCTACTGGAGTCGCAAGAATGGGTGTTACTACATCCTTTTCCTATACCTCAACCTTCTCCTGTGGTCTAGCTACCTGTGGTACCTCAACCGGGGCTACCGCTTTGTTCCGATTGCAGGTACAAGTAGTCAGAACTGTCTTCACTCTTCCTGGCTTGTCAAAAGATACCTCCACAGCAAGAACCCTATCGGTTTCTATAGTATCCGGAAGCTTACCCCGTTCCCTCTGCTGAAGATGCCCAACCAAGTCACCCAAAGTCTTCTCAAGACGCCTCTGGGACTGCTCAATACTGTCAAACCTCTGGTCATTCTTGCTCTGATTCTTTTGTGCCTCTGCCCAAAACCTTTCTGACCACTCCGTGTGATTACGGATTTCCTGATCGGCGCTACCTTGCACTCTCATAGGCTGAACCTGAGTTTGTTGAACCAAGCTTGCTGGACTGGAACCCGCTGGACTGGGAACAGTGGCTCCTGTGGCGCATTCTCATAGAAATTGTTGCCATAGCTCAGGTTGGCATGGTTGGGGTTAAAGTTTTTGATCCTAGGCCCTCCTGTGTAACCTCCTTGATTACCTCTGTAGTTCCCTTGCTGTCTAGTCTGTACCCAGTCGACTACCTCAGGAGTCATTTTCTCATTCATAATCTCGGGAAGCCTACACATGCTGGCTCCATGCCCAAAATTATCACACAAATTGCACCTCTCACTTACCTGTGACACCGGTGCGGAGACATTGCCAAGCATCCTCATCTCCTTAATCTGTTCGGCCAAGTCGCAAGTACTAGGTCCCGATGTTTCTTCCACAGATTTTACCTCGGCTCTGCTGGATCTTCCACGCGTTCCCTTAAGTTGAGAGATAGCAGACAGTTTCTCGAAGGCCTTGATAAGCTCAAATTATACTCTAAATAACTTAAGAGAATAAGTTGTAGTTGTAGACTATGCATAACTCGGTATCGTTCTCTAGGGAATTAATCAGGCTACCATAACGAGTGAGAGTAAACAGTTTGTTTGTAGGTAACAAATTGATTGATGGTTTTTTATACTTCTAACTAGATTGACTAAAGCTAAGATTACGATCAACAATGAGAGAAAGATGAATACAGTAGCAAGATCCAATTATGCTAATTCAAACTAGGGAAAACACTCATATTTGTCACACGGTTGTTGTACAGTAACTCAATCAATTCGATTCAACCAATTGTTCTTAGAATATATTATACGGGAGAAATCGTGAGCGTCAATTCACGATCCTTAAACATGAACAATTTAGAGAATTTAATACGAACTTATCGAATTGAAGGTTTTTACGAAGATTTTATACGAGACTAACCTATATGAGTGATTTGATAAACCCTAGAACGAATATGCATAATCTTCACATACTACTGTATTCAAAGGTGTTTAGCTACTCATACTAGATAATTGCATACAGAGATTCATGGTAATAATCATACGAAACATAGATGAGAAACTCACATGCAATAACATATAATCCAATCGATAAAGATAAAGAACGAATTGTAAAGAAGAAAGCAATAGAGAAATCAATACCAATAATCCTGATAAGTAAAATCAATGAATAACCAAGCTCTAAAGATGTCTCAATGTCAATGTCTAAATCTAGGAGCTCTCCTATGCATATCTAGGGTAAAAGGAGTTATGTCTGAAGTTATGGTGAAAGAAATCTATTTAAAGGAGAAAAGACGAGTAGAATCCTAGCAGAATTCGACCAAAAAATCGCCCTGCAAATATGCTCTCAGGAACTCTCGCCGCGGCGCGCCTAAATGTCTCGTCGCGGCGAAGATGCTTTCTGACAGTTAACTTGCGATGTCTGTATATTTTTCTTCAGGAATAATTTGGCTACGATTTGCACAAATGTTGTAGCCCTTTGAATTATCTTTCATGGCCACCGAAATCAGGTAAATCGGACTTCATATGAGAGAGTTATGTCCAAATTGGCTAGACTGCTCCGTAAATCATAACTTTTGCAAGTCACGCTAAAACACCTCTCAATTCTTTGTCCGATCTCCGAATCCACTTCCGTCTTCGCACAATTACTCTTCATTCAGAGATCTATAACCAATGTCTTCACTCCGATTTTCACCTTCGGGACCAAATAACACAAAAAATCCTACAAAACAAAAAAAAAGTACCAAAACATAAAAACGTACAAAAACACTATAAAACTAAGGTCAAAGACTAACAAAAGACCGCTAAACAGGACCAAATGAGACGTTAGAATATTGTCTCATCAAGCCTCATTCAAAGCAGTTGTTGATGCTATAACTATGGTTCCATTAACCGTCATATCCACCACGTTCTACGCCTCCCAGTCCAATCCCTCATAAAACTTGCAACACAAATCCATCTCACTCATCCTGTAGTGAGGGCACTGAGAAAGCAGGTTCAGGAACCGTTCCCTAGCCTCATAGAAACTCTGATCGCTCATCTGCATGAACTTCTCTATATGGGTTCGAAGCTGCCTAGTCTTCTATGTAGGGTAGAACTTGTTCATAAATGCCTTGTAAAGCTCATCCCAAGTCCGCAAAGACCCTTCCTGCTGGTTCAGAAGCCAGCTCTTAGCCTTATCCTGCATGCACATAGGGAAAACCTTCTTCCTCACTTCCTCATCAGAAATAGTGATCCCCCCTACAGTAAGCGGAATCTTAGCAATCAGTGCTTCGAACTCCTTTAGGAACCTGATCACGTCTTCATTAGCCATCCCATAGGACTTGGGTAGGTCTTGGAAGTGATAAGCCTTAATCTCCATGTTCCTGGCCTCATTAGAAAGAACAACTGCCGACTTCCCGGCCTTAATCTCACCAGGCTGCATGTAGGTTCCATAGGTGATCTCTGGCACCTCAGCAATTGGTTGGTTATTCTCTCCTTTTCCTGCCATTGTGATTGCTGCTAAGTTCTGTCTTCTAAGACGACGAACTTGTCTATCGATCTCGTTCACTGGAGTTTGCAAAGGTGTTTCTTGTGATCTCCTTCCAAGCATAAACCTGTAGTGAAATCTACACAATCAAAAACCTCGAAGAATCTTAGTTTCCGTTAGTGCGATAAACAAAAGTTTGAAAAACAAACAAATAAAAATTCACAATCAACCGCTAGAATAGGAATTGATTCCCCGGCAGCAGCAGCAGCAGCGCCAAATTTGATGTGCTCAAATTAATACTTGGAAAACAAGTAGTAAGCAGTTGTTGTAGACAGACAATGCTAACCACATAATCGTTCGCTAAGGAACCAATTAAGCTACCAAGCAGTAGAAAGCAAACAGTCACTTGTGAAAACAGATTGATTTGTTTGGTTTTGATTACTTCTAATACCTAGAAAACAGAAAAGTAGATAAACGGTTTTTTGACAAAGAGAGAAGAGAACATAGCATTTATGATCGAGTAATGCCAATTCGCTCTACGGAAATCATTCATACTTGTCACACGGTTGGTGTACATAAATCAATCAATCCAATTCAACCAATTGTTGTTTGCGAGTTTTGAACTAGAGAAATCGTGGGTCGTCAATCCACGATCCTTAACCGAAAATGATTTTGAGAATCTAGAACTAGCTTATTAGATTGAAGTTTTTTATGAAGATTTTGAACTAGACGAACCTATATGAATGAATCCTAACCCTTGAAACGAATACGCAGAACCGTCACATAACTACCGTGTTCGGAGTGGTTTAGCTACTCATGGTAGAAGCAAAGATAAAAGACTTCAAGGTATTGAATATGATAAACATAGACATGTCGATAATCGCATGCAAGATCATAAAATTCGATAAGCAATAACAAACACGAATTGAGATAAACAATAGAGAATTATCAGATATTACCAGGAGTTCGATATCGATGATTCAACAAGGTGAAAACCAAGCTCCAAGAATGTAACAATGTCAAAGTATGAATATTGGAGCTTTTCTCAAAACTAGGTTAAAAGAGAGTATGAGGGAAGAAGTCCCAATTCTAAACTAATAAGGAAAAACGAATTCTGGATCTGCCCGTCTCGCCGCGGCAGGCGATTTGCCTCGCCACGGCGAGTCTTCTGTTGCCTCAAAGTATATAGATTCCCATAATCTCGCCACGGCGAGCCTCTTCAACAGTCCCAGTGCTAGCCTCATAA
The DNA here is from genome assembly GCA_026545765.1 of Plantago major. NCBI lineage: Eukaryota > Viridiplantae > Streptophyta > Magnoliopsida > Lamiales > Plantaginaceae > Plantago > Plantago major. The sequence goes on from CM048839.1 coordinate 93,230,477, forward strand.
AATTTCGCCGCGATAAGTCTAGTTGATCTCCTTTTTTTCACCTTTGGCTCAAAATCACTAATTCCTACAAAATAAAACCAAAACACCAAAGCATAAAAATGTACAAAAAAAAAATACTAAAAAACTAAAGACGAAGACTCATGATGAGTCGGTTTTACACTATCTCATTTGGTCTTTTTTACCATCTTATTGCCATCCTTGAGTTTAGTTTTATTAGTTTCCCTAGAGTATTTTTACTTGTTTTTTCTTCTTTGTGTGTTTTGTAGGTATTTGGCTAAACCGCGCTAATTGAAGGCGAAATGGTGTATTTTATGTACATCTACAAGATATGGAGTTCCGATGCCTCGTATGGATGCTAGAAGTGGAGCGGGAAGGCCAAAATACCAATAATTGGTGCCAAAAGGAGTCAAAAGGGCAAAACGGTCGTTCCAGGAAGAACTGGCGACGCCAGTTGCACTCGAAGTTGCAATCGGCGATGCGATGTTCTTAATCCGCCATTACTTCGAAAGTGCAATGGCGACGCTTTTTCTCGGTGACTCAGCTGGTAAACCGCATCCGCCAGTTACTTGTTTTGCGGGTTTTCTGCGATTTCATCTCCTAATTCATCGAGACTTCGTCTTTTCTACTTTCTATTAGTTTTGAAGAGACACAATTAGTTTTATTATCACCTATTGTCAATTTTTCATACTTTTGCTCTCGAACTGACCTAATGTTCAAGGCAATTACCTATCTAGGTAATTGAACCGATTTCTTCTTGTAATCCGACGATTGTCAATTGATTGGGAGCGTTATCTATATACTCTTGGCATCGGTTCGATTCAGGTTCTCAATTCTACATAGGGTTTATGTCACGAAGGGTAACAATTGTATCACCGTTCGAATCTTTGATTTTAGTATTAGATTATGTTTATTGCTTGTTTATTTACGATATTGATTATGTGTTCGCATGTCATGAGTAGCTAAACACCCTGATTATGGGGTGCTGACAGATTCAATGCCTGCTAGTTAGGGTTCATGTGATTATATACATAAGATACGATTTACATTGAGCTTTTTAGATTAATTGAGTATCCAATATTTTGTTTGATGTGCGGTACGTCAAAATCACTATTAGATTAAGCATTTGTTTATTTACAACACGACGTTTTCCTCTTGCTTTATCTATCAGTTAGTTGCGAACAGTAATATTTGGATTAGCTTAATTAATTGTAGCTTAGTGGAATTGACGCCTCCACTAATGCTATCTGTTTTTTAGAACCAAGTAAGTGACAAATTGAGTAAATCATCTTCGTTACAATCGCATGTTTCCTTCTAGCTAGCTTGTTTTCTGTCACCACACCATAATTCTCCTCATCCTCATTCATATCAATCTATTTAAGTTTAAATCTGTTTTCTAGTTTGTCTGCAAAGTAGTCTACTTTCACGTAGTTAATCAATCTACTGCCGAAGCAAAAACAACTCCTTATTGCTTTTCGTACTGTGTTATTATTCGTAAATCGAGCTCAGCTTAGTTAAGTCCTTCGAGACCGACCTCGGGGTTAACTTCACTGCACTACAAGTTTTCATAGTGTTGAGAATTTAACTCTTAGCTCTTAAACAAATATTAAAACTTTGATTTTGGCAGATCAAGTTTTTGGCGCAGCTGCCGGGGACTTGACTCCTTTGTTAAGTTTGTGAATTCTAATTGCAATATTTTTGTTATTTCTTTTTTCCAGTTATTATTTTTTTTTATCTTTTCCCCTTGTTAATTTTGTGTTTTTTGTCTTGAGTGCTTGTTTTAACTAACGGGTGCTTACGTTTGTGTAGTTCTGCTGTTGTGTCTGTCTTGTAGCACAAGGTTGCAGATATGGCTACAGTGGAGCAACCTTCAATGTACACACTCCTTCTACCTGTGCAGGGTGCCTGTCGCCCAGCCATAGTTATGCCATCTAATGTGCGGGGTCTCGAGGTTAAGGGGCATTTCCTCTAACAACTTCCGAGATTCTATGGAGTCGAGAATGTGGACGTCATGGGTTTCTTCAGAGAAATTAAGCATTTCATCTCTGGATTGGAGAAACTCGAAGGGGTTAAGGATGATTTAAGGCTCAGGATCTTCCCTATGTGTCTCTTTGGCAAGGCACGAACTTGGATGAACGGTCTGGAAGAAGGAAGCATCACTTTCTAGACATTTATGGGCAAATACTATCCTCTGTGGATGACTTCGAGCTTCAGAGCACAGATTAGTGAGCTTAGCCAGCGGAAAGGCGAGCCCTTCTACGAAGCGTGGGAGAGATTCCGCGAATTACAGCACCAGTGCCCCCATCACCATTTTAGTACTGCATATTTGAAACGGTTCTTCTTTGATGGCCTTGGTGAGTCTTCACAAGTACTAGTAGATATGGCGTGTGGAGGATGGATGGGAGAGACCACCGCTGCTGAATTAAGTGCCGTATTCGAGAGGATAGCGAAAAGCTCAGAGCATAGGAGCAAGCGTGCTAAGCTGAGTGGCTCTGATCGCCCGGGACACCGCCTTCCTGAGCCACAACTCCCAGAAGGATTTTTGGAGGAGCTGAGGGGGTTTGTGAAAAGTTGTCATGCTGCCATACGACAGTCATCGATGATACATACAGCTACCGCTGAAAGGATGGATGCACTAGATGCCACAGTCCAAAGATTGGAAAGGGACAACGACCAGATCAAAGGTACACTTCAATAGCTGGTAGAGAAGAGCCATGGAAGAGAAGGGGGTAAATTCCTTAGTATTTCTGAGAAAGCTATGGCCATCAAGGTAATTAATGAGGTACAAGTTGAGGTGACTGTTTCGGAGAATGAGACCCGTGTTGAGGTTTCAAAACAGGTTTGTCCAGCTTGCAAGTGTGCTTCGATTCCAACCGCCAGTGAGGTAGAAGTAGAAGAGACAGCGACTCCCATTATTTCCGTTGAGGAGGCAGTCCCTACACAAGGTGAAGATCCACCGGCTGTATTAAGCACTCCAGAGGTCAGAGTTGCAGAGACCCCTGGGCATGAAGAAGAAGTAGAGAAACCTCTCAGTCAGAAAAGCTTTAACATCATAGTCGGGATGGGAAACTCAAAAGTCATCGGGACTTTAGACACGAGAGCCACATGTAATCTGATCCCATACAGTCTGTTTAAGCGATGTGGCTTTACAGGTCTACACGAGATGAAGTCTAGAGTTCTAATGGCGGATGGGTCTACTAGAAGGCCAGTGGGATTGGCAACGGGTGTCACAGTTAAATTGAATGGTGAGCCTGTTATCACCAACTTTGTCGTATTGAAAGATATCCGTGAAGATCAGAAAAAGGTGCCCGATACAATCCTTCTCAGCTGGCCATTTTTGCTTGCCTCGAAGATGGACATTAGCATTTTCGAACGCAAAGCTACATATGAGGTGAATGGTAAGGTCGGAGAGGTGAAGGCATTAGATTATTTGCCTTTGGATTTCATTTACAAGGATTACACTGCGGGGTTTGTGGGACCCCTTTATGTTTCTCCTAATGTGCAGGCACAGGTAAGATCAATCATGGGGAAATCTAGTACCCACCATCATCATGCCAACTAGAGGGGAGTACACTTTCAGCTTCCTTTCTTTCTAGACTATTCGCTGGGGATCATCTCTAGTCTAGGATTGGGGAGGGAGGTAGCTTTCGTTTGCTTTATTTATTAGTCGTGTCTATGTGTCTTTTCTCGTGTATTTTTTCTTTCCTTGTGTGTGTGATTTTCTATTGAGTCTAAGTCTGTCTCCCAAGTCGAGCGTCTATTGCATGTACTAAACATGTTAAATGCTTGAGTTTTGATTGATCCATGACTATTAGCAGTTTGCATGTTTTAAGTTTGCTAAGTTCGTTTCTCCTGTAAATAGAATGTTTGTTCTAGTTCTTAGTCCAAAACCGTGTGAGCATTCTTAGTAGCCGATGAAAAAATGAAAAATTTATACCGGCAATTTTGTTCTTATGTGATTTCTCGGGAAGTGCAAACTCCCTTGTTTGCACCTCATCATTCTCATGTGTACTCTGCGTAAGTTAAGTATAACGAACGGCATCTTTTCCATTCTTATTTGCTTATGCCAAACCCGTTCCAACAACAGGTTTGGGGAGGAGGTTTATGTGTACTGTATATGTTGATAATGACTGTGTTCGGCTTTTGTTCTCTCAGAAAAATATTACAATAAGTCTCGGAGTGTATCTATGGCACTTGTGCCACCGTTAGTCGTGTTGGGCATGTTTCAAATACTACCTACACACCGACGTGGTCCTAAAAAGCCATATGTCCGTGAGGGTTGGTGGCATGTATGCCAAACCAGCACGCAAAAAAGTGCGGACTTTCAGTAAAACAGACACTACCAAAAAATTGAGACAAATAAGCATATGGGTCATATATAAGATTGAAAAAAAAGGAGTATGCAAAAAATAAAAAAAATGAAAAAAGAGAGAACGATTGCCATTTCATAAGTCTACTGCTGATTGATTATAGAGTTGTGATAAAAGTCCCTTCTAACTTAACTGTTTGAGTACAACGCATGAGGTATTTGAGGCAATTTTGTGACGTAAGTCACCTTCCTTTTCTCTTTATATTCTTGAGTGATTACCCCTACTGGACACTTCCAGAAGTGTGAGAGATTAGTTGCATAGGATCCACTCGTGAGGGACTATCGGGTTAGACATAAGTTCTATTTACTCGGGAAACGAACTTTTTGGACTTGTGCATGTGATTCTGTGAATGTCAGTGTGATGTCAAACCTCTTGCATTTTTCGGTCTTATTAGTTGCAATCGTTGACTCTGTAGCTTGGGAGCTAGACTTTACTTTTGTGTCTATGTGTTTTTTGTTTTTCTAGGTTTTTTAGAGAGTCTGTTGCTTGAGGACAAGCAAGGGTTCGGTTTGGCGAGTTTGATGAGTCGGTTTTACACCGCTCATTTGGTCTTTTTTTACCATCTTATTGTCATCCTTGAGTTTAGTTTTATTAGTTTTCCTAGAGTATTTTTACTTGTTTTTTGATCTTTGGGTGTTTTGTAGGTATTTGGCTAAACCGCGTTAATTGAAGGCGAAATGGTGTATTTTACGTACATCTACAAGATATGAAATTCTGATGCCTCGTATGGATGCTAGAACTGGAGCGGGAAGGCCAAAATGCCAAGAATTGGAGCCAAAAGGAGACAAAAGGGTAAAACGGTCGTTCCAGGAAGAACTGGCGAGGCCATTTCTTGACTGGCATATGCCAGTTGCACTCGAAGTTGCAACTGGCGACGCTAGTTCTTGAACTGGCGTCCGCCAGTTGCTTGTTTTGCGGGTTTTCTGCGATTTCATCTCCTAATTCGTCGAGACTTCATCTTTTCTACTTTCTATTAGTTTTAAAGAGACACAATTAGTTTTATTATCATCTATTGTCAAGTTTTCATACTTTTTCTCTCAACCTAGACCAAATTTTCAAGGCAATACCTATCTAGGTAATTGAACCGATTTCTTCTTGTAATCCGACAATTGTCAAGTGATTGGCAGCGTTATCTACATACTCTTTGCATCGATTTGATTCAGGTTCTCAATTCTACCTAGGGTTTGTGACATGAAAGGTAACAATTGTATCACCATTCGAATCTTTAATTTTAGTATTAGATTATGTTTATTGCTTGTTTATTTACGATATTGATTATGTGTTCACATGTCATGAGTAGCTAAACACCCTGATTATGGGGTGGTGACAGGTTCAATGCTTGCTAGTTTGGGTTCATGTGATTATATACATAAGATGCAATTTACTTTGAGCTTTTTAGATTAATTGAGTATCCAATATTCTGTTTGTTGTGCGGTACGTCAAAATCACTATTAGATTAAGCATTTGTTTATTTACAACACAACGTTTTCGTCTTGCTTTATCTATCAGTTAGTTGCGAACAGTAATATTTGGAGTAGCTTAATTAATTGTAGCTTAGTGGAATTGACAACTCCACTAAAGCTATCTGTTTTCTAGAACCAAGTGACAACATGAGTAAATTGTCATTGTTACAATCGCATGTTTCCAGCTAGCTAGCTTGTTTTCTGTCACCACACCATAATTCTCCTCATTCATATCAATCTCGTTAAGTTTAAATTTGTTTTCTAGTTAGTCTGCAAAGTAGTCTACTTTCACGTAGTTAATCAATCTGTTGCCGAAGCAAAAACAATTCTTTATTGCTTTTTGTACTGTGTTATTATTCATAAACCGAGCTTAGCTTAGTTAAGTCCTTCGAGACCGACCTCGGGGTTAACTTCACTACACTACAAGTTTTCGTAGCGTTGAGAATTAACTCTTAGCTCTTAAACAAATATTAAAACTTTTATTTGACACATTGACTCGCAAAACCCGCTAAAAAGGACCAAATGAGACTAAATTATCATCTCATCATGAAGCATCCGAGGTGAGCTCTCTGTCTTTTAGATTAATTGTTGCTGGTTCGAAGTATCCGGATAGGCAAGATTACCCGGAGTCTTCACATGTGTAGGGTGTCATGACGGTTCACGAGACAACTACTCGGACGGTAGGCAATCTGCGTCCGCGTCGAATAGCCATCGAATCCGAACTCTCAGTAGAAATCCAAAACTTTCGTTGAAATTTAGGTTATAACACTAGGATTAATCCTAATCACATCCCTTTCGTCCCAGACCCGCAGGAGATCAACGTTGAGGAAGTGCACGACACTTCGGAGTGTCTCCCAGAGTTGGGCATGTTCGAGTCTAGTATGGAAGATACAGTCCAAGTTGTGGCTCCTCTTCAAACAGTCGCGGAGTTGGATTTGCCGTCCGAAGACGAGAAAGTTGAAAAAAGTCATGTGGAGGAAGAACAAGTGGAGAAAGGAGAAGAAGAGGAAAGTAAGGAAGAAGAAGAAGATGAGGATGACGATGAGGAGGAGGCTATTCCTCCATTGAAGCGAATCAAGCTTTCCGACCGTCCGAGCGCAAGTCGTCCGAGTGGAGAAAGCTCGGCCCAAGGATCGAGTCGGGCGCTTGGTACGCAACCGTCTGAGGGGAGCAAGAAAGGGGATGATGTGGTACGTATCAAGTATCCTCAGACTCGACTGCAAGTAACCCATCCGGACCCCCATGGTGAGTTGAACATGAACGATATTTTGCCAACATGTCCTTCGATCATCACGCTAGAGGAAGTGGGAGAGCTCCGGAGAAGGTATGAGATCCACGAGTCCGTGGAAATTTTGATCCCGGACAAGTCTCATGCGTTTTATAATCCACCTCCCGGATATATGTGTGTGTATGAGGCTTCGTTGCATTGTGGCTGGCGTCTTCCAGTGGCATCCGAGCTGTTGGATGTTTTGAAGGGGATCGAACTTAGTCCGCACCAGGTGATTCCGAACTCGCTCAGGAATCTTATGTGCTTCGGATTCCTTTGCAAGTACAAGGACATTCCGATCACATTTGATAATTTCCGCAAACTCTTCTCCATCATACCGAGCAAAACTCACTAGTATTTTTATACACTGGTGGTTCGGCAAGCCTACACTTTCTTCGAGGATCCGATCTCGTCAATAGGGATCAAGTGGTGGCAAAAGTACATCTTCGTCTGAGCAGCCTTGAAACCTGGGGAGTCCGAGGCCCAAAGAGTCAAATGGGACTTCAACAAAAAGTTCTTCCGGGGAAAGCTCCCGGACTGGAGGCCCACGGTGTGGAACATACCGTTGTGGATGCAAGCCCTCCACCGAAACCGGGAGCCTATGAAGTACTTCTTTCGGGGCTTGATTTGCCAACCACTTCCGTTCCTGGCAGGCCTTTCAGGGCCAAGATTTTGTGACGGGAAGGAAGATTTTAATAAGTGAAAGTGACCCGGATTGTTCCATTAGTCCGAGGCTTTAGCTTGTTTTCTTGTTTTATTGGTCTAACTTGTGTTGCTTCTGACTTGCATTATCAACTCCTCATTTTCTCATTATGTGACTCGGACTCAACTTGTATTTGTTTTGACCTTGCAGAGTTTTGGTTCGATTACATCATGTCGACAATGAGGGCACTTAAGAGGAAGCAGAATGCTACTCAGAAGAAGGAGATAGAAGAAAGCGTCCGGGACCAGCTAATCAAGACGTCCACTACACACCCTATGGATGAGCCTCGGAACGCTGCTACATTCCGAGCTGAGGATCTTCGAAGGGTAGCGGCTGGTGAAGGCAAGCAGACTATTCCCACCTCGGACAAGGGCAAAGTAGCCACTGGTAAAGGAGCAAAGAAGCCTCCGAGGGCTGTTCTGAAGGAAACCCTGGTGAGTGGGGCTAGTGCTCCGAGCGGACATAAATGCTCATCTGAAGGTCCAATCCACCCCCCCCCCCCCGGCCAAGAAGGGTAAGGGGACAATGGTGGAGGATTCGGACCTGGAGTCCGAGGTGAGTCGGTTAGCTTCAGTTCCGGAGCTGGAAAGGATTGTTGAACTTGCTGCTGCTCACCGGAAGGTATACTTCGTTTCGAATGCATTCCTCAATTTTTCAATATCTTGAAAGTGCTATCTTTTATTGATTCGGACTTTTCCATTTTTGTTCTTAGCTTACTGCTGCTGTCCGAGCTTGTTCTGAGGTGGCGGGTCGGAGGGCCACATTGGAAGTGGAATTGTCCATGTCCGAGGCGAACAAGGCCGTGGTTTATAAAGAGAAGTATAAGAAGACCCTCGTCTCGTTGACGGAAGCCAAGGCTGACAATGAAAAGCTGAAGAGTGCTATCCGAGCCTTGGAGACGGACATGGAGGCATATAGGGATGGCATGGACGATATCACTGCGGTCACTTGGAACTTCAAGGATTGCATTCTCAAGCATCTACTGATGATTTGAACTGAGGCTGTCTGGGACTATCTAAACTCGAACGCGCATAAGTTCCACTTGGATACCAAGTATGACTTGGCTCGTCAAGAAGGGTTCGATGCTGCAGTGGGCCAACTCCAAAAGAAGGGCCTTGTTCCGAAGGATTGCAACTTGGAGGATGAAGGGATCTCGGCTTTTAATGAACCGGACGGGTCTACCTTTGTCTCGGAGGATGTGGAGGACGATGTTCTGTTCAAGTCCGAGTTCGTGGAACTTGTGTGCGAGGAGAATGAGGAGTACAAGTACAATCACGGTGGTCCGTACATGCATTCTTTCATTCAGGAAGTCATGATGTTCCATGTCTTCGTGCTGTTCGAGGAGTATGCGGACCACAACCGTGCGTGGCTGAAGATCCCTAGTCCGGTGCTTGGTCATGCCCCAAACTTTGACTTGTACAAAGAATGCCCGGAGTTAATCCGGAGGAAAAGAGAGGAACGAGCCAAGAGGTTGTCCAAGCACAAGGCTTCTCAGCATGATGACCCGGACAGTGTCACTGACCGTGCCCAACCAGAGTACTAGGCTGATCCTTCTGGGAGTCGGACTCATAGAAGGCGGAGTATGCCCCGTGAATGATGTAATGATGGTCTTCGGACCTTTAGACAATTTGAATTTCCTGTTTTGTCACTGAACAATGAACAATTGTTCTCTTGTCTCGGATATGTGTTATTGATCCATACTTGTTTTGGTCCGAAGCGTTGTGTTTTTCTTCGGATAATTCTCTTTCTAATTTATGAGTCCGTTTTCCTTTCGTACGTTCACATCTGTTCGGACTTAGTATAAGCAATCTCTATACAACTGTCTCAAGTATTCTTAGTTCGGTCGTCGGGGAGTTAGTCCGAGGCAACTCACAAACATACACTTGTAGTTGTGTGTCGTATGATAAGAATCAGAGAACCCATCTCGGATTGCCAAAGTGATGGTCCGAACCGGAGGTCTCGATTCCTTGTATATGTTAACTCGATAATACAGCTCGAATTTATCCTTTAAGTGGTAGCACCTCGGATTAATTGTAATAAGTATAGTCCGAGTGATAAATCCTTGGGCTTGGTTGAACATTTAAAAGAATATGCGTTGCCAATAAGTCCGAATCATTCTATTTTGCAAGGAATATATAAGTGTTCCTGTTAAGTGAAGGGTTTGGACCCACTTAAGGTTGGTTTGGACCCTGTATCCTTAATCGAAATGATAGAATACTATCATCCTGCGAGCGGAAGCTCAATATCGATGGCCCAAGATCGGCCCAAGCCCACTAGTAGACATTTCTTTACACGTGTCGCATCGCAATTGGTCTATAGTGTCTATAAATAGACATATATTGTACAACCTTTTGTATCATTTCCGTCTTCCAAGAATAGACGTTCGGATCCGACGATTCGGACGTTCGTTCCCACTGATCGAACTCGACGATTCTATGCGTGATCCGCCCGGTTGGAGCTCATCTGAAATCGAGGGGCTGTTGCCGGGCGGATCTTCGCAAGGATCAATGAGTTTGATTCATTGATGTCGTTTGTTTCGGCTCACCACATAATTGGTTCGGAGGGTCAATTCCTTGACCCGTCCGCCTCTTCCACCATTTACCATTTTCCGTGAGCGCTTTTTTAAACTCGAAAATGGTAATGGTTGAAGATGTTGATGGTCCGAGGATCTTTTAGCAGACACTCCACTCGGACCTATTTGTTGATGAGAAGACAAGATGTATCGGAGCGGTCGGGGACTTTGATTTGGAGACTTGGGTTCGGACGTCTTCAAAGATTTTATCTGAAGAAATTCTTTGCTTCAGACAGGGTGGTTCGGATTGGTTGTTTTTTCGATTATTAAGTCTTGCGCTTGATGGTATAGTCCTTGTTTTGGACTTAAGTGTCCGAGTTTTTGTTTCTTGAACTTTGTATGAATGAAAGATAAACTTCTATTTGTTTGATCAATCAATTTTCTACAAAGTGAGTAAATGGTTCGGAGCCGTGTTCGAGTCCGAAGAGTAGAGTCGGATCTAAGAGAGATGTAACTGAAAAAGAGAAGTTGTATATATTGATTTGACGTAAATGCAAGTACAACTGGTGGGCTTCAAGGAGAAAAGCGAAAACAAGCAAAAGTAAACAACTGCGTACTCTCTGAACAGTAGTCCTAAGCATAAAACTTCTGAAGGTTCTTGACATTCCAAGTTCTCTTCAAGACTCTACCCTGACCATCCTCTAACTCATAGCTCCCATTGACTCTTGCTCCAATGATCTTGTAAGTCCCTTCCCATTTAGGCTTATGTTTTACCACCTTATTGAGAATGTCTGCTCTCCTGAGAACCAAATCGCCCTCTTGTAGATCTCTGGTATGGACATTCTTGTTATAGGCCCGGGCAACTATCGCTTGGTAGCGATGGATCTTAGCTAGTGCGGTGCACCTCATCCTCAAGTAGTTCCAAGTTATAGATCCTTGCCACTTCATTCTCAATAGGCTGGTATTGCTAGATTCTTTGTGTTTCCACTGCAATCTCTGAAGGGATGACTGCCTCGGTGTCATAGACTAGCGCAAAGAGTGTCTCTTGAGTGGAAATTCTAGCTGTAGTGTGGTAAGCCCAAAGTACCCCTTCCAAGTCATCTGCCCAACTTCCTTGAGAAGTCCTTAGCCTCTTTTCTATCATCTTAACAATTGTCTTGTTTGTTGACCCAGCTTGACGATTAGCTTGAGGGTGGCCAACTGATGTGAATCGTTGCTCTATCTTGAAGGATTTGCACCATTCCTTAAGTTTAGCTCCAGAGAACTGAGCTCCGTTGTTCGAGAAAATGACTCTAGGAAAACCAAAGCGGAAAATGATATTCTTCCAAATGAAGGTCCTGACTCGGCTTTCAGTGATGGTAGATACGGCTTTTGCCTCAACCCATTTAGTAAAGTACTCCACAAAAACAATGAGGAATTTCTTCTGGTGAGTCCTGCGGGGAAAAGGATTGACTATGTCTATCCCCCATTGGTCAAATGGACAGGCTATGATTGACGGAATCATAGGGTTAGTAGGGCGATGAGGGATGTTGGCATAGTATTGGCAATCATCACATGCTCGAGCAAAGTTTGCTGCATCCTTATCAATTGTTAGCCAGTAGTAGCCTTGTCTTATGACCTTTTGAGCCAAAGTTCGACCTCCTGAGTGACTCCCACAACTTCCACTATGAATCTCTTCCAAAACAGTTCTAGCTTCTTGAGGTCCAAGGCATCTCAGATGAGTACCACTGAAGGACTTCTTGTCAAGGTCCTCCCCACGGATAAAGTATTTGCTGGCTGGGCATAGGACTCTTTTTGCTTCTTTGACATCTGACGCCAAAGACTCGTCCTTAAGGTAATTGAAGATGTCCATCATCCAGCTTCGTTTAGTACTTAAGAGGAAAACTTGTAAACCTGGGCTCATTAGTGAGGAAGTTCTAAGAGTCAGTAGAATGATGCTTCTCGCGTCGAGCGCTCCCGAAGCTAAAGCGTACTTCGAAAGTGCATCAGCTTTCTCATTCCACTCTCTGTCAAACCTTTACAATGTAAACTCTTCAAAGTGTTCCACCTCTTTCTTGAGCAAGACCAAGTACTTTATCAAGTTTGGTCCTTTAGTAGCAAAAGACCCCGAGAACTGAGATTCAACGAGTTGTGAGTCAGTGTAATCTTTGATTCTTTTCACTTGGAGTGATTTTGCCATCTTGAGTCCAGTAAGAAGCGCTTCGTACTCAGCTTCATTGTTGGTCACTTTAAAGTCAAGTGTGATAGCGTAGTCCAACTCGGCGCCTTTGGGACTCTTAAGATAGATTCCAATCCCTGCTTGTTTACCGGTAGAAGATCCATCCACTTGTAGCATCCAAGTGTCTTTGTCATGTTTCTTAGTTTCCGGAGTATGAACCGTAGTTTCTGCCCCTTACTCACCATTCTATTCTTCAGGAATCTCTTCTTGCTTCCTGGAGGAGGATGCAAGTGTAAGAGTGTCCGGGACTTCATCTAAGAGAAACATGTGTCTTACTCTTAGAGAGTCAGTCATAGGTTCGTGGGGATATCCTATGAATTGGGCGTCCTCACAGACTTCCCATTCTACTTCTTTCTCAACATCTCTCACTTGTTCGGAGGGAATTGCCTCTTGTGTTATCATTAGGCACTCGACTTCTCTCAGTTGATCATCAGTTTTTTCATCATCCTTCTCAAGGTAATCAACTTAGAAATCGGCTAAGATCGGAGCTTTCTTTGCTGATGGAGCTTGATATCCAATATCATACTCACTCAGTTCAATCGCCCATTTAGATAACCGTCCAGATTGATCTGGATTCCCTAAGACTTGTTTCAAAGGTTCACTGGTGAGAACCACGATCCTATGTGACTTGATGTACGGCTTCAGTCTCCGAGCGGTGTAAACTAGCACATAAGCTAGCTTTTCAATATGGACATCTCTGGTTTCAGCACCAGCGAGAGCCTTGCTCAAGTAGTAGACAGGCATGTGGTTATTGGCTTGGATCCTGTCCAACACAGAACTCATAGCCTCATTTGTGACAGCCAGATATAAGTTGAGAGGCTCTCCTTCCACTAGTTTGGACAAGAGTGGAGGTGAGAGGAGGTCGTTCTTTAGGTTGTCAAAGGCTTCTTCGCATTCTTTGGTCCATTCAAACTTATCTCCTTTCCTCAGTATCTTAAAGAAAGGTAGGTTCTTTTCTACTGACCTAGAGATGAAGCGGCTTAAGGACATCACTCGTCCTATGAGCTGTTGAACCTCATTGATAGTCTTTAGTTGTGGCAAGTCCAGAATAGCCTTGATCTTTTTCGGATTGGCACTTATGCCTCTTTCTGTGACCATGTATCCGAGAAATTTGCCCCCTTTCACTCCAAAGGTGAACTTTTCTGGGTTTACTCGCATCCAATACTTTCTCAAGATCGAGAAGCACTTGTTGAGGTGCTCAATGTGTTGCTCTTCTGTTTTGCTCTTGACCAACATGTCATCAACATACACTTCCATGGTCTTGTCAATTTCCTCTTTGAACATTTTATTTACCAGACATTGGTAAGTAGCTCCAGCATTTTTCAGTCCAAATGGCATAACCTTGAAACAATAAACTCCTCCGGCTGCAAAGAAGGCCGTCTTCTTGACGTCCTCTTGAGCCATTCTGATTTGATAAAAACCTTGATAGGCATCCATGAAGCTTAGAAGAGCACATCCAGTCGTTCTGATGCAAAGGATAAGGATCCTTTGTTAAGCCTAGTGAAGTCATTGCACATCCTCCATTTGCCCAGAGCCTTCTTGACGAGTATCACATTGCAGACCCAATCTGAGTATCTCACTTATTCAATGTGTCCCGCTTTCATGAGCCTCTCAACCTCTCCGGCAATGATAGCATCTTCCACAGGGCCGAAGTCCTTTCTTTTCTGGCGGATATACTTGACCGAAGGATCCATGTTCAGTCGGTGAAATGCTATCCTCAGGTCTATCCCCTTAAGATCGTTGGTACACCAAGCAAAGACATCATAGTTATCCTTAAGATAATCTATGAGCTTCATTTCCACTTCGACGCACATCTCCGTTCCGATCCTGGTCTTCCTTTCCGTGTTTCCCTCTATCAACTGGATTTCTTCCAAGGTTTCAGGAGGTTCAATCCTTGCTTCCTTAGGAAATTTCTCCTTGAGAGATCTAGCCCCAAGTTCCTCTTTAGTTGGGGTAAGGGTTACGGGTAAGAGTGACTCGGGCTTGTCAGTGACTGTGAGAACAGGAGCAGAGGCGTTCCTTGTCGACATAATGTAGCATTCCCACGCTTCTCTAACCTTCCCAACTTCCTCTCCTACACCATTCCGAGTAGGAAACTTAACTCTGTTGTGTAGGGGAGATGATATGGCCTTGAATTGATTGAGTCCCGGACGTCGTAGGATAACATTGTAGTCGAAAACGCGATCTACGACCACAAAGAGAACCGTTCGAGTTACTCTCGCTGGAAAGGTTCCCATAGAAACTTGTAGTGGTATGCTTCCTATGGGGTGAACTGTTGAAACCCCAAATCCTACTAGGGAAGTAAGGACTCGCCCATATTCAATTCTCCCCAAGTTCATCTGATCCACTATTCTCTTAGAGATGATGTTAGAAGAACTCCCAGTGTCCACAAGTACTTTTTTGACCTTGTGTTGGTCCAGATAACGGCAAAGGGATAAGACTAGAGGGGGGCGGGGTGAATAGTCTTTTACATCTTTTGTCGATAAACACAATTTCTCATATATCTGTGAAGATATCTGATACTTAATTTCAGAGAGCGGAAGACTTTTCTGTGATAAGTGCACGTGCTCAGCAAGATATGTGTAAATACTCAGCAAGGTAATAAAGCAATTAATAAATTGCAGAATGTAAATAACACTGATCTTTATAGTGGTATCTGGAGGTGGCGTAATCCTTCAACTAATCCACAAAGACAGATAATTGAGTTCACCTACAAATATGTTTTCTCGATTCCTAAATACACTAGGTTCCCAACCAAGTGTTCCCCCTGAGTTATTCCCCGACTTTCTCAGCCAAGTACTTCCTATACTCAGAAACCTTTGACCTATTCCTTAGTTTCCCAAACTAAGTACTTCCTATGCTCAGTAACCTTGGAGTTATTCCTTAGTTTCCCAAACTAAGTACTTCCTGTACTCCACGCCATTTAAGGTGTTGGTTAAGGTAGTTTGTCAGGTGAGTAGTCTTTATATCTTTCTCAGTTATGTCAGAAGACTTGATAGAACAAGAATCACTTAACACAATTCACAATGTGTGGTGATATGTTCTTTACTGACCCAAGTCTATTTTAAATGTTCTAGAGAATAAAACTTAGATACTTGATCTTTTGATTCAACTCCTTCACAGATAGCAGTGCTTGTTAAGGATCAGGACACTTAGAACTTTCGTGCTACTTAGAATTCAAAAGCTTAGTCGCAACTGTAAGCTAAAGAGTAAGTAGGTTGAAGGCTTGTATGCTTGAATGAAAGATACCACTAGTTGTATTATCAAAGAAGCTTGGTATTTTCAGTGAGTTCAGTGTGTGTGTTCAAGCATTCTAAGTGTTGATATTTATAGTTGAAAATCATGCCGTTTGAATAGTACCCGTTAGGCTTAATGAAATTTAAACTATTGAATCTGTAAATAGTACTGCAGAAGATGTTGTCTCTTTTCAGAAATTTCCTCTTTTGTTCAGATGTCTCTGTCTGCGCATTTATTGCATTGTACTATTTTTGTCCTGTAGTGCCAACGGAACTATGCACGCTTTCTGAAGCATTGCATGTCCCTTTCCAGAAACCTTCACATCTCCAGATACCTGTTGAAACATTGTTTCCCAGAAACATAGTTTTATCCAGGATATCTAAGTGTAGATATCTGTGGGCACTTTTCCTTGTTCAATAACCTTGTGTTCTCAGATATCTTTTGCAAAACTTGTTTATTGAAAAACACTTGTTTATTCAAGATATCTGGACATAGGTATCTGATGACCTTCGTCTTCAGCAATCTTGTGCAGTCTTCAAATCTTCAAAATTTGTTTGAACTCTCCTACTGGATGCCTTCTTCTTGGTCTTCTTCAAAAATATAAAAATTACATTCAGAGACCTATCATCCTATATAAGATTTGCTAGACTAACATACTTAGTGATTTTCCTCTTTTACAGTGTTCAAGTGAACCAAGAGTACTAACCACCTTTCTGAGCTAAGAAGTCATTATGTTGCTGATCATAATCTAAACAGATATTCCTAACAAATTTCCCCCTTTTTGATCGGTCAACGATGACTATCTTTAAAACCTATTACAATCTTGGAAGAGGGAACAATCTAACACTTAATCATTTCTTATGATCATTACTATTCATTTAATTAAGTGCAGAAAGTAAACATCAACCAAATCACAAGTTGTGATCTTTGCTGATAAGTTATCTCTTTATAAATTGATATCTGAGAGTAGGTTCAACAGATATGTTACAAAGAAAGTTTACAGATAACTTTTACAATGATAGAACAATAAAGTACATTCAGCAAGATACAAAACACTTGGTTAAATTAGGACAACAAGAGTAACCAAGCTCCAAGTGGACATCCTAATAAACTAGTCTTCAATTCGTCAAAAATTTTCAAGTCTTCCATCAGCAGATCTGTGGATCAATTTGCAAATTCCCTATCCCCAAACCTTTTGATATCATCTGAGTAGTCATAGAGCAAGGTCCTGACTATCATCTCAGTGTTTCTGGGAAATCCACAAACTTCCTTGTAGGTTTTGGTGGGATTCTTCTTGGCAAATTGTTTGACCCACAGCTACTTTCCCCATTTCCAGGCATGCTCAATTCTGATATCTGATAGCTTGAAATATTCATATATGATCCTCAGATATCTGATGTCACCCTTGTATTGATCTTCAGTCATGTAGAAAGACTCATAGGGTTCCACAGTAAGTCTTGCTCTTGTGCCTGTTCCAGTGATGTTGGGAATTTTGTGCACATCATCTTGCTTTCCATAAGGACAATCATCTGAGAGGTCCTTCTTCATGGCTTCTATTCTCTTGATTACTTCAAAATCTAACCAGGCTTTTATGTGGTTGGTGTTAATCAAGACTGGCTTGTCTTTTCTCCATGCCATGTGTTCCAGAATCCAGTAGCCATTCTTCTGATTAATGCACCTGTAGACAGAGGAGTCATTGTTGGTCTTCACATACTCAATCTTGGCTTCTTCAGGCCTGAGTGGTAGTTGAAGTTTTCTTTGTTCAGCTCTCAGCCTGTTCCTCCTTTGTCTTGAATTCTCCCTTGGGGGATTGCTTGAAGAACCACCCTGGATTGACTTGGTATTTCCAGAGGGTGTTTTAGCTGCTAAAGTCTTTGCAGCTATGGGCTCAGATAAGCTATCAACCTTTCTTCTTTTTCTGTGAAGAGGAGCTTCATCTTCATACTCATCTTCATCATCATCTTCCAGATTTCTCTTGTTAGGTGATTTGCAGCCTTCTTCATTGCCCTGGGATTTGATTTGGGCTTCTTCTTCTTCTTCAGAAGATTCATCAACCCCTATCACTTGTCTTCTCCTTGGAGCCTTGGTACCCCTTGGAGGTTTCTGTGCCCTGGCCCTTGTTGTCATTCCTTTTTCAGGAAGTTGCTGAGTAGTGGCCACTATCTCAGAGCGATCATTTGGAGGAGGGCTCATTTATTCTGAGAGGTGGTTGTTTAGATTTTCTTTTGTTTCCTCTTCCTCTTCCTCCCTGAGCACCTTGAAATCCTTCCCTCTTAGTCATTGTTGACTGACTAAGAATCACAAAGGATTCTGAAAGGGAGTCAAAGTTGCCTTGCAGATAGTTGTAAGCAGCAACCAACTTTTCCAGATTAGCCTTGAGCTCCTGATTTTGTTTGATAAGTCTTGTTTCCTTATCAGTGAGCTCTGCTAGTGGGCCTTGAATAGCATCTTCTTTTCCAGCAGCATAGCTAGCCTCTTCAAAGGCTTTTGCAGCCAAGTTTTGGTCATCATCCCTAACCATGCCTAGGTCTTTCTGAGCAACGACCAGACTGGTTGTTCTCTGAGTGATGAGCTCAGTGAATGTCTTCATTTATGCAGGGACTGATGCAATGGCGGCTTTATCTTGAGAAGACAACTCCTTTTTCAATTTAGCCAGTACTTGATATATGTTCAAGTATTCATTGGAGTTAACATTTGGCAGCTTGCTAAAGATTTCAGGAGCAATCAGCTTCCTTTTGAAATGAGAAACCGCTAAGTGTTCATTGCGGTGTTCTGCCAATGCCTTGTCTTCTTCATCATCTGAGTCATCAGCCCAGTGATCTTCATCCTCTTGGACATTTTCATCAATGTTTTCTAGTCCAGCAACCATCTCAGAGATGGGCTTCTTTCCTTTCAATGAGGAGGATGGTACATATTTTAGTAATGCAACCTTAGCATCATGCTTGTCTTCAGATACTTGCTCAGTATCTAATTCCTCAGCAATTGCCTGAACAACAAGCTGCAGTTCTTTCATTTCAACATAAGCTTCCATTTCCTTGATTGTTTGATCTTCAATCTTTTGGAGCTTTGCTTTAGATTCAACTATCTTCTCTTCCAGTTGAAGATTTTGCTATTGTTCTTCCTCCAACAGTTGTTTGAGTTGAGCAACTCTGGCTTGTGCATCCAATATTTTCTGAGTGTTGTCCTCAGAGTTCTCAACTACTTGTTCAGTAGAGTCCTTTTGTTGGGAGATGGATGTGTAGACTTCTGAGGAGATGGAGGAGGGGAATTTTGTGAAGTCCTCTCAGTGTGCTTTTCAGCAGCTGAGGCATTGTTTCCTTGTGCAATCCCTTCTGTCCCTGGTGCAGGGGCATCATCATTATCCTTTTTGTCATTATCATCCTTGTGATGGTCAGAAGGAGGTTCTTCAAAATTATTCTCATCTGTTTCCTCCTCATCTTCAGAAACCAGATTGATCACTTCAGGAAGTGTGACCAATTGCCCATTTACTTCCTCTTGTACAGAGGGTATGCACTGTAGGGACTTGGGCAAGATTGTCTTGAATGCCATCTCCATTCTGGTCTGACCATCTGCCTTCATAAAAGCTTCTATGAGCTTGTCTGCATCTTCTTTGACAAAGTCCTTATGCATCAGAGTAGCAAAAGAGTACTGCTCTGTTGGGAACATAGCATGGACATAATTCTCCAAGTCAAAAGCTCTGACTCTTCTCAATTGCTGATCAGTCACCTTTGTTAATTCAGTCAGATCTAAGCTTCTGAACTTTTGCCACTTTCTGAAACACTTGAGATGTTTCTTGAGAGTGTGGTCTTTGAAGAATGGAAGCAGTTCTTCTGTTGAGAATGCAGAGACATTTGGCACACTTGTTTGAGCCTGAAAGAAAGAGTTTTGAGTTAGATTCAAAACTTGTGTAGATATCTGAGTACTAGTGTAGTTAGGTTTCTGAGTTACCTGAATGAGTACATCAGGCTCAGAGACTTGTAATACTGAGGCAGGGGGTGCCTCAGATATCTTGTTGTGAGGTGGAGACTTGGGAGTCTGGTCCTCATCAACCTTTCTTTCTGCTTGAACCTGGGAAATAAAATTATCACAATACTAAGTAAATTGTCATGAAAGAATTTATGCAATTATGCTTCAATGATCTCTGAGTTTTCCACTTACTTCCTCAACAGGAGGCTCAGAATCATTTTTCTCAGAAACTTTCTCAGTTTCTGGTGTTCTTTCTGGTGATGTTGCCTTGGGGGCTTCATCAATTTCCATGGGTGCAGGGGATGTCGCAACTCTTTCCCCTTGCACTTCTACTTCTGAATGAGCCTGTAAGTAGAAAGTATTGAGTAATTAGAGAAGAATTCATATTAACCCATAATGAAAAATGTTTATCACTGATTTTTATATACCTTCACACTAGAAGGCTCAATGACACTTTCTTCAGAAACATTGACGGTTTAATCTTAGCATTATTTTCAGAAGACTTTAGATTAAACTTGTGAAGCATATCCTTTGCATACTTTGACTAATGAATATTCCATCGTTAAGTTGCTTGACTTGCAATCCTAGGAAGTAGTTTAATTCTCCCATCATGGTCATCTCAAATTTACTTTTAATGAGCCCAGCAAAGTCTTCACAAAGTTGCTTGTCTTTAGATCGAAATATAATGTCATCAACATATACTTGAACTAAAAGTAGTTTCCCTTCATGGTTGAAAGTAAAGAGTGTTTTATCAACATCTCCTTTCTTGAAGCCACTTTCCAGCAAGTATTTGGCTAAAGTATCATACCATGCTCTCGGAGCCTGTTTCAGTCCATACAAAGCTTTCTGAAGCTTATAAACCATTCTACTTTATGTGGAAACCTCAAAGCCTGGTGGTTGTTCAACATAGACTTCTTCAGCAAGTTCACCGTTTAGGAATGCACTTTTAACATCCATCTGATAAACTTTAAAGTCATTATGAGCTGCAAAATCTAGAAATAGTCTAATTGCGTCCAATCTTGCAACTGGAGCATATGACTCGTCAAAATCTAGTCCTTCTGTCTGGGTGAATCCCTTGGCAACCAACCTTGCTTTGTTTCTGGTTATTTCACCAGACTCATTCATTTTATTTCTAGAAACCCACTTGGTTCAATTACAGATATTCCGTCAACAAATGGAACCAGTTTCCAGACTTTGTTTCTCTCAAATTGATCCAACTCTTCTTGCATTGCGGAGATCCAATATTGATCCTTCAATGCTTCTTCTATAGTTTTAGGTTCAATATTAGAGATGAAACATCCATAAAGAGAGTCAGCAATTGCTCTCCTAGTTCTAACTCCTTGGTCTAAAGGACCGATCACATCCTTGGCAGAATGATTTCTTATCCATTTCATAATGGGTTTTGAACTAGTATGATCAATATCATTTTGATCTAAATGTGAATCAATATGATCTTGATAGGATACTTGTGCAGTATCTGAGATATCTGGCACATGGGAAATGCCATGGATATCTGACACTTTTTCAGTGATAGAGATATCTGGAATTTGATTTTCAGCAATCTCATTCTCAGAAACCTCTTCATGATGAAGGTTCTCAATAACCTGTTCCATTTCTGGAATTCTCATAGGAAATTTTTCATCATGTCTTAGAGTCATTTGGTTGTTACTAAGCAATGGTTGCTTTTCATCGTCAGATTCATCCTCTAAGTGAATGATAGAGTTTTCTTTTGAGGATTCTTCTTCAGAATCTTTAATCATTAGTTCTTTGAACCTGTCTGAGAGTTCTTCATTCAAGAGTACTTTCTTGTTTCCTTCGTAGAAGACAACATGAATAGATTCTTCAATCTTTTGCGTTCTTTTGTTGTAGATTATGTAGGCTTTGCTATTCAGAGAATAACCAAGAAATACTCCTTCATCTGCTTTTGGTTGAAATGGTCTCATGTATTCTTTTCCATTGTTAAGAACAAAACATCTACAACCAAACACCCTTAGATGTTTGATACTAGGGGGTCTAGCGATCAAAAGTTCATAAGGAGTTTTGTCATGGTGTTTGTTAATCAAACATCTATTTTGAGTGTAGCAGGCTGTGTTAACAGCTTCAACCCAATAGATTTCACTTATTTCAGTGTCAGCAAGCATTTTTCTTGGTGCTTCTTTTAGGGTCCTATTCTTCTTTTCAGCAACACCATTTTGTTGTGGTGTCCTTACTGAAGATAGTTGATGTCGTATACCTTTGCAGGTACAAAACTCTTTTATGTACTGGTTCACAAACTCAGTACCATGGTCTGTTCTGATTACAGATACCTTGTCATTTTTCATGACTTCAAGCTTATTCAGCAAGTTGGGTATCTCAACCCTTGCATCAGATTTATGTTTGAGAAATACAACCCAAGTGAATCTTGAGTAATCATCAACAACAACCAAACCATACTTCTTTCCTGCATAGCTAGTTACAGAGGATTCAAAAAGATCCATATGTAACATTTGCAGTGGCCTTTCACTGGAGTGTCTAGTTTTAGACTTGAAAGATGTTTTGGATTGTTTTCCCATTTGGCAAGCTGAGCATATACCATCTTTTCTATATACCATTTTGGGTAAACCAACCACCAATTCTTTCTTGGCTAGCTTGTTCAGAGTTTTGAAGTTCAAGTGACTCATTTTTTTATGTCATAGCCAGTTTTCTTCAGTGCGGCCAGATTGACTCACCATGAGACATTCTTCAGTTATGGCAGATGCCCAGTCAGCAACATAAAGATTTCCTTTTCTCCTAGCAACCAAGAATGTCTGCTTTGACTCATTGTCAATTACTTTGCATAGTTTTGACTTGATCTTGACAGTGTACTCTTTGTCTACCAATTGACTCATGCTTAGGAGATTATATTTCAATCCCTTTACATGTATTACTTCAGAGATTGTAAGAGCTCCAAACTTCAGATTGCCAAAACCTATTGTTGGATTTTCATCTCCTCCAGCAAATCTAATAATTGGTCCTTTATCGCATTTTCTATAGTTAATCAGATTTGCTTTGTCTCCTGTCATGTGCTTCCCACATCCACTATCAAAATGCCACTTCGGGTTCTTCCTCAGAGTGTTCTGCACAAGACAGGAGACATGGAGTTAGGCTCTCATTTCAATAATGGAACCTTCTAGACTAAAGAATCTCCCTGTAGGAATCCATTTCTGAATGAACTTTCTTGGGGTATTCTTTTGTCTTGTTGGAACATAAGGAGGAATTAAATGATTAGTGTCATTATCATTTAAAGCTATTTTCCTTCTTGGTGTGTTCCTTGGTGCTCCTCTTGGTGCTTTCAGATACCTGTCAGATTGCTGAGTCTGCTTTTCAACAAACTTAGCTTTCCTTGCCAGACTTCTTCTAGCCCTGGCATTCAGAGTGGTCGTAACCTATTCTTTCTTCCACTTCTGATGATTGCTCTGCGCAATCCTGGCTTTCATCCATCGTTCTTGCCTTTTTTATACTCATGAGCGAGTTGTTTCCCGATGGTTTTATAGACAATGCCATTTCGAGCACCTGGTGCTGTCTGAGTTCTTTTCTCAGCAGCTTTGCTAGTCTCTGGAACGTCTTTCTTTCCATAAAATGTGATGTTGGAAAATTTGCCTGCTCCTGCAATTTTTCCTTTCTTACAGACATAGCACTGTGGGTGATTGCACTTTTCAGTGTTATGTTTCTTTACATAAATATTCCCAACAGTTTTCGTTTGGACTTGT
This sequence comes from Plantago major, assembly GCA_026545765.1. NCBI lineage: Eukaryota > Viridiplantae > Streptophyta > Magnoliopsida > Lamiales > Plantaginaceae > Plantago > Plantago major. The sequence goes on from CM048839.1 coordinate 93,253,938, forward strand.
TTTTCCCACAAAGGTTTGATCGTGATTGCTTTTCCTTTGTCTACAACCTTAGCTTTCTGACCAATGTTGTAGGTTATTTGAGAACCATTTTGCTGAGCACTAACAAACGTTATTCTTTCGTCACTCTTATTCAGAGTAGTAGAGTTATTTGTTTGTATGTCCAGCCCAAGTCCTACCTTTTCTGAAGGGTCTCTTAAATAAGAGTGCACTTCAGTAAGAGTGTCACTAGCTTTGGCATAGGATTGAAAAGATAATTCTTTCTTCTTGAGTTCCTCATTTTCAGAAAGAAGATCTTTATTTTCCTTTTAGAGTATATCCATTGCCCTTTTATGTAACTTCTCTATTTCAGATATCTGTGCTTTGAGAAATGCATTTTCAGCATCCTTTTTCTCAGATACTTTGAGTAATTGTGAATTTTCCTTCTCGAGAGAATTCTTTTCTTCTTCAAGAATGTCGGCTCTAACTCGGATCATTTGAAATTCTCTTTTGTAGAGATCAAGTTCTCTTCTGAAATATTCTAAATCTTTGATTTCTTCCTCATCACTCTCATAAATTATAAATTGAGAAATGTTGGTTACCTCGTCAGCCATTAGGCATGGCTCAATGTTGGAGCAATCTGGATAGATCTCCTCAGCAACCCCACATAATTCCCTTTTCTTTTGACCAAAGTCAACTAGCTCATGAGTGATGCCACATAATTCTGGAGACGATAGTTTGGAGTCATCTGAGTCTTCTTCCTCAGATTCTGATTCAATATCGAGAGCATCCAGTTGGATTTGAATCTTTTTCCTTTCTTCAGTGAGCAAAGCTCTCTGACCTCTCTTGAAGTTTCTTCTATCTTTCTTGTCACCAGTCTTTAGCTTATTGAAAACAGGACAGTCTCTTTTAAAATGACCAGGTTTCTGACAATAGAAACAGATATCATTTCCGATTTCAGCGAGCTTGACAGCTGCATATTCTTGTACTGGTGATAGTTTGGGCCTAGATGCTTTTTCAGCTTCTCTTTGTCTTTTCTTCTCTCAATCTCCCGACTGACATATTTTCTCATTTGCTTTACAACAAGAGCATCTTCCTCAGTCATTTCCTTGGTATCCTTCTTTTCAGAAGTACCTTATGTTACTAAAACAACATTGTGAACTTTCTCAGCAATTGTTTGTTCTCTCTGAGTAGTTTCATAGTTGACAGTAGCTAAGTGGGAAAAGAGTTCTACTGGAGTGATATTTGGCATTCCTTGGTTGAAATAAAAATACTGAGTGTGTTCCCAGTTTTGATTCAAGCTTCTCACGATAGTCTTAACCTTTTCAGAGTTAGAGTATCTCTCACTTTCACCAAGTGCAGCCATTTCACTCATCAGTGTTGTAAATCGGAAATCTAGTTCTTCAAGAGTCTCATTGGGACCTTGTTTAAAGTTTTGGAATTTAAGCTTCAAAACGTCGAACTTATTTTCCTTGGTTTTCTAAGTGTCGGCACAGATTTCTTCAATCAATTGCTAGGCCACTTTCGCCGTTTTTGCACCCCACAGTTTACACTGTATGTGTTCTGGAGTGGAACGTATGATGATATTGCGAGCCTGACCATCTAGTCGATTTCTCTTGGCATCTTCCGTTGTCCAGAGCTCTCTGGGCTTTGGCCATAAATAATTTGACCAGTAGGTCTTCCACTGGTTGAAGCACCTGTTTGTGAGGAACCACCACTTGGTTCTTCATTAGTGGGAACTCTGTCTCTACCATTAGAAACCTCCATGACCTGCTTGAGTTGTTGAATGACTATGGGGCCATTTGTTATTATTCGATCATTTGGTCACTGATGGCTTCTAGGTGGAGCATCATGTTGTTCTTCCATTTCTCATAATTCTCTGGCTTGAGAATTGGAGCGTCACTTAAAGACATCCTGCAGCAAACACACTAAACAAACAAATCAAGTGTAGGTGAAAAACAATTAGGGCGCACTTATCTGGGATCTAGGTTCAGTGCAGAAGGCTTGGGAACCTCCTGCTCTGATACCACTTGTTGGTCCAGATAACGGCAAAGGGAAAAGACTGGGGGGGGGGGGTGAATACTCTTTTACAACTTTTGTCGATAAAGACAATTTCTCAGATATCTGTGAAGATATCTGATACTTAATTTAAGAGAGCGGAAGACTTTTCTCTGATAAGTGCACGTGCTCAGCAAGATATGTGTAAATACTCAGCAAGGTAAATAAAGCAAATAATAAATTGCAGAAAGTAAATAACACTGATCTTTATAGTGGTATCTGAAGGTGGCGTAATCCTTCAACTAATCCACTTCGGCCTTTCTCAGACCTAGAATCCACTAAGACAGATAATTGAGTTCACCTTACAAATATGTTCTCTCGATTCCTAAATACACTAGGTTCCCAACCAAGTGTTCCCCCTGAGTTATTCCCCGACTTTCTCAGCCAAGTACTTCCTATACTCAGAAACCTTTGACCTATTCCTTAGTTTCCCAAACTAAGTACTTCCTATGCTCAGTAACCTTGGAGTTATTCCTTAGTTTCCCAAACTAAGTACTTCCTGTACTCCACGCCGTTTAAGGTGTTGGTTAAGGTAGTTTGTCAGGTGAGTAGTCTTTATAACTTTCTCAATTATGTAAGAATACTTGATAGAACAAGAATCACTTAACACACTTCACAATGTGTGGTGATATGTTCTTTACTAACCCAAGTCTATGTTAAATGTTCTAGAGAATGAAACATAGATACTTGATCTTTTGATTCAACTCCTTCACAGATAGCAATGCTTGTTAAGGATCAGGACACTTAGAACTTTCGTGCTACTTAGAATTCAAGAGCTTAGTCACAACTGTAAGCTAAAGAGTAAGTAGGTTGAAGGCTTGTATGCTTGAATGAAAGATACCACTAGTTGTATTATCAGAGAAGCTTGGTATTTTCAGTGAGTTCAGTGTGTGTGTTCAAGCATTCTAAGTGTTGATATTTATAGTTGAAAATCATGTCGTTTGAATAGTATCCGTTAGGCTTAATGAAATTCAAACTATTGATATCTGTAAATAGTACTACAGAAGACGTTGTCTCTTTTCAGAGATTTCCTCTTTTGTTCAGATGTCTCTGTCTGTGCATTTATTGCATTGTACTATTTTTGTCCTGTAGTGCCAACGGAACTATGCAGGCTTTCTGAAGCATTGCATGTCCCTCTCCAGAAACCTTCACATCTCCAGATACCTGTTGAAACATTGTGTCCCAGAAACATAGTTTTATCCAGGATATCTAAGTGTAGATATCTGTGGGCAATTTTCCTTGTTGAGAAACCTTGTGTAGATAGACGAGGAGCCTGTCATTGAAATCTAGGTTCTCAGATATCTTTTGCAAAACTTGTTTATTGAAAAACACTTATTTATTCAAGATATCTGGACATAGGTATCTGATGACCTTCGTCTTCAGCAATCTTGTGCAGTCTTCAAATCTTCAAAATTTGTTTGAACGCTCCTGCTGGATGCCTTCTTCTTGGTCTTCTTCAAAGATATAAAAATTACATTCAAAGACCTATCATCCTATACAAGATTCGGTAGACTAACATACTTAGTGATTTTCCTCTTTTACAGTGTTCAAGTGAACCAAGAGTACTAACCACCTTTCTGAGCTAAGATAAGTCATTATGTTGCTGATCAAAATCTAAATAGATATTCCTAACACCTTGTATGTAGCGATAACCAGAGAAACAACTAAAGGGACGTCAGGATCCTTGAGATCTCCTCCACCAGACGTTGGGGGAGGTATTTCACTATCATCAAAAGAGATCATGTTAGTTCCTCTCAGGGCGGGCGGAGCGTAGGCTCTGTCATTGTTCCTTAGGTTTTGAGCGGTTCTTTCCCTGGCATTCCTACTATCCCCTCCAGTCGGACCCCCTGCTATAGTATTGATAACCCCGCTTTAGGTACGGTTTTCCATCTCCAAGTTTTCGGGGTACACATTGTATCGCTGAGCTCGTTGGGAAGGGGTCCCCATGGGAGGCGGTGGTATGGATCCTGTCATAGTTTCCAAATCACGCTATGCTCTCCTCCGTTCATTCCTTTGGTGGCGGGAGGGTTCTTCTTCATAAACTAGTTCTTTCAGCTTGCCGCTTCTTATCAGACTTTCAATCTCAGTTTTCAATTGGACACAATCTTCAGTGGAATGGCCTTTATGCTTATGGAATATGCAGTATTCTTTAGAAACCCTGCTTCTTTTGCTACTCCTTGTTGGTTTGGGCCATTGAACATCCAAATTCTTTTCAACAATAGAGGCCAAGATGTCCGATCTAGGTCTATTGAGGCAAGTGTACTCTGCATATTTCCTGGGAGGGTCTATGAAATTCTCTCTTATCCTTGAAATCCATTCTATGCTCAAATTTTCCAGGACGAGGCGCGGGATCTTGTCTCATTGGCTGTTTTCCCTTCCTAGTCCTAGCTCTTACTGAAACGTTTCTTCGATACTCCTCACCATACAAGACTCCCTCACAAATATCCTCTAGATACTTTTCGGTTGTAATTTCTTCGTTAGAGAGCTTCTTTATGAGATCATCATTGTAGGTGTTAGCATACAGGTTTCAAACCCGTTCGTTGATGCTATGAGCTTCAACCTGGCGTACTTCAGCATTAAAGCGATCGAGAAAGGTCTTAAGATCCTCGTTCTCCTTCTGAATGACTCCCGCCAAATGCTCTATCGATCTCTTCCTCTTTTTTTTCTTTCTCAAATCTTTTTAGAAAAAGTGAGGTGATATCTGCATAGCTTTTGATGGAGCCATTGGGTAGGGCGGCCACCAATCTATAGCTTCTCCGAAAAGAGTGTTTAAGAAGGTAAGAGCCTTCATATTGTCATTTAAGCCGTTGGATTCCATCTTACTCTCATACCTGGTTAGATGGCCAACAGGGCAAGTATCCCCATAGTAATGTTCAAGGTTGGGGATGGTAGAATCAGGACGTTTTCTCTCCCTCCTTATCGCATCTCATAAGGGGTTTGGACCTCTTGTCATCACCTTTTCATGAGCTTTCACTAATTTTCCCAGACTGGCAATCTGAGTCTCCAAGGCCTTCTGCTGAATGTCGATCTGTTCTGCAGTGAGCCTCTCACCCGTTCTAGGATTGATGGCCACGTCAGAAGGGAGATCATCGACTGGGAACGCAGGAATGCTTTCTGCCATATGGTCCCTTGCTCTTGTTTGAAGAGCCGGATGGCGACTAGTACCAGCTTCATCCATTCTGGGTCTTACTGGGCTTCTCTCTCGATGTTCCTGACATGTAGTAACTCTTCTATTGAGGAGGTTTCGCAGATACTTTGGTTGAGCCGGCTCACCTATCCTTTCGAGAACTAGAGGATGTTGATTTCTTGATTGAGTGGGTTCAGTTTGCCTAGGAACAGCCAAGGGCGGAGTGGGCTGAGGAGGCTGGACATTGTTAGAACCAAAGCATCCCTGGATGGTGGTGAGTAAGAGGCCGAATTGTTAGAAACACTGGCAGTATGTCCATCGCTTGGATACTCATTTGTGTTCCTTGATGTGCCTCTCGCCTTTCGCCCTCTCCTAGTGGGAGGTCTCCCTCTTTGCCTAGTGATGAGATTATAATTTAGAGTCTCATTTGGTTATTTTAGCGGTCTTTGTTAGTCTTTGGTTATTGTTTTCTAGTGTTTTTTGTACGTTTTTATGCTTTGGTATTTTGATGTTGTTTTGCAGGAATCGATGATTTTGAGCCAAAATAAGGGCAAGCTGATTAACATGGCTCGCTGCGGTGAGATCTTACGAAGGTACCTGGAATTATGCAAAGTTAAGATCGCCGCGGCGAGGTATCCTTCCCGCCACGGCGAGATTTTACGAGGCTAGAGGCTGGAGCTGTTGAGAGGCTCGCTGCGGTGAGGAAATTGGTCCGCCGCGGCGAGATTTTACGAGCCGGATATCTATTGCGATAAAGAAGACTCGCCACGGCGAGGCTATTTTACCTCCACGGCGAGCGTCGGCTGTTAGGAATATCTGTTAGCTTTTTGATCATTCATCACATGTTCCTATCTTAGCCAGAAAGGTGATAAAGTACTCTTGGTTCACTTGAACATTGTAAAAGAGGAAATCACTAAGTATAATTTGTCTAGTAAATCTTGTATTAGGATTATAGGTCTCTGAGTGTAATTTTTATTTTAAGAAGACCATGAAGATCAATCCTAGCAATGGAGCTTTTCTGAAGATTACCAGACCGGAGATTGCACAAGATTTATGAAGACACCAAGGTTTAGTCTCACTCGGAAAGACTATGTCCTTAATCCTTTCTTAAGTACATTTAGTTACTTTTGAAACATGATTCTGGAACATATGACATCATGAGTATGGAGCATGAAGCCATCAGAAAGGCTAATGTATCCGTTGAAGACTACATGACAAGAAATAGTACATATGCATTAATTGCATCGGCAGAAAAGCCGCTAAAGCACAGTCCTCTCTGAGATATGAGACAAGGACTTCTGAGTACTCATTTCAAGATAAGTATAGACTGAATTTGAATTGTGTCTAATGGATAACATCCCAACGACTCTCTAATTCATCTATAAATATAACACTTAGATCTTTGAGAAATACGAATCAAGAACGATCTAACTTGCAAACTTACAATCTAGCAAAGTATTCTCTCAAGCACTTTACTACCCTTTCCGAAAGCTACATTGCTTGAAGAATCACTAGTAGTTCTAAGTTGTCCGAACCTTAACAAGAGATTGTTATTCGTGAAAGAGTTGAATCGCGGATAACCTTTCAAGCTCATTCTCCGTAACGGACATCAATTACTTGGTCAAGAAGAGTAGATTGCCACACCTTGAACAAGTGTATTAAGTAGTCTTGTTCTATTAGGCTCTCTGAAAACATAACTGAAAAGTTATACGAGAAGCCTCTCTGACAAACCTTATAACCAACACCATCAAGGCGTGGAGTAGAGGAAGTACTGGATTTGGGAAATCAGGGAATAACTCCAAGGTTATCTGAGTAGAGGAAGTACTTAGCTCTAGGAGCTGGGGAATAACTCAGGGGGAACATTTGGTTGGGAACCAATTGTTTAAGAATCTTAGAATAGGATTTTTGTAAGGTGAACTCAATTATCTGTTCTAGTGAATTCTAGGTCTCAGAAAGACCGAAGTGGATTAGTTGGAGGATTACGCATGCAACCTCCAGATACCACTATACTTGCTGTGTTATTTACCTTTCTGTATTTATCTTTCAGCAAAGCACACATTTACTTATTATTTCTGCACTTACCTATCTTAAAGTCTTCCGCGCTTTGAATTTAAGTATCAGAAACCCCCAGGTTTCTGAGAAACTGTGTTTATCGACAAAAGTTTAAAAGACTATTCACCCCCCCCCCTCTAGTCTTTTACTTTGCCGTTATCTGGACCAACAAGTGGTATCAGAGCGGGAGGTTCCCAATCCTTCTGCACTGAACCTAGATCCCCAGATAGGTGAATAAACTTTGTCCCTTTCTGAGGACTATATAATTTGTGTGTTAAGTGTGTAGGTATGTCTCTGAGCGATGCACCCGTTCCAAAGCCAGAAAACTACGAGAAATGGAAGAACAACATGATGCTCCATCTAGAGGCCATTGGTGATGAGATGATCTGTCATCAATGAAGGGCCTATCAAAATCAGACAACTCAAACAAGTCACTGAGGTTTCTGATGGAAGAAAAGCCTCAGACACGGAAGATGGAAGCGAGGACATGGTTGCTAGTGATAGTGGTCATGTTGCTCGTGGAAGCATTATGTATGAAGACAAGCCAAGAGAGCTTTGGACATCTGAAGATGCCAAGAGACACAGATTGGATGGTCAAGCTCGTAATATAATCATCAGATCGACACCTGAGCACATACAGTGTAAAGCGTAGGTGCTAAAAGCGGCGAAAGTTGCTGCAATTGATTGAAGAAATGCATGCGGTCGCCAGAAAACCAAAGAAAACAAGTTCAAGTTCTTTAATTGAAGTTCCAAAACTTCAAGCAAGGTCCCAGAAACTGGAAGAACTTGATTTCAGGTTTACTACTCTTATGAGTGATATGGCTGCACTTGGTGAAAGCAACAGATACTCCCAGTCAGAAAACATTAAGACTATTGTCAGAAGTCTCAATCACAACTGGGAGCACACTAAATTCTTTTATTTCAACCAAGGAATGCCAAATATTACTCCAGTAGAGCTCTTCTCTCACCTTGCTACTGTAGATTATGAGACAACTCAGAGAGAACAAACAGCTGAGAAGTTGCAAAGTGTTGCTCTAGTCTCTCAAGGTACTTCTGAAAAGAAAGATACCAAAGACGCATCTGAAGAAAATGCTCTTGCAGTAAGACACATGAATAAATTTGTGAGTCAAGAGATTGAGAGAAGAAAAGCTAAAGAAAAGCTGAAAAAGCATCTTGGCCCAAACTATCATCAGTACAAGAACATTCAACTAAACAACTCTCTGAAGACCCCCATTCAGAAAGGTGTTAGTACTGAATCAGCAGAGATAGGAAATGATATCTGCTTCTATTGTCAAAAGCCTGGTCACTTCAAGAGAGATTGCCCTGCTTTAAACAAGCTTAAGATAGGTGACAAGAAGGACAGAAGAAAATACAAAAGAAATCAAAGGGCCTTACTGACTGAAGAAAGGAAGAATATTCAAATCCAACTTGATGGTCTAGATATTGAGACAGATTCTGAAGATGGAGATTCAGATAACTCAAACCTACCATCACCAGAATTGTGTGGAATCACCCACAACGTAATCGACTTCGGCCTTAAGAAGAATGAAATGTGTGGAGTTGCTGAGATTGCTGGTCCAGACATCTCCAACATAGAAATGTGTCTTATGGCTGATGAGGTAACTAACATTTCACAATTTCTGTACTATGAGAGTGATGATGGAATTGAGGATCTGGAGTTAATCAGGAGTGAATTGGATCGTTATGAGAAAGAATTTCTGGAAGCACAATCCAAAACCAGAATTCTAGAGGAAAGCAAAGAAACTCTTGAAAAAGAGGTTTCTGAGCTAACTAGGGTATCTGAGAACAAGAGCGCTGAAATAGCCCTTCTGAAAAGTCAGATATCTGAAAATGAAAATTTTCACAAACTAGCCTTGGATGAACTTAATAAGAAAATGATGAAGCTGCTTTCTGAGAATGAGGAACTCCGAAAGAAAGAGCTATCCTTCCAATCTTATGCAAAGGCTAGTGACACTCTCACTGAGGTTCAATCATATCTGAGAGATCCCTCTGAGAAAGGTGGACTTGGACTTGATGAACAATCAAGCAATTCGTCTCCTCTGAAGAAGGGTGATGATAGGTTGACCTTTGTAAAAAGTCAACAGAATGGTTCTTCAACCACCTATAGCATTGGTCAGAAAGCTAGGGTAGTTGACAAAGGAAAAGGAGTAGCAACTCAGCCTTTGAAAGAACAACAAGTTCACAAGAAATATGTGGATAAGGTTTCTGAAAAGAAACACAACCCTCAGACATGCAACCATCCACAGTGCTATATTAATAAGAAGGGAAGAATTGCTGGAATAGGCAAATTCTCAACTATACCATTTTATGAAAATAAAAATGGTGTAGAAACTAGTGAGGCTTCTGAAGACCGCATTCAGAAAGCCAAAGGTGTTCGAAATGGCATTGGCTATCGTGCTATTGGAAAAGTCCTTTTACAACAATATAAGGAAGGACAAGAACAATGGCGCAAGGCTGATATTGCACGTAGCAATAAACAGAAGTGGAAGAAATCTCAAACCACTAAAAAACTGAATGCCAAAGCTAGAAGGAACCTGGCCAGAAAGGCTAAGTTTGCTGAAAAGCAACCCCAGAAACCCAGGATCCAGAAAGCACCAAAGGGAACACCTAGAAACACCCCAAGAAGGAAGATTGAGATCAAAATTACTAATTTCATTGCATCTCCTTCTGTTCAAGTTAGACAAAAACAAACTCCCAAGAAATTCACTAAAATGTGGATTCCTACTGGAAGAATGTTTAGTCTAAATGGTTCTATCTCTGAAGCAAGAATCTAACTCCTGTTTCCTGTTTTTTGCAGAACGCCTCTTGGACTAAGGCTCAATGGCTATTTGACAGTGGATGGGAAAGCACATGACAGGAGACAAAGCAAATCTGGTCAACTACAAAGCTTGCAACACTGGACCAGACATCAGATTTGCTGGAGGAGAATTAAATCCCTCTCTGGGATTTGGCAACGTCAAATTGGGATCTTTAACAATTACTGATGTATTACATGTTAAGGGTTTGAAATACAATCTATTTAGCATGAGCCAGTTTGCAGACAAGGGATTCACTGTGAAATTCAAAGCAAAGTTTTGCAAACTTATTGACAATGAGTCAAAGCAGACAGTCTTGGTTGCTCGGCGGAAAGGTAGTCTTTATGTTGCCGATTGGGCATCTGCCACAACTGAAGAATGTCTCATGGTAAGTCAATCTGGTCACACCGAAGAGCACTGGTTATGGCACAAAAGAATGAGTCACTTGAACTTCAAAACTCTGAACAAACTTGCCAAGAAAGAGTTAGTGGTTGGCCTTCCCAAAACATCTTTCAGAAAGGATGGTATCTGTTCTGCCTGTCAGATGGGGAAACAATCTAAGATCTCCTTCAAGTCCAAAATCAGACACTCTAGTGTTAGACCACTGCAACTATTACACATGGATCTTTTTGAATCATCTGTAACCAGTTATGCAGGAAAGAAGTATGGTCTGGTTGTTGTAGATGACTTCTCAAGATTCACTTGGGTTGTCTTTCTGAAGCACAATCTGATGCTAGGGTGGAGATACCAAACTTGCTAAATAAGCTTGAAGTCATGAAAAATGACAAGGTATCTGCAATCAGAACAGACCAAGGTACTGAATTTGTCAACCAGTACATAAAGGAGTTTTGTACCAACAAAGGTATACAACATCAACTTTCCTCTGTAAGAACACCACAACAAAATGGTGTTGCAGAAAGGAAAAATAGAACCCTTAAAGAAGCAGCAAGGACAATGCTGGCTGACACTGAAATAAGTGAAGTTTATTGGGTTGAAGCTGTAAACACAGCATGCTACACTCAGAACAGATGTTTGATAAACAAACACCATGACAAGACCCCTAATATTAAACATCTGAAAGTGTTTGGTTGTAGTTGTTTTGTTCTTAACAATGGAAAAGAGTATCTAAGAACATTTCAACCAAAGGCAGATGAAGGAGTGTTTCTTGGTTATTCTATGAATAGCAGAGCTTACAGAGTTTACAGCAAAAGAACAGAGAAGATTGAAGAATCAGTTCATGTTGTATTCTATGAAGAAAGCAAGAAATCACCCCTTGCTGATGAACTCTCAGAAAGGTTCAAGGAACTAATGTTAGAGGATTCTGAAGAAGAACCCTCAGAAAAGAAAAACATCATTATGGAAAGAGAGGATGACTCTGACGAAGAAAAGCATGAAATGCCTAGTAACAACCAGATGATTCTCAGACATGATGAAGAAATTCCTATGAGATTTCCAGAAATGGAAACTGAAGATGTTCATCAGAGAGCTAATTCTGGAAATGACCTCTTTGACAGGCATGTCCCAGAAAGCCCTCACACTGAGCAAGTGTCAGACATTCAACGCCCTTTTGCGGTACAAAATGTCATAGATACTAAAGAAGTATCAAGTCATAATCATAGTGATTCACATTCAGATCACATACACTAAAACACGGCAGAGCGACGGATAGATCCGTGCTTCTAAAGACCTATCCGTCGCCCGGCTCGGCGACGGATAGAAAATCCGTCGCCCCCCTGGAGCTGTGGCGACGGATAACAATCCGTCGTCCAATTCGCGACGGATTGGACGACGGATTGACCAATTATTTTTTTTTTTAATTCCGAAATTTAGCGACGGATAGGATCTATCCGTCGCTAAATATAGCGACGGATAGATTATCCGTCGCTATATTTAGCGACGGATAGAATCTATCCGTCGCTAAATATTTTAATTGGACTAGTGACGGAATTTGAAATTCCGTCACTAATTCCGTCACTACTTCCGTCACTATTTATTTCATATTAATCCCTATTTTTCGTAGTTCACCTATTTAATCAATATAATGTTCGATAATAAATCAATAATACGGAAAATGTTTCAATGAATAAAAAAGTAATATTCGGAGCTGGAGAAATTATCCAAACAAGTGTAAATATGAAAAAAAATCCGAACATACAGATACATAACTAGCTATCAGACGGGGGTGGGGTTGGGTGATGGCGGATCGACATGAATCGCTCCATTCAGAATCAAGGCGCCGTTCTCCTCCTTCGTTTCTTCGTCATGGCTCCATCTCGTCCCTTTGTTGCTCCATCTCTTGAGTTAGCCGAGCAACCTGTTCCCGGACCTGCGACTGCACCATTTCCGAGACCTGGTCCTGTGTGTAAACCGGACGTCTGGACTGCTGGGATGATGATGAGGAGCACGCCGGACTAGCCAGATGCAAACCGAGGCTCCCGAGTCCATATATTCGTCCTTTCTTGTCCGGTTTGTTGACCTCTAGGAAGATGTTGTCAACTTGTTCAGTTGACAACACATCACCCGTCTCGTCCTCCGCGCGCCACCTGAGCATCAACCTCAGCCTGAAATCGTAAATAGCAGATATAATGATCAGTTACTGTTTTTAAAAAGTAACTTGTAATAGTGTACAAATATGAACTTTAAGCAACATAAACATACCGCAATAGACGAGGCCCGGCAGTCGGTCCATACCCCGCCCTTCTTGAAGATGGCATACTTGGATGTCACCTCCCCCCGTGCCACCTGAATCAAACCAGATCTAGTCAACAATTTATCATCTACAAGTAATAGAGCAGCAGAGACTTCATACGCATTACCGTAATGCTAGATTGCAAAACACATATATACGCACCGATTGATAATAATCGATATGAGATCGCCTCCGAAGGTGGTGAACGGCCCTTCTGCCGTGACGATCGGGATGCCGGTTACGCTGTTGGTCCAAGCAACGTCACGGACATCGATTGGCGCCGATGAAGCATCCCAAAGGGCCCTCCGTTGCATCAACTCGTGGAGGATTGGCCACCCCGATCCCGAATGGCCTTCCACGTCAGACCATATCCTCAGTTTGGATCCCACAGTCTAAATAAACGCCCGGATCGTGGATCAACCATTGAAATGAAGTACTCCTTCTACATTCCCAATTTCATACAACATCCAAAGTCAATACATGTCCTAACAACATAACAGATATGGTGACTAACATATCACCCAAATAAAGTGGCTAACATACCACTCACATATAGTGGCTAACATACCACTCACATACAGTGGCTAACATACCACTCACATTGTCCTAAAATTTACTAACACAATGGTGACTAACATATCACCCAAATAAAGTGGCTAACATACCACTCACATACAGTGGCTAACATACCACTCACATTGTCCTAAAATTTACTAACACAATGGTGACTAACATATCACCCAAATAAAGTGGCTAACATACCACTCACATACTGGCTAACATACCACTCGCATTGTCCTAAAATTTACTAACACAATGGTGACTAACATATCACCCAAATAAAGTGGCTAACATACCACACACATACAGAGGCTAAAATACCACTCATATTAAAACGATTATAATTACAAACAAATGAATGTAATATTATAACTTACCCTCGGCATCAAGTACTCGGCCTCATGCGCTCGAGATGTGGCTCCAACACTCACCACCACCTTGGTGGCTCTCTCCTGCTCCGGAAGATGTCACCTAGTTTGTTGTGCACCTCCCGAGGCCATAAGCTGTTGTCAATGTATAAGATACAAGAAACGAATATGCATTACTTTAGTACAACAATTTATACTTGTCAACTATCATTATCAGTTATGTTTTACATATTTAAGAAGAATGTATAATACTTACTTGGCAGGACCAATAGGGAAAATCACAGGCAAGCCGTGACGTTGGGATTGTTTGGATCGAACACGAGGTAGGGACAATCGTCGTGGTCGTCCTCCAGCATGTGTCCGGGCTGACTGGTAGAGCCACGGCTGCTCTCTCCTGCCCGGGGGGTCTCAGGAATCCGAGACCTGCTGTCCTGATCTTCGGAGCCCTCCCTGTCTGACGGTGTCCCCGACCCACCACTATCATGCGGCCGGCTGCGTGGGGGGGGACGATAGGTGGACGGCCTCTGTCGCGGCATCTGCAAAAAAAATGTAATAAATACAATAAAAATGTGTTAGTACGAGTTATAATACATAACAGATTATAATAACGCTTGTCGTTTCTTTGCAGCCCCCTCCTTGTAACGCTTGTACCGTTCCTTACCACAGAACTTGCATTCTATTAGATCTGCATCCTCCTCCCAATATATCATGCACATTTTCGGACAACAGTCTATGGTTACCATGAAATTTCTAATCCCGCATCTTTTTCTTCGCTTGGTAAAGTTGGTGGAACTAGGTTTTCTTGGACAAAGGTCCAACATTACGTCAACCCATTCATTGAAGCTCGTTTGATTCGGCCATTAGCCTTACAACTCATTAGCCGAGATAACAAAGACAACTCAGTGAGCTTACACCCCGGGTAAACCGGCTTCCTTGATGATTCTAACAAGTCAAAGAACAACTGATCCTCGGGATTCGGTGGTTCCTCCACCTCCACCTCGGTTTCAGTGTTGGTTGTGTCCCTGAACTCCGCCCCTGCAGCATCGTACACCATTTGTTCGACTCGAGCTCGAATAGCATCGCCTTCAGATTGGGATTGTTCCCCGGCTTGTTCATTTTTTCTCTTCCTTCCACGTTGTCTGTATTGGTCATATGTATTGGACGGTGCTGCTTCCTCACCATGATGATTCCATACCTGATACGCAGGAAGGAATCCATTTTTCCTCAAGTGCTGGACTACCACTTTAGGAGTCACGTATTGCTTGTTTCTTTTCATTGCACAAGGACACTTTATCAACCCATCCTTTACACAAGACGGATTTGACATTGCAAATTCAATGAAACCTTCACCCCTTCGAGAAAACTCCATTGAACTCGCCATTGAGAATGCGACAATACATCCATCTACGATCGGTATTCATTGAATAATTAGATAATAACCTGACACGTTTGAATTCATTAGATCGAGGTCTTTCATTTACGGTAATAAATCAATTTCACAATAATTCAATCAATTGCTACGTAATATAAGTTATATTAGCTTGACCAATTGTTAAGGCATTACATAATATAAGTTACATCACTTCAATTTTACCATAATGTTTGGTTTCATATATATATCAACTAATGATTACTAGTTATACAAGCTTCATGCAAAAACGGATGAAACTCCTCATTCTCATGCACCCCCCTCCTCATCACTTGTGACGCTCCCTACCACAGAACTTGCGTTCCAACAGATCTACATCCTCCTCCCAATACACCATGCACATGTTCCGACAAGCAGAAAGGCACTCAATAGGCGGCCCCAAACCCCGCCTCTCCCTCCACTGGAGGTATGCCATGGACGGTGCTTCCTCACCGTGATGAATCCATACATGATACTCGTGCATGAATCCATAACGTCATAAGTGCTCGAATCTGCAGATGGCGTCATAAATTGCTTGTTTCCAGGTTTCAATGTGCAAGGACACTTTATCAACCCCCAATTGCACAAACCGGATGTCCCATGGCAAACGAGATGAAACCTTTAACCCCTTCTCTGAAACTCCTAGAAACTCATCATTTACCGTGCGATCGTACATCCATGAGCAGTCGAATTCATTGTTTACTTTATTTTTAACTTTGAGACGTTCCAATTGATTAGATCGTATTTAATTTATTAGATCGATTCCAATTCGGATAAGAAGATTGTAGAGGTTAATTGTTAATTATTATATGTTCCTTATAAATTAATTATTAATTAAGTGTTCATGTGTTACAAAATTGGACATATATAATAACCATTTCAACCTCTTAGTACATATATTATATACTTAACATACATATCAAATTAACTAATTACTCTATACATATCGAATTACTACATATATTCATATCAAATTACATACTTAACATACAAATTTATCAAATCAAAACTACATACTTCTATACTTAACAAACATATCAAATTAACTAAACTAACTATATATACTTAACACACAAATCAAACTAACTACATACATTCATATATACCAAACTTAACATACTACATACATTCATATCATTAATTAAACTAACTATCAAATTGAACAAATTACATATAATTGATCAAATTAACTAAACTAACTACTACATACTTATCATATATAGATATAATTGCTCAAATTAATCAAAATAAACAAAATCCCCAAATTTTAAAAAACTAGGGTTTTAGCCAAAATACCTTGATTAATCGGTAGAAATCTGAAATTGATCGAAGAAACAAACTCCTTGTCCCACTAGCTTCGATTAGGCACCAAGATTGGCCGGAATAACGAACAATTCACCGGAAACCGAAGAGAGGAAAAGAAGAGAATGAGGAAGAAGAAGGGAGAAGATGAAGAAAATGAGGCTCTGCCTCTCTGTCCTGTGAAATTAGGAAATTCTGGGCCGACGGACACGTGTCCGTCGGCCCAGAATCGATCCGTCGGCCCAAATGGCGACGGATAGGTATCCGTCGCTATAAGGCGACGGATAATCTATCCGTCGCCCAGTTTTAAAAAAAAAATTTCATTATTTTTTTAAAAAATCAAACAGGACGGATAAATAGTTATCCGTCAAGCTGGAGGCGGATAGATTCCGTCGCCCAGTTTACCGATCCGTCGTTATGGGGCGACGGATAAAATCCGTCGCCCCATAACGTCGTTTTTTCCAAGTTTTCTTGTAGTGATAGATGTTGACCCTACTAGCCCCAAACCCATGATGAGATGGATCAAGGATCATCCTGCAAAGGATGTGATTGGACCAATCAATCAAGGTGTTAGGACTAGGAGAGCAATAGCCGAAAATGCTAATTCTCTCTTTGGATGTTTCATCTCAAACATTGAACCTAAAACTATTGAAGAAGCATTAAGAGACCAAGACTGGATCTCTGCAATGCAAGAAGAGTTGGATCAGTTTGAAAGAAACAAAGTCTGGAAACTAGTTCCATTTGTAGAAGTAATATCTGTGATTGGAACCAAGTGGGTTTTCAGAAACAAGATGAATGAATATGGTGAAATAACCAGAAACAAAGCAAGGTTGGTTGCCAAGGGATTCACCCAGACTGAAGGCTTAGATTTTGATGAGTCATATGCACCAGTTGCCAGATTGGATGCGATAAGACTCTTTCTGGCCTTTGCAGCTCATAAAGACTTTAAAGTTTATCAGATGGATGTCAAAAGTGCATTCTTGAATGGTAAACTTGCTGAGGAAGTCTATGTTGAACAACCACCTGGTTTTGAAGTTTCCTCAGAAAGTAGAATGGTCTACAAGCTACAGAAAGCTCTATATGGACTGAAAGAGGCTCCAAGAGCATGGTATGACACTTTGGCCAAATACCTTCTGGAAAGTGGTTTCAAGAAAGGTGAAGTTGATAAAACTTTATTTACCTTAAATCATGATGGGAAACTGCTCTTAGTTCAAGTATATGTTGGTGACATCATATTTGGATCTAAGGACAAGCAACTTTGTGATGACTTTGCAAATCTCATGAAAAGTAAGTTCGAGATGAGCATGATGGGAGAATTGAACTATTTCCTAGGATTGCAAGTCAAGCAACTCAATGATGGAATATTCTTTAATCAGACAAAGTATGCAAAAGACATGCTCACAAAGTTCAATCTTAAGCCTTCTGAAAAGAATGCTAAGATACCTATGAGCTTAGGAACCAAGATGACCTATACTGAATCAGATAAAAGTGTTGATGAACACAAGTATAGGAAATTGATAGGTTCACTACTTTACCTTACTGCAAGCAGACCTGATATCCAATATGCAGTTGGTGTGTGTGCTAGATTTCAAACAAATCCGATGAAATCACACTACAACATTGCTATGAAAATATTAAGGTATGTGACAGGTACAGTAGATGTAGGTTTGTGGTACCCTAAAGAAAGTGGATTGAGTTTGGTTGGTTACTCAGATCTCGATTATCTTTGGATCAATGCTTGATAGGAAAAGTACCTCAGGAACTTGTCAATTTCTGGGAGCTAGACTTATCTCATGGTTTAGCAAGAAACAAAACTCAATTGCAACTTCTACCACAGAGGCTGAATATATTTCTGCTGGTTGTTGTGCAACACAAATTCTGTGGATTCAACAACTCAGAGATTATGGACTCAATGAAGAGAAAACTCCCATTTTCTGTGATAACACAAGTGCTATTGCAATCACACAGAACCCCAAGTTCCATGCCAGAACAAAGCACATTGATGTTAGACACCACTTCATCAGAGACCATGTTGAAAAAGGCAATATAGAGATACTCAAGATTGGCACAGAAGACCAACTTGCAGATATCTTCACCAAGCCCCTGCAGGAAAGCCGGTTCTTGACCTTAAGACATAATCTTGGGTTAATGGAGTTGCCTAAGGACTGAAAAATGTCCTGAATCTCTAAAGTCTGAGTAAGCAAGGTAGAAAAGAAGTAGGCCTCTGAGAACATGCTCTCAGAAAGCCAAGTTGTTAAGAAGTGATGCAAAGGTTTCTGAGTAGCAACACTCAGAAAGGCAAAACATTTCTGGAATGGGTATCCAGAAAGACAAAGGTTGGTACACACTCAATGAGTAAATAAGACTAGAACTTACTAAGAGTGGGTCAAATACATTCAAACAACTGAAGTTTCTGATTCTTGAATTCAGGAAACTATTTAGTCATAAAGAGAAAAGACACATAAAGCCCGAAAAAGTATAAGTTCTGGGAGTCAAACATGTCCAATATCTTGTGTTTTTGCCATTTTTATGATAAATAATATAAAGAAAAGGACTTGACCCTCAGAATGATAAGCTCAAACGATTAAGTCTTTCTACTCTTTACTAAGTGACACAATGAATGTAGCATATTAAAAATCCATCAAGTCGGCACAATACCATTTGTTGATTGATATCATTACAAGATATTCAATATAAACCCTTGATGTATAAACGTTTGATCTCAACGGCTGAGATTAAAACAAAGCAAGTAATGTCTGTTGAGAAATGCAGACATGGCCCACTAAGCATTTAATGAAGTACAAAGGTCGTACCACGCCTATGCAGATACAAAGACACGCATTCATATTCAGCTATATGTATGTTGTATCTATGTACGTTTTGTCTGCTATATATATAGGAATTGGGCAAAAGACAAACACTTTTACCAAATCCAAAATTTAATACTTGCATCAAAATAGCAAAATCTCTCAAGATTTCTGCAAAACTTCTTCTGCAACTCAACTTCTTGTGCTTAGTCTTCTGAAAAGATAGACTAATCTCGATTATTCTTGCAAAACTCATCTGTAAACACTCACTCAAAGACTCTATATAAGAGATGGCACCAAAGAAGATGACCACCAAGAACCCTAAGGCCGCATCATCTGCTCCTGCTGAAAAGCAAGGAGGAAAAGAACTCAAGGTGTTGAATAAATGCCTTCTAGGAGAGTTTACCCCTTCTGACTGGAATCCAAGTCACAAGATGAATTGGGGAGCTTTTCTTGTGAAGAAATATATTTATGCAGTCATTTCTTCAAAAGTAGATAGAAAACTGATATTGGGAATGTTGAAAAGTTCCCATATCTACAAGTTTCGTGTCTTGCACCAGATGGACTTTCCACCTTTGGATGTGTTGGAGTTCTCTGACAACTCCAAAATCTTCACAAAAGTTGTGAATGATGTAGAAGAGAAGTACATGCGCATCAAGTTCAAGGATAAGAAATTGTCCTAGACTGCAAGACTTTCTGCAACTTATTCCGATTGAAAAATCGAGGAACAATCGACGACATCAACATCAGGGATGCCTCCATGATTCAAAGTGTTAAGGAGCTATCTGAGGCAATCCAGATTGAAAATGCAAAGGGTTGCCCGCAAACTTTGTTCGAAAGCCATCGAACCGGTCATCTCGAACACTGGAGTACTTTGGCTCTCATTCTGGTCCGTTGCTTTGATGGCAACAAAGGTGGAGTAGACCAGATAAGCATGGAGAGATGGATGATGATGCATCTTATGAATAAGAAGCATGAAGGGAGGGAAACCCACTTTAATTGGGGAAATACGCCTTCAACAAATTTCTTGGGCACATTGAGGAATTTGAGCCTAAAATCATCAATGGCCTTCTTTGAGACAAAGGCTAATATGCATTTTGGTCTCGAATTTGCTACATTCGAAACAATGGGAATAACTCTCGAAAGAGACAAAATCCAGTCACCAACTCTCTTTTCAGACATGCCTTTGAAGAAAAGGAGAGAATTGCTGCTGAGAAAGCTCAGAAAGAGGCAGAAGAGCTTAAAGCTGCCCAGCAAGGTGAAGAGGTCTCTGAGCAAGCTCCTCGCCAACCTCCGGTTACAAGAGAAAGAGGACTCAAAGCAAGAAAGCCTCTAAGTCCCAAAGTGTACAAAAGCACAACGCTCGAGACAAGATCTCGGAAGATGTTGTTCGCCGAAAAGCAACACGTAAAGCCCAAGAATTACAGGCTGCTCCAGAAATCTCCAGAGCTGATAGAAATATCATAGATGGGTCAGCTCCCAATCTTGACAGTGACTCTGATGATGATGTAGTACTTACACAAATAATCAAAAAGTCCAGGATTGAGACCCATGGAGGAGCATCAAGCTCAGCCCCTCAGAAAGAAAGGAGCCCTCATCGGCAGGAAGAAGAAGGCTGGAAGAGAAAGATAGAGTGATGGAAGATGTTGACATTGCTTCCACATTCACAATGCCAAGACTTAATGTGGTGAAGAAAACCACGTTCTTGAGGGTTCCTCAACCTTCTGAGAGAGCTCAACTCTCAGAAAGGGATCAAACTGAGATGGAGACTCAGAAAGATATTGTAGAGGAGACCAACAATGAGCAAAGAGAGGCTGTGGAAACTCCACTAGTCCAAGAGACCCAAACTCAGCCTGACTCTATTCAGGTAACAAAAGTAGTTTGTATCTAACTTGTCAACTTGGAGACACAATTTCAGGGGGAAGAAAACTTGTTCACTCCCTTGAATCAAGAAGAGGTTCCTCCAACCTCAGAACATCAAGAAGAGCCTGTTCCACAGGCTACAACTGAGAAAGTAGTGGAGGTGGAACCAACACCCCAACACCAAGAGTTTCCAGAGGCTGAAAAGCACTCTGAGGAAGTAGTTACTGAGCCTTATGTTGAGAACGTAAGTATCAGTAAACTTTCCTTAAGAAAATTTTGGTAAAATTCACTACTTAATCAATATGTTTGTTCTATCTTACAGGCTCAATCAGAAGAACACTTGGACGGAGAGAATGTGATCTCATCTCCTCCAAGAGAAACTAAAACTACTGAACAAGCAAGATTCGAAGAAAAGGTTCGAAACCCCAAGGTTTCGAGAAGATGCCGAGCTTCCTCACTTGGAAAGTAAGTCTCGGAAAGCATTTTTCCACTTATCTTTTCTGATAACAAGTTTCTAAACATATTTGATTCTATTTCTCAGGTTCAATCAGAAAGAAAGGATGCTGAGGATCAGACTTCTCCTCACATCAAGGTATCTGAGGCCTCTGTGCCCAAACAAGCAGAAGTCCAAGCAAATGAGCCTAGTGTTTCTACACAGGTATGCTCAGAAAGCTTACTTTTGCACGAGATACTAACACAAGTAGTTTGAACAAAACTAACTTGATCCTTTCTTCGTGCTCAAAGTCTAGTGCCACTCAACTTACTCCAAGCCTTTAAGAAGCACACTCTCAAGAAACATCTAAAGTGCTTGAACAATGGCGTAAACTCGAGAAAGGCCGATCTTTACGAAATTGCGAGTAATTGACATCCCAGAAAAGGGCCATAGCAATCAATCGGAAGACCATATCCATGCTATGTTTCCCACGTAATCATATTCTTTTGCCACTCGATGGATGATAACTTCTTAAATGAAGTAGCACAATGACTCTAGCGGACTTTCAAGTCGATGATCAAACCAAGAGCAGATGGTGACCTATCACCTTTGACAAGCTCACAACCTACCCTTCTGAGCAAGAAGAAGTAAATGGGAGGATGATCACACTTCCTAATGTGATCAACCTGGTTTCTGAAGATGAGAAGGAAACTGATGAGAATGATTACCAAGAACCTCCTTCTGAGCATCCAAGTCAAGAAGACAAGAAAAAGGATGATGATGATGATCAGAATGATGATCCCCAACTTGGAAATGGCGGGATTCAGATAATTAGCAAAGGAAGTGCAGAAAAGGCTACTCCTTCCAATGCTCAGAAAGCCCCATCATCATCACCACCAAAGTCTCATCAAAATACCCAACAGGCTGAACAAGACACAATTGAAGAAATCACATCGAGTTCGTGGATTGAACAACTCAGATTTAAGTTGGAAGAGGAGAAGAGAATCAACTTAGAGTGTCAAGCTCTTGTTGAAGAAAAGGAAGCCAAACTCGAAAAGCTCAGAGAAGCTAATGCTAAGGAACTGGCACTCCTAGATGAGCAAAGGTTGTTGAGAAATGCCATCGTTGTCACTGCTGCTGAGATAGATGCCATGGATGACAATGATGATGAAGATCATTATGCTAAGCTGCATCAGAAAGACCTTCTACTTCTCAGAAGGCCAGCATACTCAATTGCCACTCTGCAAACAAAAGATTGCCACTCTGCAAACAATCCAAGAAAAGGATTATGAGAATGATGCTGAAATAAACCTGTTAGGAATATCTGTTAGTATTTTGATCATTCATCACATGTTCTTATCTTTGCCAGAAAGGTGATTAAGTACTCTTAGTTCACTTGAACATTGTAAAAGAGGAAATCACTGAGTATGATTAGTCTAGTAAATCTTGTTTTAGTATTATAGGTGTCTGAATGTAATTTTTATTTCCAAGAAGACCATGAAGATCAATCCTAGCAATGGAGATTTTCTGAAGATTACAAAACCGGAGATTGCACAAGATTTATGAAGACACCAAGGTTTAGTCTCACTCGGAAAGACTATGTCCTTAATCCTTTCTTAAGTGCATTTAGTTACTTTTGATAATGATTCTGGAACATATGACATCATGAGTATGGAGCATGTAAGCCATCAGAAAGGCTAATGTATCCGTTGAAGACTACAAGACAAGAAATAGTACATATGCATTAATTGCATCGGCAGAAAAGCCGCTAAAGCACAGTCCTCTCTGAGATATGAGACAAGGACTTCTGAGTACTCATTTCAAGATAAGTATAGACTGAATTTGAATTGTGTCTAACGGATAACATCCCAACGACTCTCCAATTCATCTATAAATATCACACACTTAGATGCTGAGAAATACGGCCAAAAAGAACGATCTAACTTGCAAACTTACAATCTAGCAAAGTATTCTCTCAAGCACTCTACTACCCTTTCTGAAAGCTTTCTGTTGCTTGAAGAATCACTAGTAGTTCTAAGTTGTCCTGAACCTTAACAAGAGATTGTTATTCATGAAAGAGTTGAACTATCAGATAACCTTTCTGAAGCTCATTCTCCAGAACGGACATCAATTACTTGGGTCAGTAAAGAGCAGATTGCCATACACTGAACAAGTGTATTAAGTAGTCTTGTTCTATTAGGCTCTCTGGAAACCTAACTGAAAAGTTATACAAGAAGCCTCTCTGACAAACCTTATAACCAACACCATCAAGGCGTGGAGTAGAGGAAGTACTGGATTTGGGAAATCAGGGAATAACTCCAAGGTTATCTGAGTAGAGGAAGTACTTAGCTCTAGGAGCTGGGGAATAACTCAGGGGGAACATTTGGTTGGGAACCATTTGTTTATGAATCTTAGAATAGGATTATTGTAAGGTGAACTCAATTATCTGTTCTAGTGAATTCTAGGTCTTAGAAAGACCGAAGTGGATTAGTTGGAGGATTACGCCACCTCCAGATACCACTATACTTGCTGTGTTATTTACCTTTCTGCATTTATCTTTCAGCAAACCACACACACATACTTTTTGTTTCTGCACTTACCTATCTTAAAGTCTTCCGCGCTCTGAATTTAAGTATCAGAAACCAGCCAAGTTTCTGAGAAACTGTGTTTATCGACAAAAGTTTTAAAAGACTATTCACCCCCCCCCCCCTCTAGTCTTTTACTTTGCCGTTATCTGGACCAACAAAACCCAAACTTGATCTCCCAAGCAGAAGATGAGAGGCTAATCACTAAGGAAAAGCTATCCCTTCTGGCGCCTCAAATTTTCTCTACTCCAGGTGCTTCAAGAAGTGATGAGCACAGGTCCAGAATAGCTGTTTTCTTGGAACTAAGAGACAGACTTGTTGCTCAAGACAACCAAGTCCTCTGATCGATCGGAAGAGATGAAAGATTTGGCTGCTGCATTTCTAAATAGAGCAACCAGCATAGCTCTCTCTCAGAAAGACTTAGCTCTGATCAGTGAAAAAGACTGCAACAATGCCACTCAAGCACTAGCAGATGCTACTTATGCTACTCAACAAGCTGAGGCTATTATAAAGCCTCTTGAAGAGCTCAACAGAAAAGAGCAAGTGTTGGTTAGGCAAAACAAGGACATGAAAGAAGAAATCCAAGAATTGGTCAGGGTGCATAACAACCTCCAGAAGAACTTTGAATAACTCTCTGAAGCTTATGCTATCATGAGTCAGTCATTCATGACTAAGGGGGGAGGAGAGATGCCTCAGAAAGGCAGAGGAAGAAAAAGAAAACTATCAAATCTCCCCTCCTCAAGTCAACTAGTCATTAAGGACACCACTGGAGACACCCCTGCTGAAGAAGTTGTTCCAGATCAACCAGCCAGAAAGCTGAGAAGTATGGTCACTAGGGGAACCAAGTCCCTTAGGATCTCAGATGGGAACAACGTAAAGCTTCTGAAGAAGAAAATCAAGAAGAAGGTGAGGTAAGAGGTCAAGAGAGCTGCAAGCCTCACAACTGGAACATCAATGATGATGATGAGGATGAATCTGATACTGATGAACATCCACTTCACAAAAGAAGAAGGCAAGCAAGCCCCTTACAACCTCCTCTGGAAGCAAGGCCATTAGCAGCCAGAACCCCTTCTGGAAATACCAAGTCAATTCAAGGGACTTCCACCAGCACAGCCCCAAGGCAGGAAGAAAGAGTCACAGGATCTCCTGACAGAAGGCCACCTAACAGAAAGGCTAGAAGGGATATTCAGTTTGGTAGAGCAAACAAAGAAACTCATCAAGAAAAGCCAACTGATGCCCACATTGAGTATGTGAAGACCAGTAATGAAGAGTCTTCATATAGGTGCATTCTGAACAAGAAAGGGTATTGGATTCTGGAATTGCAACATCTACTTGTCAATGATAAGTTTCCAACTCCCATCTTCAACCAGATCCTAAAATGGAGTAAAGGCAAGCCAAATTTGCTAAAACATGAGCACCTTCATGCCTGGCTAAACTTTGAGGTTGAAAAGAGAAATGATGCCAGAAAGATGGACCTTTCTTTTCCTTGTCCTTACCCCAAGCCAGAAGATGTGCACAAGACAAGAAAACTGGATGGTAGCTACAGCAAGCAGAACAAGCTAGGTGTTCATCCCTATGAGTCATTCTACATGACAAAGGACGAATATCTGGATGATATTCACTATCTGGAACAAATATACAAGTATTTCAACCTATCTGAGCTGCAAGTAGACCATGCCTGGGTCTGGGGAAAATACTACTGGGTCAAACACTTTCTGAAGAAGAACTACAATCTTGGCAAGAGTTACCATGAAATTTGTATCTTATCCGAGAAGATGTAACTTTCTCGTCGAAGGATACTTTATGACTATGTCCAAGAATGCGTAAAAGTGGATGATTATGTCAATCGATCCAGAAGGGTCTTTGTCAAGAACTTGAGGTTTCTGAACCTAAGTTAATCTTTGAAGACTTGAAGACTAGTATCTTAGAATGTTTACTCGGAGCTTGGATTCTCCTGTTGTTCTAATTTACTTAGTTTGTTTTGTTACTTTTTGTAATCTTGCTGATTGTTTCTAATTTTCTCTATCCGTAAAAGTTGCATCTTATTCTGTAATCTGTACCTATCTGAAGATCATACTCTCAGATACACTCTAATAGATGACAACTTATCAGCAAAGGTCACTTCTTGTGATTTGGTTGATGATTACTTTCTGCACTTAATTCAACTAAAATTGAATATCATTTGAAATGATTAAGTGGTGGATTGTTTTCTCTTCCAGGATTACAACTTTGTAATAGGACTTTGAAAGATAGTCATGGATGACTGATCAAGAAAGGGGGAAATTTGTTAGGAATATCTGTTAGTTTTTTGATCATTCATCACATGTTCCTATCTTAGCCAGAAAGGTGATTAAGTACTCTTGGTTCACTTGAACATTGTAAAAGAGGAAATCACTGAGTATAATTAGTCTAGTAAATCTTGTATTAGGATTATAGGTCTCAGAGTGTAATTTTTATTTTAAGAAGACCATGAAGATCAATCCTAGCAATGGAGCTTTTCTGAAGATTACAAGACCGGAGATTGCACAAGATTTATGAAGACACCAAGGTTTAGTCTCACTCGGAAAGACTATGTCCTTAATCCTTTCTTAAGTACATTTAGTTACTTTTGAAACATGATTCTGGAACATATGACATCATGAGTATGGAGCATGCAAGCCATCAGAAAGGCTAATGTATCCGTTGAAGACTACAGGACAAGAAATAGTACATATGCATTAATTGCATCGACAGAAAAGCCGCTAAAGCACAGTCCTCTCTGAGATATGAGACAAGGACTTCTGAGTACTAATTTCAAGATAAGTATAGACTGAATTTGAATTGTGTCTAACGGATAACATCCCAACGACTCTCTAATTCATCTATAAATATCACACACTTAGATGCTGAGAAATACGACCGAAGAACGATCTAACTTGCAAACTTACAATCTAGCAAAGTATTCTCTCAAGCACTCTACTACCCTTTCTGAAAGCTTTCTATTGTTTGAAGAATCACTAGTAGTTCTAAGTTTTCCTGAACCTTAACAAGAGATTGTTATTCGTGAAAGAGTTGAACTGTCAGATAACCTTTCTGAAGCTCATTCTCCAGAACGGACATCAATTACTTGGGTCAAGAAGAGCAGATTGCCATACACTGAACAAGTGTATTAAGTAGTCTTGTTCTATTAGGCTCTCTGAAAACATAACTGAAAAGTTATACGAGAAGCCTCTCTGACAAACCTTATAACCAACACCATCAAGGCGTAGAGTAGAGGAAGTACTTGATTTGGGAAATCAGGGAATAACTCCAAGGTTATCTGAGTAGAGGAAGTACTTAGCTCTAGGAGCTGGGGAATAACTCAGGGGGAACATTTGGTTGGGAACCAATTGTTTAAGAATCTTAGAATAGGATTTTTGTAAGGTGAACTCAATTATCTGTTCTAGTGAATTCTAGGTCTCAGAAAGACCGAAGTGGATTAGTTGGAGGATTACGCCACCTCCATATACCACTATACTTGCTGTGTTATTTACCTTTCTGGATTTATCTTTCAGCAAAGCACACACACTTACTTATTGTTTCTGCACTTACCTATCTTAAAGTCTTCCGCGCTCTTAATTTAAGTATCAGAAACCCCCAGGTTTCTGAGAAACTGTGTTTATCGACAAAAGTTTAAAAGACTATTCACCCCCCCCCCCTCTAGTCTTTTACTTTGCCGTTATCTAGACCAACATCGGCCCCCATAATTCGTTTTTCCTTATTAGCTTAGAATGAGTAATACTTTTTCATACTTCTTTTAACCTAGTTTTTGGAGAAAAGCTCCTAGATTCAGACATTGACATTGAGACATCTTTGGAGCTTGGTCATTCATTGATTTTACTCATCAGGATTATTGGTATTGATTTCTCTATTGCTTTCTTCTTTACAATTCGTTCTTTATCTCTATTGGTTGAATTGTATGTTATTGCGTGCGAGTTTCTCATCTATGTTTCATATGATCATTACCATGAATCTTTGCATGCAAATCTCAAGTATGAGTAGCTAAACCGCTTTGAACACGGTAGTGATGTGACGGTAATTGCGTATTCGCTTCTAGGGTTAGGATTAGTTCATATAGGTTAGGCTCGTTCAAATATCTTCATAAAAATCTTTCAATCCAATAAGCTAGTTCAAAGATTCACTAAAACGTTTTGGTTAAGGATCGTGGATTGACGACCCACGATTACTCTGGTTTAAAGATTTTCAAATAGCATTTGGTTGAATTGGATTGATTGTTTTAAGTACACCGACCGTGTGACAAGTATGAGCGATTTCCCTAGAGTGGATTACCATTACACGATCATAACTGCTGTGTTCTCTTATCTCATTGTTAAAAAACGTTTCTCTACTTTTCTGTTTTCTAGTTATTATAAGTAATCAAAACCAAACAAATTAAGCCGTTTCCACAAGTGACTACTTGTTTTCAACTTCTTGGTAGCTTAATTGGTTCCTTAGCGAACGATTCTGATTAGCATTGTCTGTCTACAACAACTGCTTTCTACTTGTTTTCTAAGTAGTAATTTGAGTACATCAAATTTGGCGCCGCTGCCGGGGAATCAATTCCTACTGTAGCGCTTGATTGCAAATCTCTACTTGTTTTCCAACTTACCTGAGGTTTAGTGCACTAACAGAAACTAAGGATATTTCGAGGTTTTCGTGTTGTGTACCTCTAACAGCAGGTTGATCAAAAAGGACATTTCAATGGCTCAGTTAACCTATGGAGCCTACATGCAGCCCGACGAGGTTAAGGCCGGGAAAGCAGCAATCGTGCTGTCTAATGAGGCAAGGAATTTGGAACTCAAAGCTCACCACTTCCTTAATCTCCCCATGTTCTACGGAATAGCCAATGAGGATGTGATAAGGTTCCTCAAGGAGTTTGAAGTACTAATTGCAGGGATTCTGTTGACAGCCGAAGGAGTGACAGTTTCAGATGGAGAGATAAGGAAGAAGGTTTTTCCAATGTGCCTGCAGGATAAAGCTAGGAACTGGCTGTTGAACCAGCCTGGGGGTTCTCTACCTACTTGGGATTCTCTCTACAAGGCCTTCGTGAATAAATTCTACCCACCTGAGTGAACACAACAACTTCGTGCCCAGATAATGCAGTTTCAGCAGATGCATGATGAAACCTTCTATGAAGCTCGGGACCGTTTTTTGCAGTTATTGGCCCAATGCCCTCACCACAGGATAGACGATATGAGCTTATGTGTCCGATTTTATGAAGGCCTGGATTGGGAATATCAATATATGGTCGATGTGAGCTGTAAAAACTCCTTCCTGGAAGCCTCCGCTGATGAATTGAACAGTGTTTTCGAGAAGCTGGCAGCAACATCGCAACTTAAGGGAGCAAGAGATAAGGCTAGGAGAGTGGCATCCAGAGCAGTGGAAGAGACTCCAAGGCCGTATATTACTGAGCTAGAAAAAGAAATCAGGAGCCATATGGAGAGGCCTGAGAGGTACTGGTTGGAGGCGCATAAAATTCAGGAAAAAAATAACCAAAGGTTCGACAGTATCGAGCAATCGCAAAGAAGGCTGGAACAGATATTGGGTGACTTGTTTGGGAAATTGCAGCTTATGGAGAAAGGTAGACCCCCAGCAGCCCCAGAAAACATTAGAACCAAGGAAGGTTAAGTCTGTTTTTGCCACCTGTACCAACGAGGTTGAGCACCCTGCATCAGATGAAGGAACTCCAACAACGGTTCAAGTGACCCGTGTACTGACAGCCGAGCAGACTGAAGATGTAGCCTCTGTTGAATCGACGGTGGATGAAGTCGAGGAACCGAGTTCCGTGATTCCAGAAGAGGAGGCGAGTGCGGAGCAAGAAACTACTAAACCCGATCCCCCACCCCCCCCACCATAATAATTCCTAAGGCAGAAAAGAGTATAAGCGACTCCGACAGTTTTGATTTACTGGTAGGTATTGGGTGTTCAGCTCAGGTTACCGGAATAGTCGACACTGGTGCTAGTTGCAATTTGATGACTTTTGACACCTATGAAGACTTAGGCTTAAAGGGATTGGAGCCGCGCAGATGCTTTATGACTCTTGCTGGTGGAACTAGAAGCAGATGCATGGGGATCGTGGAAGATGTTTCGTTGTTTGATGGTATACTTGATGATGATTTTGTGGTAGTGGAATCGCCGAGGGTGAAGGGGAAAGAATTGGAAAGAGATATGCTACTTCTAGGGAGACCCTTCATCCGCTCAACTCTCATGGTGGTGAATTTACATGCCCGAACCTGCACAATTGAGGTGCAAGGCGAGCCATGCGAAGTGAAGGCCTATTCCACTCCATTATATTTTGTTTCGCAGGTTGGTAGTAGGAAATTCATAGGAGCACAACTGGACCCTTATATATACATACTTATCAACAAGGAAGAACATGAGCTGCACCAACCGGAAGAGTTAAGAACTTCCAGAGTACCCGTTAGCCAACACGGAAGAGTCTTGTACATGACTGTAAAGTATCGCAGTGCCACTGTTGATCCCATTTTCTTTTCTTTTTCACTCTACGCTTGAGGACATGCTTGAGTTTAGGTTTGGGGAGGGGGGAAATGTGCTCTCTAGTGTCTTGTCTGCATTTTCTCTATTACCTGAGTCTCTAGAGTCTTTCATCCTCTAATTTATGTATGTTTTGTTCATTTTTCTTTGACGGTCATTTTTTTTTCTTTTACCCTCTAGAGTCTTTCGTGCGTCGTTCTTCCAAGTTATTAAAGCTTCTATTGTGATTGTTAAATTTGCTTGCTGCTTATGTTTTGCATGATACTTAACTGAGGTGGTACAGTGGATTTAAAAGCCCATAAGTTTGTTTTTCCTGTAAATAGCAAGTTTTTTTAACTCTTTAGTCCAAAAAGCCGGTGAGAAACTTTAAGCCGATGAAAAAATATTTTACCGGCGCTTGTGTGATCCTTTCGGGAAGTGCAAACCCTCTTGTTTGTGCCTTTTCATTCTCATGCGTACTCAGTTAAGTTAAGTATGATGAACGGCATGCTCTTCATGTTTCATTTTATCAAAAGCCAGTACATTGCGAAGAACCGGTTTGGGGAGAAGAAATCTGCTGTGTTGACATGTTTATTATTCAATTTTTGTAGTATGTATTGTTTCCCTTGATTAGTTGATTCGTCTCGGAGTGTATCTGTGGTTCTTGTCACCACCGTAGTCGTGTTAGGCGTGTTGCAAATAGTACCTATATACCGACGTGGTCTTAAAAAGCCATATGTCCGTGAGGGTTGATGGCACGTACACCAAACTGACACGCACAAAAGTGCGGACTTCGGTAAAACAGACACTACCAAAAGAGTGAGACTAAAAGAGTCCATAGTGGCGAAATTGATTAGCACCTAATTTATTGTATGCAAATATGTGGTGATATGGAAGTTTGGTTGTATGCTCGACAAGTTGCTGTGTGCAAGGAAAAGCCCCTTCTGACTTAACTGATTGAGTACATTGCATGAGGTATTTGAGGCACCTTTGTGACGAAAGTCACCTTCCTTTTCTCTTATTGTTTCATGAGTAATTAACCTACTGGACACTTCCAGAGTGTGAGAGAGAGATGTGTAGGATTTCCTTGTGAGGGATTGGAGAGTTAGACTTAAGTGCTATTTACGTGAGAAACTCTCTTACGGGATTTTTTTTGCATTATTTCTGTCAAGGTTGGTTGAGTGCAAACCCTTTGCATCTTGTGAACTTAACGCTTACAATGGTAGAGTTCGGTCACTTAGAATTCTGACTCGTGTGTGTGTGTTACTATGTGTCGTAGTCTAGAGTCTAGTTTGTTTTAATTTGTGTCTTTGCTCGGGGACGAGCAAAGGTTTGGTTTGGGGATTTTGATGAGACTATAATTTAGAGTCTCATTTGGTTCTTTTTAGCGGTCTTTGTTAGTCTTTGGTTATTGTTTTCTAGTGTTTTTGGTACGTTTTTATGCGTTGGTATTTTGATGTTGTTTTGCAGGAATCGATGATTTTGAGCCAAAATAAGGGCAAGCTGATTAACATGGCTCGCCGCGGCAAGGGATTCAGTCCACCGCGGTGAGATTTTACGAAGGTACCTGGAATTCTGCAAAGTTGAGATCGCCGCGGCGAGATTTTACGAGGCTAGAGGCTGGAGCTGTTGAGAGGCTCGCCACGGCGAGGAAATTGGTCCGCCGCCGTGAGATTTTACGAGCCAGATATCTATTGTGATAAAGAAGACTCACCGCGGCGAGGCTATTTTCCCGCCGCGGTGAGTGTCGGCCCCCAGAATTCGTTTTTCCTTATTAGCTTAGAATGACTAATACTTTTAGTTTTTGGAGTAAAGCTCCTAGATTCAGACATTGACATTGAGACATCTTTGGAGCTTGGTTATTCATTGATTTTACTCATCAGGATTATTGGTATTGATTTCTCTATTGCTTTCTTCTTTACAATTCGTTCTTTATCTCTATTGATTGAATTGTATTTTATTGCATGCGAGTTTCTCATCTATGTTTCATATGATCATTACCATGAATCTTTGCATGCAAATCTCAAGTATGAGTAGCTAAACCGCTTTGAACACGGTAGTGATATGACGGTAATTGTGTATTCGCTTCTAGGGTTAGGATTAGTTCATATAGGTTAGGCTCGTTCAAATATCTTCGTAAAAACCTTTCAATCCAATAAGCTAGTTCAAAGATTCTCTAAAACGTTTTGGTTAAGGATCGTGGATTGACGACCCATGATTACTCTGGTTTAAAGATTTTCAAATAGCGTTTGGTGGAATTGGATTGATTGTTTTAAGTACACCGACCGTGTGACAAGTACGAGCGATTTCTCTAGAGCGGATTAGCATTACTCGATCATAACTGCTGTGTTCTCTTATCTCATTGTTAAAAACCGTTTCTCTACTTTTCTGTTTTCTAGTTATTAGAAGTAATCAAAACCAAACAAATTAAGCCGTTTCCACAAGTGACTATTTGTTTTCAACTGCTTGGTAGCTTAATTGGTTCCTTAGCGAACAATTCTGTGGTTAGCATTGTCTGTCTACAACAACTGCTTTCTACTTGTTTTCTAAGTAGTAATTTGAGCACATCACCTAGGAGCTGGAGTTCCTACCGCAGTAGTAGCGGTTCTCGTTGATCTTCTTGGTCTTTCCATTGCTTAAAGAGCTACAAGACTTTTTGTAAAGTTTCCCACAGACGGCGCCAAAATGTTGAGGATGAAGTCCCCCAAACACTTAACAAGTTCTTCCTAAGTCGTCCAAGTCCAATTCACTTTAGAGCGTCCAAAGCAAGCAAGGTTCCAAAGCGCTCCAAAGAACTAGTGGGAAAGAAACTGCACAAGTAACTTTGGGGGGGGGGAGGGGGGAGGGTTAGAACCGTAGACCTAGTTTGCTAAGTGTCAAACCGGGTAGAGACTTTACTTGAGAGAGACTGAAGATCTGCTCTGTATAGTGATCGGGATTAGTTCATAAAGACGACTTGACTTACCGTTTACATGGAAATGTGTGCCATATACATATATAGAGACCTCCCAAAAAGGAAGGTCTCCATTGGATCGTGCCAAGTGTAAGGCTCAGATTGCGCCAACAATGCTCTATTAGGCCCATGGCCCATTAAGAAGACTTAATCCATTTCCCTTTTGGGCTTTGGAGCGTAGTTTAGTCTTTCCTCAAGAGATTAGAGGCTTCTGATGCCCATTTCGGACCTTCGCCCGAAAGGGTAGGTCCGGGGCAATGGTCCGAACGGTACTCACATAGAAGTAAGATAACTTAAACAACCTTCTAAAGTACTGTGGTTCAGATCTTGCTAACCTCGGACCCTGCCCTCTCTCTTGGTGACAGTTCACTTGGTTCCTTATTAGGTCCGAGTCATACGTCCGAATCAACGTCTCCGGGTCGGACCATCATGGTTCTCGGACCATGGTTTTGGTCGGACTATCTGTCTTGAAGGCCAAGGTTTTCATTGCTCATTCTAGGAAGGTCAAGGGCCGGACCTCTGGGTCGGACATCGAGCCTTTTGCCCTTAAACAATTTAATACAGCTTAGGATACGCTCCAAAGGCGTCTATGATGGATTGGACATATTTCCGTATCATCACTTATAATATGACATATTGGTACCGAAAATCGTGCAATTTCTCAAAAACGCGATCTTGCCCTACAAAATACACAAGAAGCTGGTAATTTGTCATAATATGATATACATATTAAATCTTCGAAAAACCAAGGATCTAAAAGCATGTTAAAACACACATTTCACAGTCTCATCATATATATATATATATATATATATATATATATATATATATACACAGACACACACATTGAAAGTGCAAATGTTCAGTCGGTGTTGTCATAACACTGTCAGACTGCATATTGCACTTGACTCCTTCTACTTTATGTTTTGCCTTTATTCACCTAACTGGATTCCACGGTTTTAGTTTGTACTGTGCAGGTTCGATTCAGTTAAGCAAGAAGGAAAGCAATTGAAGAAGGGAGGAAAGCGTGTGAAGCAAGTAGGAAAGCATAACAAGGAAGAAACAATATGGAAAGCAAATCTACACTTTCCTTATTGAAGATGAGAGCAAAGGAAATATTCATAAGAGAAGAATTTGAAGATACAAGTCAAGATCTTCTGCAGCAAACAAAAGAAACTTGCCATCTAGCGTCTAGGGTTGTAAACCTATATAAGAAGCTAGTCGTAGTTCACCCAATGTACGAGTTCATACAGCCGTTCTGAGTGTATTCACTACACGGCCTTGATATTCGCCTAAGCTTCAATCTAGTTGTTGCTAGAGTAGAATTTTGTGTCAATTCAGTAGCTTATTCATCCATAGCTTGGATATCTGTAATTAAGTTGTGGAGTGTCCCTGTAATTCATTATTGTAGTGAGTTACATTTGCCTTTAAGGCTCGGAAGGTTATAATATATTAACCTTCTAGAAAACCCAAACTTGGTGTCTTTACTTTCTGCTGTGTACTTATCTTGTTCAGTAGATTAGTAGTGTGTTAGAGTAATTTACTGTTCTAGTTATTACTCTACTCAATTCATTATATCGAAGACACTTTCTGATAATGTTCTTAGGTGTACTGAATACACTGAGTTACTTTTACTTTTCCGCTGTTGCTATTCTACTTGTGTGTTTAAATTCTATAGTTTAAATACACTAGATTTTTTTGTATCAAAGACACTAAGTAATAGTGCTCTTTAGTTATTTTGATTAGTATAATGTTTGACTTGTTATATACACTGTTTAATACGGTATATTTTAGATACTACTCTATAGTATTCTTTGTTGAATTGTGTACACTTGTCTATCCTATACCAAATCCCTGTCCATACATTTTCATACATATATATATATATATATATATATATATATATATGTATGTATGTATGTATGTATGTATGTATGTATGTATGTATGTATGTATGTATGTATGTATGTGTATGTATACATACATAGATATATATATGTATACATACATATATACATGTATACATACATATATATATGTATATGTGTATGTATACACATATATATATATATATGTATGTATACATACACATACATACATACATACATACATACATACATACATACATACATACATACATACATACATACATACATATATATATATATATATATATATATATATATATATATATATATATATATATACTATTGTAAAAGGAAACTGGTGTGAAGCAGTTGTTACCCCAATTGATTTTGACCCATTAAAAAAAACGAAAAAGAAATTAGAAACCTCTTAAGGAAAAGAAATTAGAAACCTCAAAAGAGAAAACTCACTATACATCAAAAACTGCTGGCAGGAACTGATAATCGGCACGACAGAGAACCAACTAGCCGATTTTTCATAGAGCTTTCTGGTCATATTTTACCTTCGTTTGATTCAAGAACCTATGCTATATGATGCTGTCCTGAAACATATGATACATGGACCATGTGGAGTTATGAACCGGCATGCTCCTTGCATGGAAGACAGAAAGTGTAAGAAAAATTATCCAATGCAGTTCACAACGTGCACCATCCAGGGTAATGATTCTTATCCAGTGTATCGACATCGAGATGATAATAGGTTCATTTATATGGACGCAAATGGCAATAAAGTTATTGATAATACGTGGGTAGTTCCGTAGAATCCCTGGTTGTTACTGAAGTATGATTGTCACATAAATGTTGAGATATGTAGCAGCATCAAGAGCATAAAGTACATATATAAATGCCTATACAAGGGGCCAGATTGTGTGGTTTGTGAATTACGTGCCGGTCCGAACTATGAGGAGGTCACTAAATTTGTTGATGGAAGATGGATATGTGCTCCTGAAGCATTGTGGAGACTTTTTTAAGTTCCCATTAACTCGCTTATATCCCACTGTTGTTCGCCTACAACTTCACTTACCTAACAAACAACAGGTGCGTTACCACAAGCATGAAAGAGTTGATGATATTCTAAATGATGAGCAGAACTCTAGAACTATGTTGACTGAATTTTTTCAAGTTTATGCTTCAGGCCAGGAAACTAATATGTATTTATATCATGAATTTCCAGAATATTATGCATGGAACTCAAGACTAAAAACTTGGAATAAGCGTAGATCAACCATCAAAGTTCTTGGTAGGATATATTCAGCTTCACCAAATGAGGGGGAACGCTTCTACTTGCGGTTATTGTTGAATCATGTACGGGGCCCAAAATCTTTTGATGATTTGTTAACTGTAAA
Source organism: Plantago major (assembly GCA_026545765.1). Lineage (NCBI taxonomy): Eukaryota > Viridiplantae > Streptophyta > Magnoliopsida > Lamiales > Plantaginaceae > Plantago > Plantago major. Next base: position 93,290,699 of record CM048839.1, read on the forward strand.
TGGTGTACATTATCTTACATTTAGACAGGCTGCAGAGAAATTGGGGGTTCTTGAAGAAGATCAGAGTATTAGATATTGCTTGAGTGAGGCTAGATCTCTAAGAATGCCATCATCACTCAGAAGGTTATTTGCAACGATATTGATTTTTTGCCAGCCTACTCGCTTACAAAGTTTATGGGATGAAAATTTTCAATACATGGTTGAGGATTACTCTTCGACAAGTCATACCAATACCAATTTCTTGAAGAACAGGCTTCTAAATGACATAAATACCATTCTTATGCGTCATCAACGAAGTCTAAAAGATTTTGATTTGCCACAGATTGATGATAGCTTCCAAAGTATGGGAGACGTTTCTGGCATGATAGAGAATGAACTCTCAATACCAACACCCGATGAAGATTTACAAGCTTTGGAGAATTTAGATGCGGGCCAAATGCATGCATTCACCACCGTTAAAGAAGCAATTGTTCAGAGGAGGAGTGTTGTATTCTTTGTTGATGGACCTGGTGGAACTGGAAAAACTTACCTGTATCGAGCATTATTGGCACACTTTCGCAAAGATGGGCTAATAATGCTTGCATCAGCCACATCAGGTATTGCTGCTACTCAACTACCAGGAGGAAGAACGTCACATTCTTTGCTTAAAATACCAATTAAATTGGAATCCAATTCGGTATGTTTTTTTCAGCAAGCAATCAGAATTGTGTCAACTATTAAAACATGCTTCGTCAATTATATGGGATGAGACCCAATGGAAAATAAGAAGTCGATTGAAATTGTCGATCGAACCTTAAGAGACGTGTTAGAAGTAGACATGCCATTTGGTGGTAAGGTTATGATCTTTGGTGGCGACTTCCGCCAAGTTGTTCATGTTGTTTCTGGAGGCACGAGGTCACAAACCATACAAGCCAGCATAATTCAGTCACATTTATGGTCACAGGTTCAATTTCTCCAACTCACAGATAATGTCAGGGCCAGATCTGATCAAAGTTTGCAGATTTTATTTTACGTGTCGGGAATGGTGAAGAGCCTACCCTCGAAAATAATATGATCAGGCTCCCAGATGCTATGGTTATACCTTGGCAAAATGAGCAATCACTGGATGAACTAATTTCTTGGACATTCCCCAGTCTGGATTCAAATTCATATGATGTTTCATACATGACAAGCAGGGCCCTTATAACTCCGAAAAATGAAGACGTCAGGAAGTTGAATGAAAAGGTTATCGAAATATTTCCAGGAAACGAGGTTGCTACATACTACTCATTTGACTCTGTGGCCGATGATGTCCGTAATTTATATCTGCCGGAATTTCTAAACTCACTTTCTCCAGGTAATTTACAGTATTACAAGTTTACAATTACAAATTTCATTTACTTATTACAAATCGTTTTATCTATTTTTTTTCCAATTTTCATTCATTCACAATATAAAAGAAAGTTATCCAGCAAACTCAATTACACTTGCCAATCAATTTTAAAGCTCTGATATAGACTCGAACAGAAAAAAAAAAAAAAAAAGTTCGCTATGTGACTAATGATGTATTTTACATATCATAATTTTCTACCTTTTTTTACAGGTAATTTGCCACCTCACAAGCTGACTTTGAAAAAGGGATGTCCAATTATGCTCTTGCGAAATATTGATCTTGGCCTCTGCAACGGTACAAGAATGGTTTGCCATGGATTTGGTTCACATTTTATAGATGCCGAGGTTTTAACAGGTTCTTTAAAGGGGAAACGAGTATTCTTGCCCCGAATTCCAATGGAACCATCTGAAGATGCACGTTTACCGTTCAAGATGCGTACATAGTTTCCAGCGCGACTTAGCTTCGCACTAACAATCAATAAATCACAAGGCCAAATCATACCACATGTTGGAATATACTTACCAGAGCATGTTTTTAGTCATGGCCAATTATATGTCGCTCTTTCAAGGGGTGTTTCACAGCTAACAACTAAAGTGTTGGTCAAGAAGGGTGATTTAGAGGGATGTGAACGAGTTTACACGAGAGAAATGTGGTGTACCCAGAAATTTTTACAAAGTTGTCAAATGTAACAGGTATAATCATCTATATATTTTTATCTACCTAACCTTTATTGTTTAATTATACAAGTTTTTAACTTCTAATGGATGTGTACTTTCTCATTGTTATGCTATTTCAGGAATGCAACCATAAGCACAATTGTGCATGTTTCCTAGGAGTACAAACGTGTCTCTTCATTTCCAGAATAACGCATCTATTGGTGTTGCGTATTTATTATAATATGTGTTTTACTTCAAGAACTATTGTACATGAACTTACAGGATTACAAAATTTATATAATGGGATATTTGTCATGTTGTCTCAAATACTCCATGTCAATAATGTTCTAAGTTGATACTTTGTTGTTCATTTACAGTTTTAGAACATAACCAAACGACAAAGTTTTCTTCTCATATACGTAAAAAACGATACAATTATTCTTACTTTTACATATTTTCTATAGTAAGTCAATAACCTACAAATTTAGATATTCTTTAATTCGTTTTGACACAGCTTCGTACCTAATTTTAGCACGCGGGTGCCGCGTGCACCGTTTACTAGTATATATATATATATATATATATATATATATATATCTCTCTCGAGCTTGCTCTCTCGTCTCCTCTATTAGAGCGTTGTTCTTAAATTCTTGTTCTCGTAATTTAGGTGTGGTGGTTAGTGAGTGGTGATAAAAAGATTAAAGATAAACTAAATTGAAGAATATATATATATATATATATATATATATATATATATATATATATATATATATATATATATATATATATATAAAATCTTTATTCTTCAATTTAGGGTTTATCCAAATCTTCGACGATCACCACCACTGCCTGCTGACAACGGTAACGAAGAACAACGCTATCCAGGCGGACTACTAGAGCAGATCGAGAGAAAGCAAGCGGCACAGCTGCCTGGAGAAGCTCACCAGAGAGGAGACTGGCGCAGCCGTGCACGGAAGGTGGAAAGAAGGGAAGGATGGTCTCCAATCATTGGATCGACAACCAATCAGTGGAAGGAAGGGCCAATTCAGCCAAATTGGAGGACTAGAAACACATCATACATGCCATGTCCATGTGCGAATCGAGGAAGACCAAGGCTTGTTAGGGCCGGAGTGCCACCAACAGCTATAGGCAGAAAGGACAGGAGCCGCCGAAGTAGCTCCGCGCCAAGTTGCCCCAGCGTGCGACTGTTGTTACTGCCACAACAACAGCAACATGAATACAACATCGCTATTGTTGTTCGGCTACAGGGACCAAATGAAGAAGAAAAAGAAAGTGAAAGGAAGAAAAAGAGAAAGAAATTGAGAAGAATTCCGTTGCGATGAACTTCTATGAGCTTCATATGGGTGGATCGACGAAGTCGACAACTTTCTACGACCTTGAGGACAAGGTCGATTTCAGGGAGCGGATTGTTACGAATTCGCATCGTAATGAAGTCAGAGACGAAGTCAATCTAGAAGATGACTTTGGATCTATGTTTTATTATTGTTTTTATTATTATTTAGATATTATTGTGTATATTTAGTAGTTAGAAATGTTTACATTTTGTGCTTAGGAGTTAAGTTACTTAGTTACGAAGGATTCTATTGGTATGGAAACTCTTACTGACTAATGAATATTCCTAGCATATGCTTAATGGCTTTAGTCCATATAGTCTTTTGTAGATGTTATAAATAGCTCAAGACCCTTTTGATTATTATGTAGAAATAAGATGTGAGTTTAGTAAAACTGAGAGTCCTTTGACAGATGCCCAGATGTGGTATTCTAAGTACTTAAGTGTATCTAGGTTTAATCTTTGAGAGTAGGCGTCTCTTAGGTTTCAGGAAGTCTCGTGGATAGGTAGTCATTGTGCTCTTGTGTACTTGTAGTTCTACTCCATCTGGAGATATAGGGTTGCTTGTGATCTTTAACACTGTGATAACGTAGATCTAGAGTTGATCCAGTAGAATACCTAGTTTGGTGATTTTGGGTTGATTGGTTGAACGATAGCCAAATCTATCCAGCATACTAACATAATGGCTGGAGTAGCCATGTGCATTTCACATTAGGCCACCAAAACATGCTTAACACCCTGTGAAGAGTCACCAATACTCCTGGATGACCTCAATAACAATTTCATATATCACCTTAAGCACTTTAGTTATGAGCTCCCCTGCTGTCCCAATATAAAGCTTGTTTTTTAACTAAATTTTGTCTTTTAACTTAAAGTTTTAATTGCATGTAAAACATACACTTAGATATTCTTAAGAAACCATATCAATAATCACAGCAGTGATAATCTATCAAACGCCATGCTGTAGCTACGAAAAGGACAATAGTGTGAGAAAGATATGGAGAGGGTGTAGAAATGTTTTAGCAATTGTTGTGAGATTAGATGAGAGCACAAAAGTCTTCCAAGTCTTCTCGACAAAATTGCAATCAGTAGAGACCCACAAGGCCTCAACATTCAGTGTGCCAGCAAATTTTTTTTTTTTTTTTTTTGTCAATGTAGGACATTCTTATCAAGGGAAATTTACTTATACATCCATGTATAATGGCGAAAATTACAGATAAACACACGTCCAATTAATGTATAACATATAAAAATATGCCATTAAAAAAACAGTAACTGTCGTTAGTTGGTCAAAGTCAACATCATTAAAAAAATTTATAACATCATAATCAGACTTGTTATTCTAAAAGTACGCGCGCGCGGGGGAGGGGGGGGGGGGGTTGTTGTGATTATGTGTTAGTTATTTCATGCCATTTTGACAATAACCTAAAGTTTGGGAAAAATGTGCATGAAAAGTGGCAAAAAGGTGACATGAAATGAGAATGCACCAATGTAGCATGCTTATATGAACTTCCACATAACTATTGTCAAAATATTTATTATTTCTATGCCCCTGTCGGATACACTTGATACTTTATGGATAAAAAATGCACCAAGTTGGCCTGCTTAATGACTTCCACATGACTCCTATTTATATGCTTTTATTATTTAGGGCGAATTACATCCAGTACCCCAATTAGATTGCCTAATTATATTAATGTATATCTTAGTTCATCTATTACATATAGGTCATTTTTCCCATTGAGTTGACCAAAGAGTTTCTCTCAAACATGACATTATTTTCTCATTTTCAAAATTATCACTCATACTTTCCCTAATTCAACTAAGACTATTTGTCTTTCATTATTGTTTTTTTCTTCATATAACATTGTTTTCAAATTCTTAAAAATTCCAAAATTTAATTTTCGAAATTTTATATCTTGAAATTTTCGAGTCATATGTCATATACGAGAAATTTAACAGTTTCATCTCCTTTAATTTCATTTACCTATCATGGATGCCATCAATTGATACCCGCTAAGGCCATCTGCAGCAGTTGCAACTCACTTAGTCCCAAAATCTCTGCCATGTCAGCATTCCACTCACTGCAATTCACTTTGCAACTCTCCACAATTATCTACTCCAACAGTGAGGCCCAAAATCTATTTTATTTTAACAAAGAAGAAGAGAGAAAAGAAACTGAAACAAAGAAGGAGAGAGAAAAGAAACACGAGAAACAAACAATTTAAAAAAAAAAAAGAGGCATGGGGCGCTGGGGTGCGCCCCAACCGTGCAACTCGTGTTGAGACTCTACTGGAGTCTCAACAGGAGTTGCAGCAGGGTTGCAACTCACGTTTGCAACCCTGTTGGAGACGGCCTAAGGCCATCTCCAATGGTCACACTCTCTCAAACTCCCCTCTCTCTGCCACATCAGCATTCCACTCATCTCACATCCTCTACAACCATTCTACTCCAATGGTCAGACTCTATTTACCTTTCCTTTTCTCATTTCTTTTAAACTTCACATTTTCATTTCTTTTTGTCTTTTCATTTTTATTTATAAATATCATTCTAATTAATTGTAATACCTAGCATTAATTTTTTAAATTACAATATTTCAAAATAAAATCGACGATACTTGTAAATAAATATTACAATACTTAGGGTCACAATATTCCATACATTTGGAGGAAATATGTCGAAACGAGAATGCGGTCAACTGATCCAGCTAGAGCTTCGTTATTGCAAAACGACTTGATCGAACATACATGGAAAAATCGTAGAGTCTAAATTTTCATCACACTAGTGCGTGTTTTACTTTTCCAATAATTTATAATTTTTTCAAGTGTGATTTTTCAATTCTAGTATTTTGTCATTTTGAATTTTTCATGTGATGTTTTATATGCAAGTGTAATTCATAAACTTTTTTAAATATTATTAATATAAATTTATAATAAACATATAAAGTTACATAAATTAAGACACTACATGATGCGCTCAAAATTAATACTTGTAAAATAACACAAGTAGTAAAGCAGTTGTCGTAGTACAAGAAGGATTAAACCACAGGGTCGTTCTCTCGAGGAATTGATTAAGCTAGTTCTAAGGTGTAGGCTCAAGGTGTGAGTTGTAAACAGATAGTGTGGGTAAAGTTGATACTTCAAAACCCTACAACAAAGTACAATTACAAGACAAGGTAATACCAAGATCATGCAATTTCTATAATTAAAACGAAGCAAGCGGATCTTTCAAAAGTGCTGACGCGATATAGCTAATGGTGCACTACCCGCGAATGCAACACTTTGCTATTGCAAAATCGAACTAGATACAGATTATAAGTACGTATGAGTCACGACAAAAAGCTTGTCACTAGCTATGCCCTCATCCGGATATATACTAATTAGAGGTAAAGACTGATGCAAGTTCACAACGATCAAGCATGCGTTCAACGATCAGATAACAATATGTCAACCGCCTAACTCGTACTATTGAATACCTGGGCGCCAATTGGTCTCTGCGATCGTCAGAAAGATCGATAATGCTTCTTCGAATTAAAAGAGAGATTGAAATCTCTAAGTGTTTACAATGCTTGGAATTGAAAATATGAAAGTAGAAGTAAGTGAAGATATATCTAAAATGACTGATACAATGGTCTATTTGTAAGACCTAGGAAGCTAAAACTCGAGTGAGTGGGGAAAAACTGCCACAAAACGTGGTTTGACTTGGTCCAGCAGGGCTCACCGTGGTGAGGAAGGTCGCTCACTGCGGTACAGCATAAAATTATGGAACAACATCACAGCAGTAAAGTTATACAATCCTACTTACTCCCATGGTCTACCGTCCCACAGAACTTCATATATTAAAATCGACGTGTAGTTTTAGATGAAAAATTAAAATAAATGATACTAAAACATAACGTGTAATTTGTGTATGAGGTAATTTTTTTGTATGAGAATATATTGAGACTGTTTCGATATATGTCAAAGTCAAAGACAATATCGAGGACACTATTCCTAAGCATGCTGGACATGCCATGTTAAATTGCAATCTGTAGCCATCAACAATATCAGCACTTCATTTACCAATTTATGCTCTTTTAACTTTCTTCCAGCATTTTTCGTTAAATTGTCACAATGAAATGCACAGATCGAAAGAAACTGTGCAGTCAGCAGAAGTTTGTTTTATGTTTTAGTACCGTAACATTAAAATTCAATATTCGTATATCAAGTCTTGCTAAAAATCAGTCACTAAATGAAACATTGGAATAGAAGCAGAAACAGAGTAAACTGCCAAAGATTGTTATAGGACGGCGACTGGAAGTTTACCGTCAGGAAGCAACGAAGTGCTCCTCAGTCCTCACAGAACCCGGAAGATGTCATATTACGAACCCCGTTCCTTCAAGAGGAAGGACTGGCCCCCACCATTTCTTCTTCATGGAATGGGAAAGCAACAAGGATTCTTTCTAAAAGATGAAGGAAAACGCTCAGGCACCGACACTTGAAAATCATCCTCGTTATTCTCGTAAACAAGACTAACTACACATTTTTTAGTATTACTATTATTTTATCTAATTATTATTTCAAAAAAATTGATATTAGTGATTAAAATGTTTAGTTTCGGGGGAGACGGAAGAGTGTATAATTAACTACGTGTATTGTAACAAATGCAAATAATTTTGAAGGAAAGATATAAACTATATTAAAGAAATAAAAATAATGTTTAATAAGTTAATGAGTAGAAAAAATGAAATAGATATTACATGGATCTAAAATGAAAAGAAAAGGTGGAAAACCAAGAAACAAGTAAAATCGAAGTAAATGAGTAGAAAATATAAATAAATAAAGTAAAAAAAATGTGGAAAACTAGAAAGGAGACTATGGTGAGACTCGTACCTGAGACTCAAACAATGGAATATACATCCCAGATCACCAGGAGACATGGAATTTCAAAATTATTTTCGATGAAACTCAATATCACCAATTGTTTTAAGCCTTGAAGCTATTATACAAACTGCTTACCAAAAATTCAGGTGAGGCACTTGCCTCACCTGTCCGTACATTGCCTCCGCCCCTGCCGAAAACACGTGTCACGATCTCGCTAGGCCGACCAACCTCCGATGTGTCTTAAGTGTGTCACATGGAGCTTCTACTATATATAGAAGAGAATTTACTCATCATTAAGGTATTCACCTAACTTGCATTATTCTTTTTTTTTTTTTAGAAAGAAATAGGTATCATGAGATAAACCAAATAAAGGAGCTAAAGCTCAATACAAAGAATACAGAAGTACAGTAAAGATTCAGAAGCTCGTCAAACAAAATTCGGTCCGCGGCGAAGCATTTTGGCTCGCCGCGACGAGATTTTACGAGGCTAGCACTGGGACTGTTGAAGAGGCTCGCCGCGGCGAAGAAATTTGCCCGCCGCAGTGAGATTATGCGAATCGATACACATTGCGGCAACAGAATACTCGATGCGGCGAGACGGGCAATTCGTTTTTCCTTATTAGTTTAGAATTGGGACTTCTTCCCACATACTCTCTTTTAACCTAGTTTCACCTTGTTGAATCATCGATATCGAATTCCTGGTAATATCTGATAATTCTCTATTGTTTATCTCAATTCGTGTTTGTTATTGCTCATCGAATTGTATGATCTTGCATGCGATTATCGACATGTCTATGTTTATCATATTCAATACCTTGAAGTCTTTGATCTTTGCTTCTACCATGAGTAGCTAAACCACTCTGAACACGGTAGTTATCTGACGGTTCTGCGTATTCGTTTCTAGATTTAGGATTCGTTCATATAGGTTCGTCTAGTTCAAAATCTTTGTAAAAATCTTCAATCCAATAAGCTAGTTCTAGATTCTCAAAATCGTTTTCGGTTAAGGATCGTGGATTGACGACCCACAATTTCTCTAGTTCAAAACTCTCAAACAACGATTGGTTGAATTGGATTGATTGATTTATGTACACAGACCGTGTGACAAGTATGAACGATTTCCCTAGAGCGAATTAGCATTACTCGATCATAACTGCTGTGTTCTCTTCTCTCTCTGTCAAAAAACCGTTTATCTGCTTTTCTGTTTTCTAGTTATTAGAAGTAATCAAAACCAAACAAATCAAACTGTTTTCACAAGTGACAGTTTGCTTTCAACTGCTTGGTAGCTTAATTGGTTCCTTGGCGAACGATTCTGTGGTTAGCATTATCTATCTACAACAACTGCTTACTACTTGTTTTCTAAGTATTAATTTGAGCACATCACTTCACCACCCCGATTCGAAACTAGGTCAGCTCCTCTCTGATCTCCAATATCACCAATGTCAACTTCCTCGAAAGTATCAGACCAGGACGTCCCTTCGGACGCATACCCAGCAGCCTCGAAACGGTTTTGACTATCTCTCTCGGACATCCTCGGGAAAGAAAGTGAATTCCTATGAGATTTCAAGTTTGAAATCCGAGAGTCCGTTTATGTAACTTATGTTAAAGTCCATAAGGGTCTCGAAGGAAAGGACCACGCGTCGTCGGACGTAGTTAGTCCGGAGTTCGTAAGAAGTTAGTACAAACTACATAGAGCTTCCGAAGAAACTTACTACAAACGTCCGAACGGACTACAGATGACACTAAGTCCGAACAACCAAAACTTCAAAGTTTTACTACTAAAGGCAAGACGAGCAAAAGACTTACTCGTTAAATAAAAGGTTGGATTGAAGGCATCGGATGCTTCGGACATTTCTTAGGTTTTCCTCTTCGGAATGTTACAACACACTTGCTGCGGATCTTCTTTCGCTACAGATCGCCTAAGATTGCTTCAGACTCTTTCAGATTGCAAAATTTCTCTCTCTAAAAGTGGCGAAATCAAAGCGACTGGTGGCCTATTTGTAGGAGGATATTTTTGGAAACCCAAACGTCACATCACTTCAGGATTAAATCTCAGCTGTAGATCAAAATTCATCCAACGGCATAGTTCAAAATATTAGGTGAAATGACGGATCCGTCCAAAATATTTATTTCATGACGATTAGAATTCCAACAACACTTGGAACGTCGAGGATGGCACCCCATCCTCTTTCGGACGGTTGGACCATCACAAGCACACGGACTCTTGTCCGTTCGGATATTCCTAATCGGACTATCCCAGAAAATTGATTATTTAGTAACACGGACTCTCGTCCGTTCTGATGTCCTTACTCGGACTATCACGAAAAATCGATTATTGACACAAGATAAAACCCCATCTTCCTAACAGATTGATGATTTATCTTAAGCACACGGACTCTCGTTCGTTCGGATGTCCCTAATCGGACTATCCCGGAAAATTGATTATTAAGTAACACGGACTCTCGTCCGTTCGAATGTCCTTACTCGGACTATCCCGAAAAATCGATTATTGACACAAGATAAAACCCCATCATGCTAACAGATGGATGATTTATCTTAAGCACACGGACTCTCGTCCGTTCGGATGTCCCCAATTAGACTATCTCGAAAAATCAATTATTAAGTAACACGGACACTTCTCCGTTCGGATGTCCTTACTCGGACTATCCCGAAAAATCGATTATTAACACAAGATAAAACCTCATCTTCCTAACAGATGGATAATTTATCTTAACACACAGACTCTCGTCCATTCGGATGTCCCTAATCAGACTATCCTGAAAAATCGATTATTAAGTAATACGAACTCTCGTCCGTTCGGATGTCCTTACTCGGACTATCCCGAAAAATCAATTATTGACACAAGATAAAACCCCATCTTCCTAACAGATGGATGATTTATCTTAGGCATACGGACTCTCGTCCGTTCGGATGTCCCTAATCGGACTATCCCGGAATATTGATTCTTAAGTAACACAGACTCCCGTCCGTTCGAATGTCCTTCCACGGACCATCCCGATTTTACCAAAAGCAAAAATTGTCCCTTTCCTATGGCCCTTGAACCTACACTTAATCTCGCTAACAAATACCCCTTTGGAACTTACATTCCGAGACCACACTCTCGGACTGTAAGAAAAGGGGAGGGGGGCGATTAATATAAGGACCTCAGAAGGCACAGACTAAACAACTTTTGTCTTCTTATGAGGGATGGATTGAACGAAAAATAAAAATGCTCTCTCCACTTTAAACTATAGTTCCACAACTATCTTCTACTAAGATACTTGGAAACTAGGGGGGCATATGTTGATACAAAAATATGTCCAATCCGTCATAGATGACTTTGGAGTGTATCCTAAGGCGTATTAAACTGTCTAAGGGCAAAAGGCTCGATGTCCGACCCAAAGGTCCGACCCTTGACCTTCCCGGAATGATCAATGAAAACCTTGTCCTTCAAGACAAATGGTCTGACCCAGACCATGGTCCGAGAACCATGATGGTCCGACCCGGAGACGTTGATTTGGATGTATGACTCAGACCTGATAAGGAACCAAGTGAACTGGCACCAACAGAGAGGGCAGGGTCCGAGGTTAGCAAGATCCGAACCACAGTACTTTAGGAGGTTGTTTAAGTTATCTTACTTCCAAGTGAGTACCGTTCGGACAATTGCTCCGAACCTACCCTTTCGGACGAAGGTCCGAAATGGACATTAGAAGCCACTAATCTCTTGAGGAAAGACTAAACTACCCTCGAAAGCCCAAAAGGGAAATGGATTAAGTCTCCTTAATGGGCCATGGGCCTAATTGAGCATTGTTGGCGCAATCTAAGCCTTCCACTTGGCACGATCCAATGGAGCCCTTCCTTTTTGGGAGATCTCTATATATATTGCACATATTTCCATGTAAACGGTAAGTCAAGTCGTCTTTACGAACTAATCCCGATCATTATACAGAGCAGACCTTCAGTCTCTCTCAAGTAAAGTCTCTACCCGGTTTGACACTTAGCAAACCCGGTCTACGGTTCTAACCCTCCCCCCCCCCCCCAGTTACTTGTGCGGGTTCTTTCCCACTAGTTCTTCGGAGTGCTTTAGACCTTTGCTTGCTTTGGATGCTCTACAGTGATTTGGACTTGGACAACTTAGGAAGAACTTGCTAAGTGTTTGGGGGACTTCACCCTCTACAATAAGAAAATACGTTGATTTGCCCGTACATGGAGTTTGAGGAGTCCAATCAAGGCATGTGACCAACCAATGCTAAGATATTTGAAAATTCTAAAACATTGTAAAAGACCACTTTTCGAGGAAACGAAGTTACGGAGACCGAAATCAACATACGAGATGAGACAAGCCGCACGAGGAACATGCAGCTAGCTGTGGTGGGCTGACTGCGGTCACAGTCGAGAAGGTTCCAGAGTACCCATTTTTCAGGTCTGTCAGGCCAGGGCCTGTCATTCTAACCTTCCTTAATCATTATGGACGGTTTATGCACGAAATTTACAGTATAAATAAGTGCCTTGGGGTATCATAATCAACAGACAACATACGAAAGAAACTCTCTTGAGAGAGAAATAGTCCTTGGGGAGAGAAACCCTAATACAACAAAATCCTAGCCGTCAGCAAGCAAGAGGAAAAACCCTAGCAGTCATCAGCCATTGAAGACGTCAAGCAATCAAGGAAGAACGAAGGAAGAGAAACGAAGGGTCGACACTCGTCATCTTCTAACGGTTTAGTTGTTTCAAACATGATTTCTATTCAATTTACAATTTATTTACCTTTCGCTATGTTAGACTAACTTACTTATGTAAGGTTTAGACAGGATCTTTGATTACACAATTTATATAGGATGGAAAAGTTCTAGCATTTATGTTGGTTGTGTGATTGTCTTTCGTTCTTGTGCTGTTTAAATTAAGATGCATGTTTATTTGTTGATGAGCATGTATTTTAGGCTCTCATTTTGTTCTATTTACCAGCTTTCGTTCGTCTCTATTTGTCTTTCGTAGCGTATTTTGTGCGTTTTTATATGTCTTGTGTTTTAGTTGTGTTCTACATGTTTTTGTGTGTTTTGGGGTGTTTTGGAGGAAGAAACGATCCCTTTGAAGGTCGTGTTCGAGAAGAAGCTCAATACTCCACTCAGAATTTATTGGTCCAGATAACGGCGAAGTAAAAGACTAGAGGGGGGGGGGTGAATAGTCTTTTAAAACTTTTGTCGATAAAAACTATTTCTCAGATATCTGTGTAGATATCTGATACTTGGATTCAGAGCGCGGAAGACTTAAGATAGATAAGTGCAGAAATAGTTAAAGTGTGTGTGTGTGTTGCTGAAATGTAAGTACAGAAAAGTAAATAACACAGCAAGTATGGTGGTATCTGGAGGTGGCGTAATCCTCCAACAAATCCACTTCGGTCTTCCAAAGACCTAGAATTCACTAGAATAGATAATTGAGGTCACCTTACAAAAATCCTATTCTAAGATTCCTTAAACAAATGGTTCCCAACCAAATGTTCCCCCTGAGTTGTTCCCCGGCTTTCACAACCAAGTACTTCCTGTACTCAGAAACCTTTTTGAGCTATTCCCTAGATTCCCAAGCTAAGTAATTCCTGTGCTCAATAACCTTGGAGTTATTCCTTAGTTTCTCAAACTAAGTACTTCCTGTACTCCACGCCAGTGATGGTGTTGGTTTTGGTTTGAGTTGTCAGATGAGCTTCTTTAATAACTTTTCAGTTAATCAGATAGCTCTGTGAATCAAGTATACTTAATACACTTTTCAATGTATGGTATCTTGTTCTTTTTACTGACCCAAGTCTTAGATAAATTTTCTAGAGAATGAATCTCAGATACTTGATCTTTCAATTCAACTCTTTCACAAATAGATGTGCTTGTTTAGGATCAGGACACTTAGAACTTTAGTACTACTTAAGATCAGGAGCTTTGGTCGCAACAGAAAGCTTTGAGAGTAAGTAGTTTGCTTGAGAGATTAAGATATATGTTCAGTGTAAGTTCTTCAGGTGGTGTAGTGTATCTTCTCAAGCAGTCTAAGTGTTGATATTTATAGATGAATTTGAGTGCCGTTTGAATAGTATCCATTAGGCTTAAATCAAATTCAAACTATTGATATCTGTGTATAGTACTGTAGCAGGTTTGTCTTCTTCTTCAGAAGCTACCGTTGCTTTTGTTCAGACATCTCTGTCCGTGCATTTAATGCATTGTACTATACTTTTGTCCTGTAGTGCCAACGGAACTATGCTTTGTATCAGAGACAACCTTGATCAGATTTCTCTGATTCTTTGCACGTTCTTATCTTTAACTTTAGATACCACTTTTATTGAAACAACTTTGTTAGAAATATATATATATATTTCTTTTTCAGAAATGTGGTTAAAGCTCAAGGTATCTGAGAATAGATATCTGTGGACACTTTCCTTGTTTTCAGATAGACCTTTTATTTCTCAGATATCTCTTGTGACACAGTTTGTTTAAAACTATTTGTGTCTTCAAGATATCTGGCCAAGGTATCTGTAAAACTGTTTCAGTAATCTTGTGCAGTCTTCAAATCTTCAATGTCGTTGAACTTGTTCTGCTTGGATATCTTCTTCTTGGTCTTCTCTTCATAAAATAAAAATTACATTTTGAGACCTATCATCCTATACAAGATTAGCTAGACTATCATACTTAGTGGGTTTCCTCTTTTACAATGTTCAAGTGAACCAAGAGTACTAATCACCTTTCTGAGACTAAGATAAGTCATCATGTTGCTGATCAAAATCTAAACAGATATTTCTAACAAAATATCTAACAAATTTCCTAACAAATTTCCCCTTTTTTGATCAGTCAACGATGACTATCTGACCTATTACAAATCTGGATGAGTGAACAACCCAACACTTAATCATTTCTTAAGATTTTTCAATTCATTCAATTAAGTGCAGAAAGTAAACATCAACCAAATCACAAGGTGTGATCTTTGCTGACAAGTTATCTTTTATAGAATACTATCTGAGAGTAAGTTCTTCAGATAAGTTACAAAGAAAGATTACAGATAACTTCAATACATAAAACAATTTAGCTCAGTCAGCAAAAATACAAAAATACATAGTAAATTAGGACAACAGGAGTAGCCAAGCTCCAAGTAAACATCCTAATAGACTAGTCTTCAAGTCTTCAACTCTTCAAGTCTTCAACAGTAGTTCTATGGATCAGTCTGCAAATTTCCTATCTCCAAACCTTTTGATGTCATCAGAATAATCATAGAGAAGTGTTCTGACGAGCATCTCAGTGTCTCTGGTAAATCCACAGACCTCTTTGTATGTTTTGGTAGGATTTTTCTTGACAAAATGTTTGACCCACAGATACTTTCCCCACTTCCAGGCATGCTCTATTCTGATATCTGAAAGCTTGAAGTATTCGTAGATAATCCTCAGATATCTGATGTCACCCTTGTATTGATCTTCAGTTAGATAGAATGACTCATAGGGTTCCACAGCGAGTCTTGCTCTTGTGCCTGTTCCTGTGATATTCAGAATTCTGTGCACATCATCTGGCTTTCCATATGGACATTCATCAGAGAGGTCCTTTCTCATGGCTTCAGTTCTCTTGACAACTTCAAAATCCAACCAGGCTTTAATGTGATTGGTGTTGATCAAGGTTGGCTTATCTTTTCTCCATGCCATAAGTTGTTTATGGATTGGTTGAAATCTTGAATTTACCAAGAGATGCTTAAGTTCGAATCCAATAGCCATTTTACGATTGATGCACTGAGACGGAGGAATCATTGTCATTCTTCACATACTCTATTTTGGCTTACGGCCCGAGTGGAAGTTGACTTTTCTTTGCTCGACTCTCGATCTGTTCCTTCTCATCTTGAATTCTCTTTGGGGTTGTTACTTGAAGAACCACCTGGATAGACTTGGTATTTCGGAGGGTGTTTTATTGCTAGGGCTTTGCGACTATGGGCTCGATTAGGCTTTCAATTTTCCTTTTTACGTGAAGAGGAGCTTCATCTTCATCAGTTTCCTCATCATCATCAAGATTAAATCTTGTGAGAGTTTCTGACCTTCTTCATTGCCGGGGACTTGATTTGGCCTTCTTCTTTTCTTGGAAGATTCATCAATCCCTTTAACTTTGTCTTCTCCTTGGAGCCTTGGTACTCCTTGGAGGTTTACGTGCCATGGCCCTTGTTATCATTGTAGTTCCTTGATGGGTTTAAGAAGCGGCTACTATTTGCAAAGACTTGGCTTGAGGAGGTTCATTGATTACGAGTGGTGGTGGGAAGTTTTCATGTTTCTTCTTCCTCTCGAGCACTTTGACTCAGATTTCTTCTTGTTTTCTTCTCCTTCTTCCCATTCCCCGACTTTGAGGTCCAGTTAGTACACTCTTTCCCCTTAGTCATTGTTGGTGACTCGGTCTCATAAAAGAATCAGAGAGAGTTAAAATGCCCTTGCAAATAATTGTGGCGGTGACCAACTTCGAAGTTCGCTTTGAGCTCTCGATTTTGTTTGATAAGTCCATTGTCCTTATCAGTGAGCTCTGCCCATGGGCCTAGGATGGCATCTACTTTTCCACCAGTGTAACTTGCCTCTTGGAAAGCTTTTTCAGCTAAAGACGCATCATCGTCCCTTATCAATCCCAGATCTTTCTGAGCAATGACTATGCTAGTTGTTCTCACGAGTGTGAGCTCGGTGAACTTTTTCATTCGAGAGGGCAGAGGCAATTACTTCCTTGTTACGTGAAGACATCTCCTTTTCGGATGAGCGATTGCTTGGTATCTGCTCATGTATTCATGGGAGTGGACATTTGGCACTTTCTTTGAAAGTTTCAGAGCAATCGGTTTCCTTTTCAAGTGTGAAACGACTAGATGTTCATTGCGATGCTCGCCAAAGTCTTGTCTTCTTCATCATCCGAGTAATCGGCCCGATGATCTTCATCCTCTTGGACATTCTCATCGATTGTGTCGAGTCCAAAGAACCATCTCGTAGATTGGTTTCTTCCCTTTTGGGAGGAGGATGGTACTTCTTTTGAAGGTGATGCGCCTTAGCATCATGCTTAATTTCGAATACTTCTTGATGTCGAGTTCTTTGGTGATGGCATTTCTGACATCCTGTAGCTCTTTAACCTCGAGTAAGCAATCATCTCTTGCAGATATTGATCTTGTAGTTGGTCAAGCTTGTCTCTGGATTTAGCTATCTGGTCTTCCAGTTGAAGGTGGAGTCGTTGTTCTTCTTCCAACGGTTATGCGAGTTGGCGATTACGATTGAGTATTCAACAATTTACGAGCGATTTCCTCGGAATCCTCAACTACTTGTTCAAGAATAACCTTTTGTTGGGAAGATGGATGAGTTGACTTTTAAGGAGATGGAGCAGATTTACTACTTTCCTCTCGGTTGCTTTTCAGCGATTGAGGCATGATTTCTTTGTGAAATTCCTCCGGTCCACAGTGCGGGGCATCATCATCATCCTTTTGTCATGTCATCCTTTTGGTGATGATCGGTGGGAGGTTCATCGAAGTCGTTTTCGTTTATCTCTTCCTCCTCATCATCTTCAGATACAAGATTGATCACTTCAGGAATAGTGATCTTCTGCCCATTAACCTCTTCTTGTTCAGAAGGTATAAATTGCAGAGTCTGGGGCAGAACTGGCTTGAATGCCATCTGTAATCTTGTCTGACCATCTGCCTGTTCAAAGGCTTGTATCAAACTGTGCGCTACTTCTCTGGAGAAATCCTTATGCAATAGAATTCGTATGTCTTTGTTAGGGAACATTGCATAGATATACGTCTCCAAGTCAAGAGCTCGTGCTCGTCTGGTTGGTTGATCTGTGATTCTCAATATTTCAGAGAGATCAGAGCACCTTAACCTTTGCCATTTCTTGAAGCATTGAATATGCTTTGGCAGGGTTTGAGCTTTGAAGAAGGGAAGTAGGTCCCTTTTGTCATCATTGGGAGCCTGCTTTGCACTCGTTTGAGCCTGAAAGAAAGAGTTTTGAGTGAGCTTCAAAACTTTTGTAGATATCTGAGTAGAAGTGTAGTTTAGTTTCTGAGTTACCTGAGTAAGTACTTCAGGCTCAGAGACTTGTGCTACTAAGACAATTGGTGTCTCAGATATCTTGTTGTGAGGTGGAGACTTGGAAGTCTGGTCCTCATCAACCTTTCTTTCTTGAACCTGAGAATTAATATTAATACAATACTTAGGAAATTATTTGAAAGAATTTGTGCAAAAATGCTTTAATGAGTTCTGAGTTTTGGACTTACTTCTTCAATAGGAAGCTCAGAGTCATTTTTCTCAGAAACTTTCTCAGTTTCTGGTATTCTTTCATGTGATGTTGCCTAGGGAGCTTCATCAATTTCCATTGATGCAGGGGATGTCGCAACTTTTTCCCTTTGCATTTCCACTTCTGAATGAGCATGTAAGTAGAAAGTATTGAATATTTTAGAAGAAGTTTAAGATAACCCATGATGAAGAATACTTATCACTGATTTTTCATGTACCTTCATGCTAGAAGGCTCAATGATGTGTTCTTCAGAAACCTTGTCGGTCTCTGGGTTTGTCACTGACATTTCTGCCTTATCTTCCTCTTTCTTAGTTGGAGCCTGTTAGAAACATTTACTTTAAATGATTAAGCACATAGACAAATGACTGAAAAGTGTTATCTTAAGAATCAATTATCACCTGTGGTCCAGGCTCAAATTTCTTAAGAGGCGAGGGTGGGGTAACCTCCTTCTCAGTTTCTGAGGCAAGCTTTCTAGCTTCCTCTTTTTTTTGTGTTTCTAACTCAGCCTGTAACAAAGAATTTTTATATAAGTAACAAGATATACAAGCATAAAATTTTTCACAAGGTAGGAGTTAAACCATTCAACTACCTGAGCATTGTCAGGCTGATTGGTCTCTGGAACTTGTGACCCTTTTATACTTTGGTCTTCTTGTTCTAGTACAGCTTCTTTGTTTGAAGTTTTAGGTACTTCACACCTTTCCTGAGTGTGCAACTCAGTTGCCTCCCCTGGTTGATCATTCTGAGTAGATGTTTCAGTTTGATCCCTCTCATTGAGTTGGGGAACCTGCTCTTTTGCAGGATTTTCTTCAGCATACTGCATTGCTGGTAATTCGAAATGGAGTTCATTTACCATTTCATCAACCACTTGTGGTTGTTGTGGTTGTTGTGGTTGTGGTTGTTGTCTGGAAGCAGAAGATCGGTCAGTAGAGTGTTCTTCCAGATTTTTAGATGTGGCATTTCCATCAAAGATTCCGCCAAAGACTAAATTACCACTCATCAGGGCTTTTTGAAGTTGTGCATAAGAAACGTTCCCTGATGATGTGTTTGCACCAACAACCTTTGCTATAGGTGCTTGTTCAGCAACCTGAGGTGTAGGTTCTTCTTCAAAAACCTTATCACCAGTTACTATTACAGTAACCTTAGCCCTCTTTGTTCTTTCTAGGACTTGAGAGATGATTAGTTCATCATCTTCATCGTCAGAGCTCTCGTCAGCATTGGGAACTGATTGGTCCATTACTCCTACGATTTTGCAGATGGGGCTTGGTGCTTTTCACCTGTTTTGGCAGCATTTATGAGTTCATCAGCAAAGCTTTCTGTAATAGTCTTCACATTTCTGAAAGTACTTTCTCTTGCTGAGTCTACTTGTTCAGTAGTTGATAACTATTTTGCAGCATTGATGAGTTGATCTGCCTTTATCAGTTCATCGGCAAGGCCTGCAGATATCTGAGAATCGACAACCTCAATGGGTGTGTCTTCTAATTTTCCATCAGACTTCTTTCTTGAAGTTCTGGGCTTCTTGGTCGCAACCTTTTCTTCAGATACCTTTTCAGACTTTCGCTTCTTAGAACCTTTCTGAGACCCAGTAACCTTTTTCATCAAGTTTGTATACTCATATTTGTAGAGTAGGTTACTGTTGGCTATTTCAGTCGTCTCTCTGAGCTCAATGCCAAGCTTCTCCAGCAAGTAGCATATCTTCAGAACATAGCCTACTGTGGCCTTTGGCTCAGCTAGTCCTTTGGCGATCTTAGGCTCGAAGCCTTGAATCTTCTTCACAAACTTCATGAAGGCGTACTTTCCCCAGTTAAAAGGGTTTTCCAGCCTTTTGTCTTGTTGATTCAGCAAGAACATCATGATCCATCGTTCTTGGCTTATCTGGTCAGCACCTCCTTGTAGACCATCAAAGCATCTGTGAAAAATGCAAGCCAATACATCCCAGTGAACCATCAGATGTCTGGTTCGGATGTCAGCAAGCTTGTACTCAGTGGGTGTATCTGATTTTTCAAGATCACACACGTCACTGTACAATTGTTTAACACCTTCAAGGAGATCATCATCCTTGGTGTTTATTTCAAAATCCTTTCCAAGATTTTGAAACTCAAACAACTTACAGAAAGTTGTTAAGTCCGTATGATTTCCTTTCCTTGGGTGAGGTTTTGATGAACACTATTGCAAGGTGCCTTGAAACACGAAATTATCACGAGTTGTTGTAGAATTCCAATACATCGAGTGATGAAATTCCACTTGGGCGAGCAGATAGAAATCCCTTGATTTGTGCCTTTTCAAGCATGTCAAGAATCAGCTTTCTGTCGGCTTGGTTCTCTATTGCAGCCATGAGGTATTCCTCAACCATGGCACCACCCCAAATCATTCTGTGATTTGAAGTCCAATGGTCAGGATTAAAATCTCCTACCGGTCGGTTGTTCACAATAACTTGACTCGGTACTTGCTTTTCATGATGCATTGGAGGATTGAGATTTCTTTGTGGAAGAATTCTTTGGGGCCATCTCTTTATATAGTGTAGGAATTTGGTGTTTGAAAGAGATTTGATTCAGTAATTCTTTGCAGAAAAACTTAATCTTGATTTGCAGAGATTGTAGAAGGTTTGCAGAGAATCAAGAGAAGGTTTTGCTATTTTTGTGTAAGTCGGAATTTTGGATTAAGTAAAGTGATTTCTTTTGCCAAAATCCTATATATATAGCAATAGAATCTCAACAGACAAATACATACAAATTGATTTTGTGTGTACGTATCTGTGATTTGCAAGCAGGCGTGAGCAAAAGCTAGTTCGGCATTAAATGCAAAGTGGGCTTTGTCAGAATTTTTACACTATTTACTGTGAATTAATTTCCACCGTATAGATTAAACGCTTAATTTCATCAAGGGTCACCATTGCTTCTTCAGCAATGATCACAATCAACAAGTGTAATTGTGCCCATTTAATGAATTTTGGCTATTAGCTATCTCGAATCACGTTTTGTATGACCAAGAACACTTTTGCATCTGAATCATCTTATACTTAGGATTTTTCCAAGTTTTCATCAAGATAGAAATAATGCGAATTTTAAGAGAGTAGTTAGCTGAGATAGTTGTACTATTCTCCTTTGTGTTCCCGTTTATAGAGTGATTCGGATATCGAGTTCCGTCTCTAGAGAGATCTTAAGTCTTTTGCTCTTTAGCCTTTTTGACTTACGGATACCGTTCATTTCTCTTTTCTCTTCTCGGATGCCTATTCGATACCTCTTCTCTGGATGCCGTTCAGATTTACGAACTTTTTCGTTCCTTGGTAATTCCATTAGTCCAAGACTATGTCTTAAGGCTAAGAATCTACTTTCTTGTAGTGGCTTAGTGAAGATATCGCAAGTTGGTCTTGATGCCAATCTTGAGTATCTCTATATTGCTTTTTCAAATGGTCTCGATGAAGTGATGTCTAACATCAATATGCTTTGTTCGCATGAAATTTAGGATTATGTGTAATCGCAATAGCACTTGTGTTGTCACAGAAAATGGGAGTTTTCTCTTCATCGAGTCCATAGTCTTTAAGTTGTTGTTGTATCCACAGAATTTGTGTTGCACAACAACCAGCAGCAATATATTCAGCCTCTGTGGTAGAAGTTGCAATTGAGTTTGTCTTCTTGCTAAACCACGAGATAAGTCTAGTACCGTAAACCCAAGTTCACGAGGTGCTTTTCCTATCAGCGTTGATCCAAAGATAATCGCCGTCGAGTACCCAGCTAAACTCAATCCGCTTTCTTTAGGATACCACAATCCTACATCTACTGTACCTTTTACATACCTTAATATTTTCATAGCAATGTTGTAGTGTGTTTGCATCGGATTTGTCTGAAATCTAGCACACACTCCAACGGCATATTGAATATCAGGTCTACTTGCAGTGAGGTAAAGTAGTGAACCTATCAATTTCCTATACTTATGTTCTTCAACACTCTTGTCTGATTCAGTATAGGTCATTTTGGTTCCAATGCTCATAGGTATCTTAGCATTCTTTTCAGAAGGCTTAAGATTGAATTTTGTGAGCATATCTTTTGCATACTTTGTTTGACTAATGAATATTCCATCATTGAGTTGCTTGACTTGCAATCCTAGAAAATAATTCATTTCTTCCATCATGCTCATCTCAAACTTACTTTTCATGAGATTTGCAAAGTCATCACAAAGTTGCTTGTCCTTAGATCCAAATATGATGTCATCAACATATACTTGAACTAAGAGTAGTTTCCCATCATGATTTAAGGTAAATAAAGTTTTATCAACTTCACCTTTCTTGAAACCACTTTCCAGAAGGTATTTGGCCAAAGTGTCATACCATGCTCTTGGAGCTGTTTGATCCATCTGAGCTTTACATAGTTTATAGACCATTCTACTTTCTGAGGAAACTTCAAAGCCAGGTGGTTGCTCAACATAAACTTATTCTGCAAGTTCACCGTTCAAGAATGCACTTTTGACATCCATCTGATAAACTTTAAAATCTTTATGAGCTGCAAAGGCTAGAAAGAGTCTTATTGCATCCAATCTGGCAACTGGTGCATATGACTCATCAAAATCTAAGCCTTCAGTCTGGGTAAATCCCTTGGCAACCAATCTTGCTTTGTTTCTGGTTATTTCACCAGATTCATTCATTTTGTTTCTGAAAACCCATTTAGTTCCAATCACAGATATTCCTTCCACAAATGGAACTAGTTTCCAGACTTTGTTTCTCTCAAATTGATCCAACTCTTCTTGCATTGCAGAGATCCAGTCTTGGTCTCCTAATGCTTCTTCTATATTTTTAGGTTCAATTTTTGAGATGAAACATCCAAAGAGAGAATTAGCATTTTCAGCTATTGCTCTCCTAGTCCTAACACCTTGATTAATCGGTCCAATCACATCTTTTGCAGGATGATCCTTGATCCATCTCATCATAGGTTTAGTGCTAGTAGGATCAAGATCCAAATGATTTGAATGTGAATCACTGGGATTTTGATTTGATACTTTTTCAGTATCTAAGACATTTTGCTCCTCAGAAGGGCAATTAATGTCTGACACTTGTTCAGTGTTTGAGCTATCTGGAACATGTCTTTCAGAGAGATTATTTCCAGAGATTGCTTCATGATGAATATCTTCAGTTTCCATTTCTGGAAGTTTCATAGAAAATTCTTCATCATGTTTGTGAGTCATCTTGTTGTTACTAGGCATATCAATCTTTTCTACGTCAGAGTCATCCTCACTTTCCATAATGATGTTTCTCCTTTCTGAGGACTCTTCTTCAGAATCCCTCAACATTAGTTCTTTGAACCTTTCTGAGAGTTCATCATTAGGAGGTGTTTTCTTACTTCCTTCATAGAATACAACATGAACTGATTCTTCAATTTTCTTTGTTCTTTTGTTGTAAATTCTGTAGGCTTTGCTAATCGTGGAATAACCAAGAAATACACCTTCATCTGCCTTTGGTTGAAATGTTTTTAGATAATCTTTTCCATTGTTTAGAACAAAACATCTACAACCAAATACTCTCAGATGTTTGATATTAGGGGGTCTACCAACCAAGATTTCATAAGGGGTCTTGTCATGGTGTTTGTTTATCAAACATCTGTTCTGAGTGTAGCAGGCTGTGTTTACAGCTTCAACCCAATAAACTTCACTTATTTCAGTGTCAGCTAGCATCGTCCTTGCAGCTTCTTTAAGGGTTCTGTTTTTCATTTCTGCAACATCATTTTGTTGAGGTGTTCTTACAGAGGAAAGTTGGTGTTGTATACCTTTGCAGGTACAAAACTCCTTTATGTACTGGTTGACAAACTCAGTACCATGGTCTGTTCTGATTGCAGATACCTTGTCATTTTTCATGACTTCAAGCTTTTTCAAAGAAGTTTGGTATCCACCACGCATCGATTTGTGTTTTAAATACAACCCAAGTGAATCTTGACAAGTCATCTACAACAACTGCACCATATTTCTTTCCCGCATAACTAGTTACGATGATTCAAAAGATCCATATGTAGTAGTTGCAGTGGTCTAACACTAGAGTGTCTAGTTTTGGACTTGAAGGAGATTTTGGATTGTTTCCCCATCTGACATGCAGAACAGATACCATCCTTTCTGAAAGATGTTTTGGGAAGGCCAACCACTAACTCTTTCTTGGCAAGTTTGTTCAGAGTTTTGAAGTTCAAGTGACTCATTCTTTTGTGCCATAACCAGTGCTCTTCTGTGTGACCAGATTGACTCACCATGAGACATTCTTCAATTGTGGCAAATGCCCAATCGGCAACATAAAGACTGCCTTTCCGCCGAGCAACCAAGGTATGCTCGCTTTGACTCATTGTCAATTAGTTTGCGATATTTTGCTTTGAATTTTACAAGAAAACCTTTATTCGCAAACCGCTCATGCTAAATAGATTATATTTCAAATCCTTAACATGTAATACGTCAGTGATTGTTAGTGTTCCCAATTTGACGTTGCCAAATCCCAGAGAGGGATTTAATTCTCCTCCAGCAAATCTGATATCTAGTCCTGTGTTGCAAGCATTGTAATCGACCAGATTTGCTTTGTCTCCTGTCATGTGCTTTCCGCATCCACTATCAAATAGCCATTGTGCTTTAGTCCAGGAAGCATTCTGTCAGGTTTCTAAGTTTGCTTTTCAGCAAACTTAGCTTTCCTTGCCAGATTTCTTCTAGCCCTAGCATTCAGATTTTCAGTAGCTTGATTCAACTTCCACTTCTGATAATTGCTTTGAGCAATTCTAGCCTTTAGCCATCGTTCTTGCTCCTGTTTGTATTCATGAGCAAGTTGTTTCCCGATGCCTTTATAGCCAATACCGTTTCGAGCACTTGAAGCTATCTGAGATCTTTTCTCGTGACTTTGCTAGTCTCTGGTTGATCCAATTTCTTTCCGTAAAAGTGACATGAGAGAATTTGCCACTCGCAATTCTACCCTTTTGAGAGACATAGCATCGTGGTGTTTACACTTTTCGGTGTTGTGTTTCTTTTCGAGACGTGCCCAACAGCTTTTGTTTTGACTTGTTTTTCCCACAAAGGTTTAGTCGAATCGCCTTTCCTTTGTCAACAATCTTCGCTTTCCGACCGATACTATAGATTGCATGGGAACCATCTTCTTTGAGTACTTACAAATGTTCTTCTTTCCTCACTCTTATTGAGTGATAGAACAATCTGTCTGTATTCATTCAATTCCTTTCTTTTCGAAGGATCTCTTAAGTAAGATTGTACTTCAAAGAAGAGTGTCACTAGCTTTGGCATATGATTGAAAAGATAATTCTTTTTTGAGTTCCTTGTTCTCGGAAAGAAGATCTTCATATTTCTTTCGTAAATTGACCATTGCTTCTTTATGTGACTTTTCACCTCGGATATCTGAGCTTTGAGAAATGCATTTTCAGCATCCTTTTTCTCAGATATCTTAACTAATTGAGAATTTTCCTTTGCAAGAGAATTCTTTTCTTCTTCAAGATTTTCGGCTCTAGCTCGAATCATTAGAAATTCTCTTTCATAGATGTCAAGATCTTTCCTGAGATTTTCTAGATCTTTTATTTCTTCTTCATCACTTTCATAAGTATAACAAGAAGTATGTGTTACCTCATCAGCCATAAGACAGATTTCTATGTTAGAGATGTCCGACCAATCAATCTCAAAGAACTCCACACATTTCATTCTTCTTGAGGCCGAAGTCGATTATATCATGAGTAACTCCACATAATTCTGGTGATGGTAAGGTTGAGTCATCTGAATTGTCATCTTCAGAATTTGTCTCAAAGTCTAGAGCATCCAGTTGAGTTTGGATTTTCTTTCTTTCTTCAGTTAATAAAGCTTTCTGGCTTATTCTGAAGATTCTTCTATCTTTCTTGTCACCTGTCCTTAGTTTGTTGAAGGCAGGACAATCCTTCTTGAAGTGACCCGGTTTTTGACAATAGAAACATATATCGTTTCCAATTTCTACTGTCTCAGTACATGATGCTTTCTGAGCTGGCTTGTTCAGCGAGCCTGGCATATTTTTGTACTGGTGATAGTTTGAGCCTAGATGCTTTTTCAGCTTCTCTTTGGCTTTTCTTCTCTCAATTTCTCAACTGACATATTTGCTCATTTGCTTTGCAGCAAGAGCATCCTCAGTCTCTTCCTTGCTTTTCTTCTTTTCAGAAGTTCCTTGAGCAACTAGAGCAATATTCTGCAACTTTTCAGTTGTTTGTTCTCTTTGTGTTGTCTCATAATCAACCGTAGCAAGATGTGAGAAGAGTTCCACTGGAGTGATATTTGGCATTCCTTGGTTAAAATAAAAGAATTTAGTATGCTCCCAGTTGTGGTTAAGACTTCTGACAATAGTCTTAATCTTTTACGATGGGAGTATCTGCTTTCCCAAGTCTCGCCATATCACTCATGAGAGTGGTAAATCTGAAATCAAGTTCTTCCAGAGTTTCAGTGGGTCCTTGTTTGAAATTTTGAAATTTCAACTTGAGAAATTCGAACTTGTTTTCTTTGGTTTTCTTAGTTCCTGCACAGATTTCTTCAATCAGTTGCCAGGCAACTTTCGTCATTTTAGCACCCCACAGTTTACACTGTATGTGCTCAGGTGTTGATCTGATGATGATATTACGAGCTTGACCATCCAGACGATTTCTCTTGGCATCTTCTGATGTCCAGAGTTCTCTGGGCTCTTGGCATCTTCTGATGTCCAGAGTTCTCTGGGCTTTGGTTCGTAAATAACTTGACTAGTAGATCTCCCACTTGTTGACGCATCAGTTTGTGAAGATCCTTCGCTTTGATCTCTGTCTCTACCATTAGAAACCTCCATGACTTGTTTAAGTTGTTGAATAACTATTGGGCCATTCTTTATCACTTCGATCATTTCGTCACTTATGGCTTCAAGGTGGATCATCATGTTATTTTTCCATTTCTCGTAGTTCTCTGGTTTGAGAACGGGTGCATCACTCAGAGACATTCCTGCACACTTAACTCACAAACTAAATAGTCCTCGAAAATGGACAAAGTTCCTTCACCTATCTAGGGATCTAGGTTCAGTGCAGAAGGCTTGTGAACCTCCTGCTCTGATACCACTTGTTGGTCCAGATAACGGCAAAGTAAAAGACTAGAGGGGGGTGGTGAATAGTCTTTTAAAACTTTTGTCGATAAAAACTATTTCTCAGATATCTGTGTAGATATCTGATACTTAGATTTAGAGCGCGGAAGACTTAAGATAGATAAGTGCAGAAACAGTTAAAGTGTGTGTGTGTGTGTTGCTGAAATGTAAGTACAGAAAAGTAAATAACACAGCAAGTATGGTGGTATCTGGAGGTGGCGTAATCCTCCAACTAATCCACTTCGGTCTTCCAAAGACCTAGAATTCACTAGAATAGATAATTGAGGTCACCTTACAAAAATCCTATTCTAAGATTCCTTAAACAAATGGTTCCCAACCAAATGTTCCCCCTGAGTTGTTCCCCGGCTTTCACAGCCAAGTACTTCCTGTACTCAGAAACCTTTTTGAGCTATTCACTAGCTTCCCAAGCTAAGTACTTCTTATGCTCAATAACCTTGGAGTTATTCCTTAGTTTCTCAAACTAAGTACTTCACATACTACGCCAAATGATGGTGTTGGTTTTGGTTTGAGTTGTCAGATGAGCTTCTTTAATAACTTTTCAGTTAATCAGATAGCTCTGTGAATAAAGTATACTTAATACACTTTTCAATGTATGGTATCTTGTTCTTTTTACTGACCCAAGTCTTAGATAAATGTTCTAGAGAATGAATCTCAGATACTTGATCTTTCAATTCAACTCTTTCACAGATAGATGTGCTTGTTTAGGATCAGAACACTTAGAACTTTAATACTACTTAAGATCAGGAGCTTTGGTCGCAACAGAAAGCTTTGAGAGTAAGTAGTTTGCTTGAGAGATTAAGATATGTGTTCAGTGTAAGTTCTTCAGGTTGTGTAGTGTATCTTCTCAAGCAGTCTAAGTGTTGATATTTATTGATGAATTTAAGTGTCGTTTGAATAGTATCCGTTAGGCTTAAATCAAATTCAAACTATTGATATCTGTGTATAGTACTGTAGTAGGTTTGTCTTCTTCTTCAGAAGCTACCGTTGCTTTTGTTCAGACATCTCTGTCCATGCATTTAATGCATTGTACTATACTTTTGTCCTGTAGTGCCAACGGAACTATACTTTGTATCAGAGACAACCTTGATCAGATTTCTCTGATTCTTTGCACGTTCTTATCTTTAACTTCAGATACCACTTTTATTGAAACAACTTTGTTTGCAATATATATATATATTTCTTTTTCAGAAATATTGTTAAAGCTCAAGGTATCTGAGAATAGATATCTGTGGACACTTTCCTTGTTTTCAGATAGACCTTTTATTTCTCAGATATCTCTTGTGACACAGTTTGTTTAAAACTATTCGTGTCTTCAAGATATCTGGCCAAGGTATCTCAGAAGCGTTTCAGTAATCTTGTGCAGTCTTCAAATCTTCAATGTCGTTGAACTTGTTCTGCTTGGATGTCTTCTTCTTGGTCTTCTCTTCATAAAATAAAAATTACATTTTGAGACCTATCATCCTATACAAGATTAGCTAGACTATCATACTTAGTGGGTTTCCTCTTTTACAATGTTCAAGTGAACCAAGAGTACTAATCACCTTTCTGAGACTAAGATAAGTCATCATGTTGCTGATCAAAATCTAAACAGATATTTCTAACAAAATATCTAACAAATTTCCTAACAGAATTCCATGATTTGTATGAAAAGGCCGCTGGTCGCGACCCAAACTACCCTGGTCACAACCAGCGGTGAACTGCTTTCCAAGAAGCCGCAGGTCGCGACCAGCATCACCTTGGTCACGACCAGCGCTGCAGATCTGTTTCTGCGCTATAACTTAGGCGATTTTGCTCATTATGAAGACTACTTCTTTTCTGACGTTCTTTCTGACTCTCAAGCAAGAAACCCTAGTTTGGTTCTATTGCCCTAGTTTATCATCGATTTGCTCTTGTAATCACATATTAACATTGGATTTTGATCCTGGAGGTTAGATTATCAATCGATTCATTTTTTCTCTTGCAATTACTTCTCTTTTTTGATTGAATGATTGATTTATGCTTGTAATATCTACTATGATGCTTAATTCTATTACGACTGTCTTTGTGTATGCTATTACTTACGATATGAGTAGCTAATCTCTTCAATAGATGCGGTAGCAATGTAGGATTAATCGAATTAGGATCTTGACCTAGGGTTTGTTCATATGTGTTAAGCTCATTATCACACTTCGTAAAAACTCCAATTTCAGTACTCTACTCTTGTATTTTCAAACCATTCGGGTTAACAATCAATCGTCTGACAATCATTTGATTAACTACTTCACATTTTCAAAGAATGTCTTGGTTAAAACTGAAATCGAGAATTTATCTGGACAAATAACTATGATAGCATATGAACATGTGGTCTGATTCTTATTCGGTTTATCTGAATGCTACCGTATCTATTTCCCCTCTCTTGATTCCAATTCACTCTCGTTTACTTAGTTTAATTTACAAAACCAACTCAATCATACAAATTGCTACTTGCAAACTCTTGCGTTTGATACTTGGAAACGTCATAGTTGCTTAGTTATCTCCTTGAGAATGATCTCGTAGTTATGGCTTGTTTACTCAACACTGCTTTAGTTACTTTGAATTTTATCAAGTACTAATTTGAGCATAACAAATTTGGCGCCGCTGGCGGGGAGTTAACTCCTACTGTGGTGTTTTTAAGTGTCTAATTGTTAGTGTTTGTATTTATCTACTTAACATGTGTGTTATTGCACTAACTGAAACTAAGAATCTCTTAGAGTTTTGATCTGTGTAGTCGTCACTACAGGTGCATGCGTGGAACAAGATCTCAGTTGACTCCACTTGCTTCGCCAGTTAACGAAATCGACAAGCATCTTCGTCAGCTCAGAGCAGCTCAACTTCGACCCATAGCAATGGTTGAAAACACAAATCGGGTTCCAGAGGTTCCACAGCCAACGTTTGGGGACTATTACCAACCTGGGGTGATTAAGGTTGGCGGACCTGCTGTGGTCTTGTCTAATGATGCTAGGAACATGGAAATCAAGACTTATCACTTCCATGATATGCCTAGGTACCATGGGTTGCAGAACGAGGATGTGATTAAGTTCCTACAGGAGTTCGAGGGTTTGGTCGGGAAAATACCAACCAGCGACAAGGTTTTCGATGAGGACATCAGGAAGAAGGTGTTCCTGATTTGTATGCAGGATAATGCAAAAATGTGGCTCCTCAACTTACCAGAAGGGTCTTTGAACTCTTAGGATGACATCTACAAAGCCTTCATGGGGAAGTACTTTCCTCATGCTAAGACCACTGAGATTCGTAACAAGATCCGACAGTTTGAGCAGATGTACGATGAGTCATTTTATGAGTGCAGGGAGAGATTCAAGCAGCTTCTGGGGGCGGTGCCCGCATCATAAGTTCGACAGCGTTTCTCTTTGCCACATATTCTATGATGGGTTGACTAGGAAAGATCAACAACTAGTGGATGTAAGCGCTGGGGGTTTTATCCTGGAAGCAACTACTGCATAGCTCGAGGCTGTTTTCGAGAAGCTATCTACAAATTCTCAAGACAAGGGAGTTCGAGGTAAAAGAGCTAGTAGGGGTGAAAGTAAACTCGTTTAGGAATGCAAGGAATCAGTGCAGCAGGTGAGGATCCTTACTCCAGGTACCTTGCCAAACTATCAAGCTCATGGGAAGTGTGGCCTTTGCGGTAACTATGGGCATGGAGCAGGAAAATGCCAACTTCCAGTGACCATGGAGTCAAACCCAAATGAGGAAACGGCGAATTGCGTGCAGAACATGCAAAGAGGAAACTAGGCTCCCCAGGGGGATTTTGCAGGTAACAGGAACTTTGCACCGGATCGGAGCAATTTGAGCTATGGGAACAACTTTTATGAGAATGCTCCACCGATCAAGCAAGTACTACCAAACCTCAAAGAGAGAACAGAAGCCTGGAATAGTGATCGAGGCGATTTATGGCCACCTCGAACAAAGATTATCATAACTCCACTAAGCGCCGAAGGGTCAATCACCGTGAAGCTATTGGAAGATGCAATGGGGCAACTCATGGCTAGAGCTCAGCAAAGGGAGACAGGGAAACTCCCCAGCACTGTGGAAAAGAGTTTCATGGTTAAACTTACCGTGAGCAAAGATCTAACATCACCAGTACAGGTAACCCCAGGAAGCACGGTGTGTTCTTGTTGCAAAGGACATGGGAACGTCCCACGCGACACTGAGACTGAAAGGCTTGGCCTGGCACAGATTCTGGAACCAGGAGTTAAAACATCACCAGTTCCTGCGGTTTCAAAAGATACAACAGAGAAGGCAAGTGAGAAAACCATAGAGGGGGAGCAGCAGGTGATTCCCAAGGAAACCAAAAGTGTTAGCGACTCCAACAGTTTCGATCTCTTGGTAGGGATAGGAGAAGTTCCTGATGTTTTCGGTGTTGTGGATACAGGCTCTAGCTACAATCTGATGACGTTTGGGACATATGAGGAGCTAGGTCTAAAAGGAATGAAACCCATGAAGTGTATGATGCTCCTAGTAGATGGGTCCAGGAGCCGACATATGGGAGTGATTGAAGGTGTCCAGATTTATTTGTATGGGGTTGATGTTCCTACCAACTTCGTGATAATAGAGTCGTCACCTCAAGCCTTTGGAGCGAAAGGAAAAGATACTATGTTACTCGGGAGGCCATTCATCAAGGCGACCCACATGATTATTGACATCTACTCCCGTACCTGCACTTATGAGGTACAAGGCAAGCAACGAAAGTTGCATGCCTACTCTGATCCCATATTAACTGCTGCACAGGATAGGCGCAAGGAGTACATGGGGGCATATTCTGGCCCCCTATACATTTATGCCAATTTGCATGGTAGGAAAGGAGCAAGGAAGGCTAAGAGCCTTTTTAGCACGAAGTGATCAAGAGTTCTGAAGAAGTCGAGCTAATGACTATAACCACACGCATCTTGCTTTGGATTTAGACATTAGTTCATTTTTCCCTTTGATACTTTCAAGACATTTGTACTTTTGTGATTCAGTTATTTATTTCGAACTCAAATTTTTAGACAGTAATTTTTATTCATTTTAGATCATATCGCATGAGCATAGTACTTTGTGATTATTCTATATTCTTTGTTTGCATGTTTGGTGTTCAAGTTGTGTGAAAATTCGAGTTTCGGGGTGTCAAATCCTTTTTAATTAAGTTTTTTTGCAATTTTGGACCTGAAACACTCTGGTCGCGACCAGCTTTATCTCGGTCGCGACCAGCGGTGAATTGTTTCCAATTTTCCTGCAGGTCGCGACCGAGTAAGCCGCAGGTCGCAACCGGATTATTCCTGGTCGCGACCAGCAACAAACTCTAACGCTCTAACAGAGCCGCTCCGGTCGCGACCAGCGGGTTAAATTGGGGAACCGTTACACTGCCCCTTCCTCATTCTTTCTTCTTCTTCCTTCTTCTCTACTTCTTCCTCTTTCACCATTCTTTCCCCCAACAAAATCTTCTAACTCTCTCAATCCTTCCTCTTTTTCTTTGATTCTTGTTGCATTGTTACGGGTTTTCAACCCTCTAATTGCTCTCACTACTCTAGGACATTCCATCCATTCATTCTTCACATTCAAGGTACTATGGCTATGAACCCTATTTTTGCTCTAAAATTGGGGGTTTTGTAATTTGATTGTTAATTCTCCCTACCTGATGTTTGTGACTTGTCTATTAGTGTTAATTGGTGTGAATTTCGAGTTTGATGTAGTGATGGTGAATTTTTTATTCCTGATTTTCGTCCATCTCTTACTATAACTTGCATTTTGCCACTGCTCGTAGTTGAATGTTGCTTTCTACAGCACTCTTATCGTCTGAACATGGCTAATTTTGTTTCTCTTGGCTTAAATGCATTTTTCCCTCTATTGTGCTAATTTGATTTTGGGAGAGCTTATTACCCTAACCTTTGTCTGGATTATATCGATTTGATTGCAGGAATAATGAGTAGGTCTTTCAGAAATAAGAAGAGAAGAGGGGACGGATCGAGCAGGGAAGCTGGGAAAAAAGTTCCAACTGAACCCACTGTTGGTCAACTTTCTGCTCATGGTGAAGAGTACAAAGCCAAGCACTTCGACGAGCCCAGAAAGATGCTTGGTGAACGGGAATTGACACTGCTTGGTGAATAGGACAGGATACTCCATGAGGATGGAAACTCTATGTTTGCTCGAATACTGGGAGTAATTCAAAGCCTCCAATGGGAGAAATTAGCAGAGGCTCCAGGGAAGTACGATCCAGCGTTAGTGACGGAGTTCTATATCATGTTGCACGACAGAACGCCTTTCTCGGGGGAAATGTATGTCCGCAACACCGCTCTATCTTTTTCTGCTGCGACAATCAGGGAATTCTTAGGTGCAAGGAGCTCAACAGAGGTTGATGATATTTATGATCACTCAGGCGCCAATGTTACCAACAAGAAATTCGATGAGGATTTGGTGTCTTATGTGGTACATGATGGAGCCCCATTAGTTGATTTTGTCGAGACGGGTCGGATTCCGCGACACTTCTTGAAGACAGAGGTTAGATTGTGGCAGCAATGCGTACAGTATAATGTGGTGCCTAATACCCATGTCTCGGACTTATCACCCCCACCTGCTAGAATTATCCGGGCCTTAATGGAGAACATGTATGTCGACATCGGGAAAGTCATTGTGAGTGAGGTCATGGGTCGCCGTGGCAAACCAGCCCTTCTGGCATTCCCGTGCTTGATAACATCTTTTTGCCAGTATCATGGAGTGAGAGGCATCAAGTGCACTGCAACACCAACCAAAGGACCTTTTGGTATGATGAAAATTAAACAGATATTCGCAACAGGAGAAGGAGCTGGCCGCACCTTTGCAGGAGTCCCACCAACAGCCACAGCCAGCACATCAAACGCTGGCAACTTTGCTTCCCAGCTCGAACAAATGAACTAGCAGTTCCAGCAATGGGCGATGCCTCATTTTACGAGGATCGAGGAACAATATACTGCACTTGCCCATGCACGTCAGGAATTTCGAGATTGGGCACCCCCTCAGATGGCCCGCATAGAGGACCACTATGCACGGATTGAGCGGCACTATGAGCAGCAACCAGAGAGGGATAGGTTAGCCACCGAGCGCCTAGAGGAGCAGAACCGCCTTTGGCAGTCCCAGTATGATTTCTGGAAACAGAACTTCGGAGGAGGTCCCTCCAACTGATGGCATCACTATGGTTTGCATTTTTACACAACTTTCTTTCTATACTTTTTCTGCTAGAGGACTGGCAGAAGTCTGGTTTGGGGGGATGGCGCTGTGTATGTTTTAGGATTAGGTTGCCTTTTTCTGTTTCTGATTATGTACTGGTGTAATAAGTGTGGTATGTAGCCACGTTGTGACTCTGTGAGGTGGTATGTTAGCCATCCTTTATGTTTCATTTTTGTGTTTTGTCTGTGTCTAAGTTTAAATTCTGAAGTCGAACTTCCATTGCTTGTATTAAACCTGATCTATGCTTATGTTTTGAATTCCTAATACCAATTAGTAGGAAGTAGGTCAGAATTTATGTCAGTTCATTTATTTTGTAAATAAGAAGTCTGAGTAATTCTGTGATCCAAAAGCCTGTGAGAAGCCTGTTAGCCGATGAAAAATTTTTGTACCGGCAGTTGTTTGTGTGATTACTAGGTTGAGCAATTCTTTTATTAAAGTTATTGCGCCACTTCATACTTTTGTGTACTCTTAGTAGTTGAGGATGACGAATGGCATGTTTTCCATTCTTTATTTGCGACTGCTCTTTGCCTTTACTGGAGCCATTTTGTATTTGATTATTGAGTCTGTCTGTTGTTCCTAAAAAATTTATATATGTTACAGTCTCGGGGTGGATCTATGGTCTTAATTGATCACCGTTAGTCGTGTTAGGCATGTTTCAAATACTACCACATACCGGCGTGGCTGAAAATCTACATGTCTGTGAGGTTGATGGCACGTATACCAAACTGACACGCACAAAAGTGCAGACTATCGGTAAAATAGACACCTACTAAAATTGAGACAAAAAGAGCCCAATGAGGCTAAACAATAAAGCATACAGGACATTTGTAATGATCTAAAAAATAGTGAGCAAAAAAAAAAAAAAAGCAGCAGTCAGTCTTTCTTCTCATTTATTTATAGTCGTGCATTGAAGTCCCTTTTGACTTGACGAATTGAGTACATTAGCATAAGAGATTTGTGGCATCCTTTGATGAAAGTCACCACCTAGATTTAATTTTGAGTGCTTACCCTTTCTGGACACTTCCAGAAGAGAGTGAGAGAATCACTTGTTTACCACATGTGAGGGATCACCGAGCTACATTTAAGTCTTATTTACCATGGAAACAAACTTGTGTAGCTTCTACTTGCTTTTTTACGAAAGTTAGCAGAAGTTCAAAATTATTGCATTCTTTTGGTTTACTGTTTGCAATGGTGGATTCGGTTACTTGGTTTTTAAACTTCTCTGTGTCTACTTGTTTAGAGTCTAGTCGAGTCTAGTTTAGTTTGTTTGCTCGAGGACGAGCAAATGTTCGGTTTGGGGGGTTTATGAGCCTGTATTTTAGGCTCTCATTTCGTTCTATTTACCAACTCTCGTTCGTCTCTATTTGTCTTTCGTAGCGTATTTTGTGCATTTTTATGTGTCTTGTGTTTTAATTGTGTTCTACAGGTTTTCGTGTGTTTTGGGATGTTTTGGAGGACGAAACGATCCCTTTGAAGGTCGTGTTCAAGAAGAAGCTCAATACTCCACTCATAAATACTCAGAATTCCATGATTTGCATGAAAAGGCCGCTAGTCACGACCCAAACTACCCTGGTCGCGACCAGCGGTGAACTTCTTTCCAAGAAGCAGCAGGTCGCGACTAGGAAGCCGCTGGCCGCGACCAGCATCACCTTGGTCGCGACCAGCGCTGCAGATCTGTTTATGCGCTATAACTTAGGTGATTTAGCTCATTATGAAGACTACTTATTTTCTGACGTTCTTTCTGACTCTCAAGCAAGAAACCCTAGTTTGGTTCTCTTACCCTAGTTTATCATCGATTTGCTCTTGTAATCACATATTGACATTGAATTTTGATCCTGGATGTTAGATTATCAATCGATTCATTCTTTCTCTTCCAATTACTTCTCTTTTGTGATTGATTGATTGTTTATGCTTGTAATCTCTACTATGATGCTTAATTCGATTACGACTGTCTTTGTGTATGTTATTGCTTACGGTATGAGTAGCTAATCTCTTCGATAGATGCGGTAGCAATGTAGGATTAATCGAATTAGGATCTTGACCTAGGGTTTGTTCATATGTGTTAAGCTCATTATCAAACTTCATAAAAACTCCAATTTCAGTACTTTACTCTTGTATTTTCAAACCATTCGGGTTAACAATCAATTGTCAGGCAATCGTTTGATTAATTACTTCACATTTTCAAAGAATGTCTTGGTTAAAACTGAAATCATGAATTTATCTAGACAAATAACTGTGACAGCATATGAGCACGTGGTCTGATTCTTATTCGGTTTATCTGAGTGCTACCGTATCTATTTCCCCTCTCTTGATTTCAATTCACACTCGTTTACTTAATTTAATTTACAAAACCAACTCAATCATACAAACTGCTACTTGCAAACTCTTGCGTTTGATACTTGGAAACGTCATAGTTGCCTAGTTAGCTCCTTGAGAACGATCTCGTAGTTAAGGCTTGTTTACTCAACACTGCTTTAGTTACTTTGAATTTTATTAAGTACTAATTTGAGCATATCATTTGTTTACCATGGATTCATGAATATTTGTTGCTCTAGATTAGGAGATGTCAACCATGTCTATAAGTTGATTATTTGCCTGAGGTTTGTTGTTGAGCTAGCCAATGTTGACAGCTTGAGCTAGACAGTAGCCTACATGGGGTATCTACCGTGTCTCGGTATTATGATATGTCACCCGTGTAGCTCTTCAGCCATAACCATCGCCATATGTGATTCCTGATACAAGGTTATTATCAAAGTGAAGGTTAATTCTTATATTTCTGCTCTAATTGATTATCGGTTATCTGTTTACGTTATATTTGTTGCGAACTTATCTGTTACGATAATTATTCAAAAAATCCAAACCCCTTTAATTGTTTTATATTAAAAACCAACCATTTAATCATCTACTAATCGATCGTTATTCCCGAGAGACCGACCTCTCGAGTCAACTTCTACAATACTAATTTATTTAGTGTATTTAGAACTTGGTTTGGTATATAAATTTGATAAACGTTGTTCTTGGAGAAACTTTATTCCAACGACAATTGTTTTTGCCAAGGTGCATCAATATACTTCCATTAAATAAGAAATTAAAAAAAGCTCATATTATCCATGGAAGCTTCACAAATAAAAAAACAATCTTAACAAATCTAATATTTTATATTTTACATTTTTCTTTATTTTTTTTTTTTAGAAACTTCCATGAAAGCTCCATGGATGGAGCTTCCACGGCAGGAAGCTCTTGCTCTCGAGCTTCCTGCCATGGCCGGAGCTTCACGGGACCTGAGCTTCCCGTGGAAGCTTTAGATCTCAGCTGGAGCTTCCCGTCAGGGCTTCCATGGAGCTTCAATGGAAGGGAAAAAAAAAATGATAATATTACTTCATAATATATAAAGATTGAGAGTAATTAAATTGCGCAATATAAATTTTTAATTTTTTTATTAAGCTTATAAATTTATTTTGCCCTCCTTAAAAGGAGTTGCTTGTCAAATGCTAAAAGAGAATAATTGTTGTTCTAATGTTGTAATTAGGAGATAAGATGTAAAAGTTTTTTCCCATTCTTTATTGGAAATTGTTGCAAACTTAATTTCTACAAAATAAAGTATTCAGTGAAACGTTGTTGACGATAAGAGAGGGAGAAGATGAAAGCTGAAAGGCTGAGGTTTAGATTGAATTCTCGAACCCTAGAACAGACAATTTGGGGTAAATTATTAAGGGTAATTACAATATACGTTAGTTTCAAAAATTTATTATACACTAGTGAGAACGCACCGCGCTAAGTAGTGTGGTGTCAAGTACACTTTAAAAAGACACGTAATATAATTTCATTGAAAGACATCTTATATACTCACAAAAATTGATGAAAAATATCAAGTAAACAAGAACATCTCCAAAGAGACGGTAACATATTTAGAGACGGACCTATATTATTATTAAAATCATCTATGCAATTAATAAAACGTCTATGTAGTTAACAAAATGTGTTCTTTTTAACATGAATAAGCACAAATATTGAGAACATAAACGTATCGATCAATAAAATCGATGGTTTTTCTTGACAACATAGGTCCAAATACGTGATCTAGAGACCGTCTACGAAAAGACTTTCTCTATAAAAAGATCGGAATTTTTTTAACTTAACAACGTAAATGTTTTACATTAAATAAATATATTTTGTAAAAAAAATATTAAAATTTTGTATTAAATCACCAATGTGCACAATACACATACCAATTATAATTCAGGTTTTATTTAACAATGAAATGAATAAGAAATCTTACCCTTAATAGTTTAGTTTGGATGGATTCAGTGAAACTTTGGAAAAGCATTTGCTGATTATTTTGCGTTCATGCAGCTAGATGGAGGTACATACATTTGTTTTCAAGATCAAGAGTTGAGGTACTGATTAATAAAATATTGTTGAACTTATATTCTCTTGTGAGTGTCCACTTTTGTATTACTAGTTTCAATGCAATTTGATCAATATTGTTAGCCAATTTCCTGGAAACTTCTTCATGTGGTGCAACTTGATTTAGTTTTCATTTTTCAACAAAACAATATTGAAATATACATACTCCGTTCCATAATAACTTCTCATTTACTTTAGTAAAGAAAACTAGTATACACTAGTACTTTTGCATAAGATAATACATGTGGGTCCCCAAATGAATTTGTAAACTTAGGAGTATTTTGAATGTATTTAATGTTATAGACTTCTAGTGGAAGTGATGATTGAAAAAAACAAAACGATAAGTTTTGATTAGTACGTCAAATTTGCAAAATGGGAATTATAGATGGAGAATACATCATGTGCAGTTCTGTTTTCTCAGTGAAAGACTAACAATTCCATTTTTTCTTTGCCTACACATTTCCTTGTATCCTTTGAAGCAATTTCAAGCAAAATATAATGGGAGAAGCTGTTCTTGGAGCTGCTGTTCAAGTTCTGGTGCAGAATCTTCTTTCTGCATCCTTTGAAGAGATTAAGCTCGTTTTTGGTTGCAAGAAGGACGTCAAAAAGCTGAAAGACTTGCTGGACATGGTTCAAAAATTTCTCTTTGATGCTGAGAAGAAAGAAATCAACGACGAATCTGTCAAAAAGTGGTTGCATCAGCTGGAAGATGTGGCTTTCAAGGCTGAAGCCATCTTGGATGAATTCAACTACGAACTTCTCCGTCAAAAAGTGAAGAATCAAAATCACAAAAAAGAAAAGGTACTGAGCTTGTTCTCGTCTGGTTCTACTAACTTGCTTTTCAGTATAAAAATGGCTTATAAGATCAGAGATCTTAATGAAAATTTGGAGAAAATTAACGAAGATGCTAGGAGATATGGCATTCAGACGGCTGCTGCAACTGCACATGTTGCTGATAGTGCTACTGGGCAAATAATAACAGATTCATTCTCCATAGAGCCAGATTTTGTAGGAAGGGAAAATGATGTGGCAAAATTAGTTGAAATGCTACTTACTGCTCCATCTGATGAATTCTTTTATGTTATTCCCGTTTTTGGCATGGGTGGGCTAGGGAAAACCACGTTAGCAAGGAAAGTTTTTAATCATGAAAGGATAGAGGCTCATTTTGGAGAAAAAATATGGGTGTGTGTTCCAGTTGATTTGGATGCAGAGACTGTTTTTAAGATGATTCTTGAATCATTAACTGGACAAAGTGTGCACGGATTTATGACTAAACAAGTTGTGTTGGAAAAAATTAAGAAGATGTTGGAAAAGAAGCGGTATTTGCTTGATCTTGATGATATCTGGAGCGAAGATTTCAATAAGTGGGATGATTTTATTAGTTCCTTGTCAGGAATTACTTCTGAAAGAGGAAATGGCATTGTTGTGACCACTATAAGGGGAATTATTGCTTCGAATGTGAAAACACTCGGCATTCACCGGTTGCATAAACTGTCTAATAATGATTGCTGGTCCATAATAAAAGCAAAATCACTGTTAGGAGTAAATGTTCCAGCAGGATTTGAAGAAACAGGGAAGTGCATAGCACAAAAATGTGGTGGTTTGCCACTTGCTGCGAAAGTAATTGGATCCTTCTTGCGTGGGAAATCTAAAGATGAGTGGCTCAACCTTCTTAAGAGTCAAAGTTTAGACTTTGGACATAACGAAAATCTTGTTATGAGAATTTTAAGGTTAAGCTACGACCATTTACCATCCTCATCACTCAAAAAATGCTTTGCATATTGTTGTGTTATCCCTCCACAGTTTTTTATTCATAGGATTCAGATGACACGTCTTTGGATGGCAGAAGGATTGCTGCAAGGTGATCAAGCAAATGACATGGAGGCTGTGGGCCACAAATACTTCGAGCATCTCTTGGAGAGTTCTTTATTTCAAGATGTTAAGAGAGATGCATTTGGAAATATCACACATTGTCGCATGCACAACCTTGTACATGATCTAGCGTGCTCAATCTCGGGATCTACAAGCATTCGTCAGGGGAATAGGCAATCAAATGATATGCAACATGTTCGATATCTTGTGCAAAATTCAGTTGATCCATATTTCACCTCAAAAGAAGTAGCAAAATCGCTGCGCTCCTTTTTCTTTATTGGTAAAGTTACACCAAACTTCTCAAGCTTCTACTATTTGCGTGCTTTAACACTAGTAAATGCAGATCTTGAAATGCTTCCATTTGAAATTGAAAAATTAATCCATTTGAGGCTTCTTGACATCACAAACACAAGTATCAGATGCATGCCAGATTCAATCTGCAAGCTATTCAACTTGCAGAGTCTATTGATTTCCGAAGATTTGGAAAAGTTTCCGCACGCATTAACTGACTTAATCAGTTTACGACATCTTTGCTTTCCGCCCATGGAAATACCTCCTGGAATAGGGATGTTAACTTCTCTTCAAACTTTGTCATGCTACAAAGTGGGTTATGCGAAGGGGTGCGGAATTGGAGAGCTGGGATACTTAGAGAATCTCAAAGGATGTTTACAATTCAAAATCTTGAAAGGGTGAAGGATAAAGCAGAGGCTGAACAGGCAAATCTGTTGGGTAAACGAAATGTTTATGCCTTAAATTTAAGATGGAATGGAACAAGACAAGATGAAACAATTGACAAGAACGTGTTGGAAGGACTCCGACCTCACCCAAATTTGAAGGTCTTAACAATTCATGGATATGATGGCAAAAGCTTCCCTCTGTGGACTATGAGGATGGAAGTACACAATGAAATTGAAAGCTGCTGGATAAAGCTTAAATACTTGACACACATAAAGCTTATAAGTTGCAGAAGATGTGAAGAAATTCCCATGCTGGGACATCTCCCGCACCTCAAGGTTCTGAAGTTGAGTAATCTGCCTAGTCTATGTCGTATAGGCCTTTCATTCTATGGGTATGAAAATATCAGCAACATATCAATAATGTCCGCTGATCTCAATTTTCAAGAAACCATAGTTTCATTTCCAACACTAGAAAGGCTGCACCTGTGGGACATGCCAAATTTGACAGATTGGGAAGACATAGAAGGAGGAGAAGCTGTAGTATTTCCATCCCTTTCAT
This sequence comes from Plantago major, assembly GCA_026545765.1. Taxonomy (NCBI): domain Eukaryota; kingdom Viridiplantae; phylum Streptophyta; class Magnoliopsida; order Lamiales; family Plantaginaceae; genus Plantago; species Plantago major. The sequence continues at coordinate 93,333,022 of CM048839.1, forward strand.
ACCTGAAAATTAGAGCTTGTCAAAAGTTGAAGAGTGCTCCACACCATTTCCCATGCCTTAAAGAATTACATCTGGAGGAATTGAGTGGAGATTTTCCATTGTCAAAAGTTTGCTGCAACACAAGCTCCCTCCGGGAACTCAACATCAGCGAACTTCCAGGATTGATTCATCTCCCAGAAGGTCTCTTTGTCAAGAATGAAAAGATGTGGTATTTGCGGATCAAATCTTGCCCCAACTTGACGCATCTTGTGCCGTGCTTGCTAGGTGGTGGAGCATCACTTAGAGAATTGGAGGTAAATAATTTAGAAAACTTGAGTGAACTGCCGGATGATCTAGACACCCTTCACTCTCTGGAAATGTTAAGAATAGAGAATTGCCCAAAACTCCAGTCAATTCCAGGTATCAGAGAAGAGTCCCAAGGCCTCTTTTCACTTCGACATTTGATAATTTTTGGCTGCCGAGAGCTGAGTAATTTGCCAAGTGAATTACTGGAGTCATGTGCATCTACGCTCTTAAATTTGCAGTTGCATGGCTTGGAAAATTTGGATACGGCCTCGGTGATCCCTTGTTTGCAGAGAATGTCCTCTCTAGCATCATTGTTTATTTGTGATCTTCCCAAATTGATAACGTTTCCCACTGAGGTGATTAGCTGTCTTAGGAACTTGAGAGAGTTGGCAATTGGTGGGTATTCGGAGTCAATAAATCAAGATTCCTTGACTGATAATCTCAACCGCATCTTGCAAGACCAGCACCATCTTGAACATTTAGGTTTAGTTGGGAAAGAGGATTGGGACCTTCTGTTGATTGATACTCAGCATCTCTCTAATCTAAAAACATTAGCATTGCGGGAATTTGGTATTCAGGCTTTGCCGGAATGGATAGGGAATATTTCTTCCCTCCAGAATTTATACATCAGGGATTGCAAAAGGCTAAATCCTCTGCCTGAATGGCTAGGGAATATTTCTTCTCCACGCCTCACAAAACTATCTTTCTTACGGATAACTGAATGTCCGTTGCTGAAGGAGAGTCTCACCGGTGCTGATGATTCTGAGAGGGCCAGGATTTCCCATATAAACCAAGTCATTGTCGATGATCAACCCTTCACCAAAGACCGTGAGTATTTTTGTATCCTTACATTTTTCCAGTTGAGTTTCATTTGGACTTTATTTTATTCTGTTAAATCTGTGTTTAGCTGAACCAACTATAGTTCTCAATCTGAGCTTATAATAATGGATGCATGATATATTATGGCAGAACTTTATGATTAATCTTCTTCAAACAAAAACGAGAAAATTTCATCTTAGTAGGAAGATCATGCTGACACTACTGATTTTATATAATACTCGAAACTCTAAACAATGGCTAGGATGTTAATTACCTCTCATTTCTCCTCTATAAAGCCCCTTTACAAGGTCAAAAGAAGAATTCTTGTTGCTTTCCAATTCCAAGAAGAAAGGGAAAACATTCCCGTTAGTTACAATGAGCAACAGAGGAAGGCGGAAATGAAAAGTTCTGTAACATTGATGGTCCTTCTTAAAGAGGAGAATACTGCAGCATCATCAATTCATCGAATCTTTAGCAAGTCTTCGCTAATGTAAATCTTAACACTCTCTCAATTTTTTACACAATAATGTTATGCATATCATTATCATTTCCTGATCAGCGTTGCACGAAGCTTTGTCTACTGACTTAACTCAAGCAATGATCTATTGTACATTCTTTATTTTTACTTTTTTTTTTATTTTTCTGCTCAAAGGTTCAAGGAGGACAATGTTATCTAGCCACCTGGTTTTCAGATATCATAATGCATGAAGGAAATTAGGCAGGTAGCTTTATTTTCACCCTGCTCAAAGCCGCTACTTTCACAGTGAAAGTTATATGAAAGTTTCACCCAACCCAGAGACAAGGTAAGAGCTTATTCGTGCATCCAGTAAATGGTATTGGTATTGTCTGATGTTACTAATTCATTCCTCCTTTCCAATATATCTTTTCCACACTTCTTTTCAAATGGAAAGTCACAGTGCAGGGTGAGAAGAAGTTTAAAACTGCCCTTTGAAAAGACATTTGGCATTTGATTTAGAAACATAAACTAGCTAGATAAATATATAAGCATTCTTCAGGTGTTGAGGGTTTGAATCTGATTGTATTTCTTCAGGTGTTGAGGGGCCATGTGCCGTGACTGAGACACTAGCTGCAAAGGCGGCCATGGATTGTCTCTAAACTCCCAACATGGACGACTGTGCCTTTTATTTGCGCTAATGTTCCAGATACAGTTTGTGCATCCTTGTCCACTATTCTAGGTGTGTATTTATCTTTTTATTCTTTGCTATCTCAGGGAACAGTACATCTGGGTGCTTTAATTTCTTGTACTATACACACAAAAAATGAGTACTGGCAGCACTGGATGCAGTACTCCTGAAGCCATGAAAATTCCAAATGCGTATACTAACAGTTGTTTATAATTTCGATATTTGAAAAAAAAAAATTATTGATCTGATGATATCAACTACCATCACCCTAAGAGTATAAGTTCTGTGCAGGTGGACGGTGATGCAACCAGAGCTCAGTTTCACCTGTTCGAATAGCCTGCAGAAGCTAGAGGAAGATCTCTTTGGACTGACAGCGAATTCTGCACATACGAGCTGTGTGAGTTCCTGTCCAATAGATAACATGACTACATTTTGAAGAGTAAGTGTTGGTTGTTTTTAGTTTCGTATTTAATATGTAATTGTCTAATCTTGATTGATTGTGTTTGTGCAGATCATGGAAAGATCTTGTTCCTCTCAAGTTTTCGGGCATTCCATTGACGAAATTTCTGGAGACAAGATTCAAGAATTAGAATGGACTAGTAGATGCATGATGGAGCAATCAAATGTTGCAAGAGTTCCAAGATTCATTACCTGGTTTGGATTCTAGCTGTTTTCTGGTGAAACCTGTGTTTCATGTTTGATTATTTGGGAATTAACTTACTCTAGTTGAGTAAACCAGAGTAAGAGAAATACCCAAGTCTTGGTTTGAAGTCCAAATTGGTTAATACAAGGTGTGCTTCATGAATACAGATATCACTATCTAGCTCTCCAATAATTACTCTCTCAGTATCTAATATACCACATCTCATCTCATATTAGTTAAAAGCGAGGGTATTTCTTTCTTCTGGTTTCTTTTCAGATCGAACTGATAAAGATCAGACTTATCTCTAACTTTTGGCTATGGGCGCTACTAAACGCAACACGTTTTCGACTAAACGTAACATAAAATATTTGTAACTTTACCAAAATGCCCCCAACTCAAAAATAATCTTACAAACTTAACGAAAAATCAAAATAACTCGTATATGCAAACACAAAATAACAACACTAAATATAAATCGGGAAAAAATGAATGAAATTTTTTTTTCCGGAAAATATTTCGTTTATACAAAAAACATTAACATGCATGATCGAACACAAAATAACAACAATAAACATAAATCCGAAAAAAATGAATGATTTTTTTCCCGAAAAATATTTCGTTTATATAAAACTTTCTAAAAATATAGAATTAATTAAAAAAGCAAAAAATAACTGGAAATAGGAGAAAAAAAATTGAAATCATGATATGGCCGGTTTTAAAACCGGCCATATCATGATTTCAATTTTTTTGTCTTTTCTATTTGTTTTTTCTTCTTTTTTAATTAATTCTATATTTCCATTTTTTTTATTTACAAATTGATTTTATATATATATATATATATATATATATATATATATATACATACATACATACATACATACATACATACATACATACATACATACATATAAAGTTTTCTACTTTTTTTTGTTTTTGCAAATTGAAAAGTTACTTTTAATTTTGAAAATTGAAAACTTTAATTTACTTTTGTCACTTATTTATTCATAATGAAGAGTAAAAGTTAAATTTAACGGAAATTCGAGAAATTAAACGGCAAACGATATCATTACAATATGAATTTTGACTCATTACACTATGAATACGTAATATAACATATTTAAAGCTTAGGCTTAATATCCAATGTCTCGTTCTTTCCCCTGTTTGATGTTGCCAGGTCGGCCATAGTGGTGGAAGTCGACATTCACGGCCATAGTGTATCTTAATTTTTTTTTTTAATTTTTTTAACTTGTTAAAATTGATTATATATAGTTTTGTAAATTTTCAATTTTCTTTTCCAGTTCTTCCAAAAAAAAAAAACAAAATATTACGTACGCCTAAGTTTATTTTGCCCAGATTCCGTGTTTCTTCTCTAGTTCGTTACTCTTGGCTTAAACAAATTTAGAACTTTGATTTGACACATCAGTTACAATTTTAACACGGATACGAACATGAATCGGAAAATATTACATGTTTAACATAATAAATCTGGATACTTAATTTGGAAATAAATCTTGTAAGTGTTCACAAACTTCATCAACAACCGCGAATATGTCACTGGAGGAAGGAGCTAAGCCAGTAAGGCAACCTCAGAGGAGACAGAATCCAGTGGTAATGGAAGTAGTGGAAAAAGGAGATCCACAAGCTTCTGAATAACGGGCTTATCTACCCTATTGAAAACAGCAATTGGGTGAGTTCGATACACGTGGTTCCTAAGAAGTCAGGAATAATGGTAAAGGACAATATCGCGACTAGGATTGCTACAGGATGGAGGATGTGTATCGACTACATGAGATTGAATGCAGCTACAAGGAAGGACCACTTCCCACCTACCTTTTATAGATCAGATGCTGGACAGTTTGACAGGGCATGAGTATTACTGTTACCTGCCCCTTTGAAACGTTTTCCAAATCCCCATCACACCTGAAGTCCAGGAGAAGACTACTTTTACCTGCCCCTTTGAAACGTTTGCTTATAGGAGGATGCCGTTTGGATTATGCAACGCGCTGGCTACCTTCCAGAGATGCATGCTGTCTATATTCAGCGACTGATGAGACGATAATTTAGAGTCTCATTTAGTCCTTTTTAGCGGTCTTTGTGAGTCTTCGTTTATAGTTTTATACTGCTTTTTGTATGTTTTATGCTTTGGTTCTTTGTTTGTGTTTTGTAGGTTTTTGTGTTCCGAATGTGAAAATCGGAGTGAAAACTTTGGTTCTAGATCTTTGAATGTAGCGTAACTAGGCGAAAACGGAAGTGGATTCGGAGTTCAGATGAAGATTTGAGAGCCTTTTTAGCGGAGCTTGCAAAAGTGAAGTTTTACAGAGCAGTCTAGCCATTTTGGCCATAACTGTCTCATATAATGTCTGATTGACCAGAGCTCGGTGGCCACAGAACGATAATTCAAAGAGCTACAACTTTCGTTTTTGAAGCATAGCAAACATTACAGAGGTTTTAAGCGCGCCGCGGCGAGATTTGCGATAACTTCATAGATTCAACAAAAAAACTCCTTTTAGGTTAGAATTAGGTCTTATTTTGCCACAACTTCTTATACTCGCTTTTTACATAGAAAAAGCTCTTAGAACTAGGTTTTGACATTGATTGATTGATCTTGGAGCTTGGTTTTCATCCGGTAAAAACCATCGATATCGAATTCTTGGTAAAGTATTGATAACTCTCTATTGTTTATCTTCAATTCGTGTTTTCTTCTGTTTATCGAATTGTATGATTTTGCATGCGATTATCACCAGGTTTATGCTTAGCATATTCAATACCATGCATTCTTTCATCTTTGTTTCCACCATGAGTAGCTAAACCACTCCGAACAAAGTAGTTATGTGACGGTTTTGCGTATTCGCTTCTAGGGTTAGGATTCGTTCATATTGGTTCGTCTAGTTCAAAATCTTCGTAAAACCTTCAATCCAATAAGTTAGTTCAAGACTTTCAAAATCGTTTTCGGTTAAGGATCGTGGATTGACGACCCACAATATTTTTAGTTTAAAACATTCAAATAACGATTGGTTGAATTGGATTGACTGATTTCTGTACACCGACCGTGTCACAAATATGAATGATTGCCCTAGAACGAATTAGCATTACTTGATCATTACTACTGTGTTCATCTTCTCTCATTGTTAAAAACCGTTATCTGCTTTATCTTATTCTAGTTTTTAGAAACAACCAACTTACAAATCAATCTGTTTTCACAAGTAACTGTTTGCTTTCAAACCGTTGTGGTAGCTTAATTGGTTCCTTAGTGAACGATCATGTGGTTAGCATTGTCTGTTTACAACACCTGCTTACTACTTGTTTTCTAAGTAATAATTTGAGCACATCAAATTTGGCACCGCTGCCGGGGAATCAATCCCTACTGCAGCGCTCGAGGGTGACTTCTTATTTGTTTGTTTTGCAACCTGAAGTTTAGTGCACTAACAGAAACTAAGAAAATTTCGAGGCTTTTGAGTTGTGTATTTTTAACAACAGGTTGGTCAAAAAGGAAATTCTGATGGCTCAGCTTACCTATGGAGCTTACATTCAGCCCGGCGAGGTTAGGGCTGGCAAAGCAGCAATTGTTCTATCTAATGAAGCCAGGAATTTAGAACTCAAGGCTCACCACCTCCACAATCTTCCCAAATTCTATGGAATGGCGAATGAAGATGTGATAAGATTCATCAAGGAGTTCGAACTACTGATTTCAGGGATTCCATTGATAGCAGAAGGGGTAACAGTTACTGACGAGGAGATAAGGAAGAAGGTCTTTCCGATCTGTATGCAAGACAAGGCGAGGAGTTGGCTATTAAACCAACCTGAGGGTTCTCTGCCGACTTGGGATTCGTTCTACAAGGCATTCATGAATAAATTCTATCCCCCCCCCCCCCCCCGAGAAAACACAGCACCTTCGTGCTCAGATAATGCAGTTTCAACAGACGCATGATGAGACCTTTTACGAAGCTCGGGATCGCTTCTTGCAGTTATTATCCCAATTCCCTCACCATAGGATCGACGATATGAATTTATGCATCAGATTTTATGAAGGCCTGGATTGGGAGTGTCAAATCATGGTCGATATGAGCTGCAAAAATTCTTTTCTGGAAGCGTCCTCTGATGAATTAAATAGCATTTTCGAGAGGCTGGCAGCAGTATCCCAGCTTAAGGGGGCAAGGGAAACTCGTTCGAAGATTGTCTTTAGAAGTTGTCACTGGTTCTGGAAAGATGCATCGAGTGCAATCTGACTCTGAGCTGGGAGAAGAGTACTTTTATGGTCAAGGAAGGAATAGTGCTGGGACATATTATTTCAAAGGAAGGGATCAAGGTGGACGAAGCGATGGTGGAGACGATATCGAAGTTACCGCCGCCAACCAACATCAAGGAACTTCAATCCTTATTAGGGCACATCAACTTTCAAAGGAGATTTATCAAGGACTTGTCAGTCGAAGTTAAACCTCTCAACAATCTACTGAGGAAGGACGTCAAGTTTGATTTCGACGAGGATTGTATGAAGGCATGGAGCCGCATGAAAGAGAATCTGGTAACCTCTCCGATTATGACTGCACCCGACTGGGAGATTCCATTTGAAATAATGTGCGATGCATCGGACTTTGTTGTTGGAGCTGTATTAGGATAGAAGGTGGACAAGCAATTCAGAGCAATCTACTATGCCATCAAATCTATGAATGATGCGCAGAAGAACTACTACACCACAGAGAAGGAATTCCTGGCAGTTGCATTCGCCCTTGAGAAGTTCCGGAGCTATATTGTGGGATATCAGGTTATCATCCACAGTGATCACGCTGCATTGAGACATCTGATAGCGAAGACGGGCGCAAAGCTGAGACTCATCCGATGGGTACTTTTGTTGCAGCAGTTTGACTACAAGATAGTAGACAGGCCAGGGAAGGAGAACAGTATCGCAGATCACCACACCTAACGAAGGAGAAGAAGTTGATAATAATTTTCCTGGGGAACAGGTTTTCAGTGTTGATAAGTAGCCGTGGTATGCAGATATTGTGAATTTTCTCACAAGTGGAGTGCTGAAGAAGAATTGGACACTAACAGAGAAGATTGCTCTAATAACAAAGAGCAGAGGTTTTATCTGGGAGCCACCACATTTGTTCAAGGAAGGAGGAGATATGGTCTACAGAAGATGCATCCCGGAGCACGAGCAGGAGATCATACTGAGACACTATCATGAATTTGAGTGTGGAGGGCATTATGGGCCAAGGAAAACCGCCCACAAAGTTCATCAGTCAGGATTCTACTCGGAGACGATCTACAAGGATGCAATAACTTTCTGTAAGAATTGTGACAGGTGCTAGAGAACAGGGAGCATCAGCAAAAGGGACGACATGCCTATGACTACCTACCTGGTGGGAGAAATCTTCGACGTCTGGGGTATAGACTTTATGGGACCATTCCCAAAGTCAGAAGGGAATTACTACATACTGGTTACAGTCGATTATGTTTCGAAGTGGGTGGAGGCACAGGCCACAAGAACAAACGATGCACTGGTGGTGCTGAAGTTTCTCAAGGAGAACATATTTGCCAAATATGGAACACCGAAGACGATCATCAGTGATGGAGGTACGCATTTCTGCAACAAGCTATTCGTAGACTGTATGCGCAAGTTTCACATTAGGCACGGGATAGCAACTCCATATCATCCGCAAACATTTGTGCAAGTGGGGGTGAGCAACAGACAGATCAAGGCTATATTGGAGAGAGTGGTTAAGCCGAGCAGGAAGGATTGGTCTCATGCCTTGTGGAACGCTCTGTGGGTATACCGAACAGCATATAAAACAGTGTTGGGAGCACGTCCATACATGATTGTATACGGGAAGACATGCCATCTACCTTTTGAAGTGGAGCACAATGCATGGTGGGCCATTAAGACTCTGAACTGCGACCTGGATGTAAGCGGGAAGAAGAGATTGCTGGATCTCAATGAGCTGACTGAAATCCGGAATCAGGCCTATGCCAACTCGAAGATATACAAGGAGAAGATAAAGTCTTACCATGACAAGCACATTAGGAACAAGGAGATCGAGAAAGGGCAGGAAGTGTTGTTGTACGACTCTCGTATGAAATGGTTCCCAGGCAAGTTGAGGAACAAGTGGAAAGGACCGTACAAAGTCCTCAAGGTGTATCCGTATGGAACGATCCAGTTGCTAGACTACAAGACGAAGGGATTTTGAAGGTGAACGGGCACAGAGTTAAACCTTAAATCTCGGGAGATCAACAACACACCAACTAGACGGAGACGTACAGGTTGGACTTGCTGAAGATCGATGCATAGTGGGGCAACGACTATAAACGAGCGCTTGTTGGGAGGCAACCCAACGTTTTGTAAGTATTTACGCTTATTGCATTTCACGTTTTTCAAAAATTTTCGCACAAGTAGGTCATTTGCATTAGTTATCATTTCCTTAGAAAGTTTCTTTTTGGAATTAACAAAATAAAATTGAAAAAAGAAAAGAAAACAATAAAACGAGAAAAAATTTCGAACAAGGAAAAAAGCAGAACTCGATCATTGCCGCTAGGGGACCGCAATTGCTTCTGATCGCTAGTTATCTGCATGCTTTGATTCTGCGAGATTTCTTGCCTTTTTGGTTTTTGGAAATTTTCCTTTCACTTGTTTCTCTTTTTTGGAAAGCTTTTGCTCGATTTTCCTTCAATTGTCATCACTCTAAGCTTATTTATATGCATCTTTACCTTCTCTAAACTCACAAATTCACAAGCACAAAAGCATTGCATTCTAGAATAAGCATTCTTACTTACTTTTCTCTCAAGAATTCAAGTTCTTCGGCAATTCAAGGTACGATTCTTCAACTCTACTCTTCTCACTACTTCTACTCGCTTGATTTATGATTATGTATACGTAATGCATGAGTTGATACACACATTAAGCATGGAAGGTCAGAAGATTGCATTAATGGCAATATGCATGTTCTAATGATTAACTATGCTACGCTTAATCTATCATTCTCATCCGTTGGTATGCATGTTTTAATTTTCTACGATGATATGTCTTTTTGAGGTTCTCAAAGCATGCTATTTCTATCTACCTTGTCTCGATTAGGTTTGGGGGAGATGTGAACTAATCTTTAATGTTTTCATCACCATTCTTAGGAACATGGCAAAGAAACTCATTGTAGGTGGAGTTGGAAGAGGCAAGTCTTTGGAAGCTTTGAGGAGGATGGAACGTGGTGAGAGTAGCAAGACTAGGGAAGAAGGATCATCGCATGAGTTGGAAGAGGCACACAAGCTAGAGAATCACTACTGAACCTTGTCTCGTAACTTTGATGCTTCCTTGGCAAGAATTGAAGATCATGATCAGAAGAAGGACAAGGAGAAGTACCCACATACCTACTATGAGATTTTGACAATGGATCACAAAGGTTGGTATCGTTGGGAGAGGAAAAGGTTGCAAGATGAGCATGAGGAGGCTCTAGCTAAGTTGGAGGAAGAATTCTTGCAAACAAAAGAGAAAATAAGGAAAGAAAAAGATGAAGCACTCTCAAGAGCTAGGAAGGAGATGGAGGAAGAATTGAGGAGAGCTCGCGATCATTTCTATGAAGAAGAGTTTGGAGGGAAAAGAAAAGGTGACTTCAAGACATATGAAGAAGGAGAACCATGTTTCCGACCAAGGGTGAGGCTGAATGCAAGAAAGACTACCGAAGGGTGTAGACCAAGTCACGTTCTCGCAAACAGTGAAGAAAAAGAAAATCATCGAGGAAAAGTTGTGCTCGATGAGGGAGCAAGCTAACTTTGTTGATCTCACTGATGGAGAACCTGACCCTACTCATAAAAATAAAAGACCATGTGTTAACTGGAATGCCTTTGATGAAAAAGTGCAGGGACTTGAAAAGTAGGAACCAAGGGAGCAAGAGAAGCCACAGCGCAGGGTCATTCACATGAATGGTTTTGAATATGTGGAGGAAGATCCAGAAGAAGCTAGTAAATTCTATACGCCTGAGCACGACTCCTATGTTTCAGATTATGAAGAGACGGAGTGATCTACCAAGGAGCGGCCACCATACCTGACAGGGGAGTTTTCTCATTACCATTACTTTCTTTATTACTATTTTGTGCTAAGGGACTAGCATAAGCGTAGGTTTGGGGGAGGGTAACGGTAACTCGAAATTCAAAATTTTTAGGGCCTTATTTTTTATATTTCCTTATTTTATGTACTTAGTTTCCAATTGTCGCACTTTTATTTCTTTGGATGATTACCGAGCTGTGACTCGTTATTTATTTACCGAGTTGTGACTCGAAGTTTATTCCAGCCTATTTAATATTTAAGTCTTTTATTGTTTTGATTGAAGTCCTCTCATTTACTTACGTCGATTGTTCAGGAACCCATGTTCTCATCAGCAAGAGATATTCATCTTACATTTTGAACCGAGACACTTTACATGCACCTACTTATGAGTTTTTGCCAGGTAACACAAAGATAAAGAGGCAGTCTTAGAATACTTTCCCTTCCTTATTCTCTTGATTCACTTATATACGCTGGTTTAGAAGTCTTTCATGCTCTAAGTGAGTCTGCTTAGTTAAAAGGGATTCTGGAAGAAGTAAACCCTGTGAAACTAACAGGTTTGGGGAGGAGAAGTAGAAGGAAGTTATGGTTGCTTTGCTCTGTTTTGTTCTCTCTCTCTAAAAAAAATGATGATGAAAAAGAAGTACTCAAAAAATCAAGGTACCAAAAAAAAAAAAACAAACAAAAAAGAGAAAAGTACCATAAAAAGCAAAGGTACTAAAAGTCTCAGAGTGGTTCTATGGTCCTTGTGATCACCGTTTTCGTGTTGGGCATGTTACAGATACTACACACATACCGGTGTGGCCCTTAAAGCTACATGTCCGTGAGGGTTGATGGCATGTATACCAAACTAGCACGCACAAAAGTGCGAAATTCGGTAAAACAGACACTGTCAAAAAATGGAGAGACTAAAAGAGCCTAATGAGACCAACCAAAAGAGCCCAATGATGGCCAACAAAAAACATACGGGTCGAAACTACCGCAAAAAATTGTATGTGAAAAAGAGAGAGAGAGAGAGAGAAGAGCATCAGACTTTTTTATTTTGAGAAGTAGGAGAAGAAGGGATGAACATTTGACAGGGTAGAATTCATAAGGAGCATGGAGGACCTATATCTCAGCATTTATCTTTACTTATGCATATCCTACCTTAATCCTTTTTTCTAGCCAAATCTCTGATTGCCTCAGAAGTTTATGTATACGGTAAATTACTTTTTGAAGGGAAGCATGATTTGCATGCCGTAAGGTTCTTATGTGAATTATGATTGATCTTGTTATTTGGTAACCCGACGATACAGATCGATGTTTTTTTTTTTTTTTCTGCTGGCTTCATGATCTCCGATGTCTGGCTTAGCTGTTAAACGGGGTTGATTTTGAAAAATTCATCCTGGGAAAGTTTTAAATTACAGTGTTGAGTTTAGCATCATTTCTTTGTCACTTTTTATCGTTTTTGCCTTGCTCAAGGATGGACAAGAAACTGGTTTAGGGGTGTCATGTGACAATGAAATGTGCGATATAGCATGCTTTTAGACCTTTGTTTTTTGCCGTAGATTCAATATTTATATAGTTTTATGGTCAATTACCAACTTTGCGTGTTTTCTGTAGGTCATGCTCGCGGTTTTGAGGATTTGCACGATTTTGGGCATCAAAACAGCATAATTGTGCCAAATCGGGACAAGGAAGCAAACACACCGGGTTGACTGTTGCACGGAGTTCGAGTAGTCAAAATATGTCATGCGACTTGCCAGTGCGAAGATAATTGAAGATGCTACAACTTTGAAGAGACAACTTTTCGAGGAAACGAAGTTACGAAACCCGAAATTGATGGGTTAACCAAGCACGGATTTTATCCAGTACAATTACTACACTAAATAGTTTATCTCGGACAGATGAGTAATTGATGGTTTGTATATAACTACAATCTACATAGTATATCAAAATTGAGACATGCTGTACAGTTAAAGTCAAAGAACACCAAACTTGACTAATCACGTTAGACAAATGGCACATCACATGCTTATTAATTAATTTCGTCAAACTAAAATACAAGAACAAACTTATTTCCTGGCCTAAATGCGAATTAATTCAAGAGTCAAAGTCGAGGTCTAGTTTAGTCCGTCAGTAGCTTAGAAAAGGTAGGGTAATTCGTCAAAGTCCTTAAGTCACTTATATGAGTCTAGTCCTGTCACAAGTTATAATCCTTCTAGCAATGTTGTCCATCAACGAGTAGGGTCCGTCTCTGGAGTACTTGTAACATCAACTCAAATGAGAAGAGAAGGGGTGAGACCCTTTCGGGCCGGTCATCCTAAGACAAACCGGACTAAGATTCAACTAGTTTAGGAGACTGATCAAGCTGGGGCTCGGACCTCTAAACTTAGAGAGTGGAATATTGCAAAGCAGTTGCTTACCTCCATGAGGAGTAAATGCACTCCTATTTATAGGCAACGGCTCAGGGAACAAGACTTCGGTTAATCGGAGGTTGGTCGACCCTATTAGCTTGTGACACGTGGTGTCGGAGTGTGGTGGTGCGTTTAGGTCGGACCCACTGTGGCGGGAGCTCGGACCTCCTTTGGAACCCGGGGTCGGACCTTAGAGTAATATATCACATTCCTTGTATTGTGATTCATATACGTGGGAACTCGGGGTTGGACCTCCTTTGGAACCCGGGGTAGGACCTCCTTTGGAACCCGGGGTAGGACCTTAGAGTAATAGATCCCATTCCTTGTATTGTGATTCCTATACGTGGGAACCCGGGGTCGGACCTCTTTTGGAATCCCGGGTAGGACCTCAGAGTAATAGATCCCATTCATTGTATTTTGATTCATAGGGGTGCACGTTCGGATTTATTCGATCCAATCCGATCCGAAGTTCGGATCAATCCGAAGTTTCGGACCACTAAACGCTCAATTCGAAATCCGATCCGAACGATCGGATCGGATTTCGGATTAATCCGAAAAAGTTCGGATTGGATCGGATTTAATCCGAATAATCCGAACTTTAATTAAAAAAAAACTGAAATAGCATTTTGTAGCCAAATTAAATACTAGTTCAGTAGTTCCACATTCAAAATAAACAAAATAAAGTTCACAAGTTTACTTCAAGTCCAAAACAACAAATACGAAAAGTTTGGGAGTTCATGTTTTAGAATAACGACTAGTCGATTACATTCTTTGAAGTAAAAATAGAAAGTGCATATTTCCAACAACCAAAATCCAACTTTCCAGCATCCTAAGTATTTTGTATGGCTGAACAAGAGGAATATATACATATACATATATATACATATACATATATATGTATATATACATATACATATATATATATACATATATATACATATACATATATACATATATATATATATATGTATATATATATATATATATATATGTATATATGTATACATATATATGTATATATATGTATATATACATATATATATATAGTCTAGGAGTTCCTCTTTCAAGTTCAGCATTCTTTTGTACATAAAATGCAGAACATGACCAAGGAGACTTGCTGGGCCTTATAATCTTCATTTTTAGTAATTCTGAAATTTCTTTCTTACAGTATTCTAATAATTCCTGGTTCATTTGTATAGGCCTTGCTCTAGTAGGAATTTTATTTTCTTCAAAATCATTCTCATAAGGTAAAGTTACAATATGCTTTTTTCTATCCCAAAAAGCTGTGGGAAACTCTCAACAAACCTCTTTTTCTATTTTCTTTTGATAAAGTAAAATTTGTTGCTGAAGAACTGGGCTTTTAATTTTTTCTTCAATTCTTTTATGACTGAGTTCTTCTTTCAGATACATAATTTGTTTTTCCTTATTATTTATTTTTTGAAAAATTGCAGTTTCTTGTAAAAGATTTACATCTCTGGTTGTTACCGGATATTGGAATTGGAAAAGTATTTTCTTTCCTAGGACCGTAGTTCATACACCTTGGTTATCTACGTGTAAAGGAAATAACATTTGTAAGAATGGGTTTCCTAAAATGCCTTTGGTGTTCAAGTTTTTTATTAAAACAAAACTTGCTCGGAAACAAATTCCATCATTGCAAATGTGTGCACTTGAAAGTTTGTAATTTATTTTTAGGTTTGTTGCATCTGCAGTTGATAACCTTTCTTTTGTTTTTTCAAAATATTTTGTCGGTATCAGTCCTTCTTGTATGCAATTCATGTCTACACCACTGTCCATTAAGGCTATTGTTTCTAGGGTAAATGTCCCTATAACAATTTTAATTTTGACATACCATCTTTGGTAGGTAATTTGTGATAGAGCATTTATGAATGATTCTCCATTTTCTTCCTTATTTTCTACATTATCAACTTTGTTGGTAATGCTTTCTTCTTTTAATTCATCTTTTAGTTTTAAAATTAAAATATCTTGTTTCATTTCTTGATTTTCCTGCCTTAATTGTCGTATTTCTGTTTTTACTTCCTTAATCTCTCGTTGAATATCATTAACAGAGATGCTGTTTGTTTTGTGAGAATTGAATGTTTTTATTACGTCTTTGAAATCTGTTTTTTGTTTATTTGAAGTAGAAGTTTCTTGTCCTTTTTCTAAAATCATATCTTTTAATTTCCTTAGATAATTATCTTTTTGTTGAGGGTCTTTGACCTGATCAATCATTTCAAATATTAATTCATATTGACTTTGTTTTGTGATTACTAAAAGTTTCTTACTACAATTGCAAACACTTTTTTCCATTTCGTCAGGGAGACATTAACACGAATCTTCTTCTTCTGAATCATCAGAAGTTTCATCATTATCTGATTGAATCTGATTAAATTGATGATCTTCTTTATCTGTTCCTATTCCTTCTTCATCATAACTTATTTCAGAAATTATATTTAAAAGCTGATTTTTTAATTGTTCGTCTGAAATTAATTCTTGTATCTTTTGCCTTACCTTGCAAGTGTTGGCATAATGTCCAGGTGTCTTACACTTGTGACATATTATTTTGTCTAGAGGGACTCTTTCTTTTTTATAAAATCTTTCTTTTTTCTTATAAAAACTATTTTTATTATTTGGTTTGTAATCTTGCTTATTGACCCTTTTGTTGGAATATTTTCTCTTGTAAGGTTTTCTGTCATGGCTATGAATTGGGGGTTTGATTTTATCAAAACCAAACTGTTCGCACCAATTAACTTCCCAATTCCTTTCTACTTACCATATTTTGTTTCTTTAGCTGGGATTTTAATTTTAAATCATTACAAATTTGTAATCCGGTCAGATTTATTTGGTTTATAATTTCTCCGTATGGCATTGTTTCTATATTTCCATTGATGTTTTTAATCTTTTCTCTTACCTTTTCCGCAAATAACTTTGGTAATCATGAAATAAATTTTTCTTTCTAATATTAATTATTCGGATCATCCCTTTCATAAATTTTTGTAAGGAAAACATCTTTGTACCATGTGAAATCCTGAAGCTTTCTACATTTTAGATTTTGTAAAATTTCAGTATTTCTTTCACTATACCAATTAGGATCACCAACAAAATGGAGTAAAATTGTGTAAATGAGGGAAGTAACTGCTACCGAAATTTGTCTATTATTATCATCTAGAATTGGTATTCCATTGTCATCTTGTTTAATACTATCTAATATTACATTTTGTTCTAATGGTGTAAGCGAATTATCCCACCATCCTTTTAATTGTCCATTAAATCCTAAAGTTAAAGTTTTTGCACAATCAACCTGATCCATTCTATTTCCATATATGTTCGATATGACTACGTACCATTTCTTGACAAATTTTTATAATCTGATATTCTGCTAACCCATCTATATTCCACTCGTAAACTGTTGACCCATTAAAAGTCCTTTGAGTATGTGTTTCTTCTAACTGGATGTTTGGGGGAGTGGGTATAGGATAGAAATTTTTGTGTTCTACAGGAAAAATATGATTACTATCTTCAGACTCATCACCTGAATGGACAGTTTCTAATGATTTTTTTAAAGTATTTAATTTTTCTAAATTCAAATCTCCTAACTTAGAATTTATTTTCTGAAGAATCTCATGCTTACATTAACAGGTTTATACTCATTGATTTTAAAAGGAAATCTGTATATCTGCTTATCTGGTGAGGTATGTTCTTTACTTGGGGATGCTAAATTTGTCTCAACTGGAGATTGGCTACCTAAATTGTTTTCTATACTATCTTCTATTCTTTCTAATTGTTTTCTCAGACAATGTAAACTTATATTAGTGTAATTTCTTTGTTTCATTCCTGACTCATCTTCTTTGTTGTCAGTAAGAACTGGCGTACAATCTATGACATCTGCTAAAACCTTTGTTCTTACAGTATTTAAAGGTGGAAATTCATGCGAGATACTTGAGCCATCTTTCTTTGTAAAATAAGATTTTGTTTTGGTTAAAACTGAAAGTTTATCATACTTTTGAAAAAAATAAGTAAAAAATTGTATATGATTTTGTGTAGTAACCATAAATTCATACCAACTGTTTCTTATGACATTCCTTTGTTTTTCAGAGAATGTTTCCATGAACCATTTTCTTTCTTGTTTGTTTTCGTCACTCATAAAATCTTTTTTTATCAAACTCTTATCTATACAAAATTCTTTTGTCAAAACGTATATTTTTGACGGATTTGGTGAAGTTGGTTTATCCTCTTCTTGTTGTTCTAAATCATTTGTGCTATCACTAAAGCATTGTGAAGTATAAACTGGTTGGGCAACATTTTTATGTGTTCTAACTCCTTGAAAATTATGTCTATCGCTTTCAAAAATACTAAAGGAATTTCTATGGGAATTACTTCGAGATAAATATTCACTATTTCTCTGTGAGCTATAATCTCTAAATGACATAGAACTTTGTCTGTTAAATCTTATACTAACCCCTCCATCTGGGAGGTCTACTATATTTTCTATTTCAGTATTTTCTATTGGTTGGGATCTTAGTATTGTTCCAGAAGGAAGCAACCAAGCTTCAGGAAGATTAATATTTTTCCATTCTATAGTCTTAGGGACTGTAAGATTAGACTTTGACTTATTAATTTCCCAAAAGATAGTTTGTCCAGAAGGTTTTTGATAATGTACTGCTTTGACATTTAAACCCGTATTCATAACTTTGTAATGTATTCTATAAAATACTTCATATATATGAGAACCATGCTTCATTTTGTAATTATGAGTTTTTACATTTAAAGTAAGAATATCTAAAATATGTGGGTCAGTCAGGGATATGGTAAAATTCGGATAACAATTAAAATAAATTGGTCCATTACAAAGAGTTGTTTCAATTAATCCTAAAAGGGAATCTTGAAAATCAAAATGTCTAGCATCTCTAAGTGCAACAAAAATGCTAGTATCAAATCCTTCTCTTGTTAAAGGTTTAATAGCAATTTGTACAAAACCTATATGTAAGAATTTGTATCCACTGGCTATATGCTTTCTAATTGACTTTTTAGTGAATAAACGTAAAGTTTGTTGATCACTTACTAAAGGAAGGACTTGTTCTTCTGTTTTTATAGTATAAGCTGATCTAAAGTCTAATATGCTTTGTTTATATATTGTACTCTTATCTACATTTGGTGGTTTCCAATTGAACAAATCTTTATCTTCCCAAGTATTTTCAATAGTAGATACTACATTTTCATTAGTATCTGGTACAGATGATGAGGCAGAAGCCATATTGTTCCCAAAAAGCTCATTCATTAATCTTACTGGCTTGATTTCGTAAAAGGTAATTCAGACATCGTCTTACACACCTATCCAAGGAATTATATGCGTGCAAAACTTCCTACAAAATCAAGTTTGTTTAATTAACTAATACTCTCCCCGGGGACTTTATGGCTCTGATAACATTTATGGCTCTCATACCATTCAAGTTTCCTTACAAAAATTTATGAAAGGGATGATCCGAATAATTATTATTGGAAAGAAAAATTTATTTCAGGATTACCAAAGTTATTTGCGAAAAAGGTAAGAGAAAAGATTAAAAACATCAATGGAAATGTGGAAACAATGCCATACGGAGAAATTATAAACCAAATAAATCTGACCGGATTACAAATTTGTAATGATTTAAAATTAAAATCCCAGCTAAAGAAACAAAATATGGTAAGTAGAAAGTAATTGGGAAGTTAATTGGTGCGAACAGTTTGGTTTTGATAAAATCAAACCCCCAATTCATAGCCATGACAGAAAACCTTACAAGAGAAAATATTCCAACAAAAGGGTCAATAAGCAAGATTACAAACCAAATAATAAAAATAGTTTTTATAAGAAAAAAGAAAGATTTTATAAAAAAGAAAGAGTCCCTCTAGACAAAATAATATATCACAAGTGTAAGACACCTGGACATTATGCCAACACTTGCAAGTTAAGGCAAAAGATACAAGAATTAATTTCAGACGAACAATTAAAAAATCAGCTTTTAAATATAATTTCTGAAATAAGTTCTGATGAAGAAGGAATACGAACAGATAAAGAAGATCATCAATGTAATCAGATTCAATCAGATAATGATGAAACATCTGATGATTCAGAAGAAGAAGATTCGTGTTAATGTCTCCCTGACGAAATGGAAAAAAGTGTTTGCAATTGTAGTAAGAAACTTTTAGTAATTACAAAACAAAGTCAATATGAATTAATATTTGAAATGATTGACCAGGTCAAAGACCCTCAACAAAAAGATAATTATCTAAAGAAATTAAAAGATATGATTTTAGAAAAAGGACAAGAAACTTCTACTTCAAATAAACAAAAAAAAGATTTCAAAGACGTAATAAAAACATTCAATTCTCACAAAACAAACAACATCTCTGTTAATATATTCAACGAGAGATTAAGGAATTAAAAATAGAAATACGACAATTAAGGCAGGAAAATCAAGAAATGAAACAAGATATTTTAATTTTAAAACTAAAAGATGAATTAAAAGAAGAAAGCATTACCAACAAAGTTGATAATGTAGAAAATAAGGAAGAAAATGGAGAATCATTCATAAATGCTCTATCACAAATTACCTACCAAAGATGGTATGTCAAAATTAAAATTGTTATAGGGACATTTACCCTAGAAACAATAGCCTTAATGGACAATTAGTATATGAATTGCATACAAGAAGGATCGACAAAATATTTTGAAAAAACAAAAGAAAGGTTATCAACTGCAGATGCAACAAACCTAAAAATAAATTACAAACTTTCAAGTGCACACATTTGCAATGACGGAATTTGTTTCCGAGCAAGTTTTGTTTTAATAAAAAAATTGAACACCAAAGTCATTTTAGGAAACCCATTCTTACAAATGTTATTTCCTTTACACGTAGATAACCAAGGTGTAGGAACTACGGTCCTAGGAAAGAAAATACTTTTCCAATTCCAATATCCGGTAACAACCAGAGATGTAAATCTTTTACAAGAAACTGCAATTTTTCAAAAAATAAAAAATAAGGAAAAACAAATTATGTATCTGAAAGAAGAACTCAGTCATAAAATAATTGAAGAAAAAATTAAAAGCCCAGTTCTTCAGCAACAAATTTTATTTATCAAAAGAAAATAGAAAAAGAGGTTTGTTCAGAGTTTCCCACAGCTTTTTGGGATAGAAAAAAGCATATTGTAACTTTACCTTATGAGAATGATTTTGAAGAAAATAAAATTCCTACTAGAGCAAGGCCTATACAAATGAACCAGGAATTATTAGAATACTGTAAGAAAGAAATTTCAGAATTACTAAAAATGAAGATTATAAGGCCCAGCAAGTCTCCTTGGTCATGTTCTGCATTTTATGTACAAAAGAATGCTGAACTTGAAAGAGGAACTCCTAGACTAGTTATAAACTACAAACCATTAAACAACATTCTCAAATGGATTAGATATCCAATTCCGAATAAAAGAGATTTACTCAAGAGACTTTATAATGCTAAGATATTTTCAAAATTTGACATGAAGTCAGGATTCTGGCAAATACAAATTTCAGAAAAAGATAAGTACAAAACAGCATTTACAGTTCCGTTTGGACAATTCGAATGGAATGTTATGCCTTTTGGATTAAAAAATGCTCCATCAGAATTTCAAAAGGTTATGAATGATATATTCACCCCTTACACTGCTTTTATAATTGTTTACATAGATGATGTTTTAATATTCAGCCAGGACATAGAACAACATTGGAAACATCTAAATATTTTCTTAAAAGTTATAAAATAAAATGGTTTAGTTGTCTCTGCAAGGAAGATAAAATTATTTCAAATAAACATTAGGTTTCTAGGACATCAAATTCATGAAAATACTATCATACCCATCCAACGGTCCTTAGAATTTGGAGGTAAGTTGCCAGACGAAATTAGAGATAAAACCAATTACAAAGGTTCCTTGGAGCTTTAAATTATGTAGGGAATTTTTATCCTAATCTAAGACAAGTTTGTAAACCCTTATTTGAAAGACTGAAAAAGAACCCGCCAATATGGTCAAACAAACATACTGAGATAGTTAGAGAAATAAAAACAAAAGTCAAAACTCTTCCCTGTTTAACCATTTGTCGCCCTAATTACTCTTAAGATTGTACAAACAGATGCATTAGAATTAGGGTATGGAGGTATTCTTAAACAAATTATTGATAATAAAGAAACAATAATTAGATATCATTCGGGTACTTGGAAGTCAGGAGCACAACAAAATTATTCAACTATAAAAAAAAGAAATACTTTCAATAGTCTTATGCAATAACAAATTTCAAGATGATTTGTTAAACCAAAAGTTTTTACTCAAAATTGATTGTAAAGCACCAAAAGAAGTTTTGACAAAAGATGTACAAAATTTGGCATCAAAACAAATATTTTCTAGATGGCAAGCTATCTTATCTATTTTTGATTTTGATATAGAATTCATAAAAGGAACTGACAATTGTATTCCAGATTATTTGACAAGAGAATTTCTTCAGGGATGGAAGAAAGAAGGTTAGTACCATTGGC
This sequence comes from Plantago major, assembly GCA_026545765.1. Taxonomy (NCBI): domain Eukaryota; kingdom Viridiplantae; phylum Streptophyta; class Magnoliopsida; order Lamiales; family Plantaginaceae; genus Plantago; species Plantago major. Next base: position 93,354,876 of record CM048839.1, read on the forward strand.
AGCAGCAAGCACAAGTTCCGGAAAAAGACCTATGGTAAATTTAGCACAATATGCACAAAGTAAGCCTGAACAAACTTTGTCACCAAAACCATTACAAAATATCCCACAAACAAGGCAACAGACATCTCTGCAGATTGCCAACAAATTTCAACCTCTTAGCAAAGTAGCATTAACACCATATCTCAAGCCTGAACAATTTCCACCTCTGCACTCAAAATTAGCCACATTACCTACCTACAAACAAACTTTGACACAAACAAAGTCCCAACAAACTTTGACACAAACCAAGTCCCAAATTTCAAATAGAGATGACCAGCCAGATTGTCCCTATTTAAGCACAGGACATTTTCACAAAGAATGTGTCATTGAAGATGACTGGTTTCCAGAAAGTTTTCCAAAACAATTAGATAATGTTAATGCCTCACAATTTGCAGGATTTATGAAAATCATCAAAAACCACAACAATATTATGAGGACATCTTAGTCCAGACAAATTCTCTCCATATTCAAAACAAAGTTCCAAAAAACCATCCAGATACTTCATCAGCCATTGGTTATCGAAAAATTTTCATCAACAAAGTTATTAGTTTAGCTGATTGGGGAAACCCTTATACTCTGAGAGAGATAAGACCCCATCTTATTTGTAATTATTTTGATTACATACAAGCTTGGACAAAATTCCTCTACAAACAAAATGCAGTCAACTCCATGTCATATTTCTTTTTAATGGGAAAAACTCTATCACCTCCAGAAGAACTTCCTAACTGGTTTCTTGCATGGTGGCATGATTTTGGACCATTAGCAGAAATGTTCCCGCACAAAGTTCAAAAATCATTTGAGTATTTTTCGGATAGGTACAAAAAACAAAGTTGTTCTCACAAATACCCCTGATGATCAAATTCTACAAAGAATTCAATTTAACCTGGATTTTGAGAATCCTACAGAATGTTTGGTATGATGAAAATACCAATTTATATTGGTTAACAAAAGAAGCAGAAGTTAAATGGTGGAACAAAATGGACACCAGTCCATTGAACTGACAAAGATATCGGAATGGTTCAAACTTCATCCAAAGTTTAGCAAACAAATTGTCTCCCCAGAAAAGGTTCAACAAAATGAAGAATTCATGATGATGAAAAATACCATTCAAACAAGATTAGCACAAGCAAGCTCATTCGATGAGATGAAAGCAATTCTACAAACTGCAAGTGAAGATGAAGGATCAAGTTCCTCGGTCAATTTCGAACAAGACAATGAGGATGATTGTTATGGGATTTTTACTCCCATACAAAGAGGTAAAAACAAAAGGAAATGACAAGATAAATTCCCGACAAACTGCTCAAAAAAGGATAAAGTGAAAGACAATTTCCCAATAGACTGTTCAATCAAAGAAAAAGGATAAAGTAAGATTCCCGACAGATTGTTCAATCAGAGAAAAATCAGCACAAAGTAACAAAATTCGGATGTGAATTGAAGATTTTCAAGTCCGTACAGGAACCTGGCATTCCTTTAAATAGGCTTCAATCAGAAGGAAGAAGGCAGAAGAAAAAACACTCAGAAGAAAGGAAATCCCAGAGCAAAAAATGTATTCAGATAGTTTTTTCTTTGTATTGTATTCCTCCAGATTCTTTTATGTATTTGTAAAAATTTCACCCAAAAATATTAGCTTAGCAATTTTCAGATTCTTGTAATCCAATCAAATTTCAAGTTTAAGAGTCAGAGTTAAATTCAGAGTTATCTCAGTTATAATTCTGGTTATTTTCTTCATTGCTACGGTAATTTTGATTTACAGTACCTTATTTCCACAATATCATAATCTTGCCAATTATTTCATCGGTATGTATACCTATATTTCCGCTATGCTACCTGATACAAATGGTATATATATATATATATATATATATATATATATATATATATATATATATATATATATATATATATATATATATATATATATATATATATATATATATATATATATATATATATATATATATATATATATATATATATATTGAATTAATTCGGATTAGTCCGAAAATCCGAAAATCTTCGGATCTAAAATATCATAATTCGTAATCCGATCCGAATACATCGGATCGGATCGGATTTTCGGATTTTTGGATTGGATTTCGGATTTTATGATCACCCCTAGTGATTCATATACGTGGGAACTCGGGGTCGGACCTCCTTTGGAACCCGGGGTAGGACCTTAGAGTAATAGATCCCATTCCTTGTATTGTGATTCCTATATGAGGGAACTCGGGGTCGGACCTCCTTTGGAACCCGGGGTAGGATCTTAGAGTACTATATCACATTCCTTGTATTGTGATTCCTATACGTGGGAACTCGGGGTAGGACCTCCTTTGGAACCCGGGGTAGGACCTTAGAGTAATAGATCTCATAACGCACTTAAGTCGCCTTAATCCGCAATCCTTATGTCGGACTTATTAGTACATATCAGATACATATTCCTTTTAATGTTATAACAAATACACATATACAACTTTTCTACTTTAAAAAAGAGTTAAGGCATTACATATACGAGACCGCAAACTAAGCAGACCGCAAAATATGCTTTGATATGGCCATTTGCGAAGTCCATATTTGTGTTCTATGAATTCATTTGTACCTTCTTCTCAGGTTTTCCTACAGTCCTACTCAATCATATATCGACTTCTTTTATTATCCACATGGGCTCTCTTCCAAAAACGTTGTAAGTTTTGAATTTTTTTTGGATAAACCAATTTCAACTTAAACAATGGATTAATCTTAAATTATATTAGTAAAATTGTAACGTCCCGGATCACTTATGGGCCGAGCCCCCACCCTCTGGGCTGGGGACAGCTCTCCGGGTGATATGTTGGCCCCACTGTATCAACACATGTCATTTTTCGCGTAATTTGTCCTCACTAGTGCGCGAACCGCGAGACTTTCCAGTTGGTCACCCATCTTAAGATTGCTCCAGAGCAAGCACACTTAACTCTGGAGTTCTATGAATAGATTCCCGAAAAGAAAGGTGCACCTTGTTGGTATGGTATGAGTAGCGTTCTCGGTTCCTTTAAGTTGTTTGAACTTGACTTGAAACTTTGGGGCGTTACATTCACTCCGTCTTGAATTATGCGACGTCCCCGCCGCACCATGGTCTGGCCAACCGTCCACCCTTTTTTGGGTTTTGGGTTGGCACGGCTCTGATACCATTTGTAACGACCCGGACCACTAATAGGCCGAGCCCCGACCCTTTGGGCCGGTGCAGTTACTCATGGGCAGCTCTCCGAGTGATATGTTGGCCCCACTGTACCAACACATGTTCTTTCCCGCTTACTTTGTCCTTGCTCGTGCGCGAACCGGGAGACTTTCCGGTTGGTCATCCATCCTATGATTGCTCAAGAGCAAGCACACTTAACTCTGGAGTTCTTATGGATGGATTCTCGAAAAGAAAGGTGCACCTTGTTGGTATAAGTAGTGTTCTCGATCCTTTTAAGTTGTTTTGACTTGACTTGAAACTTTGGGGTATTACAAAAATGTTCAATTAAGTTAATTATATATTCCTAAATTTTTATTTCAGGCTGATTTAAGATTTGAACGTCATAGAGGAGTAACTATAGGAAAAATCTGCAAACATATGGAAAGATCATTTCATCATGATCCTTGTGGTTTAAAATAATTACATTTATTGAAAGAATTATGTTCAATTCAATTAAAACAATATATCATCATACTACCTCAATTTTAAACGGGTCTAAAACTTGTCATTTAAACTGTTTAAATAGAAGAAGGGTATTACATTACTCGACCGGATTAGTCCTAGGAAAATTTCATTTTAACGCCCTATACTTTCTGAAACTAGGAGTGAGTTAAGACTTAATTAAGAGCAAAGCATATATCTGATGCAGATGCTTTACGGCTCTAGTTGTATGCCTTCTTTATTTTGGTGTGTTCCTACACAAATTAACCCATATCAACTCTACATAACTTGGTCAAATATTAATTAATTTTATATACCACATGTTTATACAGAATGAAAATTTGAAGTATACTATTCATGAGTATGTTTCTAGAACAGATTTAATTAATTCTAGTAATGACAAAATATTAGTAGTTCTTATTTCTTGTTAGAAAGAAATAAATAAATGAATAGAGAAAAAAATGTAATCAACCAATCAACCATGCGCTAGTATAAATATGCTTGAAACCTGAAACCAAAAACAGAACACAAACATAATCTTACTTAATTTTCTTACTTTCTTGTTAGCAATGGCGTTCTCTCCTTCAAAACTGATCTTCCTGGTTTGCATTCTCTCCCTAACACACCTTTCGTTTTCGGTCACTGATGTCCACGATCTTCTCCCACAGTACAACCTGCCTAAGGGTCTTCTCCCAAGCAACATCAAGTCATACACTGTTTCTCCAGACAACACTTTCACCATTGAGCTCAGCTCAAACCCTTGCTATGTTAAACACAATGATCAGATCGTTTACTACGACAGGATTATTAAGGGAAAGTTGGAGTACGGTAAAATTTCTGATGTTTCCGGAATTCAGGCCAAGGAATTCATTTTTTGGTTGTCTGTGACTGAGATTACTGTTGGAAACAATGGTAACCTCGTCTTCCATGTTGGTGCCGTGTCAACAGAATTGCCTTCCAAGGATTTCGAAGATGTTCTTAGCTGCAAGGCCAATATGTTGATGATTGGTTCAGCTGCAGCTGTAAATGACATCCACGACCTTCTACCGGAGTACAACCTCCCAAAAGGCCTTGTTCCAAGCGACGTCAAGTCATATAGTTTGGCTGCAGATGGATCCTTCACAATCGAGCTGAGCTCAAACCCGTGCTATGTAAAACACAGTGGCCAGGCTGTTCACTATGGCAGGATCATTAAAGGTAAGTTGTCATATGGAAAAATTACTGAGGTTTCTGGAATCCAGGCCAAGGAGTTCTTCTTTTGGCTGTCTGTAACTGAGATTACTGTGGGAAACAATGGTATGCTTGTCTTCCATGTTGGAGCAGTGTCATCAGAGTTGCCTGCTAAGGATTTCGAGGACATTCTTAGCTGCAAGGGTAACGGACTGATGATAGAGTCTTCAACAGTAGTGAATGACGTCCACGATCTTCTACCAGTGTACAACCTCCCAAAAGGTCTTCTCCCAAGCGACGTCAAGTCATACAATTTGGCTGTAGACGGATCATTCACAATCGAGTTAAGCTCAAACCCGTGTTATGTCAAACATAATGGACAGGCAGTTCACTATGATAGGATTATTAAAGGGAAGTTAGCCTATGGAAAAATTACTGAGGTTTCTGGGATTCAGGCAAAGCAGTTCATCTTTTGGTAATCTCGTCTTCCATGTTGGTCCGGTGTCAACAGAATTGCCATCTAAGGATTTCGAGGAAGTTGCCTCAGTGCTACAACAGGTGGTGGATTCCAATTGATCTATATATCCAGGTAATTAATTTATTTCATTTGATGATCATGAACTTGTTGATATGGTTTATTTACAAAACTAAGTTGTTAATATTATTACTTTGATTTTCTCACAAACTGAACAGGCAGTGTTGGAGCTGTTTCACGCGGCCAAAGTACTTTGTCTCACAAACTAGCTTGTGTTTATTGATGAGCAAGAGTGGTACTTCTGATACATTGTATTGTACTTGCGAGTTTTCTTCATAATACAAACTTGTGTTAGATTTATTGTGTATTTGGGATGTCATGTGAGTTGAGAAATTATTGTAATGAACTACTTCGAATAAAAGTTGCAATTGCAATTCTCATATTCCTTTTTTTTCACTTACAAGTACATTAGAAGTTCATCTATTCGCCCATATAAATCTTAACTTCATATATTATAATTGATCCTGAATACTATAGTATAACTCCGAAACACTAAATAAATACCATGAGATTACAAGTACAAAATACCATACACACAGTATATATACCATACAAATAGTAAATATGCCATGAAAATATTTGGTGCTTGTAGTCAGCATTTCATTGGAAAAAAAAAAGAAAAAAAAAATAACTTTAGACAAATTTCAAATGTAATTACCACCAATTAAACCCAATTTAAACTGTGTGTATGGAATAGTAAACTGATTTTTATTTCAACAAAACCATATCTGAAGATTTGAGTCGAATCTTCTCTTAAAATTAAAACCACTCGATTGGGTGAATTGTAATTTTGGTCCCTTAAATTAAAGTCCTTTTTAATTTTGGTTACTCCAATTTGTCTTTGCAAAATAGTTCTTAAGACTGTATATAGATACCCATTTACATGTTTTTGCTTACACAAAATAAACCCTCAAAACTTTCAAATTATCATTAAAAAACAAAAATAAAATTAATAATTATTCAACTTTCATACCACCTTCTTCCACGAGCACCACTTTCATATCATCTCCTTCCACCACCACCACAACAACCACCACCTTCCACCAGCCATCTCAAACCACCTCCACCAACATTCTTTCACCACCTGCACCCATCTCCAACATCCAATAGAGCTCAACATCAAAGTTGTAAAACAGCTTCAAATAGGAGTTATAAAATAGCTAGATCTAATCGGAACTATAAAAATGCTCCAGACCGGAGATGTAAAAATAGCTCTGATATGGAGTTGTTGACACATCCACATTCGAGATGTAAAAGCTCCGGTTGGAGCAATTATTTTTATATTTTTTCTCAAAAAACTTTCTTGGGTATATTTGGAAGATAAAATTTATTTATGGTTTATTTTACCATAATATTTGAGGCTATTTTAAAACTTAAATATGTTATGTTGGCTATCTTCAATTATTTTGTGGTAATTTTGAAAAATTTAAAGTATTTGAGTCAAATGTGTAGTGAAATGATGAAGACAACCAAAAATGCAAACAAGATTAATCCGGATTGGTCATTTTTGGACGTATAATGCAAGTATAGGAATGGGCGGACCAAAATTGCAATTCACCCTCACCAGATATATGGTCTAACCTTCGACTAAAATCCGAATTGATTGATACTCCGCCATTGTTGATCGATCTCAACCCATAATCCAGAAGATCATAATAATCCCCCTCTCAAGAGAGTCAACATGACAATTTCCCCAAGATGGATCCATGTAATCTTCATCAGGCGGCATCAATATTGCTCGTTAAAGAACAAAATCGATGCGACCCTTGAAGAAATATTACTGAAAGATGAAAGATCATGCCCCTAAGAGAAAGATCGAAGTCCAAAAATTTGCAAGAATTTCATTGCAACACTTGAGGTATTTGTCCACTTTCAAGCAACAACCGTCACTAGGAACAAGTTATAGTTACCCCTTTGAAAGACGTTCATTATTGTTGAATTAAGTTTTTCGACAAGTTCTTTCTTCAAAACAATTAACATTCATATACGATCATGCACAAGCATTATTCAAGTAAAATATGTTGTCAAGTTCGAGATCAAGCTGGGAGGGCCCTCAAAATGGCGCTATGAAGTCATTTAATTCAAACTTCCGCGGATTTGAAATCGAGATCCAATGACACTTCAATCCAGTCTCAAATTAACATGCATGAATCATCAACTTCAACTAATTCAAATTATGTAATTAAAAAACAAGCTATGAACTCCTTGGGTCGGCAAATCTCGAAAATTAACATTTGTTACACAAACTTCTAACAAGTCAAATCCTTGGTCTAAGACCATGGTCTTGGACCAGAACTAGTGCCACAATGATTGTCCAACCCTAAATTTCTAGAATTCCCAATTCGATTTGCCAAATCTGTTGATACGGAACAATGTCCAATCCGTTTAAGACGTTCTAAGACGAATCCTACGGCGAATTAGTCTACACTCACTGAGAAGCTCAACCAGTTGGTCCGACCCTCACAAAGAGTATCCAGACTTTGGTTCTAAGTAGGAATAGGTCCGGATGCACTATCCGACCTACCTCACCACTTGTACCCGCTCTCTGTGCAATTAATAGCAGGGAAAGACTAGCTCCAGATCGTATGACCTAAGGGTCGGATGTCTTATCACCTAAAGACCAAGTGTACTCAGCTGGAACAAATAGCTTAGTCCGATCCGGACCATAAAGCCTGTCAGGAGGTCCGATCGCGACGCTCAAATATCAGTTATGCCCCCACACGGCCCAACGAGACTTTGGGTTAAACTCATCTTATGGGCTTTGAGCCCAATAAGGCATTGGTGGCACATTGTGAAGCCTACACTTGGCACAATCTTGTGAGCTCCTCCATTTGAAGACACATACCTATAAATATGGCAGAGATCCCCATGCTACAGTAAGTTACCATTCCCCATAATCACACTTATACAGAGTAGACAATCAATCTCTCTCAAGTAAAGTCTTTTTCTGGTTTGACCCTAAACAAACCGGACTTACCTTTCTAACCCCCCCTGCCCCCACTAGTCTGTGTGCAGGTCCATAGAGTGATCTGACCCACTGGAGATTCACCAGGCGGACTTGGGCTAGCTTTTAGGGTCAAGAAGAAGACTTAGTAATCACTTAGTAGGTGTTGCGGATTTACTCCCCGACATTTTGGCGCTGTCTGTGGAAAACTTACAAAAAGTTCCAGCTCATCCGAACCATGGCAAGAACACGGAGAACAGCCCGAACAACGGCAACATGGATAGAAACTCCAGTTGGAAGGCCTCGAGGTCGACCTCCGACCAGAGGAAGAAATGTGCCTCGGACAAGAGGGCAGGGAGGAAGGCACGAATCTAGAAGTGAGGAACACTACCTAAGTGAAGGACACACTGCCAGCGCATCATTCGGAGAAAGAAGAGAGGATCAGACACAAGCAACTAGGGTTGATCTTCAAGGATGGGGCAACTTGGCTCCTACGGCAAGAGGCCAAAGTACCTCAGTGGCTGGTCCGAGGGATGGGAATCAGATTCCTCCAACAGGAACACATGGTCCGCCCCCAGGTCAGAATTTTACTCTCCCAAATAGCCAGATCATCCGACCCGAAGATTTCAGAATGGATGGGAATCAATTTGGTTTACTGCTCACTACTATCCAAGGATGTTTCAGATCCGATAATGTCCAACCTCCTCAAGCCACTCCTCGAACTTTATTTCCGAGGCAAGCTAAGCCAGCACAATCAAGAAATGAGCAATTTTCTATTCAGGAAAGGATTGGGAATCCGGAGCAATCTGAGGATCTCCGACACCTTCGTAATAGGAGAGCAGTTGCGTCTCAGGGACAGAGGGAAAGGAGTCCGGATAGACCAGGAGCCAATGATGTTAGACCTGATCATCCGCCTCCCGCGCAATTGAGAGTCCGAGAACATATGGCAGAAAGTGTTCCAACAATTAACCCAGGAAATCAAGCAACAGTAGTGGCGATTCACCCAAGAACCGGAGAGTACGTTACTCCAGAGGAGATCTGTGTTCAACAGAAAGCTCTGGAAACTCAAATAGCCACTCTGAGCAAGATAGTTAAAGCACACGAGAAGGTGAATGAGCCCAATCCAAGTCCACTCACGGAAGAGATAAGAAGAAAAGTCAAAAATCCAGATTCGAGCATGCCTATCCTAGAGCATTACTACGGACTGACTTGTCCACTGGGGCATCTGGCCTAATATGAGAACAGGATGGATGCTAATTGTCACAATGACAAGATGAAGGCTTTGAATTTCACGAACACTTTGTTCGGAGAAGCTATGGATTGGTGGGTAGCATTGCCGAGTGGAAGCATGAAATCATGGTCCGACATCAAGGTAACTTTCACCAAAGAGTTTGCAAAATCCAAGAAGAAGAAGAGATCCGTAGAGCATCTTGCTGGCATTGTGCAGGAAGAAGGAGAGGATCTAAGGAAATTCTTGGAATGCTTCAATAAGGAAGTCTCAACTGTAGAGTCACATAGCATAAACAAGCGGGTTCGACACCTGTATGCCAATACTCTGAATTTCCAGTTCAGAAAGAAGCTCCCCAAAAGGGAAATTCCTAATGAAAAGGATCTAGAAGACCTCTGTGATAAGTTCTTATACGGAGAGTATTTCATGAGAAATGTTCCAGTCCGAGCTAGTCTCAAGAAAGGAAAGGAACCAATGAAATCAGATACGTTCCAGAAGCAAAAGAAGTCTGGCCAGAGAAGAGAGTACGACACCAGGAGGGAATATCGTAAAGATAGAACCCCACCCACAAGGTATGGAGAATATACCAATCTTAACAGACCAAGATCCGACATCTTAGCCTGTATTGAGGAAAAGAAGTTAGATGTGCAATGGCCAAAGCCAATCCACAACAACAGGAGAAACAGAGACTCCAAGGAGTACTGTAAGTTCCACAAAAGCAGGGGCCATTCGACTAAAGATTGCATACAACTTAAAACAGAAGTGGAACATCTAGTGAGGAGTGGAAAACTCAAGGAATATGTGCACAATGATGAACCCTCCCGACATGAAAGAACAGAGAGGAGAAGAGAAGGAAAGGAGCAAAAAGTTCATCCTCTTCAGTTGCCCCCACCCCCAAAGGGCGGCCCGAGTCGATCCCATGATCAATACCATGATTATGAGGGGGATCCGCATATGGAAAACAGACCATACAGTGTTATCGTCAACACAATTACGGGAGGACCAGATGGAAGAGATAGCAGGAATGTTAGGGAACGGACTGCTCAACATTTGCGAAACCACGATCGATCCTATGCCCCTCATGTTCTCAGAAGTACAAACGCTATTACTTTTGATGAAAATGAAATACCACCCCCATGTTCCGGAGGAGGAGATTTAGAAAGTCCGAATGTTCCCCTAGTAATTTCTCTAGATATTGCAACTTTTAAAGTAGCGAAAGTACTAGTTGATACTGGAAGTTCATCTAACGTAATATCTGCTTGGACTCTCACTAGAATGAACATCGGGAACATTGCGTTAAAGAGAGTCGCAACTTCTTTACTAGGATTCGGAGCAAATGTCGTGCGTCCTAGGGGGAGTCTCCGACTCCCAGTATCCATGGGAAAGCCTCCGAATCGGGTCACCAACTACATCTTATTCGTAGTGGTGGACGATCCGTTTAATTACAATGTGATTTAGGGCGTCCGGGGCTCAATGTCTTCAGGGTTGTGTCATCTCCTTTACACAACAGAGTGAAGTTCCCGACACCCAATGGGATCGGACAAGATATTGGCAATATTAGAGAAGCGTGGGAATGTTATGCTCTATCCGCCCACGATGCAACAGCTCCAGTTTTAAGCATCAATCCCCAGCCACATACGGATTCCACAGAAGCAATGCGAAGAATTGTGAATCGGAGACACTCTTTCAATGTCTATCCGAAAGGGGATCCAACACCCCAGGAGCGGAAGAGCCAAAGAGCCTTCAGAGATATCCCTATGGGGTCTATCTCAAAGGAGATCCGACATCTCTAAGAAGCTGCTCGGATCCAAGATCACCTTTGGAGATACTCCTAAAGTGTCTATCCAAAAAGGTGATCCAGCATCCAGGCAACCTACTAAAACAACCCATGAAGGTCGAAGCTCCTAAGATACTGGATCACCTTCGGACAGACACTATAAGTCCCCGAAGGAAGGACTTTGGACTATACTTCAAGGAAGCTTTGGCTTTTTGCTAAAATTGGAAGAGGGATAGTGACGTTGGTGAATGTACGATTAGATAATCGCGGCCAATTACACGTCAACACGTGGCGAATATCAACGGTTACAGTGGGCCTGGGCCATTATTGGGCCCAGAAACCCATTTCGCCAAATGAAAAAGACCCAACAATGTCAACACCTTGAAAAATCGTCCGATTCGAACGTGATTACACAAAACCCCTTTCTCCCGGCGAGTCAAAGGTGTGAAGTAATAACCATTTTGGAAACTTACTTCGGATCTAACGATCTATCAGAACCAAGCGAAAATTTCCAGGGAAGGACGGATTACTTCTTGTTGAGGAGGATACGTTGACTAGTCCGACACCAACAACTTCCACGAAAAACACTCAAGCATCTGACCTATTAATCCGGATGAGAAGCTTGAGTTCTCTGTTTAATCAATATAGTGTTACGGTAGTCCGACATTCCAATTTATATCGTGCACGATCCGATCCTACGTCTGATGTAAACGGTCGGTGGATTGCCTCTATAGCAATACTTGTTTGTTTTTCAGAAAGATAAAACAACAAGCTACGCATCTACAAAATAGAGCAAGCACAACAGAGTCATCAAATTGCAGTAAAGGAAATTGTTCAAACAATTACAAACTAGCAAAGAAAAAGAGATGTCTTAAATGATACAAAGCTCAACGGCGCATACCCCGGACTTTAAAACAAGCACTTGAATCTAAGCTTGTTTGCTACGGCTCCGACTTCCGGACACTCACTTCCGCCCAAGGCAGACTCGCCGCTTCCACTGCTTCTAAAGCTTCAGCTCTCAGCCTTGCTTCTCGGACGTGTTGATGAAGGTTGAAGTTTGTAGGACGTCCAACCACACATCCCGACAAACAAAAACCAGTGGCGGTGTAGCTCCGGAATGTCATCGAATGGCGTCAGACAAACCTTCGCCAGTACATCCGGAACAAAGGCCAGAAGATACGGACAACCATTATTGATGGCTACCTCCTCCCCTTTAACAACAATGGAGGCAAACTCGCATCCCCCAAGCTCCGAATCAGTCACGCCGACATTTGGCAAGACAGTTCCATCCGCATCGCGTCTAGAAGACAAACCGGCTGCTTTCGGGTCGAAGTCCATAGGCAAGAGCTTTTTCACCATCAACTTCCCGATCGCAGAGGCAAACCCATCGGATTGGATGGCATCGAAGAAACACTCCTTGGGTAACTGGTTGAAAATAGAGTCGGCGTAAGCCTCAGCGGCCTCGAGTCGGGTCTTCTGGAGTTCGGACAACACCTTGTTTTTGAAATTCACAAAATTTCAAAAACTTGGTTCACGAAGTCCTTTTGGTCCTTGTAGAACGCCTTCGAATTGGCAAGTTCCTTAGTCAGTTTGGCCTTTTCTTCTTCCGAAGCTTTCACCTTCGCCTCCAGCTGCTTATCCTTCTCGACCTCCTCCGCACGCCCTACCTCGGCCTGATACAGATCTGTGTCCACGGTCGCCCTTTCAGTGGCCATCTCCTTCATGGCCTGGAGCACGTAACCGAGCTGCCGCAACAAGGAAAGGGCATATGATAAGAAGGTCAAAGTTACAAACCAGGAAAGACTAACAAAAGGATAATTAAAACTCCGATACTCACCTTTTGATGAAGCTCGGATAGCTCACCCACCCGCTCAATCTCAGGAAGGTCCGTGTACGTTCTAACTTCAGCGGACACAACGGCCTGGTCCGGAATCAGATTTTCATCCCTTGATCTCTTCGCCTCATGACCGAGGTCCGAGTCAGCTGGTCTTTTTCCCAAGCGAATTTCCCTTCGGACATCACTATCCGAGACTCTTCTGTCAAGGATAGGAGCACTCCTTGTTCTAGCCAGAGTAACACCCGCAGCAATACCTTTGTCAGGTACGGTAAGCTTCGAAAGTGGATCACCAGCAGCGATTCTCCGTTCCTCATCACCGTTGAACACAACGGCATTCTTCGGATCATCCATAGGAAGAACTGCAGGTGTGTTCATGATTTTATCAAGAAGACTAGCTATCCGCTGCGCTTCTTCTTCCTCCCGCTGCTGCTGTCTCTTCTTACGGAGAGTCGACATTATGTATTTGAACTAGTAAGCTGCAGATAAAACGGACAAGGTCATTAGTACACAACGAAGTTCGGATCATACAAAGAGATCCACAATTATCAGCAGCAACGGAGGCTAAAGGTGGAATATTCTAGGAAATTGTCATGCTTACAAAAATCGTGATGGTCCCCATACGGAACCACACCAGTTAGCCCGGCCAAGTAAGGCAAGGGCTGGCAAATTAATCCATAAAAGGGGTAACGGGGAGGATTATTATCCCTACTCATGGAAGCTATCCAAGTCGGTACGGGCCCAGGTGGAGGAGTAAGAGTCAGAATCTTCTTACGATAAAATCTCATGGGCAGGCCCCATTCCTCCCGCTCATCGTCGGACTGACCTGGTCTCAAGGCTATCCGGACGAAGACAAATTTCTCCCACCACTTCACCCCCAAAGAGGATATCAGATCCTCATTAAAGGTATACACCTGCCTCGCGACCAACGAATTGAAATAAGGGTTTCCACGACTGGAGCCAATCCGGAACAGGTGGCAGAAATTATCAACGCTTACGTTTGCACAATGCAATTTACAGATCATTACGAAACATATTAAATTGCTAAGTAAATTGGGAATCACTTGGCTAGGACCGATTCCGAGGTAGTTAAGTATTTACTTCAGCTCCGAGGCGATCGGAAGACGCCAACCACACTGATGAGCTGCTTCATGAACACATATATATCCCTCGGGAGGGTTATAGAATGCGTGCTCCTGAGTCGGGATCATGATCTCCACGGACTCCGCAATTTCCCATTTCCTTCGTAATTCAGGAATATCCGCGGCAACCAACTTCGACCCACATACAGGTAACCGTCCATCCCTATTTAATTCACCAAAGGGGTCCGGACATACTACAGCGGACCTAGGATGTGGGAATTTGATCTTCATCGCCTTATCGCCTCTTTTCTTAGTATCCCCACCCATGGGAACACTAGAAGATCCTCTCGGTCGGACACTACTACGTTCTCCTACAATCCCGATAGTACGCCGTGGAAATAAGAGAGGGTGTTCCTCCTTATCCTCTTCCTCCTCACTATCAATGATCACCAAGGTTGTGGAGCGCAAACGCACAGACGATGTAGTACCAGACCTAAACAGTACGACAGTCCTTAAGCTGTCTTCCACTCCAGGCTCGGAAATGGACAAATTTGCTTGTCCTCCACTAGTATCGGACATTCCTTCTGACATAAAGTCCTGAGAATCCGAAACATAGCAGATTAGCCCACAAAATTGTCGCTACTATAGTCTCAAAAGTTAAGAAAAAGAAGTCAATAAAGTACCAGAGTTTCGGGAGAGGAAGTCGTCCCCATTACGCGCATTTCGACACGGACACGCGGTTGCCGCTCGGACAAACTCGACCCCGGAATAACCAATTCCGAGGGAGAGGACATCGGCGACTCAAACATATTCCTGACGTATGGGTCTGATAGATCCACGAAATCATCGACATCGTACACTATAACTGAATTCGTGTTGAACAGACCCAATGATGATGAGCTATGTACGGAACTCGTCGAGTCTGCCACAACACTCGACCCGGACTCATAATCTCTACCCGCACGATGATTCTGACTATTGCTCTCGGACATCCTAGGGCAATAGAAAAGGAAGCAACTTAGACTACGGATTGTTGATTGTCCGAGAGTTAATTTAAGTATATTATTAGGGCAAAAAAAATCGTACAGGATGCCGTCCGACTCAATGGAAACAAGTAGCAAGCGATGTAAACACAAGCAGGCATCTCCCTACCTACAGGGTCATATGGTCCGAACCAACAGATCCACATGCACAGTCTACTTTCAAGCGACGGATTCATTTTACTCTGGGTAAATTCTGATTTACTACAGTCCGACTATTTATGTCCTCTACAGTCCGAGTTACGGGTCAAAAAACCTATCCAAGTCCAATTACTTACCCGAAGAGCAGAAATAACAAGTACGAAAAGAGTATAGAGCGATATACAAAGGACAAGCAACAAGCACAAATCCAAACAGAAAGCAGTAAATAAAAAGCAATCTGGAAAAGAAAACTTACTTGATAAGAGGCTCGGATGAGTTGAAAGCGACTGACAGCGATAGACACAGCACTCGGACTCACTTGCAATGCTTCGGATTCAGTTGGATTGTGAAAATTCTCTCTCTAGGCGTTGCACAAATGACGGTAAATATTGCTATTTATAGGGAGGCTAAACCGGGAAGCCAAACCGTCGCGCCGATCAGGATTCATTCTCGTTCGTTCATCGCGATTAATCCAATGGTCAGATTTGAACCACTTGGTGAAAAGACATCTTACCACAATTTTTGTTGAGTTAAAAACTCTTCAGAAGACATTTTTTTTACATCCCGTGGATCGACGGGACTGTTCACGGCCCAGTCCATCACACAATTGGAGGCCCAACGACTTCACTCCAGGCCAAACCACCCGCAACCCATATCACTACGCTCGTCGGATACCCATACTACGATAGTATGAGCGTCCAGACATCACAACTTCTACAGTATGCAATATACGGATCATTCTACTACGACAGTATCAGATCAGCAGAAAATCAACTTGATGCCAAAACCCAGTCTCGCTTACAAATACCTCTTTTTCAACAATCCGAAACCCTCTGTCTCGTACTGAAAGAAAAGATGAGGGGGGGGGGAGATATGGGAAAAGCATCAAGTATTTTCCCATGAAGGGCACGGACCACAAGAATTTTTCTTTTCTAAGAAATGGATTGGACCAACAACAGAAGAGCTTTCCCACACTCCAAATTATAGTTCCACAACTATCTTCTACAAAGATACTTGGAAACTAGGGTGACATATGTTGATACGGAACAATGTCCAATCCGTTTAAGACGTTCTAAGACGAATCCTAAGGCGAATTAGTCTACACTCACTGAGAAGCTCGACCAGTTGGTCGGACACCATTGGTCCGACCCTCACAGAGAGTATCGGGACTTTGGGTCTAAGCAGGAATAGGTCGGATGCACTATCCGACCTACCTCACCACTTGTACCGCTCTCTGTGCAATTAATAGCAGGGAAAGACTAGCTTCGGATCGTATGACCTAGGGGTCGGACGTTTTATCACCTAAAGACCAAGTGCACTGAGCTGGAACAAATAGCGTCCAATCCGGACCACAAAGCCTGTCAGGAGGTCCGATCGCAACGCTAAAATACCAGTTATGCACCCACGCGGCCCAGCGAGACTTTGGGTTGAACCTATCTTATGGGCTTTGAGCCCAATACGACATTGGTGGCACGTTGTGAAGCCTACACTTGGCACAATCTTGTGAGCTCCTCCATTTGAAGACACATACCTATATATATGGCACAAATCCCCATGCTATAGTAAGTCACTATTCCCCATAATCACATTTATACAGAGTAGACACTCAATCTCTCTCAAGTAAAGTCATTGTCCAGTTTGACCCTGAGCAAACCGGACCTACCATTCTAACCACTTCCACTAGTCTTTGTGCAGGTCCATAGCGTGATCCTACCCACTAAAGATTCACCAGGCGGACTTGGGCTAGCTTTTAGGGTCAGGATGAAAACTTAGTAATCACTTAGTCCGGGTTGACCGTTGTACGGAGTTCAAGGAGTCAAAATATGTCATGCGACCAGCTAGGGAGAAGATAATTGAAGATGCTACAACTTTGAAGAAGACAACTTTGCGAGGAAACGAAGTTACGAAGCCCGAAATTGAAGAACGAAGATTTACAGACAGAAGTTGAGGATATCGCACTCTGCGGTCGCTTGTGGAACGCAGTGCACCAACTGTTTTGCTTTTAGTCTGCTTTCTGGCCTGCCAGGCTGAGGCCCGCCTTCCTAAACCTTCCTTATTGAAGAATGGCGGTTTGGAGGTCGAAATTTCACCTATAAATAATACCTCAGGGGTCTCAGAATCAACACAAGCTCACAAGGCTTCTCTCCTGAGAGAGAACCAGTCATCGGGGAAGTGAAACCCCAAAACCCTAGACGCCAGCAAGCAATCAAGAAGACTTCAAGATATCCAAGAAGACGTCAAGATCGATCAAGCAAGGATGAATCGAAGAGGAGAAGCAGAGGGTCGACACTCGCCATCTTCTTAAGGTTTAGTTGTTTCAAACATGATTTCAATTCTGTTTTCTGTTTATTTACTTTCAGTTATGTCAGGCTAATTTACCTGTGTAAGGGTTAGCTGGGATCTTTGACTATTTGATTTATATATGATGGAATAGTTTTAGTATCTATGTTGGTTATGCGATTGTTGTTCATACCTAAGCTATTTAAGAAAGATGCTTTATTTGTTTATGTTTTCGCGATACATGAATATTCCTTGCATTAGATTAGGAGGTTTCAGCTGTGTCCATAGGTTTATATTATGCCTGAGGTACGAAGTTGAGGCAACTGGTGAGCTAGACGATAGTCTACATAGGGTATCTTTGCTGACTGCGCCTTGGTATATGATATGTGACTTGTGTGACTCTTCGACCGTAACTATCGCTATCTATTATTCCTGATATAAACCATTTATTAAAGTGAAGGTTAACGCTTACATGCTTTTCTCTATAAGTTCTTAGTTCGTCAAATCGTATTAAAATTACTTTTCCTGCTTATGTGTTTATTTTACTTATTCGAAAATCCGAAAATCTGTTCTTTACTTTTTATTGAAAATCAACAATCTATTATCTATTTCAATCGAGCGTTATTCCGGAGAGAACGACATCCCTAGTTAACTTACCGCTATAAACTGTGTGTTAGTGAGCTTTGGAAATTATAAATTTAATCTTCTAATTGTATTTGGGGATTACAGTCTCTATAACGAAATCAAGATATCCGAGTACACGTCAGAAATTTGTCGCCGCTGTCGGGGAATAATTAGTAGATTGCCTGCATAGAACTTATTTAGTTATTTTCGAGCAGTAACTACTTTTGTTTCACAGGAAAACTCAAGATGGAAGAAGAAGACGAGAGGACTATCAGGGAGATCAGTATGCCGAAACCAAGGAGTGGAATTAGGATCCAGCCGCATGTAAGGGAGTACGTATTTGATCTAACTCTGATTAGCGCATAACCAAAGTTCGGAGGCAAAGAAGGAGAGAACGAATGCAAGTTCATGTATGCATTCGAGTCTATTGTTGAGCAGTTTCCGACGAAAGGGTTAACCGATGGTGAGCTGAAATTCTGGTTCTTCATCAAAACACTGGAGGGAGCAGCGAAAAGATGGATAGATTCGATCAAGGAAGAAGTCAGCAAATGGGAAGATCTGAGGGGTATGTTCTTGAAGAGGTTTCTGGGGCTTGAAAGGGTTATGAGAGAAAGGAGGATGATATCCAACTTCGCTCAGAAACAGAAGGAATCTTTTCATGATGCATGGGAAAGGTTTGAAGAGATGCAGTACAACTGCCCCCAACATCAGTTTACTTCGTGTCAGCTCTATTATTATTTCTACTTGGGAGTTAGAGAGGAGTTCAGAGACCTTATAGACGTAGCTATGAAGGGATCATTTATGGGGAGTTTTGCTAAGCAAGTACTAGAAGCTTGCGCAAGTGTTGCTGGGAATTCAAGGTACATGAGTGAGCAACTGAAGGAGAATGAGATCTTCAACAAGATGGAGGCCATGGAAGAAGTAAGGACAATAGCCGCAGTTGAGGAAGAAGCACAATGGGCTATGGGACAGGGCATAGGAACTCCTGAGTACCTGGATAAGAGAAGCATATTAAATGAAGTAAGCCAAGAAGTGCCAGAAGGGAAACCTATTGAGCTGAGTGTCGAAGGAAAGGATGAAGTTTCCAAGATCAGCAGCGAACAGGTGGTCAACAGTATTATAACGGCTAAAAAGGGTTTGGAAGAGGAGATCAAGAACCTCAAGGAACATCATAACCTAAGAGGAAAGGCAGTGCTGAAGGAACTGGAAAAAGGAAGTGAGGAGACACACTACTTGGTGAAGCTGTTCACGGAGAATGCCGCCTCGACTGAGGAAGCAATAGAAAGGTTATGTGGTGAAGTCGATGCAGTCAAGGACGATCTGGTCGAAATGAAGTATGCAGTTAAGGAGTTAGATGAAAAGGTGGAAGAAGACAAGGAGCAGCAAGTGGAGAGTATTAGGGCTATCACTACTAGGAGCGGGATAACAACCCCGGATTCTATTCCTAGAAGTGAGGAAAGATCTAGGAAGAAGAAGGACGCGGAGATAGTGGATGTAGAAGAAGAAGGGGGGGGGGGGGGAAGGTGAGAGTGGGAAGTCTAAGAAAGAAGCCAAGGAGAGGAAGAAACAGAAAGAAAGGTTAGCAGCCAGGAGAGGAAGATATGATGACGACCTGATGGAAAGGGGATATGTCCGAGCAGAAGATGGAGAAATAGTTCGCCTAAAAGACTTACCTTTTCCAGGAAGGCTCACGAATGATGTCAAGAAGGCTACAAAGATGAAGGCTAAAGGAAACCTGGAGAACCAATCTATTCCGGTACCAGTGCCCGATTTGTTTACTTTATACCCATCCGACTACATGGCAGCTATCAGAGACTTCCATAACCGGAAGAAATCCTACGTTGGAGTGGCATGGAGAGAAGTATCAGATATCATCAGGAGAGGAATAGGAGATTCGGGATAGTTCAGCATGACGATTGGAGTGAAGGGCAAAATGGTAAATTTCTTGATTGACCTGGGAGCCAGCATAAATCTTATGTCATTGGCTAAAGAAAGGGAGCTAGGGATTGAAGACGAGATAGAACCATGTGGAACTAGCGTCCAGCTGGCCGACAATTCGACACAGAAATGTGCTGGGAAAATCAGAGGTTTACCTGTGGAGATCGGAGGTATAAGGTCAAGGCTAGACTTCTTGGTGATGGATATGGAAGGAAGCGTGATGAGATCTAAAATGCTTATTGGACGACCAGCCCTACATCAGATGGAAGTCGTAGTCGACACGGGGGAGATGACCTATTCATTAATCGTGGAAGGGCAGAAGAAGCATTTCAATTCTAAAGGTGAACTCCTAGAAAAGGGAAAGAGGATAAAGAGAGAATATTGGGAAAGCGCAGATGATTTCCACCTTGGAGACGAAGTCGAGTTTGGATATCTGATGCCAGATTTGATAGAGGAGGATGAAGAAGATTTTGACACAGAACAGTATGAGAGGCTCGAACAACTATATGTTGTGGAAACAATGGAGAAACAGGAGAAGGACGAACCACCAGCATTTGGATTGAAGGAGGTGCAGCGGTCAAAATCGGAACTCAAACCGCTACCAGCAGACCGCAAGTTCGTTTTCTTATCTGACGACGAGTTCTTTCCTGTCATTATATCTTCATCTTTGACTAAGAATCAAGAAAAGAAGTTAGTAGAGGTGTTGAAGAAGGATAAGGAAGCAATAGGATGGGATATAACCGACATCAAGGGGATCAGTCCCGTAAGGTGCATGCATACTATTACACTGGAGGAAGGAGCTAAGCCAGTAAGGCAACCTCAGAGGAGACAGAATCCAGTGGTAATGGAAGTAGTGAAGAAGCAGATCCACAAGTTTTTGAATAACGGGCTGATCTACCCTATTGAAAGCAGCATTTGGGTGAGTCCGATACACGTGGTTCCTAAGAAGTCAGAAATAACGGTAAAGGACAACATCGCGACTAGGATTGCTACATGATGGAGGATGTGTATCGACTACAGGAGATTGAATGCAGCTACAAGGAAGGACCACTTCCCCTACCTTTTATAGATCTGATGCTGGACAGTTTGACAGGGCATGAGTATTACTGTTTCTTAGACGGGCTATCTGGATTTTTCCAAATCCGCATCGCACCTGAAGACCAGGAGAAGACTACTTTTACCTGCCCCTTTGGTACGTTTGCTTATAGGAGGATGCCGTTTGGATTATGCAACGCGCCGGCTACCTCCCAAAGATGCATGTTGTCTATATTCAGCGACATGGTGGGAAAATTAATAGAAGTGTTCATGGATGACTTCCTAGTGTTTGAAAACTCGTTCAAAGACTTTCTTCAGAAGTTGTCACTGGTTCTAGAATGATGCATCAAGTGCAATCTGACTCTGAGCTGGGAGAAGAGTACTTTTATGGTCAAGGAAGGAATAGTGCTGGTGCATATTATTTCAAAGGAAGGGATCAAGGTGGACGAAGTGAAGGTGGAGACGATATCAAAGTTACCACCGCCAACCAACGTCAAGGAACTTCAATCCTTCTTGGGGCACATCAACTTTCACAGGAGATTTATCAAGGACTTGTTAGTGGAAGCTAAACCTCTTAACAATCTACTAAGGAAGGACGTCAAGTTTGATTTCGACGAAGATTGTATGAAGGCATGGAGCCGCCTGAAAGAGAAGTTGGTAACCTCTCCGATTATGACTGCACCCAACTGGGAGATTCCATTTGAAATAATGTGCGATGCATCGGACTTTGTTGTTGGAGCTGTATTACGACAGAAGGTGGACAAGCAATTCAGAGCAATCTACTACGCCAGCAAATCTATGAATGAAGGAATTCTTGGCAGTCGTATTCGCCCTTGAGAAGTTCCGGAACTATATTGTGGGATATCAGGTTATCATCCACAGTGATCACGCCGCACTGAGATATCTGATAGTGAAGACGGACGCAAAGCCGAGACTCATCCGATGGGTACTTCTGTTGCAGCAGTTTGACTACAAGATAGTAGACAGGCCAGGGAAGGAGAAAAGTATCACAGATCAGCATGCCTAACGAAGGAGGAGAAATTGATGATGATTTTCCTAGGGAACAGGTTTTCAATGTTGAAAAGGAGCCGTGGTATGCAGATATTGTGAATTTTCTCACAAGTGGAGTGCTGAAGAAGGATTGGACACTAACAGAGAAGATTGCTTTGATAACAAAGAGCAGAGGTTTTATCTGGGAGCCACCGCATTTGTTCAAGGAAGGAGGAGATATGGTCTACAGAAGATGCGTCCCGGAGCACGAGCAGGAGAGCATACTGAGACATTGTCACGAATTTGAGTGTAGAGGGCATTATGGGCCAAGGAAAACCGCCCGCAAAGTTCATCAGTCAGGATTCTACTGGGAGACGATCTACAAGAACGCAATAACTTTTTGTAAGAATTGTGATAGGTCCAGAGAACAGGGAGCATCAGCAAAAGGGACGAGATGCCTATGACTACCAACCTAGTGGCAGAAATCTTCGACGTCTGGGGTATAGACTTTATGGGACCATTCCCAAAGTCAGAAGGAAATTAGTACATACTAGTTGTAGTCGATTATGTCTCGAAGTGGGTGGAAGCACAGGACACAAGAACAAACGACGCACTGGTGGTGCTGAAGTTTCTCAAGGAGAACATATTTGCCAGATATGGAACACCGAAGACGATCATCAGCGGTGGAGGTACGCATTTCTGCAACATGTTATTCGTAGACTGTATGCGCAAATTTCACATCAGGCACAGGATAACAACTCCGTATCATCCACAAACATCTGGCCAAGTGGAGGTGAGCAACAGATATATCAAGGCTATATTGGAGAGAGTGTTTAAGCCGAGCATGAAGGATTGGTCTCATGCCTTGCCGAACGCTCTGGGGAATACCAAACAGTGCTGGGAGCATGTCCATACATGATTGTATACGGGAAGACATGCCACCTACCTCTTGAAGTGGAGCACATGGCATGGTGGGCCATTAAGACTCTAAACTGCGACCTGGATGCAAGCGGGAAGAAGAAATTGCTGGATCTCAATGAGCTGACTGAAATCCGGAATCAGGCCTACGCCAACTCGAAGACAAAGGCTTACCATGACAAGCACATCAGGAACAAACAGATTGAGGAAGGGCAGGAAGTGTTGCTGTACAACTCTCGTCTGAAATGGTTCCCAGGCAAGTAGAGGAGCAACTGGAAAGGACCGTACAAAGTCCTCAAGGTGTACCCGTATGGAACGATCCAGTTGCTAGACTACAAGACGAAGGGGATTTTCAAGGTGAATGGGCACATAGTTAAACTTGTTGGGAGGCAACCCAACGTTTTGTAAGTATTTATGCTTATTGCATTTCATGTAGTTTGCATGCATTTCACGTTTTTCAAATTTTTTCGCACAAGTAGGTCATTTGCATTAGTTATCATTTCCTTAGAAAGTTTCTTTTTGGAATTAACAAAATAAAATTGAAAAAACAAAAGAAAACAAGAAAACGAGAAAAAATTCCGAACAAGCAAAAAACCGGAAAACTGAACCCTGACTGCGGCCGCTAGGGGACCGCAGTCAGTGCTTCTGCGGTCGCTAGGCGACCGTAGTAGCCTGATTGGAGGAGGCTCTAGCTAAGTTGGAGGAAGAATTCTTTCAAACAAGAGAGAAAATAAGGAAAGAAAAAGATGAAGCACTCTCAAGAGCTAGGAAGGAGATGGAGGAAGAATTGAGGAGAGCTCGCTATCTTTTCTATGAAGAGGAGTTTGGAGGGAAAAGAAAAGGTGACTTCAACACATATGAAGAAGGAGAACCATCTTTCCGACCAAGGGTGAGGCGTATTGTAAGAAAGACTATCGGAGGGTGTAGACCAAGTCACGTGCTCGCAGTGAAGAAAAAGCAAATCGTCAAGGAAAAGTTGAGCTCGATGAGGGAGCAAGCTAACTTTGTTGATCTCACTGATGGAGAACCTGACCCTACTCATAAAAACAAAAGACCATGTGTTAACTAGAATGCCTTTGAAGGAACATTGCAGGGACTTGAAGAGCATGAACCAGGGGAGCAAGAGAAGCCACAGCGCAGGGTCATTCACATGAATGGTTTTGATTATGAGGAGGAAGATCCGTAAGTAGCTAGGAAATGCTATACGCCTGAGCACAACTCCTATGTACAGATTATGAAGAGACGGAGTGATCTACCAAGGAGCGGCCACCATACCTGATAGGGGAGTTTTCTCGTTACCATTACTTTCTTTATTATTGTTTTATGCTCAGGGATTAGCACAAGCGTAAGTTTGGGGAGGGTAACGGTAACTCGAAATTCAAAATTTTTAGGGGCTTATTTTTTATATTTCCTTATTTTATGTACTTAGTTTCCAGTTATCGCACTTTTATAGGAACAAGTTTTGCAAGCATCTAAGTAAGAAGAAATGAGCATTAAAGAAAGAAGGAATGATCTTGATGATTTTAAAGAAGAAATAAAATATTTTGTGAAGAAGGAATTCTGAGATTCCAAGAGAAGATCTTGTACAAGACAACAAGATCTATGGAACATCTCTTCTGGACGTTCAAGACTCTATAAATACAAGAGATGGTTCATACTTTGAAGATACGCAAGAACAGAGCTAGTCGAACAATTCCTAATTCATTCTATGTCATGTATTTAGCTAGACTTTAGTTATACTCTTTTACGTCGAGTGTGTGATCTCAGTACCATAGTGTGAGCTAGGTGAGTATAGATGGGATAGGTGAAACTGTTCCAATCTTTTATGTTTTGCAGTTTAGGTTTCCGACTTGTGGAAACTTAAACCTAGTTTTTGTAAATCTTCTTTCATTGATAGTGGATATTTCACCTAAGGCAATATACCTGCTAAAAGTTATTCTGGTCTTTAGTTTTACATTCCGCTATGTTCTGTTTATTTGTCAAGTACCATTTACAATACTGTTAGCTCAACATTGTTCCTAAATGTGTTGTAATCCTTAGCAGAAACTTCTATAACGTTACTTTTACTTCATTATTGATCTCAACAGTGTTGTGATAAGTCAAGAAGTCAATGTCCCGTTCCTATAATTCTTTCAACTAGATTGCCTCTTTTGATAGTCGACCCCCCACTGTGGCTGCTAAATTGTAGACGCACATAAATCTACAATGAAAACCAGGTCAATGAATTGGGGGGGGGGGGTCACCGACAACCTGCAAGAAAACAATAACAACAAACCTAGAGCCGTGATTTCCAAGCTGACACCGGTGTAGTGCCGATCGAAGGGACTTTGACGCTCAACTTAGCAAGTTGTAGAAGATATGGTAATTGAAAGAGGAAGATAGAGAGATAGATGATGGAAGTAGACTATCCTGATGATTGGGTCGCTTCGGCAGAGTATGGATGACTACCGTGAGAAGCTAGCTGACCTTGTCCGAGTAAGCTAGCTGGTGGTCGTCAGAAGGTGATGGATGATGGTGAGCAAGGTGGATGACGATGGATGACTGAGTACGTTGATGAGGAAGCTTCAAAGAGATGGTGGCTTGAGAAAGATAGCTAGGGTTTTCATAGTATGAGTGAGATTATACACCCCTCTTCCACGTACTTTCCATATAGAGCCATCTATCTGTTAGAATCCCTCCTTCTCTTTCGGGTTGGGCCGTTCCACTCATTTAACTGGGTTGGACCACGTCTCACGTAGTTGGATGAATCACTTCTCGTTGAGCTTGTTAGCTGGACTAGCCTTCTATCTAGACGATTGGTTGACTAGCTCAACTGACTAAGTGAGGAGGGTTGGCTAGCCCCCTAACCAGTTGGTCGGCTAGCTAGCTTGTCAACCAGCTGGATGGTTAGCAAGGTCAGGTGGGCTAGCTAGGTGACTAGGTTGAATGGGCCAGGTGGGATGGCTAGCCTATCCACTATTTGGTTGGTTGGGTGAGTACGCTATGTGAGTTAGATAGCATGTAGACTACTTGGTTGGTTGGATGACTAAACTAGATGTGTTCGCTAACAAACCTTTGGAATCTGATTTGCGCGTGAGGTTAAGATGGACTCGTTAGTAGATTGTGGATTGGACCATAGTCTTGATGGGCTAACCACGCACGGATTTTATCCAATATAATTACTACACTAAATAGGGTCCGTCACAAGTTATAATCCTTCTAGCAAGTTATAATCCTTCTAGCAATGTTGTCCGTCAACGAGTAGGGTCCGTCTCTGGAGTACTTGTAACATCAACTTAAATAAGAAGAGAAGGGGTAAGACCCTTTTGGGCCGGTTTGCCTAAGATAAACCGGACTAAGATTCAACTAGTTTAGGAGGCTGATCAAGCTGGGGCTCGGACTTCTAAACTTAGGAGTGGAATATTGCGAAGTAGTTGCTTACCTCCATGAGGAGTAAATGCACTCCTATTTATAGGCAAAGGCTCAGGGAACAAGACTTCGGTTAATAGGAGGTTGGTCGACCCTATTAGCTTGTGACACATGGTGCCGGAGTGTGGTGGTGCGTTTAGGTCGGACCCACTGTGGCGGGAGCTGACCTCCTTTGGAACCCGGGGTCGGACTTTAGAGTAATATATCACATTCCTTGTATTGTGATTCATATACGTGGGAACTCGGGGTCGGACCTCCTTTGAAACCCGGGGTAGGACCTCCTTTGGAACCCGGGGTAGGACCTTACAGTAATAGATCCCATTCCTTCTATTGTGATTCCTATACGTGGGAACCCGAGGTAGGACCTCCTTTGGAATCCCGGGTAGGACCTTAGAGTAATAGATCCCATTCATTGTATTATGATTCATAAACGTGGGAACCCGGGGTCGGACCTCCTTTGGAACCCGGGGTAGGACCTTAGAGTAATAGATCCCATTCCTTGTTTTGTGATTCCTATATGAGGGAACTCGGGGTCGGACCTCCTTTGGAACCCGGGGTAGGATCTTAGAGTAATATATCCCATTCCTTGTATTGTGATTCCTATACGTGGGAACTCGGGGTCGGACCTCCTTTTGAACCCGGGGTAGGACCTCCTTTGGAACCCGGGGTAGGACCTTAGAGTAATAGATCCCATTCATTGTATTGTGATTCATATACGTGGGAACTCGGGGTCGGACATCCTTTGAAACTCAGGGTAGGACCTCCTTTGAAACCCGAAATAGGACCTTAAAGTAATAGATCTCATAACGCACTTAAGTCGCCTTAATCCACAATTCTTAGGTCGGACTTATTAGTACATATCAGATACATGGTCCTTTTAATGTTTTAACTGACACACATATACAAATTTTCTACTGAAAGCTTTAAAAAAGAGTTAAGGCATTACATATACGAAACCGCAAACTAGGCAGACCGCAAAATATGCTTTGATATGGCCATTTGCCAAGTCCATATTTGTGTTCTATGAATTCATTTGTACCTTCTTCTCAGGTTTTCCTACAGTCCTACTCAATCATATATCGACTTCTTTTATTATCCACATGGGCTCTAACAAATTAGCTCTCTTCCAAAAACGTTGTAAGTTTTGAATTTTTTTCGATAAACCAATTTCAACTTAAACTATGGATTAATCTTAAATTATATTAGTAAAATTGTAACGACCCAAATCATTAATGGGCCGAACCCCGATCCTCTGGGCCGACACGGTTACTCATGGGCAGCTCTCCGGGTGATATGTTGGCACCACTGTACCAATACATGTCACCCATCCTAAAATTGCTCCAGAACAAACACACTTAACTCTGGAGTTCTATGGATGGATTCCCGAAAAGGAAGGTGCACCTTGTTGGTATGGTATGAGTAGCGTTCTCGATCCATTTAAGTTGTTTCGACTTGACTTGAAACTTTGGGGCGTTACATTCACTCCGTCTTGAATTATGCGACGTCCACGCCGCACCATGGTCCGACCAACCGTCCACCCCTTTTTGGGTTTTGGGTTGGCACGGCTCTGATACCATTTGTAACGACCCAGACCACTAATGGGCCGGTGCAGTTACTCATTGGCAGCTCTCCGGGTAATATGCTGGATACCATTTGTAACGACCCGGACCACTAATGGGCCGAGCCCCGACCCTTTGGGCAAGCTTGATTACTCATGCGACTTTCGAGTGATATCTTGGCCCATTGCATCAACATGCTCTTTCCCGCTTACTTTGTCCTTACTCGTGTGCGAACCGGGAGACTTCCCTGTTGGTCACCCATCCTATGATTGCTCAAGAGTAAGCACGATTAACTCTGGAGTTCTTATGGATGAATTCCTGAAAAGAAAGGTGCACCTTGTTGGTATAAGTAGCGTTCTCAATCCTTTTAAGTTATTTGGACTTGACTTGAAACTTTTGGATGTTACAAAAATGTTCAGTTAATTATATATTCCTAAATTTTTATTTCAGGCTGATTTAAGATTTGAACGTCATAGAGGAGTAACCATAGGAAAAATCTGCAAACGTATGGAAAAATCATTTCATCATGATCCTTGTGGTTTAAAATAATTACATTTATTGAAAGAATTATGTTCAATTCAATTAAAACAATATATCATCAAACTACCTCAATTTAAAACGGGTCTAAAACTTGTCATTTAAACTGTTTAAATAGAAGAAGGGTATTATACTAGACCGGATTAGTTGTATGAAAATTTCATTTTAACGCCCTATACTATCTGAAACTAGGAGTGAGTTAATCTTTTAGTCTGTTTATTGTTTGTCAAGGCTTTGTTATGTTTAGCAAGTTCCAGAACTTGGTTCTGATTGGTTAAGACTTAATTAAGAGCAAAGCATATATCTGATGCAGATGCTTTACGGCTCTAGTTGTATGCCTTCTTTATTTTGGTGTGTTCCTACACAAATTAACCCATATCAACTCTACATAACTTGGTCAAATATTAATTAATTTTATATACCACAGGTTTATACAGAATGAAAATTTGAAGTATACTATTCATGAGTATGTTTCTAGAACAGATTTAATTAATTCTAGTAATGACAAAATATTAGTAGTTCTTATTTCTTGTTAGAAAGAAATAAATAAATGAATAAAGAAAAAAATGTAATCAACCAATCAACCATGCGCTAGTATAAATATGCTTGAAACCTGAAACCAAAAACTACCACCTTCTTCCACGAGCACCACTTTCATATCATCTCCTTCCACCACCACCAGCCATCTCAAACCACCTCCACCAACCTTCTTTCACCACCTCCACCCATCTCCAACATCCAATAGAGCTCAACATCAAAGTTGTAAAACAGCTTCAGATAGGAGATGTAAAATAGCTAGATCTACTCGGAACTATAAAAATGCTCCAGATCGGAGATGTAAAAATAGCTTTGATATGGAGTTGTTGACACATCCACATTCGAGATGTAAAAGCTCCGGTTGGAGCAATTCTTTTTATATTTTTTTCTCAAAAAACTTTTTTGGGTATATTGGAAGATAAAATTTATTTAGGGTTTATTTTACCATAATATTTGAGGCTATTTTAAAACTTAAATATGTTATGATGGTTATCTTAAATTATTTTGTGGTAATTTTGAAAAATATAAAGTATTTGAGTCAAATGTGTAGTGAAATGATGAAGACAACCAAAAATGCAAACAGGATTGATCCGGATTGGTCATTTTTGGACGCATAATGCAAGTATAGGAATCGGCGGACCAAAATTGCAATTCACCCTCACCAGATATATGCTCTAACCTTCGACTAAAATCCGAATTGATTGATACTCCGGCGTTGTTGATCGATCTCAATCCATAATCCAGAAGATCATAATAATCCCCCCTCTCAAGAGAGTCAACATGACAATTTCCCCAAGATGGATCCAAGCAATCTTCATCAGGCGGCATCAATATTGCTCATTAAAGAACAAAATCGATGCGACCCTTGAAGAAATATTACTGAAAGATGAAAGATCATGCCCCTAAGAGAAAGATCGATGTCCAAAAATTTGTAAGAATTTCATTGCAACACTTGAGGTATTTGTCCACTTTCAAGCAACAACCGTCACTTGGAAGAAGTTACAGTTACCCCTTCGAAAGACGTTCATTATTGTTGAATTAAGTTTGTCGACAAGTTCTTTCTTCAAAACAATTAACATTCATACACGATCATGCACAAGCATTATTCAAGTAAAATATGTTGTCAAGTTTGAGATCAAGCTGGGAGGGCCCTCAAAACGGCGCTATGAAGTCATTTAATTCAAACTTCCGTGGTTTTGAAATCAAGATCCAATGACACTTCAATCTAGTCTCAAAGTATTCAATTAAAAAAAAAAAAGAAAAAGCTCCAGACGATGTTTGCGACGTCAATAATAAGTTAACATGCATGAATCATCAACTTCAACTAATTCAAATTATGTAATTCAAAAACAAGCTATGAACTCCTTGGGTCGGCAAATCTCGAAAGTTAACAATTGTTACACAAACTTCTAACAAGTCAAATCCTTGGTCTTGGACCTGAACCAGTGCCACAACGATTGTCCAACCCTAAATTTCGAGAATTCCGAATTCGATTTGCCAAATCTGTTGATATGGAACAATGTCCAGTCCGTTTAAGACGTTCTAAGACGAATCCTACGGCGAATTAGTCTATACTCACTGAGAAGCTCGACCAGTTGGTCCGACACCATTGGTCTGACCCTCACAAAGAGTATCCGGACTTTGGTTCTAAGTAGGAATAGGCCTCACCACTTGTACCGCTCTCTGTGCAATTAATAGCAGGGAAAGACTAGCTTCGGATCTTATGACCTAAGGGTCGAATGTCTTATCACCAAAAGACCAAGTGTACTGAGATGGAACAAATAGCTTAGTCCGATCCAGACCATAAAGCCTGTCAGGAGGTCCGAATGTGACGCTGAAATACCAGTTATGCCCCCACGCGACCCAGCGAGACTTTGGGTTAAACCTATCTTATGGGCTTTGAGCCTAATAAGGCATTGGTGGCACATTGTGAAGCTTACACTTGGCACAATCTTGTGAGCTCCTCCATTTGAAGACACATACCTATAAATATGGCAGATATCCACATGCTACAGTAAGTCACTATTCCCCTTAATCACACTTATACAGAGTAGACACTCAATCTCTCTCAAGTAAAGTCTTTGTCCGGTTTGACCCTCAACAAACCGGACCTACCTTTCTAACCCCCCCCCCCCTCCCCCACTAGTCTTTGTGCAGGTCCATAGCGTGATCCGACCCACTGGAGATTCACCAGGCAAAATTGGGCTAGCTTTTAGGGTCAGGAAGAAGACTTAGTAATCACTTAGTAGGTGTTGCGGATTTACTCCCCGACATTTTGGTGCCGTCTGTGAGGAACTTACAAAAAGTCCCAGCTCATCCGAACCATGGCAAGAACACGGAGAACAGCCCGAACAACGGCAACAGGGATAGAAACTCCAGTTGCAAGGCCTCGAGGTCGACCTCCGACCAGAGGAAGAAATATGCCTCGGACAAGAGGGCAGGGAGGAAGGCACGAATCCAAAAGTGAGGAACACTACCTAAGTGAAGGACACACTACCAGCACATCATCCGGAGAAAGAAGAGAGGATCGAATACAAGCAACTAGGGTTGATCCTCAAGGATGGGGCAACTTGGCTCCTGCGGTAGGAAGCCAAGGTCCCTCAGTGGCTAGTCCGAGGGATGGGAATTAGATTCCTCCGACAGGAACACATGGTCCGCCCCCAGGTCAGAATTTTACTCTCCCAAATGGCCAGATCATCCAACCCGGAGATTTCCGAATGGATGGGAATCAATTTGGTTTATTGCTCACTACTATCCAAGGATGTTTCAGATCCGATAATGTCCAACCTCCTCAAGCCACTCCTCCAAATTTGGTTACGAGG
Source organism: Plantago major (assembly GCA_026545765.1). NCBI lineage: Eukaryota > Viridiplantae > Streptophyta > Magnoliopsida > Lamiales > Plantaginaceae > Plantago > Plantago major. Next base: position 93,386,966 of record CM048839.1, read on the forward strand.
CAAGCTGAGCCAGCACAATCAAGAAATGAGCAACGTCCTATTCAGGAAAGGATCGGGTATCCGGAGCAACCTGAGGATCTCCGACACCTTCTGAATAGGAGAGCAGTTGCGTCTCAGGGACAGAGGGAAAGAAGTCAGAACAGACAAGGAGACAATGAAGTTGGACCTGGTCATCCGCCTCTCGCGCAATTGAGAGTCCGAGACCATATGGCAGAAAGTGTTCCAGCAATTAACCGGGGAAATCAAGCACCAGCAGAGGCGGTTCACCCAAGAACCGGAGAGTACCTTACTCCGGAAGAGATCTGTGTTCAATAGAAAGCTCTGGAAACTCAAATTGCCAGTCTGAGCAAGATAGTTAAAGCACACAAGAAGGTGAATGAGCCCAATCCAAGTCCACTCATGGAAGAGATAAGAAGAGAAGTCAAAAGGCTAGATTCAAACATGCCTATCCTAGAGCATTACTATGCACAGACTTGTCCACTGGGGCATCTGACCCGATATGAGACCAGGATGGATGCTAATGGTCACAATGACAAGATGAAGGCTTTGAATTTCACGAACACTTTCTTCGGAGAAGCTATGGATTGGTGGGTAGCATTGTCGAGTGGAAGCATGAAATCTTGGTCCGACATCAAGCCAACTTTCACCGAAGAGTTTGCAAAATCCAAGAAGAAGAAGTGATCCATAGAGCATCTTGCTGGCATTGTGCAATAAGAAGGAGAGGATCTAAGGAAATTCTTGGAACGCTTCAATAAGGAAGTCTCAACTGTAGAGTCATATATCATAAAAGAGCGGGTCCGACACCTGTATGCCAATACTCTGAATTTCCAGTTCAGAAAGAAGCTCTCCAAAAGGGAAATTCCTAATGAAAAGGCTCTAGAAGACCTCTGTGATAAGTTCTTATACGGAGAGGATTTCAGGAGAATGTGGGAGATTTACAAGAACAAATTATGGAAGAGATGGGTAATCAATGTCCCACATTGCAATTGAATGATGAGCTTTGGAAAGTGTGAAGTAATATAAACTCTTACTTCTTGTCACATATGGAAAGTGTGAAGTAATAAATAAACTAATGCACTTTGTCCCACATGGGAAAAGTAAGTGTGGAAAGTTTAGTTTATTTATGAAAGTGCATTAATGATGTGTAAACTAATCATTAAGTAGGTGCACTTGGCAGGGCCACACACGCGCGCCCGAGCCCGTGCCACGGGCGCGTGGAACATGTGGCGCTTTTGTTAGGCGCACTTAGCACTTTGCACGCTTGCATCGCTCATCGATCTCGGCCGTTAATTTTGTTTAAAATTTATCCGGTCAAGATTTAATCTGGAGAATAATCATGCAGTCAAGTTTAACCCGGGAAAAGCCAACGACTTTTTAAATTTGAACCAACAGTCATTTAATCATGACCATTGGTTTGAAAAGGTGTGATCCAATGGATAGGATTTAATCCTGATCCATTGCATCTGTCCTTATCCAGATTTCTGGAGAGTTGTGTCTCTTCAGACATGACTCTTGAAATCTATAAATAGGAAGGGTTCTTCCAGATTGAAAAAACCACCAGAACCTTTTATCTCTCCCTCATGCTACAGAAACAATATCTGCAGTAATTGTTTTTGTAGCATTTCTTTTACTGCTTATTCCAGTTCTTGAGTTTGATTCTGAAAGTACATTCCGTAGTCAAACATACAGATTTTCTGGGCTTCCTTGTATCCTGGGAGCGATTCGATGCAACCTTGTTGTACACTGATAGTGGGGGCGAATACGCTTTAAGGAAAGCGATTATATTGTGACTGGAAGTCAAGAATTGCCATTTCTGCATCCCTAAACACTAACAGAAACAGTTACAAAACAAATTCAAGGTCAGAGATCTTGGACAACTCAAGCATTTCCTAGGCTTAGAAATAGCCTAGAACAACTAAAGGCATTCATGTTTCACAAAGAAATAATGCTTCAGAAATCATAGAAGCATCAGGTCTTTTAGGCTGCAAACCAGCTATAAATCATATAGAGCAAAACCATAAGATGAGGCAATATGAGAAGGAAAATGATTCAGAGAAAGAACTAATAAAAGATCCAAAGCAATACAGAAGTTTACTAGGTAAACTAATCTATCTTACCATAACAAGGCCTGACATTTCCTATGCAGTAGGAATCATGAGCCAATTCATAGAATGACCAACAAAGACACACATGAATGGCCTATTGCGCATAATAAGATATCTGAAGAACAACATTGGTAATGGGTTGTTCTATGTTCACAAAAATGAAGAAACTCTGAAAGCTTACTTTGACTCTAATTATGCGGGTTGCCCTTTTTCAAGGAGATCAATCTCAGGATATTGTGTAATGTATGGAGACTCACTTATTAGCTGGAAATCAAAGAAACAACAGACAGTGAGTCAATCTTCCGCAGAAGCGGAGCATAGAGCATTGTCGCATGCTTGTTGTGAAATAACATGGTTATTAAGGCTTTTCAATGATTTTGGAATAAGCATCAATAAACCAGTTGATCTCATGTGTGACAATCAATCTGCAATACACCTTACAAAGAATCCCGTGTTTCATGAAAGAACCAAACATGTAGAAGTTGATTGCCACTTCATAAGAGAAAAGGTTGAAGAAGGGATTATTAATGTCAAGTTCGTATCTTTGGTGAATCAATTGGCAGACATTTTTACTAAGGCAATCTCAGGAGAAAACCTTGATAGAGCTTTCACCAAGATGAGATTAATTAACATCTTTACTCCCATCTTGAGGGGGAGTGTTGAAGAAGACAAAAACAGAAGCAATAAAGAAGAAGAAATTGAGCAGAGACCAACGGTAATTCAATTCGGCAGTTTGCCGAATTCAGTTCGCCTTAATCCGCCGGTACACACGGACAAGCCACACAGGATTGCAGCTCCATCCAAACAGGTAGGTGTACATAGACACGGTTCTTTAGACCTACCACACTGGAATGGAAATTGTACCTTGAAGAGTACAACAATGGCATCACACGCAGAGAGCAACTCCGCATGATACTTGTCTCATCTTCAGCCATTAATGTAGGGCTTTTTCCCACTGTACTATTCCGCTGTGAAAGGTATCTTTGATTGTAAAAATCACTAGGTTAAGTAGAGTAATTTCTAGTCTATAAATACCCAAGCTAGGGTTTATGTTTTGTATCCAGTTTTTCTCAATCAATCAATACACAAGATTTTTTATTTGGAAAAAGTCTCATGTCTTTCAATACCTATGTTCCCGAAGAGCCTGGAGACAGTTCCTTGCACCGCACCCCTAAATCCCATATGTTAGGAATCTTATAAAGCACCTGATTACTCGACAATTTTATTTTCTTGAGGGTCTGCAGATTACCAAGTTTGGAAGAGGCTGTGGGAGGATCCGGAAAAATGATTTCTCTAGAGAAGACAAGATGCTTAATGTGTTGCAACTTCCAAATATCAGTTGGTAGGCTGTACTTTCCATGGACTCCAACAACATCAACAATTAATGTCTCTAGATTCCACATCAAGGAAATTGAAGGAAACAATCTTGGAATATCATAAAAAGACCAAAACACCGAGAATTTAGAGGGCGTGGACCCTTCTTTCGAAAGTTTCAGAAGTCGCAAGTTAGCAAGCTTCGTGACATCCTCTGGTGCATTTCTCAAATAGGACGAACAATATACCCGTAGCAAGCTTACCAGTGACATGCAAGATGGCTCATTCCATCTCCTGAACCAAATAAAAGACCGTGTATGTCCTTGTTCCACCCGAGGAGGAAAGTGACGACCATACTGATGAATAACTAAACGACGCTGATTTTGTACTGCTTCAACACCATCGTCCACGTAAAGAAACCTCTCCTTTTGACTCTCTCTGATACAGAGATCCCTTAGCAAATCATGTAACATTAAACATTTCATTCTTCCTCTTGAATCTCGCTTCTTCACAATAATAAGATTTCTATTGACAAGATCATTTAGGCATCACAGTGCAACCTGCTCCAAAGTATGATCAACATTTGGTTTCAAGAAACCATCTGCAGCCCAAAACATTACGACTTCTGAGACTCGGATTTCATAATCTTCTGGAAAACTTGCCATGTACAGGAAACAAGACTTCAAATGAATGGGTAATTCTTTGTAACTCAGAAATAATATCTCCAAGCATGCTCATGATCTTGTTTTTTAATGATGGATCTTATATTTTTCCAATAATCCAGTGTGATGTTAGACATTTTAAGGATCCCACCAACCGCTACTAGAGCCAAAGGAAGCCCTTTGCAACTCTTGGCAATTTGTTTTCCCCACTTCTCGAATTCAGGAGGGCAGCAAACATCTTGCCCAAACACCATTTTAGAGAGTAAATCCCAACTTTGATCATCATCTAAAAGTTGCATTTTGATAAGGAGTGCACGATCCAACAGTACGTGCTACATTCATGAGTCTGGTGGTTAGTAAGATTCTACTCCCATTGTTGTTGTTAGGCAAGATCCTACTTAACACATCCCACGCCTGGCTATCCCAAATATCATCGAATATGATGAGATACTTCCTACCAAACAAATATTTGTGTAGTTGCAATCCTAATTCTTCATCCTCTACTTCTTGAACACTGAAATCACGAACAGTTCACGAAGAACTTTTTCCAATGTCATAAAATTGTGATATTATCACCCAAGCTTTGGCATGAAAACGGTCTCGAACATATGGATGATTATAAACACTTACAGCGAGAGTAGACTTACCTATCCCGCCCATTCCAACAATCGGGATGATTTCTCGACTGGATTGATTTGTAGCGAGCCATTCAAGCAACCAATTCAATTCCCTAGCAAATCTCAAAATCTGAATCCCTCCAGTGGGAGGCCTTGATGATCCAACATGAACGTTACTTGTTTGTGGTTGATTCTTTTCACCTTTCTCCTCTTTAAACTTGTTGGCTTCTTGGATGATGCGATTCATTTCATCAGCTTTCACGTGTTCGTAGGATTTTCTGTCGACAGAAATGGTTTCAATTTCGTCTTGAGCTTTATAAGCTGCATCTGTAATCTTCCTCTCTAAATCTTTGCTTATGCATTGGGAATACGACTCAAGAAAATCGACCAACCAACTTTACGAAACATATAGTGTATTTCATATCTGTTAAAAGTAACAGGGCAGGAATGATGTTGTGCTCGGTTTAGGGTATGCATGAGAGATACTAGAGCTGCATAAGATGTTGCCATTTCTGGCCTGCAAATTTTGGACAGAGTTTTGGTTTAGATGCAGCCATGGAGGGAGGTTATGTGCATTGCAGTGAATGACATTGATGATTTTCAGTGTGATAAAAAAGGCTCAGCTGTTGATGGAACTCCATATGTAATTCTTGTCTGTCACATTGCTGACACATAATTTAAGCATTAACCTATGCATGTTTTTCAGTTTACCATATGTTAGACTTGGATATCATTATAAAGATTTTAGTGACTAGGAGAATTTGAGAAATAAGAGTCTCTATAAACACTAGGAGCATTAGATCATGATAGTAACTTGATTCATTATGTACTGTGAAAACTGTCCATACTTGCACTGTACTTGTAAATTAATCATAAACACCACATGAATCAAATATGTGATTCCATCATTCCATAGAGCTATATGCATATTTGATTCTTTACCTACAAAGTAGCTAGCTTGTTATATCAGAAACTGGTTCGTAATGTGATATAAGTCTACTAATTAACTTGCCTGGAATTACTCATCTGCCTGCTATCAACGGTTAGTCCTCAAACTCAGATTGTAGTGCCCGAAATCTGGAACATGCTTCGACTGATGATCACTACACAACGAAGAAATTACCACCCTGTGCGCCCTGTGTGAGATCAGCCGTGCATAAGTCAACAATTTTATAAGTAGGACAGATGATATCGTGGACAATCACAATTTCCAGCTAAGACTCGTGCAAAAACAGAACCTGACTGCAGGATATCAGTGTCCATCAACAGGAACTTTCGAGGGCTTTTCAAATCCAGGAAGCCAATACTACTTCGTTTTGAAGTCAGGAGGCGGCATAAATGTGCTTTCACTTGACTTGACCATCTCCGTGTCTCAGCACATATTTGAAAACGAACACAACTTCATTTTAATTTTCAGAAGAAAAAAAGTATGTTGTTTTACTTTTTTGCCATAAAAGTACATCAACTGCAAAGACAGCATCAGACAAATTGTTTATCAAACAAGCGCTTAAATTAAAGATAAGCAAGAATAAGATTTCAACTGCCTGACACAATACAAGAAATCCTAAGTTCGAAAATCATCAGCAAGGAAGATGAATCATATATATGTAAATGTGAGTAGCATTTTTCCATGCCCAAAGCGACCGACGAGCCCAATTCCAGAAATCGACAAATCTTGTTCTCTCAACACCATCGAGTGCTGCAATATCAGCTGCTGCAAGCCTTACAACTGTCAGTAGTCTGAATCCTGTGAAATCAGCAGCAAGAGTTAATAATGAAGAATGGTGATTCTGTACAGAACTCTATCTATACTGCTATTTATAGTACACATGTACAGCTATAGTGTCGACATATCTAGTAAACAAATGGCAGGAATAAATTTGCATAACCATTTAGCTTTCATCCGTACAAGAGAACGGCGTCGAGCTTGACAGATGTGCACAAAATAATCTGGTTCTCCCCCGCGCCGTCTTGGCATCCTCATAGGCAAATGTTGAAATAACTTCAACTGTAAGGTCATCATAACCCGTGCTTTTTTGTTCAGCCAGTATTTTCTTTGCTGATGTATAAACAGAAAAGTTGCACCCTACTAACATGATTGATTTAAGAGTCATTGAATCTCCGAAAACCTGAGGGATTTCCTCCAAATTCCCCATACTTCGGAGTCTCAAATACTGGAGGCAAGGAAAATGAGAAGCATTCTCTACTCTCCAGGATTCTAGACCCCAATTAAGAATTGACAAAAATTTCAGGCTCTGGAATTCCCCTTCATTTGAGCTCCACTCTTTGCCTGTGCAAGCACCCAAATTTAGTTTGAGCACTTCAAGGTTCGGCAGTGAGCCAACCATTGTCATTCTTTCCCACGGGATAAAACAATCAGATAAAGTCAACTTTTTTAGGCAATCAGGAAACCACTTGACTGTATTCAGCTCACTGGAAGAAAATCCGGTTCTTCGATCAAGGTATAGTGTCTCAAGCTTATGACAATGAACGAAGTTCCGAAAGCAAGGTGGCCCCCAATCCTTTATGTTTGGAATCCTGTAAAGCACTTCAGTACTCAAAATCATCACTTTCTTAAGTGTTTGGAGATTGCTAAGAACAGAATGAGTGTGTGCAGTGGGAGGATCCGGAAAAATGACTTCTCTACAGAAGATGAGATGCTTAATGTGTTGCAAGACGTCCTGCAGGGACTTCAACAATCAAGGTCTCTAGATTCCACAGAAAGGACAGTGAAGGAGCCAACTTTGGGGTCCTGCCAAAATTCCAACAACTTGGATAAAGAAACAATTTATGATCTGAAGATTTCATGAAATGTAAATTGGCAAGCTTGGTGACATTCTATGGAGTGATCTTGTGATGCGACGCAGAAAATACTCGTAATAAGCTTGATCCAGGCATGTTAGTGAGGGTGGTCCCGAACCCAATCGAAACAAAGGACCGAGCAACTCTTTCATGAACTTTAACCATAACATAGGATTCAATCTTGTCTTGAGCTGCATAGGCTGCATCAGTGATTTCCCACTTAAATCTTTTGCTTAGTGTTCCCGAATAAGCCTCAAGAGAGTCTATCAATTCGCTAACTTTATCGAAAAGAGATTGTATATGTGATCTGTCAAATGTAACAGGGCAAGTAGGATATTGGAAGTTAACGGGCATGCACCTCATTAATTCCAACTTTCCTGTATTCACAGACCTCCAAAGCTAACGTCAGAACACTGAAACAACTAATACCTCTGCATCTCCATATGTTTGGGAGGATTCAGCAATGTCTGCAGTGTTGATGAATCCAATGGTTTGCACTTTTCGAGCTTTCTTATCCCTTTTGAGTAGAAAATATTGTTTCTTGAGATCACCTGGTTTCTTATCATAGAAACACTTTCTTTTCTCAGTTGAATCAGTGACATCTCCTTATTTCCTTTATCATTCTTCCTTGTTTCAGAGTAGCTGGTTGACTTGAATTTCCCTTGTTGCCTCTTATTCCATTGGTCTCTAATATTCAGACTTCTGGCAGATGAATCTTGATTGTTGGGAGCTTTCTTATGCAATTTTTTGGTCCTTTGAGCAGTTTCTATACATCTTCATAGGTGAGATCAGAGCTCTTCCCAATCACAATTGCATCAACAAAATGAGAGTGCTATGTGCACGTCGCATTATTGACGCCTTTTCCTTGGCATCAAAATCAGCTGGAAAACCAGTGTCTCCTTCAGGAGCTGCAGCCAAACCTTGATGCAACAATAATTCTTCCATCTTAACCTTCCACAAACCAAAATCCGTTTTCTCTGTAAACTTCTCCACATCAAATTTCACCCAAGAGCCCATTGTTGATCGGAAAACACGAAGAGATTAGAACTTCCAACAGACAGCGCCACTTGTTGAGATAAACAAGAAATCTCTTCCTCTTTACACAATCAATCAAACAATTAGAATGCAGAGAATTCAACAAATAACAGATATAACAGCACAAATGCTCTGTTGCTTCTTCATAACAGAAATAACCACCACTTAACAGAACAAATGATCTTGACCGTTTATATTTCCATAAATGATCTAAGCCATTCATCCTAACTTTGAGCTAAATCCCACACAACAAATAACGATAAGAGAGAACAAAAAAATCTTGATCAAATGGCCAATTGCAGTTCCCCATATACCATTCATATAACTTGTTAGGTGTTTAAGGTGAAATTTCAAAAGTTTTAGGACGTGCTTGCAATTTTACTTTGGTGAAGCCTGTTTTGACACAAATATGGGAGATTTGTAATATTCACCAACTTTACAAACTGATACACAAGTCCCTGAAAAACACCTAATTCTCAAAACAAGGCCCTTAAAGTTTATAAACGTTCAACTTTTGGTCCCTGTAACATCCAAGAGTTTTCCGAAACTTGTTTCCTCAACCTTACATCAAACCAAGGAAGTCGTTTTCGGAATTCAATGTTAAATTGAAGTGGTGTATCAAAGAGTTTCTATCTAGTGTTTGGGAGAGAAAAAAGTTATTTGTGTTCCGGGAAGTAAATAAATAGTAAAAGATATACTGGTTGAAATTGAAACTAATTAATTCCACAAAATTCACGTAAGACAGAGCACGACCTGATAACTGAAAATGCTCTCTCTTATTAGGGGCGATTTTCACCGTTAGTGTGTGTTTTCTTCCCGCGTTTTCTTTTACGTGTTTTCCTTTACCATTAGCAATGGCAGAGAGGCGATTGAACTTGGAAAATCATCGGAATCGGGGGAATCAGGAGTCGGTTGATAATATAGAAGTGTTATCGGATCATCTAGTGGGGGGTGAGGAGGTTTTTGAAGAGGTCGATGAGGTTTTTTAGGATGAATTGGCTCGTGGTGAGGGTTCGATTAGGCGTCCGGCGACGCGTGAGGTTAGGTTTGGTAGGGGAGCTGAGGATGTTGGTCGAATGGATCCACGGCATAATCGGCGGTGGAATGAGCTTTTCCCTGGTAATAGGAGGTCGGAGAATGGTGTGGCGATTGAATATTCTGAGCCGGTGCTGCGATCGATTGTTGATTTTACTTTAGATGATGTTAGTGAATCGATTGACTTTTGGAAATTTGCTCTGATTGGAACTGTGGTAAGTGCGAGGATTCCGGTGGAGGCGATGAAGCGGTTTGTGGTAAGTAGATGGAGCCTATCACCTCAGATTCATGTTGCTGATAGTGGTGTATTCGTATTTAGATTTTTTACGGAGGAGGATATGCTTGGGGTTTTTGGTGGAGGTCCATGGATGATCAAGGGTGTTTATCCTCTGTTGTTGAAGCAATGGAGTCCTGGTGTTTCCTTGGATCCTGGTTCACTTGTTGATTACCCGGTTTGGATCAAGTTGCCGAATCTAGACTTGCAGTTCTGGTCGCCTGTTATGTTGGGGAAAATTGCAAGTCACATAGGAAAACCTTGCTACATTGATAAGATGATTGCTAATAGGGAAAGGTTGGCGTATGCTAGAGTGTTGGTAGAGTTGAGATCTGGTGATAAGCTGCTAGATCAGGTTGTGCTTAAGGGACCTAATGGGAGTGAGTTTGTGCAGAAGATTGTGTATGAATCGAGGCTCCTTCAATGTTATAAATGCCTTAAGTTTGGTCATAGTATTAGACATTGTAAATCTGCTCATCAGAAAGCTTGGGTGGCTACTGGTAAAGTGATTTCAAATCCAGGTGCTAGTGCTGCTGGTGGTGTTGTTGGGACTACTAGTGATGTCTCTCTGGTTGGGCAAGGGCAAGGAGAAGGGGAGAGAGTGAATTCTGGGGGTCTGAATGGTGAGTTTGGACAACTTATGAATCTATCTTCAAGGCCTGGGCCAGGGGTGACCTTATCTAGTGTTGTTCAGGGTACCCAAGTGTTAGTTGGTGATATGACTGTACCTACTTTTGGTGTTAGGGGTGGAGATGATTTTTCATCTGTAGGGCAAAGGAATAGCTTTGTTGCTTTGGCCTCAGTGGATGATGGTATTTTGGATAATACTGAGAGAACATTGGTTGATGGTGCAGTGGATAATGTTGAGAGTACTTTGGCTGATGGTGTGGATACAGGTGAACATGAGGAGGATGTGTTGAATGAGGAGGCCTAGCAGGAGGTTGGTAATAGAGGAAAAAGTATTCTTAGAGGTTCTGGGTCAAAGAGAAGAGTTGGAAAGAAGAATACAGGTGGAGGAGGTCAGAGAAACCTAAGGTCAAATGGGAGGAGGGGCCCTGGTCCTCATGGATAGGAGTCTCAATATCCGTAGCTGGAACTTGAGGGGATTGAATCATCCCCTCAAGCAAGATGCCCTGAAAAGGGTAATGTTCAAGCATAGTTGTAGTTTTAGTTGTTTTTTGGAAACTAGATTGAAACAGGATAGGTTTGATATCTTGAAGGCCAAATTGGAAATTAGATGGCAGTTTGAGAGTAATATTGAGTTTGGTAAGAATTGTAGGATTCTTGTAGTATGGGATAGTAGTAGAGTTAATGTAACTGTGTTGAAGAAGCATGAACAATATGTGCATTGTTCTGTCCAAATGAAGGAAGTGGAGTGGTGTTATTACTATAGTGTATGCTTTGAATCTTGCTACTTAGAGAGTTTGTTTATGGAAGGAGCTGGCTGAGTGGGGTTCTACTATGGTGTTACCTTGGATGATTGCTGGGGATATGAATGTGGTAAGAATAGCTCTGAAAAGTGGAGTGTGACTGGAGAGGTCAGTTCTGTGGGAAATGAGTTAAGAGATGCTATGCAAGGGTGTGAGGTCTTGGATCACACTTATATTGGTCCTGTGTATACTTGGGCAAACTCCCATGTGTTTTGTAAGCTTGATAGGGTTTTAGTGAATCAATTGTGGTTAAATATGAATCAGGAGTCCTTGGTTCAGTTTTTGCCTCCTGGGATTTCTGATCATGCTTATAGTATCACCAAGGTTCTTAAGGAGGAGAGGCTAAGGGGAGCTCCTTTCAGGTTTAAGAACATTTGGGCTTTGGATGAGCAGTTTATTCTTATTGTAACTAGGGTGTGGAGTTCTCATGTTCAGGGGTGTTATATGTTCCAGTTAGTTACTAAGTTGAAAGCTCTAAAGTTGGATTTCAAAAGTTTGAATGTTAGAAAGTACCAGAATTTGGAGAAAAGGGTTGAAGAGAAGCTGAATATTTTGACTGGGTTGCAGACTCAGTTATTGGAAGATCCTAGTAAGTCTGGCCTTGTTTCTGGGATTAATCAAGCACAAATGGAGTATGTGGAGCTACAGAAACTCTGGACGGGACAACTTCATCAGCAAGCTAAGTTGTAGTGAATGGAAGATGGGGACTCTTGTAGTAGGCTGTTCTTCAATAGTATGAAGGGAAGAATGAAGCAGAATAAGATACATGTATTAAAAACTGAAGATGGGACTGTTTTAACTAAAAGGGAGGACATTGTGAATCATATACTACAGTTCTACACTTCTCCTTTTGGGACTGAGAAGCAGGTAGAGGGGGTTGAGAGGTTTTTGAATGTGGACCAAAGGTGTCTGAAGGGATGAATAGGATTCTGAGGGATGGCATTACTGTGGAGGAGGTGAGGAAGGTTGTGTTCTCTATGTCTGATGTAAAGAGTCCAGGCCCTGATGGGATGAATGCATGTTTTTTCAAGAAGAGCTGGACTATTACTGGGGAGTTGGTTTGTGCAGCTGTGAAGGAATTCCATTGTTCAGGGAAGATCCTTACTCAAATTAATAATACTTCTGTCAGTTTATTACTTAAATGTGTTAATGCTTCTTCTATATCTGATTTTAGGCCTATATATTGTTGCAATGTTGTGTATAAAATTCTTACTAAAGTGTTGGCTAATAGATTGAAACATATGCTCCCTGATTTGATTGACCCTTGTCAGAATGCTTTTGTTAGTGGTAGGGATCTGTTTCAGAATATTTTTGTGACTCAGGAGTTGGTTAGGCTGTATGGTAGATCTAAGGTATCCCCTAGGTGTTTCCTTAATATTGATTTGAAGAAAGCCTATGATTCTATCAATTAGTCTTTTTTAGCTCATGTTATGGAGGTTTTGGGGTTTGATTCTTGGTTTACTCATTTGGTCATGACTTGTGTTAGTACTGCTAGATTCTCTTTTTGTGTTAATGGTATTCTTGAAGGTAATTTGGCTGGTAAGCAAGGTCTGAAACAGGGGGATCCATTGTCTCCCTATATGTTTGTGATTTGTATGGAATATTTGTCTAGGTTATTGAAGCATGATTTGTTGACTGATAAGAGTGGATTTGTGTTTCATCCTCAATGTAGTAGGATAAAACTTACTCACTTATTGTTTGCTGATGACTTGTTGCTATTTTGCAGAGGTGATGTAGGGTCTGTAGCTGCACTAAAGAAGGTGATGGATAAGTTCTCTGCTATGTCAGGGCTGGAGATCAATCACAGGAAGAGTGCAATGTTTATTGCAGGAGTGAAAGCTGAGGACAAGTATAATATGATGAACATCTAGAGCTTTGCTGATGGGGCCTTTCCTGTGAGATACTTAGGTATACCTTTGAGCCCTAGAAGGCTAAGAAACTCTGATTATCAGAGCTTGATTAATAGGATGACAGACAAGATTCAAGGGTGGGGTGCTAAGCATAGAAGCTATGCTGGGACGTTAAAACTGGTAAAATCTATGTTGCTTAGTATTCAGAGGTTCTGGAGCTATGTGTTCCCTATTCCAGTAGGTGTGGCCAAAAGAGTTGAGGGCATTTGCAGGAGCTACTTATGGTCTGGTACTATTAATAGTAGGAAATCATTGGTAGCCTGGAGAAGGGTTTGTCAGACCTTTAGAAATGGTGGTCTCCAAATCAAAGAAGTGTTAGGATGGAATAGGAGTATTATTGGGCTCATGGTGGTGAAGTTGGTGCAAGCTAATAGAAGAGATACTATATGGACTGCATGGATAAAAGCTTACAAACTGAGACAAGGTGGGACTATGCAAGTGACATGTAAACAGACAGACTTAGTGTGGTGGAAAGCTCTTCTACATATGAGAGATTTAATGGTGAGGAAGATGCCAGGGTTTGAGAATCAGTTACCTGGTTTACCTGGTCCACAAATCACTTAGTTGATCTATGATTGTCTGGTACCTAGTGAAGAGCCTGTGCTATGGTTTTCTCAGGTATAGAATCCTGTTACTACCCCTAGGATTTCTTTTTTGTATTGGTTGATTGTTCTTAGGAGACTTCCCACTAGAGATTGGGTTGATTATATTTGGTTTGATTACTGATAGTGTGTGTGGTTTATGTGCTGTGGTGCCTGAGGATCATGATCACTTGTTCTGTCTCTGTCCTTTTGCTACTCATTTAATTGATACTATTATGGGTGCTTTAGGTGTGGATCTAGATTGATTCTCTTTTTTCACTGATAGTGTTTGCCAGAATTCTCTTGTGTACAAAATTAGGACTGCAGGTTTTCGGTGCATACTTGATGCTATCTGGCAAGCAAGAAACAGACATTGCTTTGAACATGTGTTACTACCTTGTGAGGTTGTCTGTAAGCACATGCGCAGGTTCTTATTTCTCTGATTAGTATCTATTGTACTCCTCCTTACAATAGACTGGTTAAAAGCTATATTGGATAGGCTCATGAGAATTTGATTGTTGGTTTGGTTTGGTTTGGGTCTGGTTTGATATTGGTGATACTTTTTCTGGTGCCCAAGTGTCTATCTTGCAGGGTTTTTGCCTGGGAGTTGTTTATGAGTCTACTATGTCCATGCCTGTCTGTGTGTGGTGCTGGTCTGTTTGGAGATTGAAGCTTAGGGAGCTTGGCGCATACAGGATACTACCATGGGAATGCTTTACTATTGCTGTGATAGTAAAGGTCCTGATCACAGGTTTTCTGGAGTCAGGTTTTGTTAGGGTGTGCGCATCCTACCCATGTGTATCAGAGGATGGTTTCCTGAACAGACTTGAGATTGTAAATTTTTACTTTCCTTTGTTAAGTCTGTGTGTAGTCTTGTATGTCTTTGGATGGCTTGAACTGAGTGGGCATTGCCTAGGAGGTGAAGTCTGAGTCCATTAGCTAGTTAAAATGGTCCTACTATTTGGACTGTTTGTTTGGTGTTCAGGTTACTTCTTGTCTCGATACTTTTGTACATCTATTGCCCCTCTGAGTTTTGTACTCCTATTGAGCTTCAATATATTTTAAATTCCTTGCAACAAAAATTCCACGTAAGACTGAATTAATTTAATAAATACTCTATTTTTTAAATTAAAATTCTATTATTTTATTTTATTTTATTTAATAAATTTATATTTAATTTTAGTGAATAATATAATTTATTTAATTAATAATAATATTTTAGATTGGTGTCTATGGATTTGTTTTGTCACGACGAATTCAAATATATGTTCAAAATATTTTTCGAATTTTTGCAGATAAAGTTATACGAAATTTTATAAAAATTATATATACGGAGTCAACATTCAAAAAATAACAGTGAAATATATATTGGCTAAAATACAACTAATTCCGCTGTTACTTCTTATTTAATAAATTTATATTTAATTTTAATGAATAAAACAATTTATTTAATTAATATTAGTATTCAAGATTGGAGTCTATGGATTCGTCTTGTTACGACGAATTCAAATATATGTTCAAAATCTTTTTCAAATTTGCGCAGATAAAGTTATATAAAATTTAGTAAAAACTATATATATACACTCAACATACCAAAAATAACGATGAAATATATATTAGCTAAAATACAACTAATTTCACAAAATTCCACGTAGGATTTGAATGAATCTGCTGAGGTCTAGCCCATTGTGCTTTACATAATATATATGGATGGATGGATGAATGAATTAAGAGGAGTATAATGTTAGTACAATCTTTATGTCGAAAAGTAATCTGGACAACTGGCACGGGACGGAGGGAAGGGAGTATGTTAAAACTTAAAACCCTATGTTAATTGCTATGTATTTTGTTATGATTATTATGTTGGCATAAATGGAGTCTTATGTTGTAATAATTTTAGAACCATTTACCGAGCAAGTGAGATAATAAAAATGGTGCTTGTTTCAATACAAGGAAATGTGTAATTTCATAAATATTATTTTCATTATTTTAAAATTTTCATTATTTTAGTTTTTTCATAATTTTTATAATTTTCATAATTTTCATTTTTTATTATTTTCATTTTTTTATAATCCAACAATTAAAAACCCAAAAATACAATTTATATACCACAACAACTATCATCATCCAACTAAATAACAAAAACTAAAATAATTCAACTTTAATCATCAATATCATTCTAATAACCTTAAAACAATCATTAACCAATCAACAAATCAAATCACAATTACCCAATTCCAACACCAATCACTTCTTACTTACACTAATCATTCACTCTTATATCATCTATATAACAAACCCTAGAAACCCTACACAATTTTAACTCTATCCTAAACACCATTTTTTATAACTAACATTTAATTCAGTTACTATTCATCAGCTAAATTTTTTTCTTAACTCACTTTTAAAACTCTATACCAAACAATTAGTATTTTTTCTTTTACAAATATAGTAAAATCACTTTAAGCACAATAGTGTGGTAGTGTAGTCTTTTTCCGAAATTTCATTACAAAAATATACCGTATTAAATATAAAAAAGTTAAATCTGATACATATATAATCCTTATTTTTCTAAATTCACCCAGCTGAACACGGGCAGGCCGGCTAGAATGAAATTGATAGAGCTTTGACAGGCACAAAATCAGAAAAAAGAGTAGGTAAAAAGATGTAAAATTTAATTCAATTATGAATAGTTCGTGGAATAAAAATGTTTACTCTTCAATGCGATTAAAATCGACTGACAAAATGGATGAAAAGGATAACTCAGATTAAATCGGGTTTTAACCGCGATACAAACATTATATTAATATACTTTTTTGGTGATCGAAGCTGTGTGGTCTATCATAATTACTGTCTTTGTCACACTGTTGGTAATTGTGTCATTCTGCAGTACTTTCGTACCAAAAAAAGGAAAAAATTCGACACCCAGTGGTTTCACCCTATCACTGTAGTAGTGGGCTCCACACAGTGAGCCCAACTACTACAGTGAGATGGTGACACCATTGTGGGTAAGACCATAGTCTAATAAACCAAAAAAAAGAAAAAAAAAATCTTCAATCCGTACAGACAAATCTCAAGTCTTTAATGTAAGTGTGCATCAACCATCAATGTTAAACGCAACACAATTTTCTTTAAACGCAACACAAAATATTTGTAAATTGACCAAAATGCCCTTAACTCAAAAAAATGTTATAAACTTAACGAAAAATCGAAAACGCACGTTTACGCAAACACAAAAATATTAACATGCACGATCGAATACAAAATAACAACACTAAACATAAATCGGAAAAATTAAATAAAAACAAATTTCGGAAAATATTTCATTTATGCAAACACAAAAACATTAACTTGCACGATCGAACACAAAATAACAACACTAAACATAAATTGGAAAATTTTAAAAAACAATTCGGAAAATATTTCATTTATACAATCCAAGACCTGAAAGGTGGTTGAAAACGGAGTTGATCGGTCGAAACGGAAGTGGATTCGGAGTTCGGACGGATATTTTAGAGCCGTTTAAGTGAAAGCGCGCGAAATTCGAACTATGATGGAGCAGCCTTGGTATTTTGGCCATATATTTCTCATATGAACTCCGATTGACCTGATCTTGGTATCCACGCGTAGATAAGACTAAGAGCTACAACTTTCAAGAAGAAACTATGTTCAAATTCCGACGATTAGACATTAAAAAAAAGAAAGAAAAACAACCTGCGGATGAAGAAATCGCCATTGCATGAAGTGGCCGGTTTTAAAACCGGCCATTTCTTCATCCGCAAGTTTTTTTTTTTCCTTTTTTTTTTTCTGAGTGTCTACGTGTTAGAATTTGGACATGGTTCCTTCTTGAAAGTTGTAGATCATGGTCTTATCTACGCGTGGACACCAAGATCAGTTCAATGGAAGATCATATGACAAATTTATGGCCAAAATGCCAAGTCTACTCCATCGTAGTTTGAATTTCGCGATCACTTCCGTTCAACTCCGTTTTCAACCACCTTTTAGATCATGGAACGTTCATGCTTCCATTAATGCATTAATATGCACTGGTTTAACCTTGTTTCAATGCATTTTTACCAAACACCTACAAAACACAAAAAACACAAAAAACACGAAAACATAACAAAAAACTAATAAATCACATAAAAAGTATTCTTGAAGTTCTAAGACCTGAAGGGTGGTTGAAAACGGAGTTTATCGGTCGAAACGTAAGTGGATTCGGAGTTCGAACGAATATTTTAGAGCCGTTTAAGTGAAAGCGTGCGAAATTCGAACTATGGTGGAGCAGCCTTGGTATTTTGGCCATAAATTTCTCATATGAACTCCGATTGACCGGATCTTGGTGTCCACGCGTAGATAAGACCGAGATATACAACTTTCAAGAAGGAACCATGTCCAAATTCCGATGCTTAGACACTCAAAAAAAGGTATAAAAAACCTGCAGATGAAGAAATGGCCGGTTTTAAAACCGGCCAGTTCTTGAAATGGCCGGTTGGCCACTTCATGAAATGGCCGATCCGCAGGTTTTTTTTTCCTTTTTTTTGAGTGTCTAAAGGTCGGAATTTGGACATGGTTCCTTCTTGAAAGTTGTAGATCATGGTCTTATCTACGCGTGAACACCAAGATTAGGTCAATCGGAGTTCATATGAGAAATTTATGCCCAAAATGCCGCTTCCATCGAATCAATTTCGCTTTCACTTAAAATATCCGTCCGAACTCCGAATCCACTTCCTTTTTGTCCGATCAACTCCATTTTCAACCACCTTTCAGGTCTTGGATTGTATAAACGAAATATTTTCCCAATTTTTTTTTTAAATTTTCCGATTTATGTTTAGTGTTGTTATTTTGTGTTCGATCGTAAACGAAATATTTTCTGGAAAAAAAAATTTTCATCTATTTTTTTCCGATTTATGTTTAGTGTTGTTATTTTGTGTTCGATCGTGCATGTTAATGTTTTTGTATTTGCATATACGAGTTATTTCGATTTTTCGTTAAGTTTATAAGATTGTTTTCCAGGTTAGGCGTTTTAGAAAGCTTACAAATATTTTGTGTTGCGTTTAATTAAAGCGATTGAGTTTAAGAAGCAGACATCAAAACTTACATTCCACACTACCAAGAAAGGAAAAAGAAAAAGCAAGATGGCTGAAATGGTATTCTTTATCAATCTAGTCCAACTATTCTTTATCCAAATCTAGTCCTAAGTATTCTTTATCCAAATTTGGTTGCTAAGTTAAGTCCAGGCTGGTTTTGTTTACTTGCTATGAGAATCTCAAGTCTCTCTTTGCGTTTTGCTTTTGCATCTAAACTTACAATCCACACTAGCGTCAACCAAGGAAAGAAAAAAAAAAGAAGAGAAAAGAAAAAGCAAGATGGCTGAAATGGTGATTGAAGCTTCAGTCCAAATCCTGATTGAGAAGGCGCTTGCACTTGCCACGGATGAAATCGGTCTCATATTGGGCGTTGAAGATGATCTGGAGGAACTGAAGGAATCACTTGGCATGATTCGGGAATACTTGGATGATGCAGCCAACCGCCAGGTGCAGACGGTTGTCAAGTCATGGCTCGATAGACTTGAAAACATTGCCTATGAAGCTGACCACTTGCTCGATGAGTTTCAATACGAAACTCGTGGCCGTAAACTGCAGATCAAGAACCAGATAACGCACAGGATATGCTTCTCCTTCTGCTTCACAAATCCATTGTGCTTTCGTTCGAAATTTGGCCATGCCATCAGGGGTTTGAATGCAAAGTTGAAGAAACTTAATGAACAAGCCAGGGAGTTTGATCTTCAACGAAGGCTTTCGGATTCTCCTTTTATGGCCCCTGTTGCCACTGAGACTTCTTCCGTGAGCGTCGAGGAACTTGTTCTTGGCAGAGATGAAGATGTCTTGAATATAATAGACATGATGGTTAATTCGAGCGAAGAAGTTGATATCTCAATCTTTCCCATCGTGGGGATGGGTGGCCTGGGAAAAACAACTTTAGCTCGGTTAATCTTCAATGATCCAAAGACCATCAAACATTTTGATGAGAAAATATGGATTTGTGTTTCAACAGATTTTGATGCCAAAACCATGTTCAAGAAAATCCTCAAGTCACACGATGAGAAGGATAATCTAGAAGGAGACCTACAAGCAATCACTATAAGGCTTCAAAAGTTGTTAAGAGACAAAAGGTACCTGCTCATTCTTGATGATTTGTGGAATGACAATAGTCATGATTGGGAGTGTTTCAAAAGCACTCTTCGTGGTATGAGCTCAAGAAGGGGGAACTCTATCATTGCAACTACTCGTAGTCAGGCTGTGGCAGTAGCGCTGACCTCAAAACCTTCATATTCTCCAAGCAAATTATCTGATGAACAATGTTGGTCTTTAATCAAGAAAAAGGCTTTTCCTACAGAATTTGAGACAGTGGGAAAGGCTATTTCTCGTCAATGTGGCGGTGTACCATTAGCTGCAAACATTATTGGTGCAACTTTGCGGGGGGTGAGGGAAGAGGAATGGGAATTTTTTTTAGAAGATTGGCTTTCAGGTTCTCAGACAGATCATGTGATGCAGATATTGAAGGTTAGTTATCATCGTTTGCCTTCTCTATTACTTAAAAAGTGCTTTGCTTATTGTGCCATTTTTCGCAAGGATACTGAAATAGAGAAAGATAAGCTAATCCAACTTTGGATGGCGGAAGGTTTTCTTTCCGGAAATGATATGGAGGGTGTAGGAAGCAATGTCTACGATACTTTATTGCATAATTCATTCTTGCAAGAGGTTGTACATGATGAGTATGGCAATGTGATGCACTCTAAGATGCATGATCTTGTGCATGACCTTGCAATTTATGTTTCAAAAGAAGATTGTTTCAATGATGAAGAGAAATGGCATGGAGCTTCTCATGTCAGATATCTTGCAGTACAATCACTCGGAGAAGAATCAAGCCAAATCATGAAGACGAATGCCATTTATTTGCGGACTTTGTGTTTGGGAAGCTCTCTAGTTGATGATCAATTCAAAGATCTCAAAAGGTTACATGTTCTCGTTCTAAGTCAAATATATATAACGGGAGAATTGACCAGCTCCATTGGAGGGTTGATACATCTGCGGCTTCTTGATGTTTCATGGACAAAGATCTCCAGCTTACCAGATTCTCTGTGCAAGCTTTACAATTTGCAGACTCTAAACGTATATCATTGTGAAAATCTTAAGAGATTGCCCCATGATGTGCATCTCTTATTCAACATGAGACATCTCATCTACAGTGAATATTGGCCCATCGACTTTCCTTCTCATATTGGAAAGTGGTCTTGCCTTCGCACGTTACGGATTTTTAAAGTGGGGTTGGAGGAAGGCAAACGAATAGAAGAGTTGGGGTATTTGAGGCATCTAAAAGGCAAACTTACGGTGAAGAATCTTGAAAATGTCAAACACAAAGAAGAGGCTATGAGATCAGATTTAAGTGGAAAATCAAGCATACAAGAATTACTGTTGGAGTGGACATCACCAGGTGACAATGAGGAGGAAGTTCTGGAAGGCCTTGAACCTCATTCAAATATAAGAAGATTATCTATTGAAAACTGAAAGAATTATTTTCCCTGTTGATTCTCATTAATCAATCTCATATATATACAAGAGTGTATAACTAGACATCAATAAGGAATCCTAATCAACCTATACTTCTAATTACCAACATAATCCTAAACATATTCTAACACTTCCCCTCAGTCGAAACGGGAGGTTGATGAACGTTGAGACTGTCCCCAAAAACGTCAAACTGAACTTGTGGAAGACCTTTGGTGAAAAATCGACTCATAGGCGGCATCGCGTGGAGAAAATGCAACAGCAGAGCTGCGGGAGAAGAAAGAGGCTCAACCGCATAAGAAGAGAAATCCGCTGCGTAATCAAAGGAGGAAGACCTGGCCGGAGGAATTGACCACCAGAGAAGAGAGCGGCCCAGCCGCGTGGAGGAGAAGAGATGCGCAAGAGCGCCTGAGAGAGGCAGCTGGAACGGTGGAAGCCGTTGATGCGGCTTGGGAGGTGAACGAAGTAGGAGGCCGGAGAAGAGGCGGCGGCGCTAGGGTCCCCGTGGGGGGGCAGCGGCTGGAGGAGGAAGGGGAGCACGCGTGGAGGCGCTGGAGAGATAAGGAGAAAGGGAAGAAAAGAGAAGAAAGAGAGAATGACAAGGGCAATCAGATTGATTGTATTGAGGGAAAAAATCAGAGAAATTTTAGGGCGGAAGAAAGAAAAGAGGAGAGGCAGAACTAATGCTCGTTGGAGACTTACATGGCTCTGATAACATGAAAAAATTATTTTCCCTGCTGATTCTCATTAATCAATCTCATATATATACAAGAGTGTATAGCTAGACATCAATAAGGAATCCTAATCATCCTATACTTCTAATTACCAACATAATCCTAAACGTATTCTAACAAAAACTTCAGCGGGGATAAGTTTCCAGCATGGACCATGAAGATGATGGTTAGTGATGCAAGGAGTCTATTGGACAAGCTGGTCAGCATAAACCTCTTTAGTTCTAAAGGTTGTCAAGAAATTCCCACAATGGGTCATCTACCATCCCTCAAGTTGTTGAAGTTGGGTTCACTCACAAATGTGAAATCAATTGGTCCTTCATTTTATCATCCTCGTTATCGCGAAAACCCGAGCAGGACTAGCACAAGTTCCCAGCCCTTGGAAATACCATTCCCGGCACTTGAAAAATTCTACATTTATCATTTGAAAAATTTGGTGGATTGGGTTGCACCTGCAGAGCTTACAACGGCAATAACCGATATAACGAGTTCTAAAGTCATCGGTTTTCCTAAACTGAAATGTTTGGAAATTAAAGGCACAGCAAAATTGAAGGTCATACCAAGTCATGATCTTCAATCTGTTGAAAGATTGAGTTTTGACGGAGTAGAGGATAGTTTGGTGGTTAACATGGCAAGCAATAACAATTTAATCTCTTTGAGGAGTTTGAGCTTTTGGTTTTCCAATTTAAGTAGTTGTTTTTATAGCAAACTAATTGAAGCTAATCAACACCACCTGGAGAGCTTGGTGTTCTGGGGTTGTGAAATACATTTTTTGAAATTTCCGGATAAAAAAGAGGATGTGGACTGCCTACCATCTCTTAAGGAGTTACAGATACATTACTGCTATGGTCTGAAGTCAATTGGATTTGCAAGCGGACAGGTCCGACGCCTCCCTTCTCTCAAGAAATTGACTCTTGTGTGGTGCCCTGAATTGGAGTCTGTTGCATTGGAACTTTCGAGCCTTTCAAGCCTAGATATTTTCAGTTGTCCCAGATGGAAAGAAAACACTCTTTAATTAAGAGGTAATGCAATGTGTCTCCCTAATTTCGCAGTAACTTGTCTCATTTTGCACTTTACTCTGTTTGCGCGCACTATTTCGCTGTTTTCTAACAACTACTCATATTTAGGTACAGCCCTCACCAATAGGCGGTTCTATACACTCCACCCGTGCCATAGAATAGAAGAGGTTCAATTTCACCATTTTAGACCTCTCTAAAGTTGTCTACTTTCATTTCTTTGTTATTTTAGAAATAATTATATAATTTTATATCATTCACTACTCCTAAAAAATTCAAAAAAGTAACATAAACAATCAAACCAACTACTAATAACGTTATAAAATAAACCCCATATGTTATATATATATATATATATGTATATATTTCTAATATTACTTTCCTTAATCTCTGTCCATGAACTGTAAAATAGCCACTTCCTTAATCTCTGTGTCCATGAATTGTAAAATAGCCACATGGAGTATGCATTATGCTTGTGGGCTTCCTATTATGGATTGGAAGTTTTGAGTAATACAAGATGGAACAATGACCCTCTCAAACCCGTCACAGGTATAAATATTTCACATTTTACATGTCACATTTCTGCGCCTAGATCATTACAATGAATGTTTGATAGATTTCCTTTTGGTTTTTTCTATGTATCAGCTAGATTCTATGTTGTTAGCTTTAATTTTATACCTTTTGAGTTATGTTTAATTTGAGACCCATTCTTAATTAAGTAAACAAAATATATATTCGTAAGCTACTATGTAAAAGTTTAAAATCAATATATTGCATGCTAAAAAAGAACCTTAAGTTACTGAGAAATAAATGCTCAAAGTTGGAAGGTGTTTTGAGTTTATCAATATTGCTTGCAGACAAATATCATTTCTAGGGGTGGGCATAAATACTCCGATCTGAAAATCCGGTAATACGATCCGAACCACTCTGATCCTAAAACTTCAGACCGGATTAAGGTTTTTTAGATTTTCGGGTTTTGGTTAACCGATCCGAATATCCGTGGATTATCCGATCCGATCCAATCCAATATATATGATTTTACATAATGTTTTACTAGGATACATGTAAAAACCTAGGTATAAAATATATAATCCCGTAGCCCTCGTCAGAAGTTGCTCGGGAATTCAACGTGGATGTAGATGACACTTTCTTTGAACTTTAAACTTAAATATTAACATTATTTTAGCTGATATTTAATACTATGTTTATCATTTCGAACTCTTATATGGACATGCAATGTTTAGTAACTTATCGATCATTTTGAACGCTCAACTTTGTTATGTCACTTGTAATTTTATACTTCCTCCGTCATACTTCATCCTATCTGAAATAATGTATATAATTCAAATAAGAATCACACGTGAATAAGCCATCTCTAATTCGCCAAAGTTTATATCAATTTTATAGAATTCAAATAATAATCCCAATATACTAAGCTCAGATGGAAATGGCAAAATATACATAAGGTGTAGGCACTTACACTACATAGTTTGGTGGTCATGGTACTGTTAATCAAATTGTTTATAAAATATGACAAACATGATCCATTTGGCATTTCATTTTGCATTGTAACCAAATCTTTGTCATCGTGGCATGCCTCATAATTAAAAGAAAACAAAAAATTAGAGTAAGTCTCCTGAAAAACTATCTTATGGAAAAACTAAAAGAGACGGACAAATATTACAGTTTTATCAAAAAACATTAGAGGTTTAATTTTAAAAACATCGGTGATATACACATACATAAAAAATGTAAAACGTGCACTCATAAAACATTACTAATATTGTTTAAAATATTATACTTAACAACATCAATCCTCTCAGGCCTCTCCCTAATACACGTCTCTTCCAAGACTTTGTGAAAAAAATTAACAGATAAAATAGAAAAAGTAAAAAACAAACAAAGCGGGTATAAACAAAAATGAAGATTTACAGAATACCCCCAACAGACTAAATTCCCCGTAAGTAACGAAACTTAATTGATAATTCTAGCACCGATGTTGACTCCGACGATGAGTTTCATCATGCGGTATATTTGAATTTCGTTACACCTCTCACACACAATAAGTTTTTAGCATTTCTTAAACTTTCATACATATCCCTCTCACACACAATAATTTTTAGTTTGCCAGGATGGAGAAGTATAATTCCTCATCCTCTAATATTCAAGAGACAAGAGATTTAATTAAGTGAATTTTACAGTCCATTGATGTGTTACATTGGAGATTAAGAGGATGACCGCGAGGTTGATGGAAAACTACTAAATAATATACTTATCAAAGAAACAAGTCATCGTATTTCAACCATCGGAGAGCACGTACCCATCACTATTGGATTATTTATCTTAATTAAAATACACAACCCTACCCATTATATTTTTATCACCAGGATGTTCTTGCACCCAATAACATAGTAGATGAGAACAATCAATATGATATGTTACAATTCTCGATAATTTTATTCAGTGTTTAAATACTGATAGCATAAATAAGATGGATGATGTTACTAATGGATTGTAATAGCATACTCCCTCCGTCCTTTTACATGGTTTACCATTTGATTTTCTGTGAATTTAAGAAATATGAAATAAAATTGTAACAGTCCAAAAATTCGTATTCCGAATTTAGGCGTTTTAGAATGAACCGAGCATTAAGCGGAGTTCGTAAAACGTCAGTCTTTGCCCCAAAATCGTTTTTCTTAAAGTTGAGCCAATTATTCTTTTGTGAGCCCATCTTCTAGCCATTTTCATGCCCATGTCAAAACCCTAGTCTCCCAAAAACCCTAGCTACATTCTCCTCATCTCCAACTTATTCCTCCTCCATTCACCATCATTTTCGGCCGCCGGAAGCCACCATCCGCAGCCTCCGCCGTCCAAGTCTGTCTCCTAGCGTCATTGTCACCGCTTGTCCAACTTCGGCTCCTCGTTAATAGTTGTGTTGTCAAGGCAAGTTACCCTAGGACTTGCATGTACAAATTTATATATGTTTAATAGTAACCTTTCGTGATTGATTGTTATCTAAGTTATGATATGAAATTGATGCAAGTTCTTTTAGGAATTTCACATGTTTATGCTTATGTTTAATACTTCATAATGTATACTTTGATTGCCATCTATATTATGCGACTGATGCAAGTTATGTTAGTATCACTATTATTCATTCTTTCGGCATGCATTTCTTATAGATGTCTATGTGATTAGTACCATATGTGGTGACAACTTGTTCAGTGGATCTCTGTATTGAGTTTGTTCACCTGCAGTTTACTATTTATAAGTTTTTGTACATGTAAGCGTGTTAGTAATTATGCACATGAAAATATGGCCTCCATGGCATGGTATACGAACTGTAGTCACTAGGTAGGTTAGTTACTTATTGATTTGGATTATCATATTTCATGAACAGACTACTTGTGTAAGTTGCATGCTTTTACTTGAGTTGGATGTTAACTATGTAATAGTTGGTACTGTTAGTAAAGAGTTTCTTGATCATTGTTAGTTCTAATTGTGTTGATAATGTGATCAGTGGTATATTATGCTTATACACACACTTTTTAATTAGAATCATGCATTTATGAGTTTAGAGTTTATAAACATGCATTCACTTTAACAAGATGTTTAAGGTTTAAAGTTAAGAAAGGTATTTCAAGTTAAAGAAAAAGTTAAGGGGTTCGTAGGGGAGTATCCTGGTATTTGTGGCGCAGTTATGAATTCATGTTCAGCGAATAGGGACCAAGGTCCTGAGACCGTCAGATTTTATTTATTCAACGGATAGGGCCACGAAGGTGACCTGAGCCCGGCAGATATATAGCCACCATGGCTAGGATAGGAACCTACGATGCCAAGTGAGCTGGCGATCATGTAAAGTTTTAAGACATTCAAAAGAAAGTTTCAAGATAAATTTAAAGTTCAAGTTAATAAGTTCAAGTGTTAAGAGTCAAGTCAGGTCTTAAGTTTGCATTGCATTAAGTATGATTAAAAGATTTAAAAGACATGAAGATAATAACTTTATGTCATGGCACGTGCATGGAGTTTGCTCAGCCAGTGGTCACGGCTGACCCCTTTCTAAAATATCAATTTTAGGTATTTGAAGCCGAGCTATTGGAGTGGAGCGTTGCCGGAGCAGTGATCACTACCAAAAGTGTTTTCACCATTTTCAAGTTCATGTATTTATAGACTTTGTATTCAAGCTTTTACGATTTAAAGTTCCGCTGCATTTTTTTGTTAGTTCGCGAATTATTTTCATGAATTTCCATGTCAAGTCTTTTGACGCGCAAGGCGTTTAGTAACGTTTTAAATTTTTATAATTCAAGTTCGTCGAATTTACAAGGTCACGAACTAGCGCGAGTTATATTTTTCATAATTCGTCTATTGAAAATCAGGGCGCTATAAAAATAGTAAGTAGATGGTAGAAAGTAAGAAAATGAATAGAAAAGTAAAAGAGAGAATAGATAAAGTAGGAAAGAGAGTGATAAAAAATTAATTATTGGAAAAGTGTGTTTCCAAAAATAGAAACGTTAAACTTTAAAAAAAAATTCTAAAAAGACAAAAATTAAACCTTTAAAAAGAACGGAGGGAGTAATTATTAACAGTTACATGTTTAGAAAAATAAACATGTACAATCCTAATATAAAAATAAAATGCAAAATTCTAAATCACAATTAATTGGGTTCCCAACATCACTAATTTACATGTTGCCGTAAAATTTCTTTTAGGTGGGTGGAGGTGCGGTGCACTCCCAAAAAATAAGTTTTTATTTCTCTAACATCATTTTTTAACATGATTTTATTTGGGGACGGTACGTTGGAGGAGGTTTGGTAGGTACCCCCACCACTAAAAAGTATTATTATTTCACAGATGTTGAAGGGATATAGTTTTTTTGAGGGACGGGGTAGTCGGCCGATTCCCAAGGAAATATCATTAATTCTTTAATCACATGTTTCAATAAAATTTTGTTTGCACCGGGACCCACCCTCATAAACTTATTATTTCACTAAAATAACCAAAAACTTTGTTTCGCACTGGATTTTTATCGAGTTAGGTCGGGTTTGGATCATGTTTCACTGTATGGTATGGGTGCGGTATATACCCGACCCGACACCATTATTTTGAATGGATACTTTGCGGGTTCGCAACAACTAGATAGAATCAGCCCCATTCAAAAGACTTCATTTGAAAAAGGTATTCTTAGTCAAATTTTTTAATACGATTAATTGCTCATATGTGCCTTATTTTATTATCGACGCACAATATTTTCATCACCAAGATGTTGTTGCACCCAATGATATCGAGCGTTAGCATGATATCTATGCATTTTCCGGAATTCCTATCTGCGCTCTAATAAATCAGATATTCACCGCCATTAGCTTGGATGATTATAACATATATAACATTGACCTAAATAGGCACATTACTACCCCACTTGTATATCCGTCCCTTAGAAACTGTCCAGTTTACCAATTTCAACACAAAACGAACATCTACGGAGTACCATGCGAATACTGAGAATCAGTAGGGAAGATCCATCATATGTATGTAGCACTTGTCCATGACTAAAGGACTCAACACAATTCCAGAAATCACTAGATTCCATTCTCTCAACATCGTCCAGTCTCCATATATTAACTGTCACCAAATGTAAAGCTTTCATATGAAACAAATCGAAATGAATGAAACATTCAGCAGCAACATCTCTCCAGCTCAATCTTTTCCTCTGCACAGGTCCCGCATGAATAAACAACTTCAACTGTAAGGTCATCATAACCCAAGTCTTCTTGTCCATCTAATATTTTCTTTGCTGATATAACAACAAAATATTTGCATCTCTTCAACTGGATTGATTTAAGAGATGCTGATTCCTCGAAATCCTGAGGTATTTCCTCCAAATTCTCCATGTTTCCAAGACTTAAACGCTCGAGGCGAGGGAAATGAGAACTGTCCTCTACTCTTCAGGCCTTTAGCACAGTGCAATCTTCGATTGACATAACTTTCAGGCTCCGAAACTCCCCTTCGTTTGTGTTCCACTTTTCACCTATGAAAGCGTCCTGTTTTATTTTGAGCCCTTGAAGATTTGTCAAAGAACCAACAACCGTCATTCTTCTCCACACGATAAAACAACTAGATAATGTCAGTGTTTTGCGAGAATTCGGAAACAAACTCACAGTATCCAGCTCATTCCCAGCTAACCTGATTCTTCCATGAAGGTTTAGCGTTTCGAGTTTTTGACAGTAAACCAGGCCGAAGGGCATGGTGACAGTTTCTTGCGCAGAACCCCCTGATTACTCAAAATTTTTATTTTCTTAAGAGTCTGCAGATTGCCAAGTTTAGAATAGTAGTGGGAGGATCTGGCAAAATGATTTCTCTAGAGAAGACCAGATGCTTGATTTGTTCCAATTCCCAAATTTCAATTGGTAGTAAAGCCATAGCAACAATCTAATTTGAAAGTGCGATTTATTGCACTTTGTTTAGTAATTCGACCTTTCTTCATAACATAATCGGTTCAACGTTTGTAGTTGTTTTTCTATGAATATTTTGTAGAAAATATCAAGTTGACCAACAGCGTTCTTAATGGATCACGATTGGTTAACTTGGGCCTTAAGGAAATGATCTGGAAAGCTTCCAGCAAACAGACGTGAAGAGCTGGAACGTGAAGAATGAATCTGGGCACATGAAAGAAGATTCAGGAAAGAGTTTGATTTGCTTTGGACACAAGGAATGCAATCTAAATAAAGAAGGAAAGAGTTTGTTAATCCTTATACAAGAACGATTAAAGAAAGCTGCTTTCCTGCTACACGTTTTCCTTCCACTGTTCGACTTGGCCGCAACTATACACACAAGGAGCAGGAAACAAAATGTGCGGTTCTTCTTCTGGTTCGACTAAACATCATATATACAAGAAGGAGCCCTTTGCAAGACGACGCCGATTGAAGAACAACTCGTGATCAATTTAAGTTTGTGGCGTCTTGCTTTACTAGACTTTTATTTCGTTTATACTTGTGAGTGATTTCTAAAGATTGAGATTTACTCTAGTATCTACGAACTAGAATAGGTTTTTCTTGTCTGTTATAGGTCTAGTTTTTCGTAAGTTTAAACAATCGTTTGTGATTGATTTAAACTTCTTTTTATAATTCTACTTTTCATATTTGGTAGAAATTTAGCCTACGGCACCGTCGGTATCTTTTTATACTGTCTTGATTATTATCTGTGTTCAGTATTTTAGTCCGCTGCACTTTACTCACTTCTGTCGATTACTATTCACTGTTGTCGTAACGGTGTTGACTCAACATCATAGTCAACATCGTCTGTAACTGTCCAGATAGTACCAATCCCGGTCCAACAGTTGTAACAAGTGGTATCAGAGCCAACCACCTAATTAATTGGTGTCTGGATTTGGTACTACAATGGACGGTGTTAACTCAAGTGTCAATAGGCCACCTGTGCTAGATGGGTCGAACTACAACTACTGGAAAATACGGATCAAAACGTACATCAAATCCATTGAAGGGCGTGCATGGAAATCTGTTCTTGAAGGCTATGTGTGGCCTACCATAGGACCAGACGCTGATGGAGATGTCATTCCTAAACCAGAAGCTCAATGGTCAGGTGATGATTTTCCTGCTAGCTCTTACAATGAAAAAGCTTTGATTGCTATTGATCCACATATGTTTAAGCTAATTCAGAATTGCACTACTGCTAAACTAGCTTGGGATTTGTTGCAAAATCATTGTGAAGGTGATAACAGTATTAAGCAAACTAAACTTCAACTACTTTGGTGAAAATTTAAAAACTTGAGAATGGCAGAAGAAGAAACCATTGATTCTTATTTTGATAAATTGCTCACTATTTCAAATGATATTCAACTACTAGGTGATGTTATGTCTATTAAGCAACTGATTTTCAAAGCTATTCGTACTCTTTCTTCAAAATTTGACATAAAACGAACTGTTTTGGAAGATACTCAAAACCTGGCTACTATGGATTTTCATACCCTGATGAACAATTTGAAAAATTTTGAGCTCCAACAGAATGAGCGCAAAGGTACGAAAAGCCATAGTATGTCTCTGCACTCAAAATCAAAAATCTCTGAGTCTGAAAGCAGTAGTGATGATTCTGATGAGATGACTGAAGAGGCCTTTGGTAAAGCTTATACTAAGTTGCTTAGAAAGTTCAACAAAACCATCTTTAGGAAGAAATCTAACAATGCCTCCCCAAGTAATCCTAAGGTTACTGGCAAGTTCAATAAGGCCATAGAGCTTCCTGGTTTTAATTCTAAACAACTAGACAAAGTTAGATGTTTTGAATGTCAAGGATGGGGTCACTTTCAGAATGAATGTGCTCGTAAGAAGGGAAAAACGTTGCTTGCTTGTCTTAGTGATGATTCAGGTGATGAACATGAAGATGATGATTCAGAAGTTCATGCTAAGGCTCTATCCTCTGTTCTGGACGATGTTGGAGATCAATGTTGGGTCAATAATGAAAACTCAACATTGCCACAAGTCATCTTTTTCGATTATGATGACTCTCAGAACTGTGAAGAGATATTCTGTGATAAATATTTGGATTCTGAGAAATCAGTGTCTACTAATGTTTATTGTTTGCATGGCTCAATTGATTTATCTATAGATTATCCCTTCGAAGAAGAATTCACTGCTGAACAAATGGTGGAAGACCTGAAATTGAAAGATGCAGAACTTGAAAAGGATGAGACAGGTACGGAACCAAATGCAGGTACTGAACCATATCCCCCAGTTGCAGTCAGAGAAAAAGTGATCGATGTTGATCACAGTGTTGACTCAACATTGCTCCCAACAACATGGGCAGAAAGTTCATCAGATGACTCTATCTCTGAAAAAGAAGATGAACCTGATCTGGAACCTGAACCTGAACCTCAGACTAATCCTTTGGATAAAGCCAGAAGATATCCTCCTCTTAGGATTCGTAAAGATCATCCAAGCTCTCAAGTCATCAGAAGCACCAGTGGAAGAATGACCTTAAGAGGAAACACTCGAAAAAACTACAGGGACATGGTAAGATATGCAACAATCTGTCAATCTGTAAGTTCCTCTTGTTTTGTCTCTCTCACTGAACCTAAGAATGTAAAAGAAGCTTTAAAAGATGACAACTGGATTGATGCTATGCAAAAAGTCAAACCTCTTTCTGAACTTATCGATGCTCCTGTTTTTGTCAAAGAAAAGGGTAAGATAGAAAAACATGTGGTTGAGTCAGCATCGAATATGTCAGTTTCAAAAGCAGAAAAATCTAAAGTGTTTGGTCCAAAATATGTTCCTTTGGGTGCTCCTGTTAAGCAGAATAAAAAATCTAATGTTGAGCACTCTGTTGAGTCGACATCAACATTGCTGCTTCAGAAAAGTCTTTCTAAAGCGCTTCAGCCACATCCTTATCGTAATGGTAAACCTCATCAGAATCGAGAAAAACTCTAGAGAAAAGTATAAGAGAGTTTGGGCTCCTAGGGAAAAGATTGTCTGTAATGTTGCTTTTTCTGTTGCTACCTCTCCTAACAATGCAGGTAAATGGTACTTTGATAGCAGATGTTCAAGACATATGACAGGTACTAGGTCTCCTGACAACTGTTACGTGGTGGCTGATCCCCACAATTGCAATCGTGCAAAAGAAGATTATATTGTGCTTGACTTGACTAATCTTTCCATAGTACATTAGTTTGTGCAAACTATGATAGGTACCTTTGAGATGAATATGATCGGTAAACTCATCTTCTTTCTTGGACTGGAGAATTCAAAACCATGCAGTACTCCTATGGCTACCTTTATGAAGCTGAGCAGAATCGATGTTGGACATGATGTTGACCCAACATTGTACAGATCAATGATCGGCAACCTTCTGTATCTTTCTGCCACCAGACCTGACATCATGTTCTCTGTTTGCGCATGTGCCAGGTATTAGTCCAACCCTAGAGTCCCTCATTTAACTGCCGTTAAGAGAATCCTCAGATATATATCAGGAACTGTTAATCTTGGATTATGGGTTGCATGTGATACAAACACTAATCTGGTGGGATTTAATGATTCTGATTGGGCTGATGATCTAGATGATAGAAAATCCACTAGTGGAGGTTGCTTTTATCTTGGTCCAAATTTGGTGTCTTGGTAAGAAACAGAACTGTGTGTCACTTTCAACTGCTGAATCTGAATATGTAGCAGCTGGGAGTTGTGTGTCTCAACTAGTTTGGTTGAAAAATATGTTGCATGACTATGGTCTTCAAAGTGCTACCCTTTTGATGTTCTGTGACAACCTTAGTGCCATACACATTTCTAAGAACCCAGTTCAGCACTCACGCACAAAGCACATAGACATTAGACATCATTTCTTAGGGACTTGGTCAATAAGCAATTAATTGACATAGAACACATAGATACAACAAATCAACTTGCAGATATCTTCACCAAGCCTTTAGATAGTGAGAGATTCTTCAGTCTTCGAAGATCTCTCGGTCTGTGCTCTCTGTGATTTACGTTGTTGAGACCAATGTTGACTCAACATCACGGTCAACATTGGAAAATTAAAATAAGTGATGCTGTTTTCTTTTCTGCTTTTTAGTTCTGTTTTGTGTTTCTGTGCTCCTGTGCTTCTGTACTGGTCTCTGGTTGTTCTTGTTTTGTAACTCACAAAGTCACAGTGGTGATGCTTAGGGTTTGAAAGGCTGTTTGAAACCAAGGTTGAAAGGTATCGGGTCTCTTGTGTGTTTGCTTTATGTAAAACCCACTCTTGCTGATTTTGGCACTGTTTATTCGTACCTTGACTTGCACTTGATGTAGCCTTCTGTCCTTTATATGTTATAAATCTACTGAATTATGTTAAAAAGGGCTCTAAGTGTTTCCATCAAGGATCGTGTTGGGCAGGTTCAAATACTATCCAGATATCGACGTGGCCAATGTGTCATATGTCGTGTGGGTTGATGGCCTGTACTGGAAACCGACATGCACAAAAGTGCTGATTCTCGTAATGCTTCTGGTTCACTTTTTGAGTACCAAATTACCCAATGTGGTCAAATGAGTGATCTTTATGCCATGAGACGTGTATTTACCTAACTCTGCATAGGCTTCGGCTTTGGAGCGGATTCATACGTGTTCCAATTATTTGACATGGTTCACTGTCTCATGGTCACCCCCACTCAAAATTATGCTAATTGTTTACTTTACTTCTTGAGGCAATGTTGGGTGTGTTTCTTTGGTATCCCTCTCTTTTTTCTGTTTTGCCTTCAGCATTAGTGGTGTTAATCATCTGCACATTTTGAGACTTGGTTTCCTGGCTGACTTACAATAAAAGTGGTCTGATTTTTCGATGTTGTCACCATTGTTGAGTCAACATTCTGGTCAACAGAGACTTTACATGAAGTACTATTTGCTCTTTTGTTGTGCTCCATTTTTTGTGCTCTAATTCTGTGTGTTTTTGGGTTTGAGGGGGGGTAGGTCTAGGTGTTTCCTTGGGGTTTTGGGTTTCTGCATTCCTGTACTTGCATTTCATGTCATTTTCTTTAAGATCAAGGTTTTTGGTCAACCTCCCTAGGGTTTATCTGTTTATCTGATTACGTTGACTTGATGGATAAATGTTTTACTTGCAACTTTAATCTTTAATTAACAGTTGTGCACAGTTTTTCGTTGCTTTGATATACATATCTGCAGGAATCTACCTTGAAGCAAACCCAACAACACCCATCATGACTTATCTTGTAAGTAGTGTACATGACCATCCATTCTTATCCTAACACTGCTCTCCAGCTGATCCAACCTCTATTCCTGATTACTGCCCTCCAGCTGATCCGTCCTATAGTCCTTCTTCTGCTACTACATTTGTCAGTGCTTTGCCAGTGTTGACTACAATGTTGAGTCAACATCGTTTCTCTGCAATTATACTTTGTCTGCAGGTCCTCAACAGATTTCCAAGTTGTTGAAGTTCTTCAAAGAACTTTGTTTTCTTTCTTTCCTCACAAAAAGGGGGAGAATGTTTGTTCAATTAGTATTTTGTATTAAGGGGGAGCTTAGCACTTAAGGGGGAGTTTGATTTTCCTTTTGACTTGTTTAAATCCTACTTGTTCGATTTGACTAACAAACTGTGTTTAGGTTTTGTGAAGAAAGGCGAGAATTAAGGGGGAGATTGAAAGTGCGATTTATTGCACTTTGTTTAGTAATTCGACCTTTCTTCATAACATAACCGGTTCAACGTTTATAGTTGTTTTTCTATGAATATTTTGTAGGAAATATCAAGTTGGGCCTCAACATTGCTTAATGGATCACGATTGGTTAACTTGGGCCTTAAGGAAAAGATCTGGAAAGCTTCCAGCAAACAGACGTGAAGAGCTGGAACGTGAAGAATGAATCTGGGCACAGGAAAGAAGATTCAGGAAAGAGTTTGATTTGCTTTGGAAACAAGGAATGCAATCTAAATAAAGAAGGAAAGAGTTTGTTAATACATGGGCACATTGAGAGAAAGAAGGAAATAAAGATTCTCAAGATATATTATATGCAGAAGATTTCCTTATCCAAGAACGATTAAAGAAAGCCGCTTTCCTGCTACACGTTTTCCTTCCACTGTTCGACTTGGCTGCAACTATACATACAAGGAGCAGGAAACAAAACGTGAGGTTCTTCTCTTGGTTCGACTAAACATCATATATACAAGAAGGAGCCCTTTGCAAGATGACGCCGATTGAAGAACAACTCGTGATCAATTTAAGTTTGTGGCGTCTTGCTTTACTAGACTTTTATTTCGTTTATACTTGTGAGTGATTTCTAAAGATTGAGATTTACTCTAGTATCTTCGAATTAGAATAGGTTTTTCTTGTCTGTTCTAGGTCTAGTTTTTTGTAAGTTTAAACAATCGTTTGTGATTGATTTAAACTTCTTTTTGTAATTCTACTTTTCATATTTGGTAGAAATTTAGCCTACGGCACCGTCGGTATCTTTTTATACCGGCTTGATTATTATCTGTGTTCAGTATTTTAGTCCGCTGCACTTTACTCAGTTCTGTCGATTACTGTTCACTGCTGTCGTAACGGTGTTGACTCAACATCATAGTCAACATCGTCTGTAACTGTCTAGATAGTACCAATCCCGGTCCAACAGTTGTAACATAATTAACAACAATTTGCTAGAATCTTTCATGATCTCTTCCTTAATAGCAGTAGCACTTCATACTGTTTTTCTCAACAGCAAATGCAATTAAGAGAAACCGTACGCAAAGCAGTTTAACAACAGATGAGCTTCCAAGCTAAATGAAGATCAACATTTCAAGAGATCCTATCCTAACTTAACATTGAACAATTACTAAGTGGAAACAGAGAAGATGAATCATTCGTATCTTAACTTAACATTTAATGTATTTTTGTCCACTGATCACATTTATCTCTTTTGCGGATTGTCTTGTAAAAACTTGTGATCAAATCAACATGTAGTTAGCTTATGTTTGCAATGAAATGAAAATGATTAAATGGTGAAGATCCTTTTTTTTTTTTTTAATAAGAAACACACAAGAAGAAGATTGTTTGTATTGATTTTCAGAGTTGAGAGTGAATTACATGATGAAACCTAGCCAATACTACTGAGTATTTATACTGCTCAAAATGAATAACAATTTCACCTAAAATGGATAAAAAACGGACCACAAAAGATGCCGAAAAATTAAATGATCAAGACAAAATTAGTTGCAATTGATCAGGTGCTCAAGCCTTGTGTTCATCCTTGTCTAAATCCGTCCGTTGATCTTGAAATGGATGGATGAGATCGATCTGTACTGCTCGTACTATGTTGCAAAGTATTTTGTTCTCTTCTGCTGATTTGGGGAAGACGAACTCGCTCTGTAACTAGGCGAATTGAGTTCGCATCCGTGGAACAAAACGTTTGACACGTTTTGTTCTGATTGGTCGGCTCCAACTGTTTCACTCTTGCGCTTTATCCTCTAGTCCTTCTTTTCTTCTTCTTTGTACAATAGAGTCTTAAACTCTTTCGCGCCTCTAAATTCGGTCCCTATAAATTTAAATTCTTTGCAATTAACTCCTGTTAAATTACAACTTTTGGTCCCTTGACTTATTCTTTTGTTCATAAATTTCCAATATTCTCCCTCAAGAGGAACATATGGATTTCTAATGTTCATCTTGATCATTGCATTAATGAGATTTATTGAAGGCACAACTTTAGTGAATATATCTGCGAGCTGATCCTTACCATTGATGTAAACAACATCAATCTTCTTCTCAATGATCTTTTCTCTTACAAAATGGCAATCCACCTCTATGTGTTTAGTTCTTTCATGGAACACTGGATTTTTGGTGAAGTGATAGCTGATTGGTTATCACACATCAACCTCACTGGATTTGTGGTTTTTATTCTCAAATCTTGCAACAATGCCATCATCCAGATTATCTCACAACAGCAAAAGACATGGCTCTATATTCAGCTTCAGTTGAGGATCTACTCATAGTGATCTGTTTCTTTGATTTCTAGCTTACAAGTGAATTTCCTATCATTACACAATATCCAGAACTTGATCTTCTTGTCATGGGACATCCTGCATAATCAGAGTCACAATATGCAGTCATGCACAGATCTTTATCTTTTGACAGAAAAATTCTAGTCCAATGTCACTTTTGATGTATTTGCTTATTCTCAAAACTCCTTTCAAGTGATCTTTACATGGATTCTGCATAAATTGACTGAAGATTCCAATTGCATAAGTTATATCAGGTCTTGTAATGGTTAAGTAGATCAATTTTCCAATTAAAGTTCTGCAATATGTTGGATCTTCTAGTAAAGTTGAGCTATTTTGTGTATATTTCACATTTTGCACAATGGGAGTAACTACTAGTTTGCAACCTAGTAGTCCTGCTGTTTGCACTATCTCTGATGCATATTTCTTTTGAGAAATGTGCATTCCTTCATTATTTTGTGCAATCTCAAGTCCAAGAAAGTATCTTAATTGACCTAAATCTCGTATTTTAAAGAGACTCTGAAGCTTATTCTTAACAAGATCTATTTCTTGTTGATGTTTGCTTCCTATAATTATGTCATCCACATAAATCAATAGAGCAATAAAATCATGTTCAGCACCTTTAGTGAACAATGAATATTCACTTTTGGATTGAACAAAGCCTAATTCTTTCAGATAGCTAGTCAATTTTGAGTTCCATTGTCTTGAAGCTTGTTTTAATCCATATATGGATTTATTCAGTTTACAAACTAATCTGTTTGAGTCTTCCACCTGAATTAAAAGACCTGGTGGTATTTTCATGTAAATGTCCTCATCTAGATCAACATTCAAAAATGCATTATGGACATCAAGCTGACACAGATGCCAATTTTCTTTAGATGCTAGTGCTAAGAAGATTTTTACTGATGTGAGCTTAGCTACTGCACTAAATGTCTCAGTATATCAAAGCCATATTGTTCTGTATAACCCTTAGCCACTAATCTTGCTTTGTGCTTATCTATTCTTCCATCTGAGTTGAGTTTTGTCTTAAAAACAAATCTGCATCCTATTGGTTTAATGTTTGGTGTCCTTTTAATAATGGTCCAGGTGTTATTGTCAATCAGAGATTTTAATTCATCCTGTATAGCATCTCTCCAATGTTTTTCTATAATTGCCTCTTCATAGATTTCTGGCTCATGAGTTAGTGCCAAATTTATTGAATATTCTCTGTAGTTTTTTAGAGAATTTATCATATGACAGAAAAGCTGAAATTGGATATTTAGCTTTTATTTCATTTTTCTGTATTGCATAGGATTTTGCCTCATGATGATAGATATCAAGTTTTGAAGGTAATTTTCTTGTTCTTGTTGTTCTTCTAAAGTTTCTCTCTTCTGGAGATCTCTGTATAGGTGACCTAATTGGTTCTTCTCCCATATCTTCTTCTGCATTGTTCTTTGCATGATCAAATGGTATCTCATTTATCTGATCATTAATGTGCACTTCTTGATTGTTTTCATGTTCTGTATTTTTGTTATTCAACCATTCATAATCTATATAATCAGGTGCATGTATGAGTATATCATTCTCATCTTTAGCTTTCTGTTTGTATGGGAAAACAGTTTCTACAAAGATCACATTTCTTGATATGAAACTTGTATGTTTTTCAAGATCATATATTTTATAACCCTTCTTATTGGATTGATATCCAATGAAGATACATTTCTATGATCTTGAATCTAGTTTAGTTTTTCCCACAGTCTCAGTGCAAGTGAAACACAAGAATCCAAAGGTTCTTATACCAGAATATTCTGGTTTCTTATCATAAAACAGCTCAAATGGAGTTTTATTATTTAAAATTGGACTGGGAGTTCTATTTATCAGGCAAGCTGTTGTTTGTACTGCTTCTCCCCAAAATCTCTTAGGTAATTTTGATTGAAAAAGTAAAGCTCTTGTAATGTTTAAAAGATGCTGGTGCTTTCTCTCTACTACTCCATTCTGTTGTGGAGTATATGAGTATGTTTTCTGATGCAATATTCCATGCTTATTCATGAAATCAAGCATATGAAACTCTAAACCATTGTCTGATCTAATCATTTTAACTTTCTTCTGCATTTGATTTTGTATTAACTGTATAAAGTTACTTAAATTTTCTTTAGTGTTTGATTTGTGTCTGAGCAAGAAAACCCATGTAAATCTGCTAAAATCATCTACAACTGTTAAGAAATAGTGATGAACATTAATTGTTGCTACTGAATATGGTCCCCATAGATCACAATGCAACAATTCTAGAATAGAACTGAAATCTTTATTACTAAGTGAAAAAGAGAGTTTCTTCTGCTTTGCTTGTATACAAACATAACAATAAGAGAACTTCTTACATTGCATATCAGGATTAGATGCCTGAATAATAGAAAATATACTTGAACTAAGATGTCCTAGTCTAAAATGCCATAAATGATCCTTCACAGCAGCAGCTTGATCTTGGTCATTCTGACTGGAGATGGCTAGCGCCTTAGGTGATTGAAAAACATCCTTCAATAACTAAAGTCCCTTCTTGGCCTCAATCAGTCCAATCTTTGTCACTAATTGACTCAATGAACAATTCGTCTGCAATATATGACAGGTGTTTTAAATGAATAAGAAACCAATAGATTTGTCTGTACACACCTTATTTACAGACATTAAATTCAACTCAAAAGTAGGAACACAAAGAACATTCTTTAAAATGCAGTTTTAAGCTATTTTAATGTCCCCTGAATGAGATATAGGAATCCTAGACAGATTAGGTAGTTGAACAAAAGCTGTTATCTTTTTAACATTGTGTGTAAAGAGCTTTTCATCACAAATGATGTGATC
The DNA here is from genome assembly GCA_026545765.1 of Plantago major. Classification (NCBI taxonomy): domain Eukaryota; kingdom Viridiplantae; phylum Streptophyta; class Magnoliopsida; order Lamiales; family Plantaginaceae; genus Plantago; species Plantago major. The sequence goes on from CM048839.1 coordinate 93,427,338, forward strand.
TGAAGCTCCTGAATCTACAATTAGGACAGTTGGGACATATAAGCCCTTTCTTGTCTTTTCTTTTGTAACCAACACTCATAGAAACATTCTTAGTTAAAGGGAAGAGATCCCTTGACATCTTTTGAGTTTCTTACTGCAACACAAGTGAGTAGGCCTTGTCTAGTGAAGGCTTAGGATCCATTAGGATTATTTGACCTCTCACCATTTCAAAACCATCATTCAGTCCCATTAAAAACTTGAAGATTTTATCAATGTCTTGCATCTTTTCAAAGAGATCAGAGATGGTACAAGTGCATTGTTTACATACACAGCTAGGCACAGGCCTATAGTCTCCTAACTCTTCCCATAAACCAGATAGTTTAGAGAAGTAGTCAGTGACAGGACTGTTACCTTGAGTAACTTTGCAGATCTCATGTTGTAGTTGAAATATGTGCAAGTCATTGGGTTGAGCATATCTAACTTTTAGCTTATGCCGACCCTCAGCTGCAGTTTTGACATAGAGTAATGCACTCTTTATGTCTGGTGATACATAATGCATCATCCAAGACATCACAATGGTGTTGCACCTAGACCAAGCTTTGATCTTATCTTCACTGTCATTAGCTGGCTTCGTTACAGTTCCATCTATGAAACCAATTTTCTTGCGAATGCTTAGAGACATAGTGAAAGCTCTAGACCAAGTATGATAGTTACTTTTGGTCAAAAGAGGTGTTATAGCACCTGAAATAGCTGTCTCAGAATGATGAAGGTAAAGAGGGCTAAAGAGATTCTCACGTATAGAAGGAACATGACCAGTGACAGGAGGAGTGTTATCAGTTGGTGGAGCTGGATCAGTAGAGTCAGAGGAAGCCATTGAGAGTGTTAGGATAAAGCTGGTTTTTAAAGATTCAGAAGAGAGAAGCGAAGAACAATACTGAAATCAATTAAACTTGCTCTGTGATGAGACGATAATTTAGTGTCTCATTTAGTCCTTTTTAGCGGTCTTTCTTAGTATTTGTTTATAGTTTTTTAGTGTTTTTTGTGCGTTTTTACGTTTGGTTTTTTGTTCGTGTTTTGTAGGCTTTTTGTTCTTTAGGTACGATTTGGAAGAAAGACGACTTTATGAGATGTTATTCGAGTAAAGGAATCAAAAATCGAAGTGTACTTGAAGATAAGCGTTGTCGAATGAGAGAATCGAAGAACAGCAAGCTCGCCGCGGCGAAGAAATATTCTCGCCGCGGCGAGAAGACACAAGACAGCCAAGTATGACTTTCTGGAATTCTCGTCGTGGCGAGTATATATTCTTGCTGCGGCGAGACAAGTTTTTCAGCGTTTTTTGTTCTCCTTATTAGGTTAGACTTAGGCAATTTTTGCCAGAACTTCTTTTACTCGAATTTTACGTAGAAAAAAGATCCTAGACCTAGTTTTGAACATTGATTGATCTTGGAGCTTGGTTCTTGACTTGTAACGAATCATCGACATCGAATTCTTAGTAAGTTTGATAATTCTCTATTGTTTCCATACAATTTTGCTTGATTCATCTGTCAAATTGTATGCTCTTGCTTGCGATTATCATTATGTTTATGCTTTGCATATCTAAGACTATGAATTCTTTCGTCTTTAATTCAAGTATGAGTAACTAAACCTCTCCAGGACTCGGTAGTTATGTGATGGTTATGCAGATTCGAATCTAGGGTTTATATTCGTTCATATATGTTCATCTAGTTTGATATTCTCGTAGAAAACCTTCAATCCAATACGCTAGTTTAAAATATTCTAATTTGTTTTGGTTAAGAATCGTCGGTCTGACAAACCTGACGATTTCTCTAGTTTGAAATCTTCAAAAACAACTTGGTTGAATTGGATTGACTGCTTTCTGTACACCGACCGTGTGACAATATGAACGATTACCTTTGTATCGAATTAGCATAACCGGATCATTACTACTGTGTTTAGTTTCTCTCATTGATCAAATCAGTTTATCTGCTTTTAGTATTAATCTATATATTTTAGAAGTACAAACATCCAAAACTTATCTGTTACTCACAAACAAATGTTTTGCTCTATTTCGTTGTGGTATCTTAATTGATTCCGTAGAGAACGATACCGAGTTAAGCATAGTCTACAACTACGGCTTATCCTCTTAAGTTTTATAGAGTATAATTTGAGCTTATCACTCTGGTGCCATGTTAAAAAACAAGAAACACACAAGGAGATTGTTTGTATTGATTTTTAGAGTTGAGAGTGAATTACATGATGAAACCTAGCCAATACTACTGAGTATTTATACTACTCAACATGAAGTAACAATTTGACCTAAAATGGATAAAAAACGGATCACAAAAGATGCCGAAAAATTAAATGATCAAGACAAAATTTGTTGCAATTGATCAGGTGCTCAAGCCTTGTATTCGTCCTTGTCTAAATCCGTCCGTTGATCTTGAAATGGATGGATGAGGTCGTTCTGTACTGCTCGTAATATGTTGCAGAGCATTTTGTTCTCTTCTGTTGATTTGGGGAAGACGAACTCGCTCTGTAGCTAGGCGAATTGAGTTCGCATCCGTGGAACAAAACGTTTGACACGTTTTGTTCTGATTGGTCGGCTCCAACTATTTCACTCTTGCGCTTTATCCTCTGGTCATTCTTTTCTTCTTCTTTGTACAATTGAGTCTTAAACTCTTTTGCGCCTCTATATAAATTTAAATTCTTTGCAATTAACTCCTGTTAAATTTCAACTTTTGGTCCCTTGACTTATTCTTTTGTTCATAAATTTCCAATATTTTTTATGTTGTTGGTAGAGTGTTTCCGATAAATATGCAGTATTCATAGTCACAAATATGTAGTAAACACTGGAATGTTAAATGCAATAGAACAGTAGCATTTTCTGATTGTTAGGGAACATAGAGCATTGTTATTGTTAACATGGAGCAACAATTACATTGAAAACCTACGGGGTATGCCTCAATATTGATGTATAATCACTTTACGTGTTTTATTGGAATTTAATTGCTTCGGAAATAAAAAAAAACTAAGTACCCAAACGAGAAATCCATGTTTTCTTTTATCATTATTAGACTTCTTTGAACATCATTTTCTGCCGGCAATTGTCCTTTCCCCTACACATTTGCAGAAATTCGTCATAAACTGTGTCGCGTTTTAGTAAAGTTGCAATTTGGTCTGATACTCTAGGATGGAGAAGGCAGCGTTATCAAGCACTAGAAGTCGCGTCAAGATATATTGTAGGAACCGTTGTTCTATTGTTCTAATATCGGGAGCCTTTATGGTGGCTTTTTACAAAAGTCTCAAACATAAATTCGGAATGAAACAGTTGTTTGTACAAAGAAATTATTTTCTTGGGGCAAATGGAGTCCGTAGTATACTATATTAAAGTTGATACTTCCTAACTATTTTGGTGTGAATGACAATTCGAAATTAGCAACGCATGTGAATTCAATCTCATTAGGTACGAAATTCATTTAGGGTACAAGATCTATCTTACAAATCAGCATATACCCACTTACATTGTGTTTACACCAAATAATTAAAATCTCTCTATGTTAATGTTAACATCTTGTAAGAGTAGGTACATAAGTTTCTATCATTAATTTGGGAAATTCCTTTTTTATGTTAATTTATTGCAAATTGCAAGAGTAGGAAATTCCACTTAGCTTGCTCGTGTTATATTAATGGAGACAACATGAACGGATATCCGGCCTTCATGATAATAAACCGAACCACTAGGAGACAAAACTTTGGTTGTTACGTACAGGTTACAACCAAGTTTAGCAACATGATTATTGATTATACTAGTGGGAATGCATCGCGCTAAGTACACTATGTAACATCACGGGAGTATTTATTATAAAAACAATTAACATAATTTTATGGAAAAATATCTTATAAACTCACAAAAATCGATAGGAAATATCATGATTACAGTAATACGTCTTTAGAGAGACGGTCTTTAGAGACCGACCTATATTATTAATAAATTTATCAATATTATTAATCAAAACGTCTATATGGTTAACAAAATGTGTTTATTCACAAACTAATGAGTGCACGAATTTAATATATAAAATGAGTATGTCTTCATGTGTGATTTGGAATGTTCAAATATAAGGAGGTTTTTTAACATGGAACTGTAAGAAATAGAACGATATGATGGTTTTGCCTTCGTCACAAAAACGGGCAGAGTGATGAGTTTTGCTATCTAACCTTTTCATATCAATGATGTTTGATTTAATGTTTCTGATCTTTAGTATATATGTTGGAGTATGATGGTATGTAATGTTTGAATTCTATGGGTTTGACTTAGTTTTATATCTAAGCTCATTCTTCGATTAAGGGGGATAAATCTTTCTTGTTTTGAGAGGGAGTTTGGTATATGTTTATCTGCACTAACTTGAAATGTTTAGGTTTTGTGAAGAAAGGCAAAAAGGGGGATAATCTAAATGTGAGTATTGTTTTATAGTGTTAATCTTGGTGTGTCAGACACACGCAAAATACACACTGATATGCAAAACAGTTCTCAGAGTTTTTATCTAGTGACCCGAGAACACTAGATTCGGCAGAATTCTGATGTGCGTGAAAAATCTGTTGTACATCAGATTTCTGATTTGGTTTTGCCTTTATTCACTTTATTTCCTTTCCTAATTGGTTCCATGATTTTAGTTAGTATTGTGCAGATATATTTAGGTTGAACGAGCTTGGAGAAGTCACGAGATCTTGGTTGATTTGTTTAAACTTATCCAAAAAGTTAATTAAGAGATAAATTAGGATCTGGATTGTTTACGGACTGCTGGGCTTTGAAGAAAAATGTAGTGATGAGAAGTTTGATGTATAAAGGAAGCAACATAGATGATCTGGGAGATCTTGGATAGACTCTAGAAGACTTGAAGGCACAAAAGTCGACTAGGACTTGGAATTCTAAAGCAAACGAACTATGAGCTCTCAACAAATCTAATGTGCTCTGCGACTGGACGTTTCTGAACAGTATATATACAGCAAGAGCTCATCTAGATGGATACGGATGCAAGAGCTATAAAACTAGGGTTTTCATATTATTTGCATACGGTTGTGTCAACGTTTTCTGAGTTGTTTCTATTTAGAATTCTCTGGTTGTTTCAGAGATTGATAGGTAGATTGGTAGATGTAGCTCTTTACGATTACTCAGTTATTTTGTATCTAGAGATATTCGCAAGAATAGATCTAGAGTAGTTTTGTATAACAACGCATAGTGGATACTTTTCGCCATGAGGCTCGGTGGATTATAGAAATATAATCTGCTAGAAACTTATTCCGTTGTTACTCTCTGTGTTTAGGATAAGTTTCTGTTTGATTTGTTGTTGTTGTCAATTTGTTTTTTATATTTTTCTGCTCTCAGTTCAGTGTGTCGAACACACGAGAATACTGCACTGCCAGAGTTCTGTGTTCTGGACACACCAAGTTACAGTTTAGATTAGTTTATACCAAATCCCGATCCGCTTGCACTTACAAGTACTAATAGTAATTAACCTGTATTTTACTTTTAGTTTAATGTATTTTGTCCACTGATCACATTTATCTCTTTTGTGGATTGTCTCTCGTAAGAACTTGTGTTCAAATCACCAAGTAATTAGCTTCTGCTTGCAATGAAATAAAGATGATTAAATGGTGAAAAACCATTGTTATGTTGTTGGTAGAGTTTCCAATAGATGTGCAGTAATCATAACCACAAATATGTAGTGAACACTGGAATGTTAAAAGCAATAGAACAGTAGCATTCTTTCGGGTTTTTTTTTTTTTTTTTAGTGAAATATCATGGAATAACAATTCGAAATTAGCAATGTGAATTCGGAATGAAGAAGGCAGCGTTATCAAGCACTAGAAGTCGCGTAAAGATATATTGTAGGAACCGTTGTTCTAATATCTGTACAAAGGTCTCAAACATAAATTCGGAATGATCTGTACAAAGAAATTATTTTCTTGGGGCAGATGGAGTCCGTAGTATACTATATTAAAGTTGATACTTCCCAACTATTTTGGTGTGAATAACAATTCGAAATTAGCAATCAATGTGAATTCAATATCTATCTATCTATATAATCTATATAATATAATACATTAAGCAAAAAAGGTTTGGAGCCATTCTAGGCTATCCACCTCATTTAATTACTTGGCAAATTTCTATTTTGTGATTGGTCAATTCATTTGCTTGGTTGTCAAATTCTTCTATTTTGATTGGTCCAAATTATTCCATCTTGATGATAGCATGATGAATTGGGTAAAAATCTTAATTAATAAATGCAATATAATTAAATCGGACCTAAAAGAATAATTTTGATGTTCAAATTTCAAACAAGTTTTGCTATCATTAACAAACATTGCGCGCGAAGCTATTAGATACTTATAGAGTTCCAATTAGCATTTTCCTACAAAAAAAAAAAAAAATTCTCAAAATATTATTATTAATTACTCATATGAAGAAACCTGAGGATGACTGATGTTTTCAAGTATAAATATAACTAGTTTATGACCCGTCGATACTCGACGGGTATGGTAAAAATAATTAAGTATATACGTGTAACGATCAGATCATTATTTGATCGAGCTCCGATCTTTTGGGCCAGCGCGGTTACTCATGGGAAGCTCTATGTGTGATATGTTGGCCCCACTGTAACAACACAAGTCATGGGAAGCTCGTGCATGAAGGGGGCATTGGGACCAGGCACCCACAAAAAAAAAAAAAAAAAAAGTAAAAGTCTACTGAAACATGTGAAAAGTTATGTTATTGAAATAATAATACTTCTTTTTTCAGTAGTCTCGGACTCCTCCCCCCGCGAAAAAAATCATCGAAAAGTGTGGAAAATGATTTATTAAAATAATAAATTTATTTTTCTGGGTGGGGCATGAGGTCCACCCGTGGGATGGGGTTGTTGGCCGTCCGACCTGGTTAGTTATATATGTTATGCGCTTTTGTATTGAACTTGGAGCCTACCCATACCCGATAATTAACATTTAACAGGTACGGGCGAACACTCATTTTGATGTTTATCGGGCTTCATCCCATCGGTTTAAACCAGTTTGTGTCGGATTGAATTTTTTTTTTTCATTTAAAGTCAATTCTAATTTATTAGCAACATCATCCATCTTGTTTATGTTGTCCATATTTAAGCACTCAACAATATCGTCGAGAATTATGATATATCATATTGATTGATCTCATCTACTATCTAAACCATCTTGGTTATGAACTAAAATTTTATGCGATCGCACTATTCGAAAGTCTAATCATGATTCTATAAAAGCATGATAATAGATGAAATCTTCAGTACGGTCCTATGGTTAGGCATTCCTGAGTTGTTAATCGTATTGAGTAACTTCTGCGAAATCACTGCGGAGAACGCAATGTTGTTGTAAATACATGTGAAATAATATCTCAGACACAGTCCTTTTCAAATTATAGTAGAATAACAACACCGGTTTATCTCAAAATTTCAACCTTCAATTTGATATGAAATTCAAGTCTTGTTCCTTTTTTTTTTCTTTGTATTTATATTAATTGTTGGGAATAATTTCATCCATGCTCGTTCTCATTTATCTCAAATAACCTCGTTAAATGCGGACATTATTATAATTTCTCATATCATAAGGGAAATTTACATACACCACCCCTGCAATTGGCCCACTTGTCTCTCGCCCCCTACTTATTCAAAGTATTACATATACATTCAAATTTTACTCATGATTTTTTTTTTTTTTTTTGTAATTACATATAGCTTCAAAGGTCAACGAAGGTGATAACATGGCCTACCATTTTACAGATGTGGAGGAGAGAGTTTACAGTATCCACGAAAATGCAACCCAAGTGCCTATTATTAATATGATTCTCTAGAGCTCACACAAAACTTTCCTGAAAAAGCTCAAATCAGTGCCTATCGAACTTTAACACCAATTAATTAAACTCCATGAAGACTAAATTATTCAACTACATGTAATGGGTCTCCAAGAAAATAGAATTTGGAGCCTTAACATCCCTGACATGGAGTTGTTAGATCTCCAAGTCGGAGTCGTCAACAACTCCGACATGAAGCTCATAAGTTGTGCAACTCCAAGTCGGAGCTGTCAACAACTCCGACTTCGAGCTGTTAAAGCTTCAAACCAAACAACTCTGATTGGGAGCATTAAGAACTCTGACATGAAGGCGTGTACCCTCCCACCTTCGGTCGAGTTATAACTATTAAATGGAGTATGACTTTAGTGCATTAACTAAATTGTAACAACTCGTCCACTAATTGATCGAACCCCGACCTTTTGGGTCGACACTGTTACTCATGGACATCTCTTCGGGTGATATGCTGGCCCCACTGTACCAACACATGTCCTTTCCCGCACACTTTGTCCTTACTCGTGCGTGAACCGAGAGACTTATCAGTTGTTCACCCATCCTAAGATTGCTCCAGAGCAAGCACGCTTAACTCTAGAGTTCTTATGGATGGATTTCCGAAAAGAAAAAATGCAATTGGTATGAGTAGCGTTCGCAATCCCGTTAAGTTCTCTAAAACATAACTTGAAACTTTAGGACGTTACATAAATATTCCAAGCAGGAGTTGTAAGAGTTTTGGGAATTTTTATTGGAAAATGCTATAGATAATTTTGTATGATATATTTGGGATGATCCATTTTGTTTACGTTTAACGTGGGCTAAAAAAATGTCAACTTCTATGGACACATATTTTGTAAAGAATTGTTTAAATAATTTGAACCTAATAAAGTTGAAATTTATTATCTAGTCCCGGTCCATTGCTATCCCTACCTGCAATCGTGCAGCTATGAATTCATCTTCTTAGTCATGGCTCCCCGAAATCCTATTTCTCTATAGTGTCGTTAGGCCAATCCTTAAGCACCATATACATATAGGTATATATATAACCCAAAGAACTTGGTTCAAACATCACTAAGGCTCTGTTCTCTTCAACTGAAAACTCATTCGATTGGTTCATTCCATTGATTCGATTCGATTCGATTCTTAGTTATATTTTATACTACAATTCAGTTCAGTTTAGTTCAGTTCTGCTTAGTTATATTTTATACTACAATTCAGTTCAGTTCAGTAAATTTCAGTTGAAGAGAACAGAGCCTAACTTTTCAGTTCAATTTAAATCCCATATGTTAATCTTATTCTTTTAGTTTCAATTTTGTACATATATATGTCAGTTTTTAAGTAAAAGTTCCAGTACTCGAGTCTTATATATTGACATGATTTTTCCACTTTTATAGTTTTATTTATATATTTTTCAAAATCTTTATTTTTTTCAATATGTGGTGTTATCAATGTTTTTAATCTGCAAGCCATCAAAATCACCAAAACCTAGTTAAAAACACCTAAAAACATATATAGTTAACCTGGTTTTCATGATCTTAATCGTTTGCCAAACAACCAAATATATATTATACTTGAAAGTAAATATGTAGAAGTATATACTTTATTTGTGAGAAGTACCGTAATTTTTCTAGCTAGTTGCTCTTTTTGCTTGATACTTTCCGTTTCGAGGTTCTGTGCTTGAGCTATGTAAGAAATATATGATTATTTAGTTTTTTTTCTATGTTATCATAAAGTCTTGGAAGCGACGTGTATTAATAAGAGACCTGAGAGACGGAATGATGTTCTTAAGTATATTTATAATGCTTTAAACAATATCAGTAATGTTTTATAAGTGGACATTTTATATAATTTACTATGTATATGTATATCACCGATATTCTTAGTAAAACCTCTAATGTATTTTGATATAACTGTAATATTTGTATGTCTCTTTTAGTCTCTCCATAATAGCGTCTCTCATAAGACTTACTCCTATGTTATATGTACAATGGCACGTGGATGATCACGTTGACATAATGGTTACTCAAAATCATCACATGATAAACCCGTCAAACCCAGCTAGTAATTTGTTGCTAGTTCAGTGATTATTTTGTATTTTAACGCAGCTAAAATTAATTTTGATAATGATTTGCAAATAAACCAAATCTTATCCGACTTAAATGAAATTCCACCACTACTACTTTCAATTATAAAAGAGTAAGTTTTTAAGAGACGGACTACTAAAAAATAAAAAAGGCGGACATACGTTTGGATTATTACCGAAAATATATGGTGTTTAGTTAAGACCATTGTGCTTTTCATGATAGAAAGAATATGCATTTTATTAACGAAATGGATGTTTCAAAAGATCATGTTCTTCTTGACAGTATCACTCCATCTATTTTTAAATTAGTTATATACGGGTTTTAGAAAACATTATCTTTGTTGTGAAAAAGTATAAACTTGAAGCTTTCAATTGCTTATATTGAAACGAAGAAGCAATGAACTTTATAAACGCGTCACACTTTTCCTTTTTCTGTACCTGCTAGTAAGAAAATGCAATTCACAATTGCATGTTAAAATGGAAGATGACAAAATAGATCATGAAAATTATAAGTGTACACACCATAATGTATATTACTATATGGAAGCCATGTAGTGCAATTCCAAAAAAGGTTCATTTAATGGTTTGTTTTGTTAATTGAAAATTTGACTCCATGAATGCTCCTTCAAAAAATTAAAGTATACTCTGTCCGTCCCAATTCAACTTCCGTCATTCCGTTTTAATCCGTCTCAATCTCAACTTATCATATATAATGAAAAATCTATTTCATATTTTATTTATTAATATTTCACATACTCTATTCATTCTTTCGATTACTTTATTCATTCAAACTTACATATTTTAAATTATTTTGATTAATTACAAATTTACTCTTAAAAATTGTGTTCGCATTTAATCATTATGAGAAGTTGAGTCTGAAAGGGAGGGATAATGAAAGAACATATTTTAATATCATTATTCATTTCTATACATTATGTGTATGGGTTCGATTCTCATGGAGAGCGGATTTGTCATATAGTGTATGTTAGCTTGTTATAGATTGAGATGATTGATGAATGTTATATTAGTTCAATTAATATAATATGATTGTAATAGTGATATTAAAAAGGAAAAAAATTATTTACATACCTATGTATATTTATTCAGTTATCTAAATGTATGAAATCAAACGTAGTTAGCTAAATGTTAACTTTTCTTCCCGTTGAAAAACATATAATCAAACAAACGAATGATAATGATGTGATATTGTTTGAATTTCCAACACTAATTACATTCACTAATTGGCATAATTAATTTCCATGTTTAAGACTAAAATAAACATGAATGCGGAACACATGCTGCATGCTTACCAAAAGAATTAATCAATTTGTATGGGAATGTTTTCCTTCAAACATCGATTTTATATAGCAACTTCATTACACATAAGCAAGGATTAAAAAATTTGACCAATCAGAATAAAACGATTTAACACTCAACAATAGAATAGACCAATCACAGCATAGGGATTTGCCAACTAATTAATTGATGTGGACACTCTAAAATGGCTCAAAAACTTTTTTGTTTAATGTAGTATATAGATATAGATGTTTTAAATAATACTAATAATGTTTTATAAATAAACCTTCAATTCACCGATATTTATAATAAAAACTTCTAATATTTCTGATTGTAACTATAACTGTAATTAAACATAAAAAAATTCAATTCACCAATATTTTTAATAAAAACTTTTAATATTTCTAATATTAATATTTGCCAGTCCCTTTTAATTACTATATACTTATATTTAACTACTTTATAAATGAATCTTATTTTCAAATTCTATAATTTTCAAATATATTAGTGTAGTTGATAATTTAAGGCATTATATTTTATAATCACACTATTGAGTAGATAAATTTAGTTTGTTATTGTCGCATGGTAATCTAGGAAATATTTTAGTCATCTGGATTTCAACCCCAAAAGAGTTTAACTCTTGGGGTTGGACACATAAGTCTATGAAAAATAATAAATTAATTAATTATTGAAAATAAATAAGTAAAGCAATAAGATTGTGACAGACACAACCTGTGAGATGATATCCATCTATACCTGATTAATGTTTTTACAAAAAAATAACCATCTATACCTTTAGAGAAATTGCTACAACCGCTCTATATAACATCATGATCAACAGAAGTAATTAACTATGATTTTTCATATCAGTTAGTTTTTGCTTTCATTGAGGTGATGAGAGGTTTTAAGAGTGAACTATATAAATAAATAGAATAAATTATAAAATGTAATGTTAAATAAGTAAAATTATCAGAAATACTTCATATAACAACTTTTTTCGTGATTTAGTAGTGATTTTTAGCAAAAATTAATTTAAGAAGATCAATATTAAAAACTTATTTTTCATAGAGAAGGGATATAACATTTGCCGCACCTACACTTTCTCATTCCAATATAATATAGTCCCTTAATTAATGTTATTCCCTAGCTACTTCCAAAACAAATAACATATTTGAGTTTTTATAAAAAGTTTAAGGTCGATTTTAACCATAAATTACTTATTTATTATGTTGAAAAAAAGTTAAACTAAAATTATATGTTTACGAAATTTATTTAGCGCACTTTCACAATATAATTTATATTAAATATTTTTTCTAATAGGATATAAGAGCAATTTACGATCAAAATCGACTTAAAAAAATCGCATGCTTAAATGTTGGCAATTTATAGTCAAAGTCGAACAAAATAATTCTCATGCTTAATTATTGGCAATTTATGGTCAAAATCGACTCCATCAGGCATTTGTAGCAATTTTTCTAAAATGTACCTCATGCTTAAATAAATGTCAAATAGCCAAATATATCAAGTCAAATTATTATAAAAGTCATGTTTTTCCTGAATTGAAGAAAACATTAGCTATCCACCCCAAGTGTATGACATAACCATCCAATTTGCACTTATATCATATGGTCTTTCATACTAATATACCTCCTCCACCCCGATTTCAACTTACCGTGTTGACCTTTTGGTCAACCTTTGTCAATTTTAATAAACCTCAAATTACTCTCAAACTATAAAGGTAAATGAGTTAATAAAATCATATAATGAACACTTAAGAAGTACTAAGATTTTATAATACGAGCCGAGTACCCTACCCATCCTCGATGGATCGGATTCAAATGCAGCCGGATCAGACTTTTAAAACTCCTTCCCGGTCCACCTGGGCACGATTTAGGCTTAGGCCTAGCCTACGTAATATGGTCGGACCTTCAAAAGTCTTCCCAGTCGAACCCATTATGCGATATTTCATGAAGTACGTGCATTTGAGGAGGCCCTCATGACAGATAGGAACCGTCGCTCGATAGGAGTTTAAAGGATGTCATGAATTGTCCCCGGGAGCCTTTATGTGGGTTGGACCGCCTTCGGCTTAGCATTTAGACATATATTGTTTGTCGTTCCAGGGGGTAGTAGATGTCGCATGTTCTTTCAAGATTTGTGACAAATGTGATATGTTTATGCTTACAATTTACATGCCACTGCATGTATTGTAATTTATATTTCTTTTATATTTATTTTATATTCAATCTGTTCTTTCTTTCTAATGTCATATTAAAATCATTTCAATATTGTTCGTCATATATCGAGACTCAAGAGATGCAAGAATTTGCTATGTGGATATTTTAAGTCAGTGACGGGATGTTGGGGAATAAAACTTATTAAATGATGACGGTATTAATATCAAGATTCTCGATGATACATTTGCTTCGGAAATAAATAATCCTATTCCAACCATTATGATAGCACATATATTTAGTTATTGGAGCATTTAACTGATACATCACTTGACTCAAAATATTTCTCATATCGATTTTTCTCTTGCATCGACTAATGATGTAGTTGATGAGATTAATAATCAATTTGTTATGCCGAAGATGTCCGATGAATTTGTCTTGTACTTGAGTAGGGATATCATTACAAAGATGGATGGTGTTAAAAATTTTCTCGAAAATAGTTTCACAATAGGTGTTGAGTGCTCAAGGTTCGATCGATGTATGATCATGATGATGCAAACATTGATCAGACTCTCGAGTTGTGAATGAAATAAGACCCATAATTACTAATTTTTGAAAAACATATCATCGAGGCAAATTTCATATGTGAAATTAATGCAGAGAAAAACTTTTCATTATGATGATGATGATGATCCAATCACAAGAGACCAAGTCCCCATTCGGTTTTGATAGTTGTAACACCATAAAGTTTCGGAGAGTTTAAAGTATTGAGAATGTTTACTTATATCATATCATAAAGGTGCACCCTTAATTCTTAGGAATCCACCTAGAAGGACCCATAGTTAGGCATGCATGCTCTATAACAATCTTATATCGTAGGTGATCCACTATATAAGAAGTTTATCTTTGCGCGCACGAATGGCATCGTGGTGCGTGGAAAAGGAGGTCTACGTTTTGTTTTGTGTGGCGAACATATCATGGGAAGAACAGATCAGGAGTAACAGTATTGGGCCTGATCCACTTGGGAATGGGTGTTATAAATGGTACTTCCTCCGTCCCATTAAAATAAGCCACAATATTTTCGTCGTTGTTTTTAAGACGGCCAATAATTTTTGTTGGTAGAGTGAGAAATGATAATGAATGGAGAAAGTGTGAAATATAAGAGAGAGAATAATTATGTCTGGGTCTACCACAACATGCAGCGTAACGATGTAACAAGTCCCGAACACTACATTGATCGACCCGCATAGTTTATGTTAGTTCAAATAATAATTTTTTGTGGTCCCCAAAGATTTGTTTTCACCAAAACATGTAAAAAAATAATATTAGTGGAAAAAAATATGGGGACCCATGACCAGCTAAAAAGATTTCTATCGAAATATGTAAATGATCATTTTAGTGAAATACAAAGGAAAAAAATAGTTTTTTTTCGGGGGGGGAGGGGGGGGGGGGGGCTTGACCATCCATATTTATACATAAACACGTAAAACTTTATACTCCCTTCGTTCCGGGTTCAACTTCTCACATTTCAGTTTGGGACGTTCCGATTTCAACTTCTCCTACCTTAAATGGAAAATATATCTTCTACTTTATTTACTCTCTCTCTCTCTCTCTCTCTCTCTCTCAAACTTTATTAACTATCTCTCATACTTTAAAAGGATAATATAAATAGTATAGGTAGGGTCATGGGATCTAGACCCGACCCATTGAGAATACTGTTAAACTATTGATGCAGCAATTAGAACGATACATATGCTATGACAACAATGGTGTATAAAGCAGCATTATACAAGTTATGAAATAACATTCTGTTTTAAATATGATATAAGAGTATATAATAGTGTTCGCTATCATTATAAATACTTCTTTTGATTTTTCCAAACCGTAGTATGACTTCGTATGAAATGGTGATACTTTGGATCATGAGTTCTAACACATTGTAAAATTTATATGTTTGTAAATTGAATTTTTCTCGACGGGCCATCCAAAGTGGTCCGAGATCACGAGGCATGTCGAGAGTCTTGGCTTAAGAGCTGAAGATAGGCCATATATAATATGTCTAGTATTCCAGATTAAAGCTATGAGTTAATTGGGGACCTAAAAGATAGACATATGTTCGAGTAAGTTTTATGCATTTGTCTATTGTACATTTCATTTTATTATATTATATGCTCCCACATAATTTTGCAACATAATTTATAATAAGTTAATTGATCATGTGTGCCTAATTATATTTTCGATGCACATTATTTTCATCCCCAAGATGTTGTTGAACCCAATGACATAGTAGATGAGAACAATCAATATGATATGTAACAAATGCACGATAATTGTGTTAAGTGCTTAAATACGAATAACATAAATATGATAGATGATACTGCTACTGGATTGGAATAGGCCTTTAAATGGGTTAGGGTCCATCCAGATTCGAAACATTTTAAAACACGACAGGTTGGAACCCCGTAAATATCAAACGGGTCCTCAACCTGTACCCATCCGATAATTGTTAATTATCAACGGGTGCGTGTTTAGAAAATGAACAAGTTCAGCACGAATCAAAATAAAATGCAAAAGTATAAATCACAATTAATCGTGTGGATAATCACATCCTATGGTGAAATTTATTTTGGGAGAGTCACTAACATCATTTGTATTATATGTTTCGGTGATTTTATTTGTTCCCCCAAGAAAGTATTTTTATTTTATAAATATAGATTTTCAAATGTCGAATGATTTTTTAGGGGTGGGGGTGGTTTAACCGTTCGCATTTATCGTAAACAAAATCATTTTTTGTTTAAGGACCCACCCACCCCTATAAAAATTTATTATTACACTACAAGAGGGTTGTGTTTTATCGAGTTGGATCATGGTTTACTGGTATGGAATGGGTGAGGTATATACTCAATCGAGTGGGACAAATAAACTTTATTTGAATGGGTACGTGTAGGTTCGGAACGGGTTTGGTAGAACTCGACCCGTTTAAAAGACTTGATTGTGTGCCTTATCATAGATCGTGCTAAAGATCGAACTTGATTGTGTGCCTTATCATAGATCGTGCTAAAGATCGAACTTGATTGTGTGCCTTATAAATAGATCGTGCTAAAGATCGAATATAAGATCATACACTTTTGAGGAATATTGTATTTGCTATAAAGTTCTGCAACGACACGGGATTGAGAGTCACTACTCTTAGGAAGCATATATTTTTTCACTATACCCATCGAGTATCAACGGGCCATAACTAGTCTATACATTAAAAAGAAAACCATTTCAAGCATTTTGAGAGGTGTCAAGTCATTAAATGAGTTGGAAATATGAATCATTCTCATTGGATTTAATCTGCCTACTTGGCAGCAAGAAAAAAATTCATTGCCTAGAAATTATTATTTATTAATTATTTTTGTTGTTCTCTTTGAGAAGCTTAGAGTCTTAGATTTTGACCATGACTAATTTAAATCCCTCGAGTTTCAGTTTTGGCAACTAACAAGTAACATTTTCAAATTTTTTTGGTAACTAATTAATTACATATTACAAAATAAATCAATTCCTAATTTAAAGTAACTATTAGCTTCTAAAGCAAATTATGAACAATATGTTGTGAGAGTACGAAAGAGAATTGTGCACGGGCTAATAGGTCATGCAGGTGCTATGGTGAATTATTTTATTCTGAAGGAGCTATGGTGAAATAACCTTTTTTCCACTCTAGGCTCTCACTTTAAAATGGGAAAATCAAGAGCTTGAGCTCTATTTGTTTGTGGGGAAATTAAATGGGATGAGCTATTAAAACGTCATTATGGATATGTATAGAAAAAGAATGAGGTAATTAAGTAGTTAAAAAGCGTGTTTTTTTTATGATAAAATTTGTGTACTATAGAGTGAGTATGAAAATGTTGATAGTAGAATGATGAGTTGTATACGTAATTCAAGTTACACAAGTTGCCTAATGGTCATTTTTAATCACTTCCTTAAATTTTCTTTTTTGGCGTTTCGTTAAAAACTGCCTAACCCATACATGAAACTATTTAATTCTACTGACTAATTCTTTATTATTATTTTTCACAATTTATCATCATTTTATTCAATATATCTTTTACTTTATCATCCCACTTACAACTTTATCAATATTATACCACTCACAAATTAATTTTTAATAATATTTTTAAATCTAGATAAAGTAGTGCTTTAGGAAGTTATTACCTGAACGGATGTAGTATATATGATTTTAATGTTTCAAAAAAAATTATTGTTTTAAATGTTATGTTATGTAAAAATTAATGTTTTTGTTTTTGTTTTCAGGTTTCACTATACTCTACAATTTATATTATTTTCAACATTTTGTCTAACTAAACGCATTTGATCATTATAGGAAATGACCGGTAGCATGTGGGTTGTTAATAAGGAATGAAACAGGGAAGGTCGTAGGTTGATAGATGTTTTTCAAAACACAAAGTTGCGTCACGATGAAAGTATTGAAGGGTTCTTTAACAAAATAAACACTCAATGTGCATATTTGCAGTCCATTTGCAAAGTTGAAACCGGCAAATATCCATATTTTAATTTCCTAGGAGATGGGGGTTAAAAATTGTTGAAAGTAATGAGTCCTCAGTTGTAATACTCCCTTCCTCCGTCTCAGTTTCATCTTTCCGCATTCTGTTTTGGTCCGTCCCAACTTCATCTTCCCATCCCTTAAATGGAAAATCTCTCTCCTACTTTATACACTATTTCTCCTACTTTATTCACTATTTGTCATACTTTATTTACTCCTTTTCATATTTTATCATCATCTCTCTTAATTTATTCACTTTTCTCTTAAATCTTGTGCCCGGGCTCGCGGGAGGATGAAACCGGGACGGAGGGAGTACTATTTTGCTGAGACTATCAAGAAAATCGACTGGCCCATCCTAGATGTGGATGTATCTTCAAAAGTCTTAAAATTCGTGCTTGTGGACTGGCCAAATGATGAATTCATTTCGAAAGATTAATTGGACACTCATAGATGAGTTAGGCGAGGTGTAAGAAGATTGATGTCCCTACAAAGATGGTAATAGTAGCAGTGTTCAAAGCGTTGCTTTTTAATTGTATAGCTAGATACTAACTTATGTTTAAGTTTTAGTTGGTTCAATTCATATTATGTTGGAATGCTTCATGTAAAAACATTTTACATTTAATTTTTTCATATTTGATTGTCATACTGAATAGTATTTTGAATTTATAAATATTATGTTAGGCTCTGTTCTTTTCATTTGTAAACTAATTAATTTCAGTTTAGTTCAGTTCAGATCCATTCAGTTCAATTATGTTCTGCTTAGTTATGTATTATACTAAAATTAAGTTAAGTTCCATTGATTCGATTACATTACGTTACGCTTATGTTTTATATTTGATTCGATTTCATTCGGTTTAGTTACATTAGGTTTTGTTCAGACGAAGAGAACGGAGCCTTATTGTTCTCCAAATTATACTTTTCATTAGATCTCCTTTCTTATTGCAAATTATTAGATTTATTCTGGAGCTAATTGAGGAGATAGAAGGCTCAGTTATATAATTTGAAATTGAAAAGAAAACAAAGAAAATTAAAATCCGATTAACAGATCAGGGCCAACCTCATCATCAAACTCCTAACGTAAACTTCAGTCTAAGGTCTCCATTATCAAACCTTACTAATTCTATAACTTTTATATGAATATAGATATGTATTAGTATAAAATTAGTGGAATTAAAGTTAGCATCTATGAATGATCCACGTTTTTTTTTTGTGTTTTTTTGTTATAATAGTTCCTTTACCTAGAGGCATTTCATATGTATTGTTGAGGGGTGAATCCTCGAACACTAACTAACTAAACTATTACAAGCAACCTAGTCTAGGACCCACCTCCTACTTGAAGTCCGAAGCAGTATCCGTCCGTGCCAGAGTACCCGAAAGGACTGGGGGGGGGGGGGTGGTTAGAAAGGGATGCCCGGATTGCGTATGTCAATCCGGTAAGAGACTTTACTCAAGAGAGAGCGGGTAGCTCTCAATGAAATAGTTATGAGGAAGGTTATGGTATCAATAAGACTTAGTGATTATTTCTTATGATTGTGACTTACCTTAAGGTCTTGGAGCTTGGGCTATATTTATAGTTATCATATGCTTATGAGGCGACTCACAAGATGATGCCAAGTGTATGCTTCAGATTTGGACACCAATGCTACCTTTGGCCCATGGCCCAATAGTGAACAAGAATCCAAAGATTACTAATTCTTGGGCCCGAGGGTAGTTTGGACCTTTCCTCCGAGAGTACTATTCATTCGTTGGGTGCATGTAAGTCCTTCGGACAGATCTGTCTGCTTGGTTGATCTATCCTTAGATAACTCACGGCGTCCGAGCCTAGAGTTCCACGGAAGTATCTCAGTGGTTCTGTTATGTACGTTTGGTCTTATTGCGATGGTGGCGTCCGAGATTATCTCGTCCGGTCCGTTTGGGATCCTAGGACTGGCAGTTTGTGGTGCTTGGTAGGACCTTGTGACCTTTTGTCAGGTTCGGAAGTCATACACCTAGCTTCGTCGGACTTAGCTGAGAAGGTGTGTTGACTTGTAAGTACTAGTTGACTTGGAATGGTTTCCCTTAGGTCGGACTATTTGAAGATCGGACTAGTACTGGATTGGCTATCTCAGCCTTGATGCGCTCTAGGACACGCTCTATGGCGCCCTTAACGGATTGGACACATGTGCGTATCAACATATGCCCCCCTAGTTTCCAAGTATCTTATCAAAAGATAGTTGGTAACTATGAAAAGAACAAGTGTGCTGTAGAGCGCGTCCGAATCGTTAACTGTAGGAAAAAATTCCTTTTTGCGAGATCCGTTGTCCGTGTTCTTAGGAATTCAATATATCTCTCTCCCCCCCCCATTTTCTTTCTACAGTCCGAGTTATGTAATAGCTCGGAATGTAGATGGAAAAGGTATTTGTATCCGAGATATATAGATCCGAGTATGGTTAGGATCGGAAGAAGCCCTATGTGGAAGAGTGTAAAAGAAGTGATCCGTTGGGCCAAACATGTGAAATGGTCCGCTTGGGCTGATGAACAGTGGTTCAAAAAGGCCCAATATGTCATCTATCCGGCCCACTGGAAAAGACCCCAGGTAAAGCGGTACGACCGTTGGATTTGAAAATATCAACAGTTGGGATTTAGACCCAAGTGATGTGACGCCTCTGATAAACATTAAATGTGGTGTACTGTTAACTACCCACTTGTGAACCGGCACAACCGTTGGATTGAAAAGATCAACGGTTGGGGTTTGAATCCAAGTGATGTGACTCTTGGCTTTCCCAAATTGCCCCTATAAATATTTATCCCATCTGTCACTTTCACACTTTAGCCATATCGAGACTCAGGGCAATTCTCAAGCAATCCGAGCAATCAAAGATCAATCCGAGCAACTGAAACTCGCAAAATCTTGGAATTTCCACCTCAGATTTGTACCCTCGGAGAGCTAGTAAGGCTTCGTCGTCCGTTCAAGCTTATCAAGTCAACTTTGTCAAGTAAGTACACCTCAATTCTTCCTGAAGTTTCTTGTTTTCACGATATGCTTGTTGCATGCTTGTATGTTTTTGCCTTGCTTGAGTATCCAATTGTTGATTCCGTGATTACAAATGCTGCTAGTGGTAGGTTTCAGCAGTATACTTAGTGGGAACACTCCTCCATTGTGCTATAGCGTACTAATCTCCTTCATTGGTAACTTATTGATTCGTCTCATATATCATGCCCAATGTAACCAAACTTGATAATGCATGCTTATTTGGTGATGTGTTGGTGTCGATTGGCACAGTCTCTTGTAAGTTATCCTCATATTACGTCTTTAGATGATGATAGTGCCATCGGCACGTCTTTGTGTGCCAAGTTTAGTGCCCATAGCGTTATGAGACTAATTCATGTAGAAAATCTGATAGGGTAGGATTTCCTCGGACCTCTTGACATAATAAGATATATAAATGAACTCTCGGACAATCACAATCGTCATTTCTGATCCGTTTCCTTCTGCCCTAGGATGTCCGGGAGCGATAGTCAGAACATTCACGAGGCTCAAGGTTACAATGATGGAGTAAATTTGGAGATTGAGTCGGCGGACTTAACCACATCCATAGGAGACTATCTTGTCGTGGACCTTGTGTCTTTCAGGGACTCTGACGCTGGATAGAGAGTTCGTGGTCCAACAGAACGTCAGCCGGACGTAGCAGTGGGCCTGGGAGATGTTGGTAGGACGAGGTCGCTAGTCCAATCTCGGACCATAGGTGGTATTGGGGCGTCTGTGGATCCGAATGAACCTCAAAATGAGCGGGAAGGCGACAGTGGTCGGGAGGTTGACGATGTGGAAATGTTCGAGGCTGGGGAAGAGGACCGTGTTGTCACGGAAACAGGTCCATCCAACCCGAGCACATCTGGGAGACCCGAAGGTGGCGAGGAGGAGGAGGAGGAGGAGGAAGATGGTGAAGAAGAAGAGGATGATGAGGAGGAAGGGGCGGAAGCCTCTCCAGTCGCTCGCCCGCGGAGACGTACTGGTCGTCGGATTGTGTTACATCCTGCGGTGTCCGCTCAATCCAATCTTCCATTGATAGAGGGTCGTGGTGCGAAGGCAGCGCGAATCGAATTCCCTCATCCTGTGTCCGCCGTGGTGATAGCGGATCAGTTCGGAGAATTAAATACGGACGGGCTACTCCCTACTTATCCGTCTAAGGTTAAACCTGAGGACATTCCCGAGTGGAGGCGGAAGTGGGAGATTCCTGAGTCCGTCGAAATTATGGTTCCAGAGCCCGGCATGCATTTTACAATCCGCCTTCTGGGTACATGTGTGTGCACGAAGTGGCCTTCGCTTGTGGATGGAAGGTCCCTATTGCGCCCGAGCTAAAGCATATCCTGAACCACATCGGGATCGATCCGAGTCAGGTTATCCCAAAGACTTTGGGTAACCTCATTTGTTTCGTCATTTTTTGTAAAAAGAAGGGGCAGCCGGTGAATTTTGAGAACTTTATGCAGCTCTTCCACATTACCTTCAGTCCGGGGAATCCCCTGTTTCATACTTTTGTAAATAGAAAACCCTATAACTTCATTTCTGACTCTATTTCTTCCTTGGGGTCGAAGTGGTAGGATAAGTACATTTTTGTGCGGATGGCCCTGAAGCCTGGGATGTTCGAGAGGAGGCGAGAGCAGTGGGGGCTGCAAAAAAGTTCTTAAGGGAGAGCATCCCAGACAGGCGCCACCTTCCGAAGAATGTGGCTCTGTGGGTGGCGGAGATCCATAAGAAGAACGACCCACCTACATATCCATTCCATGGATTGATTTGTCAGCCGTTGCCCTACTTGTGCGGACTGACTGACGCCATGGAAGTTGGAGGAAAGACGGACTTCAGTAAGGATCCTCAACTTAGGATTTGTGCCTTTCTTTCTTTGGAATGCTCTGTCTTGAACTTTACGTATCCGTATCTAACACTTTTATTTTGTGGCGCAGCACACTGGTTTGATTATATTATGTCGACACTACGTGAGAAGAAGAGGCAGTAGAGGGAGCAGCAGGCCCTGGAAGTCGCCACTGGCCAGAGGACCAAAATCATCAATACGTCCGCGGGTCTCCCTATGGCGGACCCAAAAAATGCGGCATTGTTCGCTGCGGAGGAGGGGAGGCGGAACAAGGCTGGAGAAGATCCGCAGGCCTTGGTGGTGCCCGACAAGGGCAAAGGCCCTGCGACTCGCAGCACCACTGCCTCCAGGCCACCAGCTTCCGCCGCCTCCACACCCCAGCGGGAGGTGTTGATGCGAGACGCCATAACCTCGGGGAGGAAGAGGGGAGCAACCTCGGATGCTTCTCCTGCAGCTAAGAGGCATCAACTGTCCGCTATCCTGCCATCCGACCAAGCTGCTCTCGATAAGGAATATGAGCGGGGTCGCGGACTCCCTCAGCTCGAGCGGGTTGGAGAGCTCCATGAGCTGTACCAGAGGGTAAATAACTCGTTCATGTTTTCCTTGCCATGTTCTTAGTAGGATAGAAATTTAACTTGTATCTATACGGACTTCCTATAGCTCGGATGCTTCGTCAAGGCTATGCAGTGGAAGGCTAGTGAGCGGGCCACCATTGAAGAGTAGCTGCACAAGGCCATGGCCACATCCGCGGATGAGGCGGAGAAGGTTAAGCGGGCGAATTCTCAACTAAAGGAGAAGGATACGCTCATCAACAAGTTGAAGAACAACTGGGAGGAGATAAAATCGGACTTGGATTGGCAGGAGAATTTTATCAGTAGGTCGATGAAGGCATTCCTGGACTCAAAGGATATCCTCCTCGAGGACCTCCAATTTGCCCGCCTTGAGGCTGCCCGAGACTTTATGAAGTCGGACCCCTTCAAGTTTTTCATGGCTGACAAGTCCGACGCTTCTCACTTGGATGGGTTTTCATCCGCTATCGGCCAGTTGCAGTCCAAGGGATTACTTCCGCAGAACTTCGACTGGAAGGCGGAAATATTTTTTCTTCTGCGGATGCTAATGGCGTGGAGGTCCCTGTGAACAATGTGCCGGATGAACGGTTGGCCGCGTGTGAATTTGCGGAGCTTATCACTGAGGAAGGTAAGATTGACGTTAATAACGGCGTACCCTTTCTCCCGAAGTGTGTCCCGGATGCCCTCCGAAAGGTATGTTTCGTATCTTTTGATAACTACCTGGCTTTCCTAAAGGACTGGTACTTTATGCCTTCTCGGGTCGTTGGCCATGACGCGGATTTCAATCTGTTCGGAATTGCTGAATCTCTCGCAGCACGTGCCACTGCCAACACATCCTCCACCAATCTGCCTCCAGCCGAAGAAGTTGGTCCGAGTCAACCTGCCCCCCAGTGAGAAGTCCGGGGTATGCCCCGTGAGAAATCTGTAATATTCAGAATTGTGATCTTTTGATGGCACGGAATGTTGCCATGTACAATATTTACTCTTTTACATTCGTAGTAACTATCTGCGGAGCAATGCTTTCCGTGTTTTTGAATCATTACTTGCTTTCCTCTTTATTTCCTTCTATTCGTCGTTCATATGCTGAGTTATCATAAAATACGCATCTCTTGCAAACACGGATCGCTTTGGATGGCGTCTGATGCAGAATAATCAAACCATTATCTTTCTGATCCTCGGACCATTCGTCTTTGCTATAAATAATTATTTTTTGGGATGCGTAATCTTCTAGAAGGAGGAAGGTGAAGCAGTGAAACAATCATTATTACTGCGTCCTTTCATCTTCCGAGCCGTCGGATGATTGACATGTGGTGTGATCGTAAAGATCCATCGCTATTATAAATAAGACTATGGTAATTTCTCCTTTCTTACTGCTTTAATTTTTGCCACCCTCTTCCTGTCTAGAACTCTCAATCTTCAAAAAAGCCAGATTTCTCCAGGATGTCACAATCTGCTCGAGAAAAATCAGTCCGAGCTAGGCAACTTCACCTCAATGCCAGTGTAGTGGTTCCCCACCTGGGAAACCCCATCGTTGGAGACCCGGACGATCCCAAGTACGATTGCTATTGGCATTGGGTAAATTGTGCTTGCGGGAACATGCATCCTCCGATTTATCCTGGTAAAGGGACCGCGGATGACCCAATCATCCTTGATCTAGAAGGTGATCCCCTTCTATGTCCGGCGGTTGCGAGGAGGTTAGCTGAGGAAGGAAGGGAGCGGACGCTGAAGATGATCCGTAGGAGGATCCGAATGCAGCAGCAAGCTCACCAGGCTCGAGACGGTGGCTCGGGGTCTCAAGGTTCAACCTCAGGAATCCGTTGAAGGGACGAGGCGGGGTATGCCCCGTAGAAGTATGTATGGTCCTTGGACCTGGGCAAATTGTACTCTCCGTGTTTATATGCTCGGACGATTTTCTTATAAAATTCGGACTGCCCTTATTAGATGAAATCGTCACCTTTTTCTTATCCTTACTTTGTCGGATTATATTGATGCAAATATCCCTGTAAGATGACAAACAAATACACATCGGACGTGGCTGATGGGCTTGTCTAGGTCAGATAGGATAAGCTCATTATCTGACCCAATATTGTTCAGCCCAAACGAATAGTACAAGCCCATTGTCGACGTCGAGGTTCTGACGTGTCGGACGCCTATCGGTTCGTCTCTTCTATAAATACTTCGAGTTCCTCTTCGCATTGGTCGTGCAAATCCAAGTCCAATTTCCATATTCACTGAAAATTTCGTCCTTCTTTCTCAGGCTCGGATAGATCTTCCCGTTTGAGCCCCGCAGTACCCGTAAGAAGATGATTTCTTGAATAGTTTCCTCCTCGAGACTCCCGTCCACTCTTAAATCGGCGTTTGTCTTGAGTTTGAGAGTGGCGTGGGTCTGGAGGGAAGATTGCTTAAGATCAGTCATCGAAAAGCACAGATCTTGGTACATGTCCAGATCCGGTGGTTAGCGCACGGACGGTCTCATCGATCGTATTTACGATCCACCCTTTAGGAGCTTTTTCTTCCCGAGGAGCTACTGACGGATGGGTCGCCATACGACCAATGCGTCAGATCCGTGTAAGGATCCGAGTTTTTATGTCAGACATGACATATGTGTCCGTGTAATCTGCTTATAAGCAGGAGATTCCAAGTGCTAATCACTCACTCACAATGTTAATGTTTCCGGGCACACTGTGCTCGGGACCAGTAAAGGGAATAATAGGTAAGGTGACATTGTCGGATTTCAGCCCATTGAGTCTTTCTGTATTATGCAGGCATATCAGATCCTTGACGTCTCCGTAAGTGACGACTAAGTAGGATACATTCCTGTCGGAGGAATAATCTCGACGGAAGATGACGTATCTCCAGAGATTTTCTCTACAGTTTATGTATTGCATCTGTAGATCCGGATAAAGATCGGAGATTTATAGACTGCAAAGACAGTGTCATGTACACTTTGTCTCATGTATGAATAAAATTCATTGCTTGACTTTTCTTGTCAGTGTGAATGCTAAGCTTCAAATTTACGAATTGACAGATAGAAGTTGTATTGATTTGCCGGAAGTTCAATTACAACTTGTGGGCTACATGGCCAATGACAAAAGGGTTAACAAAAACAGAACTGACGGAGTTCCACGTAATAAACAGTTTAAGCCCAAAATATCCAAATGACCGGCCGAGGTCCGCGTAACCATCCTTATGCGTAAAAATTTTGGAGGTTCCTAGCATTCCATGTACGCTTGAGTGGATGTCCGTACTCATCTTCCAATTCGTAACTCCCGTTCACTCTTGCACCGACAATCTTGTAAGGTCCTTCCCATTTAGGTTTGAGTTTTCCAACATTGCTCAAGATGTCCACCCGGCGAAGCACTAGGTCTCCGACCTGCAAGTTTTTTGCTTGAGTATTCCTGTTATAGGCTCGGGCAGCAGTTGCTTGGTACCTGTGGATGTTAGCCAGTGCTTCAGTTCTTTTCTGTTCCAGCATGTCTAGATCGAATATCCGAGCTTCATGATTGATGGAATCATTGAACTCTTGGACCCTCATAGTCTCGGCTACAATTTCCGCTGTATAACCGCTTCCAAGCCATAAACCAAAGCGAATGGGGTCTCTCTAGTCGCAGTCCGCGCAGTGGTGCGATGAGCCCATAGTACGCCATCTAGGTCATCCGCCCAACTTTCTTGAGAAGTCCTCAACCGCTTCTCTAGGATCTTAACAATTGTCTTGTTCGTGGACTCAGCTTGCCCATTAGCTTGTGGATATCCAACAGATGTGAAACGTTGTTTAATCTTGAATGACGCCAACCATTCCTTGAGCCTGTTGCCTGAAAATTGAGCACCATTGCCCGAGACAAGAACTCTGTGTAGGCCAAAGCGACATGATGTTTTTCCAAATGAAGGTCCGCACTCGACTTTCCGTAATGGTTGCCACAGCTTCAGCTTCTACCCACTTGGTGAAATATTCCACGGCCACAATTAGGAATTTCTTTTGTTGAGTGCGCCTTGGGAACGGTCCGACAATATCGATTCCCCACTGATCAAACGGACATGCTATGATTGACAGAATCATAGGATGTGTCGGACGATGTGGAATGTTCGCATAATATTGGCAATCAGGGCATCTCCGGGCGTAGCTGGCGGAATCCTTATCAATGGTAGGCCAGTAGTAGCCCTGTCGAATGATTTTCTGAGCAAGAGTTTGTCCCCCGGAATGACTTCCGCAGCTACCGCTGTGAATTTCGTCCAACACAGTCTTTGCTTCTTGCGGGCCCAAACACCTCAAATGAGTCCCAGCGTAAGATCTCTTGTACAGATCTTCTCCCAGCAAAAAGTATCTATTTGCTCGGCACTGCACACTCCTCGACTCCTTCGGATCAGCTGGTAGTGATCCGTCTTTGAGATAACTAAAGATGTCAGTCATCCAGTTTCTTCCCGTGTTAGTTATCATGACAGTTGAATTGGGACTCATGACGGATGAGTCAGTAATAGTGAGTAGGATTACTCTCCTCGTGTCTAGAGCCGCTGTTGCGGATGCGTATTTTGCCAGAGCGTCCGCTCTTTCATTCCAGGCTCTGTCAAATTTCTCCATGGTAAACTCCTCAAAGAGGCTGACTTCTTGCTTGAGTAGTTCAATATACTTGATCATCGAAGGACCTTTTGTGGCAAAAGTTCCTGAAAATTGGGCTTCAACTAGCTGTGAGTCCGTGTAAGCTTTGAGCTTCCGGACTTGCAGGGATTTGGCTAGACGTAGCCCGACTAACAGTGCTTCATACTCAACCTCATTATTGGTGACTTTGAATTCCAAGGATATTGCGTAGTCGAGTTCCGCGCCATCAGGGCTTTTAAGATAGATTCCAATCCCTCCTACTCTTCCAGTGGAGGAACTATCCACTTCCAATGTCCAAACATCAGAAGGATGTTTTTTGGTTTGGAGATCTTCTGTAAGCTCCCGAGATTCCAACTTTTGTTCCTCCTTCTCTTTGATATCCGGACCAGAGTTGTTAGTACTAGATCTCCTTGTGATATTGTCAAGAAGGAACATTTGGTTGACCCGAGTTTCCTCATACGATGCAGACAGGGACTGATTTATGAACCGAGCATCCTCGAGGTTTTATGAGTTAATCGTTGGCGGAACTAGCTTCCGGACAATCTGCTTGGTGATTAGGCATTCAAATGCCTGTTTGTCCGGGACTTTCTCTGAATCCACTTCAGGGTACTCCGCTAAGAAGTCGGCGACGACATGAGCATTCTTGGCTGACGGAGCCTGATAGAAAATGTCGTATTCGCTCAGCTCGATCGCCCACTTAGAGTGTCGTCCGGATTGATCGGGCTTTCCCAGGACCTGTTTCAAAGGTTCCGTAGTTAGTACCACTATTTTATGAGACTTGAAGTATGGCTTTAACCGTCTTGCAGTGTAAACCAAAGCATATGCAAATTTCTCAATCTTCACGTATCTTGTCTCCGCCCCAGCAAGGGATTTACTAAGATAGTAGATTGGCAAGTGATCATTAGCTTGAATCCGTACTAATACGGAACTCATTGTCTCTTCCATAATTGCTAGATAGAGGTAGAGTGGTTCTCCTTCGACGGGTTTGGAGAGCAGTGGAGGGGAATGGAGGTATTTTTTCAAATTTTCAAAAGCCTCAGAACATTCCGCGGTCCACTCAAAGCTCTCTCTTTTCCGGAGGATTTTGAAGAACGGAAGGTTCTTCTCCGCAGATCGCGAAATAAAACGACTTAAGGACATGAGACGTCCGATAAGCTGTTGTACCTCGTTGAGGTTCTTCGGATGCGGCAGATCTAGGATTGCCTTGATCTTCTCAGGATTCGCGCTTATCCCTCTCTCTGTGACCATGTATCCGAGAAACTTTCCTCCTTTCACTCCGAAAGTGCACTTTTCTGGATTCAGTTTCATACCGTACTTCCTAAGAATAGCGAAGCACTTGTTCAAATGATCCACATGTTGCTCTTCAGTTTTGCTCTTAACGAGCATATCATCCACGTACACTTCCATGGTTTTTCCAATTTCTTCCTTGAACATCTGATTCACCAGTCGTTGGTAAGTGGCTCCTGCATTTTTCAATCCGAAGTTCATCACCTTGAAGCAGTATACTCCCCCTGCAGCGAAGAATCTATTTTCTTGATGTCCTCCTTGGCCATCCGAATTTGGTTAAAACCTTGGTATGCGTCCATGAAACTCAGTGACGCACATCCGGACGTGGAGTCAACTAATTGATCTATTCGTGGCAAAGGGTACGGATCTTTTGGGCAGAACTTGTTCAGTTTGGTGAAATCATTGCACATCCGCCATTTGCTTAGCAATTTCTCTACCAAAACCACGTTGCAAACCCAATCAGAATAACGGACCTCTTCGATATGCCCTGCTTTCAGGAGTCGATCAACTTCGGCGGATATGATGGCATCCTTGATCGGACCGAAATCCTTCCTCTTTTGACGGATGTATTTAATCGAGGGATCCATGTTCAGACGGTGAACAGTAATCCTCAGATCTATTCCCTTTAGGTCATCGGTACTCCGAGCAAACATATCACTGTTATCTCGGAGACAAGCAATAAGCTTCAATTCCACCTCCGCATTCATCCCTGTTCCGATTCTAGTCTTCTTATCCGAGCTTCCAACAACAAGCTCAACTTACTTGAGAGTTTCATGAGGCTCGATTAAATGCTTTAGGAAACTTCCTTCCGCTCCCTACTCCAATATGCGGACTCTCCTTTTTAGCCGGGAGAACAACTGGCGGGTCAGAGGTCACAGTGACTGTCAACACGGGGGCAGACGCTCTCCTTGTGGACATAATGTAACATTCCCAAGCTTCTCGGATGTTCCCTATCTCCTCTCCGACTCCGCACGGGGTCGGGAATTTCATCTTATTATGTAGAGTGGAAGGTATAGCTCGGAATTGATTGAGTCCTGGACGACCAAAGATAGCATTATAGTCGAAAGTTCGGTCCACCACTACAAAACGGACTTGCTGTGTCACTCTTGCGGGATGCGTCCCAAGTGAAACGTGAAGTATGACACTTCCTAGAGGACGGACGGTACCACCTCCGAACCCTAATATGGAGGTGTTGACTCTCTCATATTGGATTGTTCCCAGATTCATCTGATCTATTGCATGCCAATTTGGAGATGATGTTCGAGGAACTCCCCGTGTCTACCAGGATCTTGTTTACCCGATAAGTTGCGATGGTTAAAGAAACCACCAGCAGAACATCAGGATCATCAATGTCTTCTCCTCCTGCCGTAGGAGGAGGGATCTCGCTATCATCAAAGGATATGGCATTTGTCCCTCGAATTGCTGGAGCAACATACGATCTGTCATTGTTCCGGAGATTCTGAGCTGTCCGTTCTCTCGCATTCCTACTATCGCCCCCAGTTGGTCCGCCTGCGATGGTGTTGATCACTCCGCTGTATGGAGCGTTATCCATTTCGACGTCATCAGCGTACCTGTATGGGTGTCGGTCCGAGCGAGGCAGATGGTTGGGTGGCGGAGGTGGCAAGGATAAGGGACGAGGTGGTGGCTCTGTAGCTCTATCATGCCTTTTTCGTTCCGTCTTATCATGTCTAGAAGGTTCATCCATATAAATGTGATCTTCCAGTTTTCCCTCTCTTATCAAATGTTCAACCTCCGTTTTCAGTTGAATGCAATCGTCCGTCTCGTGACCACAGAACCTGTGGAACTTTCAGTACCCCTTTGCATTCTTATTCTTCCGGTTGTTGTGAGAGGGCTTTGTCCATTGGACATCCAGCTTCTTCTCAATGATAGTCGCCAAGATGTCGGATCTTGGTCTATTGAGAAGGGTATAATCCGCGTATCTCCTTGGCGGACTCCTTTCTCTGTGGAAGCACTTATCTCTGTGATCCTTCCTCGGGTCAAGTTTCCCCTGGCGTTGGTCTTGTTTCATCGGCTCCTTTCCTTTCTTGGAACCAGCTCTCACTGGAACATTCCTTCGGTACTCCTCTCCATACATCACTTCTTTACAGATGTCATCCAAATGCTTTTCACTCCTCACTTCCTGACTAGAGAGTTTTCATGGAGCTCGAGTTGAAAGTATTAGCATGACTAATCTGGACCCGTTCCTTAATACTGTGTGACTCAACTCGAAGAACTTCTGCGTGTAAGCGATCTAGGAAGGTCCTTAGATCCTCTTGCTCCCGCTGTATAACTTCTGCCAGGTGTTCGACGGTACGCTTTCTTCTTTTCGACTTTCCAAACCGTCCCAGAAACTTGGAGGAGAGGTCCGCATATGACCTTATCGACTTGTTTGGTAAAGCAGTGTACCAATCCATGGCCGTTCCAAAGAGAGTAGATGAGAACGTGAGAGCTTTCGTATAGTCACTCATCCCTTTGGAATCCATCTTACTGTTTTACCTTGTCAGGTGACCAACGGGACAGGTATCCCCGTAATAGTATTCCAAGTTTGGAATTACTTGATCCGAGTTCCTGTTCCTTTCCTTTTCTCTCATGATTTCATCACACAAAGGGTTTGGTGCACTAGTAGCTATCTGCTCATGATCCTTTACCAGACGTCCGAGATTTAGAATCTGGGCCTCCAAAGCTTTTTGCTGAGCATAGATTTCGTCCGCAGTCATGATCTCTCCTGTCCTCGGATAAACTGCTACATCTGCGGGGAGTTCATCTAGACGGACGACCGGAATGGTTTCTGCTACATGATCTCTGTCTCTTGGAGGTTCTTGTCGTGGAACTCCTGGATGCCTATTAGTTCGGACTTCCCTCACCCTGAGCTTGAGAGGAAGATGACCTCCGATCTAGAAGGTTTTGCAAATCCTCTTGAGGTAGGTTATTCCCCAACCTCTGTTGGATCGAACGTTGCCTGTTTCTTGATAACGCAGGCTCTGCTTGAACCGGAGTAGCCACTGGCGGAGTGGCTTGCTGAGGATGGGCATTGTTAGACCCTAGGCATCCTTGGATTATCATGAGCAATCTATCAAATTGAGTTTCACTTAGTCCGAGGTCACTAGTGCGGACAATGCGACCATCGGGCATAGTAAACTGCTGACCTGTAGTGGGGCCTTGAGCTTCTGCCAGAGAAACTCATACGACCCCTTCTCCATGGTCCGTAGGCACAACATTCCCAGGAACACTTTGGGCTCCCCTGTGCGGAGCATCTCTTCCCTCATCTGAGGATGGGCTGGCTGTGCGCCCATCGCTCGGATATCTCCTTCCAGCGTTCCTTCCAGCCATAGTGGCCCTTCATCCCCGGGTGGGCGGGCATCCACGTGGACATGGTGGTGGAGTCCCTATGCCTGCAGCACTAGTCCGTGCTGTCCGTCTTGTTCTTGCCATCAGCCTAACTCAAACGCGAAACCTTTTGTAAAGATTCCCACAGACGGTGACAAAATGTTGAGGGGTGAATCCTCGAACACTAACTAACTAAACTATTACAAGCAACCTAGTCTAGGACCTGCCTCCTACTTGAAGTCCGAAGTAGTATCCGTCCGTGCCAGAGTACCTGAAAGGACTAAGTGGGTGGGGGGGGGGGTGGGGGGTTAGAAAGGGATGCCCGGATTGCGTATGTCAATCCGGTAAGAGACTTTACTCAAGAGAGAGCGGGTAGCTCTCAATGTAATAGTTATGAGGAAGGACATGGTATCAATAAGACTTCGTGATTATTGCTTATGATTGTGACTTACCCTAAGGTCTTGGAGCTTGGGCTATATTTATAGTTATCATATGCTTATGAGGCGACTCACAAGATGATGCCATGTGTATGCTTCAGATTTGGACACCAATGCTACCTTTGGCCCATGGCCCAATAGTGAACAGTAATCCAGTACTAATTACTGGGCCTGGGAGGGTAGTTTGGACCTTTCCCTCTGAGAGTATTGTTCCGCTCGTTGGGTCCGTGTAAGTCCTTCGGACAGATTCGTCTGCTTGGTTGATCTATCCTTAGGTAACTCACGGTGTCCGAGCCTAGAGTTCCACGGAAGTATCTTAGTGGTTCTGTTATGTATGTTTGGTCTTATTGCGATTGTGGCGTCCAAGATTATCTCGTCCGGTCCGTTTGGCATCCTAGGACTGGCAGTTTGTGGTGCTGGGTAGGACCATGTGACCTTTTGTCAGGTTCGGAAGTCATACACCTAGCTTCGTCGGACTTAGCTGAGAAGGTGTTTTGACTTGTAAGTACTAGTTGACCTGGAATGGTTTCCCTTAGGTCGGACTATTTGAAGATCGGACTAGTACTGGATTGGCTATCTCCGCCTTGATGCGCTCTAGGACACGCTCTATGGTGCCCTTAACGGATTGGACATATGTCCGTATCAACATGTATCACCGGTAGTTAATCAAGATTATATATAGCGGGATGGAGCTCCAAGCCTAGGAAGGATAATTCATCATTTTGGTCAAATGAGCGATCTCACTAACAGAATCCGAATTTCATATGTGATTAAAATTCACAAAGCCGTTTTCTACACTAACTATTTAAATTCAAAAGTAGGTCATCTATATTGATTTTTAAAGATTACTTTTTTTGCAGGTGTAAGTCTGACACGTATTATGTATCATACACCTTTCAGCCATTGAGTTGTTTTGCTCCTGGTATGTTTAAGTTTTTACACATCAAAATTCAATTAATTTATTTAATTAAACAATTCCATTTGTAATATAAAATGTTTTCATATTTACGATAGGTGGAGGATCATCTGGTATATTTCAGATGACACCACCTCATCACATTGTCAATTCATCAGCTAGTGAGATATTTTATATGTCGAATTTCTACTTAAATTAATGTTGGCATTATTTTTTTTTATAAAATTTTACATTTGAATTGTATAACAATCCTTCTTATTAAGTGTATCATCAAACCATGTCGACCAGTCCTCCAATATTCCACTAATTCCTACAAGTTATCTAAGACAATGTAAGTAGTATATTCATAATTCCCTTACCTTTTCTATCCTTACTATTTCAAAAAAAGAAATAATGATCAACAATCTTACTAATAGTAAATCCAATTTCATGAAGTCGTCAACCCCATCAGCAATTACAACTTCACAGCACGAACGCCTAGAAAGGATCATGGTGTTTTAAAATTCGTGTCCAAGATTTTGAATTCATCTGAGTTGAAGACTGTTGTTTCAACAAACAATGGTTAGTCGCTATTATTTTTTTATATATAATTTCTTTGATAAAGCACATCTAGGTATGATTCTTAATAATGGAAATAAATATGTACTGGCTTATGCATCACAGGAAGTGAAGTGCAACGAGGAAAAGAGAACACCCCTCCTCATAATGTATCTATCGATGCAGATACAAACAGAAGACACGCATTGTAACTCTTGAACACTCCTGGTGTTCTTTATCTTTGAAGTGAATAAACCCTTGATTTATGCCTTTTCAAGCATACCAAAGATCAACTTCCTATCAGCCTGGTTTTCAATAGCAGCAACTAGGTATTCCTCAACCATGGCACCCCCCCAAATCATCCTGTGATTTGAAGTACAATGGTCTGGATTGAAGTCTCCTACTAATGTGTCAAATCAAAGTTCTAAATTTATTTAAAGCCAAGAGTTAATCCTCAATACTACGAAAACCTGTAGTATAGAGGAGTTAACCCCGAGGTCGATCTCGAAGGACTTAACTAGGCTGAGTCTTGTTTACGAATAGTAATTACAGTAAAGAAAGCAGTAAAGAGTTTGTTTGCTTCGGCAGCGAATTTGTTCTATATTATCTACCTACTTATGCAATCTAACTAGAAAACAGATTAATCTAAACGACAAAGATATGAATAAGGAGAATTATGGAGCGGTAACATGAAACAAGCTAGCTAGCAGGATACATACGATTCACAGGATAGATTACGCAAGTTGTCACAATCTTGAGTTAAAAAACGAATAGCTCTAGTGGGGACGTCAATTCCACTAGGCTACAATCAATCTAGCTAATCCTACTATTACTGTTTGCAACTAACTGTTAGATTGAAGCAAGACAAAAAACGTTTGGGGGTATTGATTAAATGCTTAATCTAACAGTGATATTGACGGATTGCGCATCAAACGTAATAGCAAGATATGCGATTAATCTAAAAAGCACAAGTAATCTAAACCCGATGCACTTCGAATCTCATGAGCACTAGCTAGCATGCATTGAATCAGTCACCACCCCATAATCGGGGTGTTTAGCTACTAAAATTATGCAAAGTCATAATCAATATTGTAACAAACAAGCTCCAAACATAATCCAAAGCAAGAAACAAAGATTCGAACGAATTGATATAATTTACCCTTCGTTGTCACAAGCCCTAGGTAGAATTGAAGAACCGAAACGAATCGATGGAAAAAGGTATGTAGATAATCTCCCAATCAATGTAAATCGTCGGATTACAAGATAAAAGGTTCAATTACCCCCAATAATAGGTAGGTAATTGCCTTGGAAAGGTTCTAGGTTCAAAAGCAATAAGAAGAGAAGAATAATAATGAAGTTGTATCTAAAAGATCAAGAAAATAGGTTATATATAGTGAAAAACACCGAAAATCACGTTCTGGGCCGAAAACGGGCCACAAACGAAGGGGCTGGCATCCGCCATCTCGTTCTGGACGAGTTTGGCGCCCGCCAAACCTCCATGGCGCCCGCCAAGATTGAGTTTGGCGCCCGCCAAGGTTGGGCTGGCGTCCGCCTGGCCCTTTTTGGTCCACTAAACGTTGGAATCTGGAGATAGTTCCTTCTAAATTGTAGCTCTTGGACTTATCTACACGTGGACACCAAGATCAGGTCAATCGGAGTTCATATGCAAAAGTTATGGCCAAAATTCAAAGCTGCTCCATCATAGTTCGAATTTCGCGCGCTTTCACTCAAACGGCTCTAAAATCTTCGTCCGAACTCCGAATCCACTTCCGTTTCGACCGATCAACTACTTTTTCAACCACCTTTCAGGTAAATAAACTTCCATGCTTCCATTAATGCATTATATGCACTAGTTTAAACCTTGTTTTAATGCATTTTCACCAAACACCTACAAAACACAAAAAAACACAAAACATAACAAAACACTAATAAAACACACAAGAACTATACTTCAAAATGGCAATAAGATGGTAAAAAAGACCAAATGAGACTATGTAAAATCGACTCATCAAACTCCCCAAACCGAACCCTTGCTTGTCCTCAAGCAACATACCCTCTAAAAAATCCTAGAAAAACAAAAAACACAAAAACACACAGATGAAGTCTAGCTCCTAAGCTACCGAGTCTACGATTACAAGTATTAAATCCAAATAATGCAAGAGGTTTGAAATCAAACTGACGTTTACAGAAACACATGCAAAAATCCAAAAAGTTCGTTTCCCGAGTAAATAGAACTTAAGTATAACCCGGTAACCCGTCACAAGTGGATCCTATGCAACTAATCTCTCACACTCCTGGAAGTGTCCAGTAGGGGTAATCACTCAAGAATATAAAGAGAAAAGGAAGGTGACTTGCGTCACAAAATTGCCTCAAATACCTCATGCATTGTACTCAATCAGTTAAGTCAGAAGGGACTTTTATCACAACTCTAAAAACAATCAGCAGTAGACTTATAAAAAGGCAATCGTTCTCTCTTTTTCCAATTTTTTTTCACTTTTTGCATACTACTTTTTTGCAGTCTTATATATGACCCATATGCTTATATCTTTTTTCTGTCTCAATTTTTAGGTAGTGTCTGTTTTACCGAAAGTCCGCGCTTTTGTGCGTGCTGGTTTGGTATACACGCCATCAACCCTTACGGGCATATGGCTTTTAGGGCCACGCCGGTGTGTAGGTAGTATTTGAAACGTGCCCAACACGACTAACGGTGGTAACTAGTACCATAGATCCACTCCGAGACTTATTTTATTTTTTGAGAGAACGAAAAACCTGAACATCATAGTCTTTATCAACACATACAATACGCATAAACCTCTTCCCCAAACCTGTTCTTGGAACGGGTTTGACATAAGCAAATAAGAATGGGAAACATGTCGTTCGTCATACTTAACTTACACAGAGTACACATGAGAATGATGGGGCGCAAACAAGGGAGTTTGCACTTCCCGAATTAAATCACACAGGCACCGGTACAATATTTTTTCGTCGGCTAAGGTTTACTCACAGGGTTTTTGGAGTACAGAATTAGAACAGACTTCCTATTTACAACAGAAATGAACTTAACGAATTTATACATGCAAACTGCTAGTAATCAGAGATCAATCAAAACTCAAGCATTAAACAGGTTTAGTACATGCAATAGACGCTCGACTTGGGAGACATATTTAGACACAAGAGAAAATCACGAAAACAAGAAAAAGACACACAAAAAGATAAAAAGACACAACACAGACACATATATGGATAATACATGAAAGCTACCTCCCTCCCCAAACCTAGACTAGAGATGGTCCCCAGCAAATAGGCTAGAAAGAAAGAAAGCTGAAAATGTGCTTCCTGAAACGTGTGGTTGCTGCTATCCATTACCGAACGGAAACAAATCCCTTGCATCCTTTCCGCCTAGTTCAGCGATTTGGGAGCCATCCTTAGCTCCTCTTCTCCTGTTTTCCATGATTACCTGCAAACTAAAATAAAATAAATCAAAATCAAAAACTAAAATAAAACTAAGGGAATCAGGGGGAAAGTAAAAACGATAAAAGGGGTCGAAACTCCCTGGCCAATCTCGTGTGCAAGCTGGGGCTAGTATGTACAGATCACCGGAAGATGGAGGAATGGACTGTGGATCCAATAGTATCATCTGGGTGGTATCAGCTGTCTGCTCCATCTCCAAATAATCAGAAACAGGTTGTTGAGTCTCTTCGTCGATCACATCGGTGGACGTCTCCTCCTCCGTGACTAACGAATCGCTCAAACTCTCGCAAACCACTTCAACTATAACTGGATTTTCTACTATTGCAGCAAAGTCGGTGGTAGTATACCACCACTCATATTCTGCCATCACTTTAGCATATGCGCGAGCCAGGTTTTCAATCGTTTCCTCTAGGGCCGTTGTTAGGAATATCTGTTAGTATTTTGATCACTCATCACATGTTCTTACCTTAGCCAGAAAGGTGATTAAGTACTCTTGGTTCACTTGAACATTGTAAAAGAGGAAATCACTGAGTATGATTAGGCTAGAAAATCTTGTATTAGGATTATAGGTCTCTGAGTGTACTTTTTTATTTCAAGAAGACCATGAAGATCAATCCTAGCAATGGAGCTTTTCTGAAGATTGCACAAGATTTATGAAGATATCAAGGTTAAGTCTCATTTGATTTAAAATGTCTCTGGACCATGTTATAAGTGTAACATTTGCACATATGCTAAGTCTTGAACATATTAATCAAAGAAGGGAGACATGTGAGCTTCCAGAAAGCCTCATGTATCCGTTAAGACTAAAGGACAATGAACAGTACTATGCATTAAATGCATCGGCAGAAATGCTGCAAAAAGCAAGTCCTCTCTAAAACATGAGATAGTGACTTCTGAGTACATAGTTCAAGATATAAACGGATATAATTTGATAGAGAGCACAACGGATACAATTCAAACGCCTCTCAAATTTATCTATATATATCACACACTTAGATGCTTGAAGAACATACCTTAGAACGCTCTATCTTGCAAACTTACCATCAAGCAAAGTATTCTCTCAAGCACTCTACTACCCTTTCTGAAAGCTTTCTGTTGCTTGAAGAATCACTAGTAGTTCTAAGTTGTCCTGAACCTTAACAAGAGATTGTTATTCGTGAAACAGTTGAACTATCAGATACCCATTATGAAGCTCATTCTCCAGAACGGACATCAATTACTTGGGTCAGTAAAGAGCAGACTACCATCCACTAAACAAGTGTATTAAGTAGTTTTGTTCTATTAGGCTCTCTGAAAACATAACTGAAAAGTTATACGAGAAGCTTCACTGACAAACCTTATAACAAACACCTTCAAGGCGTGGAGTAGAGGAAGTACTTGATTTGGGAAATCAGGGAATAACTCCAAAGTTATCTGAGTAGAGGAAGTACTTAGCTCTAGGAGTTGGGGAATAACTCAGGTGGAACATTTGGTTGGGAACCATTTGTTTAAGAATCTTAGAATAGGATTATTGTAAGGTGAACTCAATTATCTGTTCTAGTGATTTCTAGGTCTCAGAAAGACCGAAGTGGATTAGTTGGACGATTACGCCACCTCCAGATACCACTATACTTGCTGTGTCATTTACCTTTCTGTATTTACATTTCAGCAAAGCACACACACACATACTTATTGTTTCTGCACTTACCTATCTTAAAGTCTTCCGCGCTCTGAATTTAAGTATCAGAAACCCCCAGGTTTCTGAGAAACTGTGTTTATCGACAAAAGTTTTAAAAGACTATTCACCCCCCCTCTAGTCTTTTACTTTGCCGTTATCTGGACCAACAAGTGGTATCAGAGCAGGAGGTTCACAAGCCTTCTGCACTGAACCTAGATCCCCAGATAGGTGAAGGAACTTTGTCTCTTTCTGAGGACTATATAATTTGTGTGTTAAGTGTGCAGGTATGTCTATGAGTGATGCACCCGTTCTGAAGCCAGAAAACTATGAGAAATGGAAGAACAACATGATGCTCCATCTGGAGGCCATTAGTGACGAGATGATCTATGTCATCAATGAAGGGCCTATCAAAATCAGACAACTCAAACAAGTTACTGAGGTGTCTGATGGAAGAAAAGCCTCAGACAAGGAAGATGGAAGCGAGGATATGGCTGCTAGTGATAGTGGTCATGTTGCTCGTGGAAGCATTATGTATGAAGACAAGCCAAGAGAGCTCTGGACATCTGAAGATGCCAAGAGAGACAGATTGGATGGTCAAGTTCATAATATCATCATCAGATCGACACCTGAGCACATACAGTGTTAAATGTGGGGTGCTAAAATGGCGAAAGTTGCCTGGCAAATGATTGAAGAAATCTGTGCCGGAATTGAGAAAACCAAAGAAAACAAGTTCGAAGTTCTTAAATTGAAGTTCCAAAACTTCAAACAAGGTCCCACTGAAACTCTGGAAGAACTTGATTTCAGATTTACTACTCTTATGAGTGATATGGCTGCACTTGGTGAAAGCAATAGATACTCCCAGCCAGAAAAGATTAAGACTATTGTCAGAGGTATCAATCACAACTGGGAGCACACTAAGTTCTTTTATTTCAACCAAGGGATGCCAAATATTACTCCAGTAGAGCTCTTTTCTCATCTTGCTACTGTAGACTATGAGACAACTCAGAGAGAACAAACAGCTGAAAAGTTGCAAAGTGTTGCTCTAGTTTCTCAAGGTTCTTCTGAAATGAAGGATACCAAAGATGCATCTGAAGAAAATGCTCTTGCAGTAAGACACATGAAGAAATTTGTGAGTCAAGAGATTGAGAGAAGAAAAGCTAAAGAAAAGCTGAAAAAACATCTTGGCCCAAACTATCATTAGTACAAGAACATACAAATGAACAACTCTTTGAACACCCCCATTCAGAAAGGTGTTAGTACTGAAGCTGCAGAAATAGGAAATGATATCTGCTTCTATTGTCAAAAGCCTGGTCACTTCAAGAGAGATTGTCCTGCTTTAAATAAGCTCAAGACAGCTGACAAGAAGGACATAAGAAATTTCAAGAGAAATCAAAGGGCCTTACTGACTGAAGAAAGGAAGAAGATTCAAATTCAACTTGATGCTCTAGACATTGAGACAGATTCTGAAGATGGAGATTCAGATGACTCAAACCTACCATCACCAGAATTGTGTGGAATCACCCACGACGTAATCGACTTCGGCCTTAAGAAGAATGAAATGTGTGGAATTCTTTGAGATTCGGTCCAGACATCTCTAACATTGAAATATGTCTTATGGCTGATGAGGTAACTAACAATTCACAATTTCTGTACTATGAGAGTGATGATGGAATTGAGGATCTGGAGTTGGTCAAGAGTGAATTGGATAGTTATGAGAAAGAATTTATGGAAGCAAAATCCAAAACCAGAATTCTAGAGGAAAGCAAAGAAACTCTTGAAAAAGAGGTTTCTGAGCTAACCAGAGTATCTGAGAACAAGAACGCTGAAATAGCCTTTCTGAAAGCTCAGATATCTGAGAATGAAAATTCTCACAAACTAGCCTTGGATGAACTTAATAAGAAAATAATGAAGCTGCTTTCTGAGAATGAAGAACTCAGAAAGAAAGAGCTATCCTTCCAATCTTATGCAAAGGCTAGTGACACTCTCACTGAGGTTCAATCCTATTTGAGAGATCCCTCTGAGAAAGGTGGACTTGGACTTGATGAACAATCAAGTAATTCATCTCCTCTGAAGAAGAGTGATGAAAGGTTGATTTTTGTAAAAAGTCAACAGAATGATTCTTCAACCACCTATAGCATTGGTCAGAAAGCTAGGGTAGTTGACAAAGGAAAAGGAGTTGCAACCTAGCCTTTGAAAGAACAAGTTCACAAGAAACATGTGGATAAGGTTTCTGAAAAGAAACACAACCCTCAGATTTGCAACCATCCACATTGCTGCATTACTAGGAAGGGAAGAATTGTTGGAATAGACAAATTCTCTACTGTACCATTTTATGAAAATAAAGATGGTGCAGAAACTAGTAAGGCTTCTGAAGAGCGCATTCAGAAAGCCAAAGGTGTTCGAAATGGCATTGGCTATCGTGCTATTGGAAAGGTCCTTCTGCAACAATATAAGGAAGGACAAGAACAATGGCGCAAGGCTGATATTGCACGTAGCAATAGACAGAAGTGGAAGAAATCTCAAGCCACTGAAAAACTGAATGCCAGAGCTAGAAGGAACCTGGCCAGAAAGGCTAAGTTTGCTGAAAAGCAACCCCAGAAACCCAGGGTCCAGAAAGCACCAAAGGGAACACCTAGAAACACCCCAAGAAGGAAGATTGAGATCAAAATTACTGATTTTATTTCATCTCCTTCTGATCAAGTTAGACAAAAACAAACTCCCAAGAAATTCACTAAAATGTGGATTCCTACTGGAAGAATGTTTAGTCTAAGTGGTTCTAAGGCTCAATGGCTATTTGATAGTGGATGCGGAAAGCACATGACAGGAGACAAAGCAAATCTGGTCAACTACAAAGCCTGCAACAATGGACCAGACATCAGATTTGCTGGAGGAGAATTAAATCCCTCTCTGGGATTTGGCAACGTCAAATTAGGATCATTAACAATCACTGACGTATTACATGTTAAAGGTTTGAAATATAATCTATTTAGTATGAGCCAGTTTGCAGACAAGGGATTCACTGTGAAATTCAAAGCAAAGTATTGCAAACCTATAGACAATGAGTCAAAGCAGACAGTCTTGGTTGCTCGGCGGAAAGGCAGTCTTTATGTTACCGATTGGGCATCTGCCACAACTGAAGAATGTCTCATGGTGAGTCAATCAGGTCACACAGAAGAGCACTGGTTATGGCACAAAAGAATGAGTCACTTGAATTTCAAAACTCTGAACAAACTTGCCAAGAAAGAGTTAGTGGTTGGCCTTCCCAAAACATCTTTCAGAAAGGATGGTATTTGTTCTGCTTGTCAGATGGGGAAACAATCCAAAATCTCTTTCAAGTCCAAAACCAGACACTCTAGTGTTAGACCACTGCAACTATTACACATGGATCTTTTTGAATCATCTGTAACTAGTTATGCAGGAAAGAAGTTTGGTCTGGTTGTTGTAGATGACTTCTCAAGATTCACTTGGGTTGTCTTTCTAAAGCACAAATCTGATGCTAGGGTGTAGATACCAAACTTGCTGAATAAGCTTGAAGTCATGAAAAATGACAAAGTATCTGCAATCAGAACAGACCATGGTACTGAGTTTGTCAACCAGTACATAAAGGAGTTTTGTACCAGCAAAGGTATACAACACCAACTTTCCTCTGTAAGAACACCACAACAAAATGGTGTTGCAGAAAGGAAAAATAGAACCCTTAAAGAAGCAGCAAGGACAATGCTAGCTGACACTGAAATAAGTGAAGTTTATTGGGTTGAAGCTGTAAACACAACATGCTACACTCAGAATAGATGTTTGATAAACAAACACCATGACAAGACCCCATATGAACTCTTGGTTGGTAGACCCCCTAATATCAAACATCTGAAAGTGTTTGGTTGTAGATGTTTTGTCCTTAACAATGGAAATAAGTATCTAAGAACATTTCAACCAAAGGCAGATGAAGGTGTGTTTCTTGGTTATTCTATGAATAGCAAAGCATACAGAGTTTACAACAAAAGAACAAAGAAGATTGAAGAATCATTTCATGTTGTATTCTATGAAGGAAACAAGAAAACACCCCTTGATGATGAACTCTCAGAAAGGTTCAAGGAACTAATGATAAAGGATTCTGAAGAAGAACCCTCATAAAGGAAAAACATCATTGTGGAAAGAGAGGATGACTCTGACGAAGAAAAGCATGAAATGCCTAGTAACAACCAGATGATTCTCAGACATGATGAAGAATTTCCTATCGGAATTCCAGAAATGGAAACTGAAGATGTTCATCAGAGAGCTAACTCTGGAAATGACCTCTTTGATAGGCATGTCCCAGAAAGCTCTCACACTGAGCAAGTGTCAGACATTCACCGCCCCTCTGAGGTGCAAGATGTCACAGATACTGAAGAAGTATCAAGTCATAATCATAATTCACATTCAGATCACATAGATGTTGACCCTACTAGCCCTAAAGCCATGATGAGATGGATCAAGGATCATCCTGCAAAATATGTGATTGGACCAATCAATCAAGGTGTTAGGACTAGGAGAGCAATAGCTGAAAATGCCAACTCTCTCTTTGGATGTTTCATCTCAAACATTGAACCTAAAACTATACAAGAAGCATTAAGAGACCAAGACTGGATCTCTGCAATGCAAGAAGAGTTGGATCAGTTTGAGAGAAACAAAGTCTGGAAACTAGTTCCATTTGTAGAAGGAATATCTGTGATTGGAACTAAGTGGGTTTTCAGAAACAAGATGAATGAATCTGGTGAAATAACCAGAAACAAAGCAAGGTTGGTTGCAAGGATTCACCGGTGAAGGTTTAGATTTTGATGAGTCATATGCACCGGTTGCCAGATTGGATGCAATAAGACTCTTTATGGCCTTTGCAGCTCATAAAGACTTTAAAGTTTATCAGATGGATGTCAAGAGTGCATTCTTGAATGGTGAACTTGCTGAGGAAGTCTATGTTGAACAACCACCTGGCTTTGAAGTTTCCTCAGAAAGTAGAATGGTCTATAAACTACAGAAAGCTCTTTACGGACTGAAACAGGCTCCAAGAGCATGGTATGACACTTTGGCCAAATACCTTCTGGAAAGTGGTTTCAAGAAAGGTGAAGTTGATAAAACTTTGTTTACTTTAAATCATGATGGAAAACTACTCTTAGTTCAAGTATATGTTGATGACATTATATTTGGATCTAAGGACAAGCAACTTTGTGATGACTTTGCAAATCTCATCAAAAGTAAATTTGAGATGAGCATGATGGGAGAATTGAACTATTTCCTAGGATTGCAAGTGAAGCA
Source organism: Plantago major (assembly GCA_026545765.1). Taxonomy (NCBI): domain Eukaryota; kingdom Viridiplantae; phylum Streptophyta; class Magnoliopsida; order Lamiales; family Plantaginaceae; genus Plantago; species Plantago major. The sequence continues at coordinate 93,472,211 of CM048839.1, forward strand.
ACTCATTGATGGAATATTCATTAGTCAGACAAAGTATGCAAAAGACATGCTCACAAAGTTCAATCTTAAGCCTTCTGAAAAGAATGCTAATGTGCAAAAGACATGCTCACAAAGTTTAATCTCAATCGTTGAGATCAAACGTTTATTCATCAAGGGCTCATATTGAATATCTTGTAATGATATTAGTCAACAAATGGTAATGTGCCGACTTGATGGATTTTTAATATGCTACATTCATTGTGTAACTTTAGTAAATAGTAGGACTACTTAATCGTTTGATCTTATCATTCTGAGTGTCAAGTCCTTATCTATATATTGTTTATCATCAAAATGGTAAAAATACAAGACATTGCACATATTTGACTTTCAGAACTTATACCTTTTGGGCTTTGTGTGTCCATTTCTCTTTATGACTAAATAGCTTTCTGAATTCAAGTGTCAGAAGCTTCAGTTGTTTGAATGTATTTGACCCACTCTCAGTAAGTAAGTTCTAGTCTTATTTACTTATTAAGTGTGTACCAACCTTTGCCTTTCTGGATACCCGTTCCAGAAATGTTTTGCCTTTCTGAGTGTTGCTACTCAGAAACCTTTGCATCACTTCTTATCAATTTGGCTTTCTGAGAACCTGTTCTCAGAGACTAATCTCGATTAATTGTGCAAAATTCATCTAAAAAACACTCATTCAAAACTCTATATAAGAGATGGCACCCAAGAAGATGACCACCAAGAACCCTAAGGCCGTATCATCTGCTCCTGTTGAAAAGCAAGAAGGAAAGGAACTTAAGGTGTTGAACAAACGCCTTCTGGGAAAGTTCACCCCATCTGACTGAAATACAAACCACAAAATGAATTGGGAAGCTTTTCTAGTGAAGAGGTATGTACCAGTAGTTATACCTTCAAGACCGGAAACGAAATTGATATTGGGGATGCTGAAGAATTCCCATATCTACAAGCTTCTATCTGCTGCACCCAGTGGACTATCCACACTGGATGTACTGGAGTTCTATAACAACTCCAAAATCTTCACAAAAGTTGTGAATGATGAAGAAGAAAAATACATGCAGACTGAAGTCCAAGGACAAGAAATTGTTCTAGACTGCAAGACTTTCTGCAAGATTTTCCGATTGAAAAATCAAGGAACATTTGAAGACATCAACATCAAGGACGCTTCCATGATTCAAGGCGTCAAAGAGCTATTTGAAGCAATCCAGTTAGAAAATGCAAAGGGTTGTCCAGGAGACTTTGTTCTGAAATCCATCAGAACTAGTCATCTCCAGAAACACTGGAGTACTTTAGCTCTTATTCTGGTCCGTTTCTTTGATGACAACAAAGGTGGAGCAGACCAGATAAGCATGGAGAGATGGATGATGATGCATCTTCTGAATAAGAAGCATGAAGGGCAGGAAACCCACTTCAATTGGGGGAAATACGCCTTCAACAAATTCCTTGGACATATTGAGGAATTTGAGCCCAAAATCATCAATGGCATTGCTGAGCCAAAGGCCAATATGCACTTTGGTCTCAGAATCTGTTACATTCTGGAAACAATGGGAATCACTCTTAGAGAGAGGCAGGAAATCCCAGTCACCAACTCCCTTTTCAGACACGCTTTTGAAGAAAAGGAGAAACTTGCTGCTGAGAACGCACTCAGAAAGGCAGAAGAAGAAGAAACTGCACAGCAAGGTGAGGAGGTCACTGAGCAAGCTCAAGCTAAACCTCCAGTTGCCAAGAGAAAGAGGACTCATAGCAAAAGAGCCTCCAAGCCCCTAAGCATACAAGAGGCGCAACCTTCTGGAGACAAGGTCTCAGAAGATGTTGGACGCTCAGAAAAGCAACTCCAGAATGCCCCAAGAATCCTGAACCAGAATGCTCCAGAACTCTCCAGAGATGATAGAAATATCATAGATGGGTCTGCACCAACACAGAATAGTGATTCTGAGGATGATGAAGTACTTGCAAAAGTACTCAAAAGATTCAAGTATGAGACCCATGGAGGAGCATCAAGCTCAGCTCTTCAGAGACAAGAGCCCCTCTGCCCAACAGGAAGAAGAAGGTCTGGGTGAGGAAGATAGAATGATGGAAGATGTTGCCATTGCTTCCACATTCACAATGCCAGCACTTAATATTGCTGAAGAAAACCTTGTTCTTGAACAGGTTCCTCAACCTTCTGAGAGAGCTCAACTCTCAGAAAGGGATCAAACTGAGATGGAGACTCAGAATGATACTATAGAGGATAAAAATAATGAGCACAGAGAGCTGTGGAATCACCACAAGTCCAAGAGATCAATGATCATCCTGACTCTATTCAGGTAACAAAGATAGTTTGTATATAACATGTCAACATAAATGAATGTTAACTTGTTACTCATAAGCTGTATTTGTTACAGGCCAACTTGGATACACACTTTCAGGGGGAAGAAAACCTGTCCACCCCCTTAAATCAAGAAGAGGTTCCTCCAACCTCAGAACATCAAGAAGAGCCTGTCCCACAGGTAGTAAAGTTATCTCTGAACAAGAAATAACTAAAAATGCTCTTATCTTATGTTCTTATATTCTTAATGTCTCTTTTTAGGCTCCAACTGAGGAAGTAGTGGTGGTGGAACCAACACCCCAAAACCTAGAGATTCCAGAGGCTGAAAAGCTTTCTGAGGAAGTATTCTTGAGCATCACTTGAGAAGGTAACAAAGGTAATAGTCTTCTTCAAGAATGCTCAGGAAAAACCACTACTAAATCTTTTATGTTTGTTCTTACAGGCTCAGTCAGAAGAACAATTGGATGGAGAAACAGTTGTGTTATCTTCCAAAGGAAACTAAAACTGCTGAACAAGCAGTATCTGCAGAAAAGGTTCCAGAAACCCCCAAGGTTTCTGAGAAAGATGCCGCTGAGCTTCCTCACTTGGAAGTAAGTGAAGTCTCGGAAAGAATTTTTCCACTTATCTTTTCTGTTAACAGTTTCTAAACATATTTGGTTTTAATTCTCAGGTTCTAGCAGAAAGAAAGGTTGATGAGGATCAGACTTCTCCTCACAACAAGGTATCTAAGGCCTTTGTGCCCAAGAAAGCAGAAGTACAGGATAATGAGCCTAGTGTTTCTACACAGGTATGCTCAGAAAGCCTTCTTTTGCTTACAGATACTAACTCAAGTAGTTTGAGCAAAACTAACTTGAACACTTTCTTTCAGGCGCAAAGTCTAGTGCCAGTTGATTTACTCAAGACCTTCCAGAAGCACACCTTAAAGAAACATCTCAAGTGCTTCAGACAATGGCAGAAACTCAGAAAGGCTGACCTTTCTAAATTAGCCAGAGTAATCGACGTCCCAGAAAAGAGAGCAATTGCCTTCAATCTGGAAGATTATATCCATGCATTGTTCCCAACAGAGTCCTACACATTTGCCACTCTAATGCATGAAGACTTCATTTATGAAGTAGCACAAAGACTTTTGGCAGATTTCAAGTCTGCGGATGCTCAAACCCAAGAGCAGATGGTTACCCATCCTGCCTTGCCCAACAAGCTCACAACCTACCCAACTGAACAAGAAGAAGTTAATGGGAGGATGATTACATTCCCAAATGTGATCAACCTGGTTTCAGAAGATGACGAGGAGATGGACGAAAATGTTATCAAGAACCTCCTTTTGAGCATCCAAACCAAGAAGCAAAGAAAAAGGATGATGATGATCAAAATGATGATCCCCAACCTGGACAAGGCGGGATTCAGAAAGCTAGAAAAGGAAGTGGAGAAAAGGCTACTCCCTCAAATGCTCAGAAAGCTCCATCATCATCACCTCCCAAGTCTCATCAAGATACCCAATAGGCTGAACACAATGATGCCTTAGAAGAAATTTCAGCCGTTGAGTTTAGAGTTGAACAACTCAGAAAGGTATTGGAAGAAGAGAGGAGAATCAACATTGAGACTCAAGCTCTTGTTGATGAAAAGGAAGCCAAAATCAAGAAGCTCGAAGAAGCTAATGCCAAAGAATTGGCACTCCTAGATGAGCAAAGAAATTTGAAAAATGCCATTGTTGTCACAGCTGCTGAGATAGATGCCGTGGATGACAATGATGATGAAGAGCATGATGCTGAGACTGCATCAGAAGGATTATGATAGTGATGCTGAAACCCACAACTTGATTACTGAAGCAGAAGATGAGAGACTTGTCACTCAGCACAAAAGAGCCCTACTTGCTCCTCATATATTCTCTGCACCAAGTAGTTCAAGAAGTGAAGAGCACCGTGCAAGAAACAGTGTCTTTTTAGAACTCATACAGACACTAGTTGCCCAAGACACAGAAGTGCTAAAATCCGTCCCAGAAGAGATGAAGCCATTGGCTGCTGCTTTACTCAACAGAGCAACCAGCATAGCTCTCTCTCAGAAAGACCTAGGGTTGGTCAGGGATGAGGATTGTAACAATGCTAATGTAGCATTGAATGGAGCCAGCCATGCTGTCCTGCAAGCCCACGCCATCCTAAGGCCGCTTGAAGAGCTCAACAGAAAGGAGCAGGAACTGGTTAGACAGAACAACGAGCTGAAGAAGGTACTTCAAGAATTGGTCAGGGTGCACAACAATCTCCAGAAAAACTTTGAAACTCTCTCTGAAGCTTATGCTATCATGAGTCAGTCATTCATGACTAAGGGGGAAGAAGAGATGCCTCAGAAAGGCAGAGGAAGAAAAAGAAAACAATCAAATCCTCCCTCCTCAAGTACACTTGTCATTAAGGACACCACTAGAGACACCCTTGCTGAAGAAGTTGTTCCAGATCAACCAGCCAGAAGGCTGAGAAGTATGATAACTAGGGGAACCAAGTCCCTTAGAATCTCAGAAGACTTTTGAAGAAGAAGAAAAGGAAGAAGGAGAAGTAAGAGGCCAAGAAAGCTGCAAGTCTCCAATTTTGGACTTCAATGATGATGAGGATGATTCTGATGAACATCCACTTCACAAGAAAAGGAGACAAGCAACTACTTCACAACCTCCTCTGGCCGCAAAGCCTTTAGCAGCCAGAACTCCTTCTGGAAATACCAAGTCTATACAAGGAACATCCACCAGCACAGCCCCAAGGCAGGAAGAAAGGATTAGAGGATCTCCTGACAGAAGGCCACCAAACAGAAAAGCAAGAAGGGATTTCCAGTTTGGCAGAGTAAACATTGAAACACATCAAGAAAGTCCAACTGATGCCCACATTGAGTATATGAAGACCAGTAATGAAGAATCTTCATATAGGTGCATTCTGAACAAGAGAGGGTATTGGATTCTGGAACTACAACATCTACTTGTCAATGATAAGTTTCCAACTCCCATCCTCAACCAGATCCTGAAATGGAGAGAAGGCAAGACAGAATTGCTAAAACCTGAGCACCTTCATGCCTGGCTAAACTTTGAAGTAGAAAAGAGGAATGAAGCCAGAAAGATGGACCTTTCTTTTGCCTGTCCTTACCCAAAACCTGATGATGTACACAAGGTAAGAAAACTGGATGGTAGCTACAGCAGGAAGAACAAACTAGGTGTTTCAACCTATGAATCATTCTATATGACATTGGATGAATAACTAGATGATATACATTATCTGGAAGAAATATACAAGTATTTCAACCTGTCTCAGCTGCAAGTAGACCATGCACAGGTGCGGGAAAGTACTTCTGGGTCAAACATTTTCTGCGGAAGAATCACAAGCTTGGCAAGAGTTACCATGAAATATGTGACTTATCCAGAAAGACATAGCTCTCTGTCAGAAGGATTCTTTATGACTATGTCCAAGAATGCAGAAAAGTGGATGATCATGTCAACTGATCCAGAAAGGGTGCTGAAGAACTTGAGGTATTTGAACCCAAGTTGCATTTCTGAAGACTTGAAGACTAGTAACATTAGAATACTCTCTTGGAGCTTGGACTCTCCTTTGTTCTAATTTACATAGTATGTTTTGTTACTTTTTGTAATCTTGCTGATTGTTTCTAAAATTCTCTATATGTAAAAGTTGCATCTCTTCTCAGAACTGCATCCTATCTGAAGATCATACTCTCAGATACTTTTTAATAGATGGCAACTTATCAGCAAAGATCACTTCTTGTGATTTGGTTGATGTTTACTTTCTGCACTTAATTCAACTAAAATTAAATATCATTTGAAATGATTAAGTGGTGGATTGTTTTCTCTTCCAGGATTGCAATTTTGTAATAGGACATAAAAGATAGTCATGGATGACTGATCAAAAAGGGGAAAATTTGTTAGGAATATCTGTTAGTATTTTGATCACTCATCACATGTTCTTATCTTAGCCAGAAAGGTGATTAAGTACTCTTGGTTCACTTGAACATTGTAAAAGAGGAAATCACTGAGTATAATTAGTCTAGTAAATCTTGTAATAGGATTATAGGTCTCTGAGTGTAATTTTTATTTCAAGAAGACCATGAAGATCAATCCTAGCAATGGAGCTTTTCTGAAGATTAGAAGACTAAAGATTGGACAAGGTTTATGAAGACACAAAGGTTTAGTCTAACTCAGAAAGACTATGTCCTTTATCCTTTCTGAAGTATATTAACTTACTTTCGAAATATGATTCTGAACTTATGACATCATGAGTATGGAGCATGCAAGCCATCAGAAAGGCTCATGTATCCGTTGAAACTAAAGGACAATGAGCAGTACTATGCATTAAATGCATCGGCAGAAATGCTGCAAAAAGCAAGTCCTCTCTGAAACAAGAGATAGTGACTTCTGAGTACATAGTTCAAGATATAAACGGATATAATTTGATAGAGAGCACAACGGATACAATTAAAACGCCTCTCAAATTTATCTATATATATCACACACTTAGATGCTTGAAGAACATACCTGAGAACGCTCTATCTTGCAAACTTACCATCAAGCAAAGTATTCTCTCAAGCACTCTACTATCCTTTCTGAAAGCTTTCTGTTGCTTGAAGAATAACTAGTAGTTCTAAGTTGTCCTGAACCTTAACAAGAGATTGTTATTCGTGAAAGAGTTGAACTATCAGATACCATTTCTGAAGCTCATTCTCCAGAACGGACATCAATTACTTGGGTCAAGAAGAAGCGATCGCCATCCACTGAACAAGTGTATTAAGTAGTCTCGTTCTGTTTGGCTCTCTGTAAACATAATTGAAAAGTTATATGAGAAGCCTTTCTGACAAAACCTTATAACCAACACCATCAAGGCGTGGAGTAGAGGAAGTACTTGATTTGGGAAATCAGGGAATAACTCCAAGGTTATCTGAGTAGAGGAAGTCCTTAGCTCTAGGAGCTTGGGAATAACTCAGGGGGAACATTTGGTTGGGAACCATTTGTTTACGAATCTTAGAATAGGATTATTGTAAGGTGAACTCAATTATCTGTTCTAGTGAATTCTAGGTCTCAGAAAGACCGAAGTGGATTAGTTGGAGGATTACGCCACCTCCAGATACCACTATACTTGCTGTGTTATTTACCTTTCTATATTTACATTTCAGCAAAGCACACACACACATACTTAATGTTTCTGCACTTACCTATCTTAAAGTCTTCCGCGCTCTGAATTGAAGTATCAGAAACCCTGTGTTTCGAGAAATTGTGTTTATCGACAAAAGTTTTAAAAGACTATTCACCCCCCCCCCCCCCCCGGTCTTTTACTTTGCCGTTATCTGGACCAACACTTGAGGTATCTAAACCCAAGTTGCATTTCTGAAGACTTGAAGACTAGTAACATTAGAATACTCTCTTGGAGCTTGGACTCTCCTTTGTTCTAATTTACTTAGTTTGTTTTATTACTTTTTGTAATCTTGCTGATTGTTTCTAAAATTCTCTATATGTAAAAGTTGAATCTCTTTCTGTAAACTGTACTTATCTGAAGATCATACTCTCAGATACATTTTAATAGATGACAACTTATCAGCAAAGATCACTTCTTGTGTTTTGGTTGATGTTTACTTTCTGCACTTAATTCAACTAAAATTGAATATCATTTGAAATGATTAAGTGGTGGATTGTTTTCTCTTCCAGGGTTACAAATTTGTAATAGGACTTAAAAGATAGTCATGGATAGAATTATTGTAAGGTGAACTCAATTATCTGTTCTAGTGATTTCTAGGTCTCAGAAAGACCGAAGTGGATTAGTTGGAGGATTACGCCACCGCCAGATACCACTATACTTGTTGTGTCATTTACCTTTCTGTATTTACATTTCAGCAAAGCACACACACACATACTTATTGTTTCTGCACTTGCCTATCTTAAAGTCTTCCGCGCTCTGAATTTAAGTATCAGAAACCCCCAGGTTTCTGAGAAACTGTGTTTATCGACAAAAGTTTTCAAAGACTATTCACCCCCCCTCTAGTCTTTTACTTTTCCGTTATTTGGACCAACAGCTGTAGGCGTCAAATCCCACATCGACCCTCCTGCGGCTCTATCCACCATCCCTTGCCATTCGCTAGTTAGACTTCTGTAGAAAATAAACAACAATGTACACAGATCCCCACCAATGTTCGGATGCGCCTCCCGTAGATATTTAAATCTATACCATGCATCATAGATGTCCTCTCCAGATTTCTGTTGGAAATCGCGGATGGCTTCGATTTCCTTGCACCTTGCTGCATTATGACTGTCCATCCCACACCTATAGCAAATCAAGAGATCCATACTTTCCTGCACACACAAAGAAACCCAAGTAGTTCCGCAAAACAAACTAAACTAAAAAAGAAAAGACAAACTAACTAATATATACAACTGAAAATTACAATTTGTAAACTTAACAAAGGAGTTAAGTCCCCGGCAGCAGCGCCAAAAACTTGATGTGTCAAATCAAAGTTCTAAATTTATTTAAAGCCAATAGTTAATCCTCAATACTATGAAAACCTGTAGTATAGTGGATTTAACCCCGAGGTCGGTCTCGAAGGACTTAACTAGGCAGAGTCTTGTTTACGAATAGTAATTACAGTAAAGAAAGCAGTAAGTGTTTGTTTGCTTCGGCAGCGAATTTGTTCTATATTATCTACCTACTTATGCAACCTAACTAGAAAACAGATTAATCTAAACGACAAAGATATGAATAAGGAGAATTATGGAGCGGCAACATGAAACAAGCTAGCTAGCAGGATACATACGATTCACAGGATAGATTATGCAAGTTGTCACAATCTTGAGTTAAAAAATGAATAGCACTAGTGGGGACGTCAATTCCACTAGGCTACAATCAATTTAGCTATCCTACTAATAATTACTGTTTGCAACTAACTGTTAGATTGAAGCAAGACGAAAAACATTTGTGTGTATTGATTAAATGCTTAATCTAACAGTGATATTGACGGATTGCGCATCAAACATAATAGCAAGATATGAGATTAATCTAAAAATCACAAGTAATCTAAACCTGATGCACTTCGAATCTCATGAGCCCTAGCTAGCATGCATTGAATCAGTCACCACCCCATAATCGGGGTGTTTGGCTACTCAAATTATGCAAAGTCATAATTAATATTGTAACAAACAGGCTCCAAACATAATCCAAAGCAAGAAACAAAGATTCGAACGAATTGATACAATTTACCCTTCGTTGTCACAAGCCCTAGGTAGAATTGAAGAACCGAAACGAATCGATGCGAAAAGCTATGTAGATAATCTCCCAATCAATGTCAATCGTCGGATTACAAGATAAACGGTTCAACTACCCCCAATAATAGGTAGGTAATTGCCTTGGAAAGGTTCTAGGTTAAAAAGCAATAAGAAGAGAAGAATAATAATGAAGTTGTATCTAACAGATCAAGAAAATAGGTTATATATAGTGAAAAACGCTGAAAATCACGTTTTGGGCGGAAAACGGGCCAAAAACGGCCCAAAAAGGGAGTTGGCACCCACCAAAATGGGGCTGGCATCTGCCAACTCGTTCTGGACGAGTTTGGCGCCCGCCAAACCTCCATGACGCCCGCCAAGATTGAGCAGGTGTCCGCCAGGCCCTTTTTGGTCCTCTAAACGTCGGAATCTCGATATGGTTCCTTCTTAAAAGTTGTATCTCTTGGTCTTATCTACGCGTGGACACCAAGATCAGGTCAATCGTAGTATATATTCAAAACTTATGGCAAAAATGCCAAAGATGCTGCATCATAGTTCGAATTTCGCGTGCTTTCACTCAAATGGCCCTAAAATCTTCGTCCGAACTCCGAACCCGCTTCCGTTTCGACCGATCAACTCCTTTTTCAACCAACTTTCAGGTCCATAAACTTCCATGCTTCCATTAATGCATTAAATGCACTGGTTTAGCCCTTGTTTTAATGCATTTTCACCTAACACCTAGAAAACACAAAAAACACAAAAACATAACAAAACACTAATAAAACACACAAGAACTATACTTGAGAATGGAAATAAGACGGTAAAAAAGACCAAATGAGACGATGTAAATCGAGTCATCAACTACCAACCGATTGTTCGTGATAACCAACATTGGTGCTTGCTTTTCAGCAGTACCAGAGGTAGTAGCCTGGGATTTCTGGGTAGAAGCACATTTTGGTGCCATCTCTCTAAATAGTGAAATTTTTGAAAGTCAGAAAGAGATTAGAGTGTGAGTTTAGTGATTCATTGCAGAATAACTAAGTGAAGAACAGAGATTTGCAGAAATCTTTTAAGGGTTTTTGCTATTTTTGTGTAAGTGTGAATGTTGGATTAGGCGAAAGTGATTTCTTTTGCCAAAATCCTATATATATAGCAACGTATATTCAACAGACATATAGACACAAATTAATTTTTTGTATATGTATCTGTGTACGTGCAGAGTGGCGTGGGTGAAAACTGCTTTGCATTAAATGTTAGTGGGCCATAACTGTTTTTACAGTCCACTACTTTTTACCGAGAATTAATCTTGGCCGTTAATATGGAACGCCCATTTCATCAAGGGCTTAGATTGTTTCTTCAGCAATGATCACAATCACTAGATGTAATCGTGCCCAATTAATGAAATTTGGCGAGTTGAATCACATTTATTCTGTGTGACTAGGGGACAATTTTCTGAATCTCAATGCAACTGTTCATATATTTCACAAATATAGAAATAATACAAAACATAAGAGAGTAGTCGACTACAGATAGTTGTACTACATTCTTCTTTTGTGTTCCCCCTCACTAAGTGATCTCATAGATATCTGAGTACCCGTCTCAGAAATCTTCAAGTAGTCATTTTACCCTCAACCTTTGATATCTGAGTACCCGTCTCAGATACCTTTTTGCTAAGCGTTTCACCTTTCGCCTTTGATATCTGGATTCCCGTTCCAGATATCTAATCCCTTCTTTTTCTTCCTCTGTCTTACTGAGTTCCTGTCTTAGTGACCACACTTTTAGCTCCTTGATAGTTCCATTAACCCAAGACTATGTCTCAAGGTTAGGAATCTACTTTCTTGCAGAGGATTTGTGAAGATATCTGCAAGTTGATCTTCAGTACCAATCTTGAGTATCTCAATATTGCCTTTTTCAACATGATCTCTAATGAAGTGGTTAACATCAATGTGCTTTGTTCTAGCATGAAACTTAGGATTCTAAGTGATTGCAATAGCACTTGTGTTGTCATAGAAAATAGGAGTTTTCTCTTCATTAATCTCATAGTCTCTGAGTTGTTATTGTATCCACAATATTTGTGAAGCACAACACCCAGCAACAATATATTCTGCCTCAGTGGTTGTTGTGGCAATTGAGTTTTGTTTCTTGCTAAACCATGATATTAGTCTAGCACCAAGGAATTGACAGGTTCCTGAGGTACTTTTTCTATCAAGCATTGATCCAGCATAGTCGGCATCAGAATAGCCAACCAAACTCATTCCACTATCTTTTGGATACCACAATCCAACTTCTACAGTACCTTTCACATACCTTAGAATTTTCATAGCAGTGTTGTAGTGTGATTGCATTGGATTTGTTTGAAATCTTGCACACACACCAACTGCATATTGAATATCTGGTCTACTTGCAGTGAGGTATAGTAGAGACCCAATTAATTTCCTATACTTGTGTTCTTCAACATTCTTGTCAGATTCAGCATAGGTCATTTTGGTTCCAATGCTCATAGGTATTTTAGCATTCTTTTCAGAATGCTTTAGATTAAACTTGTTGAGCATATCTTTTGCATACTTTGTTTGACTAATGAATATTCCATCATCAAGTTGCTTTCAATTCTCCCATCATGCTCATCTCAAATTTACTTTTCATGAGCTTAGCAAAGTCTTCACAAAGTTGCTTATCCTTAGATCCAAAGATTATATCATCAACATATACTTGGACTAAGAGTAGTTTTCCATCATGTTTCAATGTAAAGAGAGTTTTATCAACTTCTCCTTTCTTGAATCCACTTTCCAGCAAGTATTTAGTCAATGTATCATACCATGCTCTTGGAGCTTGTTTCAGTCCATATAGAGCTTTATGTAGTTTATATACCATCTTGCTTTCTGAGGAAACTTCAAAGCCTGGTGGTTGATCAACATAGACTTCTTCAGCAAGCTCACCATTTAGAAATGCACTCTTGACATCCATTTGGTAAACTTTAAAGTCATTGATTAGCTGAAATTATAATCTAAATAACTTAAGAGAATAAGTTGTAGTTGTAGACTATGTTTAACTCGGTATCGTTCTCTAGGAAATTAATTAAGCTACCACAACGAATTAGAGTAAACAATTTGTTTGTGAGTAACAAGATAGTTTCGAGTGATTTTACTTCTAAAACACAAATTAATACTAAAGCAAATAAACTGTTTGATCAAATTATAGAAGGTGAACCCGGTAATGATGATCCAGTTATGTTAATTCGATACTAGGATAATCGTTCATATTTGTCACACGGTTGGTGTATAGAAAAGCAATCAATCCAATCTTAACCGAGTTGTTTTTCGAAGATTTAAAACTAGAGAAATCGTTAAGTTAGTCAGACAGATGATTCTTAACCAAAACAACTTAGAATATTTCAAACTAGCGAATTGGATTGAAGGTTTATACGAAAATCTCAAACTAGACGAACCTATATGAACGAATGTAAACCCTAGATTCGAATAGGCATAACTATAACATAATTACCAGATTCTGGAGAGGTTTAGATACTCATAATTGAATTAAAGACGAAAGAATTCATGGTATTGAATACGCAAAGCATAAACATGGTGATAATTGCAAGGAAGAGCATACAATTCAATATTCAATCAAAGAAACAAGAATTGTAATGAAGCAATAGAGAATTATCAAAAGCTTACTATGAATTCGATGTCAATGATTCGTACAGAAGAAAAACCAAGCTCCAAGATCAATCAATGTCAAAAACTAGGTTTTGGAGCTTTTACTATGTAAAAATTGAGTGAAAGAAGTTATGGCAAAAATTGCCAAAGTATAACCTAATAAGGAGAAAAACACAAGTCTCGACGAATTAGGACGCAAAATCGATCTGGGGGCGAGTAAACGATTACTGGCACTCGCCAGTAAACCAAACTGACGTACGCCAGGCGCAAAACTGGCGTCGCCAGTTCTTCCTAGAATGATCGTTTTGCCCCTTTTGACTCCTTCCGACTCAATCCTTGATATTTTGGCCTTCCCGCTCCACTTCTAGCATCCATTCGGGGCATTGGAACTCCATATCTTGTAGATGCATGTAAAATACACCATTTCGCGTTCAATTAGCGCGGTTTAGCCAAATACCTACAAGAGGCACGAAGAACAAAACAAGTAAAAATACTCTTGGAAAACTAATAAAACCAAACTCAAGGATAACAAAACGACGGTAAAAAAGACCAGATGAGACTCTAAATTATCATCTCATCAAACTCCCCAAGCCGAACCTTTGCTCATCCTTGAGCAAACAAACAACCAAGACAATAACTAAACTCAAAACAAAAACGAACAAATAGCACATAACAAAGTTAAACTCCCAAGTCACCGAATCTACCATTGTAAACATTAAATTCACAATGTGCAAAAATTTTGTACTCAACTAACCTTGGCAGAATAGTGCACAGAAAATCAAACAAGAATGTTTCTCAAGTAAATAACACTTAAGTCTAACTCGCTAGTCCCTCACAGGTGATTGTAGTGTAACTCTCACTCTCTTGGAAGTGTCCAAATAGGGTATACACTCAAAAAGTAAACTGGGAAGATGACTCTCGTCACAAAGATGCATAGACTATCTTATGCTATTGTACTCGTCTCATCAAGTCGAAAGGGACTTTGGCAAGCGACTTAATTTTCAAAAATCGAAGGTTGATGCTGCTCCCCTTATTCAAATCATTCATTTCAAAACTCAACCACGATTGCACTGTATATTCAATGCATGGCCTCATTGGGCTCTTTTTATCTCAATTTTTTGCAGGTGTCTGTTTTACCGAAAATCCGCACTTTTGTGTTGTCAGTTTGGTATATGTGCCATCAACCTCACGGACATGTAGCTTTTTAGCCACGCCGGTATGTGGTAGTATTTGGAACACGCCTAACACGACTAACGGTGATCAATTAAGACCACATATCCACCCCAAGATTCAAATTCAGATAGCTTTGGGAAGCAGCAAACAGACTGTTAGCAAATATGCATAAACAGCTCAAGTAAAAAGTCTCAAGGATAGAGAGTCTCATCCCCAAACCTATTCCTTGGAACGGGTTTGGAAGAGAAAAAACCAAAGAAACAAGCATGTTGTTCGTCATCCCTAACGAAACTGAGTACACATAAGTAGGAAAAGGCGCAAGTAATTCGTAAAAAACTTGCACAACCCAGGAATCACGCAATACAGTTGTCGGTATAATATTTTTTCATCGGCTTCAGGCTTCTCACAGGCTTTTTGGACTAAAGAGCTACACAGACTTATTATTTACAAGAGGAACGGACTTATAGGATTTTAAATCCACTACACTACTTCCAGCTAAATATCATACAAAACATAACCAGCAAGCAAATTTATCATCCACAATTGACGTTCGACTTGGAAGAACAACTCACGAAGGACTCTAGAACACAAGGGAGAAGTCGACACATGCATAAAGAATAAAAACGAAAGACTCTAGAGACTCACATACTACACTAAGAAGCACAGGCAAGAAACTAAAAGGCACATTCCCCTCCCCAAACTAAAACTCAAGAATGTCCTCAAGCTAAGAGTGAAAAGAAATAGAAATGTGATCGAAAGTTACTTGCCTGCGAGTGTACCTTTAAAGTCATGTACAAGACTTATCCGTGTTGGCTAACGGGTATTCTGGAAATTCTTGGGCTTCCTTGCCTTCGCAGCACCTTTCCTTCCCTGCATGTAAGTGTTGGTGTAGAGTGGCCCGGTGTGTGCTCCGATGTATGTCTTCGTATCAACCTGTGCAACAGTATATGGTATAATAGTGGCTTGCAACTCGCGTTGCTTGCCATGTACCTCAATAGTGCAAGTACGAGCGTAGAGATTGACAATCATGCGAGTAGTCTTGATGAAGGGACGCCCAAAAAGCAGCATATCTTTTTCCATGTCCTTCCCTTTGATCAGAGATGACTCCACAACCACAAAATCTGCCATAAACACACCACCATCTAGTTGAACCGGGACATCTTCGACTATATGATGAGACAATATTCTAACGTCTCATTTGGTCTTTTTTAGCGGTCTTTGTGAGTCTTTGTCTTTAGTTTTGTAGTCTTTTTAGTTCGTTTTTACGCTTTGGGGTTTTGTTTTTGTTTTGTAGAAATTTGTGTCTTTTGAGCCGTATGAAGACAAGCTGGTTAGCATAGCTCGCCACGGCGAGGGATTCAGTCCGCCGCGACGAGATTTTAGGAGCTTGGCAGTGAATTTTCCAGCATGGCTCGCCGCGGCGAGGGATTCAGTCCGCCACGGTGAGATTTTACGAGTGATCATCTTTTGAGATTTTGCGAGTGGAGCCTATGTTTTGAAGATTGAAGCTCGCCGCGGCGGAGCACCTTGCTCGCTGCGGCGAGATTATGCGAATGATATATATATTGCGATAAAGAAGGCTCGCCGCGGCGAAGTAATTGGGCCGCCACGGTGAGATTTTGCGAATGGCTCCCCTGTTTTGAAGAAAGATACTCGCATGGCGAGATTCTGTTGGATATACAAGACGATTAAGAAGGCTACTTGGCAAGCTATTTATTCACTTGCAATGACAGCGTAATTAATTTTAATTTCCTTATTAGATTTGAATTTTGATCCCTTTTCATTCATACTTCTTTTAACCTAGTTTGGAGAAAAGCTCCAGGAGCCATACATTGACATTGAGACATCTTTGGAGCTTGGTTATTCATTGATTTGATTCATCAAGATTATTGGTATTGATTTCTCAATTGCTTTGTTCCTTGCAATTTTGTTCATCTATGTTTCATATGATTATTACCATGAATCTTTGCATGCAACTATCAATTATGAGTAGCTAAACCACTCCGAACACGGTAGTTATGTGATAGTATTGTATATTCGTTTCTAGGGTTTTGGATTCATTCATATAGGTTTGTCTAGTTTGAAATATTCATAAAACCATCAATTCAATAAGCTAGTTTTAAATCTTCAAAATCGTTTTCGGTTAAGGATCGTGGATTGACAAACCACGATTTTTAAAATATTCAAAGTACGATTGGTTGAATTGGATTGATTGATTTCTGTACACCGACCGCGTGACAAATATGAATGATTGCCCTAGAACGAATTAGCATTACTTGATCATTACTACTGTGTTCATCTTCTCTCATTGTTAAAAACCGTTTCTCTGCTTTTCTGTTTTCTAGTTATTAGAAGTAGTCAAAACCAAACAAATCAAGCCGTTTCCACAAGTGACTATTTGCTTTCAACTGTTTGGTAGCTTATTTGGTTCCTTAGCGAACGATTCTGTGGTTAGCATTGTTTGTCTACAACAACTACTTTCTACTTGTTTTCTAAGTAGTAATTTGAGCACATCAAATTTGGCGCCGCTGCCGGGGAATCAATTCTTATTGTAGCGGTTGATTGCGAATTTTTACTTGTTTTCCAACTTACCTGAAGTTAGTGCACTAACAAAAACTAAGGATATTTCGAGGTTTTCATGTTGTATATCTCTAACGACAGGTTGATCGGAAAGGATATTTCAATGGCTCAGTTAACCTATGGAGCCTACATGCAGCCCGACGAGGTTGAGGCCGGGAAAGCTGCAATCGTGCTGTCTAATGAGGCAAGAAATTTAGAACTCAAAGCCTACCACTTCCATAATCTCCCCAAGTTCTACGGAATGGGAAATGAGGATGTGATAAGGTTCCTCAAAGAATTCGAAGTACTGCTTGCAGGGATTCCGTTGACAGCCGGAGGAATAACAGTTTCAGATGGAGAGATAAGGAAGAAGGTTTTTCCGATGTGTCTGCAGGATAAAGCTAGGAACTGGCTGCTAAACCAGCCTGGGGGTTCTCTACCTACTTGGGATTATCTCTACAAAGCCTTCGTTTATAAGTTTTACCCTCCCGAGAGAACGCAACACCTTCGTACTCAGATAATGCAGTTTCAGCAGATGTGCGATGAGACCTTTTATGAAGCTCGCGAACGCTTCTTACAGTTGCTATCCCAATGCCCGCACCACAAGGTCGACGAGATGACTCTGTGCATCAGATTTTATGATGGTCTGAATTGGGAATGTCAGTACATGGTTGATATGACGTGTAAAACTTCACTCTTGGAAGCATCTTCTGATGAATTAAATGGTGTTTTCGAGAGATTGGCAGCAGTGTCTCAGCTCAAGGGTGCGAGAAATAAATCTAGGAGAGTGGGATACCAAGCAGTTGAAGGGACTCCAGGGGCATGTACTACTGAGTGGGACACACTAAGAGGGCAGACTAGACAGAAGGGTAACTGGCAGGGTAACCACGGTGGCAACAACTTCTATGAGAATGCGCCCCGGGAGCAACCAGTTCTAGCTCAGCCAGTTCAGGTTCAGATTACAAAAGTGTCGGGAAGTCCTGATCAGGCAATCAGGGACCACATGGAGTGTTCCAAGAGGTTCTGGGCCGAAGCACATGAAAATCAGCGTAGGAATGATCAGCGGTTCGACAGTATTGAGCAGGCACAGAAGCGATCAGAGAAGACTTTGGGGGATCTAGTTGGTCGATTTCAGCGAAGAGAAAGGAGTAAGTTACTGGCGACCGCAGAAACCCATAGAGCTCTAGCCGTTGAGGTGACCTTCGATGAGCCAGTAAAGGTGAAGTCTGTTCTTGCTACCTGCACTTGCCAGCTCGAGAACACGGTGGCCCAGGTTAAGACACCGGAGGTAGTTGAGGTAGCACCTACACCGGCACTTGAGAAGCCGGTAGAAGTGAGAGTCGGGGTACGTGAAAAGGAGGTAGCCACACCCAGTATTGCGACTTCAGTAGAGGAGGCGAGTGCAAAACTGGCCGTCCTTGAGGTAAGCCCCACCGCTAGGGTGATTCCAGCGGCAGACAAGAGCATCAGTGTGCCGATAGCTTTGATTTGGTTGTTGGGATAGGAAATTCTTCCGAGGTAACTCGCATCGTAGATACAGGAACGGCGGTTAATCTGATGACCTTTGCGACCTATGAGGAGCTGGATTTGAAGGGTTTGGAACCCAGGAGATGCTTCGTCACGATGGCCAATGGAACGAGAAGTAGGTGCATGGGTGTGATCGAGGATGTGCCGGTTACACTAGATGGGGAACTTTTATGACTGATTTCGTGGTTGTGGAGTCGACACGGGTTAAAGGAAAGGAGATGGAGAAGGATATGTTGCTGCTTGGGCGACCGTTCATCAAAACCACTCGCATGATTGTCAACCTCCACGCTCGTACCTGCATTATAGAACTACATGGCAAGCAACGTGAATTGCAAGCCACCACTACACCATACTCACCCCTGCGGGTTAACACCAGGAACTATATAGGGGCGCACACTGGACCCCTATATATACATACTTATCAACAGGGAAGAAAAAGAGCTGCACCAACCGGAAGAACCAAGAACTTCCAGAGTACCCGTTAGCCAACACGGAAGAGTCTTGTACATGACTGTAAAGGTACACCTGCAGGCAAGCCACTGTTGATCCCATTTTCTTTTCTTTTTCACTCTACGCTTGAGGACATGCTTGAGTTTAGGTTTGGGGAGGGGGAAATGTGCTCTCTAGTGTCTTGTCAGCATTTTCTCTATTACCTGAGTCTCTAGAGTCTTTCGTCCTTTACTTTATGTATGTTTTGGTCACTTTTCTTTCCGGTCGTTTTTTCTTCTACCCTCTAGAGTCTTTCGTGAGTCGTTCTTCCAAGTTATGAAAGCTTCTATTGTGATTGTTAAATTTGCTTTTGTTTTGCATGATACTTAACTGAGGTGGTATAGTGGATTTAAAAGCCCATAAGTTTGTTTCTCCTGTAAATAGCAAGTCTGTTTAACTCTTTAGTCCAAAAAGCCGGTTAGAAACTTTAAGCCGATGAAAAAATATTGTACCGGCACCTGTGTGATTTACCTCGGGAAGTGCAAACTCCCTTGTTTGCGCCTCATCATTCTCATGTGTACTTTGTGTAAGTTAAGTATGACGACCGGCATGATTTTCATTCTTATTTGCTCGTACTAGACTGTTCAAAGAACAGTTTTGGGGAAGAAGTTAATGTGTGCTGTAATTGTTTGATTGTTTGTGGCTTTGTTCTCTCTTAAAAAATATTGAAAAAAAAGGAAAAAAAGTCTCGGAGTGTATCTATGGCATTTATGTCACCGTTAGTCATGTTGGGCACATTTCAGATACTACCACACACCGGCATGGTCCTAAAATGCCATATGTCCGTGAGGGTTGATGGCGTGTATACCAAACCAGCACGCACAAAAGTGCGGACTTTCGGTAAAACAGACACTACAAAAAAAATTGAGACAAAATAAGCATATGGGTCATTTATAAGACTGCAAAAAAGGAGTATGCGAAAAAAGTGAAAAAAAATAAAGAGAAAAAGCGAGAGAGAATCTTTGCCCTTACATGTCGTTTGCTATTTGTTTATAAGCTGTGTAAATGTCCCTTCTGACTTAACTGATTGAGTACATTGAATGAGGTATTTGAGGCACCTTTGTGACGAAAGTCACGTTCCTTTTCTCTTATTGTTCCTTGAGTGATTAACCCACTGGACACTTTTCAGAGTGCGAGAGAGAGATGTGTAGGATTTCCTTGTGAGGGGTTGGAGAGTTAGACTTAAGTGTTATTTATTTGAGAAACTCCCTTATAGGATTTTTTATGCACTATTTATGTCAAGGTTGGTTGAGTGCAAACCTTTTGCATCCTGTGAACATAACACTTACAATGGTAGAGTTCGGTCACTTGGAAGTCTGACTCGTTTATGTGTTGTTGTGTGTCATTGTCAAAGAGTCTAGTTGTTTTTATTTTGTTGTGTGTTTGCTCGAGGACGAGCAAAGGTTCGGTTTGGGGATTTTGATGAGACAATATTCTAACGTCTCATTTGGTCTTTTTTAGCGGTCTTTGTGAGTCTTTGTATTTAGTTTTGTAGTCTTTTTAGTTCGTTTTTACGCTTTGGTGTTTTGTTTGTGTTTTGTAGAAATCTGTGTCTTTTGAGCCGTATGAAGACAAGCTGGTTAGCATAGCTCGCCGTGGCGAGGGATTCAGTTCACTGCGGCGAGATTTTACGAGCCTGGCAGTAAATATTCCAGCATGGCTCACCCGGCGAAGGGATTCAGTCCGCCGCGGCGAGATTTTACAAGTGATCATCTTTTGAGATTTTGCGAGTGGAGCCTATGTTTTGAAGATTGAAACTCGCCGCGGCGAGATTATGCGAATGATATATATATTGCGATAAAGAAGGCTCGCCGCGGCGAGATTTTGCGAATGGCTCCCCTATTTTGAAGAAAGATACTCACCGCGGCGAAGGAATTGGTCCGCCGTGGCGAGATTTTACGAGCTGGATATACAGTACGATTAAGAAGGCTCGCCGCGGCGAGCTATTTCTTCCGCCGCGGCGAGCGACGCAGAATTAATTTTAATTTCCTTATTAGATTAGAATTTCGATCCCTTTTTATTCATACTTCTTTTAACCTAGTTCGGAGAAAAGCTCCAGGAGCCATACATTGACATTGAGACATCTTTGCAGCTTGGTTATTCATTGATTTGATTCATAAAGATTATTGGTATTGATTTGTCAATTGCTTTGTTCTTTGCAAGTTTGTTCATCTATGTTTCATATGATTATTACCATGAATCTTTGCATGCAACTATCAATTATGAGTAGCTAAACCACTCCGAACACGGTAGTTATGTGATAGTATTGTATATTCGTTTCTAGGGTTTTGGATTCATTCATATAGGTTTGTCTAGTTTGAAATATTCGTAAAACCTTCAATTCAATAAGCTAGTTTTAAATCTTCAAAATCGTTTTCGGTTAAGGATCATGGATTGACAACCCACGATTACTCTAGTTTTAAATATTCAAAGTACGATTGGTTGAATTGGATTGATTGATTTCTGTACACCGACCGCGTGACAAATATGAATGATTGCCCTAGAACGAATTAGCATTACTTGATCATTACTACTGTGTTTATCTTCTCTCATTGTTAAAAACCGTTTCTCTGCTTTTCTGTTTTCTAGTTATTAGAAGTAGTCAAAACCAAACAAATCAAGCCGTTTCCACAAGTGACTATTTGCTTTCAACTATTTGATAGCTTAATTGGTTCCTTAGCGAATGATTCTGTGGTTAGCATTGTCTGTCTACAATAACTGCTTTCTACTTGTTTTCTAAGTAGTAATTTGAGCAGATCACTATACCCATGCACCTACTCCTTGTTCCATTGGCTAGCAGGATAAAGCATTTATGAAGCTCCAAACCCTTCAAGTTCAACTCCTCATATGTAGCAAAAGTCATCAGATTAACCGCGGCCCCCGTGTCAACAACACCAATCACCTCAGATGAGTTGCCAATGCCGACAACCAAGTCGAAGCTATCTACATCGCTGATGCTCTTATCTGCCTTTAGAATTACTGGAGTAGTAGAATTCACCTCAAAGTGAGCTGGCTACGCATTCGCCATCTCTACCGGAATCGCATAACCAGGTATGGCTACCTCCATATCCTTTTCTTCAACTGCCGGGGCAGGTAGTGCCTCAACTACCTTCGGTGCCTCAACCTGGGCCACCGCATTATCAGGCTTGCAAGTGCAAGTAGCAAGAACTGATTTCACCTTTCCTGGCTCATCGAATGTCACCTCAACAGCCAGAATCCTGTTGGTTTCCATAGTCGCCGGGAACTTACTCTTTTCCCTTTGCTGAAGATGGCCAACTAGATCCCCTAATGTCTTCTCCAATTGTTTCTGTGACTACTCGATACTGTCGAACCTCTGATCATTCCTGTTCTGATTCTGCTGCGCTTCGACCCAAAATTTCTCAAATCTTGCCATGTGGTTCCTGATTTCCTGATCAGAACTTACCGGTGCTGGCGTAGACTGAACCTAAACTGGCTGAGCCGGGACCGACTGCTCCTGTGGTGCATTCTCATAAAAGTTGTTGCCATAGCTCAAGTTTGCGCAGTTTGGTACAAAAGTCTGTATCCTAGGACCCCCTATGTTGCCACCTTGGTTACCTTGCCAGTTTCCACGCTGTCTGGTCTGCACCCAGTTAACTACCTCAGGAGTCGGGTTCTCGTTCATGATCTCCGGAAGCCTACACATGCTAGCTCCATGCCCAAAATTTCCGCCGAGATTGCATCGTTCACTCAACTGTGACACCGGAGCGGAGACAGTGCTGAGCATCCTTATCTCCCTGATCTGATCCGCCAAATCGTAGTAATTAGGCCCTGAGGTTTCCTCCACAGTTCTAACTTCAGCCCTTCTAGTCCGACCACGCGTCCCCTTAAGCTGGGAAATAGTAGCCAGCATGCCAAATGCCTCAGTCAAAGCCACGGGTGATGCCGTAACAATGCTCCCGTTGACCGTCATGTCAACCATATTCTGAGCTTCCCAATCTAGGCCTTCGTAAAACCTGCAGCACAAATCCATCCCAGTCAGCCTATGGTGAGGGCACTGAGAGAGAAGATTTAATAACCGTTCCCTTGCTTCATAGAAACTCTCGCCACTCATCTGCATAAACTTCTCAATCTGGAGCCAGAGTTGCTTAGTCTTCTCAGCAGGGTAAAACTTGTTCATGAAAACCTTATATAGAGCATCCGAAGTAGCCAGAGATCCCTCCGACTGGTTCAAAAGCCAGCTCTTAGCCTTGTCCTGCATGCAAATAGGGAAGACTTTCTTCTTGATTTCCTCATCAGTCACCGTAATTCCTCCCACAGTCAGCAAGATCCTAGCAATCAGCCCCTCAAACTCCTTCAGAAACCTAATGACATTCTCATTGGCCATCCCGTAGTACTTAGGAAGATCATGGAAGTGATGGGCCTTGATCTCCTGGCCTCATTAGATAGCACAATTGCTGACTTTCCAGCCTTAATCTCGCCAGGCTGCATGTAGGCTCCATAAGTTATCTCCCTTGCCTCAACGATGGGTTGCTTGTTCTCAGCCATTTGAATTGCTGCTAAGTTCTCTCTTCTAAGTCGGCGAAGGTGTCGATCGATCTCGTTTACTGGAATGTACAAAGGTGTTCCTTGAGATCTCGTAACCTCATAAGGAGAAAAACACAAGTCTCGACGAATTAGGATGCAAAATCGATCTGGGGCGAGAAGCGATTCGGCACTCGCCAAGATAAAACCAGCATCTGGCGGCGCCATGGCGTCGCCGATTTGTTAAACAAATCATGGCGGTCGCCAGTTCGTTGCGAAACAAACTGGCGTACACCAGTTCTTCCTGGAATGATCGTTTTTGCCCTTTTGACTCCTTCCGACTCCAATCATTGATACTTTGGCCTTCCCGCTCCACTTCTAGCATCCATTCGGGCCATTGGAACTCCATATCTTGTAGATGCATGTAAAATACACCATTTCACATTCAATTAGCGCAGTTTAGCCAAATACATACAAGACGCACGAAGAACAAAACAAGTAAAAATACTCTAGGAAAACTAATAAAACCAAACTCAAGGATAACAAAAAGACAGTAAAAAAGACCAGATGAGACTTTAAATTATCGTCTCATAAGTCATTATGAGCTGCAAAGGAAAGAAATAGTCTGATTGCATCCAATCTTGCAACTGGAGCATATAACTCATCAAAATCTAGTCCTTCAGTCTGAGTGAATCCCTTGACAACCAACCTTGCTTTGTTTCTGGTTATTTCACCAGACTCATTCATTTTGTTTCTGAAAATTCACTTAGTTCAAATGACAGATATTCCTTCAACAAATGGAACTAGTTTTCAGACTTTGTTTCTCTCAGATTCATCCAATTCTTCTTGCATTGCAAAGATCCAATCTTGGTCTTTTAATGCTTCTTCAATGGTCTTTGGTTTAATATTTGAAATGAAACATCGATAGAGATATTTTGCATTTTCTGCAATTGCTCTCCTAGTTCTTACCCCTTGGTCCAATGGACCTATCACATCCTTCGCAGGATGATCCCTTATCCATTTTATAATGGGTTTTGAACTAGTGGGATCACTATCACGTTGATCTGAATGTGAATCACTATGATTGTAATAACTTACTTGTTCAGTACCTGAGATATCTGGCACAGGTGATGTGCAATAGATATCTGACACTTGTTCAGTGTCTGGGATATCTGAGTTTGGTCTTTCAGTAACCTCCGACTCAGAAACCTGTTCATAATGAAGATTCTCAGTGATTTGATCCATTTCTGGATTTCTTAGAGGAAACTCTTCATCATGCCTTAGAGTTATCTTGTTGTTACTAGACATTGGTTGTCTTTCATCGTCAGACTCATCCTCTAAGTGTATGATATTATTATTACCTCTTTGAAATTCTTGTTCAGAATCTTTGATCATTAGTTCTTTGAACGTATCTGAGAGTTCTTTATTCAAGGGTACTTTCTTGTTTCCTTCATTGAATACCACATGGACAAATTCTTCAATCTTTTGTGTCCTTTTGTTATATACTCTATAGGATTTGCTATTCATTGAATGACCAAGAAATACTCCTTCATCTGCCTTTGGTTGAAATGTTCTTGATATTCTTTTCCATTGTTAAGAACAAAACATCTGCAACCAAACACCCTTAAATGTTTTATACTAGGGGGTCTACCAATCAATAACTCATAGGGAGTCTTGTCATGGTGTTTGTTGATCAAACATCCTGAGTGTAGCATGTTGTATTTACAGCTTCAACCCAATAGATTTCACTTATTTCAGTGTCAGCTAGCATTGTTCTCGCCGCTTCTTTTAGGGTCCTATTCTTCCTTTCAGCAACACCATTTTGTTGTGGTGTCCTTACTGGAGATAGTTGATGTTGTATACCTTTGTAGGTACAGAACTCTTTTATATACTGGTTTACAAACTCAGTGCCATGGTCTGTTCTGATCACAGATACCTTGTCATTTTTCATGACTTCAAGCTTATTCAGCAAGCTAGGTATCTCGACCCTTGCGTTAGATTTCTATTTGAGGAAAACAACCCAAGTGAATCTCGAGTAGTCATCCACAACAACCAGATCATACTTCTTTCCTGCATAACTTGTTACAGAGGACTCAAAGAGATCCATATGTAATAGTTGCAGTGGCCTTACATTGGAATGTCTAGTTTTAGACTTGAAAGATGTTTTGGCTTGTTTCCCTAATTAGCAAGCTAAACATACACCATCCTTTCTGTATGCCATTTTAGGTAATCCAACAACCAACTCTTTCTTAGCTAGCTTATTCAGAGTTTTGAAATTCAAGTGACTCATTCTTTTGTGCCATAGCCAATTTTCTTCTGTGTATCCAGATTGACTCACCGTGAGGCATTCTTCAGTTGTGGTAGATTCCCAATCGGCAACATAGAGACTTCCTTTCCGCCTAGCAACCAAGACTACCTGCTTTGACTCATTGTCAATCAATTTGCAGAATTTTGATTTGATCTTTACTGAGAACCCCTCGCTAGCAAATTGACTCATGCTTAAGAGATTATATTTCAATCCCTTTACATGAAGTACCCCGGAGATTGTATGGGCTCCTAATTTCAGATGTCCAAATCCTACAGTTGGATTTACTTCTCCTCCAACAAACCTAATATCTGGTCCAGTGTTTGATGAGCTCAAATTATACTTGAAAGTGCAAGTTGCACTTGATTAGATAATCTTATCTTTCATGATTCAGTTCAATGTTTGTGTTTGTTATTGTTGTTTGTGAACTGCAGGATTTCAATGTTGTGCAACATTGCGAAATAGTGCCGATACAATGTTGGAACAACATTACGAACAACAGCAGACAACATAGAAACAAGCAGGCTAATTGGACTGATGACTTGGACTGGAAGCAATCAATTCGAATTTCTGCAGGAATAAGGAAAGAGAGAATCTTTCAAGAATATATATTGTTGAAGAAAGCAAGAAGGAAATATATTGTTGAAGACACTAATATGGGAATTTCCTTCTAGCTGATTATTGAAGAAAACAAGAACATGGAAAATTGCCTTTGCTGAGTTCCTATTGCATTTCGACTTGGATGGAAGCTGTCGATATCTCAAGTACATATACAAGGATTCAGCCGAGCAATGAAAAAGCCTTTTTGATGATCAATCAAGATTTTATTAAAGAGTTTAGGCTTCTTGTTTTCTGCTAGCTTTAGAGTTTGTCTAAGAGTATTCATTGTTGGAATAACTCTTTCAAACATCGACCTAGAATAGCTTTTACTGTTAGTTCTTCTAGGGCTAGTTTTGGTTGTTTAATCAACCATCTGTGATTGTATTAAACCTAGTTGATTAGATCTACTTTTCCTGTCAGTAGATATTTTGCCTAAGGCGCGGCCAACGTTTTTATATATGTTGGCTTGGTAATAGAAGTTTCATTCATATTCATCCGCTGCGTTTTCTTTACTGTGTTGAAGATATTGTTGAACAACATTGTTGGCAACATTGTCTATTTATCTTGTTCCAAGTACCAATCCGGGATCATATGTTCTAACAAGTGGTATCAGAGCCAGCCACCTAACTACTGGTGTCTAGATTTGTTACTATTGCAATGGATGCAAACTACAACAGACCTCCTGTGCTTGATGGGTCCAACTACCATTACTGGCAAATCAGGATGAGGACATACATCAAGTCCCTTGATGGCCGCGCTTGGAGATCCATTCTGGAAGGATACAACTGGCCAACTGAAGGACCTGATGCTGATGGAGATATTGTTCCCATACCTGAAGAACGCTTCACTGTAGATGACGAACAGGAAGATGATGATCCAGAAGTTCATGCCAAAGCCCTATCTGCTGTTCTGAACAATGTTGAAAAACAATGTTGGTCCAACATTGATGGTCCAACATTGACAAAAGAAGTCTTTTTCGACTATGATGATTCTCAAAACTGTGAAACACTTTTCTGGACTAACCCTGAGGAATCAGTTTCTACTAATGTTTTGTGTCTACATGGTTCAGTTGATCTATCTGCAGATTATCACTTGGAAGAGTTGAAACTGATGAATGAAAACAATGTTGAGTCAACATTGACATCAACATTTTCAAGCTGTCTCTTCGATGTGTGCCCGTAAAGGCACTGTACCCAAGAATAAAAAGGTTGTTGCAGTCTTGAGCAGTTCTGAACTACTCCCGAGAAAAGCGACATCGAACCTGAAAAGGTGTCTAAAACAAGAACTCCAGTTGGTGTACAAGGAGAAATTGTCAATGCTGATAGCAATGATGACACAACATTGTACAGAACAATGACTCACAGCCTTCTATATCTATCAACCAGCATACCTTACATCATGTTTTATGTGTGTGTTTGTGCCAGGTATTAGTCTAACCCTAAAATCCCACACCTGATTGTTCTTAAAAGATTTTTCATATATATATCAAGAACTGTTAATCTTAGATTATGGTATGCAAGTGATACAAACACTAATCTAGTGGGATTTAGTGATTCTGATTGGGCTGGTGATCTAGATGATAGAAAATACACTAGTGGAGGTTGCTTTTATCTTGATTCTAATTTAATGTCATGGTATTGCAAGAAACAGAACAATGTGTCACTCTCATATGTTGAATCTGAACATGTAACATCTGGGAGTTGTGTTACTCAATTGATATGGGTGAAAAATATGCTGCATGAATTTGGTCGACAATGTGATACCTTGTTGATGTTCTGTGATGACCTTAGTGCCATAAATAATTTTAAGAAGCCTGTTTTGCACTCACGCACGAAACACATAGACATTAGGCATAATTTTCTTAAGGATATGGTCAATCTGCAAGTAATTTTCATACAACACTTAGATACAACCAATCAACTTGCATATATTTTTACCAAGCCTTTAGATTTTCAGAGATTTTCAGTCTTACGAGATCTCTTGATTTGTGCTCTTTGTGATCTTCGATGTTGAAACCAGTGTTGACTCAACATCACAGTCAACACTGGCTGCAGAAAAGTGATGTGTTTTTTGTTGCCTTTTGATTTTTTTTTAATTTTTTTGTGTGTGTGTCTATGTGCTTTCTGTGCTTCTGTACTGGTCTATGGCTGTTCCTGCTTTGTAGCTTACAGTGGTGATGCTTAGGGTTTGAAAGGCTATTTGAAACCAAGGTTGAAAGGGATCGAGTCTCCTGTGTGTTTGCTTTATGTAAAACCCACTTTTGCTGCTTTTTGGCTATTTTTACTCGTACCTTGACTCGCACTTGACGTTGCCTCCTGTCTTTTATGCTTAATAAATCTAATGAATTATGATAAAAAGGGCTCGAAGTGTTTCCATCGAGGATCGTGTTGGGCAGGTTTCAAATACTATCTAGATATCGACGTGGCCAATGTGTCATATGTCGTGAGGGTTGATGGCCTGTACTGGAAACCGACACGCACAAAAGTGCCGATTCTCGTAATGCTGCTGGTTCACTTTCTGAGTACCAAATTACAAATATGGTCAAGTGAGTGATTTTATGCCATGAGACATGTGTTTGCCTAACTCCGCATAGGCTTCGGCTTTGGAGCGGATTCATACGTGTTCCAATTATTTGACATGGTTCACGGTCTCATGGTCACCCCCACTCAAACTTATGCTAATTGTTCAATTTACTTTTCGAGGCAATGTTGAGTGTGTTTCTTTGGTATTCCTTTCTCTCTCTGTCTTTGCCTGCAGCATCAGTGGTGTTAATCGAATCTGCACATTTTGAGACTTGGTTTCCTGGATGACTTACATTAAGAGTGGTCTGATTTCCCGATGTTGTCATCAATGTTGAGTCAACATGCTGGTCAACATTGGCTGTCCTTGGAGTACTTTGGGACTTATATTTGCTCTTTTTTATATGTGCTTCTCTATCTGACCTTTCTGTGTGTTTTAGGGTTTGAGGGGGAGTAGGTCTGAGGTGTTTCAGGTCTAAGGTGATTCATTGGGGTTTGGGGTTTTTGCTTTCTTGTTCTTGCATGTCAAGTCATTATTTAAGATCAAGATTTTTGGTCAACCTCCCTAGGTTTTATTTGTTTATCTGATTACTATGACTTGATGGATAACTGTTTTACTTGCAACTTTAATCTTTTATTAACAGTTATGCACAGTTTCTGTAGCATTGATATAAATTTGCAGGATCTTTTAAGGCAAACCCAACAACACCCATCATGACCATCCACTCTTATACTAACACTGCTCTCCAGCTAATCCAATCTCTATTCCTGATTACTGCCCTCCAGCCAATCCAAACTCTTTTCCTGCTTTTGCTATCACCTTGGCTGCCAGTGTTGAACTCAATGTTTTCAACATCATTCTCCAACATTGCACAACTCTTATTGCAGGTTCTATAGTCCACAACTCAGTATTGCACTCATTGCATGTCTTCTTGTCTCCTTCTGTGAACTTGGTTGAATAATCTGAGAGATATCTTTCTTGTCAAAAAGGGGGAGAAGAAAAGAGATTGAACAAAAAGCTAACATACTTTATTTTGTTATATTGCTCTCGTCTAATGTTGTTGTTTGTTTCTAACAAGTTTGTTCAGGTGTGTTTTTGTGAAGAAAGACAAAGGGGGAGATTGAATAAGTGCAGTGTTGACTGCAATGTTGTGTCAACATTGAAGACGACTTTCCTTACTGCACTTATACTGCGATTCTACGCAAGTTTGTCTTTATTCACTAACTACTGAGTGCAGGAATTGTCAAAAGAAATATGATATGATGCACATGATGAGTTCAAAGGAGATGAGTAGACAAAGAAATAAGAGGGAGTTTGAAAGTGCATATTTACAGCAATGTTGAGTTCTGTGTTGACTCAACATTGTCCATCAGCATTGATCGATTGCACTTTATCTTTCAGTTCCCAACAAAGGATTCCTCTTGACTTATTTAAATCCTACTTGTTCGATTTGACTAACAAACTGGTTTTAGGTTGTTTGAAGAAAGGTCAGAATTAAGGGGGAGATTGAAAGTGCGATTTATTGCACTTTGTTTAGTAATTCAACCTTTCTTCGTAACAGAACCAGTTCAATGTTTGTAGTTGTTTTTCTATGAATATTTTGTAGGATATATCAAGTTGGGCTTAAACATGCTTAATGGATCAAAAGGAATCAATGAGCCCAAAGGAATGATATTGCTTGTTGAAAGACTAAGATTAAGGGGGAGATTGAAATTGCAAGTTGCACTTGATTAGATAATCTTATCTTTCATGATTCAGTTCAATGTTTGTGTTTGTTGTTGTTGTTTGTGAACTGCAGGATTTCAATGTTGTGCAACATTGCGAAATAGTGTCGATACAATGTTGGAACAACATTACGGACAACAGCAGACAACATAGAAACAAGCAGGCCAATTGGAATGATGACTTGGACTGGAAGCAATCAATTCGAATTTCTGCAGGAATAAGGAGAGAGAGAATCTTTCAAGAATATTGTTGAAGAAAGCAAGAAGGAAATCTATTATTGAAGACACTAATATGGGAATTTCCTTCTAGCTGATTATTGAAGAAAACAAGAACATGGAAAATTGCCTTTGTTGAGTTCCTATTGCCTTTCGACTTGGATGGGAGCTGTCGATATCTCAAGTATATATACAAGGATTCAGCCGAGCAATGAAAAAGCCTTTTTGATGATCAATCAAGATTTTATTAAAGAGTTTAGGCTTCTTGTTTTCTGCTAGCTTTAGAGTTTGTCTAAGAGTATTCATTGTTGGAATAACTCTTTCAAACATCGACCTAGAATAGCTTTTACTGTTAGTTCTTCTAGGGCTAGTTTTGGTTGTTTAATCAATCATCTGTGATTGTATTAAACCTAGTTGATTAGATCTCCTTTTCCTGTCAGTAGATATTTTGCCTAAGGCGCGGCCAACATTTTTATATATGTTGGCTTGGTAATAGAAGTTTCATTCATATTCATCCGCTGCGTTTTGTTTACTATGTTGAAGACATTGTTGAACAACATTTTTGGCAACATTGTCTATTTATCTTGTTCCATGTACCAATCCGGGATCCTATGTTCTAACAATACTTTAAATAACTTAAGAGAATAAGCTGTAGTTGTAGACTATGCTTAACTCGGTATCGTCCTCTAGGGAATTAATCAGGCTACCACAATGAATGAGAGTAAACAGTTTATTTGTAAGCAACAGATAGATATGAGTGATTGTACTTCTAAAACACAGATTAAAACAGGAAACAGATAAACTGGTTTGATCAAAGAGAGAAGATGAACACAGTAGTAATGATCAAGTAATGCTAAATCGTTCTAGGGCAATCAATTCATATTTGTCACACGGTCGACGTACAGAAATCAATCAATCCAATTCAACCAATCGTTATTTGAATGTTTTGAACTAGAGAAATCGTGGGTTGTCAATCCACGATCCTTAACCGAAAACGATTTTGAAAGTTTTGAACTAGCTTATTGGATTGAAGGTTTTTACGAAGATTTTGAACTAGATGAACCTATATGAACGAATCCTAACCCTAGAAATGAATATGCAAGACTATCACATAACTACCATGTTCGAAGTGATTTAACTACTCATGACGGAAGCAAAGATGAAAGAATGCATGGTATAGATTACGCAAAGCATAAACATGGTGATAATCGCACGCAAGATCATACAATTCGATAAACGGGAAGAAAACACGAATTGAAGATAAACAATAGAGAGTTATCAATAATTACCAAGAATTCGATCCTGATGGTTCTTACCGGTTCAAAACCAAGCTCCAAGATCAGTCAATCAATGTCAAAACCTAGTTCTATGAGCTTTTTCTATGTAAAAATCGAGTATAAGAAGTTATGGCAAAGGATGACCTAATCCTGAATCTGGGCCTTCTCGCCGAATCTGGGCCTTCTCGCCGAATCTAGCCGAGGTGAGGAAAATACCTCGCCGCGGCGAGAAACCCCGTGTAGCTCCTCTTTTGGCCTCGTAAAATCTCGCCGCGGTGAAAATATCCATTCGCCGTGGAGATATTAAAACCTCCGTAACTTTTTCCACAGACAGAATGTTCCAATGCTTCCAAAACAAAGATTGTAGCCCTTTGAATTATCTTTCCGCGACCACCGAGCTCAGGTCAATCGGACATCATATGAGAGAGTTATGGCCAAAATGGCTAGACTTCTCCGTAAAACTTCACTTTTGCAAGATTCGCTAAAACGGCTCTCAATTCTTCGTCCGACCTCCGAATCCACTTCCGTTTTTGCCCAGTCACTCTACATGCAAAGATCTAGAACCAACTTTTTCACTCCGATTTTCACCTTCGGGACACAAAAATTCTACAAAACACAAATAAAGCACCACAGCATAAAAACGCACAAAGACACTATAAAACCATAAACAAAGACCGCTAAAAAGGACCCAATGAGACTCTAAATTATCGTCTCATCAAACTCCCCAAACCGAACCGTTGCTCGTACTCGAGCAAACAAACAACCTAAACAAGAACTGGACTCGAAACAGAAACATACAAGAAGCACATAACAGAGTTGAACTCCCAAGTGACCGAATCTACCATTGTAAACATTAAATTCACAAGTTGCAAAGGTTTTGCACTCAACTAACCTTGGCAGAATAGTGCACAGAAAATCAAACAAGAAGGTTTCTCAAGTAAATAGCACTTAAGTCTTACTCGCTAGTCCCTCACAAGAGGATCCTATGCAACTCTCTCTCACACTCTGGAAGTGTCCAGTGGGTTAATCGCTCAAGAAATAACAAGAGAAAAGGAAGGTGGCTTTCACCACAAGGTGCCTCAAATACCTCATGCAATGTACTCAATCAGTTAAGTCGGAAGGGACTTTTTCTTCGCGTGCAGCAACTTGCCAGAAACATGCAACCAATCTTTCCAAAGTACCAAATTTTTGCATAAAATAAATGTATGCTAATCAAATGGCCTCAAGGGCTCTTTTAGTCTCACTTTTTTTTGTAGTGTTTGTTTTACCGAAACTTCGCACTTTTGTGCGTGTCAGGTTGGTATACGTGCCATCAACCCTCAAGGACATATGGCTTTTTAGGACCACGCCGGTATATAGGTAGTATTTGAAATACGCCTAACACGACTAACGGTGGTGAAGAGCACCACAGATACACTCCGAGACGAATGAACAATTCAGGGAGAGCAATATAGATTTACAAATATAGAATAAGCACATCAGTACAACAGAGTCTTTCTCCCCAAACTGGTTCTTTGTAATGCACTGGCTTCGATAAAACAGATCATAAAGAGAATGTCGTTCGTCATACTTAACTTACGTAGAGTACACATGAGCATGATGAGGCGCAAACAAGGGAGTTTGCACTTCCCGAAAAATCACACAGGTACTGGTAAAATATTTTTTCATCGGCTAAAGGTTTCTCACTGGTTTTTTGGACCAAAGAGCTACACATAAATGCTATTTACAAGAAAAACAGACTTATAGGATTTTAAATCCACTACGCCACTTTCAGTTAAATATCATGCAAAACATAAGCAGCTAGCGAATTTAACAAACAAAATAGATGCTCGATGACTTGGGAGAACAACTCAGACTCACCACAAAAATAAGAAAGTAGGCCAAAAACGCAGGCCAAAAGACTCTATTATAAAAAACTAAGACAGAAACATAAACTGAAAACAAAACAAGAACATAAAAGTTGTAACATCCCACATCGCTTAAAAACGGTTGTGGTGAAAAGTATATATGCAAACCACCACTCTTCGGTGGTATGAGGCCTTTTGGGAATACCAAAAAAAAATTCATGCGGGCTCCGGTCCAAAGCGGACAATATCATACCAACGAGACGTGTGTGGACCAGTCATGAGTAACCTCGTCGGCCCATTGGGCCGAGTCTCAGCCCAATTGTGGTCGGGTCGTTACAAGTGGTATAAGAGCGGGATGATCCAGTCCCGCAGGGACTAAGTACCATGCGGGGAACTGCTACACCGTATGGGCGGAGGGAGCCACGTCTTGAGCCCGTAGGGGCCACCTCTAGAATCCTGCCTGGCTGGATGATCTCGGGACCGATTGTCACCCCTGAAAGCTCGACGAAGACGTCGAGCCCTTAAGGGGGTAGTTTGTAACATCCCACTTCACTTAAAAACGGTTGTGGTGAATAGTATATATGCAAACCACCACTCTTCTATGGTATGTGGCCTTTTGGGAATACAAAAATCAAATCCGTGCGGGCTCCGGTCCAAAGCGGACAATATCATACCGACGAGACGTGTGTGGACCCGTCATGAGTAACCTCGCCGGTCCAATGGGCCGGGTCTCGGACCATTAGTGGTCGGGTCGTTACAAGTGGTATCAGAGCGGGATGATCCAGTCACGCAGGGACTAAGTGCCATGCGGGGCAAAGTGCTACACCGTATGGGCGGAGGGAGCCATGTCTAAAATCCTGCACGGCTAGATGATCTCGGGACCGATTGTCACCCCTAAAAGCTCGACGAGGACGTCAAGCCCTTAAGGGGGTAGTTCGTAACATCCTACATCGTTTAAAAACGGTTGTGGTGAACAATATATATGCAAACCACCACTCTTCTATGGTTTGAGGCCTTTTGGGAAACCAAAAACAAACCTGTGCAGGCTCCGACCCAATCATACTAACGAGACGTGTGTTGGTCCAGATAACGGCAAAGTAAAAGACTAGAGGGGTGAATAGTCTATTTAAACTTTTGTCGATAAACACAGTTTCTCAGAAACCTAGGGGTTTCTGATACTTAAATTCAGAGCGCGGAAGACTTTAAGATAGGTAAGTGCAGAAACAAAAAGTATGTGTGTGTGCTTTGCTGAAAGATAAATGCAGAAAGGTAAATAACACATCAAGTATAGTGGTATCTGGAGGTGGCGTAATCCTCCAACTAATCCACTTCGGTCTTTCTGAGACCTAGAATTCACTAGAACAGATAATTGAGTTCACCTTACAATAATCCTATTCTAAGATTCCTAAACAAATGGTTCCCAACTAAATGTTCCCCCTGAGTTATTCCCCAGCTCCTAGAGCTAAGTACTTCCTCTACTCAGATAACCTTGGAGTTATTCCCTGATTTCCCAAATCAAGTACTTCCTCTACTCCACGCCTTGATGGTGTTGGTTATATGGTTTGTCATAGAGGCTTCTTGTATAACTTTTCAGTTATGTTTCCAGAGAGCCTAATAGAACAAGACTACTTAATACACTTGTTCAGTGTATGGCAATTTGCTCTTTACTGACCCAAGTAATTGATGTCCGTTCTGGAGAATGAGCTTCAGAAAGGTTATCTGATAGTTCAACTCTTTCACGAATAACAATCTCTTGTTAAGGTTCAGGACAACTTAGAACTACAAGTGATTCTTCAAGCAACAGAAAGCTTTCAGAAAGGGTAATAGAGTGCTTGAGAGAATACTTTGCTAGATTGTAAGTTTGCAAGCTAGATCGTTCTTTTGTCGTTGTATTTCTCAGCATCTAAGTGTGTGATATTTATAGATGAATTAGAGAGTCGTTGGGATGTTATCCGTTAGACACAATTCAAATTCAGTCTATACTTATCTTGAAATGAGTACTCAGAAGTCCTTTTCTCATATCTCAGAGAGGACTGTGCTTTAGCGGCTTTTCTGCCGATGCAATTAATGCACATGTACTATTTCTTGTCCTGTAGTCTTCAACGGATACATTAGCCTTTCTGATGGCTTGCATGCTCCATACTCATGATGTCATATGTTCCAGAATCATGTTTCAAAAGTAACTAAATGCATTAAGATAGGATTAAGGACATAGTCTTTCCGAGTGAGACTAAACCTTGGTGTCTACATAAATCTTGTGCAATCTCCGGTCTTGTAATCTTCAGAAAAGCTCGATTGCTAGGATTGATCTTCATGGTCTTCTTGGAAATAAAAATTACATTCAGAGACCTATAATCCTAATACAAGATTTACTAGACTAATCATACTCAGTGATTTCCTCTTTTACAATGTTCAAGTGAACTAAGAGTACTTAATCACCTTTCTGGCAAAGATAAGAACATGTGATGAATGATCAAAATACTAACAGATATTCCTAACAAATTTTCCCCTTTTTGATCAGTCATCCATGACTATCTTTTAAAGTCCTATTACAAATTTGTAATCCTGGAAGAGAAAACAATCCGCCACTTAATCATTTCAAATGATATTCAATTTTAGTTGAATTAAGTGCAGAAAGTAAGCATCAACCAAATCACAAGAAGTGATCTTTCGATAAGTTGTCATCTATTATAATGTTTACGAGTATGATCTTGAGAAGGTACGCTTCTGAGTGAGATGCAACTTTTACGATAGAGAAATTCGAAACAATCAACAAGATTACAAAAGTAACAAAACATACTAAGTAAATTAGAACAACAGAGAGTCCAAGCTCCAAGTAAACATTCTAAGATACTAGTCTTCAAGTCTTCAAAATAACTTAGGTTCGAAACCTCAAGTTCTTGACACCCTTTCCGGATCTTGACATAATCATCCACTATTCGCATTCTTGGACATAGTCATAAAGAGTCCTTCCGAGAGTTACGTCTTTACGGACAAATCACATATTTCTTGGTAACTCTTGCCAAGTTTATGATTTTCCTCGGAAAATGTTTGACCGTAGTATTTTCCCTGACCCGTGCATGGTCTACTTGAAGTAGATAGGTTGAAATATTTGTATATTTCTTCCAGATAGTGTATATCATCTAGGTATTCATCCAATGTCATATAGAATGACTCATAGGTTGAAACTCCTAGTTTGTTCTTCTTGCTGTAGCTACCATCCATTTTCGTACCTTGTGTACATCATCGGGCTTTGGGTAAGGATAGGCAAAGGAGAGGTCCATCTTTCCGCATCGTTTCTCTTCTCTACTTCAAAGTTTAGCTGTGCATGAAGGTGCTCGATTTTAGCAATTAAGCACCTTCTCTCCATTTCAGTATCTGGTTGAGGATGGGAGTTGGAAACTTATCATTGACAAGTAAATGTTGTAGTTCCAGAATCCAATACCCTCTCTTGTTCAGAATGCACCTATATCAAGACTCTTCATTACTCGTCTTCACATATTCAATGTGGGCATCAGTTGGCTTTTCTTGAACAATTTCTCTGTTTGTTCTGCCAAACTGGGAATCCCTTCTTGCTTTTCTGTTGGGTGGCCTTCTGTCAGGAGATCCTCTAACCCTTTCTTCCTGCCTTAGGGCTGTGCTGGTGGAAGTTCCTTGTATTGACTTGGTATTTCCAGAAGGAGTTCTGGCTGCCAAAGGCATTGCTGCCAGAGGAGGTTGTGAGGTGCTTGCTTGCCTTCTACTCTTGTGAAGTGGATGTTAATCTGTATCAGATTCATCCTCATCATCATCATTGAAGTTCAACAATGGAGGCTTGCAGCTTTCTTGGTCTCTCACTTCTCCTTCTTCTTGGTCTTCTCCTTTTTCAGGATTATTCTAGTTGTTCCCTTCTGAGATCCTAAGGGACTTGGTTCCCCTAGTGACCATACTTCTCAGACTTCTGGCTGGTTGATCTGGAACAACTTCTTCAACAGGGGCATCTCTGGTGTTCTTGATGACTAGTTGACTTGAGGAGGGAGGCATAGATTGTTTTCTCTTTCTTCCTCTGCCTTTCTGAGGCATCTCTTCTTCTTCCCCCTTAGTCATGAATGACTGACTCATAATGGCATAAGCTTCAGAGAGTGAGACAAAGTTTTTCTGGAGATTATTGTGCACCCTGACCAATTCTTGGATTTCTTTCTTCAGCTCGTGGTTCTGCTTAACCAGTTCCTGCTCCTTTCTGTTGAGCTCTTCAAATGGCCTAAGAATGGCGTTGGCTTGCAGAACAGCATGGCTGGCTTCATTCAGTGTTGCATTAGCATTGTTACAATCCTCATCCCTGACCAACCCTAGGTCTTTCTGAGAGAGAGCTATGCTGGTTGCTCTGTTGAGTAACGCAGCAGCCAATGTCTTGAGCAATTAGTGTCTTTCTGAGTTCCAAAAAGATACTATTTCTGGCACGCTGGTCTTCACTTCTTGAACTACTTGGTGCAGAGAATATATGAGGAGCAAGTAGAGCTCTCTTGTGTTGAGTGACAAGTCTCTCATCTTCTGCGTCAGTAATCAAGTTTTGGTTGTTTTCAGCATCACTCTTATTATCTTTTTCTTGAATAGTTTGCAGATTGACAACCTTTTTCTACTTTCCATCAAGTGTGCTGGCCTTCTGAGAAGATGTAGAAGGTCTTTCTGATGCAGTCTCAGCATCATCTTCTTCATCATCATTGTCATCCATGGCATCTATTTCAGCAGCTGTGACAACAATGGCAGCTGTGACAACAATGGCATCTTTCAGATTTCTTTGCTCATCTAGGAGCGCCAATTCCTGGGTGTTAGCTTCTTTCAGCTTTTGAATTTTGGCTTCCTTTTCATCAACAAGAGCTTGGCACTCTAAGTTGATTCTCTTTTCTTCTTCCAACACCTTTCTGAGTTGTTCAATCCTGAACTCAGCGGCAGATATCTCTACAAGTATATCGTTCTGTTATGCCTGTTGCATTTTCTGATGAGACTTTGAAGGTGATGATGATGGGGCTTTCTGAGCATTGGAAGGAGTGGCCTTGTCTTTACTTCCTTTGCTAGCCTTCTGAATCCCGCCTTGTCCAGGTTGGCGATCATCATTCTGATCATTAGCATCATCATCCTTCTTGTTTTCTTGACTTGGATGCTCAGAAGGGGGTTCTTGATAATCATTTTCGTCCATTTCTTCTTCATCTTCTGAAATCAAGTTGATCACATTTGGGAATGTAATCATTCTCCCATTCACTTCTTCTTGCTCAGCTGGGTAAGTAGTGAGCTTACTAGGCAATGCAGGATGGGTTACCATCTGCTCTTGGGTTTGAGCATCCGCAGTTTTGAAATCTGCTAGAAGTTTTTGTGCTACTTCATGAGTGAAGTCTTCATGCATCAGATTGGCAAAAGAATAAGACTATGTTGGGAACAATGCATGGATGTAGTCTTCCAGATTTAGGGCTATTGCTCTCTTTTCTGGGACGTCGATTACTTGTGCTATTTCAAAAAGGTCAGCCTTTCTGAGTTTCTGCCATTGTCTGAAGCACTTTAGATGTTTCTTGAGAGTGTGCTTCTGGAAAGCCTTGAGTAAATCAACTGGCACAAAACTTTGAGCCTGAAAGAAAGGGATCAAGTTAGTTTTGTTCAAACCACTTGAGTTGGTATCTGTGTGCAAAAGTAAGCTTTCTGAGCATACCTGTGTAGAAACACTAGGCTCATTTGCTTGGCCTTCAGCTTGTTTGGGCACAGAGGCCTCAGATACCTTGATGTGAGGAGAAGTCTGATCCTCAGCATCCTTTCTTTCTGATTGAACTTCCAAGTGAGGAAGCTCAGTGGCATCTTTCTCAGAAACCTTGGGGGTTTCTGGAACCTTTTCTTCAGATACTGCTTGTTCAGCAGTTTCAGTTTCTATTGGAGGAGTTTTCAAGAATCTTTCTCCTTCCAATTGTTCTTCTGACTGAGCCTGTAAGAACAAACATAAGAGATTTAGTAGTGGGATTTCCAGAGCATTCTTGAAGAAGATTATTACTGAGTGCTTACCTTCTCATCAGAAAGCTCAAGAATGCTTCTTCGTAAAGCTTTTCACTGGATTTTCTTGGTTTTGGAGTGTTGGTCCCTCCACCACTACTTCTCGATTAGAGCACAGAAATGTGCTCTTCTTGTTGTTCGAGGTTGGAGAAACCTCTTCTTCATTCGGAAGGTGGATGATTAACTTCCCCGAAAGTTTGTCTCCAATATGGCCGAAAAGAGTCGGTGATCATTGATCTTTTGGACTTGTGGTGAATCCACGGTCTCTGTGCTCATTGTTGTTCTCCTCTCGTAGTATCATTCGAGTCTCCATCTCGGTTTGATCCCTTCGAGAGTTGAGCTCTCCGGAAGGTTGAGGAACCTGCTCAAGAACAGGTTTTCTTGACAATATTGAGTGCTGGTATTGTGAATGTGGAAGCAATGTCTGTATCTTCCATCATTCTATCTTCCTCACCCAGGCCTTCTTCTTCCTGCTGGGCAGAGGGGCTCTTATGTTTCTGAAGAGCTAAGTTTGATGCTCCTCCTTGGGTCTCAAGCTTATATCTTTTGAGCACTGTTTTGATTACTTCATCGTCCTCGTAATCAACATTACGTGTTGGCGCAGACCATCTATGATATTTCTATCATCTCGGAGAGTTCAGGCGATCTTTGAGGATTCTTGGGGCTTCGAATCGCCTTTACGGCGAACAACATCTTCTGAGACCTTGTCTCCAGAAGGTTGTGCCTCTTGAATGTTTATGGACTTGGAGGTCCTTTTGCCTTGAGCCCTTTTTATTTTGGCAGCTGGAGGTTTAGCTTGAGCTTGCTCAGAAACCTCCTCACCTTGCTGTGTAGTTTCTTCAGCCTTTCTGAGTACTTGCTCAGCAGCAATTCTCTCCTTTTCTTCAAAGGCGTGTCTGAAAAGGGAGTTGGTGACTGGAATTTCTTGTTTCTCTCTAAGAGTAATCCCCATGGATTCCAGAATGTAACATATCCTGAGACCAAAGTGCATATTGGCTTTTGGCTCAGCAAGGCCATTGATGATTTTGGGCTCAAATTCCTCAATATGTCCAAGGAATTTGTTGAAGGCCTACTTCCCCCAATTGAAGTGGGTTTCCTGCCCTTCATTCTTCTGGTTCAGAAGATGCATCATCATCCATTTCTCCATACTTATCTGGTCTACTCCACCTTTGTTGCCATCAAAGCAACGGACCAGAATGAGAGCCAAAGTACTCCAGTGTTTCTGAAGATGACTTGTTCTGATAGCTTTCAGAATAAAGTCTCCTGGGCAACCATTTGCATTTTCCAACTGGATTGCCTCAAAAAGTTCTTTGACGCCTTGGATCATTGAGGCGTCGTTGATGTTGATATCTTCAATAGTTCCTCGATTTTTCAATCGGAACAATTTGCAGAAAGCCTTGCAGTCAAGAACAATTTCTTGTCCTTGGACTTCAGTCTGCATGTACTTCTCTTCTACATCATTCACAAATTTTGTGAAGATTTTGGAGTTGTTGTAGAACTCCAACACATCCAGTGTGGATAGGCCACTGGGTGCAGCAGATAAAAACCTGTAGATATGGGAATTCTTCAACATCCCCAATATCAGTTTCCTTTCTGGTTTTGAAGGTATAACTGCTGGTACATATTTCTTCACTAAAAATGCTCCCCAATTCATTTTATGACTGAGGTTCCAGTCCGAAGGGGTGAATTCTCCCAGAAGGCGTTTATTCAACACCTTAAGTTCTTTTCCTCCTTGCTTTTCAGCAGGAGCAGAAGATGCGGCCTTAGGGTTCTTGGTGGTCATCTTCTTTGGTGCCATCTCTTATATAGAGTCTTTGAGTGAGTGTTTATAGAAGGGTTTTGCAAGAATAATCGAGATTAGTCTATCTTTTCAGAAGACTAAGCACAAGAAGTTGAGTTGCAGAAGAAGTTTTGCAGAAAATCTTGAGAGGTTTTGCTATTTTGATGCAAGTATGAAATTTCGGATTTGGTAAAAGTGTTTGTCTTTTGCCCAATTCCTATATATATAGCAGACAAAACATACATAGATACAACATACATATAGGTGAATATGAATGCGTGTCTTTGCATTTGCATAGGCGTGGTACGTCCTTTGTACTTCATTAAATGCTTAGTGGGCCACGTCTGAATTTCTAAACAGACATTACTTGCTTTGTTTTAATCTCAGTCGTTGAGATCAAACGTTTATACATCAAGGGCTTATATTGAATATCTTGTAATGATATCAATCAACAAATGGTAACGTGCCGACTTGATGGATTTTTAATATGCTACATTCATTGTGTCACTTAGTAAAGAGTAGGAACACTAAATCGTTTGAGCTTAACATTCTGAGTGTCAAGTCCTTATCTATATATTGTTTATCATGAAAATGGTAAAAATACAAGACATTGGACATGTTTGACTTTCAGAACTTATACCTTTTGGGCTTTGTGTGTATTTTCTCTTTATGACTAAATAGTTTCCTGAATTCAAGAATCAGAAACTTCAGTTGTTTGAATGTATTTGACCCACTCTTAGTAAGTAAGTTCTATTCTTATTTACTCATTGAGTGTGTACCAACCTTTGCCTTTCTGGATACCCGTTTCAGAAATGTTTTGCCTTTCTGAGTGTTGCTACTCAGAAACCTTTGCATCACTTCTTATCAACTTGGCTTTCTGAGAACGTGTTCTCAGAGGCCTACTTCTTTTCTCCCTTACTAATTCTGACTTTACAGATTCAGGACATTTTTCAGTCCTTAGGCAACTCCATCAATCCAAGATAATG
Organism: Plantago major; assembly: GCA_026545765.1. Classification (NCBI taxonomy): domain Eukaryota; kingdom Viridiplantae; phylum Streptophyta; class Magnoliopsida; order Lamiales; family Plantaginaceae; genus Plantago; species Plantago major. The sequence goes on from CM048839.1 coordinate 93,514,900, forward strand.
TCTTAAGGTCAAGAACTGGCTTTCTTGTAGGGGCTTGGTGAAGATATCTGCAAGTTGGTCTTCTGTGCCAATCTTGAGTATCTCTATATTGCCTTTTTCAACATGGTCTCTGATGAAGTGGTGTCTAACATCAATGTGTTTTGTTCTGGCATGGAACTTGGGATTCTGTGTGATTGCAATAGCACTTGTGTTGTCACAGAAAATAGGAGTTTTCTCTTCATTGAGTCCATAGTCTCTGAGTTGTTGTTGAATCCACAGAATTTGTGTTGCACAACAACCAGCAGCAATATATTCAGCCTCTGTGGTAGAAGTTGCAATTGAGTTTTGCTTCTTGCTAAACCACGAGATAAGTCTAGCACCTAGAAACTGACAAGTTCCTGAGGTGCTTTTCCTATCAAGCAGTGATCCAGCATAATCAGCGTCTGAGTACCTAGGTAAACTCAATGTTTGTTTCCAGTTATGTTTCTGAGAGGCTTCTTGTATAACTTTTCAGTTATGTTTCCAGAGATCCTAATAGAACAAGACTACTTAATACACTTGTTCAGTGTATGGCAATCTGCTCTTTACTGACCCAAGTACTTGATGTCCGTTCTGGAGAATGAGCTTCAGAAAGGTTATCTGATAGTTCAACTCTTTCACGAATAACAATTTCTTGTTAAGGTTCAGGACAACTTAGAACTACTAGTGATTCTTCAAGCAACAGAAAGCTTTCAGAAAGGGTAGTAGAGTGCTTGAGAGAATACTTTGCTAGATTGTAAGTTTGCAAGCTAGATCGTTCTTTTGTCATTGTATTTCTCAGCATCTAAGTGTGTGATATTTATAGATGAATTAGAGAGTCGTTGGGATCTTATCCGTTAGACACAATTCAAATTCAGTCTATACTTATCTTGAAATGAGTACTCAGAAGTCCTTATCTCATATCTCAGAGAGGACTGTGCTTTAGCGGCTTTTCTACCGATGCAATTAATGCACATGTACTATTTCTTGTCCTGTAGTCTTCAACGGATACATTAGCCTTTCTGATGGCTTGCATGCTCCATACTCATGATGCCATATGTTCCAGAATCATGTTTCAAAAGTAACTAAATGCACTTAAGAAAGGATTAAGGACATAGTCTTTCCGAGTGAGACTAAACCTTGGTGTCTTCATAAATCTTGTGCAATCTCCGGTCTTGTAATCTTCAGAAAAGCTCCATTGCTAGGATTGATCTTCATGGTCTTCTTGGAAATAAAAATTACATTCAGAGACCTATAATCCTAATACAAGATTTACTAGACTAATCATACTCAGTGATTTCCTCTTTTACAATGTTCAAGTGAACTAAGAGTACTTAATCACCTTTCTGGCAAAGATAAGAACATGTGATGAATGATCAAAATACTAACAGATATTCCTAACAACGTGTGTGGGCCAGTCATGAGTAACCTCACCGGTCCAACGGGCCGGGTCTCGGCCCCTTAGTGGTCGGGTTGTTACAAGTATATATGCAAACCACCACTCTTCTATGGTATGAGGCCTTTTGGGAATACAAAAAACAAATCCGTGCGGGCTCCGGCCCAAAGCGAACAATATCATACCAACATTGTGTGTGGGCCCGTCATGAGTAACCTCGCCGGTCCAACGGGCCGGGTCTCGACCCATTAGTGGTCGGGTCGTTACAAGTGGTATCAGAGCGGGATGATCCAGTCCCGCAAGGACTAAGTGCCGTGCGGGGCAAAGTGCTACACCGTATGGGCGGTGGAAGCCACCTCTTAAGCCCGTAGGGGCCATCTCTAGAATCCTGCACGACTGGATGATCTCGGGACTGATTGTCACCCCTGAATGCTCGACGAGGACGTCGAGACCTTAATGGGGGTAGTTTGTAACATCCCACATCGCTTAAAAACGGTTGTGGTGACTAGTATATATGCAAACCACCACTCTTCTATCTATGGTATGAGGCGTTTTGGGAATACCAAAAACAAATCCGTGTGGGCTCCGGCCCAAAGCGGACAATATCATACCAACGAGACGTGTGTGGGCCAATCATACCGGTATACACAGTATTTTAGGAGCCATCCTTAGCTCCTCTCCTCAAGTTTTATAACAATTCCATGATTCCCTGCAAACTAGAATTAAACAAATCCGAAAATTTAAAAACTAAAAAATAACTACGGGAATCAGAGGGAAAATAAAAATGACAAAGTGGGTCGAAAATCCCTGGGCAGTCCAATGTGTATGATGGGACTATGACGTGCGAATCATGGGTTTCTTCTTGTACCGTAGGGGCAGATTCAGAAATCAGCTTAGCAAGTAAGCAAGTAGAATGGATTTCTTCTTGTACAGTAGGGGCAGATTCAGAAGTCAGCTCAGCAAGTAATGGAGTAGAATGGGTTTCTTCTTATGCATGAGGGCGATTCAAGTCACCAAAGACAGTTTGTCCTCTCACGCTCGATGTCCTCATGCAACAACATCGCGAAACTCAAAGAATTGACAAACTCAAAGAATTGTTTAAGTTTAAACTCATCCATGGGTTGTCTTGCGGCTTCTTCTAATATCGTTTGATCATCCTCGGTTAATCCAAAATAGAAACATCCTATGACATCCCTACTGCTCAACCTAGCATTTATGCACCCTTTCTCAAGCTCTCGAAACCGATACCACGCATCAAAGAATCTTTCTCCAGGAAACTGAAGGAAACTACGAAGGAGTTCCCTCTTTTTCTGGCGGATAAAGTACATATCCATCAGATACGGTTTCTTGGTTGCACACACATGAAGACAAGAAACCACGAGTAGTTCTGACAAAACAAAAACTAACTAAACAAAAGAAAACAATAAACAAATAAAAAATCACACTCAAATGCTACAGTGGGAATTAATTCCCCGGTAGCGGCACCAAATTTGATGAGCTCAAATTATACTCTAAATAACTAAAGAGAATAAGATGTAGTGGTAGACTATGCTTAACTCGGTATCGTCCTCTAGGGAATTAATCAGGCTACCACAACGAATGAGAGTAAATAGTTTGTTTGTAAGTAACAGATAGATTTGAGTGATTGTACTTCTAAAACACAGATTAAAACAGGAAACAGATAAACTGGTTTGATCAAAGAGAGAAGATGAACATAGTAGTAATGATCACGTAATGATAAATTGTTCTAGGGAAATCATTCATATTTGTCACACGGTCGGCGTACAGAAATCAATCGATCCAATTCAACCAATCGTTATTTGAATGTTTTGAACTAGAGAAATCGTGGGTCGTCAATCCACGATCCTTAACCGAAAATTATTTTGAAAGTCTTGAACTAGCTTATTGGATTGAAGGTTTTTACGAAGATTTTGAACTAGACGAACCTATATGAACGAATCCTAACCCTAGAAACGAATATGCAAGACTATCACATAACTACCGTGTTCGGAGTGATTTAACTACTCATGAGGGAAGCAAAGATGAAAGAATGCATGGTATAGATGCAAAGAATAAACATGTTGATAATCGCATGCAATATCATCCAATTCGATAAACAGAAGAAAACACGAATTGAAGATAAACAATAGAGAGTTATCAATAATTACCAAGAATTCGATCCCGATGGTTCTTACCAGTTGAAAACCAAGCTCCAAGATCAATCAGTCAATGTGTTAGGAATATCTGTTTAGATTTTTATCAGCAACCTAATGACTTATCTTAGCTCAGAAAGGTGGTTAGTACTCTTGGTTCACTTGAACACTGTAAAAGAGGAAAATCACTAAGTATGATAGTCTAGCAAATCTTGTATAGGATGTTAGGTCTCTGAATGTAATTTTTATTTTCTTGAAGAAGACCAAGAAGAAGGTATCCGGCAGAAGAGCTCAACTTTTTTGAAGATTTGAAGACTGCACAAGTTTACTGAAGACTAAGATCATCAGATACCTATGTCCAGATATCTTGAAGAAACAAGTGTTTTTCTATAAACATGTATTGCAAAAGATATCTGAGTACACAAGATTTCTGAACGAGGAAAAGTGCCCACAGATATCTACACTCAGATACCTTGGATAAAACTATGTTTCTGAGAAACAATGTTTCAACAGGTATCTGGAGATGAGAAGGTCTCTAGAAAGGGACATGCAATGCTTCAGAAAGCGTGCATAGTTCCGTTGGCACTACAGGACAAAAATAGTACAATGCAATAAATGTGCAGACAAAGACATCTGAACAAAAGAGAAAATCTCTGAAAAGAGACAACGTCTTCTGCAGTACTATTTTTAGATATCAATAGTTTGAATTTCATTAAGCCTAACGGATACTATTCAAACGACATGATTTTCAACTATAAATATCATCACTTAGAATGCTTGAAACACACACCTTGAACTTACACTGAAAATACCAAGCTTTTTTGATAATACAACTAGTGGTATCTTTCTATCAAGCATACAAGCCTTCAATCTACTTATTCACTAGCTTACTGTTGCGACCAAGCTCTTGAATTCTAAGTAGCACGAAAGTTCTAAGTGTCCTGATCCTTAACAAGCATTGCTATATGTGAAGGAGTTGAATCAAAAGATCAAGTATCTGAGATTCATTCTCTAGAACATTTATCATGGACTTGGGTCAGTAAAGAACATATCACCACACATTGTGAAGTGTGTTAAGTGATTCTCGTTCTATAGAGTATTCTTACATAACTGAGAAAGTTATTAAGACTACTCACCTGACAAACTACCTTAACCAACACCTTAAACGGCGTGGAGTACAGAAAGTACTTAGTTTGGGAAACTAAGGAATAACTCCGAGGTTACTAAGCATAGGAAGTACTTAGTTTGGGAAACTATAGAATAGCTCAAAGGTTTCTGAGTATAGGAAGTACTTGGCTGAGAAAGCTAGGGAATAACTCAGGGGGAACACTTGGTTGGGAACCTAGTGTATTTAGGAATCGAGAGAAGATATTTGTAAGGTTAACTCAATTATCTGTCTTAGTGGATTCTAGGTCTGAGAAAGGTCGGAGTGGATTAGTTGAAGGATTACGCCACCTTCAGATACCACTATAAAGACTTGTGTTATTTACTTTCTGCAATTTATTACTTGCTTTATTTACTTTGCTAAGTATTTACACATATCTTGCTGAGCACGTGCACTTATCACAAAAAGTCTTCCGCTCTCTGAAAATAAGTATCAGATATCTTCACAGAAATCTGAGAAATTGTGTTTATCGACAAAAGTTTGAAAAAGACTATTCACCACCCCCCCCCCCTCTAGTCTTTTACTTTGCCGTTATCTGGACCAACAAGTGGTATCAGAGCAGGAGGTTCCCAAGCCTTATGCACTGAACCTAGATCCCAGATAAGTGCCCACTAACTGCTTTTCACCTACACTTGATTTGTCTGTTTAGTTTGTTTTCTGCAGGATGTCTTTAAGTGACGCCCCAATTCTCAAGCCAGAGAATTATGAGAAATGGAAGAAAAAACATGATGCTCCACCTAGAAACCATCAGTGATGAATGATTGAAGTAACAAAGAATGGCCCCATAGTCATTCAACAACTCAATCAGGTCATGGAGGTTTCTAATGGTAGAGACAGAGTTCCCACTGATGAAGAACCAAGTGGTGGTTCTTCACAAACAGGTGCTTCAACCAGTGGAAGACCTACTGGTCAAGTTATTTATGAGCCAAAGCCCAGAGAGCTCTGGACATCGGAAGATGCCAAGATAAATCGACTGGATGGTCAGGTTCGCAATATCATCATACGTTCTACTCCAGAGCACATACGATTAAGCGTGGTGCAAAACGAAAAGTGGCAGCAACCTGATTGAGGAAATCTGTGTCGGGACTGAGAAAACGAAGGAAAATAAGTTCGAAGTTTTGAACCTCAAATTCCAAAACTTTAAACAAGGTCCCACAGAGACTCTTAAAGAGCTAGATTTCCGGTTTACAACACTCATGAGTGACATGGCTGCACTTGGTGAAAGTAATAGATATACCCAACCAGAAAAAATTAAGACTATTGTGAGAGTTTAAATCATAACTGGGAGCATACAAAGTTTTTCTACTTTAACCAAGGAATGCCAGATATCACTCCAGTGGAACTTTTCTCTCACCTTAACACAGTTGACTATGAGACAACTCAAAGAGAACAAACAACTGAAAAATTGCAGAATATTGCTCTAGTTGCTCAAGGAATTTTTGAAAAGAAGGAAGGCAAGGAGGTAACTGAGGAGAATGCTTTTGCTGTAAAGCAAATGAGACAATATGTCAGTCGAGAGATTGAGAGAAGAAAATCCAAAGAGAAGCTAAAAAAGCATCTAGGCTCAAATTATCGTCAGTACAAAAATATGCAACTGTCTAGCTCGTTGAACAAGCCGGCTCAGAAAACATCTAGTACTGAGGAAGCAGAAACCGAAAATGATATCTTTTTCTATTGTCAGAAACCTGGTCATTTCAAAAAGGATTGCCCTGTCCTCAACAAGCTAAAGACAGGTGACAAGAAAGATAGAAGAAACTTCAAGAGAGGTCAGAGAGCTCTGCTCATTGAGGAAAGAAAGAAGATACAAATCCAACTGGATGCTCTAGACATTGAGTCTGATTCTGAGGATGAAGAATCAGATGATTCCACACTGCCTTCTCCAGAGATGTGTGGTGTCTCTCATGAAGTGGTTGACTTTGGTCAAAAGAAGAAAGAAGTGTGTGGAGTGGCTGAAGAAATCTTTCCAGATATCTCCAACATTGAACCTTGTCTAATGGCTGATGAGGTAACACATACTTCTTGTTGTACTTATGAAAGTGATGAGGAAGGAATCAAAGATCTGGAGCATCTCAGAAGAGAATTTGATCTCTACGAAAGAGAATTTCTAATGGTCCGAGCTAGAGCCGAAACCCTTGAAGAAGAAAAGAATTCTCTTGTAAAGGAAAATTCAAAATTACTCAAGAGATCTGAGAAGAAGGATGCTGAAATTGCATTTCTCAAAGTTCAGATGTCTGAGACAGAAAAGTCACATAAAGATGCATTGGCCAAACTTCAAAAGTAATGTGAAGGTCTTCTTTCTGAGAATGAGGAACTCAAAAAGAAGGAAGTATCTTTCCAGTCTTATGTCAAAGCTAGTGACACTCTTACTGAAGTACAATCTTATTTAAGAGATCCTTCAGAAAAAGGGAGGACTTCGGCAGGACACACAAGCAAATAGTTCTATCACTCTGAATAAGAGTGACCAAAGAATACATTTGTTAGTGCTCAGCAAGATGGTTCCCAAACAACCTATAGCATTGGTCAGAAAGCTAAGGCTATTGACAAAGGAAAGGCAGTTGCGACCGAACCATTGTGGGAAAAACAAGTCCAAAAGAAAACTGTTGGGAATGCTTCTGTAAAGAAACATAACTCTGAAAAGTGTAATCACCCACAGTGCTATGTCTCTCAGAAAGGAAAGATTGCAGGAGCAGGCAAATTTTCAAACATCATGTTTTCTGGAAAAAAAAGGCGTTCCAGAGACTAGCAAAGGTGCTGAGATGGGAACTCAGATAGCACCAGGTGCTCGAAATGGCATTGGCTATAAAGCCATCGGGAAACAACTTGCTTGTGAGTATAAACAAGAGAAAGAACGATGGATAAAGGCTAGGATTGCTCACAGCAATTATCAAAAGTGGAAGAAAATTCAAGCCACTGAAAATCTGAATGCCAGGGCTAGAAGAAATCTGACAACGAAAGCTAAGTTTGTTGACAAGCAGACTCAGCAACCTGAAAGGTATCTGAAAGCACCACAGGGAGCACCAAGGAACACACCAAGGATGAAAATAATTCTTAATAACAATGATACTAATCATTTACCTAGAATTCCTCCTTATGTTCCTGATAGACAAAAGAATGTCCCTAAGAAATTCATTCAAAAATGAATTCCTACAGGAAGATTCTTCAGTCCAGTTGGTTCCATTGTTGGTATGAGAACCTAATTTCATGTTTCCTGTTTTGTGCATAACACTCTAAAGACCAGTCCAAAGTGGCATTTTGATAGCGGATGTGGGAAGCACATGACAAGAGACAAAGCAAATCTGATTAACTACAGAAAATGCGATGATGGACCAATTATTAGATTTGCTGGAGGAGACGAAAATCCAACCATAGGATTTGGCAATCTGAAGTTTGGAGCCCTTACAATCTCTGAAGTACTACATGTAAAGGGATTGAAATATAATCTCCTAAGCATGAGTCAATTAGTAGACAAAGGGTACACTGTCAAGATCAAGTCAAAACTATGCAAATTGATTGACAATGAGTCAAAGCAGACAGTCTTGGTTGCTAGGCGAAAAGGAAATCTTTATGTTGCTGATTGGGCATCCTCCACAACTGAAGAATGTCTCATGGTGAGTCAATCTGGCCACACTGAAGAAAAATTGGATATGGCATAAAAGAATGAGTCACTTGAATTTCAAAACTCTGAACAAGCTAGCCAAGAAAGAATTGGTGGTTGGTTTATCCAAAATGGCATATAGAAAGGATGGTATATGCCCAGCTTGCCAAATGGGAAAACAATCCAAAACATCTTTCAAGTCTAAAATTGGACACTCCAGTGAAAGGACACTGCAAATGTTACATATGGATCTTTTTAAATCCTCTGTAACTAGCTATGCAGGAAAGAAGTATGGTCTGGTTGTTGTTGATTATTACTCAAGATTCACTTGGGTTATATTTCTGAAACAAAAATCTGATGCAAGGGTTGAGATACTCAACTTGCTGAATAAGCTTGAAGTCATGAAAAATGACAAGGTATCTGTAATCAGAACAGACCATGGTACTGAGTTTGTGAACCAGTACATAAATGAGTTTTGTACCTGCAAAGGTATACAACATCAATTATCTTCCGTAAGGACACTACAACAAAATGGTGTTGCTGAAAGGAAGAATAGGACCCTAAAAGAAGCAGCAAGAACAATGCTTGATGACACTGAAATAAGTGAAATCTATTGGGTTGAAGCTATTAACACAGCCTGTTATACTCAAAATAGATGTTTGATTAACAAGCACCATGACAATGGAAAAGGGTGTTTGGTTGCAGATGTTTCGTTCTTAACAATGGAAAAGAATACTTGAGAACATTTCAACCAAAAGAAGATGAAGGAGTATTTCTTGGTTATTCTCTTAATAGCAAAGCCTATAGAATCTACAACAAAAGAACGCAAAAGAATGAAAAATCTGTTCATGTAGTTTTCTACGAAGGAAACAAGAAAATACCCTTGAATTATGATCTCTCAGAAAGGTTGAAAGAGCTGATGATTAAAGATTCTGAAGAAGAACCCTGAAAAGGAAACAAATCTATCATTCACTTAGAGGATGAATCTGACGATGAAAAGCAACTATTGCTTAGTAACAACCAGATGACTCTAAGACATGATGAAGAATTTCCTATAAGAATTCCAGAAATGGAACAGATTACTGAGAACCTTCATCATGAAGAGGTTTCTGAAAATGAGATTGCTGAAAATCAAATTCCAGATATCTCTAACACTGAAAAAGTGTCAGATATCCATGACATTTCCCATGTGTCAGATATCTCAGATACTGCACAAGTATCCCATCAAAATCATATTGATTCACATTCAGATCAAAATGATATTGATCCTACTAGTTCAAAACCCATTATGACATGGATAAGAAATCATCATGACAAGGATGTGATCGGTCCTTTAGATCAAGATGTTAGAACTAGGAGAGCAATTGCTGGAAATGCAGATTCGCTCTATGGATGTTTTATCTCAAATATTGAACCTAAAACTATAGAAGAAGCATTGAAGGATCAAGATTGGATCTCTGCAATGCAAGAAGAGTTGGATCAATTTGAGAGAAACAAAGTCTGGAAACTGGTTCCATTTGTTGACGGAATATCTGTAATTGGAACAAAGTAGGTTTTCAGAAATAAAATGAATGAGTCTGGTGAAATAACCAGAAACAAAGCAAGGCTGGTTGCCAAGGGATTCACCCAGACTGAAGGACTAGATTTTGATGAATCTTATGCACCAGTTGCAAGATTGGATGCAATAAGACTCTTTCTAGCCTTTGTAGCTCATAATGACTTTACAGTTTATCAAATGGATGTCAAGAGTGCATTCCTAAATGGTGAACTTGCCGAGGAAGTCTTTGTTGAGCAACCACTATTCTTTGAGGTTTCCACAGAAAGTAGAATGGTTTATAAGCTTCAGAAAGCTCTGTATGGACTGAAACAGGCTCCAAGAGCATGGTATGATACTTTAGCCAAATACTTGCTGGAAAGTGGATTCAAGAAAGGAGATGTTGATAAAACACTCTTTACTTTGAATCATGAAGGGAAACTACTTCTAGTCCAAGTATATGTTGATGACATTATATTTGGATCTAAAGACAAGCAACTTTGTGAAGACTTTGCTGAGCTCATGAAAAATAAATTTGACATGAGCATGATGGGAGAATTAAACTACTTCCTAGGATTGCAAGTCAAGCAACTTAATGATGGAATATTCATTAGTCAAACAAAGTATGCAAAGGACATGCTCAACAAGTTTAATCTAAAGCCTTCTGAAAGGAATGCTAAGATACCTATGAGCATTGGAATCAAAATGACCTATACTGAATCTGACAAGAGTGTTGAAGAACACAAGTATAGGAAATTGATTGGGTCTCTCTGCCTCCGCAAGTAGACACGATATTCAATATGCGGTTGGAGTGTGTGCGATTTGGACAAATCCAATGCAATCACACTACAACATTGCTATGAAAATTTTAAGATATGTAAAGGGTACTGTAGAAGTTGGATTGTGGTATCCAAAAGACAGTGGATTGAGTTTAGTTGGCTATTCGATGTCGACTATCTTTGGATCATTGCTTGATAGAAAAAGCACCTCAGAACTTGTCAATTTCTTGGTGCAGTTAATATCATGGTTCAAAGAAACAAAACTCAATTGCCACATCTACCACGGAGGTGAATATATTGTCTTTGGGTGTTGTGCTTCACAAATATTGTGGATACAACAACAACTCAGAGACTATGGACTCAATGTAGAGAAAACTCCGATTTTCTGTGACAACACAAGTGCTATTGCCATAACTCAGAATCCTAAGTTTCATGCAAGAACAAAGCACATTGATGTTAGACACCACTTCATTAGAGACCATGTTCAAAAAGGCAATATAGAGATACTCAAGATTGGCACTGAAGACCAACTTGTAGATATCTTTACAAAGCCTTTGCAAGAAAGCAGGTTCTTAACTTTGAGACACAGTCTTGGGTTGATGGAGTTACCAAAGTAACTGAAAAGTTCTAATCTCTGATGAGAATTCAGAAAGGAGAAAGATATCTGGTTCAGGTATCTAGATATTCAAGGCAAAAAGGTATCTGAGACGGGAACTCATATACTAAAAGAAGCTAAGAATGTGAGAGAGACAGGAACTCAGTATGATTAAGAAAGAAAAAGGAGAGATAAGATATCTGGAACAGGAATCCAGAATATCAAAGGCAAAAGGTGAAATATTTAGCAAACAAGTATCTGAGATAGGTACTCAGATATCAAAGGTTAGAGGGTAAAATGGCTATTTGAAGATTTCTGAGACAGGTACTCAGATATCTAGATCACTCAGTGAGGGGAACACAAAAGAGAATAGTACAACTATCTGTAGTCAACTACTCTCTTGAAATTTGTGTCTTTCCGTAAAACATAAACAGATATCGAGTGTGAGATATACTCAGATACAAAAATGTCCCTTAGTCACACAGAAGAGATGTGATTCAAATAGCTAATCGCCAAAATTCATTAATTGGGCACAATCACATGGGTTGATTGTGATCATTGCTGGAAAAGCAATCCCAACCATTGATGAAATGAGCGTTCCATTTTAAAGGCCGAGATTAATTCTCTGTAAAATAGTGGACTGTAAAAACTCAAACGTGGCCCACTAAGCATTTTATGCAAACCGAATTTTACCCACGCCTTACTGCACGTACACAGATACAAATGCACAAAATTAATTTGTGTATTTTTGTCTGTTAAAATTACACTGCTATATATATAGGATTTTGGTAAAAGAAATCATTTTCGCCTAATCCTACATTTGCTCTTGCACAAAAACTGCAAAAATTCTCTCAAATCTTTCTGCAATTTTCTCTGCAACTACTGATTCCCTCTTAGTTTTTCTACAAAGAATCACTAATTTTCTACCTTAATCTCTTCTCGTTTTTCAAAAACTTCACTATTTAAAGAGATGGCTCCCAAACGTGCTTCTACTAAGAACTCCCCAGCTACTACATCTGGTACTACTGAAAAGCAAGCACCAGTACTACATCTCACCGTGGCGAGAAACCCCGTGTAGCTCCTCTTTTTGCATCGTAAAATCTCGCCGCGGCGAATATATCCATTCGTCGTGGCAAGCTTATAACCTCCGTAATGTTTTCCACAGGAAGAATTTTCTGATGATTCCAAAACGGAAATTTTAGCCCTTTGAATTATCTTTCCGTGGCCACCGAGCTCAGGTCAATCGGACATCATATGAGAGAGTTATAGCCAAAATGGCTAGACTACTTTGTAAAACTTCACTTTTGCAAGCTTCGCTAAAACGGCTCTCAATTCTTCGTCCGAACTCCGAATCCACTTCCGTTTTCGCCCAGTTACTCTACATTCAAAGATCTAGGACCAACGTTTTCACTCCGATTTTCACCTCCGGGACACAAAATTCCTACAAAACACAAACAAAGTACCAACGCATAAAAACGTGCAGAGACACTATAAAACCATAAACAATGACTAACAAAGACCTCTAAAAAGGACCCAATGAGACTCTAAATTATCGTCTCATCAGTGTTACAAACTTTGTAGTTGACCAGATTTGCTTTATCTGCTGTTATGTGCTTCCCACATCCACTATCAAAATGCCATGTTGGATTCTTCTTTAGAGTGTTCTGCACAAGACAAGAAATAGGAGTTAGGTTCTCGTTTCAATTATGGAACCTTCTAGACTAAACATTCTTCTAGTAGGAATCCATTTTTGTATGTATTTCATAGGAATATGCTTTTGTCTAATAGGAACATAAGGAGGAATTCTATGTAAATGAGAAGTGTCATTGTTATTAAGAATTATTTTTCTTTTTGGTGTGTTCCTTGGTGCTCCTCGTGGTTCTTTCAGATACCTGTCAGGTTGCTGAGTCTGCTTTTCAGCGAACTTAGCTTTCCTTATCAGATTTCTTCTAGCCCTGGCGTACAGATTGTTTTTGGCTTGTTCTTTCTTCCACTTCTGATGATTGCTATGAGCAATCCTAGCTTTTATATATCGTTCTTGCTCTTGTTTATAGTCACGAGCAAGTTGTTTTCCGATGGCTTTGTAGCCAATGCCATTTCGAGCACTTAGTGCTATCTGAGTTCTCCTCTCAGCAACTCTACTAGTCTCTGGAACGTCTTTCTTTCCAGAAAATGTAACATTGGAAAATTTGCCTGCTCCAGCAATCTTTCCTTTCTGACAGACATAGCAGTGTGGGTGGTTACACTTTTCAGTGTATTGTCCCTTTACAGGAATTTTCCCAACAGATTTCTTTGGGACTTGTTTTTCCCTTAAAGGTTTGGTCGCAACTGCCTTTCCTTTGTCAACAGCCTTAGCTTTCTGACCAATGCAATAGGTTGTTTGGGAACTACCTTTCTGAGCACTAACAAATGTCATTCTTTCATCACTCTTATTCAGAGTGATAGAACTATTTATTTTTGTGTTCAGGCCAAGTCCTCCTTTTTCTGAAGAATCTCTTAGGTAAGAGTGTACTTCAGTGAGAGCGTCACTTGCTTTGGATAAGACTGGTAGGATAATTCTTTCTTTTTGAGTTCCTCATTCTCAGAAAGAAGACCTTTGCACTTCTTTTGAAGTGTATCCATGGCCTCTCTATGTGATTTCTCTGTCTCATATATTTGTGCTTTGAGAGATGCATTTTCTGCATCCTTTGTCTCAGATATCTTGGTCAGTTATGAATTCTCATTTTCAAGAGATTTCTTTTCATCTTCAAGAATTTTGGTTCTAGCTTAGACCACCAAAAATTCTCTTTCATAAAGATCAAGTTCCCTTCTGAGATGTTCTAGATCTCTGATTCCTTCCTCATCACTCTCATAATTTATAAATTTTGAAATGCTGGTTACATCATCAGCCATTAGGCAAGACTCAATGTTAGAGCAATCTGGATAGATCTCCTTAGCAACCCCACACATTTCCCTTTTCTTTTGACCAAAGTCAACCAAATCATGAGTGATGCCACAAAACTCAGGTGAAGGTAGCTTGGATTCATCTAAGTCTTCCTCCTCAGATTCTGACTCAATATCAAGAGCAACCAGTTGGATTTAAATCTTTTTCCTTTCTTCAGTGAGCAAAGCTCTCTGACCTCTCTTGAAATTTCTTCTATCTTTGTTGTCACCTGTCTTTAGCTTATTGAAAGCAGGGCAGTCCCTTTTAAAATGACCAGGTTTATGACAATAGAAATAGATATCGTTTCCGATTTTTGCTTCCTCAGTACTACATGCTTGCTGAGCCGGCTTGTTCAGTGAGCTTGACAGCTGCATACTTTTGTACTAGTGATAGTTTGAGCCTAGATGCTTTTTCAGCTTCTCTTTGGCTTTTCTTCTCTCAATCTCCTGACTGACATATTTTCTCATTTGCTTTACAACAAGTGCATTTTCCTTAGTCACTTCTTTGGTACCCTTCTTTTCAGAAATACCTTGTGTCACTAAAGCAACATTGTGAACTTTCTCAGCAACCACTTGTCCTCTCCGGGTAGTTTCATAGTTGACAGTAGCTAAGTGAGAAAAGAGTTCCACTGGAGTGATATTTGGTATTCCTTGGTTGAAATAGAAGTACTGAGTATGTTCCCAGTTTTGGTTCAAGCTTCTCACGATAATCTTAACCTTTTCAGAGTTGGAATATCTCTCACTTTCATCAAGTGCAGCCATTTCACTCATCAGTGTGGTAAACCGGAAATCTAGTTCTTCAAGAGTCTTTGAGGGACCTTGTTTAAAATTTTGGAATTTGAGTTTCAAAACTTCGAACTTATTTTCCTTGGTTTTCAAGACCAAAGACTGATTTTTTCAATCGGTTGCCAAGCTACTTTTCGTTTTGCACCCCGATTTAATCAGTATGTGCTCTGGAGTAGAACGTATGATGATGTTACGAGCTTGACCATCCAGCCTATTTCTCTTTGCATCTTCTGATGTCTAGAGTTCTCTGGGTTTTGGCTCATAAACAATTCGACCGATAGATCTTCCACTGGTTGATGCATCTGTTTGTAAAGAACCATCACTATCTTTATCAGCGGGTTCTTTGTCAGTGGAGTCCTTGTCTCGACCATTAGAAACCTCCATGACTTGCTTGAGGTGTTGAATGACTATGGGACCATTCTTTATAACTTCGATCATTTCATCACTGATGGCTTCTAGGTGGAGCATCATGTTGTTCTTCCATTTCTCATAGTTCTCTGGCTTGAGAACTGGAGCATCACTTAAAGCCATCCTGCAACAAACACACTAAACAAACAAATCAAGTGTAGGTGAAAAGCAGTTAGTGGGCACTTGTCTGGGATCTAGGTTCAGTGCAGAAGGCTTGGGAACCTCCTACTCTGATACCACTTATTGGTCTAGATAACGACAAAGTAAAAGATAGGAGGGGGGGTGGGTGAATAGTCTTTTAAAACAGTTTCTCAGATATGTGTGAAGATATATGATACTTATATTCAGAGAGCGGAATACTTTCTATGTGATAAGTGCACGTGCTTTGCAAGATATAAGTGTGTAAATACTCAGCAAGGTAAATAAAGCAATTAATAAGTTGCAGAAAGTAAATAACACAAATCTTTATAGTGGTATCTGAGGGTGGCGTAATCCCTCAACTAATCCACTCGCCCTTTCTCAGAACTTGAAATTCACTAAGATAGATATTGAGTTCTCCTTACAATAATCGTATCCCTTGATTCCCTTTTACACTAGGTTCCCAACCAAGTGTTCCCCCTGAGTTATTCCCTGACTTTCTCAGCCAAGTACTTCCTGTACTCAGAAACCTTTGATCTATTCCATAGTTTCCCAAACTAAGTACTTCCTATACTCTGTAACCTTGGAGTTGTTCCTTAGTTTCCCAAACTAAGTACTTCCTGTACTCCACGCCGTAAGTTCTGTGTGTGTTCAAGCATTCTAAGTGTTGATATTTATAGTTGAAAATCATGCCGTTTGAATAATATCCGTTAGGCTTAATGAAATTCAAACTATTGATATCTGTAAATAGTACTGCAGAAGACGTTGTCTCTTTTCAGAGATTTCATCTTTTATTCAGATGTCTCAGTCTGCGCATTTATTGCACTGTACTATTTTTTGTCCTATAGTGTCAACGAAACTATGCACGCTTTCTGAAGCATTACATGTCCTTTTCCAGATACCTTCACTTCTCTAGATACTTATTGAAGCATTGTTTCCCATAAACATAGTTTTATGCAAGGTATCTGAGCGTGGGTTTCTGTGGGCACTTTTCCTTACTCAGTAACCTTGTGTTCTCAGATATCTTTTGTGAAACTTGTTTATTGAAAAACACTTGTTTCTTCAAGGTATCTGGAAGTAGGTATCTGAGGATACCAATCTCCTTAGTCTTCAGCAATCTTGTGGAGTCTTCGAATCTTCAATACGTTGAACTCTTCTGCCGGATGCCTGCTTTTTGGTCTTCTTCAAGGATATAAAAAAATTACATTCAGAGACCTAACATCCTATACTAGATTTGCTAGACTAACATACTCAGTAAACTTCCTCTTTTACAATGTTCAAGTGAACTAAGAGTACTAGTTACCTTTTTGAGCTAAGATAAGTCATTAGATTGCTGATCAAAATCTAAACAGATATTCCTAACACACCTTTCATTTTCGGTTACTGATGTCCATGACCTTCTCCCACATTACAACTTGCGAAAGGGACTTCTCCCAAGCGACATCAAGTTATACACTGTTTCTCCAGAAAATTCTTTCACCATTGAGCTCAGCTCACACCCTTGCTATGTTAAACACAATGACCAGGTCGTTTACTATGACAGGATGATTAAGGGCAAGTTGGAGTACGGTAAAATTTCTGATGTTTCCGGAATTCAGGCCAAGGAATTCATTTTTTGGCTGTCTTTAACTAAGATTACTGTTGGAAACAACGGTAACCTCGTATTCCATGTTGGTTCCATGTCCACAGAATTCCCTTCCAAGGATTTCGAAGATGTTCTTAGCTGCAAGGCCAATGTGTTGATGATCGGTTCATTTGCAGCTGTAAATGACATCCACGACCTTCTACCAGAGTACAACCTCCCAAAAGGTCTTCTTCTAAGCAATGTCAAGTCATATAATTTGGCTGCAGATGTGAATAGTTTCCTCGATTGCTCTGACCTCCTTAGTAACCACCCTTCTTCCTCATCCTTTCTACATAGAGTTCTCACTAAGGTTCTTGCACACTTCCCAAATCCTTCTTGGGGGTGCGTCTAGCAGGTTTCCTTGACATGCTCCATCGATGAGTGCTTGGTTGATAGAGTCAATTCCCTTGTAAAAGTTGTTGATCTTGTCAAATAGCGCGTAAGAGTGCATTGGGCATCTGTCAAGTAGATCCTTGTATCTTTCCCATGCTTCGTGAAAGATTTCTCCATCAAATTGGTTGAAGTTTTGGATCTAGCTCTTCAGGTCGGATGTCTTCTTCAATGGGAAGTATCTGAGCATGAACTTGTTGAAGACCTCATCCCATGTAGTCAAATTGCCTGGCTGTAGTGAGATAAGCCAGTTCTTCACCTTGTCCTAAGACAGCTAAGGAAGACTCTCCTTCTGAGTTGACATTCCATGAGCGCATTCAGTGGTATATCTCCAACTATTGCGTAGAATTCCCTCATAAAGTGCATTGGGTCTTCAGTTGGGTTCCTGTAGAAGTGTGGTAGCTGGTTCAGATGAGTTCCTTTCAGATCATATTCTCTCGCAATCCTTTCCAGATTGATGCTTGAGGCATGCGGTGTAAGCCTTGGCATAACATAGTCGTGCATGGGTCTGTCATCTTCGTCTACCAATTCCAGCCTTGCGTAGTTATCCCTTCTTCGGTTCTCATCTAACCTCAATCTTTCCTCGGCTATCCTTAGCCTTTCCTGTTCCATCTCTTCTCTCTCAGCTTAGATATCCAGTCGAATCTTAAGCAGTTGCTCAAGTTCAGAAGTTGCGACATTCCCAGATGGATTTTCGTTGCTGTTTCCTTCTCCACTCATGCGCTTCTCCTGCCTTGCATAAAGACTAAAAAGATAAATAACAGTAATCTAAAAGTATGTATTTTTGGATTTTTTTAATAGGAAAACAAACTAATACGGAAAAGAAAATATTTTTGGGTTTTTTGCTGTAGAAATCGATTCCACAGGTTTTACGATTTTTTTGGGTTTATGCTATACGTATTTAAAAGACAGTGCATAAATTAAAAAGCGAAAGAAAGATTTCAACTTATCTCGGACGATCGAAACTTGCTTGAGCGGTCAAGTGTCCCCGACAATGGCGCCAAATTTTGATGTGCACTCAGAGATTTCGTTTTCCGTTGTAGAACCTGTAATCCCTAAATAAAATCAAAATTAAATTTATAAGTCGGAAGTCCTCAAATCCACAGTTTATATCGGAAAGCTGACTCGGGATGTCGTTCTCCACAGACATTTAGCATAGGAACAAGCAAATAACGTTTGTAATTGAATGCAGAAAAGTAAACAGTTTGATCTCAAACAGATTAATTAAATCGCAGTAAACCGTAATTGCTTTGTTGTAAATCGATAATGGGAAGGGTGTAAGGGATCCCCGACCTCCCTCTGCTGTGCTACTCCCAACTACTTAGAATCAAACAATGTACTACCCGTCTACAGACAGCAAAGAAACAAGCCAAAAGGATTAAGTCGTAGTTAATCCAAACACCTTCACTTACTAACAATGTGTTGTGTCACTCAACACACTATCTCGTCACGTTTTTAGACAAATCACACAGGATAATTGATATGATCAGTTACCAAGTCGTAGTCAGTAAGGATTTCCCACATAAAGAGTTGGACGAATAAAGGACAAGCACGAATTATGTTTTAAAACTAATTCATTAATATATCACGGTATATAAGAAGTAGCTAAAGCAGAGTTATGGCAGTTCACCTTTACAAAATAAAATTAGCTACTCATAGTATCCTTCTAAATACTGACATTAAAATCATCAAGAATAACAGAGGAAGAAATCGAATCCAGTAAAGAATATGAAATCAAATCTAGGAAAGAAGAAAAGGAAAAGAAAAGCTTAGCCTTTGATGTCTTCGTGCAGTTGCTAGGGTTTCCTCCCTGTTCTTCAATCCCTTAGGCTTGAAGATGTCGATCATGTGCTGCAATAGGGTTGGGGTTTCACTTCCACGAGGACTGGTTCTCTCTCAAGAGAGCTGCTTTTGGGGTTTCGCTTCCCCGAGGAATGGTTCTCTCTCATGAGAGCTGCTTTGTGAGCGGTGTAGAATTATGAGACCCTTGATGTCTTATTTATAGTGTGGAAATCGAGCTCTGGCTGCCATTCTTCAATAAGGAAGGTTTAGGTAGGCGGGCTCTAGCTTGACAGGCCAGAAGAAACAGCCGAGGAGAAAACAAAACCTTCATTGCGCTCGCCTGTGGACCGCAGTAAGGCCTTCTGCGGTCCCCTGTGGACCGCCATATGCGATGTCTGCAGCTTCGAATCTGTTTTCTTCGTTCTTCAATTTCGGGCTTCGTAACTTCGTTTCCTCGAAAAGTGATCTTCTACAAAGTTATTGCATCTTCAATTATCATCGAATTGGTTGGTCGCATGACATGTCTTGACTCCTTGAACTCCATTCAACGGTCAATCCGGTGTATTTGCTTGTTCGTCTCGATTTGGCACAATTATGCCGTTTTGGTGCCTGAAATCGTGTCCTCAAAGACGCGATCATGTCCTATAGAAAACACGCAAAGTTGGTAATTGACCATAAAAAGATACAAATATTGCACCTAAGGCAAAAAACGAGGGTCTAAAAGAATGCTATATCGCATATTTCATTGTCACATCATGCCTGTATCAATATGTCATTGTCATTATTGATCTTCTCTTTGTATTGGAAATCTGTCTCTATAAAGACTACATTTATGGATGTTGGGGGGCGTACGTTGATCCCCAACTACCTATAGATTATTCCTTACTTTCCTTCACAATGACTGACCAGAACACCTTTGAGTGAACCACCTTGCTTAATAAGAACCGATGAGTGAGAGCCACCGCACTTGATGAGAGGCAACTAGTGAGGACCTTCACAAGTAGCTTGGAGAGGGGGGGGGGTTAGAATCTTATACCCGGTTTGCATGGTATCAAACTAGAAGAAGACTTTACTTGCGAGAGAGTGAGGATCAACTCGGTATAAGTATCGGGAATGAGAAGTGATTATCTCTTACCTTTAGTATGGGAATGTGTGCCATATAAATAGATTTCTCCCAAAATGGGAGGGTTCCACCAGATCGTGCCAAGTGTAAGGCCCGGATTGAGCCACCAAGGCTTCAATAGGCCCATGGCCATCAATGACACTTGCCCCATTCCACTTTGGGCTTTCAGGGGTAGTTTTGTCATTAATGTGAGAGTATTAGAGGCTTTGATGCAGTCTGCCGCGGGTTAAGGTCCGAAGAGGCAGGTCCGGATGTTTGGTCCGGACCGTACTGGATTGCCCAAAAGATACTTTCATTAGACTGTCAAGTACCTCTCATTCAGACCTTCTACCTCGGGCCTCCTTACTCTCTAGTGCCAGTTCACTTGGTTGCTTGTGAGGTGGTTGTGTTGAGTCCGGACGGGTGTCCGGGTCGGACCCCACGGTTACGGACCTACTACCCATTGGGCCTTCCTGTCCCTTTAAACCTGGGCTTGTCGGACTCGTGGGGGCTTAGGGTCGGACTGTAAGGTCCCGGACTCATAGACAACTTGGGACGCTTGAGGATTCGTTCCAAAGGCATCTATGACGGATTGGACATATTTCTGTATCAACATATGTCCCCCTAGTTTCCAAGTATCTTAGTAGAAGATAGTTGTGGAACTATGGTTAAGAGTGGAGAAGACAGTTTGTTTTTTGGTTCAATCCGTCCTTCGTAAGCAGAAAAAAGGTGTAATTCGTCCTTCTTGTAGTCCTTCACTTAATTTCCCCCCCCCCCAATTTTTTCTTTCTTTTGTTGCAGTACGAGGATGGAGGCTCGGATTGCAACAAAAGTGAGGAAAAAAGGGGTATTTGTAAGCGAGATCAAGTGTAGGCACGGAGAACTTCCGAGTCGTACCTTTGGTAGGTTAAGGGATTATCCGAAGACGGATATCCAAACAGACGGGGGTCCATGTGATGGTGAGTTGAATCATCCTTCCTTGTGAAAAGGATAAGGTTTTAATCAACTTGATCGGGATGGACCGAAGAGGGACATCCGAACGGACGAGGGTCCGTGTGATGGTGAGTTAAATCAACCTTCCTTGTAGAAAAGGATAGGGTTTGAATCAACCAGATTGGGATGGTCCGAAGAGGGACATCTGATCGAACGAGGGTCCGTGTGATGGTGAGTTAAATCAGCTTTCCTTGTAGAAAAGGATAGGGTTTTAATCAACATGATTGGGATGGTCCGAAGAGGGACATCCGAACGGACGAGGGTCCGTGTGATGGTGAGTTAAATCAGCCTTCCTTGTAGAAAAGGATAGGGTTTTAATCAACCTGATTGGGATGGTCCGAAGAGGGACATCTGAATGGAAGAGGGTCCATGTGATGGTGAGTTAAATCAGCCTGATTGTAGAAAAGGATAGGGATCCAGGGCAGAAGATGGATTGGCCATCCGAAGGTTGAGTGGTGTCCTTCTCCCGAGAGTGGTGGAGTTTGTTGTATGTGTATTTGTTATCGTAAGGTAAATTTTTTGTACCAATGCGTCATTTTGCCTGGTATTGGTGTACTACGCCGTTGGATGAATTTTGATCTACCATTGAGATTTAATCCCGAAAAATGGCGACGGTTGGGCTTTCCGATTTAACCCTCTATAGATAGGGGCTTAACCGATGTCACTTTCACATTTCTAGAGAGAAGATTTTCGAATTCTTAGTACATCCGAAGCAAAGCGCAAGCAATCCGAAGTGAGTAAGAAGAAGTCCGTAGCGAGTTATCCGAGGAAAGTTAGCTGCTTTGATCCAATCATCCGAGTGCAAGTAAGTTACTTGTTTTCTTTCTTTGCTTCCAAGTTCTCTGTGCATTTTATGTTCATTTTCAAAATGTTGTATGTTCGGATGTATGCACATTTTCCGTATTCCGTAGTTGGTATAACGTAGTTTGCTTCGGACATGTTGAGTAGTTAGACCTACCACCGAACTGACTTCACACTAACTCTGAACTAACCTCATCCGACGTAGTGGTTCCTGGTCCTCCGATCGTAGATTGTTTTTTTAACTGTAATCTACGTAAAATGGCCTCTCGGACTACAATCATAAAACTCATAAAACTGCCTTTTCTTTCCCTAGGATGTCCGAGAGTGATAGTCAAAACCGATCCGAAGCTGAAGGATATGCTTCCAAAGCTTTGTCATTACTAGAGAGCTCTGAGGAGATTGACGTTGGTGGTGCGGAGGATTTGGAAGAGCTGTATCGTTCTCCTCATCCGAGCCGGGAAGAGCCCGAGGTAAGCTCTTTACTCCGGTTAGTTGTTCCGGGTTCAAGGTCTCCGAAGCGTCAGGATTACTCGGAAGTCTCTAATGTGCAGGGTGTCGGTGCTGTCCATGAGACGACCTCTCGGACCCTAGGGAGTCTCCGTCCGCACCGTGCTGGGAAGGAGTCCGAATTTCCGGTAGAGATTCGATCCCTCATACACAGCTTAGGTTATAATTTTAGGATTAACCCTAACCGCGTGCCATTCGTTCCGGATCCGCAGGAGCCGAGTATCGTGGAAGTGCATGATACTTCCGAAGCACCACTTGAACTGGGAATGTTGGAAGTGGGTGTTGAAGATCGGGTTCATAATGCGGCCCTCTTTGGACGGTAGTGGAGTTGAGCTCCTCGTCCGGGGAGGAAAGAGTTGAGGAAAAGAATGCTAAAGAGGAGGAGGGTCAGTATGACAGTCTCGGTTCGGAGTAGGATGAAGAGGATGAAATGATTTATCCTCATGTATTCCGGAGGGAGATGTCCGGGCGAGCTGGACCGAGTCATCGCAAGACTGAGGATGAGGTTGTGAAGAAACTGCCTGAGGGCGGTAGGAAGGGTGAAGACGTATTCCGGGTGAAGTTTCCTCGGTCAAGGGATGACGTAACTCATCCTGATCTAGAGGGCGAGCTGAACGAGGATTTTTCATTGCCAACATGCCTGTCTATTGTGGTGCCCGAGGAGGTAGGAGAGCCTTGGAGGAGGTATGAGATTCCGGAGTCCGTGCAGATTCTTATTCCAGATGAGTCGCACGCCTTCTACAATCCGCCTCCCGGATACATGTGCGTGCATGAGATAAGTCTGCACTATGGATGGCGTTTGCCTGTGGATTCCGAATTGATGGACATTTTGAATGATATGGGGTTGAGTCCGCACAAGATCATTCCCAACTCCCTCGGAAACTTGATGTGCTTCGGGGTGATGTGTAAATACAAGGGCATCCCGGTGACTTTTGACAATTTTCGTAAATTGTTTAGTGTAAATTTAAGCAATAGGAACGGATTCTTTTATACGCTGGTATATCGCCAAGCGTATACTTTTT
This sequence comes from Plantago major, assembly GCA_026545765.1. Classification (NCBI taxonomy): domain Eukaryota; kingdom Viridiplantae; phylum Streptophyta; class Magnoliopsida; order Lamiales; family Plantaginaceae; genus Plantago; species Plantago major. Next base: position 93,538,589 of record CM048839.1, read on the forward strand.
TTGTGGATCCTCTCTCTTGTTTGGGGATCAATTGGTACAAGACGTATATCTTCGTCCGTCCCGCTCTAAAGCATGGTCAGTCCGAGGCTGAGTGGGTTCAATGGCGCTTCGAGAGGAAGTTCTTCCGAGATAGATTGCCGGACTAGAAGCCTCCGGCTCGGAACATTCCACTGTGGATGCAAGCTCTCCACAAGAATCAAGACCCGAAGAAGTATTTTTTCCGGGGCTTAATTTGTCAGCCTCTTCCCTACCTAACTGGCTTTTCGGAGCTGAGCTTTTGTGATGGGAAGAAGGATTTGAGTAAGTTCTCCTCATTCGGTCATGTAGTTGTCCTATCCGAGTCGGTTGTTGCTTTATTGCCCTGTTTGTTTTATTTCGCAAAAAGATTTATCGTGTATTAACTTTTTGTTCTTCGGATGCACAGATTTTTGGTTCGAGTATGTTGGTCCAGATAACGGCAAAGTAAAAGACTAGGGGGGGGGGGGTGAATAGTCTTTTAAAACTTTTGTCGATAAACACTATTTCTCAGATATCTGAGTAGATATCTGATACTTAGATTCAGAGCGTGGAAGATTTAAGATAGATAACTGCAGAAACAGTTAAAGTGTGTGTGTGTGTTGCTGACAAGTAAGTACAGAAAAGTAAATAACACAGCAATTATAGTGGTATCTGGAGGTGGCGTAATCCTCCAACTAATCCACTTCGGTCTTCCAAAGACCTAGAATTCACTAGAATAGATAATTGAGGTTACCTTATAAAAATCCTATTCTAAGATTCCTTAAACAGATGGTTCCCAACAAAATGTTCCCCCCTTAAACAGACTAGTCTTCAAGTCTTCAACTCTTCAAGTCTTCAACAGTAGTTCTATGGATCAGTCTCCAAATTTCCTATCTCCAAACCTTTTGATGTCATCAGAATAATCATAGAGAAGTGTTCTGACGAGCATCTCAGTGTCTCTGGCAAATCCACAAACTTCTTTGTAGGTTTTGGTAGGATTTTTCTTGACAAAATGTTTGACCCACAGATACTTTCCCCACTTCCAGGCATGCTCTATTCTGATATCTGACAGCTTGAAGTATTCGTAGATAATCCTCAGATATCTAATGTCACCCTTGTATTGATCTTCAGTTAGATAGAACGACTCATAGGGTTCCACAGCGAGTCTTGCTCTTGTGCTGTTCGTGATATTCGAATTCTGCACATCATCTGGCTTTCCATATGGACATTCATCAGAGAGGTCCTTTCTCATGGCTTCAGTTCTCTTGACAACTTCAAAATCCAACCAGGCTTTAATGTGATTGGTGTTGATCAAGGTTGGATTATCTTTTCTCCATGCCATAAGTTGTTTGTGGATTGGTTCTGGAAATCTTGAATTTACCAGTAGATGCTTAAGTTCCAGAATCCAATAGCCATTTTTCTGATTGATGCACTCAGAGACGGAGGAATCATTGTCATTCTTCACATACTCTATTTTGGCTTCTTCCGCCCGAGTGGAAGTTGACTTTGTCTTTGCTCGACTCGATTGCTCTTCTCTGTCTTGAATTCTCTTTGGGGTTGTTGCTTGAAGAACCACCCTGGATAGACTTGGTATTTCCAGAGGGTGTTTTAGCTGCTAGGGGCTTTGCAGCTATGGGCTCAGTTAGGCTTTCAATTTTCCTTTTCTTGTGAAGAGGAGCTTCATCTTCATCAGTTTCCTCATCATCATCAAGATTAAATCTTGTGAGAGTTTTACAGCCTTCTTCATTGCCCAAGGGCTTGATTTGACATTCTTCTTCTTCAGAAGATTCATCAATCCCTTTAACTTGTCTTCTCCTTGGAGCCTTGGTACTCCTTGGAGGTTTCTGTGCCATGGCCCTTGTTATCATTGTAGATCCTTCAGTAGGTTTCTGGGAAGCAGCTACTATTTGCAAAGCAGCTTGGCTAGAGGAGTGTTCGTTTATTCTGAGTGCTGGCTGGGAAGTTTTCATGTTTCTTCTTCCTCTCTGAGCCACACCAGCTCCAGATTTCTTCTTGTTTTCTTCTCCTTCTTCCCATTCCCCCTGACTTTGAGGTCCAGATTAGTACACTCTTTCCCCCTTAGTCATTGTTGGCTGACTCAGTCTCATAAAAGAATCTAAGAGAGAGTCAAAATGCCCTTGTAAATAATTGTAGGCAGTGACCAACTTCTGAAGTTCGGCTTTGAGCTCCTGATTTTGCTTGATAAGTCCATTGTCCTTATCAGTGAGCTCTGCCAATGGGCCTAGGATGGCATCTGCTTTTCAAGATGTAACTTGCCTCTTGGAAAGCTTTTTCAGCTAAAGACGCATCATCGTCCCTTATCATTCCCAAATCTTTCTGAGCAATGACTATGCTAGTTGTTCTCTGAGTGATGAGCTCAGTGAACTTTTTCATTTCAGAGGGGACGGAGGCAATTACTTCCTTGTTCTGTGAAGACAACTCCTTGTTCAGATGAGCCAGTACTTGGTATCTATTCATGTACTCATGGGAGTGGACATTTGGCGCTTCTTTGAATATTGCAGAGAGCAATCACTTCCTTTTCAAGTGAGAAACCGCTAAATGTTCATTGCGTGTTCGCCAAAGTCTTGTCTTCTTCATCATCCGATTAATCACCCAATGATCTTCATCCTCTTGGACATTCTCATCGATTGTCGAGTCCAAAGAACCATCTCGTAGATTGGTTTCTTCCTTTTGGGAGGAGGATGGTACTTCTTTTGAAGGTGATGCACTTTAGCATCATGCTTAATTTCGTATACTTCTTCAAGATCGAGTTCTTTGGTGATGGCATTTACAAGATCCTCGTAGCTCTTTAACCTCAGAGTAAGCAATCATCTCTTGCAGATATTGATCTTGTAGTTGGTCAAGCTTATCTCTGGATTTAGCTATTTGGTCTTCCAGTTCAAGATGGAGCTGTTGTTCTTCTTCCAACAATTGTCTGAGTTGAGCAGTTCTGGATTGAGTATTCAACAATTTCTGAGTGATTTCCTCAGAATCCTCAACTACTTGTTCAGTAATAGCCTTTTGTTGGGAAGATGGATGAGTTGACTTTTGAGGAGATGGAGATGGAGATTTCTGTGCTTTCCTCTCAGTTTGCTTTTCAGCAGTTGAGGCAAGATTTCTTTGTGAAATTCCTCCGACCACAGTGCAGGCATCATCATCATCCTTTTTGTCTGTGTCATCCTTTTGGTGATGGTCAGTGGGAAGTTCATCGAAGTCATTTTCGTTTATCTCTTCCTCCTCATCATCTTCAGATACAAGATTGATCACTTCAGGAATAGTGATCTTCTGCCCATTAACCTCTTCTTGTTTAGAATGTATAAATTGCAGAGTTTGGGGCAGAACTGGCTTGAATGCCATTTGTAATCTTGTCTGACCATCTGCCTGTTCAAAGGCTTGTATCAAACTGTGCGCCACTTCTCTGGAGAAATCCTTATGCAATAGAGTCGCAACTGTGTACTGTTCGGTAGGGAACATTGCATGGATATATGTCTCCAAGTCAAGAGCTCGTGCTCGTCTGTTTGGTTGATCTGTGATTCTCAATATTTCAGAGAGATCAGAGCACCTTAACCTTTGCCATTTCTTGAAGCATTGAATATGCTTTGGCAGGGTGTGAGCTTTAAAGAAGGGAAGTAGGTCCCTTGTCTCATCATTGGGAGCCTGCTTGGCACTCGTTTGAGCCTGAAAGAAAGAGTTTTGAGTGAGCTTCAAAACTTTTGTAGATATCTGAGTAGAAGTGTAGTTTAGTTTCTGAGTTACCTGAGTAAGTACTTCAGGCTCAGAGACTTGTGCTACTGAGACAATTGGTGTCTCAGATATCTTGTTGTGAGGTGGAGACTTGGAAGTCTGGTTCTCATCAACCTTTCTTTCTTGAACCTGAGAATTAAAGTTATCACAATACTTAGGAAATTTTATCAAGAAAACTTTAGATGACAAATCAGATATCTGAGAGGTCAATTACCTCCATGGGAGGCTCAGATATTTGTCTCTCAGAGACTTGTGCAGTCTCTGGAATCTTTTCTTGTGATGAAGGCCTTGATGCCTCATCAATTTCCATAGGTGCAGGGGATGTGGCAACTCTGTCCCCTTGCACTTCTACTTCTGAGTGAGCCTGTGAGTAGAAAGTATTGAGTAATTTAGAAGAAGTTTGAGATAACCCAAGGTGAAGAATTTTTATCACTAATTTTCATATACCTTCATACTGAAAGGCTCAATGATCTGTTCTTCAGAAACCTTGTCGGTTTCTGGGTTTTCTTCTGGCATTTCTGCCTTATCTTCCTCTTTCTCAGTTGGAGCCTGTTAGAAACATTCACTTAATTGGTTAAGTAAATTATCGTATAACTGAAAAATGACAACTCAAGAAACATTTTATCACCTGTAGGACAGGCTCAAATTTCTTAAGAGGTGAGGTTGATGAGACCTCTTTCTCAGTTTCTGAGGCAAGCTTTCCAGCTTCTTCTTGTCCTTGTGTTTCTAACTCAGCCTGTAACAAAGAATTTCTATAAATAACAAGATGTTCAAGCATAAAATTTGCACAAGATAAGAGTTAAACCATTCAACTACCTGATCCGTGTCAGGCTGATTGGTTTCTGAAACTTGTGACCTTTCTATACATTGGTCTTCTTGTTCCAATATTTTTTCTTTGTTTGAAGTTTCAGGTACTTCACACCTTTCCTAAGTATGCAACTCAGTTGCCTCCCCTGGTTGATCATTCTGAGTAGATGTCTCAGTTTGATCCCTCTTATTGAGTTGGGGAACCTGCTCTTTTGCAGGATTTTCTTCAGCATACTGCATTGCTGGTAATTCGAAATGGAGTTCATTTACCATTTCATCAACCACTTGTGGCTGTTGTGGTTGTGGTTGTTGTGGTTGTCTGGAAGCAGAAGATTGGTCAGTAGAATGTTCTTCCAGATTTTTAGATGTGGCATTTTCATCAGCATCTGCCAGCACTAAATTACCACTCATCAGGGCTTCTTGAAGTTGTGCATAAGAAACGTTCCCTGAAGATGTGTTTGCACCAACAACCTTTGCTATAGGTGCTTGTTCAGCAACCTGTGGTGTAGGTTCTTTTTCAGATACCTTTTCACCAGTTACTATTTCAGTAACCTTAACCCTCTTTGCTCTTTCTAGGACTTGAGAGATGACTAGTTCATCATCTTCATCGTCAGAGCTCTCATCAGCATTAGGAACTGATTGGTCCATAACTCCTGCGGTTTCTGCAGATAGGGCTTGGTGTTTTTCACCACTTTTGGCAAAGATTTATGAGTTCATCGCCAAGGCTTCGTAATAGTCTTCACATTTCTGAAAGCACTTTCTCTTGCTGAGTCTACTTGTTCAGTAGTTGATGATTCTTTTGCAGCATTGATGAGTTGATCTGCCTTTATCAGTTCATCGGCAAGGCCTGTAGATATCTGAGAATCGACAACCTCTTTGGGTGTGTCTTCTGATTTGCCAGTAGACTTCTTTCTTGAAGTTCTGGGCTTCTTGGTCGCAACCTTTTCTTCAGATACCTTTTCAGATTTTCGCTTCTTAGAACCTTTCTGAGACCCATTAACCTTTTTCATCAAGTTTGTATACTCATATTTGTAGAGTAGGTTACTGTTGGCTATTTCAGCCGTCTCTCTGAGCTTGATGCCAAGTTTCTCCAGCAAGTAGCATATCTTCAGACCATAGCCTACTGTGGCCTTTGGCTCAGCTAGTCCTTTGGCAATCTTAGGCTCGAAGCCTTGAATCTTCTTCACAAACTTCATGAAGGCGCATTTTCCCAGCTTAAAAGGGTTTTCGGCGGCTTTTTGTCTTGTTGATTCAGCAAGAACATCATGATCCATCGTTCTTGGCTTATCTGGTGAGCACCTCCTTGTAGACCATCAAAGCATCTATGAAGAATGCAAGCCAATACATCCCAGCGAACCATCAGATGTCTGGTTCGGATGTCAGCAAGCTTGAACTCAGTGGGTGTATCTGATTTTTCAAGATCACACACGTCACTGTACAATTTGTTAACAGCTTCAAGGAGATCATCATCCTTGTTGTTTATTTCAAAATCCTTTCCAAGATTTTGAAACTCAAACAACTTACGAAAAGTCCGTATGATTTCCTTTCCTTGATCGAGGTTTTGATGACACTATTTCAAAGGTTTTCTTGAAACACAGAAATTATCTCGAGTTGTTGTAGAATTCCAACACATCGAGTGATGAAATTCCACTTGGGCGAGCAGATAGAAAACCCTTGATTTGTGCCTTTTCAAGCATGTCAAGAATCGACTTCGCCGGCTTGGTTCTCTATTGCAGCCGTGAGGTATTCCTCAACCATGGCACCACCCCAAATCATTCTATGATTTGAAGTCCAATGGTCAGGATTAAAATCTCCTACCAGTCGGTTGTTCACAATAACCAACTCTGGTGCTTGCTTTTCAGCAGTACCAGTGGAGGATTGAGATTTCATTGTAGAAGAATTCTTTGGGGCCATCTCTTTATATATTGTAGAGAATTTGGATTGGTGTTTGAAAGAGATTTGATTCAGTAATTCTTTGCAGAAAAACTTAATCTTGATTTGCAGAGATTGTAGAAGGTTTGCAGAGAATCAAGAGAAGGTTTTGCTATTTTTGTGCAAGTCTGAATGGTGGATTAGGCGAAAGTGATCTCTTTTGCCAAAATCCTATATATATAGCAACATAATTCTAACAAACATATACACACAAATTGGTTTTGTATGTATGTATCTGTGAATTGCAGTGAGGCGTGGGTAAAAGTTTGTTCGGCATTAAATGCATAGTGGGCCACGTCTGAATTTCAATAGTCCACTATTTACAGAGAATTAATTTCGTCCGTTAAGATCAAATGCATATTTCATTAAGGGTCAATATTGCTTCTTCCGCAATGATCACAATCAGCAATTGTGATTGTGCCCAATTAATGAATTTTGGCAATTTGCTATCTGAATCACAATTTTGTGTGACTAAGAACACTGTTTGTATCTGAGTCTATCTCATACTCAATATTTGTCCAAGTTTTACACAAAGATAGAAATAATACAAATTTCAAGAGTAGTTATTTATGACAGTTGTACTATTCTCTTTTGTGTTCCCCCTCACTGAGTGAACTAGATATCTGAGTTCCCGTCTCAGAGATCTTAAGCTGTCTTTTTGCTCTTTAGCCTTTTTGACTTCTGGATACCCGTTCCAGTTTTCTCTTTTCTCTTCTCTGGATGCCGTTCGGATACCTCTTCTCTGGATGCCCGTTCGACTTTACGAACTCTTCGGTTCGTTGGTAGTTTCATTAGTCCAAGACTATGTCTTAAGGCTAAGAATCTACTTTCTTGTAGTGGCTTAGTGAAGATATCTGCAAGTTGGTCTTCAGTGCCAATCTTGAGTATCTCTATATTGCCCTTTTCAACATGGTCTCTGATGAAGTGATGTCTAACATCAATATTCTTTGTTCTGGCATGAAATTTAGGATTACGTAATCGCAATAGCAATTGTGTTGTCACAGAAAATGGGAGTTTTCTTCTCATCGAGTCCATAGTCTTTAAGTTGTTGTTGTATCCACAGAATTTGTGTTGCACAACAACCAGCAGCAATATATTCAGCCTCTGTGGTAGAAGCTGCAATTGAGTTTTACTTCTTGCTAAACCACGAGATAAGTCTAGTACCCGTAAACCATGAGTTCCTGAGGTGCTTTTCCTATCTAGCAGTGATCCAGCATAATTAGCGTCTGAGTACCCAGCTAAACTCAAACCGCTTTCTTTAGGATACCACAATCCTACATCTATTGTACCTTTTACATACCTTAATATTTTCATAGCAACGTTGTAGTGTGTTTGCATCGGATTTGTCTGAAATCTAGCACACACTCCAACGGCGTATTGAATATCAGGTCTACTTGCAGTGAGGTAAAGTAGTGAACCTATCAATTTCCTATACTTATGTTCTTCCACACTCTTATCTGATTCAGTATAGGTCATTTTGGTTCCAATGCTCATAGGTATCTTAGCATTCTTTTCAGAAGGCTTAAGATTGAATTTTGTGAGCATATCTTTTGCATACTTTGTTTGACTAATGAATATTCCATCATTGAGTTGCTTGACTTGCAATCCTAGAAAATAATTCATTTCTCCCATCATGCTCATCTCAAACTTGCTTTTCATGAGATTTGCAAAGTCATTACAAAGTTGCTTGTCCTTAGATCCAAATATGATGTCATCAACATATACTTGAACTAAGAGTAGTTTCCCGTCATGATTTAAGGTAAATAAAGTTTTATCAACTTCACCTTTCTTGAAACCACTTTCCAGAAGGTATTTGGCCAAAGTGTCATACCATGCTCTTGGAGCTGTTTGATCCATCTGAGCTTTACATGGTTTATAAACCATTCTGCTTTCTAAGGAAACTTCAAAGCCAGGTGGTTGCTCAACATAAACTTCTTCTGCAAGTTCACCATTCAAGAATGCACTTTTGACATCCATCTGATAAACTTTAAAATCTTTATGAGCTGCAAAGGCTAGAAAGAGTCTTATTGCATCCAATCTGGCAACTGGTGCATATGACTCATCAAAATCTAAGCCTTGATGCAGGTAAATCCCTTGGCAACCAATCTTGCTTTGTTTCTGGTTATTTCACCAGATTCATTCATCTTGTTTCTGAAAACCCATTTAGTTCCAATCACAGATATTCCTTCTACAAATGGAACTAGTTTCCAGACTTTGTTGCTCTCAAATTGATCCAACTCTTCTAGCATTGCAGAGATCCAGTCTTGGTCTCCTAATGCTTCTTCTATATTTTTAGGTTCAATATCTGAGATGAAACATCCAAAGAGAGAATTAGCATTTTCAGCTATTGCTCTCCTAGTCCGAACACCTTGATTAATTGGTCCAATCACATCTTTTGCAGGATGATCCTTGATCCATCTCATCATAGGTTTAGTGCTAGTAGGATCAATATCCAAATGATTTGAATGTTAATCACTAGGATTTTGATTTGATACTATTTCAGTATCTAAGACATTTTGCTCCTCAGAAGGGCAATTAATGTTTGACACTTGTTCAGTGTTTAGCTATCTGGAACATGTCTTTCAGAGAGATTGTTTCCAAAGATAGCTTCATGATGAATATCTTCAGTTTCCATTTCTGGAAGTTTTATAGGAAATTCTTCATCATGTTTGTGAGTCATCTTGTTGTTACTAGGCATATCAAGCTTTTCTACGTCAGAGTCATCCTCACTTTCCATAATGATGTTTTTCCTTTCTGAGGATTCTTCTTCAGAATCCCTCAGCATTAGTTCTTTGAACCTTTCTGAGAGTTCATCATTAGGAGGTGTTTTCTTACTTCCTTCATAGAATACAACATGAACTGATTCTTCAATTTTCTTTGTTCTTTTGTTGTAAATTCTGTAGGCTTTGCTATTCGTGGAATAACCAAGAAATACACCTTCATCTGCCTTTGGTTGAAATGTTCTCAGATAATCTTTCCCATTGTTTAGAACAAAACATCTACAGCCAAATACTCTCAGATGTTTGATATTAGGGGGTCTACCAACCAAGACTTCATAAGGGGTCTTGTCATGGTGTTTGTTTATTAAACATCTGTTCTGAGTGTAGCAGGCTGTGTTTACAGCTTCAACCCAATAAATTTCACTTATTTCAGTGTCAGCTAGCATCGTCCTTGTAGCTTCTTTAAGGGTTCTGTTTTTCCTTTCTGCAACACCATTTTGTTGAGGTGTTCTTACAGAGGAAAGTTGGTGTTGTATACCTTTGCAGGTACAAAACTCCTTTATGTACTGGTTGACAAACTCAGTACCATGGTGCTTACGATTGCAGATACCTTGTCATTTTTCATGACTTCAAGCTTTTTCAGCAAGTTTGGTATCTCCACCCTGGCATCAGATTTGTGTTTCAGAAAGACAACCCAAGTGAATCTTGAGAAGTCATCTACAACAACCAGACCATACTTCTTTCCTGCATAACTAGTTACAGATGATTCAAAAAGATCCATGTGTAATAGTTGCAGTGGTCTAACACTAGAGTGTCTGATTTTGGACTAGAAAGAGATCTTAGATTGTTTCCCCATCTGACAGGCAGAACAGATACCATCCTTTCTGAAAGATGTTCTGGGAAGGCCAACCACTAACTCTTTCTTGGCAAGTATGTTCAGAGTTTTGAAGTTCAAGTGACTCATTCTTTTGTGCCATAACCAGTGCTCTTCTGTGTGACCAGATTGACTCACCATGAGACATTCTTCAGTTGTGGCAGATGCCCAATCGGCAACATAAAGATTGCCTTTCCGCCGAGGCAACCAAGACTGTCTGCTTTGACTCATTGTCAATTAGTTTGCAGTATTTTGCTTTGAATTTTATAGTAAAACCTTTGTCTGCAAACTGGCTCATGCTAAATAGATTATATTTCAAATCCTTCACATGTAATACGTCAGTGATTGTTAATGTTCCCAATTTGACGTTGCCAAATCCGGAGAGGATTTAATTCTCCTCCAAATCGATATCGGTCACGTGTTGCAAGCTTTGTAATCGACCAGATTTGCTTTGTCTCCTGTCATGTGCTTTCCGCATCCACTATCAAATAGCCATTGTGCTTTAGTCCAGGAAGCATTCTGCACACAACAGGAAACAGGAGATTAGGTTCTCAATTTACAATTGGAACCATCAGGATTAAACAATCTTCCAGTAGGAATCCATTTTTGAATGAATTTCCTTGGAACATTCTTTTGTCTGATAGGAACATAAGGAGGAATTCTAATTGAATGATTATCATTATTAAGAATTGTTTTCTTCCTTGGTGTATTCCTAGGTGCTCCATTTGATGCTTTCAGATACATCAGTTTACGAGTTTGCTTTTCAAAGAACTTAGCTTTCCTTGATTTCTTCTAGCCTGGCATTGATTTCGATGGCTTGATTCAACTTCCACTTCTGATAATTGCTTTGAGCAATTCTAGCCTTTAGCCATAGTTCTTGCTCTTGTTTGTATTCATGAGCAAGTCGTTTCCCGATGCCTCTATAGCCAATACCGTTTCGAGCACTTGAAGCTATCTGAGATCTTTTCTCACCAGCTTTGCTAGTCTCTTCTTGGTCTAATTTCTTTCCAGAAAAAGTGACATGGGAGAATTGGCCAGCTCCTGCAATTCTACCCTCTTGAGAGACATAGCACTGTGGGTGTTTACACTTTTCAGTGTTGTGTTTCTTTTTAGAGACGTGCCCGACAGTTTTGTTTTTGACTTGTTTTTCCCACAAAGGTTTAGTCGCAACTGCCTTTCCTTTGTCAACAATCTTCGTCTTCTCACCGATACTATAGATTGCATGTGAACCATCTTGCTGAGTACTTACAAATGTTCTTCTTTCCTTACTCTTATTCAGAGTGATAGAACAATTTGTCTGTGTATTCAGCCCAAGTCCTTTCTTTTCTGAAGGATCTCTCAAGTAAGATTGTACTTCAGTAAGAGTGTCACTAGCTTTGGCATAAGATTGAAAAGATAATTCTTTCTTCTTGAGTTCCTTGTTCTTAGAAAGAAGATCTTCATATTTCTTTCGTAATTCAGCCATTGCTTCTTTATGTGACTTTTGGTCTCGGATATCGAGCTTTGAGAAATGCATTTTCAGCATCCTTTTCTCGGATACCTTAACTAATTGAGAATTTTCCTTTGCAAGAGAATTCTTTTCTTCTTCAAGATTTTGGCTCTAGCTTCGGATCATTAGAAATTCTCTTTCATAGATGTCAAGTTCTTTCCGAGATTTTCTAGATCTTTTATTTCTTCTTCATCACTTTCATAAGTATAACAAGAAGTATGTGTTACCTCATCACCATAAGATGATTTCTATGTTAGAGTTGTCTGGACCGTCAATTTCTGCAACTCCACACATTTCATTCTTCTTGAGGCCGAAGTCGATTATATCATTAGTAACTCCACATAATTCTGGTGATGGTAAGGTTGAGTCATCTGAATTGTCATCTTGAATCATCTCTCAACGTCTAGAGCATCCATTGAGTTTGGATTTTCTTTCTTTCTTGATTAACAAAGCTTTACGGCTTCTTACGAAGATTCTTCTATCTTTCTTGTCACTGTCCTTAGTTTGTTGAAGGCGGACAATCCTTCTTGAGGTGGCGAGTTTACGACAATAGAAACAGATATCGTTTCAATTTACGCTTCCTCGATTACATGATGCTTTCGAAATTTGGTTTGTTCGTGAGCTTTGCATATTTTGTCTTGGTGATAGTTTGAGCCTAGATGCTTTTGACTTCTCTTTGGCTTTTCTTCTCTCAATTTCTCGACTGACATATTTGCTCATTTGCTTTGCAGCAAGAGCATCCTCAGTCTCTTCCTTGCTTTTCTTCTTTTCAGAAGTTCCTTGAGCAACTAGAGCAATGTTCTGCAACTTTTCAGTTGTTTGTTCTCTTTGTGTTGTCTCATAATCTACCGTAGCAAGATGTCAGAAGAGTTCCACTGGAGTGATATTTGGCATTCCTTGGTTAAAATAAAAGAATTTGGTATGCTCCCAGTTGTGGTTAAGACTTCTGACAATAGTCTTAATCTTTTCTGACTGGGAGTATCTGTTGCTTTCGCCAAGTGCTGCCATATCACTCATGAGAGTGGTAAATCTGAAATCAAGTTCTTCCAGAGTTTCAGTGGGTCCTTGTTTGAAATTTTGAAATTTCAACTTGAGAACTTCGAACTTGTTTTCTTTGGTTTTCTCTGTTCCGGCACAGATTTCTTCAATCAGTTGCCAGGCAACTTTCGCCGTTTTAGCACCCCACAGTTTACACTGTATGTGCTCAGGTGTTGATCTGATGATGATATTACGAGCTTGACCATCCAGACGATTCCTCTTGGCATCTTCCGATGTCCAGAGTTCTCTGGGCTTTGGTTCGTAAATAACTTGACTAGTAGATCTCCCACTTGTTGACGCATCGGTTTGTGAAGATCCTTCGCTTTGATCTCTGTCTCTACCATTAGAAACCTCCATGAATTGTTTGAGTTGTTGAATGACTATTGGGCCATTCTTTATTACTTCGATCATTTCGTCACTTATGGCTTCAAGGTGGAGCATCATGTTATTTTTTCCATTTCTCGTAGTTCTCTTGTTTGAGAACGGGTGCATCACTCAGAGACATTCCTGCACACTTAACACACAAATTAAATAGTCCTCGAAAATGGACAAAGTTCCTTCACCTACCTGGGGATCTAGGTTCAGTGCAGAAGGCTTGTGAACCTCCTGCTCTGATACCACTTGTTGGTCCAGATAACGGCAAAGTAAAAGACTAGAGGGGGGGGTGAATAGTCTTTTAAAACTTTTGTCGATAAAAACTATTTCTCAGATATCTGAGTAGATATCTGATACTTAGATTCAGAGCGCGGAAGACTTAAGATAGATAAGTGCAGAAACAGTTAAAGTGTGTGTGTGTGTTGCTGAAATGTAAGTACAGAAAAGTAAATAACACAGCAAGTATAGTGGTATCTGGAGGTGGCGTAATCCTCCAACTAATCCACTTCGATCTTCCAAAGACCTAGAATTCACTAGAATAGATAATTGAGTTCACCTTACAAAAATCCTATTCTAAGATTCCTTAAACAGATGGTTCCCAACCAAATGTTCCCCCTGAGTTGTTCCCCGGCTTTCACAGCCAAGTACTTCCTGTACTCAGAAACCTTTTTGAGTTATTCCCTAGCTTCCCAAGCTAAGTACTTCCTGTACTCAATAACCTTGGAGTTATTCCTTAGTTTCTCAAACTAAGTACTTACTGTACTCCACGCCAGTGATGGTGTTGGTTTTGGTTTGAGTTGTCAGATGAGCTTCTTAATAACTTTTCAGTTAATCAGATAGCTCTGTGAATCAAGTATACTTAATACACTTTGCAATGTATGGTATCTTGTTCTTTTTACTGACCCAAGTCTTAGATAAGTGTTCAAGTGAATGAATCTCAGATACTTGATCTTTTGATTCAACTCTTTCACAGATAGTTGTGCTTGTTTAGGATCAGGACACTTAGAACTTTAGTGTTACTCAAGATCAAGAGCTTTGGTCGCAACAGAAAGCTTTGAGAGTAAGTAGTTTGCTTGAGAGATTAAGATATGTGTTCAGTTCAGCATGTCTTTTCAAGCAGTCTAAGTGTTGATATTTATAGATGAATTTGAGTGCCGTTTGAATAGCATCCGTTAGGCTTAAATCAAATTCAAACTATTGATATCTGTATAATCTTTATGAGTTTGTCATCTTCTTCAGAAGCTACCGTTGCTTTTGTTCAGACATCTCTGTCCATGCATTTAATGCAATGTACTATACTTTTGTCCTGTAGTGCCAACGGAACTATGCTTTGTATCAGAGACAACCTTGATCAGATTTCTCTGAATCGTTGCACGTTCTTATCTTTATCTTCAGATACCACTTTTATTGAAACAACTTTGTTTGCAATATATATATTTCTTTTTCAGAAATGTGGTTAAAGCTCAAGGTATCTGAGAATAGATATATGTGGACACTTTCCTTGTTTTCAGATAGACCTTTTATTTCTCAGATATCTCTTGTGACACAGTTTGTTTAAAACTATTCGTGTCTTCAAGATATCTGGCCAAGGTATCTGGAAAACTATTTCAGTAACCTTGTGCAGTTTCTTCAAGTCTTCAATGTCGTTGAACTTGTTCTGCTTGGATGTCTTCTTCTTGGTCTTCTCTTCATAAAATAAAATTTACATTTTGAGACCTAACATCCTATACAAGATTAGCTAGACTATCATACTTAGTGGGTTTCCTCTTTTACAATGTTCAAGGGAACCAAGAGTACTAATCACCATTCTGAGACTAAGATAAGTCATCATGTTGCTGATCAAAATCTAAACAGATATTTCTAACAAAATATCTAACAAATTTCCTAACAGAGTACGTCATGTCTACCATGCATGAGCTGAAGCAGGAGCAAAATGCCGCCCAAAGAAAGGATATCGAGGAGGGCACTCGGACCCAAATCATCAAGACGTCCATTGTGCTTCCTATGGACGAGCCGTGAAATGTGGCCACTTTCCGAGTGGAGGAGACTCGGAGGGCGACGACGAGTGAGGAGGCTCAGGCGATGCCCACCCCGGATAACAACAAGGTGGAGGGCTCGAAGGGGGCGAAGAAATCTCCAAGGGTTGTGTCTCGGGACCCTCCTGCCAGTGGTTCGAGTGCTGCGGTCGTGCAGAAGCGCCCTTCTGAAGGTCCGATCCCTCATGCCAAGAAAGGCAAAGGGAAGATGAGTGGTGAGCCGGACATGGACGCGGAGGTGGCTCGGATGGCTGCTGCTCCGGAGCTGGACCGGATTGTGGAGCTATCTGCAATTCACCAAAAGGTACGTGTTAATCGAGCCATGGTCTTACTGGTTGCCTTTGACTCGGAACCTTTATTGACTTTTATAATATTGGATATCGTAGCTTACTGCCGCTGTTCAAGCATGCTCTGTGGTGGCGGGTCGGAGGGCCACAATGGAGGAGGACCTGGCCAAGGCTGAGGCTGCCCAGGAGAAGGAGGCATCCAAGGTGTTTTCCCTATCCGAAAGGTTGAAGAAGGCCATTGCGGCGAAGAAGAAGTCCGAAGTGGAGGCGGGGAAATTGAAGAGTTCCATCCTGTCTCTGGAGAAGGATCTCAAAGTGCACAAGGATAGCGTGGATGAGTACGTCGGGGTCTCCCGGACCTTCAAAGATATGATGCTCAAAGAGTTGTTGCAGGTCCGGACACATTCTGTCCAAGACTTCTTCGGGTCGGACGCTAGTAAGTTCATGCTTGAGTCCAAGTATGATGAGGCTCGGCAGGATGGCTTCGATGCAGCCATGGGGCAGCTCCGACACAGGGGATGGATCCCGAGTGACTATGACTTGGAAGCTGAAGGCATTTCTGCTTTAAAAGAGGTGGATGGCTCGGACTTTGCTCTGGAGGGTGTCTCGGACGATGACTTTCTCAAGTGCGAATTTGTGGAGCTAGTCTGTAACGAGACAGAGGACAAAAAGTATAACCATGGTGGTCCGTACCTTCCGGCCTTCGTGCCCCGGGTATTGATGTCCGGTGTCTTCGTCCCCTTGGAGGAACATGTGGAGCACAACCAGGACTGGCTGACTCTGCCCGGGCCCGTCCATGGCTTCCGTCGTGAGCTGAACTTGATGAAGGAATGCCCTGCCTTCCTCGAGGAATTGAAGGTCCGAAGGGAGAAAAGGTGGGCCCAGGAAGCCAAAGAGAAGAGGCTGGCGGACCTGCAAGCATCCTTGGAGGAAGAGATCAGAGGTCCATCCGGAGCACAGGCTGGTTCGCCCGGACGGCAAGGAGAATGAAGACAGGGTATGCCCCGGAAATCGTGTAACACCGGTCCAGACCGTAAAATAATTTTTTATTTTGTTGAATGTATTTACCATTCGGATAATTTGTCTTTTCGTGGATAATTAATGCTGGCAATATCACATACGGGATCGGGTGCGCAAGTGCCTCGGATCACGCTTTATCGTATCTGTTTACTCGCTTTGTTTGCTGTCTTGCTTTGGCATATTGTTGATTTATCAGTCGGATGTCGTTGCTTTGTTGCGTGCATGATTTGGAAATATATTGCACTGGTTCGAGCTCATCAATGGCACGGATCGGCTTCATCATACGTTCGTGTTCTCACTTATTCGGACGCCTGTATTTCGTCGGTTCGGACGTTGGCCGGTGGATCCGAGTCAACGAGACCAAATGCTCCCGAAATAAAGCAACTCTAACGAATTAATTGACCATCCAGTCTCGGACGGACAAAGCGTTCATCCGGGTCTTAGTTTTGAATGCCGATTGTACCAATAAGATTGGCTTATCAGTATCTATAACAAATAGGGCTAATTCAGATGTTAAAATTCTATTCGATCCGTAGAGACTCGATGTGGTGCTCCGAACCTTGTTAACTTGTGAAAAAGTTGTAAGAAAGGATATAATCATAGTACAAAAGTTGAGTGACCTGGCACGGATCATAGTTGTTACGGAAGTTATCATGACAGCCTCGGGCTGACGGATCCGAACGGGCTACAGTTTAGAATAATTCATTCGACAAGGCCAGAATTGTGAAGGGTCTCCGGGTTGGCCCAATAGTGGCCCATGTGGCATGCCCAAGTCCAGGCCCAAGCCCACAGCCGGCAGTTACGGGCCACGTGTTGAGTTATGATTGGTTCTTCACTTCTATATATACCCCTGGATTGTACGGCCTTTTGCCAGATCATTCCTATCCTTTTATAGTAGTTGATTCGGATCCTCGGGTCTGGACGTCTGAACGAGTAGGTTAATTCCACCGTTCCTGTGTGATCCATCTCTGGGGGTTCTTCGGACGTCCGAAGATCCCTTTGGATCGGACCATGTTGGGGATGACGAGATCGGGTCACTCGGAAGTAATCTTCCTCGGGTCTCCGTGCTAGTCTTCTTTCTCCGGGGCTGTAGTGTGTACCAACAACTTGAGCCCCGGGGAAGCGCACTACTCGCTGGTTCCAGGGATTACCAAACACTTGTTACTTCGGAGAGTCAATTCCTCGGGCTGCCTGCCCCTTCAACCATTTACCATTTTCTTGTGGTGCCGACGGGCATGAACCAGAAAGTGATTATGGTGGAAGATGCGGATGGTCCGAGAAGGTCCTTTGACTACATCTCCGTACCAAAGATACTTTGGATTCAAACTTATCCTTTGTCCGGGGGTCAGGACATGCCATTCGGAAATGAGCTGCCTTTACTGTTCGTCTCTACCATCCGAATCTTATTGCTACTGTGCCCGGAGCGTCTTAAGTCGGTTCGGTCACATTAGTCATTTGTTTCCAGTAACTGGGGTTCCCGTGAGGGTTTCCTCGAGTTACAGGGAACAAGTGACTGATGCCGTTGTATCCTGATAAGCTTGGTTCGGAGAGTGAACTCCGTTCTCTGGCTACTCTGCTTTGGAACGCACAAGATCGTTGTAAAGTAGGATTCATTGTTTGTTCGTCAGGGTTGTTCCTAAAAAGGGCACTCTAACATGTTTGCCCCGAAAGGATGTTGTACCTGTTCCGCTCAGAGGCTCAGGCTCGGAATGGAGATGATTGGTCCGTTCCGGACGCTGGATACCCCACAAAGAACCGCCTACTTATATTGTAAAAAACGATATAGATTTTCCTTTTGCTTTATGTGACTCGGACGGGCATGTCTGAACTTTGTAATTTGTACTTTGAGAAATACAAAATCTCCTCTGAGTGTTGCAACTTATATCTTTGGCATGTTATGTCTCTTCGTCCGAACTAGTTGTGTAGGTTTTTCCTCTCGAAAAAGTTGTTTTTTTTATTTAATTATTTGCTACACAACTTGGCTCGGATCTCCTTGAAGGGTCCGAGGCAGTATGTTTGTTTGAATATAGCACATTTGTTTTGCAAAAAGTCGTATTGATTTCATGGAAATTCAAGTACAACTGGTGGGCTTCGAGGCCGGGAAAGGAAAATGACAGAAACTTGACAGCTGACGTAGCATTTTTTCGGGGAGTAACCCTAGGCGTAGAACTTCTGTAGGTTCTTAGCATTCCATGTTCTCTTCAAGGCTCTTCCTTGATCATCTTCTAACTCGAAGCTTCCATTGACTCTAGCCCCAATGACCTTGTAGGTCCTTTCCTCTTGGGCTTGAGTTTACCAACATTGCTTAAGATGTCAGCTCTTCGGAGGACTAAGTCCCCGACTTGTATATCCTTGGGAAGAACATGTTTGTTGTAAGCCCAAGCAGATATAGCTTGATAGCGGAGGATGTTAGCTAGTGCCATGCTTCTTTTGTCTTCGAGGAGCTCAAGGTCGTAGATCCTTGCGATTTCATTTCCAGCAGGTTGGTATTGTTGGATCCTTTGGGTTTCCACGGCAATTTCAGAGGGGATGACCGCTTCTGAGCCGTAGACTAGTGCGAAGTGTGTCTTCTGAGTAGAAGTGCGAGCTATTGTCCGGTGTGCCCACAGGACTCCATCGAGATCATCTACCCAGATGTCTTGAGAAATTCTCAGCCTCTTCTCTAAAATCTTCACAATGGTTTTGTTGGTAGCTTCAACTTGGCCATTGGCTTGAGGGTAGCCAACGGAAGTGAAGTGTTGTTCTATCTTGAAGGATTGGAGCCACCTTTCAACCTGGCTTCGGAGAATTGTTCTCCATTATCGGAGACTATGACCCTAGGAAGTCCAAAGTGGCAGATGATGTTCTTCCAAATGAAGGTTCTTACTCGGCTCTCTGTGATGGTGGCCACTGCTTCGGCCTGAACCCATTTGGTGAAGTACTCAACTGCGACAATAAGGAACTTCTTTTGGTGCGTACCACGGGGAAAGGGGCCAACTATGTCTATTCCCCATTGATCAAACGAGCAAGCTATGATTGACGGAATCATAGGGTTGGTTGGGCGATGTAGTATGTTGGCATAGTATTGGCAGTCTTCGCAGGCACGAGCGAAGTTGGCAGCATCCTTATCAACGGTAAGCCAATATATCCTTGCCTTATGGCCTTCTGAGCCAAGGTTCATCCCCCTGAATGACTCCCGTAACTTCCCGCGTGGATTTCTTCCAAAATAGTTTTTGCCTCATGGGGTCCAAGGCATATCAATTGAGTGCCAGTGAAAGATCTCTTATAGAGATCCTCTCCCAGGATAAAGTACCTGTTGGCTCGGCATAGGATCCTTCTTGCTTCTTTAGGGTCTGATGGTAGAGAGCCATCTTTGAGATAGCAGAATATGTCGGTCATCCAGCTCCTTTTGGCGCCTAAGAGGAAGACTTGACTAGTGGGGTTTACCAGGAAAGAATCTGTGAGAGTCATCAGGATGACACTCCTTGTGTCCAAAATTCCTAAGACAGAGGCTTACTTGGAAAGAGCGTCGACCTTCTCGTTCCATTCCCTATTGAATTGTTCCAATGTGAATACTTCAAAGTGCTCAACTTCTTTCTTGAGGAGCTCCAAGTACTTGATCATGTTGGGTCCTTTAGCGGCAAAAGACCCGAAAAACTGGGACTTGACAAGCTGAGAATCTGTATAGGCTTTGATTCGTTTTACTTCGAGAGACCTTGCCATTCTTAAGCCGGTAAGGAGTGCCTCGTACTCGGCCTCGTTGTTTGTCACCTTAAAGTTGAGGGTGATGGTGTATTTGTTGGTCCAGATAACGGCAAAGTAAAAGCCTAGAGGGGGGGGGGTGTGAATAGTCTTTTAAAACTTTTGTCAATAAACACAGTTTCTCAGAATCCTGGGGGTTTCTGATACTTAAATTCAGAGCGCGGAAGACTTTCAGATAGGTAAGTGTAGAAACAATAAGTAAGTGTGTGTGTGCTTTTCTAAAATGTAAATACAGAAAGGTAAATAACACAGCAAGTACAGTGGTATCTGGAGGTGGCGTAATCCTCCAACTAATCCACTTCGGTCTTTCTGAGACCTGGAATTCACTAGAACAGATAATTGAGTTCACCTTACAATAATCCTTATTCTAAGATTCCTAAACAAATGTTCCCAACCAAATGTTCCCCCTGAGTTATTCCCCAGCTCCTAGAGCTAAGTACTTCCTCTACTCAGATAACCTTGGAGTTATTCCCTGATTTCCCAAATCAAGTACTTCCTCTACTCCACGCCTTTGATGGTGTTGGTTATCAGGTTTGTCAGAGAGGCTTCTCGTATAACTTTTCAGTTATGTTTTCAGAGAGCCTAAGAGAACAAGACTACTTAATACACTTGTTCAGTGGATGACAGTCTCCTCTTTACTGACCCAAGTAATTGGTGTCTGTTCTGGAGAATGATCTTCAGAAATGGTATCTGATAGTTCAACTCTTTCACGAATAACAATCTCTTGTTAAGGTTCAGGACAACTTAGAACTACTAGTGATTCTTCAAGCAACAGAAAGCTTTCAGAAAGGGTAGAAGAGTGCTTGAGAGAATACTTTGCTTGATGGTAAGTTTGCAAGATAGAGCGTTCTAAGGTATGTTCTTCAAGCATCTAAGTGTGTGATGTATACAGATAAATTTGAGAGGCGTTTGAATTGTATCCATTGTGCTCTCTATCAAATTATATCCGTTTATATCTTGAACTATGTACTCAAAAGTCACTATCTCATATTTCAGAGAGGGCTGCTTTTTGCAGCATTTCTGCCGATGCATTTAATGCATAGTACTGTTCATTGTCCTTTAGTCTCAACGGATACATGAGCATTTCTGATGGCTTGCATGCTCCATACTCATGATGTCATATGTTCAGAATCATATCCCAAAAATAAGTTAATATACTTAAGAAAGGATTAAGGACATAGTCTTTCTGAGTTAGACTAAACCTTTGTGTCTTCATAAACCTTGTGCAATCTTCAGAAAAGCTCCATTGCTAGGATTGATCTTCATGGTCTTCTTGAAATAAAACTTACACTCAGAGACCTATAATCCTAATACAAGATTCACTAGACTAATCATACTCAGTGATTTCCTCTTTTACAATGTTCAAGTGAACCAAGAGCACTTAATTACCTTTCTGGCTAAGATAAGAACATGTGATGAGTGATCAAAATACTAACAGATATTCCTAACAAATTTCCCCCTTTTTGATCAGTCATCCATGACTATCTTTCAAGTCCTATTACAAAATTGTAATCCTGGAAGAGAAAACAATCCACCACTTAATCATTTCAAATGATATTCAATTTTAGTTGAATTAAGTGCAGAAAGTAAATATCAACCAAATCACAAGAAGTGATCTTTGCTGATAAGTTGTCATCTATTAAAATTTATCTGAGAGTATGATCTTGATAGTACGCTTCTGAGTAAGATGCAACTTTTACGATAGAGAATTTGAAACAATCAAAGAAGATTACAAAAAGTAATAAAACATACTAAGTAAATTAGAACAAAGGAGAGTCCAAGCTCCAAGAGAGTATTCTAAAGTTACTAGTCTTCAAGTCTTCAGAAACACAACTTGGGTTCAGATACCTCAAGTTCTTCAGCACCCCTTTCTGGATCAGTTGACATGATCATCCACTTTTCTGCATTCTTGGACGTAGTCATAGAGAATCCTTCCGAGAGAGCCTGCTTTTTACGGATAAGTCACATATTTCATGGTAACTCTTGCCAAGCTTGTGATTCTTCCGTGAAAATGTTTGACCTGTAGTACTTTCCTGCACCTGTGCATGGTCTACTTGCAGCTGAGATAGGTTGAAATACTTGTATATTTCTTCCAGATAGTGTATATCATCTAGGTATTCATCCAATGTCATATAGAATGACTCATAGGTTGAAACACCTAGTTTGTTCTTCCTGCTGTAGCTACCATCCAGTTTTCTTACCTTGTGTACATCATCAGGTTTTGGGTAAGGACAGGCAAAAGAAAGATCCATCTTTCTGGCTTCATTCCTCTTTTCAACTTCAAAGTTTAACCAGGCATGAAGGTGCTCAGGTTTTAGCAATTCTGGCTTGCCTTCTCTCCATTTCAGGATCTGGTTGAGGATGGGAGTTGGAAACTTATCATTGACAAGTAGATGTTGTAGTTCCAGAATCCAATACCCTCTCTTGTTCAGAATGCACCTATATGAAGATTCTTCATTACTAGTCTTCATATACTCAATGTGGGCATCAGTTGGCCTTTCTTGATGTGTTTCATTGTTTATTCTGCCAAACCGAAATCCTCCTTGCTTTTACATTTGGTGGCCTTACGTCAGAGATCCTCTAACCTTTCTTCACCTTGCTTGTCTTTGGTGGATGTTCCTTGTATAGACTTGGTGTTGCCAGAAGGAGTTCTGGCTGCTAAGGGCTTTGGTGCCAGAGGAGGTTGTCAAGTAGTTGCTTGGCTCCTTTTCTTGTGAAGTGGATGTTCATCAGAATCATCCTCATCATCATTGTAGTCCAAAATTGGAGACTTGCAGCTTTCTTGGCCTCTTACTTCTCCTTCTTCCTTTTCTTCTTCTTCAGAAGTCTTCTTCTCTTCTGAGATTCTAAGGGACTTGGTTCCCCTAGTGACCATACTTCTCGACCTTCGGTGGTTGATCTGGAACAACTTCTTCAGCAAGGGTGTCTCCAGTGGTGTCCTTAATGACAAGTTGACTTGAGGAGGGAGGATTTGATTGTTTTCTTTTTCTTCCTCTGCCTTTCTGAGGCATTTCTTCTTCCCCCTTAGTCATGAATGACTGACTCATGATAGCATAAGCTTCAGAGAGAGTTTCAAAGTTTTTCTGGAGATTGTTGTGCACCCTGACTAATTCTTGAAGTTCCTTCTTCAGCTCTGTGTTCTGTCTAACCAGTTCCTGCTCCTTTGTGTTGAGCTCTTCAAGTGGCCTTAGCCTGGCATTGGCTTGCAGGACAGCATGGCTGGCTTCATTCAATGCTGCATTAGCATTGTTACAATCCTCATCCCTGACCAACCCTAGGTCTTTCTGAGAGAGAGCGATGCTGGTTGCTCTGTTGAGTAAAGCAGCAACCAAAGGCTTCATCTCTTCTGGGACGGATTTTAGCACTTCTGTATCTTGGGCAACTAGTGTCTTTCTGTGTTCTAAAAAGACATTGTTCCTTGCACGGTGCTCTTCACTTCTTGAACTACTTGGTGCAGAGAATATATGAGGAGCAAGTAGGGCTCTTTTGTGCTGAGTGACAAGTCTCTCATCTTCTGCTTCAGTGATCAAGTTGTGGGTTTCAGCATCACTATCATAATCCTTTTCTTGGATTGTTTGCAGATTGACAATCTTCTTCTGCTTTCCATCAAGTGTGCTGGCCTTCTGAGAAGATGTAGAAGGTCTTTCTGATGCAGTCTCAGCATCATGCTCTTCATCATCATTGTCATCCATTGCATCTATTTCAGCAGCTGTGACAACAATGGCATTCTTCAAATTTCTTTGCTCATCTAGGAGTGCCAATTCTTTGGCATTAGCTTCTTCGAGCTTTTTGATTTTGGCTTCCTTTTCATCAACATGAGCTTGAGTCTCAATGTTGATTCTCTTCTCTTCTTCCAATACCTTTCTGAGTTGTTCAATTCTAAACTCAGGGGCTGAAATTTCTTCTAAGGCATCATTGTTTTCAGCCTGTTGGGTATCTTGATGAGACTTGGGAGGTGATGATGATGGAGCTTTCTGAGCAATTGAGGGAGTAGCCTTTTCTCCACTCTCTTTGCTAGCTTTCTGAATCCCGCCTTGTCCAGGTTGGGGATCATCATCCTGATCATCATCATCATCACTCTTGTTCTTTGTTTCTTGGTTTGGATGCTCAGAGGGAGGTTCTTGATAATCATTTTCGTCCATCTCCTCGTCATCTTCTGAAACCAGGTTGATCACATTTGGGAATGTAATCATCCTCCCATTAACTTCTTCTTGTTCAGCAGGATAAGTAGTGAGCTTGCTGGGCAAGGCAGGATGGGTAACCATCTACTCTTGGGTTTGAGCATCCGCAGACTTGAAATCTGCTATAAGTCTTTGTGCTACTTCATGAATGAAGTCTTCATGCATTAGAGTGGCAAATGAGTAGGACTCTGTAGGGAACAATGCATGAATGAAGTCTTTGTGCTCTCTTTTCTGGGACGTCGATTACTCTGGCTACTTCAGAAAGGTCAGCCTTTTTGAGTTTCTGCCATTGTCTGAAGCACTTGAGATGTTTCTTTAAGGTGTGCTTCTGGAAGGCCTTGAGTAAATCAACTGGCACTAGACTTTGAGCCTGAAAGAAAGTGTTCAAGATAGTTTTGTTCAAACCACTTGTGTTAGTATCTGTGTGCAGAAATGAGCTTTCTGAGCATACCTGTGTAGAAACACTAGGCTCATCTGCTTGTATTTTTGCTTGCTTGGGCACAGAAGCCTCAGATACTTTGGTGTGAGGAGAAGTTTTATCCTCATCAACCTTTCTTTCTGCTTGAACCTGAGAGTTAACAGAAAAGATAGGTGGAAAAGTGCTTTCTGAGACTTCACTTACTTCCAAGTGAGGAAGCTCAGTAGCATGTTCCTCAGAAACCTTGGGGTTTACGGCGGCACCTTTCTGCAGAATCGCTTGTTGTAGCATTTAGTTTCTTTTGGAGGAGATGACACAACTGTTTCTCCATCCAATTGTTCTTCTGACTGAGCCTGTAAGAACAAACATAAGAGATTTTAGTAGTGGGTTTTCCAGAGCATTCGTTGAAGAAGACTATTATAGATTACTTACCTTCTCAGCAGAAGGCTCAGTAAATACTTCCTCAGAAAGCTTTTCAGCTTCTGGAATCTCTAGGTTTTGGGGTGTTGGTTCCACCACCACTACTTCCTCAGTTGGAGCCTAAGAAGAGGCATTAAGAATATTAGAACATAAGAGCAATTTTAGTTAGTTATTTCTTGTTCAGAGATAACTTTTACTACCTGTGGGACAGGCTCTTCTTGATGTTCTGAGGTTGGAGGAACCTCTTCTTGATTCAAAGGGTGGGAGTTTTCTTTCCCTAAAGTGTGTCTCCAAGTTGGCAGAATGTAACATTGACTTATGAGTAACAAGTTAACATACAATTATGTTGACATGTTAGAATCTAAACTATCTTTGTTACCTGAATAGAGTCAGGCTGATCATTGATCTCTTGAACTTGTGGTGATTCCACAGTCTCTCTGTGCTCATTATTGATCTCCTCTGCAGTATCATTCTGAGTCTCCATCTCAGTTTGATCCCTTTCTGAGAGTTGAGCTTTCTCAGAAGGTTGAGGAACTTGTTGAAACGGGGTTTTCTTGACAATATTAAGTCTTGGCATTGTGAATGTGGAAGCAATGGCTACATCTTCCATCATTCTATCTTCCTCACCAGCCTTCTTCTTCCTTTTGGAGGGGCTCTTGTCTTTCTGAAGAGCTGAGCTTGAAGCTCCTCCATGGGTCTCATAGTTGAACCTTTTGAGTACTTTTGCAAGTACTTCATCATCCTCAGAATCACTATTCTGTGTTGGTGCAGACCCATCTATGATATTTGTATCATCTCTGGAGAGTTCTGGAGCATTCTAGTTCAGGATTCTTGGGGCATTCTGGAGTTGCTTTTCTGAGCGTCCAACATCTTCTGAGACCTTGTCTCCAGAAGGTTGTGCCTCTTGTATGATTAGGGACTTGGAGGCTCTTTTGCTATGAGTCCTCTTTCTCTTGGCAACTGGAGGTTTAGCTTTGGCTTGCTCAGAGACCTCCTCACCTTGCTGTGCAGTTTCTTCTTCTTCTGCCTTTCTGAGTGCGTTCTCAGCAGCAAGTTTCTCCTTTTCTTCAAAAGCGTGTCTGAAAAGGGAGTTGGTGACTGGGATTTCCTGCCTCTCTCTGAGAGTGATTCCCATTGTTTCCAGAATGTAACAGATCCTGAGACCAAAGTGCATATTGGCCTTTGGCTCAGCAATGCCATTGATGATTTTGGGCTCAAATTCCTCAATGTGTCCAAGAAATTTGTTGAAGGCGTACTTCCCCCAATTGAAGTGGGTTTCCTGCCCTTCATGCTTCTTGTTCAGAAGATGCATCATCATCCATCTCTCCATGCTTATCTGGTCTACTCCACCTTTGTTGCCATCAAAGCAACGGACCAGAATAACAGCTAAAGTACTCGGTGTTTACGGAGATGACTAGTTCTGATGGCCTTCAGAACAAAGTCTCCTGGGCAACCTTTTGCATTTTCTAACTGGATTGCTTCAAATAGCTCTTTGACGCCTTGAATCATGGAATCGTCCTTGATGTTGATGTCTTCAAATGTTCCTCGATTTTTCAATCGGAATATCTTGCAGAAAGTCTTGCAGTCTAGAGCAATATCTTGTCCTTGGACTTCAGTCTGCATGTATTTTTCTTCTTCATCATTCACAACTTTTGTGAAGATTTTGGAGTTGTTATAGAACTCCAGTACATCCAGTGTGGATAGTCCTTTGGGTGCAGCAGATAGAAGCTTGTAGATATGGGAATTCTTCAGCATTCCCAATATCAGTTTCCTTTCTCGTTTTGAAGATATAACTGCTGGTACATATCTCTTTACTAGAAAGGCTCCCCAATTCATTTTGTGTTTAGGGTTCCAAATATGGGGTAAACTTTCCTGTAGCGTTTATTCAACACCTTAAGTTCCTTTCCTCCTTGCTTTTCAGCAGGAGCAGAGGATGTTGCCTTAGGGTTCTTGGTGGTCATCTTCTTGGGTTCAATCTCTTATATAGAGTTTAGAGTGAGTGTTTTTCAGATGAATATTGCACAATTAATCGAGATAAGTCTATCTTTTCAGAAGACTAAGCACAAGAAGTTGAGTTTTGCAGAGGGGTTTTGCAGAAATCTTGAGAGATATTGCTGTTTTGATGCAAGTTTGAAATTTCGGAATTGGTAAAAGTGTTTGTCTTTTGCCCAAATCCTATATATATAGCGGACAAAATGTACATAGATACAACATACATATAGCTGAATATGAATGCGTGTCTTTGCATCTGCATAGGCGTGGTACGTCCTTTGTACTTCATTAAATGCGTAGTGGGCCATGTCTGCATTTCTCAACAGACATTACTTGCTTTGTTTTAATCTTAACCGTTGAGATCAAACGTTTATTCATCAAGGGCTTATATTGAATATCTTGTAATGATATCAATCAACAAATGGTAATGTGCCGACTTGATGGATTTTTAATATGCTACATTCATTGTGTCACTTAGTAAACATTAAGAACACTTAATCGTTTGAGCTTATCATTCTGAGTGTCAAGTCCTTATCTATATATTGTTTGTCGTGAAAATGATAAAAATACAAGACATTGCACATGTTTGACTTTCAGAACTTATACCTTTTGGGCTTTGTGTGTCCGTTTCTCTTTATGACTAAGCTTTCTGAATTCAAGTGTCAGAAGCTTCAGTTGTTTGAATGTATTTGACCCACTCTCAGTAAGTAAGTTCTAGTTTTATTTACTTATTAAGTGTGTACCGACCTTTGCCTTTCTGGATACCCGTTACAGAAATGTTTTGCCTTTCTGAGTGTTGCTACTCAGAAACCTTTGCATCACTTCTTATCAACTTGGCTTTCTGAGAACCTGTTCTCAGAGGCCTACTCACTTATTCAGTCTTTTAGAGATTC
Organism: Plantago major; assembly: GCA_026545765.1. Lineage (NCBI taxonomy): Eukaryota > Viridiplantae > Streptophyta > Magnoliopsida > Lamiales > Plantaginaceae > Plantago > Plantago major. The sequence continues at coordinate 93,566,553 of CM048839.1, forward strand.
AGGACAATTTTTCAGTCCTTAGGCAACTCCATTAATCCAAGATTATGTCTTAAGGTCAAGAACCGGCTTTCTTGTAAGGGCTTAGTGAAGATATCTGCTAGTTGGTCTTCTGTGCCAATCTTGAGTATCTCTATATTGCTTTTCTCAACATGGTCTCTGATGAAGTGGTTTCTAACATCAATGTGCTTTGTTCTGGCATGGAATTTGGGGTTCTTTGTGATTGCAATAGCACTTGTGTTATCACAGAAAATGGGAGTTTTCTCTTCATTGAGTCCATAGTCTCTGAGTTGTTGTTGAATCCACAGAATTTGTATTGCACAACAACCAGCAGCAATAATATATTCAGCCTCTGTGGTAGAAGTTGCAATTGAGTTTTGTTTCTTGCTAAACCATGAGATAAGTCTAGTTCTTAAACCCAAGTTCTCGAGGTACTTTTCCTATCAAGCATTGATCCAAAGATAATCAAAGATCCGAGTAACCAGCCAAACTCAATCCACTTTCTTTAGGATACCACAAACCTACATCTACTGTACCTTTCACATACCTTAATATTTTCATAGCAATGTTGTAGTGTGATTGCATTGGATTTGTTTGAAATCTAGCACACACTCCAACTGCATATTGAATATCAGGTCTGCTTGCAGTAAGGTAAAGTAGTGAACCTATCAATTTCCTATACTTGTGTTCATCAACACTCTTATCTGATTCAGTATAGGTCATCTTGGTTCCTATGCTCATAGGTATCTTAGCATTCTTTTCAGAAGGCTTAAGTTTGAACTTTCTGAGCATGTCTTTTGCATACTTTGTCTGACTAATGAATATTCCATCATTGAGTTGTTTGACTTGCAATCCTAGGAAATAGTTCAATTCTCCCATTATGCTCATCTCAAACTTACTTTTCATGAGATTTGCAAAGTCATCACAAAGTTGCTTGTCCTTAGATCCAAATATGATGTCATCAACATATACTTGAACTAAGAGTAGTTTCCCATCATGGTTTAAAGTAAATAGAGTTTTATCAACTTCACCTTTCTTGAAACCACTTTCCAGAAGGTATTTGGCCAAAGTGTCATACCATGCTCTTGGAGCCTGTTTCAGTCCATAAAGAGCTTTCTGTAGCTTATAGACCATTCTACTTTCTGAGGAAACTTCAAAACCAGGTGGTTGTTCAACATAGACTTCCTCAGCAAGTTCACAATTCAAGAATGCACTTTTGACATCCATCTGATAAACTTTAAAGTCTTTATGAGCTGCAAAGGCTAGAAAGAGTCTTATTGCATCCAATCCGCAACAGTGCATATGACTCATCAAAATCTAAACCTTGATCGGGTGAATCCTCGCAACCAACCTTGCTTTGTTTCTGGTTATTTCACCAGATTCATTCATCTTGTTTCTGAAAACCCACTTAGTTCCAATCACAGATATTCCTTCTACAAATGGAACTAGTTTCCAGACTTTGTTTCTTTCAAACTGATCCAACTCTTCTTGCATTGCAGAGATCCAGTCTTGGTCTCTTAATGCTTCTTCTATAGTTTTTGGTTCAATGTTTGAGATAAAACATCCAAAGAGAGAATTAGCATTTTCAGCTATTGCTCTTCTAGTCCTAACACCTTGATTGATTGGTCCAATTACATCTTTTGCAGGATGATCCTTGATCCATCTCATCATGGGTTTAGGGCTAGTAGGGTCAACATCTATGTGATCTGAATGTGAATCACTATGATTATGACTTGATACTTCTTCAGTATCTGTGACATTTTGCACCTCAGAAGGGCGGTGAATGTCTAACACTTTCTCAGTGTGAGAGCTTTCTGGGACATGCCTGTCAGAGAGGTCATTTCCAGAATTAGCTCTCTGATGAACATCTTCAGTTGCCATTTATGGAATTCTCATAGGAAATTCTTCATCATGTCTAAGAATCATCTGGTTGTTACTAGGCATTTCATGCTTTTCTTCGTCAGAGTCATCCTCTCTTTCCACAATGATGTTTTTCCTTTCTGAGAGTTCCTCTTCAGAATCCTTTATCATTAGTTCCTTGAACCTTTCTGAGAGTTCATCAGCAAGGGGTGTTTTCTTGCTTCCTTCATAGAATACAACATGAACTGATTCTTCAATCTTCTTTGTTCTTTTATTGTAAACTCTGTATGCTTTGCTATTCATAGAATAACCAAGAGACACACCTTCATCTGCCTTTGGTTGAAATGTCCTTAGATACTCTTTTCCATTGTTAAGAACAAAACATCTACAACCAAATACTTTTAGATGTTTGATATTAGGGGGACTACCAACCAAGAGTTCATAAGGGGTCTTGTCATGGTGTTTGTTTATCAAAAATCTGTTCTGAGTGTAGCATGTTGTGTTTACAGCTTCAACCCAATAAACTTCACTTATCTCAGTGTCAGCTAGCATTGTCCTTGCTGCTTCTTTAAGTGTTCTATTTTTTCTTTCTGCAACACCATTTTGTTGTGGTGTTCTTACAGAGGAAAGTTGGTGTTGTATACCTTTGCTGGTACAAAACTCCTTAATGTACTGGTTGACAAACTCAGTACCATGGTCTGTTCTGATTGCAGATACCTTGTCATTTTTCATGACTTCAAGCTTATTCAGCAAGTTTGGTATCTTCACCCTTGCATCAGATTTGTGCTTCAGAAAGACAACCCAAGTGAATCTTGAGAAGTCATCTACAACAACAAGACCATACTTCTTTCCTGCATAACTACTTACAGATGATTCAAAATGATCCATGTGTAATAGTTGCAGTGGTCTAACACTAGAGTGTCTAGTTTTGGACTTGAAAGAGATCTTAGATTGTTTCCCCATCTGACAGGCAGAACAGATACCATCCTTTCTGAAAGATGTTTTGGGAAGGCCAACCACAAACTCTTTCTTGGAAAGTTTGTTCAGAGTTTTGAAATTCAAGTGACTCATTCTTTTGTGCCATAACCAATGCTCTTCTGTGTGACCTGATTGACTCACCATGAGACATTCTTCAGTTGTGGCAGATGCCCAGTCGGCAATATAAAGACTGCCTTTCCGCCGAGCAACCAAGACTGTCTACTTTGACTCATTGTTTATAAGTTTGCAATACTTTGCTTTGAATTTCACAGTAAATCCCTTGTCTGCAAACTGGCTCATGCTAAATAGATTATATTTCAAACCCTTAACATGTAATATGTCAGTGATAGTTAATGATCCTAATTTGACGTTGCCAAATCCCAGAGAGGGATTTAATTCTCCTCCAGCAAATCTGATGTCTGGTCCATTGTTGCAAGTTTTATAGTTGACCAGATTTGCTTTGTCTCCTGTCATGTGCTTTTCCGCATCCACTATCAAATAGCCATTGAGCCTTAGTCCAAGAGGCGTTCTGCACAAAACAGGAAACAGGAGTTAGGTTCTTGCTTCAGAGATAGAATAATTTAGACTAAACATTCTTCCAGTAGGAATCCACATTTTAGTGAATTTCTTGGGAGTTTGTTTTTGTCTAACTTGATCAGAAGGAGATGCAATAAAATCAGTAATTTTGATCTCAATTTTTCTTCTTGTGGTGTTTCTAGGTGTTCCTTTTGGTGCTTTCTGGACCACAGGTTTCGGGATTGCTTTTGACAAACTTAGCCTTTCCGCCGAGTTCCTTCTAGCTCGGCATTCAGTTTTTCAGTGGCTTGAGATTTCTTCCACTTCATCATTACTACGTGCAATATCAGCCTTGCGCCATTGTTCTTGTCCTTCCTTATATTGTTGCAGAAGAACTTTTCCAATAGCACGATAGCCAATGCCATTTCGAACACCTTTGGCTTTCTGAATACGTTCTTCAGAAGCCTTACTAGTTTCTGCACCATCTTTATTTTCATAAAATGGTACAGTAGAGAATTTGCCTATTCCAGCAATTCTTCCTTTCCTCGTAATGTAGCAATGTGGATGGTTACATGTCTGAGGGTTATGTTTCTTTTCAGAAACCTTATCCGCAAGTTTCTTGTGAACTTGTTGTTCTTTCAAAGGCTGGGTTGCTACTCCTTTTCGTTTGTCAACTACCCTAGCTTTCTGACCAATGCTATAGGTGGTTGAAGAACCATTCTGTTGGCTTTTTACAAAGGTCAACCTTTCATCACTCTTCTTCAGAGGAGATGAATTACTCGATTGTTCATCAAGTCCAAGTCCACCTTTCTTAGAGGGATCTCTCAGATAGGATTGAACCTCAGTGAGAGTGTCACTAGCCTTTGCATAAGATTGGAAGGATAGCTCTTTCTAATTGAGTTCTTCATTCTCAGAAAGCAGCTTCATCATTTTCTTAGTAATTTCATCCAAGGCTAGTTTGTGAGAATTTTTATTCTCAGATATCTGAGATTTCAGAAAGGCTATTTCAGCGTTCTTGTTCTCAGATACTCTGATTAGCTCAGAAACCTCTTTTTCAAGAGTTTCTTTGCTTTCCTCTAGAATTCTGGTTTTGGATTGTGCTTCCAGAAATTCTTTCTCATAACGATCCAATTCACTCTTGACCAACTCCAGATCCTCAATTCCATCATCACTCTCATAGTATAGAAATTGTGAATTGTTAGTTACCTCATCAGCCATAAGACACATTTCAATGTTGGAGATGTCTGGACCAGCAATCTCAGCAACTCCACACATTTCTTTCTTCTTAAGGCCGAAGTCAATTACATCCTAGGTGATTCCACACAATTCTAGTGATAGTAGGTTTGAGTCATCTGAATCTCCTTTTCAGAATCTGTCTCAAAGTCTAGAGCATCAAGTCGAATTTGAATCTTCTTCCTTTCTTCAGTCAGTAAGGCCCTTTGATTTCTCTTGAAATTTCTTCTGTCCTTCTTGTCACCTGTCTTGAGCTTGTTTAAAGCAGGACAATCTCTCTTGAAGTGACTAGGCTTTTGACAATAGAAGCAGATATCATTTCCTATTTCTGCAGCTTCAGTACTAACACCTTTCTGAATTGGGGTGTTCAGAGAGTTGTTCACTTGTATTTTCTTGTACTGATGATATTTTGGGCCAAGATGCTTTTTCAGCTTTTCTTTAGCTTTTCTTCTCTCAATCTCTTGACTCACAAATTTCTTCATGTGTCTTACTGCAAGAGCATTTTCTTCAGATGCTTCTTTGGTATCCTTCTTTTCAGAAGTACCTTGAGAAACTAGAGCAACACTTTGCAACTTTTCAGCTATTTGTTCTCTCTGAGTTGTCTCATAGTCTCTGAGTAAGATGAGAGAAGATCTCTACTGGAGTAATATTTGGCATCCCTTGATTGAAATAAAAGAACTTAGTGTGTTCCCAGTTGTGATTGAGACTTCTGACAATAGTCTTAATCTTTTCTAACTGGGAGTATCTATTGCTTTCACCAAGTGCAGCCATATCACTCATAAGACTAGTAAATCTGAAATCAAGTTCTTCCAGAGTTTCAGTGGGACCTTGTTTGATGTTTTGGAACTTCAATTTAAGAACTTCGAACTTGTTTTCTTTGGTTTTCTCAGTTTCGGCACAGATTTCTTCAATCAATTGCCAGGCAACTTTCGCCGTTTTAGCACCCCACAGTTTACATTGTATGTGCTCAGGTGTCGATCTGATAATTATATTACGAGCTTGACCATCTAATCTGTGTCTCTTGGCATCTTCAGATGTCCAGAGCTCTCTTGGCTTGTCTTCATATATAATGCTTCCACGAGCAACATGACCACTATCACTAGCAGCCATGTCCTCGCTTCCATCTTCCTTGTCTGAGGCTTTTCTTCCATCAGACACCTCAGTAACTTGTTTGAGTTGTCTGATTTTGATAGGCCCTTCATTGATGACATAGATCATCTCATCACTAATGGCCTCCAGATAGAGCATCATGTTGTTCTTCCATTTCTCGTAGTTTTCTGGCTTCAAAACGGGTGCATCACTCAGAGACATACCTGCACACTTAACACACAAATTATATAGTCCTCAAAAAGGGACAAAGTTCCTTCACCTATCTGGGGATCTAGGTTCAGTGCAGAAGGCTTGTGAACCTCCTGCTCTGATACCACTTGTTGGTCCAGATAACGGCAAAGTAAAAGACTAGAGGGGGTGGGGGGTGAATAGTCTTTTAAAACTTTTGTCACTAAACACAGTTTCTCAGAAACCTGGGGGTTTCTGATACTTAAATTTAGAGCGTGGAAGACTTAAAGATAGGTAAGTGCAGAAACAATAAGTAAGTGTGTGTGTGCTTTGCTGAAATGTAAATACAGAAAGGTAAATAACAGAGCAAGTATAGTGGTATCTAGAGGTGGCGTAATCCTCCAACTAATCCACTTCGGTCTTTCTGAGACCTGGAATTCACTAGAACAAATAATTGAGTTCACCTTACAATAATCCTTATTCTAAGATTCCTAAACAAATGGTTCCGAACCAAATGTTGCCCCTGAGTTATTCCCCAGCTCCTAGAGCTAAGTACTTCCTCTACTCAGATAACCTTGGAGTTATTCCCTGATTTCCCAAATCAAGTACTTCCTCTACTCCACGCCTTTGATGGTGTTGGTTATAAGGTTTGTCAGAGAGGCTTCTCGTATAACTTTTCAGTTATGTTTTCAGAGAGCCTAATAGAACAAGACTACTTAATACACTTGTTCAGTGGATGACTGTCTGCTCTTTACTGACCCAAGTAATTGGTGTCCGTTCAGGAGAATGATCTTCAGAAATGGTATCTGATAGTTCAACTCTTTCACGAATAACAATCTCTTGTTAAGGTTCAGGACAACTTAGAACTACTAGTGATTCTTCAAGCAACAGAAAGCTTTCAGAAAGGGTAGAAGAGTGCTTGAGAGAATACTTTGCTTGATGGTAAGTTTGCAAGATAGAGCGTTCTAAGGTATGTTCTTCAAGCATCTAAGTGTGTGATGTATACAGATAAATTTGAGAGGCGTTTGAATTGTATCCATTGTGCTCTCTATCAAATTATATCCGTTTATATCTTGAACTATGTACTCAGAAGTCACTATCTCATTTTTCAGAGAGGACTGCTTTTTGCCGCATTTCTGCCGATGCATTTAATGCATAGTACTGTTCATTGTCCTTTAGTCTCAACGGATACATGAGCCTTTCTAATGGCTTGCATGCTCCATACTCATGATGTCATAAGTTCAGAATCATATTTCGAAAGTAAGTTAATATACTTAAGAAAGGATTAAGGACATAGTCTTTCTGAGTTAGACTAAACCTTTGTGTCTTCATAAACCTTGTGCAATCTTCAGTCTTCTAATCTTCAGAAAAGCTCCATTGCTAGGATTGATCATCATGGTCTTCTTGAAATAAAAATTACACTCAGAGACCTATAATCCTAGTACAAGATTTACTAGACTAATCATACTCAGTGATTTCCTCTTTTACAATGTTCAAGTGAACCAAGAGCACTTAATCACCTTTCTGGCTAAGATAAGAACATGTGATGAGTGATCAAAATACTAACGGATATTCCTAACAGTATTCTAGCCTAGCGCCATCAGGGCTCTCAAGGAGAATTCCTATTCCTCCCAGTCGTCCAGTAGAGGATCCGTCCACTTGTAGTGTCCAACATCCTTTGCCTTCAAGTTTTTTCTCCATTGCGAGAGAGGGAACTTTCCCATCTTCCTGCTTTTTTCCGGAAGATGCAAGTGTTGGAGTGTTGGCTACTTCATCTAGGAGGAACATGTGTCTCACCCTCAGGGAGTCGTTTGTGGGTTCCTGATACTTAGCCCAAAGTTGGACATCATCTTCGAATTTCTCTTCGGGCTCTTTTTCTTTGGTTTTTTCTTCTTCCGGGATAGCTTCCTCCTGAGTGAGCATCACATGGCTCATGTCTCCTTGCAGACTATTGGTTTCTTCTTCAGTTTCTTCGGGGTAATCTACCAGGACGGCAGCAAGGACTTGAGCTTTCTTCGCTGGAGGAGCTTGATACCCGATATCGTATTCACTTAATTCGATCGCCCACTTGGATGGACGTCCTGATTGATCTGGCTTACCAAGGAAATGCTTGAGTGGCTCATTGGTGAGGACCATAATTCGATGAGATTTGAAGTAAGGCTTTAGTCGTCGGGCAATGTAGACTAGCGCGAAGGCTAACTTCTCTATCTTAACATACCTAGCTTCGGCACCTACAAGGGCCTTGCTTAGGTAATAGATAGGCATGTGGTCGTTCCCTTGAATCTGCACCAATACGGAACTCATGGCTTCGACAGTGGCCGCTAGGTAGAGGTAGAGAGGCAAGAGCATTCTCCTCAGTCACCTCCTTGCCTTCCTTCTTTTCAGAAGTTCTTTGAGAAACTAGAGCAATATTCTGCAACTTTTCAGTTGTTTGTTCTCTTTAAGTTGTCTCATAGTCAACTGTGGCAAGGTGAGAGAAAAGTTCCACTGGAGTGATATATGGCATTCCTTGGTTAAAGTAAAAAAACTTTGAATGCTCCCAGTTATGATTTAGACTTCTCACAATAGTCTTAATTTTTTCTGGTTAGGTATATCCATTACTTTCACCAAGTGCAGCCATGTCACTCATGAGTGTTGTAAACCGGAAATCTAGTTCTTCAAGAGTCTCTGTGGGACCTTGTTTAAAGTTTTGGAATTTGAGCTTCAAAACTTCGAACTTATTTTCCTTTGTTTTCGGGGTCCTTTTCTGGCATTTCTGCCTTACCTTCTTCTTTCTCAGTTAGAGCCTATTAGAAACATCCACTTAATTAGTTAAGTGTATTAACATATATCTGAAAAGTAATATCTTAAGGAACTCTCTATCACATGTAGCACAGGCTCAGATTCCTTAAGAGGTGAGGTTGTAGTAGCCTCCTTCTCAGTCTCTGAGGCAAGCTTTCCAGCTTCCTCTTGTTCTTGTGTTTATAATTCAGTCTGTAACAAAGAAATTTTATTAAATAACAAGATTAATAAACACAAAATATCACAAGTAGAGAGTTAAACCATTCAGCTACCTGAGCAGTGTCAGGCTGATTGGTCTCTCGAACTTGTGACCCTTCTATGCTTTGGTCTTGTTGTTCCTTTACAACTTCTTTGTTTGAAGTTTTAGGTACTTTAGACCTTTACTGAGTGTGCAACTCAGTTGCCTCCCCTGGTTGATCATTCTGAGCAGATGCCTCAGTTTGATCCCTCATATTGAGTTGGGGAACATGCTCTTTTACAGGATTTTCTTCAGCAATCAGAAGTGCTGGTATGTTAAACTGCAATTCATTCACCATGGCTTCATTATCATCTGGTGAATCATGTGAATTGGATCTGGAAGGTGAATTAAAGTGTGGCTCATCCTGATCCTTTTGTGACAGTTTGTATAGTGTGGAGGCAATGTCAGAATCCTCCATCACTATATCACCACTTCTAAAAGCTTCTTCTACCAGCTTTAGTGTGTCTTGTATAGATTCCTTGGACTTACGTGCTATCTCAGCAACCTCTGTACTAAGTGCTTCTCCAGCAACCTTAGTAATGGGTGCTTTCTCAGCAACCTCTGAAATAGGTGCTTGTTCAGCAACCTGTGGTGTAGGTTCTTCTTCAGATACCTCTATTCTTTCAGCATCCTTTGAACTTGATTTCTGTAGGACTTGAGAGATGACCAATTCATCATTAGAGCTCTCATCAGCATTAGGAACTAATTGATCCATAATTCCTGCATTTTCTGCAGATAGGGCTTGATACCTGCCACTACTCTCATTTTTACCAATGAGTTTATCAGCAAGGCTTTCCTTGGTAGCATTGATGAGTTCATCATTTGTGGTCTTAGCAGCATTGATGAGTTCGTCTTCATTTATGAGTTCATCAGCAGTGGCGGCAGATATCTGAGAGTCGACATCCACAATAGGTATGTCTACTGATTTGCCAGCAGACTTCTTTCGTGAAGTTCTGGGCTTTTTGGTCGCAACAGAACCCTCAGATACCTCATCAGTCTTTCATTTCTTGGAACCTTTCTGAGATGCAGTAACCTTTTCCATCATGTGAAAATTGCATAATCATACTAATATGGATTTCAACATGCATGTGTAATGTAAGTAAAATCAAGAAAGGAAATACGATAACACATAATGTATATTTTAACTGCTGAAACGATATATTGCATTGAGTTAACGTTTTTACTCTTAATTTGATCATATTGTACTTGATGTCTATATTAAGAATTACATGAAGGTGTAGTATCTTTTCAACTAGGGTCGAATGCCCTATGTGTGGAGTCCCGTCGCGCATGGCTCAACATCATTAGGGTTCCCAATTTGCTTTTGCTTAAATTGGGTGAATTACACATAGTACCCCTTTCAGACTGTCTTATTATATATAGATGCGTACCCATTGAATAAATAATAACATGCAAGCCCAATGCGATAAAAGTTAATCACATCAAAGTTCACGAATTCAAATATCAACTTTTAGTTATGTCCAAACAACCTAACTCAAGTCACTAGACATAAATATATTCTCGAAAGGTTGTCCTTTAAGTTTCTAAATTTCTTCTTTCTCGTCCCTGCAACGAAACATTTATTCTAAAAAATATTAAGAATTCTAAATTTCTGAGTTAAGAATCTTGATGTGGACTGCAAGGGAGGAACCAAGTAAAAAAGCTCTTGTAGCTTGGGATCATGTGTGTGACCCTAGAAATGCGGGTGGTTTAGCTATAACTTCTTTACTTGAAGAATGCGGCAAGCGTTGCTAAACTGCTATTGAATATAATATGAAGCAAATAATTGTGGGTCAAATGGGTCCACATGTTCTTCTTGAAAGGTCAGTCCGCCTGGAGTACCAACCATCTTAATCATGCTCCTGGATCCTTTAATGTATTATTAAATCTAGAGAAGTGATTTCCACTGTTGCTTGGGCTGATGTACTTAGGACAGGGAAGTATAGGACTAGTCAGGTATATAGAGATCTGCAGGGGCAAAACTCAAGTTAATTGGCGGATTGTTTTTTACTCTAACCTAGCTAGACCATGTGTTGTATTTTTGCTCTGGATGTTGTGCTTGGGAAGATTAAATACCAAAGATAGATTTGTTAGTTTTGGTATCACAACATATGGTATTTGTTGCTTGTGCGGCGGAATAAAATCTGCATATTATATATTCTTCTCTTGTCATTTTGCTCATCAGGTTGGATGCAAACACTTGTGTGGATGGGGAAGTCTCATGTCCCGGTTAACTGGGAAGTAGAGGAGGATTGGATAATTCGAGCGTGTAAAAATAAAGGATGGCGTAGAGAGTTGTTGAAAATTGCAGTAGCTGAAACTGTCTATGGTCTTTGGAAGGCAAGGAATGAATGTGTTTTCTCCCAAAAAAAATCCTAGTTTGAGTATTGTTGAGGATATTCTTCAGATTGTAAAAACTAGATCTCAGATTAGTTGCAAGTTAGAATGTGTGATATTCTATAGTAGATGTAATTGTGTTGGTAACTTGATGTAATGCCTGGATCCTTGGGATCAGCTGTTTTGACGGCTTTTTGGTAATAAGAAGCTCTTAGTTCCAAAAAAAAAATCTGAATTTAATTGCAATTTTCTAAAAAAAATTATGGACTTAATTGCAGAATCATAAGCTATATGGGCCAAACTAAAAGAAACCAAAAGTTTCTAAAATACACAACAAAATCAGTTTTGCAATCCACAACAAAATCAGGTACAAACCTAATCCTCAAAAAGTAAGTGTTTCAAGTTTATAAAACTTTCAATTCACTCCCTGGTTTTTTAAAATCAAATTCATCATCAACCAAACTTAATCAAGATCAAATCATAGTCTTCACCTAACTATAATCGATCACAAGGAGAATGAAATTATCGAAACAAGCCTCTAATATTGGACATTAAAATTCAAAATTTTTGTATCTACCAAAGAACCCAATTCAAAATTTAGGGGCCTTCCATATATGTCGTGACCAATGGGACCTTGGAGACCCACGTCCATTATGACTTGTCCGATTGAAAATCCAAGAGGAAAGCTTTGAAGCTTTCATTGCCGCCGTTACTTGCGGCCCAAAGCTTCTCGATTACCTTCGGGTTTTTTTACAACTATTAGGTCCAGGGTCGAATCCAGTCACGATTGCGAAGGCGGTGGAAGATGATGTGATGGCTATGAGTGTTTTCGGTAGCCGAAGAAAACATAATCCGCACATCTATGATTTGGAACAAAAAACCTGTTATCATTTTTTTCAAAGAAATCTATTTTCAATTTTTTAAATTAAAATGGTATTAACAAAGAACTGGATAAAGACCTCTTTTTCGGAATGAAAATTACTTTAATTATCTAAAATCCATGAACGTACAAAAGGTGATCCAACCTAATCAAAACTTCAAAAACATCTAATAGCAAAAATATCAACATATCATCAAAAGCCCAACATGGGTTTTGAGTCTAAGAACCATCCAAGCCCTATACACAATGTTATCCACAATTGTTTGTCCTATATCCGTATTACTTGGATGATTTCCAAAGCAACACTCGTTCCTCATGAGCTAGATTCCATACAGCGTTTATGTAAATACCAATTTCAGCAATTTGGCGCGCCAACTTTTCCTGTGTAGTGGGATACAATCCAATGCAGTTCCTCTGTCCATAAAGCATGTGTATGTTCAATTTCATCCATTGTAGAACATAAAGACATATGCTATAGGTAACATGACAACCAAAGAAGAGATGCTCAAGTGTTTCTATATGCGGATAGAAACAACATCGATCTTCAAGAATCATTCCAAACCTATATAGCCTATCCTTAGTAGTTAGGCGTCCATGACAAGCTAGCCACAATGTTATTTGTGTCCGAGGCCTTGCTGCAGATCCATACATATGGTTCTTCCAAGGTACGTTTGGTCTAGTGCCTCTCAACTTCTGATTAAGCAGCCTGGTTTTGAATTTATCCCCAGCCAAGAGTGCATTCCATATATTACAGTTCCTAACCAATTCCATTCACTTTCAAATCCCCTTCAATATCCAAGAACCATTCAATGGAATAGGTGCATCCATGATCTGGGTGCTTAGCAGATACCTTGTTGATGTGACAATGAAATGTGCGATATAGCATACTTTTAGACACTCGTTTTTTGCCCTAGATGCAATATTTTTGTCGTTTTATGGTCAATTACCAACTTTGCGTGTTTTATGTAGGTGATGATCGCGGTTTTGAGGATTTACACGATTTCAGGCACCAAAACGGCATAATTGTGCCAAATCGGGAAAAGGAATCAAATACACCGGATCAACCATTGCACGGATTTCGAGGAGTCAAAACATGTCATGCGACCAACCGATGCGAATATAATTGAAGATGGAACAACTTTGTATAAGACCACTTTTCGAGAAAATGAAGTTACGAAGCCCGAAATTGAAGAACGATGAAAACAGATTCGAAGCTGGAAATGTCACACTTGGCGGCCACCAGGGGACCGCAGAGGGCATCACCATGGCCCCTTCATCCAATTCGTAGAGGCTAATGTAGAATTCCCGAACCAGCTTGGGGTCATAGGGCATGCCATCAAGAGCTTGCTCCGGCTAAATATCGATCCTTGCCGGACTCGGCGTGAGACAAGATCCCCAGCTCGTCAAGAGCCAATTCCCGCTCGGGCCAAGCTTTCCTCCATGAAATTTTCCTCCATAAAAGCCCTGCCATCCACAGACAGGTGGGAGAATTCATCTATGGGGCCTCTCTGTTCGGCCGCGCTGCTGGTTTCGCCTCTATGGCGTTTGCTTCCTGTGGCTCTGCGAGACATGATGCCTGCGAGGGGGACATTAGTGACAGGACATATATGGGAGGAGCAAGAGTATTGCCTCCCCAAACCAGTATAAGATCAATAGCCAGGAAACAGCAAAAACAGGGGAAGATGGGAAAATTCCCCAGCCAATTTAAAACTCTATATTCAATCCAGACCACGATTCAAGCAAGTTCACAACCATACTAATAGTCATAATCAACACGAAAGGAGGAACAAGTTGGCATAATTTGGGAAAAAAATAGGGTAGGGGTTCAAAAAAGTCAGTAACCGCAAGTAGATTCGATAATCAACGAGTAAAGAATCAATGCATCAATCAAAAATGACCCACTACACTAATCAATCCAGGACAACGATGATCTACCACATAATTCAAGCAAAACTCGAATTTAAAGGAAGAAAGTAGTTTCAAGCCAAATTACCTTTGAATCGGAAGAATCGGGTGGAGAACACACAGAAAGGACGCAAGAAACAGAGAGAGGGGGAAAGACCGTTAATTTGCAACAAGAATGGATGAAATTGATGGAGAATTGAGTGAGAAAGGGAGTTTGGAGTGGAGAGGAGAAGAAAAACGGGGAGAGGAAAAGAGAGTGGGGCAGGGAAGAAGAAGAAGAAAAGAAAAAGAGATTTGAAAAAACCTAGCTCGCCGCGGCAGGAATAACCACTTGGATCTGGAACCTACATGCTGATGCTCACGATTTCGATAGCCATACCAGCGATTTGGAGGAGCCTCGCCGCAGCGAGTTTTTACGAAACTAACAATCAGAACTAGAGGGGGATCTCGCCGCGGCGAGATTATGCGAGACAAAATTTTCTGCTCTTGTCTTATCTCGCCGCGGTGAAGCGGAAAAGCCCGCCGCGGCGAGGGCAAAAGTCGGGATTTTCTTTTCTTCGTCTCTAATGCAATCTCGCCTCACGAGATCGAAATTCCATGCCTCGACGTAGAATTTCATGAGTTTCCTCGTGTGAGAATGAAGGTCCCGCTCCCTCAACACACATAAACAGTAAAATAAATACAAGAATAACACGAGTTGTCCAAATTATTAAATAGATAGTCTTAACAGTAAGAAAAACAATGCAAGAGTATAGAGTGCAACGGAATGAAATTGTCTAATGTGCAAGGAAATAAAAGTGCATTTGTTTTAATTCGTTAGCTCGACTTTCCCAGGTGAGAATCAATGGTGTTTGATCTTCCTGGTCTTCTCAGCTCCTTTCCTTCCCTGTGAATTAGAGTAGGTGTAGAGGGGACCGGTGTGTGCACCTATATAGTTCCTGGTTTCGACCTGCAGGGGTGAGTATAGTGTGGTGGTGGCTTGCAACTCACGTTGATTTCCATGTACCTCTATGGTGCAGGTACCAGTGTGGAGGTTGACAATCATGCGAGTGGTTTTGATGAACGGTCGCCCAAGCTGCAACATTTCCTTCTCCATCTCCTTTCCTTTAACCCTTGTCGACTCCACAACCACAAAATCAGCCATAAAAGTGTCCCCATCCAATGTAACCGGGATATCCTCAATAACCCCCATGCACCTACTTCTCGTTCCATTGGCCAACGTGATGAAGCATTTCCTTGTCTCCAAATCCTTCAAATCCAGCTCCTCATAGATCGCAAAAGTTATCAGATTAACCGCTACTCCTGTGTCTATGATGCCAGTCACCTCGGAAGAATTACCTATCCCAACCACCAAGTCGAAACTGTTGGCATCATTGATGCTCTTATCCGCTTTCTGGATCACCCTAGTGGTGGGGCTTACCTCAAGGACAGCCAGTTTTGCACTCGCCTCCTCCACTGGAGTCGCAATACTGGGTGTGGCTACCTCTACTACTTCCTGTATCTCAACTATTTCCTATGGCCTAGTCACCTGTGTTTCCTCAACCTAGGCTACCGCTTTGTTCCGACTACAGGTACAAGTAGTCAGAACTGTCTTCACTCTTCCTGGCTTGTCGAAAGATACCTCCATAGCAAGAACCCTGTTAGTCTCTACAGTAACTGGAAGCTTACCCCTTTCTCTCTGCTGAAGATGCCCAACCAAATCGCCCAGAGTCTTCTCAAGCTGCCTCTGGGACTGCTGAATACTGTCAAACCTCTGGTCGTTCTTGCTCTGATTCTTCTGTGCCTCTGCCTAGAACCTTTCTGACCTCTCCATGTGATTACGAATCTCCTAATTGGCACTACCCTATACTCTCATAGGCTGAACTGGAACTTGTTGGATTGGAACATGTTGCTCTTGTGACGCATTCTCATAGAAGTTATTGCCATAGCTCAAGTTGGCATGGTTTGGGTTAAAGGTTTTAATCCTGGGCCCTCCTGCGTTACCACCTTGGTTCCCCCTATAGTTCCTTTGCTGTCTAGTATGTACCCAGTTGACTACCTCCAGAGTCGGGTTCTCATTCATAATCTCAGGAAGCCTACATATGCTGGCACCTTGCCCAAAATTGCCGCACATATTGCACCTTTCACTTAACTGTGATACCGGGGCAGAGACATTGCCAAGCATCCTCATCTCCTTGATCTGGTTAGCTAGGTCGCAGGTACTAGGTCCCGGTGCTTCTTCCACCAATTTCACCTCAGCTCTCCTGGATCTTCCACGTGTTCCTTGTGAAATATAGTCGAGTTCTTTCAAGGCCTCATTCAAAACTGCTGGAGATGCTGTAACTATGGTCCCATTAACCGTCATATCCACCATATTCTGCGCCTCCCAGTCCAATCCCTCATAAAACATGCAGCACAAATCCATCTCACTCATCCTGTGGTGAGGGCACTGAGAAAGCAGGTTCAGAAACCGTTCCCTAGCCTCGTACAAGCTCTCATCGCTCATTTGCATGAATTTCTCTTTCTGGGTCCGAAGCTGCCTAGTCTTCTCTGTAGGGTAGAACTTGTTCATAAATGCCATGTAAAGCTCATCCCAAGTCCGGAAAGACCCTTCCTGCTGGTTCAGAAGCCAGCTCTTAGCCTTATCCTGCATTCACATAGGAAAAACCTTCTTCCTAATTTCCTCATCAGTAACAGTGATCTCCCCAACAGTAAGCGGAATCCTAGCAATCAATTCTTCAAATTCTTTCAGGAACCTGATCACGTCTTCATTAGCCATCCCGTAGTACTTGGGTAGGTCATGGAAGTGATAAGCCTTGATCTCCATGTTCCTGGCTTCATTCGAGAGCACAATAGTTGACTTTTCGGCCTTAATCTCACCAGGCTGCATGTAGGTTCCATAGGTGATCTCAAGTACCTCGGCTATTGGTTGGCTAATCTCTGCGTTTCATGCCATTGCGATTGCTGCTAAGTTCTGTCTTCTAAGATGACGAACGTGTCTATCGATCTCGTTCAATGGAGTTTGCAAAGGTGTTTCTTGTGATCTCCTTCCAAGCATAAACCTGTACTGAAATCTACACAATCAAAAACCTCGAAGAATCTTAGTTTCCGTTAGTGTATATAAACAACAGGTTGAAAAACAAACAAATAAAAATTCGCAATCAACCGCTACAATAGGAATTGACTCCCCGGCAGCGGCGCCAAATTTGATATGCTCAAATTACTACTTAGAAAACAAGTAGAAAGCAGTTGTTGTAGACAGACAAAGCTAACCACAGAGTCGTTCGATAAGGAATCAATTAAGCTACCACAATGGTTTGAAAGCAAATAATTACTTGTGAAAATAGTTTGGTTTGTTTGGTTTGTTTAATTATGATCACTTCTAGTAACTACAAGACGGAAAAGCAGATAAACAGTTTTTAACAATGAGAGAAGAGAACACAACAGTTAAGATCGAGTAAAATTCGCTCTAGGGAAATCGTTCATATTTGTCACACGGTTGGTGTACATAAATCGATCAATCCAACCTCAACCAATCGTCATTTGAGTATTTTTGAACTAGAGTAATCGTGCGTCGTCAATCCACGATCCTTAACCGAAAACGATTTAGAAAATCTTGAACTAGTGAATTGGATTGATAGTTTTTATGAAGGTTTTGAACTAGACGAACCTATATGAACAAATCCTAAACCTAGAATCGAATACGCAAAACCGTCACATAACTACTGTGTTCGGAGTGATTTAGCTACTCATAGTAGAAGCGAAGATCAAAGAATTCAAGGTATTGCATATTGTTGGTCTAGATAACGGCAAAGTAAAAGACTATAGGGGGGGTGAATATTCTTTTAAAACTTTTGTCGATAAACACAGTTTCTCAGATATCTGTGAAAATATCTGATACTTAATTTCAGAGAGCGGAAGACTTTTCTGTGATAAGTGCACGTGCTCAGCAAGATGAGTGTAAGTACTTTGCAAGATAAGTAAAGCAAGTAATAAATTGCAGAAAGTAAATAACACAAGTCTTTTTATAGTGGTATCTGAAGGTGGCGTAATCCTTCAACTAATCGACTTCGGCCTTTCTCAGACCTAGAATCCACTAAGACACATAAGTGAGGTAACCTTACAAGTATCTTCTCTAGATTCCTAAATACACTAGGTTCCCAACCAAGTGTTCCCCCTGAGTTATTCCCTGGCTTTCACAGCCAAATACTTCCTGTACTCAGAAACCTTTTGAGTTGTTCCTTAGTTTCCCAAACTAAGTACTTCATGTGCTTAATAACCTTGGAGTTATTCCTTAGTTTCCCAAACTAAGTACTTCATGTACTCCACGCCGATTAAGGTGTTGGTTAAGGTAAATTGTCAGGTGAGCTTCTTTAATAACTTGTTCAGTTATTCAGATAGCTCTATGAATCAAGTACACTTAATACACTTTGCAATGTATGATATCTTGTTCTCTACTGACCCAAGTCTATGATAAGTGTTCAAGAGAATGAAACTCAGATATGAAATCTTAGTTCAACTCTTTCACAAATAACAATGCTTGTTAAGGATCAGGACACTTAGAACTTTTGTGCTACTTAGAATCAAGAGCTTTCGTCGCAACAGAAAACTTGAAGGTAAGTAGTTTGCTTGAGAGAGCTTGTGAGAATATTCAGTGTTCTTGGTGTTCAGTGTGTTCTAAGGTGTGTTCTCAAGCAGTCTAAGTGTTGATATTTATAGATGAATTTGAGTGCCGTTTGAATAGTATCCGTTAAGCTTAAATCAAATTCAAACTATTGATATCTGAGTATAGTACTGTAGCAGGTTTGTCTTCTTTTTTCAGAAGCTACCGTTTTTGTTCAGACATTTCTGTCCGTGAATGCACTGTACTATACTTTGTCCTGTAGTGCCAACGGAACTATGCATGCTTTCTGAAACTTTGCACGTCCTTTTCCAGAGATTATCACAACTCCATATACCACTTGCTTAAGAATATATTGTTTCCCGGAAACATAATCTTTATCCAAGGTATCTGAGTGTAGATATCTGAGGGCACTTTTTCCATCTCAGAGATGGGCTTCTTTCCTTTCAGTGAGGAGGATGGTACATCTTTTTGGAATGCAGCCTTAGAATCATGCTTGTCACTAGATACTTGCTCAGTATCTAATTCCTCAAAGAATTGCACAAAGAAGTCGGAGTTCTTTCATTTCAGCATAATCTTCCATTTCCTTGATTGTTTGATCTTCAATCTTTTGGAGCTTTGCTCTTGATTCAGCTATCTTTTCTTCCAGTTGAAGATGTAGCTGTTGTTCTTCCTCCAACAGTTGTTTGAGTTGAGAAACTCTGGCTTGTGCATCTGATATTTTCTGAGTTGTTCCTTCAGAGTGCTCAATTACTTGTTCAGTAGTATCTTTGTGTTGGGGAGTTGGATGAGTAGATTTCTGAGGAGATGGAGGAGGGGATTGTTGTGATGTCCTCTCAGTGTGCTTTTCAGCAGCTGAGGCAATGTTTCCTTGTGGAATCCCTCCTGTCCCTGGTGCAGGGGCATCATCATCATCCTTCTTATCTTCATCCTTGTGATGGTCAGAAGGAGGATCTTCATAATTGTTTTCATCAGTTTCCTTTTCTTCCTCATCTTCAGAGACCAGGTTGATCACTTCTGGAATAGTGACCATTTGCCCATTAACTTCCTCTTGTTCAGAGGGTATGTACTGTAGAGTCTGGGGTAAAGTGGGCTTGAATGCCATCTGTAGTCTGGTCTGATCATCAGCTTGATTGAAAGCTTGGATCAGCTTTCTGGCCACTTCCTTGACAAACTCCTTATCCATCAATGTTCCGAAAGAATATTGTTCAGTGGGGAACATTGCATGGACGTAGTTTTCCAAGTCAAGGGCTCATGCTCTCCTTGTGTGGTGATCAGTCACCTTTAAGATCTCAGATAGATCGGAGCATCGGAGCTGTTGCCATTTCTTAAAGCATTTCAGATGCTTTGGCAAGGTGTGTTCCTTGAAGAAAGGAAGCAAGTCCTCTTTCTCATCAACAGGGACCTTAGCGGCACTTGTTTGAGCCTGAAAGAAAGAGTTTTGAGTTAGGTTCAAAACTTGTGTAGATATCTGAGTATAAGTGTAGTTAGGTTTCTGAGTTACCTGAATGAATACATCAGGCTCAGAGATTTGTACTACTGAGGCAGGGGGTGCCTCAGATATCTTGTTGTGAGGTGGAGACTTGGAAGTCTGGTGCTCATCAACCTTTCTTTCTGCTTGATCCTGAGAATTAAAATTATCACAATACTTAGGAAATTGTCATGAAAGAATTTATGCAATTAAGCACAATGATTTCTGAGTTTTCCACTTACTTCCTCAACAGGAGACTCAGAATCATTTTTCGCAGAAACTTTCTCAGTTTCTGGTGTTCTTTCTGGTGATGTTGCCTTGGGGGCTTCATCAATTTCCATTGGTGCAGGGGATGTCGCAACTTTTTCCCCTTGCACTTCTACTTCTGAATGAGCCTGTAAGTAGAAAGTATTGAGTAATTAGAGAAGAATTTATATCAACCCATGAAGAAGAATGTTTGTCACTGAGTTTTATATACCTTCTCACTAGAAGGCTCAATGATATTTTCTTCAGAAACCTTGACGGTCTCTGGGTCCTTTTAAGCATTTCGCTTATCTTCTTCTTTCTCAGTTGGAGCCTATTAGAAACATCCACTTAATTAATCAAGTGTATTAACATATAACTGATGAGTAACATCTTAAGGAACTTTTTATCACCTGTGGCACAGGCTCAGATTCCTCAAGAGGTGAGGTTGTGTGGCTCTTTCTCAGTCTCTGAGGCAAGCTTTCCAGCTTCCTCTTGCTCTTGTGTTTCTAATTCAGCCTGTAACAAAGAAATTTTATTAACTCACAAGATTAATAAACACAAATTATCACAAGTAGAGAGTTAAACCATTCAGCTACTCGAGCGATGTCAGTCGACCGTCTCTGGAACTTGTGACCCTTCAATGTTTTGGTCTTGTTGTTCCATTTCAGCTTCTTTGTTTGAAGTTTCAGGTACTTCAGACCTTTCCTGAGTATGCAACTCAGTTGCCTCCCCTGGTTGATCATTCTAAGTAGATGTCTCAGTTTGATCCCTCTCATTGAGTTGGGGAACCTGCTCTTTTGCAGGATTTTCTTCAGCAATGAAAGATGCTTGTATATGCAGCTCAAGTACCATTTTAGTAGTATCTTCATCTGGCTGTTGTGGTTGTTGTGCTTCAGACAGACTGTTGAGTGTGGAGGCAATGGCAGTATCCTCCAACACTAAGTTATCACTCATCAGAGCATCTTCAATATGCTTCAGTCTTTCTTGCTCTGATGGTGTAATTTGTCCAGTTACCTTGGACATTGTTGCTTCTTCAGCAACCTTTGAAACAGGTGCTTGTTCAGCAACCTGTGGTGTAGGTTCTTCTTCAGATACCTCTACACCAGTTACCTTTTCAGTAACCTTAGCCCTTTTTGATTTCTCTAGGACTTGAGAGATGACTAATTCATCATCTTCATCGTCAGAGCTCTCATCAGCATTAGGAACTGATTGATCCATAATTCCTGCGGTTTCTGAAGATAGGGCTTGGTATCTGTCACTACTTTCTTTAGCAACATTAATGAGTTCATCAACAAGGCTTTCGGCAATAATCTTAACATTTCTGAAAGCACTTTCTCTTGCTGAGTCTACTTGTTCAGTAGCTGATACCTCTTTTGCAGCATTGATGAGTTCATCTTCATTGATGAGTTCATCTGCAGCGATGACAGGTATTTGGGAATCGACAACCTCAATGGGTGTGCCTTCTGATTTGCCAGCAGACTTCTTTCGTGAAGTTCTGGGCTTCTTGGTCGCAACCTTTCCCTCAGATACCTCTTCAGTCTTTCGCTTCTTGGAACCTTTCTGAGATCCAGTAACCTTTTTCATCAAGTTTGTATACTCATATTTGTAGAGTAGGTTACTGTTGGCTATGTCAGCCTTCTCTCTGAGCTCAATGCCAAGCTTTTCCAACAAGTAGCATATCTTTAGACCATAGCTTACTGTGGCCTTTGGCTCAGCAAGTCCCTTAGCGATTTTAGGCTCAAAGCCTTGAATCTTCTTCACAAACTTCATAAAGGCGTACTTTCCCCAATTGAAAGGGTTTTCTAGCCTTTTGTCTTGTTGTTGCAACAAGAACATCATCATCCAGCGTTCTTGGCTTATCTGGTCAGCACCTCCTTGTAGACCATCAAAGCATCTGTGAAGAATGCATGCCAACACATCCCAGTTGAAAGTGCAGCATGCACTTATATTTTGATAATCTTGCCTTTCAATAATCAGTTCCAAGTTTGTGTTTGTTGTTGTTTATGAAGCTGCAGGATTATCAATGTTGTATAACATTGTGACAGGATAGAATTCAATGCTGACATAAAATTGAAGATATAGCATTGTTGTAGACATCGAAGACAAAGCATCGATGTGAAACTTGGATGGAAGTATTGACAAATCGAACAAGAAATGATTTAAGGAAAAGAACTTGACATGGTGAAAGCAAGAAGGAATATATTTTATGAAGAATCGAAATATGGAAATTTCCTTCTATGCGCATATTGAAGAAAACAAGTAAAAGGAAAATTGCCTTTGCTGAGATCCTATTGCTTTTTGACATAGATGGAAGAGGTCGACATCTCAAGTATATATATGCAAGGATTCAGCAAAGCAAGGTTGAGCTTTTTGAAAAGATCATTAAAGATTTAAGAGTTTCGGCTTCTTGTTTTCTGCTAGCTTTAGAGTTTGTCTAAGAGTATTCATTGTTGGAATAACTCTTTCAAACATCGACCTAGAATAGCTTTTACTGTTGGTTCTTCTAGGGCTAGTTTTGGTTGTTTAATCAATCGTTTGTGATTGTATTAAACTTAGTTGATTAGATCTACTTTTCCTGTCAAGAGATATTTTGTTTATATGCGTTGCGATATATATTTCTATATATTGGCTTGGTAATAGAAGTTTTAATATTATTCATCCGCTGCTATCTGTTTACTGTAGACATTGTTGAACAACATTGTTGGCAACATTGTCTGTTGATCTAGTTCCAAGTACCAATCCGGGATCATAAGTTCTAACAAGTGGCATCAGAGCCAGCCACCTAACTACAGGTGTCTGGATTTGGTACTACTACAATGGATGCAAACTACAATAGACCTCCGTGCTTGATGGGTCCAACTACCATTCTTTGGAAAATACGGATGAGGACATACATCAAGTCCACGATGGCCGTGCTTGGAGATCCATTCGAAGGATACACTGCCAACTGAAGGACACGATCTCGATGGTGACATTGTCCCCATCCTCAAGAACGCTTCTGCAGTGACATACTTCTTAGCTCTTATAATGAAAAAGCATTAAATGCTATCTTTGGTCATGTAGATTCTCATATGTTTAAAATCATTCAAAATCGCACTATCGCAAAACAAGCTTGGGAATTACTTGAGTCATTGTGAAGGGATGCTAGTGTCAAACAAACTAAACTTAGAATGCTTTGGTCTCAATTTGAAAATCTAAGAATGGCGGAGGAAGAAACCATTGACTCCTATTTCAAAAACTTTTGACTCTCTCAAATGAAGTCCAAAGACCGGAGAAGCTATTTCTAATAGGCAACTTGTTTCCAAAGTCGTTCGATCTCTTTCCTCAAGATTTAATACCAAAGTCACTATTTTGGAAGACACTCATAACTTGGCAACTATGGATTTTCATACTGTTGAACAATTTGAAAACTTTGAACTAAATGAAAATGAGAGACAAGGTATGAAAACTCATAGTATCTCCTTCACTGCTTTCTAAAGCTAAATCTTCAAAGCCTGATAGTAGTAGTGATGAGTCTGACAATATGACTGAGGAAGCTTTCAACAATCTTGTGAGGAAGTTCAACAAACTTAGATTCAGGAAAAACTCTGGTCAAGGATCCTCAAGTGGAACTAAAACTTTCAAAAAGAAAACCAATACTTTCAAAACTGGTTCTGCTTCCAAAACTAGCTCGAATCGATTGATCGCACTCCTCTTAGTAAGATTAGATGTTTTGAATGCCAGGTGGGGTCATTATCAAAATGAATGTGCTAAAAATCTTAAAAGAGAAAAGAATCTTCTTGCTTGTCTCGGTGATGACTCGATGAAGAACAGGAAGATGAAGAAAAGATGATTCAACTACCAATGCGAGCTCTCCTCATCCACTTACAATGTTGATGACCAATGTTGGGACAACATTGTCGAGACAACATCAGGAATAGAAATCTTCTTTGACTATGATGACTCTGAGAACTGTGAAATTTTGGCACTAACCAAACCTGAGAAGTCAGGAATCTCTGATGTTTTATGTCTACATGGTTCTGTGGATTTTGATATAGACAGTCCTTCAGAAGAGGAAGTTAATGCAGATCAAATGGTGAGGGATCTGCAACAGATGTATGAGAAACTCTTCTGTGAATGGAAGACTCTCAGGAAACTCCTCAAGAAAACTGAGAAGGAGAACTACAATCTGAAAGACACCATTGTCAAACTAGAAGCTGAATTAACAAAGAAGGACACTGAACTGTTCAAGATAATCTCTGAACTAGAAAATGAAAAGAAGGTAATTGCAAAATGGAACTCTTCTACTTCTAGACTTAATGATATGCTTGATGTAAACAATGATAGGACCACTGGTTTAGGGTACACCAGTAGTTATGATGAACTTGGGTGCAACATGAACTGCACTGTTAACACTGATACCCCAAAAGTTGTCAAACCTCTTTCTGAGCTCATAAAAGGTCCTACATTTGTCAAAGAAAAAGTTTTGTTTGTGTGCACTTACTGTCATAATTCTGGTCACAAAAAGCCTTACTGTTTCCAGTACCAAAAGGACTTAAAAAGGGAACATGTTGAGACCTCCAACCTCAGTAATCTCTCCACAATTCCCTCCCATTCAGTTTCCAGCAAACAAAACAATGATGCTAGCTGCAATGTTGTGACAACATCCACTTCAACAGAGACTGAAAGATGTAATCTTAAGACTCTGAAGTACTTTTCTAGTTCTCCTAAACAAGGCAAATCTCCAGAACAGATAAGAAAACACAAGAGTGTTTCGAAACATGTTTGGGTAGCTAAACAAAAACATACTTGCAATGTTGCTTTTTCTGTTGCTACTTCCCCTAACAATGCTGGAAAATGGTACTTCGACAGTGGTTGTTCTAGGCACATGACCGGTAACCCGTCAAATTTGTCAAATTTTGTAGCTCAAAAGACAGGTACGGTAACATATGGAGGAGGATACCAAAGCAAAATACTTGGAAAGGGAACACTGTGCCTTAAAGGATATCCGGAACTCTCAAATGTTCTTCTTGTTGAAGGGTTAACGGCTAATCTTGTTAGTATAAGCCACCTGTGTGATGATGATGTAAAAGTCAAGTTTGATAAACGTTCTTGCAAAGTTTATACTTGTGTGGACAAATTAACTGTAATGACAGGTGTGAGATCACAGGACAACTTCTAACGGCTTTGAACTCCTGCATATGGATCTCATGGGTCCTATAGAAGCTAAAAGTTTAGGAGGAGCCTGGTATATCTATGTTATAGTTGATGATTTTTCTAGATACACTTGGGTCAATTTTTTGAAAGAAAAATCAGAAACTTTTGAATCCTTCAAAAACTGGCATACAAAATGTTGTAATCAGTACTCTACTCTTGTTCAAAGAATTCGATCTGACCATGGTAAAGAATTCGAGAATCAATTCTTTGATAAGTACTGTGAAAAGAAAGGAATCATGCATGAATACTCAGCTCCTAAGACACCACAACAAAATGGTGTTGCTGAAAGGAAAAACAGGACTCTTCAAGAAATGGCCAGAGTGATGTTGAGCTCAATGAACCTATCAAAAAGGTTGTGGGCTGAAGCTGTGAACACTGCTTATCACATAATCAATCGTGTCTATCTTCGTCCAAGTTCTCTGACCACTCCCTATGAGATGTTGAAAGGAAGAAAACCCAATCTTAAGTACTTTCATGTATTTGGATGTGTGTGTTACATACTCAATGATAGAGAACATCTAGGGAAGTTTGATGCTAAAAGTGACAAAGGAATCTTTGTAGGATACTCTCAAAATAGTCAAGCGTATAGAATATACAATCCTAGATTGCAGACTATACAAGAGTCTGTGAATGTTTCCTTTGAT
This sequence comes from Plantago major, assembly GCA_026545765.1. Lineage (NCBI taxonomy): Eukaryota > Viridiplantae > Streptophyta > Magnoliopsida > Lamiales > Plantaginaceae > Plantago > Plantago major. The sequence continues at coordinate 93,592,713 of CM048839.1, forward strand.
GACTCTGAGCCCTATGCCCAGAAGAAGATCTCTGCAGGTGCTGAACAGGTTATTGACTCATCCTCTGACTCTTCTACACGTGAGAACGTACCAGAAACTATGACTCCTGCTGTTGATCAAAATGAAAGAACCCATGATGTGGGCAATGTAGTGCCAACATCCCCTCTGTGCAATGATGACTCAACATTAAATTCAACATCCCAGATTTACACTCATGATGAAGAACAAGCTGATCCTCATAATGAGACTGAGGCTGAATCTGACTATCCATCCGGCATTAATGCTGCACCTATGTCTCCTGACTCACGAAAGGATCCTCCTCCTAGAATTCGCAAAGATCATCCCAGTTCCCAAGTAATTGGAAATCCAGGAGGAAGGACATTGAGGGGAAACACGTGCAAAAACTACAAGGAAACACTCAGACTTGCTGAAATATGTCACTCTGTAAGTTCCTCGTGCTTTGTTTCGTTAATTGAACCTAAAAATGTGAAAGAAGCTCTTGCTGATGATTTTTGGATAGAAGCAATGCAAGATGAACTTCGTCAGGTCCAAACAAATGAAGTCTGGACTCTTGTTCCACGCCCCCATAATATAAATGTCATAGGCACCAAGTGGATTTTCAAAAATAAGAGTGATGAAAAGGGGATAGTTGTAAAAAACAAAGCCAGATTGGTTGCTCAAGGTTACACTCAAGTGGAAGGCATTGATTTTGATGAGACCTTCGCTCCTGTTGCTAGATTAGAGTCCATTAAACGCTCCTAGCCTTAGCATGTTGTCTTAACATAAAACTCAACCAAATGGATGTTAAAGGAGCTTTCTTGAATGGTTACATTGACAAAGAAGTGTATGTTGAACAACCTAGAGGGTTTGAAGATCCTTTTTACCCTGACCATGTTTTTAAACTAAGAAAAGCCTTGTATGGTTTGAAACAAGCCCCACGCGCTTGGTATGCTAGGTTGACAGAATTCCTAGTTGGGTTAGGATTTAAAAGAGGTGAGGGAGATGAAACTCTGTTTATTCTCAGGAAAGGAAAAGACATCTGCATTGCTCAAATCTATGTTGATGATATTGTATTTGGTGCTACTAACCTCTCCTTGCTAGATAAGTTTGTTCAAGCCATGACAGGAAACTTTGAGATGAGTATGATTGGTGAACTCAGTTTCTTCTTGGGGCCGAATCTGAAAAGCAGGAAGGTCTCTTTATCTCTCAAGGGAAATATGCCAAGAATCTTATCACCAAATTTGGTCTGGAAAATGCCAAACCTTGCAGCACTCCCATGGCTACTTCTCTGAAACTCAGCAAAACCGATGTTGGGGACGATGTTGACCCAACATTGTACAGATCAATGATTGGAAGTCTCTTGTATCTTTCAGCCACCAGACCTGACATCATGTTCTCTGTTTGTGTGTGTGCCAGGTATCAATCCAAACCCAAAATATCTCACTTAACTGCTGTCAAAAGAATCATTAGATATATATCAGGAACTGTTAATCTTCGATTATGGTATGCATGTGATTCAAACACTAATCTGTTGGGATTTAGTGATTCTGATTGGGCTGGTGACTTAGATGATCGAAAATCAACTAGTGGAGGTTGCTTTTATCTTGGACCAAATCTTGTGTCATGGTATAGTAAGAAACAAAATTGTGTGTCTCTCTCTACTGCTGAATCCGAATATGTAGCGGCTGGGAGTTGTGTGTCTCAACTAATTTGGCTGAACAATATGCTGCATGAATATGGGTTTCAAAGTGACACTCTTTTGATGTTTTGTGATAACTTAAGTGCCATTCACATTTCCAAGAACCCTGTTCAACACTCACGCACCAAGCATATAGACATTCGACATCATTTTCTTAGAGACCTAGTCTCCAAACAAATTATTGACATACAACACATTGATACCACAAATCAGTTAGCTGACATTTTCACAAAGCCCCTTGATAAAGAGAGATTCTTCAGTTTGAGAAGGTCTCTTGGTCTTTGCACTATTTGATAGGATTTGCTGCAAGCAATGTTGACATAACATCCTGGTCAACATTGACTTCTGTGTTTACCTAGTGTTGTCTTTTTTTTCTGTTCATTTTTTTTTCTTCTTGTGTGTCAATGTGTTTTTTGTGCTTCTGTACTGGTCAATGGCTGTTCCTGATTTGTAGCTTACAGTGGTGATGCTTAGGGGTTGAAAGACTGTTTGAAACCAAGGTTGAAAGGGATTGAGTCTCCTGTGTGTTCGCTTTCTGTAAAACCCACTTTTACTGTTTTTTGGCTATTTTTACTCGTACCTTGACTCACTCTTGATGTTGCCTCCTGTCCTTTATGCTTAATAAATCTAATGAATTATGATTACAAGGGCTCGAAGTGTTTCCGTCGAGGATCGTGTTTGGCATGTTTCAAATACTATCCAAATATCGACGTGGCCAATGTGTCATATGTCGTGAGGGTTGATGGCCTGTACTGGAAACCGACATGCACAAAAGTGCCGATTCTCGTAATGCTGCTGGTTCACTGTCTGAGTACCAATTCACCCAATGTGGTCAAATGAGTGATCTTTATGCCATGAGACGTGTGTTTGCCTAACTCCGCATAGGCTTCGGCTTTGGAGCGGATTCATACGTGTTCTAATTATTTGACATGGTTCACAGTCTCATGGTCACCCCCACTCACACTTATGTTAATTGTTCAATTTACTTTTTGAGGAAATGTTGGGTGTGTTTCTTTGGTATTCCTTTCTCTTTCTATTTTTGCCTACAGCATCAGTGGTGTTAATCGAATCTGCACATCTTGAGACTTGGTTTCCTGGCTGACTTACATTAAGAATGGTCTGATTTCGCGATGTTGTCGTCAATGTTGAGCCAACATCCTGGTCAACATTGCCTGTGCTTGAAGTACCTTTCTTTCTTTGTTTTTTGTGCTCCTTCCGTGTTTTTGGGTTTGAGGGGGAGTAATTTTGTGCCTTGGGTAATCTGGTAAGTGTCTTACTCTTATCTGATCTTGATTTGTTTCCTAAACCAAAAATGTACCTCCCTAGGCTGAGTTTTGAGAATCTCCTTCATTTTGACCTAATTGATACGGTGGTCATTTGCTTTCCTTAATCTCATATTAACAGCTGTGTACAGATCTTGGTTTGTGTTTTGATATATATGGTTACGATCTTTGAAGCAAACCAACCAAAAACACTCCTTCAACCATATTACCTTCTCTCATTAGCCCACTTCTCCACCACTCACTAAAACTGCCATCTTTCCAAACCACATTCTTTTTTTTTTTAAAAAAAAAAAAAAAAAAAAAAAAAACTCTTTTCTCCTTATTCACTTTTTACTCCCAAACTCTTCACCTTCCCCTCAATTTACTCACTTATCACTCTCAACCAAAACCACCCTCCCGCTCTTTCTCCTTCAACTCTGCATTCACGATCTGAACAATGTCGTCTCCGAAAAAACCCGTCTTGCCCGGAGTTTCGTTGCAAACACCTGAGGGGGAGCAAGCATATCCTCTTCCCATCCGTGCCGAACCTGCCGATTTTGAGATTCCAGTCTATGAGATAAGTGAGGATTCGGAAGATTGTGATGAAAAACTCCCATCTCCTGTACCAAAACCACCATCTCCATCTTCAAAAACCCAAACAGAGTCGTCACCATCAAACCCCTCTCGGTTCTTTGCGAAACCCTTGTTAAATTGGGAAACATGCGGTCTACTTGCCACAAGATCCGAGGATGATGATGAAAGCCCAATGGGGATAGAGAAAGATGCTCCCATGGAGGATCTTTGGGAAAGATGTTGAACACACCGAAATTCAACATGCAGATCTGAGAGAAAAACCCCAAAACCCTTCATCTGTTGAAGAAGATGATGTACAACAACCTGACAAAACAGGGGAAACGGCTACTGATGGCCTGAATGGTGATGAGAATCAGACAAGCATGCACTCTGAAAATGTTGAGAAACCCGCAGATGAGCCTACTATTGAACCAGTTGAGGTGGAAGATTGGCAGTCAGATGACTCAGAGAAAACAGAAAGTGACCCGATGAATATAGATGAGGATGTTGCTGCAACATCAGTTGCTCATGATGATAACAATGATGAAAGCTCTGATGATATGGAGGATTATGAGCCAGAAACTGAAGATGACTCTAAGGACGAGTCAATGGTTGATGAAGAAGATCTGAGCAACTCAGATGAAAGCTCAGATGACTCTGAAGATTATGAAGCTGAGACAGAGGAAGAATCAAGAAGAATCACTTGATGATGAGGATGTCATTCTTGGAGAAGATCGATTGAAGATCCCGAGGTAAATGATCTATCCTCTGAACACGTGTTTCTGAGATGGTTACGATTGGGATGAAGATGCGCTTCATTTGTTCTATGATAACAAAATCTAGAAAATATGAGAAAATCAAAATAATGCTATAGATGTTGAGAAGATAATTAAAGAGGAATCATTTGAAGAGTATAACTTGGTTGCCTATCCAAGAAAAAAGGAATCTCTTTATCTCATTACCCAATATGCTGCTTTTGTTCCTGAAATCTTCAGAGAATTTTATGCTCATTTATCTGAGAATTTTGGTAGTGAAGGCCATGGTAAGCATCACTGTGTGTATCTTAGGGGTGATGTATTCTTCTTGACTTCTAAGGACATCAATACAGTGCTGCATAGAAATAGGGATAAGGTTGAGACTCCTGTGGAGGTGACTATGGATGAGATTGCTAGAGAGCTAACTGCAGGAAAATTAAAATCTTGGCCTACTGGACTCTAGATCTGAAATATTGTTGTTCTCTAGTATCTGTTCTTGCCAGGATCTGCTTGTACAACTGGCTGCCATCTTCCAATAACAACAAGCTCAGTCAAGAGGCAGCCATGTTGCTTTACAGGATTAAAATGGGTTACAATGTCAATCTGGGAGAAAGGATTCTCAAGCATCTAGAAAATTCCAAGAATAGAGGGATCAGAGGCCATTTGATTCTCCCATACACTATATTTGATGTCCTTCAGATGCAGGGTATTGAGGTCAAAGCCAATGATATCTATCATTCCAACTTCAAATCCATCACAGTCACCAAACAACTGCTGGAAACACATGACAGGATCTGTGATCTTCCTTGGGTAGATCCTGATGTTTCTGTGAACATGGATGTGGAGGAGAATATTCCCCTTTCTGCTAACAAAGCTGATGCACCAGAAAGCTCTGTAGTTGCTACTCAATGTTCCAATGTTGACCTACATGTTGGTTCAACATTGATCACTAACATTTAAACTTTGTCTGCAGGTATTTTAACTGAACAGGACAAGCTGATTCTGGAGCAAATCAAAGGGCTTGATGAGCAAATCTCAAACAATCTGAAGTTTAGAAGTACTCTAGTTTCTTTTCTTTCCTCACAAAAAGGGGGAGAATAGATAACTTGAGTTCATTCTTCTTGATTCTGTGTTGAACAATTATAATTTGTGTGGGTTTGTAATATGTTAAATTCTCTTGAATATTTCTTAAACTGTCTGGTTAGGGGGAGAATAGATCTTTAGCTGGTTAAGGGGGGGAATAGATCTTTAGCAGTTCTTAGTTATGTTTCTATTAATCTCTTGTTTTGTTTTGTGATGAAAGACTAAGATTAAGGGGGAGATTGAAAGTGCAGCATGCACTTATATTTTGATAATCTTGTCTTTCAATAATCAGTTCCAAGTTTGTGTTTGTTGTTGTTTATGAAGCTGCAGGATTATCAATGTTGTATAACATTGTGACAGGATAGAATTCAATGCTGACATAACATTGAAGATATAGCATTGTTGTAGACATCGAAGACAAAGCACATTGGACAGGAAACTTGGACTGGAAGTATTGACAAATCGAACAAGAAATGATTTAAGGAAAAAGAACAGCTTGTGGTGAAAGCAAGAAGGAATATATTTTATGAAGAATCGAAATATGGAAATTTCCTTCTATGCGCATATTGAAGAAAACAAGTAAAAGGAAAATTGCCTTTGCTGAGATCCTATTGCTTTTTGACATAGATGGAAGAGGTCGACATCTCAAGCATATATATGCAAGGATTCAGCAAAGCAAGGTTGAGCTTTTTGAAAAGATCATTAAAGATTTAAGAGTTTCGGCTTCTTGTTTTCTGCTAGCTTTAGAGTTTGTCTAAGAGTATTCATTGTTGGAATAACTCTTTCAAACATCGACCTAGAATAGCTTTTACTGTTGGTTCTTCTAGGGCTAGTTTTGGTTGTTTAATCAATCGTTTGTGATTGTATTAAACTTAGTTGATTAGATATACTTTTCCTGTCAGTAGATATTTTGCCTACGGCGTTGCCAATATATATTTCTATATATTGGCTTGGTAATAGAAGTTTTAATATTATTCATCCGCTTCTATCTTTTTACTGTAGACATTGTTGAACAACATTGTTGGCAACATTGTCTGTTGATCTAGTTCCAAGTACCAATCCGGGATCATAAGTTCTAACAAGTGGCATCAGAGCCAGCCACCTAACTACAGGTGTCTGGATTTGGTACTACTACAATGGATGCAAACTACAATAGACCTCCTGTGCTTGATGGGTCCAACTACCATTACTGGAAAATACGGATGAGGACATACATCAAGTCCCTTGATGCCCGTTCTTGGAGATCCATTCTGGAAGGATACACCTGGCCAACTGAAGGACCTGATGCTGATGGTGACATTGTCCCCATCCCTGAAGAACGCTTCTCTGCAGGTGACATACTTCTTAGCTCTTATAATGAAAAAGCATTAAATGCTATCTTTGGTCATGTAGATTCTCATATGTTTAAAATCATTCAAAACTGCACTACTGCAAAACAAGCTTGGGAATTACTTCAGAGTCATTGTGAAGGGGATGCTAGTGTCAAACAAACTAAACTTAGAATGCTTTGGTCTCAATTTGAAAATCTAAGAATGGCGGAGGAAGAAACCATTGACTCCTATTTCAGAAAACTTTTGACTCTCTCAAATGAAGTCCAAAGACTGGGAGAAGCTATTTCTAATAGGCAACTTGTTTCCAAAGCTGTTCGATCTCTTTCCTCAAGATTTAATACCAAAGTCACTATTTTGGAAGACACTCATAACTTGGCAACTATGGATTTTCATACCCTGTTGAACAATTTGAAAAACTTTGAACTAAATGAAAATGAGAGACAAGGTATGAAAACTCATAGTATCTCCCTTCACTGCTTTCTAAAGCTAAATCTTCAAAGCGATAGTAGTAGTGATGAGTCGACAATATGACGAGGAAGCTTTCAACAATCTTGTAAGGAAGTTCAAAAACTTAGATTCAGGAAAAACTCGGTCAAGGATCCTCAAGTGGAACTAAAACTTTCAAAAGAAAACCAATACTTTCAAACCGGTTCGCTTCCAAAACTAGCTCAACTGATTTCGATCGCACCTCTTAGTAAGATTAGATGTTGTGAATGCCAAGGTGGGGTCATTATCAAAATGAATGTGCTAACAATCTCGAAAAGAGAAAAGAATCTTCTTGCTTGTCTCAAGGATGACTCGATGAAGAACAGGAAGATGAAGAAAAAGAAGATGATTCAACTACCAATGCCAGAGCTCTCCGCTCATCCACTTACAATGTTGATGACCAATGTTGGGACAACATTGTCGAGACAACATCAGGAATAGAAATCTTCTTTGACTATGATGACTCTGAGAACTGTGAAATTTTGGCACTAACCAAACCTGAGAAGTCAGGAATCTCTGATGTTTTATGTCTACATGGTTACGTGGATTTTGATATAGCAACGGTCCTTGAAGAGGAAGTTAATGCAGATCAAATGGTGAGGGATCTGCAACAGATGTATGAGAAACTCTTCAGTGAATGGAAGACTCTCAGGAAACTCCTCAAGAAAACTGAGAAGGAGAACTACAATCTGAAAGACACCATTGTCAAACTAGAAGCTGAATTAACAAAGAAGGACACTGAACTGTTCAAGGTAATCTCTGAACTAGAAAATGAAAAGAAGGTAATTGCAAAATGGAACTCTTCTACTTCTAGACTTAATGATATGCTTGATGTAAACAATGATAGGACCACTGGTTTAGGGTACACCAGTAGTTATGATGAACTTGGGTGCAACATGAACTGCACTGTTAACACTGATACCCCAAAAGTTGTCAAACCTCTTTCTGAGCTCATAAAAGGTCCTACGTTTGTGAAAGAAAAAGCTTTGTTTGTGTGCACTTACTGTCAAAAATCTGGTCACCAAAAGCCTTACTGTTTCCAGTACCAAAAGGACTTAAAAAGGGAACATGTTGAGACCTCCAACCTCAGTAATCTCTCCACAATTCCCTCCCATTCAGTTTCCAGCAAACAAAACAGTGATGCTAGCTGCAATGTTGTGACAACATCCACTTCAACAGAGACTGAAAGATGTAATCTTAAGACTCTGAAGTACTTTTCTAGTTCTCCTAAACAAGGCAAATCTCCAGAACAGATAAGAAAACACAAGAGTGTTTCGAAACATGTTTGGGTAGCTAAAGAAAAACATACTTGCAATGTTGCTTTTTCTGTTGCTACTTCCCCTAACAATGCTGGAAAATGGTACTTCGACAGTGGTTGTTCTAGGCACATGACCGGTAACCCGTCAAATTTGTCAAATTTTGTAGCTCAAAAGACAGGTACGGTAACATATGGAGGAGGATACCAAAGCAAAATACTTGGAAAGGGAACACTGTGCCTTAAAGGATATCCGAAACTCTCAAATGTTCTTCTTGTTGAAGGGTTAACGGCTAATCTTGTTAGTATAAGCCACCTGTGTGATGATGATGTAAAAGTCAAGTTTGATAAACGTTCTTGCAAAGTTTATACTTGTGTGGACAAATTAACTGTAATGACAGGTGTGAGATCACAGGACAACTGCTATGTGATGGACATTCCTCTCAAATGCAATGTTGCTCAACATGATGATGCAACATTGTGGCATAAGAAATTGGGACATGTCAATTACAGAAATCTGGAGAAGATCATCAAAAACAATGTGGTGACAGGAGTGCCAAAGCTTACCAATGTAGGGAAACATGTGTGTGGCGACTGTCTTATGGGAAAACAAACCAAAGTGACACATCAGCCACTTCTGATTGAAGGACAACAAAGAGGTACTTCTAACTGCTTTGAACTCCTGCATATGGATCTCATAGGTCCTATAGAAGCTAAAAGTTTAGGAGGATCCTGGTATATCTATGTTATAGTTGATGATTTTTCGAGATACACTTGGGTCAATTTTTTGAAAGAAAAATCAGAAACTTTTGAATCCTTCAAAAACTGGCATACAAAATGTTGTAATCAGTACTCTACTCTTGTTCAAAGAATTCGATCTGACCATGGTAAAGAATTCGAGAATCAATTCTTTGATAAGTACTGTGAAAAGAAAGGAATCATGCATGAATACTCAGCTCCTAAGACACCACAACAAAATGGTGTTGCTGAAAGGAAAAACAGGACTCTTCAAGAAATGGCCAGAGTGATGTTGAGCTCAATGAACCTATCAAAAAGGTTGTGGGCTGAAGCTGTGAACACTGCTTGTCACATAATCAATCGTGTCTATCTTCGTCCAGGTTCTCTGACCACTCCCTATGAGATGTTGAAAGGAAGAAAACCCAATCTTAAGTACTTTCATGTATTTGGATGTGTGTGTTACATACTCAATGATAGAGAACATCTAGGGAAGTTTGATGCTAAAAGTGACAAAGGAATCTTTGTAGGATACTCTCAAAATAGTCAAGTGTATAGAATATACAATCCTAGATTGCGAACTATACAAGAGTCTGTGAATGTTTCCTTTGATGACTCTGAGCCCTATGCCCAGAAGAAGATCTCTGCAGGTGCTGAACAGGTTATTGACTCATCCTCTGACTCTTCTACACGTGAGAACGTACCAGAAACTATGACTCCTGCTGTTGATCAAAATGAAAGAACCCATGATGTGGGCAATGTTGTGCCAACATCCCCTCTGTGCAATGATGACTCAACATTAAATTCAACATCCCAGATTTACACTCATGATGAAGAACAAGCTGATCCTCATAATGAGACTGAGGCTGAATCTGACAATCCATCCGGCATTAATGCTGCACCTATGTCTCCTGACTCACGAAAGGATCCTCCTCCTAGAATTCGCAAAGATCATCCCAGTTCCCAAGTAATTGGAAATCCAGGAGGAAGGACATTGAGGGGAAACACGCGCAAAAACTACAAGGAAACACTCAGACTTGCTGAAATATGTCACTCTGTAAGTTCCTCGTGCTTTGTTTCGTTAATTGAACCTAAAAATGTGAAAGAAGCTCTTGCTGATGATTTTTGGATAGAAGCAATGCAAGATGAACTTCGTCAGTTCCAAACAAATGAAGTCTGGACTCTTGTTCCCCGCCCCCCATAATATAAATGTCATAGGCACCAAGTGGATTTTCAAAAAATAAGAGTGATTGAAAGGGGATAGTTGTAAAAAACAAAGCCAGATTGGTTGCTCAAGGTTACACTCAAGTGGAAGGCATTGATTTTGATGAGACCTTCGCTCCTGTTGCTAGATTAGAGTCCATTCGCTTGCTCCTAGCCTTAGCATGTTGTCTTAACATAAAACTCAACCAAATGGATGTTAAAGGAGCTTTCTTGAATGGTTACATTGACAAAGAAGTGTATGTTGAACAACATAGAGGGTTTGAAGATCCTTTTTACCCCGACCATGTTTTTAAACTAAGAAAAGCCTTGTATGGTTTGAAACAAGCCCCACGCGCTTGGTATGCTAGGTTGACAGAATTCCTAGTTGGGCTAGGATTTAAAAGAGGTGAGGGAGATCAAACTTTGTTTATTCTCAGGAAAGGAAAAGACATCTGCATTGCTCAAATCTATGTTGATGATATTGTATTTGGTGCTACTAACCTCTCCTTGCTAGATAAGTTTGTTCAAGCCATGACAGGAACCTTTGAGATGAGTATGATTGGTGAACTCAGTTTCTTCTTGGGGCTCCAGATACAGCAGAAACAGGAAGGTCTCTTTATCTCTCAAGGGAAATATGCCAAGAATCTTATCACCAAATTTGGTCTGGAAAATGCCAAACCTTGCAGCACTCCCATGGCTACTTCTCTGAAACTCAGCAAAACCGATGTTGGGGACGATGTTGACCCAACATTGTATAGATCAATGATTGGAAGTCTCTTGTATCTTTCACCACGGACACGACATCATGTTCTCTGTTTGTGTGTGTGCTAGGTATCAATCCAAACCCAAAATATCTCACTTAACTGCTGTCAAAAGAATCATTAGATATATATCAGGAACTGTTAATCTTCGATTATGGTATGCATGTGATTCAAACACTAATCTGTTGGGATTTAGTGATTACGATTGGTCAGTGACTTAGATGATCGAAAATCAAATAGTTGAGTTTGCTTTTATCTTGGACCAAATCTTGTGTCATGGTATAGTAAGAAACAAAATTGTGTGTCTCTCTCTACTGCTGAATCCGAATATGTAGCGGCTGGGAGTTGTGTGTCTCAACTAATTTGGCTGAACAATATGCTGCATGAATATGGGTTTCAAAGTGACACTCTTTTGATGTTTTGTGATAACTTAAGTGCCATTCACATTTCCAAGAACCCTGTTCAACACTCACGCACCAAGCATATAGACATTCGACATCATTTTCTTAGAGACCTAGTCTCCAAACAAATTATTGACATACAACACATTGATACCACAAATCAGTTAGCTGACATTTTCACAAAGCCCCTTGATAAAGAGAGATTCTTCAGTTTGAGAAGGTCTCTTGGTCTTTGCACTATTTGATAGGATTTGCTGCAAGCAATGTTGACATAACATCCTGGTCAACATTGACTTCTGTGTTTACCTAGTGTTGTCTTTTTTTTCTGTTTATTTTTTTTCTTCTTGTGTGTCAATGTGTTTTTTGTGCTTCTGTGCTGGTCAATGGTTGTTCCTGATTTGTAGCTTACAGTGGTGATGCTTAGGGGTTGAAAGACTGTTTGAAACCAAGGTTGAAAGGGATTGAGTCTCCTGTGTGTTTGCTTTCTGTAAAACCCACTTTTACTGTTTTTTGGCTATTTTTACTCGTACCTTGACTCACTCTTGATGTTGCCTCCTGTCCTTTATGCTTAATAAATCTAATGAATTATGATTACAAGGGCTCGAAGTGTTTCCGTCGAGGATCGTGTTGGGCAGGTTTCAAATACTATCCAAATATCGACGTGGCCAATGTGTCATATGTCGTGAGGGTTGATGGCCTGTACTGGAAACCGACACGCACAAAAGTGCCGATTCTCGTAATGCTGCTGGTTCACTGTCTGAGTACCAATTCACCCAATGTGGTCAAATGAGTGATCTTTATGCCATGAGACGTGTGTTTGCCTAACTCCGCATAGGCTTCGGCTTTGGAGCGGATTCATACGTGTTCTAATTATTTGACATGGTTCACAGTCTCATGGTCACCCCCACTCACACTTATGTTAATTGTTCAATTTACTTTTTGAGGCAATGTTGGGTGTGTTTCTTTGGTATTCCTTTCTCTTTCTATTTTTGCCTGCAGCATCAGTGGTGTTAATCGAATCTGCACATCTTGAGACTTGGTTTCCTGGCTGACTTACATTAAGAATGGTCTGATTTCCCGATGTTGTCGTCAATGTTGAGCCAACATCCTGGTCAACATTGCCTGTGCTTGAAGTACCTTTCTTTGCTGTGTTTTTGTGTGCTCCTTCTGTGTTTTTTGGGTTGGGTTTGAGGGGGAGTAATTTTGTGCCTTGGGTAATCTGGTAAGCCTTGGGTAATCTGGTAAGTGTCTTACTCTTATCTGATCTTGATTTGTTTCCTAAACCAAAAATGTACCTCCCTAGGCTGAGTTTTGAGAATCTCCTTCATTTTGACCTAATTGATACGGTGGTCATTTGCTTTCCTTAATCTCATATTACTATATATGTGAGATCTTGGTTTGTGTTTTGATATATATGGTTACGATCTTTGAAGCAAACCAACCAAAAACACTCCTTCAACCATATTACCTTCTCTCATTAGCCCACTTCTCCACCACTCACTAAAACTGCCATCTTTCCAAACCACATTCTTTTTTTTTTTAAAAAAAAAAAAAAAAAAAAAAAAAACTCTTTTCTCCTTATTCACTTTTTACTCCCAAACTCTTCACCTTCCCCTCAATTTACTCACTTATCACTCTCAACCAAAACCACCCTCCCGCTCTTTCTCCTTCAACTCTGCATTCACGATCTGAACAATGTCGTCTCCGACAAAACCCGTCTTGCCCGGAGTTTCGTTGCAAACACCTGAGGGGGAGCAAGCATATCCTCTTCCCATCCGTGCCGAACCTGCCGATTTTGAGATTCCAGTCTATGAGATAAGTGAGGATTCGGAAGATTGTGCTGAAAAACTCCCATCTCCTGTACCAAAACCACCATCTCCATCTTCAAAAACCCAAACAGAGTCGTCACCATCAAACCCCTCTCAGTTTGCTGCAGAAACCCTTGTTAAATTGGGAAACATGCCAGTCTACTTGCCACAAGATCTGAGGGATGATGATGAAAGCCCAATGGGGATAGAGAAAGATGCTCCCATGGAGGATGCTGGGAAAGATGTTGAACACACCGAAATTCAACATGCAGATCTGAGAGAAAAACCCCAAAACCCTTCATCTGTTGAAGAAGATGATGTACAACAACCTGACAAAACAGGGGAAACGGCTACTGATGGCCTGAATGGTGATGAGAATCAGACAAGCATGCACTCTGAAAATGTTGAGAAACCCGCAGATGAGCCTACTATTGAACCAGTTGAGGTGGAAGATTGGCAGTCAGATGACTCAGAGAAAACAGAAAGTGACCCGATGAATATAGATGAGGATGTTGCTGCAACATCAGTTGCTCATGATGATAACAATGATGAAAGCTCTGATGATATGGAGGATTATGAGCCAGAAACTGAAGATGACTCTAAGGATGAGTCAATGGTTGATGAAGAAGATCTGAGCAACTCAGATGAAAGCTCAGATGACTCTGAAGATTATGAAGCTGAGACAGAGGAAGAATCTGAAGAAGAATCACTTGATGATGAGGATGTCATTCTTGGAGAAGATCAGATTGAAGATCCTGAGGTAAATGATCTATCCTCTGAACCTGTGTTTACAGATGGTTCTGATTGGGATGAAGATGCAGTTTCTCATTTGTTCTATGACAACAAAATCTACAAAAATATGAGAAAATCAAAAATAATGCTATAGATGTTGAGAAGATAATTAAAGAGGAATCATTTGAAGAGTATAACTTGGTTGCCTATCTGAAGAAAAGGAATCTCTTTTATGCTGTTACCCAATATGCTGCTTTTGTTCCTGAAATCATCAGAGAATTTTATGCTCATTTATCTGAGAATTTTGGTAGTGAAGGCCATGGTAAGCATCACTGTGTGTATCTTAGGGGTGATGTATTCTTCTTGACTTCTAAGGACATCAATACAGTGCTGCATAGAAATAGGGATGAGGTTGAGACTCCTGTGGAGGTGACTATGGATGAGATTGCTAGAGAGCTAACTGCAGGAAAATTAAAATCTTGGCCTACTGGACTCTAGATCTGAAATATTGTTGTTCTCTAGTATCTGTTCTTGCCAGGATCTGCTTGTAAAACTGGCTGCCATCTTCCAATAACAACAAGCTCAGTCAAGAGGCAGCCATGTTGCTTTACAGGATTAAATGGGTTACAATGTCAATCTGGGAGAAAGGATTCTCAAGCATCTAGAAAATTCCAAGAATAGAGGGATCAGAGGCCATTTGATTCTCCCATCCACTATATTTGATGTCCTTCAGATGCAGGGTATTGAGGTCAAAGCCAATGATGTCTATCATTCCAACTTCAAATCCATCACAGTCACCAAACAACTGCTGGAAACACATGACAGGATCTGTGATCTTCCTTGGGTAGATCCTGATGTTTCTGTGAACATGGATGTGGAGGAGAATATTCCCCTTTCTGCTAACAAAGCTGATGCACCAGAAAGCTTTGTAGTTGCTGCTCAACGTTCCAATGTTAACCTAAATGTTGGTTCAACATTGATCACTAACATTGAAACTTTGTCTGCAGGTATTTTAACTGAACAGGACAAGCTGATTCTGGAGCAAATCAAAGGGCTTGATGAGCAAATCTCAAACAATCTGAAGTTTAGAAGTACTCTAGTTTCTTTTCTTTCCTCACAAAAAGGGGGAGAATAGATAACTTGAGTTCATTCTTCTTGATTCTGTGTTGAACAATTATAATTTGTGTGGGTTTGTAATATGTTAAATTCTCTTGAATATTTCTTAAGCTGTCTGGTTAAGGGGGAGAATAGATCTTTTGCAGTTCTTAGTTATGTTTCTATTAATCTCTTGTTTTGTTTTGTGATGAAAGACTAAGATTAAGGGGGAGATTGAAAGTGCAGCATGCACTTATATTTTGATAATCTTGTCTTTCAATAATCAGTTCCAAGTTTGTGTTTGTTGTTGTTTATGAAGTCAAGGATTATCAATGTTGTATAACATTGTGACAGGATAGAATTCAATGCTGACATAACATTGAAGATATAGCATTGCTGTAGACATCGAAGACAAAGCACATTGGATAGGAAACTTGGACTGGAAGTATTGACAAATCGAACAAGAAATGATTTAAGGAAAAAGAACAGCTTGTGGTGAAAGCAAGAAGGAATATATTTTATGAAGAATCGAAATATGGAAATTTCCTTCTATGCGCATATTGAAGAAAACAAGTAAAAGGAAAATTGCCTTTGCTGAGATCCTATTGCTTTTTGACATAGATGGAAGAGGTCGACATCTCAAGTATATATATGCAAGGATTCAGCAAAGCAAGGTTGAGCTTTTTGAAAAGATCATTAAAGATTTAAGAGTTTCGGCTTCTTGTTTTCTGCTAGCTTTAGAGTTTGTCTAAGAGTATTCATTGTTGGAATAACTCTTTCAAACATCGACCTAGAATAGCTTTTACTGTTGGTTCTTCTAGGGATAGTTTTGGTTGTTTAATCAATCGTTTGTGATTGTATTAAACTTAGTTGATTAGATCTACTTTTCCTGTCAGTAGATATTTTGCCTAAGGCGTTGCCAATATATATTTCTATATATTGGCTTGGTAATAGATGTTTTAATATTATTCATCCTCTGCTATCTGTTTACTGTAGACATTGTTGAACAACATTGTTGGCAACATTTTCTGTTGATCTATTTCCAAGTACCAATCCGGGATCATAAGTTCTAACACCAGTGAACCAGTAGATGTCTGGTTCTGATGTCAGCAAGCTTGAAATCAGTGGGTGTATCTGATTTTTCAAGATCACACACATCACTATATAGTTATTTTACACCTTCAAGGAGATCATCATCCTTGGTGTCTATTTCAAAATCCTTTCCAAGATTTTGAAGGTCAAACAACTTGCAGAAAGTTGTTAAGTCCAGAAGGATTTCCTTTCCTTGGACCTTTGTTTTTATAGACACTATTGCAGTGCCTTCAGAAACATAGGATATAATCCTGGAGTTATTATAGAATTCTAACACATCTAGTGAAGAGATTCTACTGGGTAGAGCTGATAGAAAACCCTTGATTTTTGCCTTTTCAAGCATGTCAAGTATCGACTTTACAAACTTGATTTTCAACGGATAGTGAGGTATTCCTCAATCATGGCACCACCCCAAATCATCCTGTGATTTGAAGTCCAATGATTGGGATTAAAGTCTCCTACCAATCGATTATTCACTATAACCAACTCCGGTGCTTGCTTTTCAGCAGTACCAGTGGTAGAAGATTGGGATTTCTGGGTAGAGGCACGTTTTGGAGCCATCTCTTTATATAGAGTGAGTTTTTCGAAGGTCTGAAAGAGATTAAGGTGAGAGATTAGTGATTCTTTGCAAAAAAACTAATTTGGGAGCAGAGATTTGCAGAAAAATAGAAGAGAGAAATTTGCTATTCTTGTGCAAGTCTGAATGTTGGATTAGGCGAAAGTGAATTCTTTTGCCAAAATCCTATATATATATATATATATAGCAATGTAATCTCAATAGTCACATACACACAAATTAATTTTGTGTGTAGTTATCTGTGTATTGCAGACAGGCGTGGGTAAAAGCTTGTTTGGCATTAAATGCATAGTGGGCCCTGTCAGAATTTCAACAGTCCACTATTTACTGAGAGTTATTCTCTGCCGTAAAGATCAATCGCCCATTTCATCAAGGGTCACCATTGCTTCTTCAGCAATGATCACAATAAACCATTGTAATTGTGCCCATTTAATGAATTTTGGCTATTAGCTATCTAAATCACGTATCTGTGTGGATGAGAATACTATTGTATCTGATTCTATCTTATACTTGTTGTCTTTTCAAAGTTTTTCACAAAGATAGAAATAATTCAAATTTCAAGATAGTAGTTAACTGTAGACAGTTGTACTATTTTCTTTTGTGTTCCCCCTCATTGAGTGATCTAGATATCCGAGTACCCGTCTCAGAGATCTTTAAATAGCTATTTTACCCTTTAGCCTTTGGTTTCTGGATACCCGTTCCAGATTCCTCTATTTTGTCCTTTGATATCTTCTTCAGATATCTGAACTTTTTCAGTTCTTAGGTAGCTCCATTAGTCCAAGACTGTGTCTTCAGGCTAAGAATCTACTTTCTTGTAGTGGCTTAGTGAAGATATCTGCAAGTTGGTCTTCAGTGCCAATTTTGAGTATCTCTATATTGCCTTTTTCAACATGGTCTCTGATGAAGTGGTGTCTAACATCAATGTGCTTTGTTCTAGCATGAAACTTAGGATTCTGAGTTATGGCAATAGCACTTGTGTTGTCACATAAAATGGGAGTTTTCTCTTCATTGAGTCCATAGTCTCTGAGTTGTTGTTGTATCCACAATATCTGTGAAGCGCAACACCTTGCAGCAATATATTCAGCCTCTGTGGTAGATGTGGCAATTGAATTTTGTTTCTTGCTGAACCATGATATCAAACTAGCACCAAGAAATTGACATGTTCCTGAGGTGCTTTTTCTATCAAGAAGTGATCCAGCATAGTCGGCATCTGAATAGCCAACCAAACTCAATCCACTATCTTTTGGATACCACAATCCAACTTCTACAGTACCTTTTACATACCTCAATATTTTCATAGCAATGTTGTAGTGTGATTGCATTGGATTTGTCTGAAATCTAGCACACACTCCAACTGCATATTGAATATCATGTCTACTTGTAGTGAGGTACAGTAGAGACCCAATCAATTTCCTATACTTGTGTTCTTCAACACTCTTGTCAGATTCAGTATAGGTCATTTTGGTTCCAATGCTCATAGGTATCTTAACATTCTTTTCAGAAGGCTTTAGATTGAACTTGTTGAGCATATCTTTTGCATACTTTGTTTGACTAATGAATATTCCATCATTGAGTTGCTTGATTTGCAGCCCTAGGAAGTAATTCAATTCTCCCATCATGCTCATCTCGAATTTACATTTCATGAGTTCAGCAAAGTCTTCACAAAGTTGCTTGTCCTTCGATCCAAATATAATATCATCAACATATACTTGAACTAAAAGTAGTTTCCCATCATGGTTCAATGTGAAGAGAGTTTTATCAACATCTCCTTTCTTAAAACCACTTTTTAGTTGGTATTTGGCCAATGTATCATACCATGCTCTTGGAGCTTGTTTCAGTCCATACAGAGCTTTCTGAAGCTTATAGATCATCCTACTTTCCGAGGAAACTTCAAAACCTGGTGGTTGCTCAACATAGACTTCCTCAGCAAGTTCACCATTTAGGAATGCACTCTTGACATCCATTTGATAAACTGTAAAGTCATTATGAGTTGCAAAGGCTAGAAAGAGTCTTATTGCATCCAATCTTGCAACTGGTGCATAAGATTCATCAAAATCTAGTCCTTCAGTCTGGGTGAATCCCTTGGCAACCAACCTAACTTTGTTTCTGGTTATTTCACCAGATTCATTCATTTTGATTCTGAAAACTCACTTGGTTCCGATTACAGATATTCCGTTAATAAATGGAACCAGTTTCCAGACTTTGTTTCTCTCAAATTGATCTAGCTCTTCTTGCATTGCAGAGATCCAATCCTGATCTTTTAATGCTCCTTCTATAGTCTTTGGTTCAATGTTTGAGATGAAACATCCATAGAGACAACTTGCATTTTCAGCGATTGCTCTTCTAGTTCTAACTCCTTGGTCTATGGGACCAATCACATCCTTTGCAGGATGATTTCTTATCCATTTCATAATGGGTTTTGAACTAGTAGGATCAATATCATTTTGATTTGAATGTGAATCAATATGATCTTGATGAGATACTTATGCAGTATCTGAGATATCTGACACATGGGATATGCCATGGATATCTGACACTCTTTCAGTGTTAGAGATATCTGAATCTTGGATTTCAGCAATCTCGTTTTCAGATACATTTTCATGATGAAGGTTCTCAGTAACCTGTTCCATTTCTGGAATTCTCATAGGAAATTCTTCATCAAGTCTTAGAGTCATCTGGTTGTTACTAAGCATTGGTTGCTTTTCATCGTCAGACTCATCCTCTATTTGAATGATAGAATTGTTTCCTTCTGAGGATCCTTTTTTGGAATCTTTAATCATTAGTTCTTTGAACCTATCTGAGTGATCATCATTCAAGAGTACTTTCTTGTTTCCTTCATAGAACACTACATGAACAGATTCTTCGATCTTTTGCGTTCTTTTGTTGTAGATTCTGTAGGCTTTGCTATTCAGAGAATAACCAAGAAATACTCCTTCATCTGCCTTTGGTTGAAATGTTCTCAAGTATTCTCTTCCATTATTAAGAACGAAACATCTGCAACCAAACACCCTTAGATGTTTGATACTAGGGGGTCTACCAATGAAAAGCTCGTAAGGAGTGTTGTCATGGTGTTTGTTAATCAGACATCCATTTTGAGTGTAGAATGCTGTGTTTACAGCTTCAACCCAATAGATTTCACTTATTTCAGTGTCAGCAAGCATTGTTCTTGCTGCTTCTTTCAGGGTCCTATTCTTTCTTTCAGCAACAGCATTTTGTTGTGGTGTTCTTACAAAAGATAGTTGATGTTGTATACCTTTGCAGGTACAAAACTCTTTGATGTACTGGTTCACAAACTCGATTCGGTCTAGTGCTCGATTATGTATACTTTGTCATTTTTCATGACTTCGAGCTTATTCAGCAAGTTAGGTATCTCAACCCTTGCATCAGATTTGTGTTTGAGAAAGACAACCCAAGTGAATCTTGAGTAATCATCAACAACAACCAGACCATACTTCTTTCCTGCATAACTAGTTACTGAGGATTCAAACAGGTCCATATGTAACATTTGCAGTGGCCTTTCACTGGAATGTCTAGTTTTAGACTTGAAAGATGTTTTGGATTGCTTTCCCATTTGGCAAGCTGAGCATACACCTTCTTTTCCATATGCCATTTTGGGTAACCAACCACCAACTCTGTTGGTCTAGATAACGGCAAAGTAAAAGACTAGAGGGGGGTGAATAGTCTTTTTAAACTTTTGTCGATAAACACAGTTTCTCAGAAACCTGGGGGGTTTCTGATACTTAAATTCAGAGCGCGGAAGACTTTAAGATAGGTAAGTGCATAAACAAAAAGTATGTGTGTGTGCTTTGCTGAAAGATAAATACAAAAAGGTAAATAACACAGCAAGTATAGTGGTATCTGGAGGTGGCGTAATCCTCCAACTAATCCACTTCGGTCTTTCTGAGACCTAGAATTCACTAGAATAGATAATTGAGTTCACCTTACAATAATCCTATTCTAAGATTCCTAAACAAATGGTTCCCAACCAAATGTTCCCCCTGAGTTATTCCCCAGCTCCTAGAGCTAAGTACTTCCTCTACTCAGATAACCTTGGAGTTATTCCCTGATTTCCCAAATCAAGTACTTCCTCTACTCCACGCCTTGATGGTGTTGGTTATAAGGTTTGTCAGAGAGGCTTCTTGTATAACTTTTCAGTTGTGTTTCCAGAGAGCCAAATAGAACAAGACTACTTAATACACTTGTTCAGTGTATGGCAATCTGCTCTTTACTGACCCAAGTAATTGATGTCCGTTCTGGAGAATGAGCTTCAGAAAGGTTATCTGATAGTTCAACTCTTTCACGAATAACAATCTCTTGTTAAGGTTCAGGACAACTTAGAACTACTAGTGATTCTTCAAGCAACAGAAAGCTTTCAGAAAGGGTAGTAGAGTGCTTGAGAGAATACTTTGCTAGATTGTAAGTTTGCAAGTTAGATCGTTCTTTGGTCGTATTTCTCAGCATCTAAGTGTGTGATATTTATAGATGAATTAGAGAGTCGTTGGGATGTTATCCGTTAGACACAATTCAAATTCAGTCTATACTTATCTTGAAATGAGTACTCAGAAGTCCTTGTCTCATATCTCAGAGAGGACTGTGCTTTAGCGGCTTTTCTGCCGATGCAATTAATGCATATGTACTATTTCTTGTCCTGTAGTCTTCAACGGATACATTAGCCTTTCTGATGGCTTGCATGCTCCATACTCATGATGTCATATGTTCCAGAATCATGTTTCAAAAGTAACTAAATGCTCTTAAGAAAGGATTAAGGACATAGTCTTTCTGAGTGAGACTAAACCTTGGTTTCTTCATAAATCTTGTGCAATCTCCGGTCTTGTAATCTTCAGAAAAGCTCCATTGCTAGGATTGATCTTCATGGTCTTCTTGGAAATAAAAATTATATTCAGAGACCTATAATCCTAATACAAGATTTACTAGACTAATCATACTCAGTGATTTCCTCTTTTACAATGTTCAAGTGAACTAAGAGTACTTAATCGCCTTTCTGGCAAAGATAAGAACATGTGATGAATGATCAAAATACTAACAGATATTCCTAACAAATTTCCCCCTTTTTGATCAGTCATCCATGACTATCTTTTAAAGTCCTATTACAAATTTGTAATCCTGGAAGAGAAAACAATCCACCACTTAATCATTTCAAATGATATTCAATTTTAGTTGAATTAAGTGCAGAAAGTAAACATCAACCAAATCATAAGAAGTGACCTTTGCTGATAAGTTGTCATCTATTATAAAGTATCTGAGAGTATGATCTTCAGATAGGTACAGTTTACAGAGTAAGATGCAACTTTTACAGATAGAGAAATTCAGAAACAATCAGCAAGATTACAAAAAGTAACAAATCATACTAAATAAATTAGAACAACAGGAGAGTCCAAGCTCCAAGTAAACATTCTAAGATACTAGTCTTCAAGTGTTCAAAAATAACTTAGGTTCAGAAACCTCAAGTTCTTCAAAGACCCTTCTCGGATCGATTGACATAATCATCCACTTTTCTGCATTCTTGGACATAGTCATAAAGTATCCTTCTGACAGAAAGTTCTGTCTTTCTGGATAAGATACAAATTTCATGGTAACTCTTGCCAAGATTGTAGTTTTTCTTCAGAAAGTGTTTGACACAAAGAGTATTTTCCCTGCACCGTGCATGGTCTACTTGCAACTCAGATAGGTTGAAATACTTGTAAATTTCTTCCAGATAGTGAATATCATCCAGATATTCATCCTTTGTCATGTAGAATGACTCGTAGGGATGAACACCTAGCTTGTTCTGCTTGCTGTAGCTACCATCCAGTTTTCTTGTCTTGTGCACATCTTACGGCTTGGGTAAGGACAAGGAAAGAAAGGTCCATCTTTACGGCATCATTTCTCTTTTCAACCTCAAAGTTTAGCCAGGCATGAAGGTGCTCATGTTTTAGCAATTTTGGCTTGCCTTCACTCCATTTTAGGATCTGGTTGAAGATGGGAGTTGGAAACTTATCATTGACAAGTAGATGTTGCGCCCGTAATCCAATACCCTTTCTTGTTCATAATGCACCTATATGAAGACTCTTCATTACTGGTCTTCACATACTCAATGTGGGCATCAGTTGGCTTTTCTTGATGAGTTTCTTTGTTTGCTCTGCCAAACTGAATATCCCTTCTAGTCTTTCTGTTAGGTGGCCTTCTGTCAGGAGATCCTGTGATTCTTTCTTCCTGCCTTGAATTTGTCTTTGGTGGAAGTCCCTTGAATTGACTTGGTATTTCCAGAAGGGGTTCTGGCTGCTAATGTCCTTGCTGCCAGAGGAGGTTGTAAGGGGCTTGCTTGCCTTCTTCTTTTGTGAAGTGGATGCTCATCTGTATTAGATTCATCCTCATCATCATCATTGATGTTCCAGTTGTGAGGCTTGCAACTCTCTTGAGCTCTTACCTCACCTTCTTCTTGATTTTCTTCTTCAGAAGCTTTCTGGTTGTTCCCATCTGAGATCCTAAGGGACTTGGTACTCCTAGTGACCATACTTCTCAGCTTTCTGGCTGGTTGATCTGGAACAACTTCTTCAACAGGGGTGTCTCCAGTGGTGTCCTTAATGACTAGTTGACTTGAGGAGGGGAGATTTGATTGTTTTCTTTTTCTTCCTCTGCCTTTCTGAGGCATCTCTCCTTCCCCCTTAGTCATGAATGACTGACTCATGATAGCATAAGCTTCAGAGAGTGATTCAAAGTTCTTCTGGAGGTTGTTATGTACCCTGACCAATTCTTGGATTTCTTCTTTCATCTCCTTGTTTTGCCTAACCAACACTTGCTCTTTTCTGTTGAGCTCTTCAAGAGGCTTTAGAATAGCCTCAGCTTGTCGAGTAGCAAAGGTAGCAGCTGCTAGTGCTTGATTGGCATTGTTGCAGTCTTCTTCCCTGATCAGAGCTAAGTCTTTCTGAGAGAGAGCTATGCTGGTTGCTCTATTTAGCAATGCAGCAGCCAAATCTTTCATCTCTTCTGGGACTGACTATAGGACTTGGTTGTCTTGAGCAACAAGTCTGTCTCTTAGTTCCAAGAAAACAGTTGTTCTTGACCTGTGCTCATCACTTCTTGAAGCACCTGGAGCAGAGAAATTTTGAGGAGCCAGAAGGGCTAGCTTTTCCTTAGTGATTAGCCTCTCATCTTCTTCTGGGGTGATCAAGTTTCGGTTTTCTTCAGCATCACTGTCATAATCCTTTTCTTGGATTGTTTGCAGATTGGCAATCTTCTTCTGTTTTCCATCAAGTGTGTTGGCCTTCTGAGAAGATGTAGAAGGTCTTTCTGATGCAGCCTTAGCATAATACTCTTCATCATCATTATCATCCATGGCATCTATCTCAGCAGCTGTGACAACAATGGCATCCTTCAGATTTCTTTGCTCATCTAGGAGTGCCAATTCCTTGGCATTAGCTTCTTTGAGCTTCTTGATTTTGGCCTCCTTTTCATCAACAAGAGCTTGACACTCAATGCTGATTCTCTTTTCTTCTTCCAACACCTTTCTGAGTTGTTCAATCTCGAACTTCGGCCGTGATTTCTTCAATTGTCTTGTTTATTTGTTGGGTATTTTGATGAGACTTTGGTGGTGATGATGATGGGGCTTTCTGAGCATTGGAAGGAGTAGCCTTTTCTGCACTTCCTTTGCTAACTTTCTGAATCCCGCCGTTTCCAGGTTGGGGATCATCATTCTGATCATCATCATCATCATCCTTTTTCTTGTCTTCTTGACTTGGATGCTCAGAAGGAGGTTCTTGGTAGTCATTCTCATCAGTTTCCTCCTCATCTTCAGAAACCAGGTTGATCACATTAGGAAGTGTGATCATCCTCCCATTTACTTCTTCTTGCTCAGAAGGGTAGGTTGTGAGCTTGCTGGGCAATGCAGGATGGGTCACCATCTGCTCTTGGGTTTGAGCATCAGCAGCTTGAAAGTCTGCTAGGAGTCTTTGTGCTACTTCATTTAAGAAGTTATCATCAATCAGAGTGGCAAAAGAATAAGATTCTGTGGGAAACATAGCATGGATATGGTCTTCCAGATTGATTGCTATGGCCCATTTCTCTGGGATGTCAATTACTCTTGCAATGTTAGAAAGATCGGCTTTTCTAAGTTTCTGCCATTGTCTGAAGCACTTTAGATGTTTCTTGAGAGTGTGCTTCTTAAAGGCTTGGAGTAAGTTGAGTGGCACTAGACTTTGAGCCTGAAAGAAAGGGATCAAGTTAGTTTTGTTCAAACTACTTGTGTTAGTATCTGTGTGCAAAAGTAAGCTTTCTGAGCATACCTGTGTAGAAACATATGCTCATTTGCTTGGACTTCTGCTTGTTTGGGCACAGAGGCCTCAGATACCTTGATGTGAGGAGAAGTCTGATCCTCAGCATCCTTTCTTTCTGATTGAACCTGGGAAATAGAATCAAATATGTTTAGAAACTTGTTATCAGAAAAGGTAAGTGGAAAAATTCTTTCTGAAACTTCACTTACTTCCAAGTGAGGAAGCTCACTGGAACCTTTTCTTCAGATACTTCTTGTTCAGTAGTTTTAGTTTCTCTTGGAGGAGATAAGATCACATTCTCTTCGTCCAAGTGTTCTTCTGATTGAGCCTGTAAGATAGAACAAACATATTGATTAAGTAGTGAATTTTACCAAAATTTCCTTAAGGAAAGTTTACTGATATTTACCTTCTCAACAGAAGGCTCAGTAACTACTTCCTCAGAGTGCTTTTCAGCCTCTAGAAACTCTTGGTGTTGGGGTGTTGGTTCCACCTCCACTACTTTCTCAGTTGTAGCCTAATAAGAGACATTTAAGAATATCAGAACATAAGATTAGAGCAAATTTAAGTTAGTTATTTCTTGTGCAGAGATAACTTTACTACCTGTGGAACAAGCCCTTCTTGATGTTCTGAGGTTGGAGTAACCTCTTCTTGATTCAAGGGAGTGGACAAGTTTTCTTCCCCCTGAAATTGTGTCTCCAAATTGGCCTGTAACAAATGAAGCTTATGAGTAACAAGTTAACATTTTAATGTTGACAAGTTAGATACAAACTTCTTCTGTTACCTGAATAGAGTCAGGCTGAGTTTGGGTCTCTTGGACTAGTGGAGTTTCCACAGCCTCTCTTTGCTCATTGTTTGTCTCCTCTACAATATCTTTCTGAGTCTCCATCTCAGTTTGATCCCTTTCTGAGAGTTGAGCTCTCTCAGAAGGTTGAGGAACCTGTTCAAGAACGGGGTTTTCTTCAGCCACATTAAGTGCTGGCATTGTGAATGTGGAAGCAATGTCAACATCTTCCATCACTCTATCTTCCTCATCCAGGCCTTCTTCAACCTGCTGAACAGAGGGGCTCCTTTCTTTCTGAGGGGCTGAGCTTGATGCTCCTCCATGGATCTCAATCCTGGACTTTTTGAATACTTGTGTAAGTACTACATCATCATCAGAGTCACTGTCCATATTGGGAGCTGACCCATCTATGATATTTCTATCATCTCTGGAGATTTCTGGAGCAGCCTGTCTCAGAATTCTTGGGGCTTTCTGGTGTTTCCTTTCTGGCCGAACAACATCTTCTGAGATCTTGTCTCCAGAAGGTTGTGCTTTTTGTACACTTTGGGACATAGAGGCTTTCTTGCTTTGAGTCCTCTTTCTCTTGGCAACTGGAGGTTGAGCAGGAGCTTGCTCAGAGACCTCTTCACCTTGCTGGGCAGCTTCAAGCTCTTCTGCCTCTTTCTGAGCTTTCTTAGCAGCAATTCTCTCCTTTTCTTCAAAGGCATGTCTGAAAAGAGAGTTGGTGACTGGGATTTCTTGTCTCTTTCTGAGATTTATTCCCATAGTTTCCAGAATGTAGCAAATTCTGAGACCAAAATGCATATTGGCCTTTGTCTCAGCAAGGCCATTGATGATTTTAGGCTCAAATTCCTCAATGTGCCCAAGAAATTTGTTGAAGGCTTACTTCCCCCAATTGAAGTGGGTTTCCTGCCCTTCATGCTTCTTATTCAGAAGATGCATCATCATCCATCTCTCCATGCTTATCTGGTCTACTCCACCTTTGTTGCCATCAAAGCAACAGACCAGAATGAGAGCCAAAGTACTCCAGTGTTTCTGGAGATGACTGGTTCTGATGGCTTTCGGAACAAAGTTTGCTGGGCAACCCTTCGCATTTTCAATCTGGATTGCCTCAAATAGCTCCTTAACACTTTAAATCATGGAGGCATCCCTGATGTTGATATCGTCAATTGTTCCTCGATTTTCCAATCGAAATAAGTTGCAGAAAGTCTTGCAGTCTAGGACAATTTCTTGTCCTTGAACTTCAGTCTGCATGTACTTCTCTTCTACATCATTCACAACTTTTGTGAAGATTTTGGAGTTGTTGTAGAACTCCAACACATCCAGTGTGGATAGTCCACTGGGTGCAGCACACAGAAACTTGTAGATATGGGAACTTTTCAACATTCCCAATATCAGTTTTCTATCTGCTTTTGAAGAAATGACTGCAGAAACATATTTCTTCACAAGAAAAGCTCCCCAATTCATCTTGTGACTTGGATTCCAGTCAGAAGGGGTAAACTCTCCTAGAAGGCGTTTATTCAACACCTTGAGTTCTTTTCCTCCTTGCTTTTCAGCAGGAGCAGAAGATGCGGCCTTAGGGTTCTTGGTGGTCATCTTCTTTGGTGCCATCTCTTATATAGAGTCTTTGAGTGAGTGTTTACAGATGGGTTTTGCAAGAATAATCGAGATTAGTCTATCTTTTCAGAAGACTAAGCACAAGAAGTTGAGTTGCAGAAGAAGTTTTGCAGAAAATCTTGAGAGGTTTTGCTATTTTGTTGCAAGTATGAAATTTCAGATTTGGTAAAAGTGTTTGTCACATTCAGAGACCTATAATCCTAATACAAGATTTACTAGACTAATCATACTCAGTGATTTCCTCTTTTACAATGTTCAAGTGAACTAAGAGTACTTAATCACCTTTCTGGCAAAGATAAGAACATGTGATGACTGATCAAAATACTAACAGATATTCCTAACAAACTCTTTCTTGGCTAGCTTATTCAGAGTTTGGAAATTCAAGTGACTCATTCTTTTATACCATACCCAATTTTCTTCAGTGTGGCCAGATTGACTCACCATGAGACATTCTTCGGTTGTGGCGGATGCCCAATCAGCAACATAAAGATTTCATTTACGCCTTGCAACCAAGACCGTCTGCTTTGACTCATTGTCAATCACATTACATAGTTTTGACTTGATCTTGACAGTGTACCCTTTGTCTACTAGTTGACTCATGCTTAGGAGATTACATTTTAATCCCTTTACATGAGTACTTCAGAGATTGTAAGGGCTCCAAACTTCAAATTGCCAAAACTATGGTTGGATTTTCATCTCCTCCAGCAAACCTGATAATTGGTCCATCATTGCATTTTGTGTAGTCAATCAGATTTGCTTTGTCTCCTGTCATGTGCTTCCCACATCCACTATCAAAATGCCACTTTGAATTAGTCTTTAGAGTGTTCTGCACAAAACAGGAAACAGGAGATTAGGTTCTCATACCAACAATGGAACCATCTGGACTAAAGAATCTTCCAGTAGGAATCCATTTTTGAATGAATTTCTTAGGAACATTCTTTTGTCTAACAGGAACATAAGGAGGAATTCTAGTTAAATGATTAGTATCATTGTTGTTAAGAACTATTTTCTTCCTTGGTGTGTTCCTTGGTGCTCCATTTGGTGCTTTCAGATACCTGTCAGGTTCCTGAGTCTGCTTCCCAGCAAACTTAGCTTTCCTAGCCAGATTTCTTCTGGCCCTGGCATTCAGATTTTCAGTGGCTTGATTTATCTTCCACTTCTGATAATTGCTGTGAGCAATTCTAACCTTTAACCATCGTTCTTGCTCTTGTTTGTATTCACGAGCAAGTTGTTTCCCGATGGCTTTATAGCCAATACCATTCCGAGCACCTGGTGCTATCTGAAATCTCTTCTCAGCAGCTTTGCTAGTCTCTGGTAATCAATTTTCTTTCCAGAAAACGTGACATAGGAGAATTTGTCAGCTCCTGCAATTTTTCCTTTCTGAGAGACATAGCACTGTGGGTGATTACACTTCTTAGTGTTATGTTTCTTTCCAGAGACATTCCCAACAGTTTTCCTTTTGACTTGTTTTTCCCACAAAGGCTTGGTCGCAACTACCTTTCCTTTGTCAACAATCTTAGCTTTCTGACCGATACTATAGATTGTTTGAGAATCACTTTGCTGAGCACTGACAAATGTTAGTCCTTCATTACTCTTATTCAGAGTGGTGGAACTGTCTCTGTGTGTGTCCAACCCAAGTCCTCTCTTTTATGAAGGATCTCTTAAATAAGATTGTGCTTCAGTAAGAGTGTCACTAGCTTTGGCATAAGATTGAAAAGATAGTTCTTTCTTTTTGAGTTCCTTATTCTCAGAA
The DNA here is from genome assembly GCA_026545765.1 of Plantago major. Lineage (NCBI taxonomy): Eukaryota > Viridiplantae > Streptophyta > Magnoliopsida > Lamiales > Plantaginaceae > Plantago > Plantago major. The sequence continues at coordinate 93,621,982 of CM048839.1, forward strand.
AGAAGATCTTCACATTTCTTTTGAAGATTGGCCATTGCTTCTTTATGTGACTTTTCGGTCTCAGATATCTGAGCCATGAGAAATGCATTTTCAGCATCCTTTTTCTCAGATATCTTGATTATTTGAGAATTTTCCTTTACAAGAGAATTCTTTTCTTCTTCACCATTTTCGGCTCTAGCTCAGACCATTAGAAATTCTCTTTTGTAGAGATCAAGTTCTCTTTTGAGATTTTCCAGATCTTTGATTCCCTCTTCGTCACTTTCATAAGTATAACAGGAAGTATGTACCTCATCAGCCATTAGACAAGGTTCAATGTTGGAGATATCTGGAAAGATTTCTTCAGCCATTCCACACACTTCTTTCTTCTTTTGACCAAAGTCAATTACTTCATGAGAGACACTGCACATTTATGGGGAAGGCAGTGTGGAATCGTCTGAATCCTCATCCTCAGAATCAGATTCAATATCTAGAGCATCCAGTTGGATTAGAATCTTTTTCCTTTCTTAAGTGAGCATAGCTCTCTGACTTCTTTTGAAGATTCTTCTGTCTTTCATGTCACCTGTCTTTAGTTTGTTGAAGGCAGGGCAATCCTTCTTGAAATGACCAGGTTTCTGACAATAGAAACAGATATCGTTTCCGATTTCTGCTTCCTCAGTACTTGATGCTTTCTGACCCGACTTGTTCAGCGAGCTTTGCATATTTTTGTACTGGTGGTAGTTTGAGCCTAGATGCTTTTTCAGCTTCTCTTTGGCTTTTCTTCTCTCAATTTCTCAACTGACATATTTTCCCATTTGCTTTACAGCAAGAGCATCCTCAGTCACCTCCTTGCCTTTCTTCTTTTTAGAAGTTCCTTGAGCAACTAGAGCAACATTCTGCAACTTCTCAGTTGTTTGTTCTCGTTGAGTTGTCTCATAGTCAACAGTGGAACAGTGAGAGAAAAGTTCCACATGAGTGATATCTGGCATTCCTTGGTTAAAGTAGAAAAACTTTGTGTGTTCCCAGTTATGATTTAGACTTCTCACAATAGTCTTAACCTTTTCTGACTGGTTATATCTATTATTCTCACCAAGTGCAGCCATGTCACTCATAAGTGTTGTAAACCGAAAATCTAGTTCTTCAAGAGTCTCTGTGGGACCTTGTTTAAAGTTTTGGAATTTGAGCTTCAAAACTTCGAACTTATTTTCCTTTGTTTTCTCAGTGCCGGCACAGATTTCTTCAATCAATTGCCAGGCCATTTTCGCCGTTTTTGCACCCCACAGTTTACACTGTATGTGCTCTGGAGTAGAACGTATGATGATATTACGAGCCTGACCATCCAGTCGATTTCTCTTGGCATCTTCCGATGTCCATAGCTCTCTGGGCTTTGGTTCGTAAATAACTTGACTGGTAGGTCTCCCACTGGTAGACGCATCTGTCTGTGAAGACCCAATGCTTTGTTCTCTGTCTCTACCATTAGAAACCTCTATGACTTGCTTGAGATGTTGAATGACTATTGGGCCATTCTTTATTACTTCGATCATTTCGTCACTGATGGCTTCTAGGTGGAGCATCATGTTGTTCTTCCATTTTTCATAATTCTCTGGCTTGAGAATTGGGGCGTCACTTAAAGACATCCTGCAGCAAACACACTAAACAAACGAATTAAGTGTAGGTGAAAAGCAGTTAGTGGGCACTTATCTTGGATCTAGGTTCAGTGCAGAAGGCTTGGGATCCTCCTGCTCTGATACCACTTGTTGGTCCAGATAACGACAAAGTAAAAGACTAGAGGGGGGGTGAATATTCTTTTAAAACTTTTGTCGATAAACACAGTTTCTCAGATATCTGTGAAAATATCTGATACTTAATTTCAGAGAGCGGAAGAATTTTCTATGATAAGTGCACGTGCTCAGCAAGATGAGTGTAAGTACTTTGCAAGATAAGTAAAGCAAGTAATAAATTGCAGAAAGTAAATAACACAAGTCTTTTTATAGTGGTATCTGAAGGTGGCGTAATCCTTCAACTAATCGACTTCGGCCTTTCTCAGACCTAGAATCCACTAAGACACATAAGTGAGGTAACCTTACAAGTATCTTCTCTAGATTCCTAAATACACTAGGTACCCAACCAAGTGTTCCCCCTGAGTTATTCCCCGGCTTTCACAGCCAAGTACTTCCTGTACTCAGAAACCTTTTGAGTTGTTCCTTAGTTTCCCAAACTAAGTACTTCATGTGCTCAATAACGTTGGAGTTATTCCTTAGTTTCCCAAACTAAGTACTTCCTGTACTCCACGCCGATTAAAGTGTTGGTTAAGGTAAATTGTCAGGTGAGCTTCTTTAATAACTTGTTCAGTTATTCAGATAGCTCTATGAATCAAGTACACTTAATACACTTTGCAATGTATGGTATCTTGTTCTCTACTGACCCAAGTCTATGATAAGTGTTCAAGAGAATGAAACTCAGATATGAAATCTTAGTTCAACTCTTTCACAAATAACAATGCTTGTTAAGGATCAGGACACTTAGAACTTTTGTGTTGCTTAGAATCAAGAGCTTTGGTCGCAACAGAAAGCTTGAAGGTAAGTAGTTTGCTTGAGAGAGCTTGTGAGAATATTCAGTGTTCTTGGTGTTCAGTGTGTTCTAAGGTGTGTTATCAAGCAGTCTAAGTGTTGATATTTATAGATGAATTTGAGTGCCATTTGAATAGTATCCGTTAGGCTTAAATCAAATTCAAACTATTGATATCTTAGTATAGTACTGTAGCAGGTTTGTCTTCTTTTTTCAGAAGCTACCGTTTTTGTTCAGACATTTCTGTCCATGCATTTAATGCACTGTACTATACTTTGTCCTGTAGTGCCAACTTGCTTAAGAATATATTGTTTCCCCGAAACATAATCTTTATCCAAGGTATCTGAGTGTAGATATCTGAGGGAACTTTTTCCTCATTTCAGAAACCTTTCAATTCTCAGATATCTCTTGTAACATTGTTTATTTAAAAACGCTTGTGTCTTCAAGATATCTGGTCATAGGTATCTGAAAAACCTTTGTCTTCAGCAATCTTGTGCAATCTTCAAGTCTTCAAAAAATGTTGAACTTTTCCTGCTGGATGTCTTCTTCTTGGTCTTCTTCAGAAAATAAAAATTACATTCAGAGACCTAACATCCTATACAAGATTTGCTAGACTATCATACTTAGTGAGTTTCCTCTTTTACAGTGTTCAAGTGAACCAAGAGTACTAATCACCTTTCTGAGCTAAGATAAGTCATTAGGTTGCTGATCAAAATCTAAACAGATATTCCTAACACATATGATGAACATAGACATATTGATAATAGCACGCAAACTCATACAAATTGATAAACAATAGAAACACCCTTTATTCTACCTTGTTATCTTTTAATGATACTTAGCCTTTCCCTCCTCTATATATTACTTACCAAGCCAACCTGAGTACTACTTTGATTTATGCCTTGACTTTTGGGAGCAGGATTGCATAAAATTACCGCGAGGTAATGATTTTGAAGTACGCCTATAAGGATTGGGTTACACTTGTAACCGCTGGCTGTAGTGAGTGATGCTTACTTGTTACTTGTTTGTTGTGGAGTCATGAAGTTGGAGCGGAAACTAAGCGAGTCAGTAGATTTTGGAACCTTGAAACTGGCTACTTGTCTATGTGGTAGTTTATTCTTGCTGCTCATTTCATGGTCACTTCTTCATTATCGTTTTTTGCCTTGCTCAAGGATGAGCAAGAAACTAGTTTGGGGGTGTGATGTGACAATGAAATGTGCGATATAACATACTTTTAGATCTTCGTTTTTTACCCTAGATGCAATATTTTTGTCGTTTTATGGTCAATTACCAACTTTGCGTGTTTTATGTAGGTGATGATCGCGGTTTTGAGGATTTGCACGATTTCAGGCACCAAAACGGCATAATTGTGCCAAATCGGGAAAAGGAAGCAAATACGCCGGATCAACCATTGCACGGAGTTCGAGGAGTCAAAACATGTCATGCGACCAACCGGTGCGAAGATAATTGAAGATGGAACAACTTTGTATAAGACCACTTTTCGAGAAAATGATGTTACGAAGCCCGAAATTGAAGAACGAAGAAAACAGATTCGAAGCTGGAGATATCGCACTTGGCGTACCGGGGATCAGAGGGCATCACCACCGGTGGCGCATTCATGCATCTATTTTTCTCTGGTCGCTTTACATCGTCGGTGAGGCCCGCCTTCCTAAACCTTCCTTATTGAAGAATGGCAGTTTGGAGGTCGAAATTTCACGTATAAATAAGACCTCAGGGGTCTCAGAATCCACACAGCTCACAAAGCAACGGATTATACTTTATCCTGTGTGATTTGTCTGAAAACGTGACGAGATGGTGTGTTGAGTGACACAACACATTGTTGGTTTAGTAAGGATGTCTAGATTAACTACGACTTGATCTTTTGGCATGTTTCTTTGCTACTTGTAGACGGCAAGTACGTTGTTTGATTCTAAGTAGTTAGGAGTAGCATAGCAGAGGGAGGTTGGGGAACCTTTACGCCTGTCCATTATTGATTTACAACAAAGCAATTTAGGGTTTACTGCATTTTAATTATTCTGTCTGAAATCAAACTGCTTACTTTTCTGCATTCAAATTCAATCGTTATTTGCTTGTTCCTATGCTAAGTGTCCGTGGAAAACGACATCCCGCGTCAGCTTTCCGCTATAAACTGTGGATTTGAGGACTTCTAACTTATAAATTTAATCTTGATTGTATTTAGGGATTACAGGTTCTACAACGGAAAACGAAATCTCTGAGTGCACATCACTTGTATAATGTGGCACTACAAGGGAGTAGTTGTGTGTCTTTTCGAGAGAGCTAAGGGTGGCTTATATAGTGGTGATTAACTGAGAATTCCGTGCAAAACATTCCATAAGAGGTGATGGATCACGGGTCAAAATGCGTACGCAAACTTCTAGTACCAATTCGTGTTGTTAGCTAGTTGTCGTCTTTTATTTAAAGCGTGGTGAGCTAACCAAACGTGACATTGAGTTAGACATTGGTACACGTGGGATGTATTTACTAACTACGACTTGGTTTGTGTTAGGAATATCTGTTAGTATTTTGATCACTCATCACATGTTCTTATCTTAGCCAGAAAGGTGATTAAGTACTCTTGGTTCACTTGAACATTGTAAAAGAGGAAATCACTGAGTATGATTAGTCTAGTAAATCTTGTATTAGGATTATAGGTCTCTGAGTGTAATTTTTATTTCCAGAAGACCATGAAGATCAATCCTAGCAATGGAGCTTTTCTGAAGATTAGAAGACCGAAGATTGCACAAGATTTATGAAGACATCAAGGTTTAGTATAACTCAGAAAGACTATGTCCTTAATCCTTTCTTTAGTGTATTTACTTACTTTTGAAATATGATTCTGGACATATGACATCATGAGTATGGAGCATGCAAGCCATCAGAAAGGCTCATGTATCCGTTAAAGACTACAGGACAAGAAATAGTACAAGTGCATTAATTGCATCGCGTAAAAGTCACCAAGCATCCTCTCTGAGACATGAGACAAGGACTTCTGAGTACTCATTTCAAGATAAGTATGGACTGAATTTGAATTGTGTCTAACGGATATCATTCCAACAACTCTCAAATTCATCTATATATATCACTCACTTAGATGCTGAGAAATACACCTTAGAACGCTCTATCTTGCAAACTTACCATCAAGCAAAGTATTCTCTCAAGCACTCTACTACCCTTTCTAAAAGATTTCTGTTGCTCGAAGAATCACTAGTAGTTCTAAGTTGTCCCGAACCTTAACAAGAGATTGTTATTCGTGAAAGAGTTGAACTATCAGATACCCTTTTCTGAAGCTCATTCTCCAGAACGGACATCAATTACTTGGGTCAAGAAGAGCATCGTCATCCAGAACAAGTGTATTAAGTAGTCTTGTTCTATTAGGCTCTCTGAAAACATAACTGAAAAGTTATACGAGAAGCCTCTCTGACAAACCTTATAACCAACACCATCAAGGCGTGGAGTAGAGGAAGTACTTGATTTGGGAAATCAAGGAATAACTCCAAGGTTATCCGAGTAGAGGAAGTACTTAGCTCTAGGAGCTGGGGAATAACTCAGGGGGAACATTTGGTTGGGAACCATTTGTTTAGGAATCTTAGAATAGGATTATTGTAAGGTGAACTCAATTATTTGTTCTAGTGAATTCTAGGTCTCAGAAAGACCGAAGTGGATTAGTTGGAGGATTACGCCACCTCCAGATACCACTATACTTGCTGTGTCATTTACCTTTATGTATTTTCATTTCAGCAAAGCACACACACATACTTATTGTTTCTGCACTTACCTATCTTAAAGTCTTCTGCGCTATGAATATAAGTATCAGAAACCCCCAGGTTTCTGAGAAACTGTGTTTATCGACAAAAGTTTTAAAAGACTATTCACCCCCCCCCCCCCCCTCTAGTCTTTTACTTTGCCGTTATCTGGACCAACAGTTTGTTTCATGTAACCTGAGTACCCTTCGAGTAACGCACGTACGTGTAGAACTAAGTGTGGCAAGTAAAGTTGCTCAAATTATAATTTTATTGATCTAATGAATTCAGGTACAGTTCTCTATTCTAATCATCTGATTCTAGTCTTCTATAGCGGCGAACTTGGATCTTCAAATTCTTCGTTTTAGGATATTTGAGTTCAATGTCGGAAAAAAACGTCGATTCGAAGGCTTCTTAGCTTGATCTCGGATCGAATCGTGAACTTGAATTTGTTTGAGGCGAACGATGACAAACTTCTTGAGATCTTGATGACCATCACGAAGAACGTTTCTAGACCGTCGCGGGATTTGGCCTTTGATCTTCTTTAGAGGAAGTTTGGCCGTCAGGAAATGTTTCTCCAAGGGCTTTTCGGCTTGATCTTGGATCTATCGCGGCTTTTTGGCGAAGAACTTCAAGAATGTTTATCGGGCTTCATCAGGGCTTTTGGAACTGATCTTCCTTTTGACAGCAGTTGATCTTCCAATAACGTATCTCCAAGTGCGCATGGACTTCTTCTTGGATCAAACGGTGACTTCTCTTTGATTTCCGGATGAACTTCTTGGATGCTTGCTCGAACTTCAAGGCGAATCTTGAGAGAAGGATGAGAGGATTTGCTCTGGCTCTGGAACTTGTGATCTTCACTTATGATTTTTTGGTGGGGAATGAGCTCCTTATATAGGTGTGGAAAAAAAGAGAAGGATCAAATCCTATTGGTTGAGCCAAGTTTTGTACTTATCTTCTTTTCTCTACTTGCAATTAATTAATAAATGCATCAATTTTATGACGTAGCATAATCCTATTGGTTGAATTGTGTCTTCTTTTTCATGTCATAATTTTTATTTAAAAGAATATTTTTCGACATCATTCTTCTAATGTGGCGGCATTTGATTGGGTTAGAAATCTCTAAATTTCCACATAATTTTGTAATGTGAAATAATAAAAAATACTCCATATATTCCACGTGGCGCAATTTGATAGTCCATAAATGGAGCGTATTAAAATCAATTAAATTACCATATCATTTTGGAATAAAATTTAGTAAAATTCAATTAAATACGGTAAATTAGATTTAATGATTTTAATAATTTATTCGACACATTTTGCGTGTCTACACTAAGTAGTCACAAACATTGCAATAGAGGGATGTTGGAGATCATTTACACTTTTTTCTCATTGATTTAAAACCGTTTTCATTACTTACGCTCTCTGCGATTAATAATGTCTTTGCCATTGATTACGAAAATTGCATCTTTCAAAGCTCTCAACGATTTGTCACAACGCATCCCAAAAGATCATCTTGTTTACATGCTTGATGATTGCTACACCGAAATCTGATTTTGTATTTTGATTTGTTTGTTCCTAATTAAGCCAAGTGCCCGGAGAGAATGACACTCCGAGTCAACATTCTACTATACTAATTGTTTCTTGTGGATTTTTAGGCTTCCGCTCTATAAATATTACTCCCTCCGTTCCATTAAAAAATTTCCTAACTTTCCTTTTTCGGGTTCCATTAAAAACTTCCTAACCCCATAAATGGAAAGTTTTTACCCCACTATCTAATTCTTTATTATTTCTCTTTCCAACTTTATCATCACTTTATTCAATCTCTCTCTTACTTTATCACCCACTTACAATTTTATCAATATAATTCCTCTTACAAATTATTATTTTATTATCATTCTCTTAATTGAAGATAAAGTGATGGCTTAGGAAGCTTTTAATGAACCGGAAGGAGTAAATCTTTGTGAATGTGTTGGTGAACGTTTCCATTCAACGACACTCGTCTCATCAAGCACCCATCAAATTTATGGCGCTACTGCCAGGATACTTGACCGCTCGAGCAAAACTCGACTAGATAAGTTCAATCTCTAGTTTTTATTTCTCGCATTGCTTTTTGATTCGTATAGCAAAAAACAAAAACAGTCGTAGAACCCCTATAGGAACCGAATTCTATTGGTCCAAAACGCCAAAAAAAAATTCTTTCTTGATATTAATTTTTCTTGTATTCAAAAATCTAAAAATATTTTATAATTTGTTAGTAGTTCCGTTTTCACTAGGACAAAAAAACAAAAATATTTTTCTTTTAGTTTCTATTACTTTTTCTCTACTAGTTATTCTCGTGCAAGGTTGTTTTTCTTAAGAGTTTATGCAAGGAAGAAGAAATGCGGGAATACGCTCGCACCATTAAGATACGACATAGATAAACTTGAGAACAGGACAGGAGTTGAAGTTGAACACATCACTGAGCTATCTAGCAATATAAGTGGAGAAGAAACTAGAAACAATAACCAACCGGAGAGGAGCCTAACACTCGAGCAAGAAGAATTGCTCAAAGCTCAACTTGATATTCAAAATAAGATAAGGGAGTTTGAGGAGGAGAGACTAAGGATGTAGGAAGAGAGCCTCCGAAGAAAGGCCAGGTTGGATGAAGAAAGGAGAAGGACTAACAACGCAAGGGTCGAATTGTTTATGGATGACGAGCATAGACTTATGCGAGATTATGTTACACCTCATCTTCTTGGTAGTAACCTACAAGGTACGTAGCCAAGAAGAAATCGCATTATAAGACGACTGATTTATACCAGTTATATTTTAATATGATTGTTTGATTGGTATCCATTAACTTTTTCTTATCTAAGAAGATGAGAGTTTGGATAGTTTTGATACAAAAAGATTGTAGTGTTGTTATAGTTCGGGTCCACGATTTGAAATCTTTTGACAAATTACATGCATACATGGAGTATATGTTAGTGCTACTAAATTGAGAAAGCTGCATGTGGTCTGTTTTTCTCTTGCTCACTAATATGTTTTTGAATTTTGTAAGTTGCACAAATTCTACTTGAAATATTGATCATGGCTGTATAGAGACCAAAGATGGATTTGCAATGATCAAGACCAAGAGGGTTATTCTGTTAGTGGTCTTGTGCATGACTGGTTTAGAAACTGTTATACTGATTCTTCTATATGGCTGAGGTTGTGGTTTCACCATTGTACGTAATAACATATGGTTACTAAATTGGATGGAGCTATTAATTATTTTTTATATTTTGATGATCAAGGAACTAATTGACTTGAGAGTACATTTCATTATAAGGGCTTGAATTTTTTTTCCTTTTGTTATATTTTACACATATAATAAACAAAACAAAACATATTGTTGAAAAAATATCGATTGTCATGGATTTATTACATGGACTAATGACTAATGAGCCTCTTGCTCGAATTTCCCAAATAGGGATTGCAGCTCGACTTCCACTTAACCCCAAGCTAAAGTATTAAAGGTGTTAATGAGCACAGTCATAAAGTCCGGCCCGCCAGATCGAATATATATCTCATTGGGATACCTATTCCATGGCTCGGCCCGACCCATAAAAGTAAGATAACTTATAATTTTTCCTTTTGAACTTGGTTTTGACCTTTTTCTAGCGTATGTATCCAAATGGTCTATGGTTTTGTTTTCTTTCTTGGTCTTGTATGAAGGGTGTTTTCATACATCAAAGCAAGTTAAGTATACTAAATAAATATTTTTCCCTTCCTTGCTGTGAGTGTAGTTACTTGATCTTGGTTTCAAATCCAAATTTGAACAACTTTAAAGAACCTTATGAAGCAAAAGTAGTGTACAAACTCTGGCTGTATTACAATACAATCAACAGCAAAGCTGTTCAAGAAATTTAGTGACTAGAATTTACTGGATATAATGGTTGATCTGAACAGGCATGGCAATATACTCTGTTCTTGTGCAACAGCATCTTCTTCACAACTAATGTTTCTTGAAGCGTGACTAGTATTGTTCTCATGGACTGATCTTGAGAAAATCGTTGTGTCAAGTGCTGAAGGAGATAATATCTTCTAGCAGAGAGTTAAGATTTCTCTTCGATGACCCTTCGTCTGAAACTGCTTCCCGAGTTGCCTTCCCAAGTTCCTCTGCCTTTCTCAACATCTCTTTCCTCTCCTTTGTTTCCGAATCCATGAACTTCTTTACCAGTTTCGTGATATCTCCACTCCTCAGCAAATTGCCAGACCCCAGTTCCTTCTTCGCATCCACTCCAATCATCCAGTCCTCAACAATGTGCTTACGGATCGTGGTCTGGTCCATAATTATAGGAAAAGCAATCAAAGGCTGGCCAGCAAAAATACCCTCCATGGTCGAATTCCATCCACAATGAGTCCAGAATCCCCCAATCGATGAATGCAATAACACCTTCAGTTGTTCACACCAAGGAACTACTAATCCAGCATCACCACACTTCTCTTGCAGCCTTGCTGATTCACCACGAGCCACCCACAGGAACCGGACCCCACTCTCCCGCAATCCAATGGCAATTTCATCCATTTGTTCACTTGAAACTGAGAGGAAGCTTCCTAAGGACACATATAGTACCGTACTTGGTGGCTGAGAGTCTAGCCATTTGAAGTAATGAGGTTGGTCCTGATTTTTGTTAGTTGGCGAGGATGCTTTATCCACATTCAAGTATGGTATGGCTGGGCCGAATGTGTATATAGGGAACGAGAATTCCTGTTTCAGAGCATCTATGGCTCGAGACTCAAGTTCGTAGACTGATGAGACCAAGAGGTATTGCGCCTTACGCACATTTGGGAAGATATTAAGAGCTAGGCGAACGAGGGCAAGATCTTTCATGTAGGCGATGGATGGAATGTCGATGAGACGAATTGAAGGGATCCCTGGGATATAATCGACTCGTTCCTCCCCTCTTTCTGCGATGCATAATTCATCAGAAAACAAAATTCCACTATACCTCTAACTGTCTAACACAAGTAGTAATTTATAAGATCATGTAACATTTAATTCATCCATCATTTATCTGACAAACATAGTTTCAGTTTAAGTACAGTGGAATTCGATTTTTAATCCCTTGATCTTGACACTAGACTGAGGCGTAAAACCATTTCCAGCCGAGCAACCCCACTCCGACAGTGCTGCAACGAATTTATTTTCTTTTTTTTATTTCTTTCAAACTTTAACTTTTCATTTCATACGAACAAACAAAATGAACAAACGAAAGAGAAAATGAAAAAGAAAAGAAAAATAAGGTGGGGACTGGGACGCATCTGAGAATCTCAGACGTGTCCCAAACCTGAGACCGTCACTCACATTCCACTTCACTTGACTTTGAGCGCGGTCCCAGATCTGTCTCCAAGACCGATGTTGGAGACGGTCTAATATGATTTTAGTTTAGTTATCATAACAATCAAAATTATGTGAAATATAATTTTAATAAAATCACATATAAATTCTGACATATTGAATCTAACTAAAGTAACGTTTTTGTTGAACTTGGCATGCCAAATTGCTAAGAAAGATTGGCCATATATAATTCTAAATTCATAAATAGAGTGAAAATAATTTTAAAAATCACTGAGTGAAAATAAAAAGCATAAAATCGGGAAAAAAAAAAAAGCTAAACCTTAGAATTCATATCTAGCTAATTATATAGACTTCTATTTGCATATGAATAACATCTCAGATCAAAGATAACGTCTCATGAGGGCCATCATGGCACTGTATATATATCCTAGTAATTGAGAATCCCTGGGTTATTGTGAAACATCGTTTTAAATAATATAATAAGTATATGAAGGTAAAAAAAATATTATTAATTCTGACGATGAATTGTTTTTTTAGGTGAATTAGGGTTTGGGTTTGTGTACATTTCTAATTTAATTGTAGAAAAAAGATTGATTATTATTGTTTCTGATAATAAAATGACTCTTTGGAATTGAATTAGGGTTTTTTTTGTGTATGCGTAAATTGATATGTTTTAATTTATTTGGAAATTTTTTTCTAATTAAAATCTAGATTCATGTATGTTACAAATTGGTTTATTTATATATATATATATATCACAAAGTTTCATTAGAGACAATCTTTAGATAATAATTTATTTAGAGACCGACTTAAATTATCAATAAAATTCTCCACGTTATTAATCAAATCGTTTATATTAATAATGAAATTGAGAATTTTCTAATATGAAAAAAAATTAATGTTAAGATAATAAACATTGTGATATAGATCACATGAAGCGAAAGCGCGAGCGAGAGCGAAAACGAAAGCGTAAGCATAAGAGCGTTAAAATTTTAAAAATATAGAAAGCGCGAGTACCTTAGAGCGCTTGTTATTAATTATATACAATATCTTTTTATCTATAGAATTATTCACATTTTTAATGAATAATGAATATAGATTTACCATTACTTCAATTTTTTTCAATTCGATCTATAAAGTATAAATTAATAAATAAATGAAAAAAAGTATTATACAATTAAAGTAACATGCTAATAAGAACAAATGTAGTTAATAACAAAGTATATCGTAGAAGCTCAGATATTCACGAATAATATAACGTAGTTTTATTTGATTTGTCAATTTGTATTTTTCATAATCTCTGTAATTACAGCCAAATAATAGTTAGTTAGAATTTTCTTTTTATTTAACAAAATTGATCATTTAATTGTTTTCAAAAAGACTTATTTCATGAAATCACATATAGCTTGCAGCAAATCAAGTGCATCTGGCCAAAATAGTTAATGTCAATAGTAACAAAAAACTTTCAGGTATAAATAAAGCTTCTAAAATCAGTCAAATGATGATCAAACATGACATGCCTCATCGAAGGAGATGGAATTTGCCAGAGAAAATGGCTCGATCGTTGACCCGCAGAGACAATGATGTGAATGAAGAAGAGGATTGAGTGGTAATGATACTAAACCAAAAGCGATACACATAACAAAAATAGAAAACAAGACTACAAAGATTATTTAATTAGGTTAATGTCAATTTGGGTATTTTCTTATATTAAGGTTAATTCGCCTCAATTCACGAATTTACCATGAAACAGTGCTTTACAATGTCATAGTTCATGCATTCGTGTATGTAATTCGAATAGTTATGCTTTATTTAATTTGAGCTCTAAGAGCGATCTCTTAGTTTTATTAGAGCGAGCTCTAAGAAATCATAGAGCAAGCCCGAAGGAGCTCCACGCTTACAAAGCGCAGGAGCGAGCTTTGGGTGTCTGTGAGATTCCGAGAGCGATCTTTAAGGTGATCTAGGTTGTGTTTTAATATGAAAAAATATCAACATTAGTGTTTTGATTAATAACATTGATGATTTTCTTGATAATATAGGTCCGTCTCTAGATAAATTATCTAGATATACCGTATCTCAGAAGTAGTAAGTCTCCTGAGAGACGGTCTCTAGATAATTTAACTAAATACGGACCTATATTGTCAAGAAAATGATCGATATATTATTATTCAAAACACATGTTCTCAATATTGGTGTTTTTTATATTACAACAAAACTTATTTCGTTAACAACATATACGTTTTGATTAATAACATGGATGGTTTCATTGATAATATAGACCGTCTCTAAATAAGTCATTTAAAGTCCGTCTCTCAGACACTTTGTGTATCATGAGACTAAGTCAAAACAAATAGTTAGCTGTTTTGGAATAATAAAAATGTCATAGTAATAAAGCATGAAATGAAGATATAGATATTGATTTATAATACTCAATTGCCCTAAACAATTTTGTATACCTTTATAATTCTTCACATTCTAAAATAACTTCCTTTTCTTTTTTGAAATATTTTTATTAGACTAAGCTAGATATGTTGTATGATTACAACCCCTAAAATAACAATTCTCATTCTCACATGGTGCTAAACTGCTAGTTGTTCATTTGGATGAAATAGTATAAAAGGGAAAAATGAACCACTACATTTTGGAACTAATGTCTAGTCCACCTTTTTAGTCTAGTCCACGGTCCACGTTCTATATACTAGAATTTCAAAAGGTTAGTATGAACCCATCATTTTTATTTGAACTTGACTTCTTCTTTTCTTTTTAATTGACTTGAATAGTATGAGCTTGTTTAGCTCACTCAGATTCAATTTCCTCTTTGAATATTTACCAATTTTTTATATTTGTTTATATGCTGTATATTATGATACTCGGATTGAATTATTATTTATCAACTTTAAAACTTAAAATACTTGAAAACTCAATTACAATTTAATATTGAATGACAAACACCATAATATACTCTTCCTCAACAAACTATTTGTCATTGAACTTGGACATGAATTTTTACAGTAAACAATATAAAAAACGAATTATAAGGTTATATGAATAAAAGTATGAGATGGAAATGAATGAGTAGAAGTTGGGTAGAATTTCCATTTAAAGTATGTTTAGAATAGTTTGTACATCATAATTTCCCAGTTCTTCACATGAAAGCATAATTATGAAAGAAAAAAATCATAGTATTAATTTGTATTCATTTATAAAAAACGATATGTACTGAATAATGAGGAACAAACTTTCACGAGAGACTATACAAGGTTAATATCAAATATTTAATTATATTTTCAAGCGATGTGGATTTGATATGTATGCATTACCCATTTCATACATGCATAATCATAACTATATGCTTACTCCGTCCTGAATTTAACTTCCCGCATTTTATTTTGGAATGTCCCAATTTCAACTTCATACATTAATTTAAAGGAAAATCTATATTCTACTTTATTCACATTCTATTATACTTTATTCACTATTTCTCATACTTTATTCACTATCTCTTTTACATTCAATTTATTTCCTACTTCCCTTGTTCCGTCCCATGTTTCTCATTTTTACTTTTTTCGGTCAACCGTCTCCAACTTTGACTATGAATTAATCTTAAATTAACCGCAAATGTAAAATGTTCATTTAAATTATGTTATGAAACTTTAGTCCCTAAAATATAATAATAATATAATTTAATTGAAAATTTTACATTTGTAGTTTAAATGGAATTCATAGTCAAAGTTGATTACGGTTGACCGAAAAGAGTTAAAATGGAAAATATGAAACGAAACGGAAAAAGTACTTTATTACCATCTCTCATAAATTATTCAATTTTATGTTAAAACTCATCTTCGGAACCGCGGATAATTGAATTATGAAATACTTCATGTGTGACGGCCCTTCCACTCGGCACCGTCGGATCACTAAGGCCCAATTATTTCCATAATAAATTTATCAACATTACTCCTAGTCCAACAGGGTTTGTTCGATGCTAGAGGTGGGAGCAATACCATGATGATGACACGTGTGCGTCCTTTATATCTAATCCTCCAACAGTTAAAAATTGGATGGATCTTCTTACATTTCAATCCTTTTATATTGAGTTTTTATAATGTCATTTACAACTTAGTCCTTCATCTTCTTTCCACATACCATTCCAAATCAAAAGGTTATACACTTATAGTGTATGTTCATGCCTGATATGATTTCACTTTACATCTTCAAGTTTTATAAATTCTTTTTTCACAAAATATTATATTTATTATTATTACTATTATGGATATAAATGATAAATAATTGAAAAATACGAAGATAATAAATCAAGAAGAGTAGTGAATTTTAATTTGTTTGCTAATTTTTGTATGTGCCTTTATCAACTAGACTTCCATAAACAGAATACATGTATAGTTTAGTCGGACGGAGGGCGTATTATTATTATTTGTTTAATATTTTTATTATTATAGTTATTTTTACGAGTGAGTATCATGGGGACAGTTGACAAGAACTAAATAAATGCATCCAAATATTATAGGTATCCTTTAAGTTCCACAAGGTTCCTTTTTCTTGTTCTTCTTGCTCGAATACTACATATGTTATAGTAGTAAGTACTAGGTATTTGCTTTATATGGGGTTAAAAAAATTAATTAAAAAAATATTTATGTGGGGTATTATGGTGATAAATTCATAATGGAGTGATAAAGTATGAAAAGATGAAAGTATATAACGAAACGTTAAATAAAGAATGTCATTAAGAATAAAACAGAGGAATTGTTATTATAGGATGGTATATATATACAATATCCCATAAGAATTTGTATTATTTTGATGTGTTTCTATTTTGTTAAAAAAAATATGAAATGTACTATGGAACATAAAGGAACGGAATTAGAGTTAATTAGCAAAATGAATTGATTTTCCAAAAAACTTGGTACTAAAAGGACTAAGGCTGTAAAATTAATGTTCACTTTATAAATGCTAGAGAATAAAAGATAATAAGAACGGACAGACCAACAGACAGATACTATTGGTAGAAAGGTCATCAGACACGACATTGGTCAACAAAATTCTAAAATTCTAATCGTCATTGGTCAAAAGCAAACGACTGAACAATAAAAAATACGGGAGATTGAGGAAATGCAAAACTACGAAAACAGGTAAGAGTACTAACCAGAGACGTCAAACGGGTGATGACCATTGGTCGTGAGGAGGTCAAAATGGTAAAAGAGAGAAAAAACACTGGCCGGCATAGGCCACATAGACGCGACCGGAATATTCCTCCTCTCCCCAATCTCGACCGCCCAATTCAAAAAAGTATCCGCAATTATAAAATCCACCTTCTCCTCCATCCTATCCAACACCTCCTCGAACGGCTCCACCATCTTCGTCTGAGTCGCTCCCACGAAGCTCAACATGTCTTTCGCCCGTTCCAACTCCGAAGGAAGTACATTCGGTATCTTTGCGAATCGGATGCTTTCCGGTTTCTCCTCCGACTCGATCAGGCTCAGCCACTCCTCTGTCACCACGAATGTGATGTGGAGATTTGGTTGCGACTGGACCAGGAGCTTGCAGAGGTTCATCATCGGGTTTACGTGCCCTCGGCCGGGGTATGGGGCGGCCATCACGTGGCATTGCTGCTTAGTTTGAGCTGCCGGAGACATTTTCGTGTGTGGAAATGTCAGTGGATACGTGATGAAAACTTTGTCACGCACTCTTTATCTTTTCTTCGTACGTGCGTGGTCAATTACTAGTGATATATATATATATATATATGTATGTACATATATATATATATATAGTGGTGGTAATTGTTGGCCGATTTCGGTTTTTCCCGACGTTTCACCTACTACAACCACTTACCTACCAACTTTGATTATGCTCCTTTCTTCGTCGTCAGTGATAATTATTTGAGTATTACTTCCTCCATCCCTTCCATTCCATGAAATAGTTGAGAAAACAGGGAATAACTCTGGCACACTTGGTTGGAACCTAGTCTAAAAGTGATCTAGACATAGAATTTTATAAGGGGAATTGATATCTTATCTTAGATTCAAGTCCTGAGAAAAGGCGATAAAGGGCGAGTGTATTAGTTGACTTGCTTGCTGAGTAATCACACACATTATAGCTTGTTAAGCACGTGCACTTATTTAAAAATACTTCCGCTCTCTGAGACTAAGTATCAAATACCTTCACAAGTATTCGAGAAACTGTTTTATCGTCAAAAGTTTGAAAAGACCATTCACCCCTCTAGTCTTTTACTTTGTCGTTATCTGGACCAACAGAAGACAAGTATTTCAATAGGTTTCTGATACCCAAAGCTCACTGTGAGTAAGGATATGCAAAGCCTCAGATAACTTGCATTGTTCCGTTGAGACTACAGGACAAAAGATAGTTTAATGCATTTATTACGCAGACAAAGATGTCTAAACAAAAGAGGAAATCTCTTTAAAGAGACAAAGCTCACTGCTGTACTATCTTCAGATACCAATAGTTTGAATTACATTGTGCCTAACAGATACTATTCAAACGACATGATTTTCAACTATAAATATCACCACTTAGAATGCTTGAAAACACACCTTAGATTAAACATCACTTGCGATATAATTTCAAGCATACAAGCCTTCTACCTACTTACTCTCTAGCTTTTTGTTGCGACTAAAGCTCTTCAATTCTAAGTAGCACGAAATTTCTAAGTGTCCTGATCCTTAACAATCATTGTTCATTGTGAAAGAGTTGAATCTAAAGATCAAGTTGCGACTGGTATCTGAGATTCATTCTCTTGAACATACAACAAATACTTGGGTCAATAAAGAACAATTTACCATACATTATGAAGTGTATTAAGTAAGATTGATTTTATGGAGCTTTCTAAGATAACTGAATAAGTTATAAGAGCTAGCTCACCTGACAAACTACCATAACCAACACCAAACAGGCATTGAGCACATAAAGTACTTAGTTTGGAAACTAAGGAATAGCTCAAAGGTTACTAAGTAGAGGAAGTACTTGGCTGAGAAAGCCGGGGAATAACTCATGGGGACACTTGGTTGGGAACCTAGTGTAAAAGGGATCAAGAGATAGGATTTTGTAAGGGGAACTCAACTTCTTATCTTAGTGGATTCAATTCCTGAGAAAGGGTGAGTGGATTAGTTGAGTGATTACGCCACCTTCAGATACCACTATAAAGCACTGTGTTATTTACTTACTGCACTTTACTTATTGCTTACACACCTTATAGCTTGCTGAGCACGTGCACTTATCACAAAAGTTTTCTGCTTTCTGATTATAAGTATCAGATACCTTCACAAATATCTGAGAAACTGTTTCATCGACAAAAGTTTGAAAAGACTATTAAACCCCCCCCCCCCCCCCCCCCCTCTAGTCTTTTACTTTGCCGTTATCTGGACCAACAAGTGGTATAAGAGCATGAGGTTCTTTAACCTTCTGCACTGAACCTAGATCCTAGATAAGTGCCTACTAACAGTTCACCACCTGAACTTGATTTGTTTGTTTAAGTGTGTTTGCTGCAGGATGTCTCTAAGCGATGCACCCACTCTCCAGCCAGAAAACTATGAGAAATGGAAGAACAACAAGATCCTTCACCTGGAAGCTATCAGTGATGAAATGATCGAAGTGGTAAAGAACGGCCCAATTGTCATTCTACATGAGAAACAAGTCACTGAAGTATCTAGTGGTCGAGACAAAGATACAACAGATGTTGATGGATCTTCAACAACCAGCACATCCTCAGCCTTAAGAGACAAGGAGCCATTGCTTATGAAGCAAAGCCTGATATTGTTCCAGATAACAGCAAAGTAAAAGACTAGAGGGGGTGAATAGTCTTTAAAACTTTTGTCGATAAAACTATTTCTCAAATATCGTGTAGATATGTCGATACTTAGATTGAGCGGAAGACTTAAGATAGATAAGTGCGAGAAGCGTTAAAGTGTGTGTGTGTGTTCTTTGAAATGTAAGTACAGAAAAGTAAATAACACAGCAAGTATAGTGGTATCTGGAGGTGGCGTAATCCTCCAACTAATCCACTTCGGTCTTCCAAAGACCTAGAATTCACTAGAATAGATAATTGAGGTCACCTTACAAAAATCCTATTCTAAGATTCCTTAAACAAATGGTTCCCAACCAAATGTTCCCCCTGAGTTGTTCCCCAGCTTTCACAGCCAAGTACTTCCTGTACTCAGAAACCTTTTTGAGCTATTCCCTAGCTTCCCAAGCTAAGTACTTCCTGTGCTCAATAACCTTTTTGAGCTATTCCCAAGCTAAGTACTTCCTGTGCTCAATAACCTTGGAGTTATTCCTTAGTTTCTCAAACTAAGTACTTCCTGTACTCCACGCCAGTGATGGTGTTGGTTTTGGTTTGAGTTGTCAGATGAGCTTCTTTAATAACTTTTAAGTTAATCAGATAGCACTGTGAATCAAGTATACTTAATACACTTTGCAATGTATGGTATCTTGTTTTTTTTACTGACCCAAGTCTATGATAATTGTTCAAGAGAATGAATCTCAGATACTTGATCTTTCGATTCAACTCTTTCACAAATAGCAGTGCTTGTTTAGGATCAGGACACTTAGAACTTTAGTGCTACTTAAGATCAGGAGCTTTGGTCGCAACAGAAAGCTTTGAAGATAAGTAGTTTGCTTGAGAGAATATGTTCGTGTAAATGGTGTTCAGTAAGTTCTTTGTATCTAAGGTTCAACGTGTCTTCTCAAGCAGTCTAAGTGTTGATATTTATAGATGAATTTGAATGCCGTTGAATAGTATCCGTTAGGCTTAAATCAAATTCAAACTATTGATATCTGTGTAATCTTATGTGAGTTTGTCTTCTTCTTCAGAAGGTACCGTTGCTTTTGTTCAGACATCTCTGTCCGTGCATTAAATGCATTGTACTATACTTTTTGTCCTGTAGTGCCAACGGAACTATGC
The DNA here is from genome assembly GCA_026545765.1 of Plantago major. NCBI lineage: Eukaryota > Viridiplantae > Streptophyta > Magnoliopsida > Lamiales > Plantaginaceae > Plantago > Plantago major. The sequence continues at coordinate 93,642,545 of CM048839.1, forward strand.
TTTTATCAGAGACTTAACTTTATCAGTTTTCTCTGAGTTTTAGCACGTCCTTACCTTTAACTTCAGATACCACTTTTATTGAAACAACTTTGTTTGCAATATATATTTCTTTATCAGAAATGTGGTTTAAAGCTCAAGGTATCTGAGTGTAGATATCTGTGGACACTTTTCTTGTTTTCCAGATGGACCTCTTGACTTCTCAGATATCTCTTGTGACATGATTTGTTTAGCAATCATTCACGTCTTCAAGAAATCTGTCCAAGGTATCTGCAAAACTATTTCAGTAATCTTGTGCAGTTTCTTCAAATCTTCAATGTCGTTGAACTTGTTCTGCTTGGATGTTTTCTTCTTGGTCTTCTCTTCATAAAATAAAAATTACATTTTGAGACCTAACATCCTATACAAGATTAGCTAGACTATCATACTTAGTGGGTTTCCTCTTTTACAATGTTCAAGTGAACCAAGAGTACTAATCACCTTTCTGAGACTAAGATAAGTCATCATGTTGCTGATCAAAATCTAAACAGATATTTCTAACAAAATATCTAACAAATTTCCTAACAAATTTCCCCCTTTTTGATCAGTCAACCCATCCCTCTCTTTCCTTTTTTCGCCCCCATGTCCACAGGTCAGTGGAATCTTTATGCTCAAAACCCTGATTCAAGTGCGTTAAGAGACCCTCCTGGCCCGTAACTATCTGACCTATTACAAATTTGGATGAGTGAACAATCCAACACTTAATCATTTCTTAAGATTTTTCAAATTCATTCAATTAAGTGCAAAAAGTAAACATCAACCAAATCACAAGGTGTGATCTTTGCTGACAAGTTATCTTTTATAGAATACTATCTGAGAGTAAGTTCTTCAGATAAGTTACAAAGAAAGATTACAGATAACTTCAATACATAAAACAAGTTTAGCTCAGTCAGCAAAAATACAACAAAAAAAAATAGTAAATTAGGACAACAGGAGTAGCCAAGCTCCAAGTAAACATCCTAATAGACTAGTCTTCAACTCTTCAAGTCTTCAACAGTAGTTCTATGGATCAGTCTGCAAATTTCCTATCTCCAAACCTTTTGATGTCATCAGAATAATCATAGAGAAGTGTTCTGACGAGCATCTCAGTGTCTCTGGCAAATCCACAGACCTCTTTGTAGGTTTTGGTAGGATTTTTCTTGACAAAATGTTTGACCCACAGATACTTTCCCCACTTCCAGGCATGCTCTATTCTGATATCTGAAAGCTTGAAGTATTCGTAGATAATCCTCAGATATCTGATGTCACCCTTGTATTGATCTTCAGTTAGATAGAACGACTCATAGGGTTCCACAGCGAGTCTTGCTCTTGTGCCTGTTCCTGTGATATTCAGAATTTTGTGCACATCATCTGGCTTTCCATATGGACATTCATCAGAGAGGTCCTTTCTCATGGCTTCAGTTCTCTTGACAACTTCAAAATCCAACCAGGCTTTAATGTGATTGGTGTTGATCAAGGTTGGCTTATCTTTTCTCCATGCCATAAGTTGTTTATGGATTGGTTCTGGAAATCTTGAATTTACCAGTAGATGCTTAAGTTCCAGAATCCAATAGCCATTTTTCTGATTGATGCACCTGTAGACAGAGGAATCATTGTCATTCTTCACATACTCTATTTTGGCTTCTTTTGGCCTGAGTAGAAGTTGACTTTGTCTTTGCTCAACTCTCAGTCCGTTCCTTCTCTGTCTTGAATTCTCTTTGGGGTTGTTTCTTGAAGAACCACCCTGGATAGACTTGGTATTTCCAGAGGGTGTTTTAGCTGCTAGGGGCTTTGCAGCTATGGGCTCAGTTAGGCTTTCAATTTTCCTTTTTCTGTGAAGAGGAGCTTCATCTTCATCAGTTTCCTCATCATCATCAAGATTAAATCTTGTGAGAGTTTTACAGCCTTCTTCATTGCCCAGGGACTTGATTTGGCCTTCTTCTTTTTCTTCAGAAGATTCATTAATCCCTTTAACCTGTCTTCTCCTTGGAGCCTTGGTACTCCTTGGAGGTTTTTGTGCCATGGCCCTTGCTATCATTGTAGTTCCTTCAGTAGGTTTCTGGGAAGCAGCTACTATTTGCAAAGCAGCTTGGCTTGAGGAGGGTTCATTGATTCTGAGTGGTGGATGGGAAGTTTTCATGTTTCTTCTTCCTCTCTGAGCCGCACCAGCTCCAGATTTCTTCTTGTTTTCTTCTCCTTCTTCCCATTCCCCCTGACTTTGAGGTCCAGATTTGTACACTCTTTCCCCCTTAGTCATTGTTGGCTGACTCAGTCTCATAAAAGAATCTGAGAGAGAGTCAAAATGCCCTTGTAAATAATTGTAGGCAGTGACCAACTTCTGAAGTTCGGCTTTGAGCTCCTGATTTTGCTTGATAAGTCCATTGTCCTTATCAGTGAGCTCTGCCAATGGGCCTAGGATGGCATCTGCTTTTCCAGCAGTGTAACTTGCCTCTTGGAAAGCTTTTTCAGCTAAAGACGCATCATCATCCCTTATCATTCCCAGATCTTTCTGAGCAATGACTATGCTAGTTGTTCTCTGAGAGATGAGCTCAGTGAACTTTTTCATTTTAGAGGGGACGGAGGCAATTACTTCCTTGTTCTGTGAAGACAACTCATTTTTCAGATGAGCCAGTACTTGGTATCTGTTCATGTATTCATGGGAGTGGACATTTGGCAGTTTGCTGAAAGTTTCAGGAGCAATCAGTTTCCTTTTTAAGTGTGAAACCGCTAGATGTTCATTGCGGTGCTCTGCCAAAGTCTTGTCTTCTTCATCATCTGAGTAATCAGCCCAGTGATCTTCATCCTCTTGGACATTCTCATCGATTGTGTCGAGTCCAGCAACCAGCTCAGAGATTGGTTTCTTCCCTTTTTGGGAGGAGGATGATACTTCTTTTGAAGATGATGCAGCCTTAGCATCATGCTTAATTTCAGATACTTCTTCAGTATCGAGTTCTTTGGTGATGGCATTTACAGCATCCTGTAGCTCTTTAACCTCAGAGTAAGCAATCATCTCTTGTAGATATTGATCTTGTAGTTGGTCAAGCTTGTCTCTGGATTTAGCTATCTGGTCTTCCAGTTGAAGATGGAGCTGTTGTTCTTCTTCCAACAGTTGTCTGAGTTGAGCAGTTCTGGATTGAGTATTCAACATTTTCTGAGCGATTTCCTCAGAATCCTCAACTACTTGTTCAGTAATAACCTTTTGTTGGGAAGATGGATGAGTTGACTTTTGAGGAGATGGAGACGGAGATTTCTGTGCTTTCCTCTCAGTTTGCTTTTCAGCAGTTGAGGCATGATTTCTTTGTGAAATTCCTCCGGTCCCTGGTGCAGGGGCATCATCATCATCCTTTTTGTCTGTGTCATCCTTTTGGTGATGGTCAGTGGGAGGTTCATCGAAGTCATTTTCGTTTATCTCTTCCTCCTCATCATCTTCAGATACAAGATTGATCACTTCAGGAATAGTGATCTTCTGCCCATTAACCTCTTCTTGTTCAGAAGGTATAAATTGCGAGTGCAGGCGAGCGGCTTGAATGCCATCCGTAATCTTGTCTGACCATTTGCCTGTTCAAAGGCTTGTATCAAACTGTGCGCCACTTCTCTAGAGAAATCCTTATGCAATAGAGTCGCAATCGTAATCGCTCGGTAGGGAACATTGCATGGATATCGTCTCCAAGTCAAGAGCTCGTGCTCGTCGGGTCATTGATCTGTGATTCTCAATATTTCAGAGAGATCAGAGCACCTTAACCTTTGCCATTTCTTGAAGCATTGAATATGCTTTGGCAGGGTTTGAGCTTTGAAGAAGGCAAGTAGGTCCCTTTTCTCATCATTGGGAGCCTGCTTTGCACTTGTTTGAGCCTGAAAGAAAGAGTTTTGAGTGAGCTTCAAAACTTTTGTAGATATCTGAGTAGAAGTGTAGTTTAGTGTCTGAGTTACCTGAGTAAGTACTTCAGGCTCAGAGACTTGTGCTACTGAGAAAATTGGTGTCTCAGATATCTTGTTGTGAGGTGGAGACTTGGAAGTCTGGTCCTCATCAACCTTTCTTTCTTGAACCTGAGAATTAAGATTAATACAATACTTAGGAAATTATTTGAAAGAATTTGTGCAAAAAAATGCTTTAATGAGTTCTGAGTTTTGGACTTACTTCCTCAATAGGAAGCTCAGAGTCATTTTTCTCAGAAACTTTCTCAGTTTCTGGTATTCTTTCATGTGATGTTGCCTTGGGAGCTTCATTAATTTCCGTTGATGCAGGGGATGTCGCAACTTTTTCCCTTTGCATTTCTACTTCTGAATAAGCCTGTAAGTAGAAAGTATTGAATATTTTAGAAGAAGTTTAAGGTAACCCATGATGAAGAATATTTATCACTGATTTTTCATGTACCTTCATGCTAGAAGGCTCAATGATGTGTTCTTCAGAAACCTTGTCGGTCTCTGGGTTCGTCTCTGGCATTTCTGCCTTATCTTCCTCTTTCTCAGTTTCTGAGGCAAGCTTTCCAGCTTCCTCTTGTTTCTGTGTTTCTAACTCAGTCTGTAACAAAGAATTTTTATACAAGTAACAAGATATACAAGCATAAAATTTTTCACAAGGTAGGAGTTAAATCATTCAGCTACCTGAGCATTGTCAGGCTGATTGGTCTCTGGAACTTGTGATCCTTTTATACTTTTGTCTTCTTGTTCCAGTACAGCTTCTTTGTTTGAAGTTTTAGGTACTTCACACCTTTCCTGAGTGTGCAACTCAGTTGCCTCCCCTGGTTGATCATTCTGAGTGGATGTCTCAGTTTGATCCCTTTTGTCGAGTTGGGGAACCTGCTCTTTTGCAGGATTTTCTTCAGCGTGTTGTAATGCTGGTAATTCGAAATGGAGTTCATTTACCATTTCATCAACCACTTGTGGCTGTTTTGGTTGTTGTGTTTGTGGTTGTTGTGGTTGTCTGGAAGCAGAAGATCGGTCAGTAGAGTGTTCTTCCAGATTTTTAGATGTGGCATTTTCATCAGCATCTGCCAGCACTAAATTACCACTCATCAGGGCTTCTTGAAGTTGTGTAAGAAAGCGTTCCACGATGATGTGTTTGCACCAACAACCTTTGCTATAGGTGCTTGTTCAAGAACTTTGAGGTGTAGGTTTTCTTGAAACCTTATCACGAAGTTATTAAGAACCTTAGCCCTCTTTGTTCTTTCTAGGACTTGAGAGATGACTAGTTCATCATCTTCATTGTCAGAGCTCTCATCAGCATTGGGAACTGATTGGTCCATTACTCCTGCGATTTCTGCAGATGGGGCTTGGTGCTTTTCACCTGTTTTGGCAGCATTAATAAGTTCATCAGCAAGGCATTCTGCATTAGTCGCAACATTTCTGAACGCACTTTCTCTTGCAGAGTCTACTTGTTCAGTAGTTGATGACTCTTTTGCAGCATTGATGAGTTGATCTGCCTTTATCAGTTCATCGGCAAGGCCTGCAGATATCTGAGAATCGACAACCTCAATGGGTGTGTCTTACGATTTGCCGATGAACTTCTTTCTTGAAGTTCAGGCTTCTTGGTCGCAACCTTTTCTTGAGATACCTTTTCGGACTTTCGCTTCTTAGAACCTTTACGAGACCCAAGAACCTTTTTCATCAAGTTTGTATACTCATATTTGTAGAGTAGGTTCTTTGGCTATTTCAAATTGCCTCTGAGCTCAATGCCAAGCTTCTCTAGCAAGTAGCATATCTTCAGACCATAGCCTACTGTGGCCTTTGGCTCAGCTAGTCCTTTGGCGATCTTAGGCTCGACGCCTTGAATCTTCTTCACAAACTTCATGAAGGCGTACTTTCCCCAGTTAAAAGGGTTTTCCACCCTTTTGTCTTGTTGATTCAGCAAGAACATCATGATCCATCGTTCTTGGCTTATCTGGTCAGCACCTCCTTGTAGACCATCAAAGCATCATGAAGAATGCAAGCGATACATCGGTGAACCATCGGATGTCCGGTTCGGATGTCGTAAGCTTGAACTCGGTGGGTGTATCGATTTTCAAGATCACACACCATCGTACAATTGTTTAACACCTTCAAGGAGATCATCATCCTTGGTGTTTATTTCAAAATCCTTTCCAAGATTTTGAAACTCAAACAACTTCTGAAAGTTGTTAAGTCCGAAGGATTTCCTTTCTCGGTCGAGGTTTTGTGAACACTATTGCAGTGCCTTCAGAAACACAGGAAATTATCCTGGAGTTGTTGTAGAATTCCAACACATCGAGTGATGAAATTCCACTTGGGCGAGCAGATAGAAAACCCTTGATTTGTGCCTTTTCAAGCATGTCAAGAATCAGCTTTATGTCGGCTTGGTTCTCTATTGCAGCTGTGAGGTATTCCTCAACCATGGCACCACCCCAAATCATTCTGTGATTTGAAGTCCAATGGTCAGGATTAAAATCTCCTACCAGTCGGTTGTTCACAATAACCAACTCTGGTGCTTGCTTTTCAGCAGTACCAGTGGAGGATTGAGATTTCTGTGTGGAAGAATTCTTTGGGGCCATCTCTTTATATAGTGTAGGGAATTTGGATTGGTGTTTGAAAGAGATTTGATTCAGTAATTCTTTGCAGAAAAACTTAATCTTGATTTGCAGAGATTGTAGAAGGTTTGCAGAGAATCAAGAGAAGGTTTTGCTATTTTTGTGTAAGTCGGAATTTTGGATTAGGCGAAAGTGATTTCTTTTGCCAAAATCCTATATATATAGCAATAGAATCTCAACAGACAAATACATACAAATTGATTTTGTGTGTACGTATCTGTGATTTGCAAGCAGGCGTGAGCAAAAGCTAGTTCGGCATTAAATGCAAAGTGGGCTTTGTCGGAATTTTTACAGTCCACTATTTACTGTGAATTAATTTCCACCGTATAGATCAAACGCTTAATTTCATCAAGGGTCACCATTGCTTCTTCAGCAATGATCACAATCAACAAGTGTAATTGTGCCCATTTAATGAATTTTGGCTATTAGCTATCTGAATCACGTTTTTGTATGACCAAGAACACTGTTTGCATCTGAATCTGTCTTATACTTAGGATTTTTCCAAGTTTTTCATCAAGATAGAAATAATGCGAATTTCAAGAGAGTAGTTGACTGCAGATAGTTGTACTATTCTCCTTTGTGTTCCCCGTTTATAGAGTGATTCAGATATCTGAGTTCCCGTCTCAGAGATCTTAAGCTGTCTTTTTGCTCTTTAGCCTTTTGACTTCTGGATACCCGTTCCAGATTTCTCTTTTCTCTTTTCTGGATGCCCGTTCCAGATACCTCTTCTCTGGATGCCCGTTCACTACCTCTTCTCTGGATGCCGTTCCATTCACGAACTTTTCGGTTCATTGGTAGTTCCATTAGTCCAAGACTATGTCTTAAGGCTAAGAATCTACTTTCTTGTAGTGGCTTAGTGAAGATATCGCAAGTTGGTCTTGATGCCAATCTTGAGTATTTCTATATTGCCTTTTTCAACATGGTCTCTGATGAAGTGATGTCTAACATCAATATGCTTTGTTCTGGCATGAAATTTAGGATTCTGTGTAATCGCAATAGCACTTGTATTGTCACAGAAAATGGGAGTTTTCTCTTCATCGAGTCCATAGTCTTTAAGTTGTTGTTGTATCCACAGAATTTGTGTTGCACAACAACCAGCAGCAATATATTCAGCCTCTGTGGTAGAAGTTGCAATTGAGTTTTGCTTCTTGCTAAACCACGAGATAAGTCTAGTACCCGACAAGTTCACGAGGTGCTTTTCCTATCAGCGTGATCAACATAATCAGCGTCTGAGTACCCAACTAAACTCAATCCGCTTTCTTTAGGATACCACAATCCTACATCTACTGTACCTTTTACATACCTTAATATTTTCATAGCAATGTTGTAGTGTGTTTGCATCGGATTTGTCTGAAATCTAGCACACACTCCAATGGCGTATTGAATATTAGGTCTACTTGCAGTGAGGTAAAGTAGTGAACCTATCAGTTTCCTATACTTATGTTCTTCAACACTCTTATCTGATTCAGTATAGGTCATTTTGGTTCCAATGCTCATAGGTATCTTAGCATTCTTTTCAGAAGGCTTAAGATTGAATTTTGTGAGCATATCTTTTGCATACTTTGTTTGACTAATGAATATTCCATCATTGAGTTGCTTGACTTGCAATCCTAGAAAATAATTCATTTCTCCCATCATGCTCATCTCAAACTTACTTTTCATGAGATTTGCAAAGTCATTACAAAGTTGCTTGTCCTTAGATCCAAATATGATGTCATCAACATATACTTGAACTAAGAGTAGTTTCCCATCATGATTTAAGGTAAATAAAGTTTTATCAACTTCACCTTTCTTGAAACCACTTTCCAGAAGGTATTTGGCCAAAGTGTCATACCATGCTCTTGGAGCTGTTTGATCCATCTGAGCTTTACATGGTTTATAGACCATTCTACTTTCTGAGGAAACTTCAAAGCCAGGTGGTTGCTCAACATAAACTTCTTCTGCAAGTTCACCGTTCAAGAATGCACTTTTGACATCCATCTGATAAACTCTAAAATCTTTATGAGCTGCAAAGGCTAGAAAGAGTCTTATTGCATCCAATCTGGCAACTGGTGCATATGACTCATCAAAATCTAAACCTTCAGTCTGGGTGAATCCCTTGGCAACCAACCTTGCTTTGTTTCTGGTTATTTCACCAGATTCATTCATCTTGTTTCTGAAAACCCACTTGGTTCCAATTACAGATATTCCTTCTACAAATGGAACTAGTTTCCAGACTTTATTGCAGAGATCCAGTCTTGGTCTCTTAATGCTTCTTCAATAGTTTTAGGTTCAATGTTTGAGATGAAACATCCAAAGAGAGAATTAGCATTTTCGGCTATTGCTCTCCCAGTCCTAACACCTTGATTGATTGGTCCAATCACATTCTTTGCAGGATGATCCTCCATCTCATCATGGGTTTGGGGCTAGTAGGGTCAACATCTATGTGATCTGAATGTGAATCACTATGATTATGACTTGATACTTCTTCAGTATCTATGACATTTTGTACTACAGAAGGGTGTTGAATGTCTGACACTTGCTCAGTGTGAGGGCTTTCTGAGACATGCCTGTCAGAGAGGTCATTTCCAGAATTAGCTCTCGGATGAACATCTTCAGTTTCCATTTCTGGAATTCTCATAGGAAATTCTTCGTCATGTCTGAGAATCATCTGGTTGTTACTAGGCATTTCATGCTTTTCTTCGTCAGAGTCATCCTCTCTTTCCATAATGATGTTTTTCCTTTCTGAGGGTTCTTCTTCAGAATCCTTTAACATTAGTTCCTTGAACCTTTCTGAGAGTTAATCATCAAGGGGTGATTTCTTGCTTTATTCATAGAATACAACATGAACTGATTCTTCAATCTTCTTTGTTCTTTTGTTGCAAACTCTGTAAGCTTTGCTATTCATAGAATAACCAAGAAACACTCCTTCATCTGCCTTTGGTTGAAATGTTCTTAGATACTCTTTTCCATTGTTAAGAACAAAACATCTACAACCAAACACTTTCAGATGTTTAATATTAGGGGGTCTACCAACCAAGATTTCATAAGGGGTCTTGTCATGGTGTTTGTTTATCAAACATACATTACGAGTGTAGCAGTGTGTGTTTGACTTCAACCCAATAAACTTCACTTATTTCAAAGGTGTCATTAGCATCGTCCTTGCAGCTTCTTTAAGGGTTCTGTTTTTCCTTTCTGCAACACCATTTTGTTGAGGTGTTCTTACAGAGGAAAGTTGGTGTTGTATACCTTTGCAGGTACAAAACTACTTTATGTACTGGTTGACAAACTCAGTACCATGGTCTGTTCTGATTGCAGATACCTTGTCATTTTTCATGACTTCAAGCTTTTTCAGCAAGTTTGGTATCTCCACCCTGGCATCAGATTTGTGTTTCAGGAAGACAACCCAAGTGAATCTTGAGAAGTAGTTACAGATGATTCAAAAAGATCCATATGTAGTAGTTGCAGTGGTCTAACACTAGAGTGTCTAGTTTTGGACTTGAAAGAGATTTTGGATTTTTTCCCCATCTGACATGCAGAACAGATACCATCCTTTCTGAAAGATGTTTTGGGAGGGCCAACCACTAATTCTTTCTTGGCAAGTTTGTTCAGAGTTTTGAAATTCAAGTGACTAGTGCTCTTCTGTGTGACCTGATTGACTCACCATGAGACATTCTTCAGTTGTGGCAGAGGCCCAATCGGCAACATAAAGACTACCTTTCCGCCGAGCAACTAAGACTGTCTGCTTTGACTCATTGTCAATTAGTTTGCAGTATTTTGCTTTGAATTTTACAGTAAAACCTTTGTCTGAAAACTGGCTCATGCTAAATAGATTATATTTCAAATCCTTAACATGTAATACGTCAGTGATTGTTAATGTTCCCAATTTAACGTTGCCAAATCCCAGAGAGGGATTTAATTCTCCTCCAGCAAATCTGATATCTGGTCCTGTGTTGCAAGCTTTGTTATCGACCAGATTTGCTTTGTCTCCTGTCATGTGCTTTCCGCATCCACTATCAAATAGCCATTGTGCTTTAGTCCAGGAAGCATTCTGCACACAACAGGAAATAGGAGATTAGGTTCTCAATTTACAGTTGGAACCATCAGGACTAAACAATCTTCCAGTAGGAATCCATTTTTGAATGAATTTCCTTGGAACATTCTTTTGTCTGATAGGAACATAAGGAGGAATTCTAATTGAATGATTATCATTATTAAGAATTATTTTCTTCCTTGGTGTGTTCCTAGGTGCTCCATTTGGTGCTTTCAGATACTTGTCAGTTTACGAGTTTGCTTTTCAGCAAACTTAGCTTTCCTTGCCAGATTTCTTCTAGCCCTGGCATTCAGATTTTCAGTGGCTTGATTCAACTTCCACTTTTGATAATTGCTTTGAGCAATTCTAGCCTTTAGCCATCATTCTTGCTCCTGTTTGTATTCATGAGCAAGTTGTTTCCCGATGCCTTTATAGCCAATACCGTTTCGAGCACTTGAAGCTATCTGAGATCTTTTCTCAGCAGCTTTGCTAGTCTCTGGTTGGTCCAATTTCTTTCCAGAAAAAGTGACATGGGAGAATTTGCCAGCTCCTGCAATTCTACCCTTTTGAGAGACATAACACTGTGGGTGTTTACACTTTTCAGTGTTGTGTTTCTTTTCAGAGACGTGCCCAACAGTTTTGTTTTTGACTTGTTTTTCCCACAAAGGTTTAGTCGCAACTACCTTTCCTTTGTCAACAATCTTCGTCTTCTGACCGATACTATAGATTGCATGGGAACCATCTTGCTGAGTACTTACAAATGTTCTTCTTTACTCACTCTTATTCAGAGTGATAGAACAATCTGTCTGTGTATTCAGCCCAAGTCCTTTCTTTTCTGAAGGATCTCTTAAGTAAGATTGTACTTCAGTAAGAGTGTCACTAGCTTTGGCATAAGATTGAAAAGATAATTCATTCTTTTCGAGTTCCTTGTTCTCAGAAAGAAGATCTTCATATTTCTTTTGTAAATCAGCCATTGCTTCTTTATGTGACTTTTCAGTCTCAGATATCTGAGCTTTGAGAAATGCATTTTCAGCATCCTTTTTCTCAGATATCTTAACTAATTGAGAATTTTCCTTTGCAAGAGAATTCCTTTCTTCTTCAAGATTTTCGGCTCTAGCTCGGATCATTAGAAATTCTCTTTCATAGATGTCAAGTTCTTTCCTGAGATTTTCTAGATCTTTTATTTCTTCTTCATCACTTTCATAAGTATAACAAGAAGTATGTGTTACCTCATCAGCCATAAGACAGATTTCTATGTTAGAGATGTGCGATCCGTCAATTTCAGCAACTCCACACATTTCATTCTTCTTGAGGCCGAAGTTGATTATATCATGAGTAGCTCCACATAATTCTGGTGATGGTAAGGTTGAGTCATCTGAATTGTCATCTTCAGAATCTATCTGAACGTCTAGAGCATCCAGTTGAGTTTGGATTTTCTTTCTTTCTTCAGTTAATAAAGCTTGCTGGCTTCTTCTAAAGATTCTTCTATCTTTCTTGTCACCTGTCCTTAGTTTGTTGAAGGCAGGACAATCCTTCTTGAAGTGACCAGGTTTCTGACAATAGAAACATATATCGTTTCCAATTTCTACTTCCTCAGTACATGATGCTTTACGTTTGGCTTGTTCAGCGAGCTTTGCATATTTTTGTACTGGTGATAGTTTGAGCCTAGATGCTTTTTCAGCTTCTCTTTGGCTTTTCTTCTCTCAATTTCTCGACTGACATATTTGCTCATTTACTTTGCAGCAAGAGCATCCTCAGTCTCTTCCTTGCTTTTCTTCTTTTCAGAAGTTCCTTGAGCAACTAGAGCAATATTCTGCAACTTTTCAGTTGTTTGTTCTCTTTGTGTTGTCTCATAATTAAACGTAGCAAGATGTGAGAAGAGTTCCACTGGAGTGATATTTGGCATTCCTTGGTTAAAATAAAAGAATTTAGTATGCTCCCAGTTGTGGTTAAGACTTCTGACAATAGTCTTAATCTTTTCTGACTGGGAGTATCTGTTGCTTTCCCCAAGTGCTGCCATATCACTCATGAGAGTGGTAAATCTGAAATCAAGTTCTTCCAGAGTTTCAGTGGGTCCTTGTTTGAAATTTTGAAATTTCAACTTGAGAACTTCGAACTTGTTTTCTTTGGTTTTCTCGCCCGCAGATTTCTTCAATCGGTTGCAGCAACTTTCACCGTTTTAGCACCCCACAGTTTACACTGTATGTGCTCAGGTGTCGATCTGATGATGATATTACGAGCTTGACCATCCAGACGATTTCTCTTGGCATCTTCCGATGTCCAGAGTTCTCTGGGCTTTGGTTCGTAAATAACTTGACTAGTAGATCTCCCACTTGTTGACGCATCAGTTTGTGAAGATCCTTCGCTTTGATCTTTGTCTCTACCATTAGAAACCTCCATGACTTGTTGAAGTTGTTGAATGACTATTGGGCCATTCTTTATCACTTCGATCATTTCGTCACTTATGGCTTCAAGGTGGAGCATCATGTTATTTTTCCATTTCTCGTAGTTCTCTGGTTTGAGAACGAGTGCATCAATCAGAGACATTCCTGCACACTTAACACAAAAATTAAATAGTCCTCGAAAATGGACAAAGTTCCTTCACCTATCTGGGGATCTAGGTTCAGTGCAGAAGGCTTGTGAACCTCCTGCTCTGATACCACTTGTTGGTCCAGATAACAGCAAAGTAAAAAGGCGGGGGGTGACTAGTCTTTTAAAACTTTTGTCGATAAAACTATTTCTCGATATACGTAGAGATATCCGATACTTATATTCGAGCGGAAGACTTAAGATAGATAAGTGCGAAAGCTTAAAGTGCGTGTGTGTGTTCTTTGAAATGTAAGTCTGAAAAGTAAATAACACAAGTATAGTGGTATCTGGAGGTGGCGTAATCCTCCAACTAATCCACTTCTGTCTTCCAGAGACCTAGAATTCACAAGAAGAGATAATTGAGGTCACCTTACAAAAATCCTATTCTAATATTCCTTAAACAAATGGTTCCCAACCAAATGTTCCCCTGAGTTGTTCCCGGCTTTCATGCCAAGTACTTCCAGACTCGAAACCTTTTGAGCTATTCCTAGCTTCCCAAGCTAAGTACTTCACATGCTCAATAACCTTTTGAGCTATTCCTAGCTTCCCAAGCTAAGTACTTCATGCTCAATAACCTTGGAGTTATTCCTTAGTTTCTCAAACTAAGTACTTCACATACTCACGCCGTTGATGGTGTTGGTTTTGGTTTGAGTTGTCAGATGAGCTTCTTTAATAACTTTTCAGTTAATCAGATGGCTCTATGAATCAAGTATACTTAATACACTTTGCAATGTATGGTATCTTGTTCTTTTTACTGACCCAAGTCTATGATAATTGTTCAAGAGAATGAATCTCAGATTCTTGATCTTTCGATTTAACTCTTTCACAAATAGCAGTGCTTGTTTAGGATCAGGACACTTAGAACTTTAGTGCTACTTAAGATCAGGAGCTTTGGTCGCAACAGAAAGCTTTGAGGATAAGTAGTTTGCTTGAGAGAATATGTTCGTGTAAATGGTGTTCAGTAAGTTCTGTGTATCTAAGGTTCAGCGTGTCTTCTCAAGCAGTCTAAGTGTTGATATTTATAGATGAATTTGAATGCCGTTGAATAGTATCCGTTAGGCTTAAATCAAATTCAAACTATTGATATCTGTATAGTAATCTATGTGAGTTTGTCTTCTTCTTCAGAAGGTACCATTGCTTTTGTTCAGACATCTCTGTCCGTGCATTAAATGCATTGTACTATACTTTTTGTCTTGTAGTGCCAACGGAACTATGCTTTGTATCAGAGACTTAACTTTATCAGTTTTCTCTGAGTTTTAGCACGTCCTTACCTTTAACTTCAGATACCACTTTTATTGAAACAACTTTGTTTGCAATATATATTTCTTTATCAGAAATGTGGTTTAAAGCTCAAGGTATCTCGAGTGTAGATATCATGGACACTTTCCTTGTTTTCCGGATGGACCTCTTGACTTCTCAAATATCTCTTGTGACATGATTTGTTTAGCAATCATTCGCGTCTTCAAGAAATCGCCAAGGTATCGCAAAACTATTTGATAATCTTGTGCGCTTTCAAATCTTCAATGTCGTTGAACTTGTTACCTTGGATGTCTTCTTCTTGGTCTTCTCTTCATAAAATAAAAATTACATTTTGAGACCTAACATCCTATACAAGATTAGCTAGACTATCATACTTAGTGGGTTTCCTCTTTTACAATGTTCAAGTGAACCAAGAGTACTAATCACCTTTCTGAGACTAAGATAAGTCATCATGTTGCTGATCAAAATCTAAACAGATATTTCTAACAAAATATCTAACAAATTTCCTAACACAGACATCTCTAGACATCTGAAGATTCCAAGAGAAACAGGTTGTATGGTCAAGCAAGAAACACTATTATACGTTCTACTCCAGGTCACATACAGTGCAAACTGTGGGGTGCTAAAATGGCGAAAGAAGCCTGGTCACTGATTGAAAAAATCTGTGCCGGTACTGAGAAAATCAAGGAAAGCAAGTTCGAAGTTTTGAAGCTCAAATTCCAAAACTTCAAACAAGGTCCTACTGAGATACTTAGAGAACTTGATTTCAGGTTTACAACACTGATGAGTGAAATGGTTGCACTTGGTGAAAGTGAGAGATACTCTAACTCTGAAAAGGCTAAGACTATCGTGAGAAGCTTAAATCAAAACTGGGAACATACTCAGTACTTTTATTTCAACCAAGGAATGCCTAGCATCACTCCAGTGGAGCTTTTCTCACACTTGACAACTGTCAACTATGAGACAAAGCAAAGAGGACATATAACTGCTGAAACATCGCATATTGTTGCTCTCATAACTCAAGGTAATTCTGAAAAGAAGGATAGCAAAGAGGTGACTGAGGAAAATGCTCTTGGTGTAAAGCATATGAGAAAGTATGTCAGTCAGGAA
Source organism: Plantago major (assembly GCA_026545765.1). NCBI lineage: Eukaryota > Viridiplantae > Streptophyta > Magnoliopsida > Lamiales > Plantaginaceae > Plantago > Plantago major. Next base: position 93,658,073 of record CM048839.1, read on the forward strand.
ATTGAAAGAAGCAGGACCAAAGAGAAGCTGAAAATGCATCTAGGTCCCAACTATCACCAGTACAAAAGTATGCAATTGACTAGCTCGCTGAACAAGCCTGCTCAGCAAGCATCGAGGACTGAGGGAGCAGAAATCGAAAACGATATCTGTTTCTATTGTCAGAAACCTGGTCACTTCAAAAGAGACTGCCCAGCTTATAACAAGCTAAAGACAGGTGACAAGAAAGATAGAAGAAATTTCAAGAGAGGTCAAAGAGTTATGCTCACTGAGGAAAGGAGAAAGATCCAAATCCAATTGGATGCTCTTGATCTTGACTCTGAGTCTGTAGATGAGGACTCAGATGATTCCAAACTTCCTTCACCAGAGTTGTGCGGCATCACTCATGAATGGGTTGACTTCGGTCAAAAGAATAAAGAAATGTGCGGGGTGCTGAGGAGGTCTATCCAAATTGCTCCAACATCGAACCATGCTTAATGACAGATGAGGTAATCACCATTTCTAGATTTGTAAATTATGAGAGTCATGAGGAAGGAATCAAAAATCTAGAACACCTCAGAAATGAGCTTGATTTTTATGAATGAGAATTCATGGTTGTCCAAGCTAGAACCAAGACTCTCGAAGAAGAAAAGAAAACTCTTGAAAAGGTGTGTTCACAACTGCGAAAGCTATCTGAGACAAAGGATGCTGAGAATGCATTTCTAAAGGCACAGATAGTTGAGACAAGAAAGTTACATGAAGAGGCAATGGATAAACTTCAAAAGAAGTGTGAAGGTCTTCTTTCTAACAATGTTGAACTCAAAAAGAAAGAAATATCCTTCCAATCCTATGCCAAAGCTTGTGACACTCTCAATAAAGTACACTCTTACTTAAGAGGTGCCTCAGAGAAAGAAGGACTTGGTCTAGACACTCAAACAAATAGTTCTACCACTCTGAACAAGAGTGATGAAAGAATGACATTTGTTAGGAGTCAGTAAGGTGGTTCCCAAACAACCTATAGCATTGATCAGAAAGCTAAGGTTGCTGACAAAGGAAAAGCAGTTGCGACTATGCCTTTGAGGGAAAAACAAGTCCCAAAGAAATCTGATGGGAAAGTTCTAAAAAAGGGAACAACACACTGAAAAGTGTAATCACCCACAGTGCTACGTCTTTAAGAAAGGGAAGATTGCTGGAGCTGGCAAATTCTCTAATGTCACTTTTTCTGGAAAGAAAGATGACCCAGAGACTAGTAAGGTTGCGGAGAGAAGATCTCAGTCGGCACCTCGTGCTCGAAATGGCATTGGCTACAAAGCCATCGAAAAACAACTTGCTCATGAGTACAAACTAGAGCAAGAACGATGGATGAAAGCTAGAGTTGCTCACAACAATTATCAGAAGTGGAAGAAAGAACAAGCCACCAGCAATCTGAATGCCAGGGCTAGAAGAAATCTGAATAGGAAAGATTAGTTTACTAGAAAGCAAACTCAGCAACCTGACAGGTATCTGAGAGCACCATGAGGAGCACCAAGGAAAACACCAAGAAGGAAAATAGTTCTTGATAATAATGATACTAGTCATTTACCTAGAATTCCTCCTTATGTTCCTGCTAGACAAAAACATGTCCCTAAGAAATTCATTCAAACATGGATTCCTACTGGGAGATACTTTAGTCTAGATGGTTCCATTGACGGAATGAGAACCTAACTCCATGTTTCCTATTTTGTGTAGAACACTCTAAAGAAGAATCCAACGTGGCATTTTGATAGTGGATGTGGGAAGCACATGACAGGAGACAAAATAAATCTGGTCAACTACAGAGTATGCGATACATAACCATATATCAGATTTGCCGGAGGAGAAGTGAATCCAATTGTAGGATTTGGAGATCTACAATTTGGAGCCCTCACAATCACTGGAGTACTACATGTGACGGGATTGAAATATAATCTTCTTAGCATGAGTCAATTTGCTGACAAGGGGTTCTCAGTGAAGATCAAATCAAATCTCTACAAACTGATTTACAATGAGTCAAAGCAGGTAGTCTTGGTTGCAAGGTGTAAAGGAAGTCTCTATGTTGCTGACTGGGCATCTGCCACAACTGAAAAATGCCTCATGGTGAGTCAATCTGGCTACACTGAAGAAAATTGGCTATGGCAGAAAAGGATGAGTCACTTGAATTTCAAAACTCTGAATAAGCTAGCCAAGAAAGAATTGGTTATTGGATTACCTAAGATGGCATAGAGGAAAGATGGTGTATGCTCAGCTTGTCAATTAGGGAAACAAGCCAAAACATCTTTCAAGTCTAAAACTAGACATTCCAGTGTGAGGCTACTGCAACTGTTACATATGGATCTCTTTGAGTCCTCAATAACCAGCTATGCAGGAAAGAAGTATGGTCTGGTTGTTATAGATGACTACTCAAGATTCACTTGGGTTGTTTTTCTCAAACAGAAATCTGACGCAAGGGTCGAGATACCAAGCCTTCTGAATAAGCTATAAGTCATGAAAAATGACAAGGTATCTATGATCATAACAGACCATGGTACTGAGTTTGTGAACCAGTAAACAAAAGAGTTTTGTACTTTCAAAGGTATACAAAATGGTGTTGCTGAAAGGAAGAATAGGACCCTAAAAGAGGCAGCAAAAACAATGCTTACTGACACTGAAATAAGTGAAATCTATTGGGTTGAAGCTGTAAACACAGCATGCTACACTCAAAATAGATGTTTGATCAAAAAATACCATGATAAGACTCCTTATGAGTTATTGATTGGTAGACCCCCAAATATCAAACATTTAAGGTGTTTGGTTGCAGATGTTTTGTTCTTAACAATATAAAAGAATACCTTAGAACATTTCAACCAAAGGCAGATGAAGGTGTATTTCTTGGTTATTCAATGAATAGCAAAGCTTACAGAATCTACAACAAAAGGACACAAAAAATTGAAGAATCTATCCATGTAGTATTCTATGAAGGAAACAAGAAAGTACCCTTGAATGAAGAATTCTCAGATAGGTTCAAAGAACTTATGATCAAGGATTCTGAACAAGAATCTCAGCAGGAAAATAATCCTGTCATTCACTTAGAGGATGAGTCTGACGAAGAAAGGCAACAATTGCCAACTAACAACCAGATGACTCTAAGACATGATGAAGAGTTTCCTATGAGAAATCCTGAAATGGATCAAGACACTGAGAATCTTCATCATGAAGAGGTCTCTGAGCAGGTAGTTCCTGTGAATCCTGTCTCAGATACACAGGACACTGAACAAGTGTCTGATATCCCAAGCACATCACAAGTGTCAGATATCTCAGATACTGAACAAGTATCTTATCATGATCATAATGATACAGAAATGAATCAAAATGACAATGATCCTACTAGTTCTAAACCCATTATGAAATGGATAAGAGATCATCCTGCAAAGGATGTGCTAGGTCCTTTGAACCAAGGGGTAAGAACTAGGAGAGCAATTGCTGAAAATGCAAATTCTCTCTATGAATGTTTCATCTCAGATATTGAACCAAAGACCATTGAAGAAGCATTTAAAGACCAAGATTAGATCTTAGCAATGCAAGAAGAGTTGGATCAATTTGAGAGAAACAATGTCTGGAAACTAGTTCCATACATTGATGGAATATCTGTCATAGGAACTAAGTGGGTTTTCATAAACAAGATGAATGAATCTGGTGAAATAACCAGAAACAAAGAAAGGTTAGTAGCCAAGGGATTCACCCAGACTAAAGGACTAGATTTTGATGAGTCATATGCTTCAGTTGCAAGATTGGATGCAATCAGACTATTTCTAGCCGTTGAAGCTCATAATGACTTTAAAGTTTACCAAATGGATGTCAAGTGTGCATTCCTAAATGGTGAGCTTGCTGAGGAAGTCTATGTTGAGCAACCACCTGGTTTTGAAGTTTCCTCAGAAAGCAAGATGGTCTATAAGCTCCAGAAAGCTCTATATGGACTTAAACAAGCTCCAAGAGCATGGTATGACACATTGGCCAAGTACTTGCTGGGAAGTGGATTCAAGAAAGGAGAAGTTGATAAAACTCTCTTTACATTGAACCATGATGGGAAACTACTCTTAGTAAAAGTTTATGTTGATGACATAATCTTTGGATCTAAGGACAAGCAACTTTGTGAAGACTTTGCTGAGCTCATGAAAAGTAAATTTGAGATGAGCATGATGGGAGAATTGAATTACTTCCTAGGGTTGCAAGTCAAGCAACTTGATGATGGAATATTCTTTAGTCAAACAAAGTATTCAAAAGACATGCTCAACAAGTTTAATCTAAAGCCTTCTGAGAACAATGCTAAGATACCTATTGATGAGTTGATATTTTAACGACTAATTTAGTACCTTTTTCCGTATTTTGTTGTGTCTTTTAGCATTTATTTTGTGTTTTTTGTTCCGTGTCACGTTTGGGTTTTTTTTGTGTTTTTGTGCATTTTTAGGTGTCTTAGCGTCATTGGCAAGGAAATGGAGGACCAAAGTGCAAAGAAGACTTCAAAACCTTCTAGCATCACCACAAGGCCAAGTTAGTGGGCCACTACTCCAAGAGAGGTGACATGGAGGTTGGAAAAAGGGAGCAAAAATAGGAGAAAGTGGGAAAATGGAGGAATTTCCCGGAGACAGTCCTCACCGCGGTCTACAAAACAGAAGCCAATTGAAGAATGCCTGTACCACGGTGAACAAGCTTCCTCACCGCGGTGAGCCTTGCTGGACCAAGTCAAACCACGTTTTGTGGCAGTTTTTCCCCACTCACTCGAGTTTTAGCTTCCTAGGTCTTATAAATAGACCATTGCATCAGTCATTTTAGATATACCTTCATTACTTCTACTTCCATATTTTCAATTCCAAGCATTGTAAACACTTAGAGATTTCAATCTCTCTTTTAATTCGAAGAAGCTTTATTGATCTTTCTAACGATCGCAGAGATCAATAGGCGCCCAGGTATTCAATAGTACAAGTTAGGCGATTGCTGTTAATAACTTGTATCGTGACATATTGCTATCTGATCGTTGAACGCATGCTTGATCGCTGTGAACTTGCATCAGTCTTTACCTCTAATTAGTATATATTCGGATGAGGGCATAGCTAGTGACAAGCTTTTTGCTGTAACTCATAAGTACTTATAATCTGTATCTGGTTTGATTTTGCAATAGCAAAGTGTTGCATTCGCGGGCAGTGTACCATTAGCTATATCGCGTCAGCACTTTTGAAAGATCCGCTTCCTTCATTTTAATTGTAGAAATTGCATGATCTAGGTATTACCTTGTCTTGTAATTGTAATTTGTTGTCTGGTTTTGAAGTATCAACCTTACCCACACTATCTGTTTACAACTCACACCTTGAGCCTACACCTTAGAACTAGCTTAATCAATTCCCCGAGAGAACGACCATGTGGTTTAAGCCTTGTTATACTACGACAACCTCTTTACTACTTGTGTTATTTTACAAGTACTAATTTTGAGCGCATCAAAATTTGGCGCAGCTACCGGGGAATTGATTCCTACGTTCTTCAATAAGTAGGATGAGTGTGTAGTTGCGTATTTTTATTTTTATCTTATTCGAAAACCAAAGAAAAATCTGAAAATTTCAAAAAAATCAAAAAGAAATTATCTTGTGGATTTTTTTTTTTGTACCAACAGAAACTAACAATGCATTTAGTTTTGTTGGTATAGAGAAATTTTTCTGCAGGTGTATGTATGGCAAGGGTATGGCTACGTACGGAGAATATTTCATACCTCAGCTAGTGGTAAGAAAACCACCAATATTCCTTGAGCTTGAGGTTAGGGAATACGATCTAGACGATGATTGGGGGTGTTGAAGATGCTTTCGGGTTTATTCGCCAGTTCGAACAATTCGTGACAGAGTTACCACCTAGTGGATTGAGTGAGGACCAACTAAAGAGGAGGTTGTTTCCTTTTGCCGTTAGATCCCAAGCTAGAGAATGGCTGCATTTGCTAGAGCCAGAGTCATTGAGGACATGGAAGGAAGTGCTTAGAGTATTCTATGGAAAATACTCCCCGTACCCTTTGACGAAGAGCTTGGAGGATCGCGTAACGTATTTCGAACAAAAGGAAGAAGAGAAGTTCGATGAAGGAAGCGTGAATACTCCGGATTTAGAGATCACTCCCATCCCACTAGTGTCTTTAGTGAGCGTTTCCACGCCACCAGAGACCACAGAGAGCCAGGTACCCCATCACCCTGACATCGTACATATGTCATTACCCAAGGGGAGTTTTGTTGGTCCTTTTTGCCCTTTTTCTTTGTTTCCTGTTTATGAGTGTTATGTGCTTAAATTTGAACATATTAACTCTTAATATACTCGTTTGCAGAATTACATGATTATTGTGGGATCAACACACAATGGAGCATAAGATATTCACTAGAAGCTCCAAGTAGGCTCGACGCCTACTCAAAATTCGTTCCCGTATGAGAACGGATAACGATAATGTACAACAGTCGAGCCAACGACTATAAGAAAAGGCGCTTCCTGGGAGGCAACCCGGGGGTTCAGAATGAAGAACGGAAGAGTCGACGCTAATGACTAAAACCAAAGCATGACTTATTGCTTTGCATATAGATATAGGTGCATATTGCATTTAGGATAGATTTTATTTATTAACTTTTTATTTAAAAAAAATTGCGGGAGAACAGATCTCACCGCGGTGAGCCAGGGAAAAAGGCGGCTCACCGCAGTCTGCAGAAGGTAGAAAGTTTGCCTCTCTGCTGGACCACGGTGAGGGGCACCCTAGCCCCTGCCTCACCGCGGTGAGGCCTGATGATTTAAGAGAAGGAGGGCTTCTCACTTGTTTCACTCTCCTTACCCGTTTTTCCCCCAATTTTTGAGATTTTTACCAATTCTCCACCTTTTAACTTGGGTAATAGACCGTTGCGAAGGTAGTGAGTTCCTCTACTACTTGGAGACTTCAATTTGTATTTATATCCATTAATTCATCTAGAATCGAGGTAATTCTTTCTACTATCTTTACTTTGCAAACTTGGATTTCTATGCGTGATTGATTGATATTGAGTATATGGCTATGCTTTTGAGGTATGAAATTATCTATATAAGTCATAATCCAAGTTAGCTTAGTTAGATTTTTCTGGAGATTTATGATGTTTTTGGTGGAGGGGTATTATTGTGCTAGCTTGTTCATCTTAGAATCTGTATTCGTGTTGCATATTTGATGATAGGATTGAGCTTGCTACTATTTCAGTTGGGAAAATCCCTTGTAGTAACAAATGTTTGCACTATGGTAAGCACGATTATGTTGTAGGATAAGGCATTGTTGTTACTACTTGCAAGAATTGGTTTGGGGAAGACATTGGTGTGGCCACATTTGAATGTACTATGGTTTGCATGTAACTATGAGTTAGGATTAGGCATTCGTGTAGCTACATTTTGATATGGGTGTAGCGCTGACATTTTCTATCCAGGTACCCATGGCACCCAAAACAAAGAGTGTGTCCAAAAAGCAGAAGGGAGCCCCATTCGAACACATTAAGGGGAGGCAAAGCGTGATAGCCTCCAATTTTTCAGAGTTAGGGGGGTGCTACCAAGGACTTGCCGCAAATCTTAGGAGCATACATGGAGTATCGCAGCGGTTTGGTACGCACTTAGATCAGTGGGACTCATGCTATTCGAGTCTCACACAGCACATGTCTACAGAGGACATGCGGGCAACCGAGCCCCTAGCGCATATGGAGCAAATGCGCAAAGCTCAGACGGATGACCGGCAGCAACAAAGAGGAGGCTCATCTTCCGGACCCCATGGTCCGCCTTCCTCTTAGTGATCATGCCGACCGAGGCATACTACGGGCGGTAACTCTATAACTCCTTCTTTTTATTTATTCTCTAGGCTAGGGACTAGCTATCGAGTATGTTTGGGGAGGGAAGTTGTACTCATATGCTTACATGCCTCGGATTATTTGTTGCCTTGTATATATTGTATATATGTGTTTTTTCTCATTTTTGCGATTATGTGGGGTGGTATGTTAGCCACTTTTTTGTGATTGTAGTTGAGTCGAGTCTTTTGGCCTATTTCAAAATTTTTGTGTCAAGTCTTGAGTTCTTTTGACAAGTCTGGTTATCTATTGCCTTAGTTAAGCCATTTCACTGATGTGATCTTAGATGGCCTCTAACTGAGTGCTAAGGAATTTTCGAAAATCACTTTAGTTCGTTTCACTTGTAAATAAAATGTCTTCCTGTTTTAGTAGTCAAAAAGCCGGTGAGAAGCCTTAAAGCCGATGAAAAAATCTTGTACCGGCAAATGTGTGATTCTAATAGGATGAGCAAGGTTTTTTAACTTGTGCCACTTCACATACATGTGCACTCTTTTTAAAACGAGTATGACGAACGGCATTTTCGACTTGGTGTCTCGATTCACGAACGTGTCCCAAGGAACAGGTTTGGGGAGGAGGACTCTTGTCAACTTCATACTCAGGCTCACTACTTTCTATATTTGAGCTATGGTCGATTTCGAAATTGTTTTGTATTGCTATGTTGCCGTTCTAAAAAAAAGGGAAAAAATAGAAAAATCTCGAGGTGTATTCCAGGATCATTTATGATCGTCTAAGATCGTGTTGGGCATTTCCAAATACTACCTATAAACCAACACGGGGCTGATTGTGCGTATGCTATGAGGGTTGATGGTTTTGCTTGCAAAATGCATGCCAAATACTACCTATAAACCAGCGCGTGGGTGGTGCTCGTATGTTGTGAGGGTTGATGGGGGTGTATACCAAACCGACACGTACAAAAGTACGGATCTTAGGCAACCTATTGGGATACACTTGCAACATTGAGATAGGAAAAAAAAATGAAAAAATAGAAAATCTGTGCAAAAAGAGCAAAGCACAAGAAAAAAAAAATAAACGTGCAAAAAGAGCAAAGCACGAGAACGGCAGCTAATTTTATTCCCTTGTATTTGATTTCGACCCCTTTCCTAAAAAGTCCTTTCTGACTCGTTTGATTTTAGTGCAAAAGCATGTAATATTAGTGGCAGCTTGTGACGTTTGTTGTCACCATCCTAAGTTAAGTCTTGAGCGAATACCCTATTTACTGGACACTTCCAGATGAGAGACTTGAGAGTTGCACTATTATCTTTCTTTGTGAGGGACTACTAGGATAGGATTAAGTTTTATTTACTTGTGAAACGGAAGATTGTGATCTTTGCAAAGCTACTTGTCAAAGTTAGAGGGGATAGAAGTTTACATCAGAATAAGGGCTTATCTCTGGCAATACTTGTCCCGGTAGCTTGTTGATTGAACTCTTCTGTTTGTTTTGTCGTGTCTATGTGTTTTTCTTTTTTTTAGGTTTTAGAGTTGTTTGCTCGAGGACGAGCAAAGGATCAGTTTGGGAAGTTTGATGAGTCGATATTTTAATGACTATTTAGTACCTTTTTCCGTATTTTATTGCGTCTTTTAGCCTTTATTTAGTGTTTTTTGTTCTGTGTCACGGTTGGGTTTTTTGTGTGTTTTTGTGCATTTTTAGGTGTCTTAGCGTCATTGGCAAGGAAATGGAGGACCAAAGTTCAAAGAAGACTTCAAAACCTTCTAGAAGCACCACAAGGCTAAGTTAGTGGGCCACTACTCCAAGAGAGGTGACATGGAGGTTAGAAAAACGGAGCAAAACTAGGAGAAAGTGGGAAAATGGAGGAATTTCCCGGAGACAGTCCTCACCGCGGTGAGCTCCAAAATAACAGAGGCTCACCGCGGTCTACAAAACAGAAGCCAATTGAAGAATGGCTGTACCGCAGTGAGCAAGCTTCCTCACTGCGGTGAGCCCTGCTGGACCAAGTCAAACCACGTTTTGTGGCAGTTTTTCCCCACTCACTCGAGTTTTAGCTTCCTAGGACTTATAAATAGACCATTGCATCAGTCATTTTAGATATACCTTCATTACTTCTACTTCCATATTTTCAATTCCAAGCATTGTAAACACTTAGAGATTTCAATCTCTCTTTTAATTCGAAGAAGCATTATTGATCTTTCTGACGATCGCAGAGACCAATAGGCGCCCAGGTATTCAATAGTACAAGTTAGGCGGTTGCTGTTAATAACTTGTATCGTGACATATTGCTATCTGATCGTTGAACGCATGCTTGATCGTTGTGAACTTGCATCGGTCTTTACCTCTAATTAGTATATATCCGGATGAGGGCATAGCTAGTGACAAGCTTATTTCTGTAACTCATACGTATTTATAATATGTATCTGGTTCGATTTTGAAATAGCAAAGTGTTGCATTCGCGGGCAGTGTACCATTAGCTATATCGCGTCAGCACTTTTGAAAGATCCGCTTGCTTCGTTTTAATTGTAGAAATTGCATGATCTAGGTATTACCTTGTCTTGTGATTGTAATTTGTTGTAGGGGTTTGAAGTATCAACCTTACCCACACTATCTGTTTACAACTCACACCTTGAGCCTACACCTTAAAACTAGCTTAATCAATTCCTCGAGAGAACGACCCTGTGGTTTAAGCCTTGTTGTACTACAACCGCTTTACTACTTGTATTATTTTAATTTTGACCTATGAGCATTGGAACCAAGATGACCTATAGTGAATCTGACAAGAGTGTTGAAGAACACGTGTATAGGAAATTAATTGGGTCTCTACTTTACCTCACAGCAAGTAGACCAGATATTCAATATGCAGTTGGTGTATGTGCAAGATTTCAAACAAATCCAATGCAATCACATTATAACACTGCTATGAAGATTCTAAGGTATGTTAAAGGTACTGTAGAAGTTGGATTATGGTATCCAAAAGAGAGTGGCTTGAGTTTAGATGGCTATTCAGATGCTGACTATGTTGGATCAATGCTTGATAGAAAAAGTACCTCAAGAACATGTCAATTCCTTGGTACTAGACTGATATCATGGTTCAACAAGAAGCAGAACTCAATTGCCACATCAACCACAGACGCAGAGTATATTGCTGCTGGGTGTTGTGCTTCACAAATCTTGTGGATACAACAACAACTCAGAGACTATGATATCAATTAAGAGAAAACTCCTATTTTCTGTAACGACACAAGTGCTATTGCTATAACTCAAAATCCTAAGTTTCATGCAAGAACCAAGCACATTGATGTTAGACACCATCACACCACTTCATCAGAGATCATGTTGAAAAAGGTAATATTGAGATACTCCAACAGAGTTCGACAACTCAATTGTTAGGAGAAAACATCTTGTTGAACCCTGGAATTTGGTAGCACTTATACTGCATAGGTGCTTTGATTCAAATCAGGGTGGAGCTGACTAAATCGGCATGGAGAGATGGGGAATGATGGCTTTTCTCAACACATTGGATGATAGAGATGAGCCCTTTAACTGGGGTAAATACATCTTTCTGAGGTTTGTTGACAAACTTCAAGGCTTTGAGCCTGTGGTAGATGGTGACCTTGCTGAGCCGAAGCACACTATCAACTTTGGTCTAAAGATCTGCTACATTCTAGAGAAGCTAGGCCTACAGCTGAGGGGGGAGGCAAACATTTCCAATAGTGATCTCATATGCAAATATGATTCTGAGCTCAAGCAGAAGAAGCTGGCAAGAGAGGCCAAGCAAAAGAGGCTAGTAGAGGAGGTTTCTGAGGCAACAGTTGTGCCCAAGAAGAAACCAAGGACTGGAGGCAAGAAGAAGGCAGCGGCTAAGAAGACCACCTCTGTGGTTGACCTTGAAACACAGGTATCTGAACCCAGTGCCACAGATAACACTGGAGGAGTTAAGATACAACTCCATAGTGTTGTAGATACCTCTGCCCTTGTCCAGCAAGCACTCCATAATGCTGAAGGTACCACTCTTGATGATAAGAGGGTTGATGCATCCCAGTCATTGTCTACTGAAGAAGCAAAATGATTTAGACTTCAACCCATTCTTGGAAAGGAATGAGGTTTCTGATGAAGTCACCACATCACAGGTTGTTGAGCAAGCAACCCTGTCGAAAGGAAACACTCTTCCAGGGCCGTCCACCTTTCAAGATATGAATGATGCCCTGATGAGTGATGCAGTTGTACACGACGACACTGCCAACGCATGAGTACAGAAGATGGCTGATGATCTGGAGAGAACTATCACTGCTGGTCCTTCTCCATCAAGATCCAGATCACCACAACAACCACAAGCATCTCAGACATCTGCCGATCTTAGGTAAGATTACATGGTGAACGTGATGGAAATCCATCAAGGTACTGATGGTATTGTTGAAGTAAATCCTGTGATTGAGCAGGTTCTCCTTGGCTTTGAGTGAACAATAGTAGCGACAATATGTGTAGGCTAATCCGCTATATTTCGAATTCCTAGGACTCTATGTCAGAAGAAATGTTCGATACTAGCCGAGGACAACCGGATCTGTCCATTTTCGAGCCTCGAGTGGAAGACAACGTAAGGCTGTCGTGCCATTTAGGTCCGGTGCTCCATCGTCTATGCGTTTGCACTCAACAACCTTGGTGACCATTGAATGTGAGGATGAAGAGGATGATGAGGAACATCTACTCTTACTTCCGCGGGGTACTATCAGGTCGGTAGGAGAACAAAGTAGTGGCCGACCGAGCGAATCTCCCAGTGTTCCCATGGATAGGGATACTCATAGAAGAGGTTATAAGGCGATGAGGATTAAATTCCCATGCCCTGCGTCCGCTGTCGTATGTCCGGACCCTTTTGGTGAATTAAATAGGGACGGACGGTTGCCTACATGTGGGTCGAAGTTGGTGGCCGCAAACATTCCTGAATTGCGGCGAAAGTGGGAAATTCCGGAGTCCGTGGAGATCATGATCCCGACTTCGGAACATGCATTCTATAATCCCCCAGAGGGGTATAAATGCGTGCATGAAGCGGCCCTCCAGTGTCGTTGGCATCTTCCGATCGCTCCTGAGCTGAAGGACATTCTGAATTTCCTCGGAATAGGTCCTAGCCAAGTGATTCCCAATTCACTTGGCAATTTAATTTGTTTTGTAATGATCTGTAAGTTGCATTGTACGCATGTAAGCATTGATAACTTTCGCCACTTGTTCCAGGTTGGATCCAGTCGCGGAAACCCTTTTTTCTATTCGCTCGTTGCGAGACAGGTGTATACTTTTATCGAGGATCCGATATCCTCTCTGTGGATGAAGTGGTGGGAGAAATTCATTTTCGTCCGGATGGCCTTGAGACCTGGTCAATTCGAAGACGAGCGGGAGGAATGGGGCCTTCCCGTAAAATTTTGCCGTGAGAAGATTCCGACTCTTACTCCTCCATCTGGGCCCGTGCCGGCTTGGATAGTCGCCATGAATAGGGAAAATAATCCTCCCCGTTATCCCTTTCATGGATTAATTTACCAGCCCTTGCCTTACTTGGCTGGGTTGATTGGTGTGGTTTTGTATGGTGACCAGCACGACTTTTGTAAGCTTGACAATTTTATAAAATATGCCACCTTTATCCTCCGATGTTGTTGATGTTTGCGAATTTCTTTGTACGATCCGGACTTTATTGTATACTGATGACCTTTTTTGTTATATTTGCAGCTCTCCGCATGAAGAAGAAGCAGCAGCGGGAGGAGCAAGAAGCGCAGCTGATAGCCGGGCTTCATGAAAAATTAATTAACACACCTGCGGATTTCCCTATGGACGATCTGGAGAATGCTACTATGTTCAAGGCCGAGGAGGAACAGAGGAGAACGACTGGTGAACCACTTCTGCAGCTTAGCGTACCCGACAAGGGTATGGCTAAGGGTGTTACACCGGCTGAAACGAGGAGTACGCCTATCCTCGAAAGAACCATTCCGGACTCTGATATCCGAAGAGAAATAGCCTTGGGTTAAAGGATAGCCATTTCGGACCCTGCTCGTGAGGCAAAGAGATCCAGGGATGAGAATCTGATTCTGGAACAATCTGTCGTGGCTGCTGAGGTCAGAAGGTATGCGGACCTTCCTGATATTGAGCGGGTGGGTGAGCTATCTGAGCTTCATCAAAAGTTGAGCGTTTTAATTTTTTGTCATTCTTGTGTGAATCATCCGTGATCCGGAACTGTGATCTCCTCATGTACCTTAAGTCCTTGTCTTATTGTGGCAGATTAGATATGTTCTCCAGGCCATGAAGGATAAGGCCACTGAAAGGGCGACCGTGGATACGGATCTATACTTGGCTTAAGTAGGTCGTGCGGAGGAGGCCGAGAAGGTGAAGCAGCTGGAGGCGAAGCTAAAAGCTTCGGAGGAATAAAGGGCCAAACTGGCTAAAGAAATCGCCTAGTCGAAGTTGGAGTATAAGGATTAGACCGACTTTGTAAATCAGGTTTTTGAAATGTTCGTAAATTTCAAAAACAAATTGTTATCCGAACTCCAGAAGACCAAACTCGAGGCTGCCGAGGCTTTCGTCGATTTTGTTTCCTGTCAGTTTGCTCAGGAGTTATTCTTCGATGCCACCCGATCCAATGAGTTTGCCTCTGCTATCGGGCAATTGATGGTGAAGAAGCTCTTTCCTGCGGACTCTAATCCAAAAGCGGCCGGTCTGTCTTCTAGGCGCGATGCGGATGGGACTATCCTGCCAAATGCCGGCGTGATTGATTCATAGCTTGGGGGCTACGAATTTGCCTCCATTGTCTCCAAAGGGGAGAAGGTATCCATCAATAATGGTGGTCCGTATCTTCCTGCCTTTGTTCCGGATGTACTGGCGGAAGTTTGTCTGACGTCGTTTGATGAGTTCCCGGAACTGCACCGCCGCTGGTTTAGCTTGTCGGGACGCATGGTCGGACGTCCTGCGAACTTTAACCTTCATGAACATGTTCAAGAGGCAAGGCTGAGAGCTGAAGCTTTAGAAGCAGCCGAGGCACGCGGATCCACCTTGGGTGATGGGGCAGAGGCGTCAGGGAGTCGAAGCCGCAATGAGCAAGCTTAGGCTCAGAGAGTGTTGTTTGATGCCCAGGGTATGCCCCGTTGACCTTTGTACTATCAAGACAATGTTTTCGTTTCTCTTTTTATCGTGTAATTGTTTGAACAATTTGCGCTGTGTAATTTGATGATTCCGTCCTGATTGCCTTATTTCGTTTGATGCTTAACCAGTTGTCTTTCTATTCTGAAAATCAACAAGTATTGCTATAGAGGCAATGTATCGATAGTTTATATCTGACGTAGGATCGGATCGTTTACGATATAGGTTAATAGTGACGGACTACTATATCGCTATATCACCTTAGACAGAAAATTCAAGCTTTTCATCCGGATATGCCAGTTAGATTCCTAAGTATTGTTTGCGGAAGTTGATAGTGTCGGACTATTCAACATATCCGACCTAACAAGAAGTAATCCGTCTTTCCTTGGAAATTTTTGCTTGGTTCTGGTAGATCCTTAGATCCGAAGTAGGTTTCTAAGATGATTTTTACTTCGTACCTGTGACTCGCCGGGAGAAAAGGTATGTTGTAATCACGTCTGAATCGGACAATTTTTCAGGGTGGGGGCATTGGTGGGCCTTTATCGCTTGGCGAGATGGGTTTCTGGGTCCAATAACGGCCCAGGCCCACTGTAACCGTTGATATTCTCTACATGTCGATGAGTAATTGGTCGTGATTATCTATAAATAGGCCTAATCGTACAACCACCAACGTCACTATCCCTCTTCCTCTTTTGGCTAAAAGCCAAATTCTCAGCGCAACATAATCCGAAGTCCTTCCATCGGCGACTTATAGTGTTTGTCCGAAGGTGATCCAGGATCTTAGGAGCTTCGACCTTCATGGGCTTTTTGAGTATGTTACTTGGATGACAGATCACCTTTTGGATAGATACTATAGGAGTATCTTCGAGGGTGATCTTGAATCCGAGTAGTTTCTTTGAGATGTCGAATCTCCTTTGGGATAGACACCATAAGAATATCTTCGAAGGTTGTCCATAATCTTTTAGGCTCTTTGGCTCTCCTGTTCCTGAGGTGTTGGATCCCCTTTCGGATAGACATTATAGGAAAATGTTCGTTCGTATTAGAACGGGTGCGAACACGTGTCGGATGTGCTGCCCTTGTCTTTGGTTTGATGTCACTCATGCTCCTTGAACAAATCTTTATTCGATATAAAAGGTATCATACCTTCTTCATCTTGCTTCGGAGCAAGGGTGCCTGTTGCCCAAATGCGATGTGATTGGACTTAGTCTCGTGTTAATCCTTATCTCGCATTTGGTTTCAGGCACGCATGCTTTCAAGTAAATCTTTTCCTGAAAAGAATGAGGGAGTGTATCCGAAGAAAGGCGTCGTACCTTTTCCAATGTTGCTGCGGGGCAAGGGTGACGGTTGCCCAAATGCGATGTGATTAGACTTAGCCCCGTGCTAATCCTTATCTTGCATTTGGTTTCCGTCATGCTGATGTGCTCAAATTGATACCTGGAAACAAGTAGCAAGCAGTTGTTGTAAACTAACCACGAGGTCGTTCGCTAAGGAATCAATTAAGCTATTGCAATGAATGAAAATGAACAGTTACTTGTGAAATAATGTTGGTTTGTTTGAGTTGAGTACTTCTAATAACTAGAAAACAGAAATCAGCAATGTAGTTGTTTGTAGAATGAGGTAGGAGGAACATGGTAGTTACGATCAAGCAATGCTAATTCGCTCCAGGGATACATTCATATTGTCACACGGTCGGTGTACAGAAAACTATCAATTTAACCTTTACCAAACGAGTTTGAAGATATTTGAACTAGAGTAATCGTGGGTCGTCAATCCACGATCCTTAACCAAATGTTTTAGAGAATCTTTGAACGAGAGTATTGAATTGAAGGGTTTTTACGAAGATCTTTAAACAAGCCTAACCTATATGAACTATTTCAAACACTAGAAGCGAATACGCAAGGCTATCACGCAACTACCATGTTCGGAGTGATTTAGCTACTCATAATCGAAGCAAGGATGAAAGAAAAAAAGATATTGCTCATGATTAACATAAACAGAATGATAATCGCATGCAAGCTCAAACAATTCGAGAAACAGAATAAGAACGATTTGAATAACATCAAACAATAGAGATTTACCACAGTAATCAGGGATTCGATATCAATCCTTCGATGAATAGTCAAACTCAGGCTCCCAATTGTTATCAATGTCAAAGTATGAATGTAGGTTTTTCTAGGGCAAAGTATTGTTTTTCCTATAGAATGAATATCTAATATATAACGTAAGGAGAAAAAACGGAATTAGTAAAAGAAATCGCAGAAGAAAAACGGCTGAAGAAGAAACTGGCGTTGCCAGTAATCAAAACTTGCATCGCCAGTTTGGTCCGTTTGTAACAGAGAGTTACTGGCGTACGCCAGTTTGATAACTGGCGTCGCCAGTTCCTCCAAAATGACTGTTTTGCCCTTTCCGCTCCTTTTTGCTCCTTTTGCTCCTTTTAACTTCGATTCTTGGTATTTTGGCCTTCCCGCTCCACTTCTAGCATCCATACGAAGCATTGAAACTCCATGTCTTGTAGATGCACGTAAAATACACCATTTCGCCTTCAATTAGTTCGGTTTAGCCAAATACCTGTAAAATACACAAAGAACAAAACAAGTAAAAATACTCTAAGAAAACTACTAAAACTATACTCAAGGATGACTAAAAGACGGTAAAAAAGACCAAATGAGATGGTATAAAACCGACTCATCAAACTCCCCAAACCGAACCTTTGCTCGTCCTCGAGCAAACAAATAAACCTAGACATAAACTAGACTCAAACAACGAAAACAAACAAAGAGTCAAGGTCCCAAGTGACCGAATCTACCATTGTAAACAGTAAGTCCACGAGATGCAAAAATCTTGTCATCAAACCAACTTTGGCAAAACAGTGTACAGAAAATCAAACACAATCGTTTCCCAGACAAATAGCACTTAAGTGTAGCTCGCTAGTCCCTCATAGGTGAATGCAGTGTATCTCTCACTCTCTTGGAAGTATCCAAATGGGGTATAAGCTCAAAAATAAACTGGGAAGGTGACTTGCGTCACAAAGGTGCCTAAAATATCTTTTGCTTTTGTACTCGTCTCATTAGATCGAAAGGGACTTAACAAGCGACTCAATTTTTTCAGAAAACAAACGCTGAAACTGCTCCCCCTATTCAATTCAAAATAACATCAGATCTCGTAATACTTCACTGAATTTAGTGCGTGGCCGCATTGGGCTCTTTTAATCTCAATTTTTTGCAGGTGTCTGTTTTACCGAAAGTCCGCACTTTTTTGCGTGTCTGTTTGGTATACATGCCATCAACACTCACAGACATATGGCTTTTTAGGACCACGCCGGTATATAGGTAGTATTTGAAACACGACTAACGGTGATCAATGAAGACCATAGATCCACCCCGATATTCAAATATCAATAAGCCTTAGGGAGCAGTAACAAGCTTTTCAGCAATAACAAAAAACAACACATATAAGTCGCAAGATAACAGTTCTCTCCCTAAACCTGTTCCTTGGAACAGGGGGAAGGGCTTAAAAAGAGCATGTTGTTCTTCATCCCTAACAAGACTGAGTACACATAAGTATGAAAAGGCGCAAGTAATACGTAAAAACTTGCACAACCCAGGAAATCACACAATACATTTGCCGGTACAAAAAATTTTCATCGGCTGTTAGGCTTCTCACAGGCTTTTTAGACCAAGGATCTAAACAAACTTGCTATTTAAAAGAGAAACGACCTTGCAGGATTAAAAATACACTGTCCTACTTCCAGCTAATCATCAAACCAAACGTAAGCAGCAAGTGGATTTAACACCTACAATGGACGTCCGACTTAGTAAAAGACACAGACTCACCACGAAAATTTGAAAATAGGCCAAAAACGCAGGCCAAAAGACTCTATCTAAAAAGCTCAGACACAAACATAAACTGAAAACAAAAGAATTACATAAAAGTGGCTAACATACCACCCCACGTAGACAACACAGAACATATGAAATCCCTCCCCAAACTTAAACTTTAGCTCGTCCTCGAGTTTCAAGTTTAAGCAAGCGAAGGAAAATAGAAAGCAGACACATTAGTGAAGTAAAACTTACCCCTGGGTTGCCTCCCGGGAAGAGCCTTTTATTATAGTCGTTGGCTCGACTTTTGGGAAATGTTGCTATCCAATATCAAACGGGAACGAATCCCTTGCATCCGTCCCGGTATCCTCAGCATTTTGTGAGCCATCCTTAGCTCCTCTCTTCAGGTTCTCTAACAGTTCCATGATTCCCTGCAAACTAAAATTAAACAAATCAGAAAATTTAAAAACTAAAAAATAACTATGGGAATCAGAGGGAAAATAAAAACGAAAAAGTGGGTCGAAACTCCCTGGACAGTCCAATGTGTATGATGGGACTATGACGTGCGAATCATAGGTTTCTCCTTGTACCGTAGGGGCAGATTCAGGAGTCAGCTCAGCAGGTAAGCAAGTATTATGTGTTTCTTCTTGTACCGTAAGGGCAGGTTCAGAAGTCAGCTCAGCAGGTAAGGGAGTAGAATGGATTTCTTCTTGTACAGTAGGGGCAAATTCAGAAGTCAGCTCAGCAGGATGGTTTATCTTCTCACGCTGGATCTCCTCAATCAGCAACATCGACAAACTCAAAGAATTGGCTAACTCAAAGAATTGTTTGAGTTTAAACTCATCTATGGGTTGTCTCGCGGATTCTTCTAATATTGTTTGATCATCCTTGGTCAATCCAAAATAGAAACATCCTATCACATCCCTATTGCTCAATCTAGCATTTGTGCACCCTTTTTCAAGCTCTCTAAACCGATACCACGTATAGTAGAATCTTTCTCCATGAAGCTGACGGAAACTATGAAGGAGTCCCCTTTCTTTCTGGCGGATAGAGTAGATGTCCATCAGATATGGTTTCTTGGTTGCATAAGTCCCTACACACACGAAGACAAGAAACCACGAGTAGTTCCGACAAAATGAAAACTAACGAAACAAAATAAAACTATAAACAAAACGAGTAAAATTTCGCAATCAAGCGCTACAGTAGGAATTGGTTCCCCGGCAGCGGCGCCAAATTTGATGTGCTCAAATTGATACTTGGAAACAAGTAGCAAGTAGTTGTTGTAGAATAAACAAAGCTAACCACGAGGTCGTTCGCTAAGGAATCAATTAAGCTATCGCAACGAATGAAAACGAACAGTTACTTGTGAAACAATGTTGATTTGTTTGAGTTGATTACTTCTAATAACTAGAAAACAGAAATCAGCAATGTAGTTGTTTGTAGAATGAGGTAGGAGGAACATGGTAGTTACGATCAAGCAATGCTAATTCGCTCCAGGGATACGTTCATACTGTCACACGGTCGGTGTACAGAAAACTATCAATTCAACCTTTACCAAACGAATTTGAAGATATTTGAACTAGAGTAATCGTGGGTCATCAATCCACGATCCTTAACCAAACGTTTTAGAGAATCTTTGAACGAGAGAGTATTGAATTGAAGGGTTTTTACGAAGATCTTTAAACGAGCCTAACCTATATGAACTATTTCAAACCCTAGAAGCGAATACGCAAGGCTATCACGCAACTACCATGTTCGGAGTGATTTAGCTACTCATAATCGAAGCAAGGATGAAAGAATACAAGATATTGCTCATGATTAATGTTAGAACTGTAGGACCGGGATTGGTACTTCTGGACAGTTTCAAACGATGTTGACTATTGATGTTGAGTCAACAACGTTTCTCAACAGTGAACAGTGTTCAACTAAACTATGACAATAGTAAACTGTGATCGATAGAACTCTGTAAAGTGCAGCGGAATAAAACTGAACACAAGATTTCTCAAGTCGGTATAAAAAGATACCGGCGGTGCCGTAGAAAAACTTCTACTAAAATTGAAAAGTAGAATTACAAAAAGAAGTTTAATTCAATCACAAACGATTGATTAAACTTACAAAAAAACTAGACCTAGAACAGATAAGAAAAAACCTATTTTAGTTCAATGATACTAGAGTAATTCTCAATCTTTAGAGAACACTCACAAGTAAACACCGAGGTAAAGGTCTAGTAAATCAAGAAGCCTAAACTCAATGATCAGGAAGTTTAATCTCTATAGGCGTGGTCTTGCTGAAAGCTTCTTCTTGTGTATATATATAGGGCTGGGGTCAAATTCACCAAGAAGAAAGCAGAAGTCGAAGTCAACTTGAGCTGGGAAAGAACGCCGCAAAATATATTCAAGAGTTGCTCTTCGAAGGCAATCAGCAGCCTAGCAAAGCGTGTTCTTCCTGTATATGTAATGTACATCAATCGATCTTCCTGGAAGAAACACGGCTTGGCCCAAGTCGAAACCTGTTAGGTTTTCTCTAGGAAGGAAACTGCCTTTCTTATCTTTCAACAGTATAAGGAGTCTTCTATATATCAATCTCTTTTAAATATCACTTTCCTTATAGCATCAAATTCTTCCTTGAACAATATGGCAGCTTCCTTCTTGCATTATGCTTCTTATTTTCCTTTTTGCTACAGTGCCCGTTTTGCTACATGGTACTCGATTACTACGGTGGCGCTTTAGTGCGATCGCTCTGATGCAATTGTGATCCATTAAGCATGTTGAGGCCCAACTTGATATATCCTACAAAATAACCATAGAAAAACAACTACAAACATTGAACCGGTTAATAAACGAAGAAAGGCCGAATTAACAAAACAAGTGCAATATAAATTGCACTTTCAATTAACATAAACAGAATGATAATCGCATGCAAGCTCAAACAATTTGAGAAACAGAATAAGAACGAATTAAATAAGATAAAACAATAGAGATTTACCACAGTAATCAGGGATTCGATATCAATCCTTCGATGAATAGTCAAAATCAAGCTCCCAATTGTTATCAATGTCAAAGTATGAATGTAGGTTTTTTCTAGGGCAAAGTATTGTTCTTCCCATAGAATGAATATCTTATATATAACGTAAGGAGAAAAAACAGAATTAGGAAAAGAAATCGCAGAAGAAAAACGGCAGAAGAAGAAACTGGCGTCGCCAGTAATCAAAACTGGCGTCGCGATTTCAATTCAAGCTGGCGTCCATTTGTCCGTTATAACAGAGATTCTTGGCGTCTTGATTTGATAACTGGCGTCGCCAGTTCCTCCAAAATGACTGTTTTGCCCGTTCCGCTCCTTTTAACTTCGATTCTTGGTATTTTGGCCTTCCCGCTCCACTTCTAGCATCCATACGAAGCATTGGAACTCCATGTCTTGTAGATGCATGTAAAATACACCATTTCGCCTTCAATTAGCTCGGTTTAGCCAAATACCTGCAAAATACACAAAGAACAAAATAAGTAAAAATATTCTAAGAAAACTACTAAAACTATACTCAAGGATGACTAAAAGACGGTAAAAAAGACCAAATGAGACGGTATAAAACCGACTCATCACAGGCATGCTTTCAAGCAAATCTTCCAGGAATGAAATATCGTCCGAGATGTCATACTCGGAGATCTGCTGCGTCTGCTCAGAGGTGATCCGAGGGCTGGGTAACATTCAGCGTGAAAGCTTCGAGAGATGTTGCTGACCTCTCGGGTCGCCTTTTGGTAGACAGATTAGATGCATCTGATCCGTTTTACAGGCGCATGCTTGACCGTCGGTCCGTATTCTTCATCCCTGACATGTGTGCCCATTTATTAGGTTACTTCCTTTATGAATGGGCTCAGGTGGCTGGGATCGTGATTTCGACGCTTTTTTGTTAACTTTCAGTAATGCTTCGGGTTACCTGCTCTTTATTTTTGGCTCTTACGCCCCTATCACGTATTGCCATTGACTTGAGTCATGCAAAGACTTGTGAATGGTGATAGGTGATGGGGATTGATAGTCCGAGAAGCTTTATTGCTTATCTTCTCAGATGAAACACCATCAACTTGATCCCTGCCTAATCGTTGATGATTTCTTTTGTTTGCAGGTCGAAGCGACATTGGTTCTCCGGACCCGGGCGTAGTTTCGAAGCCAAGAAGCTAACTAGTGGAACAGTTGGATCAAAGTTTTTGCTATAGATAGTTGTAGTATTGTATCATAGCTAGGATACATGTCGTTAGGCGAGAATAGCTTCGGATGTTATAAGTTCTTCGGATGTAAGTTGTACTCATATTGTAATCAGAACGATTGTTTTAATAAAAAGAAGTTGCATTGATTTTACGTAAATTCAATTACAACTGTGGACTTCAAGGCTGGATTAAGAAAAAGACAACTGTCAGAGTTACTTGTATCTTAAATCCTAAGCATAAAACTTTTGGAGGTTCTTGGCATTCCAAGTCATCTTTAATGCCCTGCCTTGATCACTTTCAAGCTCATATCTTAAATTAACTCTTGCACCAATAATCTTGTACGGACCTTCCCACTTGGGTTTTAGCTTCCCAACATGTCCTAGGATATCAGCTCTCCTAAGGACTAAGTCCCCAACTTGAAGATCTTTGTTGTTGATGTTCTTGTTGTAAGCCCGTGCCACGGTTGTTTGGTATCGATGGATACTAGCAAGGGCTGCACTTCTCTTATCTTCCAGCATGTCCAAATCATAGAATCAGGCCACGTAGTTGTCAGCAGGTTGGTAACCCTGGATCCGAAGGGTCTCAACTTCCACCTCGGCCGGAATGACAACTTTTGTTCCGTAAACTAGTGCAAATGG
Organism: Plantago major; assembly: GCA_026545765.1. Lineage (NCBI taxonomy): Eukaryota > Viridiplantae > Streptophyta > Magnoliopsida > Lamiales > Plantaginaceae > Plantago > Plantago major. Next base: position 93,681,629 of record CM048839.1, read on the forward strand.
AGTTTCTCTAGTGGCAACTTGAGCAGTTGTTCGGTGTGCCCAGAGAACTCCATCGAGATCATCCGCCCAGTTTCGTTGGAAATTTCGGAGCCTCTTTTCCAAAATCTTGACAATGGTCTTGTTAGTGGATTCCACCTGGCCATTGGCTTGTGGGTATCCAACAGAAGTAAATCGTTGCTCGATTTTCATGGAGTTGCACCGCTCTTTCAATTTGTGTCCGGAGAACTGATATCAGATACCAAGATTCTGGGTAATCCAAATCTGCAAATGATGTTTCTCCATATGAAGGATCGGACCCTACTTTCAGTGATTGTAGCCACAGCTTCAGCCTCTACCCACTTGGTAAAATATTCTACCGCAACTATGAGGAACTTCTTTTGGTGCGTTCCTCTAGGGAAAGGACCAACAATGTCAATTCCCCATTGATCAAATGGGCCGGCTATAACTGCTGGGATCATTGGGTTGGTCGGACAATGCGGGATGTTAGCGTAATATTGGTAATCACTGCAACCTCTGGAGAAATCCGCCGCATCCTTATCCACTGTTGGCCAATAATATCCTTGTCGGATAATCTTTTGTGCCACTGTCCATCCTCTGGAATGACTCCCACAACTGCCCGAATGAATCTCTTCTAAGACTGTTCTGGCCTCTTGCGGATTTAGGCATCTCAAGTGAGTGCCATCGAAGGATCACTTATAGAGATCCTCTCCCAAAATAAAGTATCTATTGGCTCTTGATTGTATCTTTCTGGCTTCTTTGGGATCCGAATGAAGGATTCCTTCTTTGAGATAAATGAAAATGTATGACATCCAGTTGGATTCAGTTGTGAGAACCATTATGCTTTGCGTCGGACTCATGATGGATGAGGTCCAAACTGTCAAAAGAAGGATCCCACTAGTGTCTAAGGACCCGGATGCATAGGCATATTTGGCTAATGCATCCGCTCTCTCGTTCAATTCTCGAGAAAAACTTTCCAAGGAAAACTCCTCAAAACTTTCCACCTCCTTTTTTAACAAAGCCAAGTACTTAATCATGGATGGTCCTTTGGTGGAGAAGGCTCCCGAGAATTGTACTTCAACCAGCTGGGAGTCCGTATAGGCTTTGATCTTTTTCACCATCAGAGACTTTGCCATCTTCAATCCGATGAGGAGAGCTTCATATTCTGCTTCATTATTGGTTACCTTGAAATCCAAAGTAACAACATAATCGAGTTCGGCTCCTTGAGGAATCTTTAGGCAAATACCTATTCCGCCTAGCCTTCCGGATGAAGATCCATCCACTTGTAATGTCCATACATCACCATGCGGAACAAGAGTCGGAGATACATTGGCGACTGTCTCCTTTTTTGGTTCCTCCTCCTTAGGAATTTCCACTTCTTTTCCCGCCACTGGTGCAGATGACATCAATCAGGAACATGTGTTATGCTCGGACCGAATCAGAGTATGTTTCCTTTTGTGAGAACTGGCTCCGGACATTGTCGAGGAGGCCAGGATCAATTTCCATATCTTGGTCCGTAGACGCAACCTCTGTTGTAATTTGTGGCTCTTCCACTTGAGTGATCATCATGGTCATACAATCGAGCTCTATATCCTTTGTTTCATTTTCCCGAAGCTCTTTTGCCGGATAATCAGCGAGGAAATCGGCTAGGACTTGAGCTTTCGTAGCTGACGGAGCTTGAAAACTTATGTCGTGCTCACTCAACTCGATTGCCCATTTGGATAAGCACCCTGACTGTTCTGGTTTTCCTAATACTCGCTTTAGTGGTTCCATGGTGAGGACCACTACTTTGTGAGAGTTAATATGGCTTCAATTGCTTTGCGGTGTGGACCAAGGCATAAGCCAATTTCTCAATCTTTAGATATCTCATTTCCGCCCCTACCAATGCTTTACTCAGGTAATATATCGGCAAGTGATCGTTGCCTTGGATCCGGACTAGGACTGAACTCATGGCCTCATCCGTGACCGCCAATTACAAGTACAAAGTTTCCCCTTCGATTGATTTCAACAATAGTGGAGGGGACAAAAGATAGCTCTTCAGATTTTCAAAAGCTTCATCACATTCCTTAGTCCATTCAAAATTGTCTCCCTTCCTTAGGACCTTAAAGAAAGGTAAGTTCTTCTCTGCGGATCTGGAGATGAAAGGACTCAGGGACATCAATCTTCCGTGAAGTTGTTGAACTTCGTTGATTGTCTTTGGCTGTGGCAAATCCAAGATCGCCTTGATTTTCTCCAGATTGGCGCTGATGCCTCTCCGTAACCATGTATCCGAGGAACTTCCCGCCTTTAACTCCGAATGTGCATTTTTCTAGGTTCAATTTCATCCCATACTTCCTATGGATGGAGAAGCACTTGTTCAGATGCTCTATGTGTTGATCCTCAGTCTTGCTTTTAACCAGCATATCATCCACGTATATTTCCATTGTCTTGCATATTTCTTCTTTAAACATCTTGTTTACCAATCATTGGTAAGTGACACCAGCATTCTTAAGACCGAAAGGCATGACCTTGAAACAATAGACTCGGCCCGCTGCAAAGAAAGCCATTTTCTTTATATCTTCTTGGGCCATGCGGATTTGATAGAAGCCTTGATAAGCGTCCATAAAACATAGAAGTGCACAACCCGCTGTAGAGTCTACGAGCTGGTCAATCCGTGGCAGGGGATAGTGATGAGTCGGTTTTATACCGTCTCATTTGGTCTTTTTTACCGTCTTTTTGTCATCCTTGAGTATAGTTTTATTAGTTTTCCTAGAGTATTTTTACTTGTTTTGTTATTTGTGTGTTTTGTAGGTATTTTTGCTAAAACCGCGCTAATTGAAAGCAAAATGATGTTTTTTATATGCATCTACAAGATATGGAGTTCCAATGCCTCGTATGGATGCTAGAAGTGGAACGGGAAGGCCAAAATATCAAGAAGGGGTAAAAGGCGTCAAAAGGGCAAAACAGTCAATCCAGAAGAACTAGCGACGCCAGTTATAAAACTGGCGTACACCAGTAACTCTCTGTTACTGGTGCAGGTCCAAAATGGCGACGCCGGTTTCTTCTTCTGCCGTTTTTCTTCTGAGATTTCTTTTCCTAATTCGGGTTTTTCTCCTTACGTTTTATATTAGACATTCATTCTATTGTCATGAAAAAACAACTTTACCCTAGATCTAAACCTACATTCATACTTTGACATTGAGACAATTTGGAGCTGGTTTTTGCTTAATTATCGAAGGATTGATATCGAATCCTTGATTACTATGGTAAATCTCTATTGTTTTATCTTATTCAATTCGTTCTTACTCTGTTTCTCGAATTGTTTAAGCTTGCATGCGATTATCATTCTGTTTGTGTTAATCATGAGCAATATCTTGTATTCTTTCATCCTTGCTTCGATTATGAGCAGCTAAACCACTCCGTGCATGGTAGTTGTGTGATAGCTTTTTGTATTCGCTTCTAGGGTTTGAAATCGTTCATATAGGTTAGGCTCGTTCAAAGATCTTCGTAAAAACCCTTCAATTTAATACTCTCGTTCAAAGATTCTCTAAAACATTTTGGCTAAGGATCGTGGATTGACGACCCACGATAACTATAGTTCAAATATCTTCAAACTCGTTTGGTAAAGGTTGAATTGATAGTTTTCTGTACACTGACCATGTGACCATATGAACGTATCCCCGGAGCGAATTAGCATTGCTTGATCGTAACTACCGTGTTCTTCCTACCTCATTCATTCAAATCAATTACATTGCATTTTCTGTTTTCTAGTTTCAAGAAGTACTCAAACTCAAACAAATCAACATTGTTTCACAAGTAACTGTTTGTTTTCATTCGTTGCAATAGCTTAATTGATTCCTTAGCGAACGACCTCGTGGTTAGCTTTTTTTTTTCTACAACAACTGCTTGCTACTAGTTTCCAAGTATCAATTTGAGCACATCAAATTTGGCGCCGCTGCCGGGGAATCAATTCCTACTGTAGAGCTTGATTGCAAATTTTTACTCATTTTGTTTATAGTTTTCTTTTGTTTCGTTAGTTTTTGTTTTGTCGGAACTACTCGTGGTTTCTTGTCTTCGTGTGTGTAGGGACTTATGCAACCAAGAAACCGTATCTGATGGACATCTACTCTATCCGCCAGAAAGAGAGGGGACTCCTTCATAGTTTCCGTCAGCTTCCTGGAGAAAGATTCTACGATGCGTGGTATCGGTTTAGAGAGCTTGAAAAAGGGTGCATAAATGCTAGATTGAGCAGTAGGGATGTGATAGGATGTTTCTATTTTGGATTGACCAAGGATGATCAAACAATATTAGTTTAAACTCAAACAATTCTTTGAGTTAGCCAATTCTTTGAGTTTGTCGATGTTGCTGATTGAGGACATCCAGCGTGAGAAGATAAACCATCCTGCTGAGCTGACTTCTGAATCTGCCCCTACTGTACAAGAAGAAACCCATTCTACTCCCTTACCTGTTGAGCTGACTTCTGAACCTGCCCCTACGGTACAAGAAGAAACACATTCTACTTGCTTACCTGCTGAGCTGACTCCTGAATCTGCCCCTACGGTACAAGAAGAAACCCATGATTCGTATGTCATAGTCCCATCATACACATTGGACTGCCCAGGGAGTTTCGGCCCACTTTTTCGTTTTTATTTTCCCTCAGATTCCCATAATTATTTTTTTAGTTTTTGAATTTTCTGATTTGTTTAATTTTAATTTGCAGGGAATCATGGAACTGTTAGAGAACCAGAGGAGAGGTGCTAAGGATGGCTCACAAAATGCTGAGGATACCGGGACGGATGCAAGGGATTCGTTCCCGTTTGATAATGGATAGCAGCATTTCCCAAAAGTCGAGCCAACGACTATAATAAAAGGCGCTTCCCGGGAGGCAACCCGGGGGTAAGTTTTCCTTCACTAACGTGTCTACATTCTGTTTTCCTTCACTTGCATAAACTTGAAACTCGAGGACGAGCTAAAGTTTAGGTTTGGGGAGGGATTTCATATGTTCTGTGTTGTCTACGTGGGGTGGTATGTTAGCCACTTTTATGTGATTCTTTTGTTTTCAGTTTATGTTTGTGTCTTAGCTTTTTAGATAGAGTCTTTTGGCCTGCGTTTTTGGCCTATTTTCAAATTTTTGTGGTGAGTCTGAGTCTTTTACCAAGTCGAACATTCATTGTAGATGATAAATCCACCTGCTGATTACGTTTTGTTTGATGATTAGCTGGAAGTAGGACAGTGTATTTTTAATCCTGCAAGGTCGTTTCTCTTTTAAATAGCAAGTTTGTTTAGCTCCTTGGTCCAAAAAGCCTGTAAGAAGCCTGAGAGCCGATGAAAAAAAATTTGTACCGGCAAATGTATTGTGTGATTTCCTGGGTTGTGCAAGTTTTTACGTATTTCTTGTGCCTTTTCATACTTATGTGTACAGTCTTGTTAGGGATGACGAACGACATGCTCTTTATAAGACCTTCCCCCTGTTCCAAGGAACAGGTTTGGGGAGAGAACTATTATCTTGCGACTTATATGTAATGTTTTGCGTTATTGCTAAAAAGCTTGTTTACTGCTCCCTAAGGCTTATTGATATTTAAATCTCGGGGTGGATCTATGGACTTCATTGATCACCGTTAGTCGTGTTAGGCGTGTTTCAAATACTACCTATATACCGGCGTGGTCTTAAAAAGCCATATGTCCATGAGGGTTGATGGCACGTACACCAAACTGACACGCACAAAAGTGCGGACTTTCAGTAAAACAGACACCTGCAAAAATTGAGATTAAAAGAGCCCAATGCGGCCACGCACTAAATTCAGTGAAGTATTACGAGATCCGATGTTATTTTGAATTGAATAGGGGGGAGCAGTTTCAGCTTTTGTTTTCTGAAAAATTGAGTCGCCTGTTAAGTCCCTTTCGATCTAATGAGACGAGTACAAAAGCATAAGATATTTTAGGCACCTTTATGATGCAAGTCACCTTCCCAGTTTATTTTTGAGCTTATACCCCATTTGGATACTTCCAAGAGAGTGAGAGATACACTGCATTTACCTGTGAGGGACTAGCGAGCTACACTTAAGTGCTATTTGTCTGGGGGAAACGATTGTGTTTGATTTTCTGTACACTGTTTTGCCAAAGTTTGTTTGATGACAAAATTTTTGCATCTCGTGGACTTACTGTTTACAATAGTAGATTCGATCACTTGGGACCTTGACTCTTTGTTTGTTTTCGTGGTTTGAGTCTAGTTTATGTCTAGGTTTATTTGTTTGCTCGATGACGAGCAAAGGTTCGGTTTGGGGAGTTTGATGAGTCAGTTTTATACCGTCTCATTTGGTCTTTTTTACCATCTTTTTGTCATCCTTGAGTATATTTTTATTAGTTTTCCTAGAGTATTTTTACTTGTTTTGTTCTTTGTGTGTTTTGTAGGTATTTGGCTAAAACTGCGCTAATTGAAAGCAAAATGATGTTTTTTATATGCATCTACAAGATATGGAGTTCTAATGCCTCGTATGGATGCTAGAAGTGGAGCGGGAAGGCCAAAATATCAAGAATTGGGGTCAAAAGGCGTCAAAAGGGCAAAAGTCCAACTAGAAGAACTGGCGATGATTATAAATCGGCGTATGCCATAACTCTCATTCTTGCGCGAGTCCAATGGCGGCCCTTGATTTCTTCTTCTGCCGTTTTTCTTTTGAGATTTCTTTTCCTAATTCGCATTTTTCTCCTTACGTTTTATATTAGACATTCATTCTATTGTCAAGAAAAAACACACTTTGCCCTAGATCTAAACCTACATTCATACTTTGACATTGAGACAATTTGGAGCTGGGTTTTGCTTAATTATCGAAGGATTGATATCGAATCCCTGATTACTGTGCTAAATCTCTATTGTTTTATCTTATTCAATTCGTTCTTACTCTGTTTCTCGAATTGTTTAAGCTTGCATGCGATTATCATTCTGTTTGTGTTAATCATGAGCAATATCTTGTATTCTTTCATCCTTGCATCGATTATGAGCAGCTAAACCACTCCGAACACGGTAGTGATGTGACGGTGATTGCGTATTCGCGTCTAAGGTTAGGATTCGTTCATATAGGTTCTCCTAGTTCAAATATCTTCGTAAAAACCTTTCAATCCAATAAGCTAGTTCAAAGATTCTCTAAAACGTTTGGTTAAGGATCGTTGATTGACGACCCACGATTACTCTAGTTCAAAGATTTTTAAATAACGTTTGGTTGAATTGGATTGAATGTTTTAAGTACAACGACCGTGTGACGAGTATGAACGATTTCCCTAGAGCGAATTAGCACCACTCGATCTAACTACAGTGTTCTCTTCTCTCTCATATTTAAAATAGTTATCTTCTTTTCTATTTTTGAGCACATCAGATAGGGGTCCTTCGGACAGAACTTGTTGAGCCTTGTAAAATCATTGCACATTCTCCATTTGCCAGGAGCTTTCTCGACGAGGACTACGTTGCAAACCCAGTCGGAGTATCGAACTTCCTCGATGTGGCCTGTTTTCATTAGCCTGTCGACTTCTGTGGATATGATGGCGTCTTCTACGGGTCTGAAATCTTTCCATTTCTGCCTGATGTACTTAAATGTTGGATCCATGTTCAGACGGTGAACTGCGATCCTAGGGTCAATCCCTGTTAAGTCATCCGTACTCCATGCAAAAACATCTACATTAGCTTTGAGACAAGCTATCAGCTTTATTTCTACTTCGGAGTTCATCTCCGTTCCAATCCTTGTTTTCTTACTATCATCCCCCTCTATCAGGACGACGTCTCTCAACGCTTCGTGAGCTTCAATCTTACTGCCTTTTATAAACTTTTCCAATTTGTTCTCTATCACCGGACCTTCTTTTGAGGACTTCGGACAATCCGATGCGTCCGCATGCGGTTGGTGATTCTTAGAACTAGAGCTGATGCTCCATGGGCAGATAGAGTATAACATTCCCATGCTTCTCTAACATTTCCAATTTATTGTCCGATCCCATTTGGTGTCAAAAACTTCACTCTGTTATGTAAAGGAGATGACACAGCTCTAAAGACATTGAGCCCCGGACGCCCAAAGATTACATTGTAATTAAAAGGATCGTCCACCACTACGAATAAAATGTAGTTGGTGACCCGATTCGGAGGCTTTCCCATGGATACTGGGAGTCGGAGACTTCCTCTAGGGCGCACAACATTTCCTCCGAACCCCAGCAAAGAAGTTGCGACTCTCTTCAACACAATGTTTCCGATATTCATTCTAATGAGAGTCCGAGCAGATATTATGTTAGACGAACTTCCAGCATCAACTAGAACTTTCGCTACTTTAAAAGTTGCAATATCTAGAGAAATTACTAGGGGAACATCCGGATTCTCTAAATCTCCTCCTCCGGAACATGGGGGTGGTATTTCACTTTCATAAAAAGTAATAGCATTCGTACCTCTTAGAATAGGAGGAGCATATGATCGATCATTGTTTCACAAATGTTGTGCAGTCCGCTCCCTAGCATTTCTGCTATCTACCCCGGCTGGTCCTCCCGCAATTGTATTGATGATTCTGCTGTATGGTCTGTTTTCCATCTGCAGATCCTCCTCATAATCATGGTATTGATCATGGGATCGGCTCGGGCCGCCTTTTGGGGGCGGGGGCAAAAGACGAGGGTGAACTTCTTGTTCCTTTCCTTCTCCTCCCCTCTCAGTCCTTTCATGTCGGGAGGGTTTATCCTTGTGCATATATTCCTTGAGCTTTTTGCTCCTCACTAGATGCTCCACTTCTGTTTTGAGTTGTATGCAATCCTCAGTCGAATGACCTCTGCTTTTATGGAACTTGCAATATTCCTTGGAGTCTCTGTTCTTCCTGTTGTTGTGGATTGGCTTTGGCCATTGCACATCTAACTTCTTTTCCTCAATACAGGCCAAGATGTAGGATCTAGGTCTGTTGAGGTTGGTATATTCTCCATACCTCCTGGGTGGGGTTCTATCTTTGCGATATTCCCTCCTGTTGTCATACTCTCTTCTTTGGTCGGACTTCTTTTGCTTCTGGAACATGTCTGATTTCATTGGTTCCTTTCCTTTCTTGAGACTAGCTCGGACCGGAACATTTCTTCTGAAATCCTCTCCGTATAAGAACTTATCACAGAGATCTTCCAATGCCTTTTCATTTGGGATTTCCCTTTTGGAGAGCTTCTTTCTGAACTGGAAACTCAGAGTATTAGCATACAGGTGTCGGACCCGCTCTTTTATGCTATGCGACTCTACAGTTGATACTTCCTTATTGAAGGGCTCCAAGAATCTCCTTAGGTCTTCTCCTTCTTCTTGCACTATGCCAGCAAGATGCTACCTTGATGTCGGGCCAAGATTTCATACTTTCGCTTGGCAAGGCTACCCACCAGTCCATAGCTTCTCCGAACAAAGTGTTCGTGAAAGTCAATGTCTTCATCTTGTCATTGTGACCATTAGCATCCATCCTGCTCTCATATCGGGTCAAATGCCCCAATGGACAAGTCTGTCCGTAGTAATGCTCTAGGATCGGCATGCTCGAGTCTGGCTTTTTTACTTCTCTTCTTATTTCTTCTATGAGGGGACTCGGATTGGGTTCATTCACCTTCTCGTCTGCCTTCACTATCTTACTTAGAGTGGCTATTTGAGTTTCCAGAGCTTTTTGTTGCACATAGATTTCCTCTAGAGTAAGTTTCTCCCCGGTTCTTGGGTGAACTACCATTACTGGTACGAGATTCCCCGGATTCATTGCCGGAACACTTTCAGCCATATGGTCTTGGACTCTTGGTTGTGCGAGTGGCGGATGACTAGGTCCAGCTTCATTGGCCCCTGGTCTGTCCGGACTCCTTTCCCTCTGTCTTTGAGACGCAACTAATATCCTATTAGAAGGTGCCGTAGATCTTCAGGTCGCTCCGAATTCCCGATTCTCTCTTGAATAGGGCGTTGCTCATTTCTTGACTGTGCAGACTCAGCTTGCCTCGGAACCAAAGTTGGCGGAGTGGCTTGAGGAGGTTGGACATTGTTGGATCCGAAACATCCTTGAATAATAGTGAGTAGTGGACCAAACTGATTTCCATCCATTCCAAAACCTCCGGGTCGGACGATCTGGCCATTTGGGAGAGTGAAATTCTGGCGGACCGTGTATTCCCATCTCTCGAACCTGCCACTGAGAGACCTTGGCCTCCTGCCATAGTGGCCAAGTTGCCCCATCCTTGAGGATCAACACTAGTTGCTGGTACCTGATCCTCTCTTCTTTCTCCGGATGAGGCGCTGGCAGTGCGCCCTTCACTCAAGTAGTGTTCCTCACTTCTGGATTCATGCCTTCCTCCTTGCCCTCTTGTCCGAGGTGCATTTCTTCCTCTGGTCGGAGGTCGACCTCGAGGCCTTGCAACTGGAGTTTCTATCCCGGTAGCTGTTGTTCGGGCTATTCTCCGTGTTCTTGCCATGGTTCGGATAAGCTAGGACTTTTTGTAAGTTTTCCACAGACTGCGCCAAAATGTCGGGGAGTGAATCCGCAACACCTACTAAGTAATTACCAAGTCTTCTTCCTGACCCTATAGCAAGCACAAGTCCGCCTGGTGAACCTTCAGATGGTCGGATCACACTAAGGACCTGCACAAAGACTAGTGGGGGGGGAGGGGTTAGAAAGGTAGATCTGGTTTGCTTAGGGTCAAACCGGATAAAGACTTTACTTGAGAGAGATTGAGTGTCTACTCTGTAAAAGTGTGATTATGGGGAATAGTGACTTACTGTAGCATGGGAACATGTGCCATATTTATAGGTATGTGTCTTCAAATGAAGGGACTCACAAGATTGTGCCAAGTGTAGGCTTCACAATATGCCACCAATGCCTTATGGGGCTCAAAGCCCATTACATAGGTTTAACACATCTTAATGGGTTGTGTGAGGGTATAATTGGTGTTTTAGCGTCGCGATCGGACCTCTTGATATACTTTCGGTCCGGATCGGACTAAGCTATTTGTTTCAGCTCAGTACACTTGGTCTTTTGGTGATGAGACGTCCGACCCTTAGGTCATATGATCCGAAGGTAGTCTTTTCCCTGCTAATACTTGTTTAGAGAGAACGGTACAAGTGGTGAGGTAGGTCGAACAGCGCATCCGGACCTATTCCTGCTTAGAACCAAAGTCCGGATACTCTTTGTGAGGGTCGTACCAGTGGTATCGGACCATCTGGTCGAGCTTCTCAGTGAGTGTAGACTAATTCGCCTTAGGATTCATCTTTAAAGCGTCTTAAACGGATTGGACATTGTTCCGTATCAACAAATATAAACAATTTTAGCGGGACGAAGGTATTAGTGTTCCAGACTTTAGGGACTACAAAGTATAAATATCACATTTTAAATCTCACATGTTTGAATTTATTTATTTCCATTTTCGTGCAAATGTACCATTTGTACTATATGTTGAGGTCATAAATAATCTACTAGCTTCAATAAAGAAAGTGAAAGCTCTTTGATGATATGTCATTGTCGTCCTTTTTTATCAAAGATAAGTCTCTAGTATTTTGGGACTTGATTTTGACCATGAAATCATACAGAAGTCACTCGTCATTGTTTACTAACTAGTAAATGGACCGTTGAAGCATGGAGACAACACTTGAAAATAAGAAATCAATAGATTGTATAATAACATGTCGAAGTTTAGAAACATATAAAAACTACAATGTGAAATAATGCATGACCTAATCGCTTCAACATCACATCAGAAGACGTCCCTCCCTATAAAAAGGTGCAGAATGTGAATTAGTGATTTCAATACGAACATATGTAAAATTTAGTCGGTGTTAAAAAAAATCCTAAAGTTTATACACATAAAAGATAAATTTACCTCATAGCTTATCAAACACTTCTTTATAAACCACGTTTCTTGTCGTGTCATATGCATTACCTTCTTCGTTGTGAATCAATCCTTCCTGCCAATGACGATCATGGCTGAATACGGGTGAGGGAGGTAGAGGCCGACGTTTATGTTGATCATAAATAATCTACTAGCTTCAATAAATAAAATGAAAGCTCTTTGATGATATGTCATTGTCGTCCTTTTTTATCAAAGACAAGTCTCTAGTATTTTGGGACTTGGGTTTTGATCATGAAGTCATATGGATTAGTTTGCAATGAAGTCGGCGTTGGGTGATATTAGCATTCTAGCCGTTTCTTTTACGTCTTTTAAATAACAGTTTGTTAGACGCAGCCGATTTATCCCTGCAAACAACACCGAAAATTTTGGACCGGTCATTATACACCCAAAATAATCAAGACAATTGCACAAATAGAATAATTGGAATGGTGACTTTTGCATGAAATGGAAAGAAATGCAATAAACACCAAAATTTAATACATGACACCAATCCGCATGTCTTCCATCAAGGGCTTAAAATTTTGATATAATATAATGAATTACGTTTTGCGGACTGGCAATAAAATCATGTTCTGAATTACAATTCTAAACATTAGTACTAGTTATTAATTTCAACCCTAAGTGTATATTCAAAATGGAGTTAAGTACTAGTTACTTTTTGCTCAGAAATATTACAAGGAGAACCGGCAATTTTGGACCGTTCATTATACACCCAAAATAACTGAGACCATTTCACAAATAGTACAATTGGAATGTTGAATTTTCATGAAAATGGAAAGAAATAACATAAACACCAAAATTTAAGACATGACACTGATGTGTCAAATCAAAGTTCTGAATTTATTTAAAAGCCAAGAGTTAATCCTCAACACTACGAAAACCTGTAGTGTAGTGTAGTTAACCCCGAGGTCGGTCTCTAGGGACTTAACTAAGCTGAACTTCAGTTTACGAATAAAAGCAACAATATGAAAAGCAGTAAAAGTTTGTTTGCTTCGGCAGCGGGATGATAAACTAGAGTAAACAACTATTTGCAACTATTAGAAACCGAATTAACACTAACGAGATTGAAATATGAATGGGGGAAATTATGGAGTGGTAATGTCAACAAGCTAGCTAGCAGGATATATGTGATTCACGGGATTGACTACGCAAGTTGTCACAGTCTTGAGTTCAAAAATGAATAGCACTAGTGAAGGCGTCAGTTTCACCAGGCTACAATCAATTCGACTAACCTACTATCACCGTTTGCAACTAACTGTTAGATCGAGCAAGACGAAAGACATTTTGGTGTATTGATTAAATGCCTAATCCAACACTGATTTTGTCTAGAAGATCATCAAACATGATAACAGGAATAGTAATAGATCTAAAAGGCACAAGTAGTCGAATCCCGATGCACTTCGAATCACATAAACCCTACCTAGCATGCATTGAATCAGTCACCACCCCATAATAGGGGTGTTTAGCTACTCATGACAAGTGAAAGCATAATAATACTAGCAATAAACATAATCTCAAGCACAAAACAAAGATTCGAGAGGATTGATACAATTTTACCCTTCGTTGTCACAAACCCTAGGTAGAAATTGAAGAACGAAAACGAATCGATGCAAAAGCTGTGTAGATAATCTCCCAATCAACGTCAATCGTCGGATTACAATGAAAACGGTTCAATTACCTCAAATCCGATAATTGCCTTTGAAACTAGGTCTAGTTCTAGAGCAAGGTGTTGTTCTTGACAATAGAATGATTATTCAAAGTAATTGTGCCTTGTTCTAACTAATAGAAAGGAGAAAAACTAGGTCTGGGTGAATTAGGAAACAAAATTGCAGATTTACGGCAAAAGAAGAAACTGGCGTCGCCAGTAATCAAGACTGGCATCGCCAGTTTGGCGATACACCAAATAGTAAGTTGCTGGCGTACGCCAGTTTGATCAACCTGGCGTCGCCAGTTCTGATGGAGTGACCGTTTTGCCCCTTTAACGCCTTTTGACTCCGATTCTTGATATTTTGGCCTTCCCGCTCCACTTCTGGCATCCATACGAGGCATTGGAACTCCATATCTTGTAGATGCATATAAAATACACCATTTTGCCTTCAATTAGTGCGGTTTAGCCAAATATCTACAAAACACACAAAGAACAAAACAAGTAAAAATACTCTACGAAAATTAAATAAAACTATACTCAAGAAGACCGAATGAGACGGTATAAAACCGACTCATCAAACTCCCCAAACCGAACTCTTGCTTGTCCTCAAGCAACAGACTCTCTAAAAACCCTAGAAAAAACAAAAAATACATAGACACAAAATAAACTCTAGCTCCCAAGCTACCGAGTCTACGATTGCACATAATAAGCCCAAGAAATGCAGAAGCTTTGACATCACACTGACATTCACAGAATAACATGCACAAGTTCAAAAAGTTCATTTCCAAAGTAAATAGAACTTAAGTCTAACACGGTAGTCCCTCACAAGAGTATCCTATGCATCTATTCTCTCACACTCCTGGAAGTGTCCAGTAGGAGTAATCACTCAAGAATATAAAGAGACAAGGAAGGTGACTTGCGTCACAAAGATACCTCAAATACCTCATGCAATGTACTCAATGAGTTAAGTCGGAAGGGACCTTTTCATATTCATAGCTCTGTAACAATCAGCAGTAGACTCATAAAAAGGCAGTCGTTCTCTCTTTTTTCAATATATTTTTTTTTGTTTCATTTTTTGCATACTCTTTTTTGCAGTCTTATATATGACCCATATGCTTATATATTTTTTCTGTCTCAATTTTTTGGTAGTGTCTGTTTTACCGAAAGTTCGCACTTTTGTGCGTGCTGGTTTGGTATACACGCCATCAACCCTCACGGTCATATAGATTTTTAAGGGCCACGCCGGTATATAGGTAGTATCTGAAACGTGCCCAACACGACTAACGGTGGTAACTAGTACCATAGATCCACTCCGAGACTTATTTTATTTGTTTGAGAGAACGAAAAACCTGAACACAGTCTTTATCAATACAAGTAGGGCACATAAAACTCCTCCCCAAACCTGTTCTTGGAACGAGTTTGGCATAATCAAATAAGAATGTAAAACATGTCGTTCTTCATACTTAACTTACACAGAGTACACATGAGAATGATGAGGCACAAACAAGGGAGTTTGCACTTCCCGAATTAAATCACACAGGCGCCGGTACAATACTTTTTCATCGGCTAAGGTTTACTCACAGGCTTTTTAGACTACAGAATTAGAACAGACTTTCTATTTACAACGGAAACGAACTTAGCAAACTTAAACATGCAAACTACTAATAGTCAAGGATCAGTCAAAGCAAAAGCATTAAACAGGTTTAGTACGTGCAATAGACGCTCGACTTGGTAGACAGGCTTAGACTCAACAGACTGACAGACTGACATACTCGAATAAGAAATACATGAATCATAAACAGAGTACGAAATACAGAAAGAAACACATCCGAAAACATGCAAGTAAGAAGCCTAAGGCAGATCAAAACTCGAAACACCCCTCCCCAAACCTGAACTCGTGCTCGCCCTCGAGCAAATGAGTGAAAAGAGAAAAAGTAGAGAGTTGATAAGACAGAGGCTTCCCTGATTGAAGGTTTCCAAGATGCGTAGAAGGTTGAGGAGATGACCTGATACTCAAGAAGAACGTTAGAAAACAAAGAACCGAGCTAGCAGGCAAAAAGAACGCAAAAATATGAATGGGGGAGAAAAAGGGGGGAATGGAGATTTTTGCAAGCTTTTTTGGTTATGGAGGAAGAGAGGAGAGAAAAAACGAAGAAGGAGAAGTGAAGAGGAGAGAAAAGAACGGAGGGTTTAAAAAGAAAGGAACTGGCGTCGCCAGTTTACTACTTTTCGATTTTTTTTTTAAATAAAAGAAGGAATGAACGTGAATGCAACTACTTTATGAGAGAAAAACATGAATGCAATGCGAGCTATCTAAAAAGCAAGTAAAGCCCGGGTTGCCTCCCGGGAAGCGCTTGTTTTAAGTCTCTAGCTTGACTTTCGCACTCTAGTTGGCACGATACTTGGTACTAGACTTCCCCTTGCTTGCACTTCTTTTTTCCTGTTCCTAAGAGAATACATAGAGAGGTCCCACGAAACCCACAGAATACTCCTTCCGAATAAAATCCTTAGGGAGGTAGTCCAATGCCTTCACTATTCCCACTCGACCATTCACCTCATAAGTCGTTGTGCGCCTAAACACACTAATGTCCATTTTAGAGGCGAGTAAAAATGGCCACCCAAGTAAGACTGTATCGGGTGCTTTCTTCTTTTCTTCTCGAACGTCTTTCAAGACAACAAAATTGGTGAGGATCATCTCCCAATTCAGCTTGACTACAACATCCCTTGCCAGTCCAACAGGCCTCCTATGCGACCCATCCGCCATCAATAGACGAGCTTTCATCTCCTCCAGTCTCGTGAAACTACATCCTTTGAAGAGGCTATACGGAATAGTGCTAACGGTAGCTCCAGTATCCAAGGTTGCTATGACCTTTGAGGTACCCATACCCACTACAATATTAAAGCTCTTCTTACCTAGGGGGTACTCTGTTCCATTCTCCGTGCCCTCTTCATCCTTGGCCGGAATGCAAACTGCTCCTACCTCCGGAGTGCTCACCATACTCGCACAATCCTCATCTCCTATTGAAACCAGATCCTGATCCACAATACCTGTATCTCCCTCTTGCTCGGGAGTCAACTAATCAACAGAATTACCGGGGGTTATCACCTCTTCCACTATCGCTTCTCTAGCAATCGGAACCAATGATGCACACCCACAAGCTGTGCAAATCTGTTTTGAAACCTCAACACGGGTCTCATTTTCCGAAACAGTCACCTCAACCGGTGTTTCTGTGATCACCTTAATAGCCATTGCCCTCTCGGGAGTACCTGGGAATTTTTCCTTTTCTCTCTCTTGGTTCTTCTCTAGTAGCTGTTGGAGAACACTTTGGATCTTTTCACTATCCTTTTCCAGTTTCCCAATACGGGCGTCGGTAGACTGACGATGCGCCTTAGTTTCGCGCATAAACTCCCTTGACTCATTCATGAAGCTCCTAAATTTGTCTGCCCATCCTGATCGACCTCCTGGTTGCACCAAACCTGCGACGGGTCTCTGCTCTTCATCAAAAGCAGCGTTTGCTTCTCTCCTTTGACCCCTGACATTTCTCCTGGGGTTACGGTGTTGGTTGTTTTGTGCCAACTTAGAAAACTTATCCTTGAGAGCAGCGGCAGTTAATTCCATCATATTACCCCCCGCATTACGCATCTATCATATACTGCTGGTTCTCATTCAACCCATCATAGAAATACTGATTCAGATCTGCCTGGGGGTACCTGTGGTGAGGACATTGAGCTAGCATGCTCTTGAACCTGTCCCATGCTTCATACAGAGACTAAAGGTACTGATTTACTGCCTGATAGAAGAACTCTTAGACAAAGGGTAGTACTTCTGCATAAATGCATTGTAGACTTCAGTCCAGGTGGTTAACCTTCCTTCATCCAAGTCATTCATCCACTGTCGTGCCTTCTCAGCTAAACATATAGGAAAAACCCTCATCTTTAGATCATTGTCGGTGACATTCTCACCTTTAGGCAGCCACCCAATAAAGTGCTCCAGCTCCATAAGAAATCCCATCACTTCCTCATTCTTCTGCCCATAGAATTTCGGAAGTAGGGCCATAAGATGCCCCTTAATCTCCAAGTTATGCACATTGGTAGGAGTGACAATACCAGGACGGTAAACTTTTACGGGTGGTGCGAAGAGTGCAGCCATAGAAGGCTGCTCCAACTCGGTAATCTCTTCGAACCTGTGCTGCAAGACAGACACAACACCAGAACTACGCAAACGTAAGTACCCGTCAGTTAAAACAAGCACTCAAGATGAGAAACACAGAGGTAACAAGGGAAAAAAAAGACTAACGAAAACAAAAACAAAAACTAGAAAAAGAAAAAACAAAAATAATGTAACTAAAATTCGTAAACTTAACAAAGGAGTTAAGTCCCCGGCAGCGGTGCCAAAAACTTGATGTGTCAAATCAAAGTTCTGAATTTATTTAAAAGCCAAGAGTTAATCCTCAACACTACGAAAACCTGTAGTGTAGTGGAGTTAACCCCGAGGTCGGTCTCTAAGGACTTAACTAAGCTGAGCTTCAGTTTACGAATAAAAGCAACAATACGAAAAGCAGTAAAAGTTTGTTTGCTTCGGCAGCGGGATGATAAACTAGAGTAAACAACAATTTGCAACTACTAGAAACCGAATTAACACTAACGAGATTGAAATATGAATGGGGGAAATTATGGAGTGGTAACGTCAACAAGCTAGCTAGCAGGATATATGTGATTCACGGGATTGACTACGCAAGTTGTCACAGTCTTGAGTTAAAAAACGAATAGCACTAGTGAAGGCGTCAGTTTCACTACAATCAATTCGACTAACCTACTATCACCGTTTGCAACTAATTGTTAGATCGAGCAAAACGAAAGACATTTTGGTGTATTGATTAAATGCCTAATCTAACAGTGATTTTGTCTACAAGATCATCAAACGTGATAGCAGGAATAGTAATTGATCTAAAAGGCACAAGTAGTCGAATCCCGATGCACTTCGAATCACATAAACCCTAGCTAGCATGCATTGAATCAGTCACCACCTCATAATAGGGGTGTTTAGCTACTCATGACAAGCGAAAGCATAATCATACTAGCAATAAACATAATCTCAAGCACAAAACAAAGATTCGAGAGGATTGATACAATTTTACCCTTCGTTGTCACAAACCCTAGGTAGAAATTGAAGAACGAAAACGAATCGATGCAAAAGTTGTGTAGATAATCTCCCAATCATTGGATTACAAGGAAAACGGTTCAATTACCTCAAATCCGGTAATTGCCTTTGAAACTAGGTCTAGTTCTAGAGCAAGGTGTTGTTCTTTTCAATAGAATGATTATTCAAAGTAATTGTGTCTTGTTCTAACTAATAGAAAGGAGAAAAACTAGGTCTGGGCGAATTAGGAAACAAAATCGCAGATTTACGACAAATGAAGAAACTGGCGTCGCCAGTTTAGCGATACACCAAATAAGAAGTTGTCATGACGCTAGCTTTACTAATCGGGCCGCCATTCTGGAGTGACCGTTTTGCCCCTTTGACGCCTTTTGACTCCGATTCTTGATATTTTTGCCTTCCCGCTCCACTTCTAGCATCCATACGAGGCATTGGAACTCCATATCTTGTAGATGCATATAAAATACACCATTTTGCCTTCAATTAGCACGGTTTAGCTAAATATCTACAAAACACACAAAGAACAAAACAAGTAAAAATACTCTAGGAAAACTAAATAAAACTATACTGAAGTATGACAAAAAGACGGTAAAAAAGACTGAATGAGACGGTATAAAACCGACTCATCAGACACCAGTACGCCTGTCTTCCATTCAAGGGCTTAAAATTTTGATACTTAATAAATTACTTTTTGAGGACCGACAATAAATTCATGTTCTGAATTACAATTTTAAACATTAGTACTAGTCACTAATTTCAATCCTAAGTGTATATTCAAAATGTAGTTAAGTACTAGATATTTTTGTGCTCAGTACAAAGGAGCAGCAAACAACAACGGCAATTTCGGACCGTTCATTATACACCCAAAATAAACGAGACAATTGTACAAATAGTACAATTGTTATGGTGACTTTGCATGAAAATGGAAAAAATTAAATAAACACCAAAATTTAAGACGTGACACCAACCCGGTTGTCTTCCATTCAAGGGCTTAAAATTTTGATAAAAGAAGACTATGGTACCTCAATAAATCAATAAAGAGAGTCGGACGAATAGAGTCATACAAATAGAAATTTTGTCTAATAATCAATTCATTAATATATCCCGGTATATATCAGGCAGAGTTTCAGCGGTTCGCCTTCACTAGAGAAGTTTAACTACTCATAACATAAACATAATTCAACATCAAATAAATAAAAGTAAGTAAAAGAGATGCTTAGTATTTGTTAGGAAATTTGTTAGATATTTTGTTAGGAATATCTGTTTAGATTTTGATCAGCAACATGATGACTTATCTTAGTCTCAGAAAGGTGATTAGTACTCTTGGTTCACTTGAACATTGTAAAAGAGGAAACCCACTAAGTATGATAGTCTAGCTAATCTTGTATAGGATGTTAGGTCTCAAAATGTAATTTTTATTTTATGAAGAGAAGACCAAGAAGAATACATCCAAGCAGAACAAGTTCAACGACATTGAAGATTTGAAGAAACTGCACAAGATTACTGAAATAGTTTTACAGATACCTTGGCCAGATATCTTGAAGACACGAATAGTTTTAAACAAGCTATGTCACAAGAGATATCTGAGAACTGGAAGGTTTCTGAAAACCAGGAAAGTGCCCACAGATATCTACTCTCAGATACCTTGAGCTTTAACCACATTTCTGAAAAAGAAATATATTGCAACAAAGTTGTTTCAATAAAGTGGTATCTGAAGATTGAAGATAAGGACGTGCAAAGAATCAGATAATACTAGTCTCTGATACAAAGCATAGTTCCGTTGGCACTACAGGAAAAAAGTATAGTACAATGCATGAAATGCACGGACAGAGATGTCTGAACAAAAGAAACAGTAGCTTCTGAAGAAGAAGACAAACTCACATAAAGATTATACACAGATATCAATAGTTTGAATTTGATTTAAGCCTAACGGATACTATTCAAACGGCACTCAAATTCATCTATAAATATCAACACTTAGACAGCTTGAGAACACACAACCTGAAAAACTTACACTGAACACCATTCTCTCAAGCAAACTACTTATCCTCAAACCTTTCTGTTGCGACCAAAGCTCCTGATCT
Organism: Plantago major; assembly: GCA_026545765.1. NCBI lineage: Eukaryota > Viridiplantae > Streptophyta > Magnoliopsida > Lamiales > Plantaginaceae > Plantago > Plantago major. The sequence continues at coordinate 93,702,351 of CM048839.1, forward strand.
TAAGTAGCACTAAAGTTCTAAGTGTCCTGATCCTAAACAAGCACTGCTATCTGTGAAAGAGTTGAATTGAAAGATCAAGTATCTGAGATTCATTCTCTTGAACATTTATCTAAGACTTAGGTCAGTAAAAAGAACAAGATACCATACATTGCAAAGTGTATTAAGTATACTTGATTCACAGAGCTATCTGATTAACTGAAAAGTTATTAAAGAAGCTCATCTGACAACTCAAACCAAAACCAACACCATCACTGGTGTGGAGTACAGGAAGTACTTAGTTTGAGAAACTAAGGAATAACTCCAAGGTTATTGAGCATAGGAAGTACTTAGCTTGGGAAGCTAGGGAATAGCTCAAAAGGTTTACGAGCAGAAGTACTTCTGTGGAAAGCCGGGAACACCTCCGGGGGAACATTTGGTTGGGAACCATTTGTTTAAGGAATCTTAGAATAGGATTTTTGTAAGGTGACCTCAATTATCTATTCTAGTGAATTCTAGGTCTTTGGAAGACCGAAGTGGATTAGTTGGAGGATTACGCCACCTCCAGATACCACTATACTTCTGTTATTTACTTTTACGTACTTACATTTCAAAGAACATACACACACTTTAACTGCTTATGCACTTATCTATCTTAAGTCTTCCGGCCTCGATCTAAGTATCGAGATATCTACAAGATATCCGAGAAATAGTTTTATCGACAAAAGTTTTAAAAGACTATTCACCCCCTCTAGTCTTTTACTTTGCGTTATCTAGACCAACAAGTGGTATCGAGGCGGAAGGTTCACAAGCCTTCCAGACTGAACCTAGATCCCCAGAGATAGGTGAAGGAACTTTGTCCATTTTGAGGACTATTTAATTTGTGTTAAGTGTGCAGAATGTCTCGAGTGATGCACCCGTTCAAACCGTAGAACTACGAAATGAAAAATAACATGATGCTCCACCTTGAATCCATAAGTGACGAAATGATCGAAGTGATAAAGAATGGCCCAATAGTCATTCAACAACTTAAACAAGTCATGGAGGTTTCTAATGGTAGAGACAGAGATCAAAGCGAAGGATCTTCACAAACTGATGCGTCAACAAGTGGGAGATCTACTAGTCAAGTTATTTACGAACCAAAGCCCAGAGAACTCTGGACATCGGAAGATGCCAAGAGAAATCGTCTGGATGGTCAAGCTCGTAATATCATCATCAGATCGACACCTGAGCACATACAGTGTAAACTGTGGGGTGCTAAAATGGCGAAAGTTGCCTGGCAACTGATTGAAGAAATCTGTGCCGGAACTGAGAAAACCAAAGAAAACAAGTTCGAAGTTCTCAAGTTGAAATTTCAAAATTTCAAACAAGGACCCACTGAAACTCTGGAAGAACTTCATTTCAGATTTACCACTCTCATGAGTGATATGGCAAAGACTTGGGAAAGCAATGATACTCCGGTCAAAAAAAGATTAAGACTATTGTCAGAAGTCTTAACCACAACTGGGAGCATACTAAATTCTTTTATTTTAACCAAGGTATGCCAAATATCACTCCAGTGGAACTCTTCTCACATCTTGCTACGGTTGATTATGAGACAACACAAAGAGAACAAACAACTGAAAAGTTACAGAATATTGCTCTAGTTGCTCAAGGAACTTCTGAAAAGAATAAAAGCAAGGAAGAGACTGAGGATGCTCTTGCTGCAAAGCAAATGAGCAAATATGTCAGTCGAGAAATTGAGAGAAGAAAAGCCAAAGAGAAGCTGAAAAAGCATCTAGGCTCAAACTATCACCAGTACAAAAATATGCAAAGCTCGCTGAACAAGCCAGGTCAGAAAGCATCATGTACTGAGGATGTAGAAATTGGAAACAATATCTGTTTCTATTGTCAGAAACCTGGTCACTTCAAGAAGGATTGTCCTGCCTTCAACAAACTAAGGACAGGTGACAAGAAAGATAGAAGAATCTTCAGAAGAAGCCAGAAAGCTTTATTAACTGAAGAAAGAAAGAAAATCCAAACTCAACTGGATGCTATAGACGTTGAGACAGATTCTGAAGATGACAATTCAGATGACTCAACCTTACCATCACCAAAATTATGTGGAGTTACTCATGATATAATCGACTTCGGCCTCAAGAAGAATGAAATGTGTGGAGTTGCTGAAATTAACGGTCCAGACATCTCTAACATAGAAATCTGTCTTATGGCTGATGAGGTAACACATACTTCTTGTTATACTTATGAAACTGATGAAGAAGAAATAAAAGATCTAGAAAATCTCAGGAAAGAACTTGATATCTATGAAAGTGAATTTCTAATGATCCGAGCTAGAGCCGAAAATCTTGAAGAAGAAAAGAATTCTCTTGCAAAGGAAAATTCTCAATTAGTTAAGATATCTGAGAATAAGGATGCTGAAAATGCATTTCTCAAAGCTCAGATATCTGAGACTGAAAAGTCACATAAAGAAGCAATGGCTGAATTACGAAAGAAATATGAAGATCTTCTTTCTGAGAACAAGGAACTCGAAAAGAAAGAATTATCTTTTCAATCTTATGCCAAAGCTAGTGACACTCTTACTGAAGTACAATCTTACTTAAGAGATCCTTCCGAAAAGAAAGGACTTAGGCTGAATACACAGACAGATTGTTCTATCACTCTGAATAAGAGTGAGGAAAGAAGAACATTTGTAAGTACTCAGCAAGATGGTTCCCATGCAATCTATAGTATCGGTCAGAAGACGAAGATTGTTGACAAAGGAAAGACAGTTGCGACTAAACCTTTGTGGGAAAAACAAGTCAAAAACAAAACTGTTGGGCACGTCTCTGAAAAGAAACACAACACTGAAAAGTGTAAACACCCACAGTGCTATGTCTCTCAAAAGGGTAGAATTCAGAGTCGCAAATTCTCCCATGTCACTTTTTCTCGAAAGAAATTGGACCAACTAAAGACTAGCAAAGCTGAGAAAAGATCTCGATAGCTTCAAGTGCTCAAACGGTATTGGCTATAAAGGCATCGGAAACAAATTTCTCATGAATACAAACAGAGCAAGAACGATGGCTAAAGGCTAGAATTGCTCAAAGCAATTATCGAAGTGGAAGTTGAATCAAGCTTTGAAAATCAATGCCGTGGCTAGAAGAAATCTGGCAAGGAAAGCTAAGTTTGCTGAAAAGCAAACTCAGAAACCTGACAGGTATCTGAAAGCACCAAATGGAGCACCTAGGAACACACCAAGGAAGAAAATAATTCTTAATAATGATAATCATTCAATTAGAATTCCTCCTTATGTTCCTATCAGACAAAAGAATGTTCCAAGGAAATTCATTCAAAAATGGATTCCTACTGGAAGATTGTTTAGTCCTGATGGTTCCAACTGTAAATTGAGAACCTAATCTCCTGCTTTCTGTGCGTAATGCTTCTGGACTAAAGCACAATGGCTATTTGATAGTGGATGCGGAAAGCACATGACAGGAGACAAAGCAAATCTGGTCAATTACAAAGCTTGCAACACAGGACCAGATATCAGATTTGCTGGAGGAGAATTAAATCCCTCTCTGGGATTTGGCAACGTCAAATTGGAACATTAACAATCACTGACGTATTACATGTTAAGGATTTGAAATATAATCTATTTAGCATGAGCCAATTTGCAGACAAAGGTTTTAGTGTAAAATTCAAAGCAAAATACTGCAAACTAATTGACAATGAGTTAAAGCAGTCAGTCTTAGTTGCTCGGCGGAAAGGTAGTCTTTATGTTGCCGATTGGGCCTCTGCCACAACTGAAGAATGTCTCATGGTGAGTCAATCAGGTCACACAGAAGAGCACTGGTTATGGCACAAGAGAATGAGTCACTTGAATTTCAAAACTCTGAACAAACTTGCCAAGAAAGAATTAGTGGTTGTCCTTCCCAAAACATCTTTCAGAAAGGATGGTATCTGTTCTGCATGTTAGATGGAGAAACAATCCAAAATCTCTTTCAAGTCCAAAACTAGACACTCTAGTGTTAGACCACTGCAACTACTACATATGGATCTTTTTGAATCATCTGTAACTAGTTATGCAGGAAAGAAATATGGTCTGGTTGTTGTAGATGACTTCTCAAGATTCACTTGGGTTGTCTTTCTGAAACACAATCGATGCCGTGGTGGAGATACCAAACTTTCTGAAAAAGCTTGAAGTCATGAAAAATGACAAGGTATCTGCAATCAGAACAGACCATGGTACTGAGTTTGTCAACCAGTACATAAAGGAGTTTTGTACCTGCAAAGGTATACAACACCAACTTTCCTCTGTAAGAACACCTCAACAAAATGGTGTTGCAGAAAGGAAAAACAGAACCCTTAAAGAAGCTGCAAGGACGATGCTAGATGACACTGAAATAAGTGAAGTTTATTGGGTTGAAGCTGTAAACACAGCCTGCTACACTCAGAACAGATGTTTGATAAACAAACACCATAACAAGACCCCTTATGAGCTCTTGGTTGGTAGACCCCCAAATATTAAACATCTGAAAGTGTTTGGTTGTAGATGTTTTGTTCTTAACAATGGAAAAGAGTATCTAAAAACATTTCAACCAAAGGCAGATTAAGGAGTGTTTCTTGGTTATTCTATGAATAGCAAAGCTTACAGAGTTTACAACAAAAGAACAAAGAAAATTGAAGAATCAGTTCATGTTGTATTCTATGAAGAAAGCAAGAAATCACCCCTTGATGATGAAATCTCAGAAAGGTTCAAGGAACTAATGTTAAAGGATTCTGAAGAAGAACCCTCAGAAAGGAAAAACATCATTATGGAAAGAGAGGATGACTCTGACGAAGAAAAGCATGAAATGCCTAGTAACAACCAGATGACTCACAAACATGATGAAGAATTTCCTATGAAACTTCCAGAAATGGAAACTGAAGATATTCATCATGAAGCTATCTCTGGAAATAATCTCTCTGAAAGACATGTTCCAGATAGCTCAAACACTGAACAAGTGTCAGACATTAATTGCCCTTCTGAGGAGCAAAATTTCTTAGATACTGAAAAAGTATCAAGTCATAATCATAGTGATTCACATTCAGATCACATAGATGTTGACCCTACTAGCCCCAAACCCATGATGAGATGGATCAAGGATCATCCTGCAAAGAATGTGATTGGACCAATCAATCAAGGTGTTAGGACTAGGAGAGCAATAGCCGAAAATGCTAATTCTCTCTTTGGATGTTTCATCTCAAACATTGAACCTAAAACTATTGAAGAAGCATTAAGAGACCAAGACTGGATCTCTGCAATAAAGTCTGGAAACTAGTTCCATTTGTAGAAGGAATATCTGTAATTGGAACCAAGTGGGTTTTCAGAAACAAGATGAATGAATCTGGTGAAATAACCAGAAACAAAGCAAGGTTGGTTGCCAAGGGATTCACCCAGACTGAAGGTTTAGATTTTGATGAGTCATATGCACCAGTTGCTAGATTGGATGCAATAAGACTCTTTCTAGCCTTTGCATCTCATAAAGATTTTAGAGTTTATCAGATGGATGTCAAAAGTGCATTCTTGAACGGTGAACTTGCAGAAGAAGTTTATGTTGAGCAACCACCTGACTTTGAAGTTTCCTCAGAAAGTAGAATGGTCTATAAACTACAGAAAGCTCTGTATGGACTGAAACAGGCTCCAAGAGCATGGTATGACACTTTGGCCAAATACCTTCTAGGTAGTGGTTTCAAGAAAGGTGAAGTTGATAAAACTTTATTTAGACTTTATTTAGGAAAAGCACCTCAGGAACTTGTCAGTTTCTGGGTACTAGACTTATCTCGTGGTTTAGCAAGAAGCAAAACTCAATTGCAACTTCTACCAAAGAGGCTGAATATATTGCTGCTGGTTGTTGTGCAACACAAATTCTGTGGATACAACAACAACTTAAAGACTATGGACTCATTGAAGAGAAAACTCCCATTTTCTGTGACAACACAAGTGCTATTGCGATTACACAGAATCCTAAATTTCATGCCAGAACAAAGCATATTGATGTTAGACATCACTTCATCAGAGACTATGTTGAAAAAGGCAATATAGAGATACTCAAGATTGGCACTGAAGACCAACTTGCAGATATCTTCACTAAGCCACTACAAGAAAGTAGATTCTTAGCCTTAAGACATAGTCTTGGACTAATGGAACTACCAATGAACTGAAAAAGTTCAGGAATCTGGAACGGGCATCCAGAGAAGAGGTATCTGGAACGGGCATCCAGAGAAGAGAAAAGAGAAATCTGGAACGGGTATCCAGAAGTCAAAAAGGCTAAAGATCAAAAAGACAGCTTAAGATCTCTGAGACGGGAACTCAGATATCTGAATCACTCTATAAACAGGGAACACAAAGGAGAATAGTACAACTATCTGTAGTCAACTACTCTCTTGAAATTCGCATTATTTCTATCTTGATGAAAACTTGAAAAAAATCCTAAGTGTAAGATGATTCAGATGCAAACAGTGTTCTTGGTCATACAAAAATGTGATTCAGATAGCTAATAGCCAAAATTCATTAAATGGGCACAATTACACTTGTTGATTGTGATCATTGCTGAAGAAGCAATGGTGACCCTTGATGAAATTAAGCGTTTGATCTATACGGTGGAAATTAATTCACAGTAAATAGTGGACTGTAAAATTAAATAAAAGCCCACTTGCATTTAATGCCGAACTAGCTTTTGCTCATGCACCTTGCAAATCATGAATCGTACACACAAAATCAATTTGTATGTATTTGTGCATTGAGATTCTATTGCTATATATATAGGATTTTGGCAAAGAAAACACTTTCGCTAATCCAAAATCCGACTTACAAAAATAGCAAAACCTTCTCTTGATTCTCTCGCAAACCTTCTACAATCTCGCAAATCAAGATTAAGTTTTTACGCAAAGAATTCGAATCAAATCTCTTTCAAACACCAATCCAAATTCCTACACTATATAAAGAGATGGCCCCAAAGAATTCTTCCACACGAAATCTCAATCCTCCACTGATGCTGAAAAGCAAGCACCGTAGTTATTATTGTGAACAACCTGGTAGGAGATTTTAATCGACCATTGGACTTCAAATCACGAATGATTTGGGGTGGTGCCATGGTTGAGGAATACCTCACGGCGCAATAGAGAACCAAGCCGAAGTCGACGATTCTTGACATGCTTGAAAAGGCACAAATCAAGGGTTCTATCTGCTCGCCCAAGTGGAATTTCATCACTCGATGTGTTGGAATTCTACAACAACTCCAGGATAATTTCCTGTATTTCTAAAGGCCTTTATAATAGTGTTCATCAAAACCTCGATCAAGGAAAGGAAATCCTTCTGGACTTAACAACTTTCTGTAAGTTGTTTGAGTTTCAAAATCTTGGAAAGGATTTTGAAATAAACACCAACGATGATGATCTCCTTGAAGGTGTTAAACAATTGTACAGTGACGTGTGTGATCTTGAAAAATCAGATACACCCACTGAGTTCAAGCTTGCTCACATCCGAACAAGACATCTGATGGTTCACTGGGATGTATTAGATTGCATTCTTCACAGATGCTTTGATGGTCTACAAGGAGGTGCTGACCAGATAAGCCAAGAACGATGGATCATGATGTTCTTGCTGAATAAACAAGACAAAAGGCTGAAAAACCCTTTTAACTGGGAAAATTACGCCTTCATGAAGTTTGTGAAGAAGATTCAAGGCTTCGAGCCTAAGATCGCCAAAGGACTAGCTGAGCCAAAGGCCACAGTAGGCTATGGTCTGAAGATATGCTACTTGCTGGAGAAGCTTGGCATTGAGCTCAGAGGCATTGAAATAGCCACAAAGAACAAGAACTACTACAAATATGAGTATAAAAACTTGATGAAAAAGGTTACTGGGTCTCAGAAAGGTTCTAAGAAGCGAAAGTCTGAAAAGGTATCTGAAGAAAAGGTTGCGACTAAGAAGCCCAGAACTTCAAGAAAGAAGTCTGCTGGCAAATCAGAAGACACACCCATTGAGGTTGTCGATTCTCAGATATCTGCAGGCACTGCCGATGAACTGATAAAGGCAGATCAACTCATCAATGCTGCAAAAGAGTTATCAACTACTGAACAAGTAGACTCAGCAAGAGAAAGTGCGTTCAGAAATGTGAAAAATACTACAGAATGCCTTGCTGATGAACTCATAAATGCTGCCAAAAGTGGTGAAAAACACCAAGCCCTATCTGCAGAAACCGCAGGAGTAATGGACCAATCAGTTCCTAATGCTGATGAGAGCTCTGACGATGAAGATGATAAACTAGTCATCTCTCAAGTCCTAGAAAGAACAAAAAGGGCTAAGGTTACTGAAATAGTAACTGGTGAAAAGTTATCTGAAGAAAAACCTACACCACAGGTTGCTGAACAAGCACCTATAGCAAAGGTTGTTGGTGCAAACACATCATCAGGGAACGTTTCTTACGCACAACTTCAAGAAGCCCTGATGAGTGGTAATTTAGTGCTGGCAGATGCTGATGAAAATGCCACATCTAAAAATCTGGAAGAACACTCAACTGACCGATCTTCCGCTTCCAGACAACCACAACAACCACAAACACAACAACCACAACAGCCACAAGTGGTTGATGAAATGGTAAATGAACTCCATTTCGAATTACCAGCATTACAATACGCTGAAGAAAATCCTGCAAAAGAGCAAGTTCCCCAACTCAATGAGAGGGATCAAACTGAGACATCTACTCAGAATGATCAACTAGGGGAGGCAACTGAGTTGCATACTCAGGAAAGGTGTGAAGTACCTGAAACTTCAAACAAAGAAGTGTTACTGGAACAAGAAGACCAAAGTATAGAAGGGTCACGAGTTTCAGAGACCAATCAGTCTGACATGGATCAAGTAGCTGAATGGTTTAACTCTCATCTTGTGAAACTTTATGCTTATATATATCTTGTTACTTATAAAATTTCTTTGTTACAGGCTGAGTTAGAAACACAGAAACAAGAGGAAGCTGGAAAGCTTGCCTCAGAAACTGAGAAGGAGGTTCCCTCAACCTCACCTCTTAAGAAATCTGAGCCTGTGCCACAGGTGATAAATTGATTCTTAAGATAACACTTTTCAGTCATATGTTTATGTGCTTAATCATTTAAAGTAAATGTTTCTAACAGGCTCCAACTGAGAAAGAGGAAGAAAAGGCAGAAAAGGCAGAAATGCCAGAGACAAACCCAGAGACCGACAAGGTTTCTGAAGAACACATCATTGAGCCTTCCCATGTGAAGGTATATATATATGAAAATCAGTGATAAACATTCTTCACCTTGGGTTATCTTAAACTTCTTCTAAATTACTCAATACTTTCTACTCACAGGCTCACTCAGAAGTAGAAGTGCAAGGGGACAGAGTTGCGACATCCCCTGCACCTATGGAAATTGATGAGGCATCAAGGCCTTCATCACAAGAAAAGATTCCAGAGACTGCACAAGTCTCTGAGAGACAAGTATCTGAGCCTCCCATGGAGGTAATTGACCTCTCAGATATCTAATTTGTCACTTAAAGTTTTCTTGATAAAATTTCCTAAGTATTGTGATAATTTTAATTCTCAGGTTCAAGAAAGAAAGGTTGATGAGGACCAGACTTCCAAGTCTCCACCTCACAACAAGATATATGAGACACCACTTGTCTCAGTAGTATAAGTCTTTGAGCCTGATGTCCATACTCAGGTAACTCAGAAACTAAACTACACTTCTGCTCAGATATCTACAAAAGTTTTGAAGCTCACTCAAAACTCTTTTTTTCAGGCTCAAACAAGTGCAAAGCAGGCTCCCAATGATGAGAAAAGGGACCTACTTCCCTTCTTCAAAGCTCAAACCCTGCCAAAGCATATTCAATGCTTCAAGAAATGGCAAAGGTTAAGGTGCTCTGATCTATCTGAAATATTGAGAATCACAGATCAACCAACCAGACGAGCACGAGCTCTTGACTTGGAGACGTATATCCATGCAATGTTCCCTACCGAACAATACACAGTTGCGACTCTATTGCATAAGGATTTCTCCAGAGAAGTGGCGCACAGTTTGATACAAGCCTTTGAACAGGCAGATGATCAGACAAGATTACAGATGGCATTCAAGCCAGTTCTGCCCCAGACTCTGCAATTTATACCTTCTGAACAAGAAGAGGTTAATGGGCAGAAGATCACTATTCCTGAAGTGATCAATCTTATATCTGAAGATGATGAGGAGGAAGAGATAAACGAAAACGACTTCGATGAACCTCCCACTGATCATCACCATAAGGATGACACAGACAAAAAGGATGATGATGATGCCCCTGCACCAGGGACCGGAGGAATTTCACAAAGAAATCATGCCTCAACTGCTGAAAATCAAACTGAGAGGAAAGCACAGATTTCTCCGTCTCCATCTCCTCAAAAGTCAACTCATCCATCTTCCCAACAAAAGGTTATTACTGAACAAGTAGTTGAGGATTCTGAGGAAATCGCTCAGAAAATGTTGAATACTCAATCCAGCCTCAACTCGCATAACCGCTGTTGGAAGAAGAACAACAGCTCCATCTTCAACTGGAAGACCAGATAGCTAAATCCAGAGACAAGCTTGACCAACTACAAGATCAATATCTGCAAGAGATGATTTCTTACTCTGAGGTTAAAGAGCTACAGGATGTTGTAAATGCCATCACCAAAGAACTCGATACTGAAGAAGTATCTGAAATTAAGCATGATGCTAAGGCTGCATCATCTTCAAAAGAAGTACCATCCTCCTCCCAAAAAGGGAAGAAACCAATGTCTGAGATGGTTGTTGGACTCAACACAATCGATGAGAATGTCCAAGAGGATGAAGATCACTGGGCTGATTACTCAGATGATGAAGAAGACAAGACTTTGGCATAGCACCGCAATGAACATCTAGCGGTTTCACACTTGAAAAGGAAACTAATTGCTCCTGAAATTTTCAGCAAACTGCCAAATGTCCACTCCCATGAATATATGAACAGATGCAATCTTGGCTCATCCGAAAAGGAGTTGTCTTCACAGAACAAGGAAGTAATTGCCTCCGTCCCCTCTGAAATGAAAAAGTTCACTGAGCTCATCACTCAGAGAACAACTAGCATAGTCATTGCTCAGAAAGATCTGGGAATGATAAGGGACGATGATGCATCTTTAGCTGAAAAAGCTTTCCAAGAGGCAAGTTACATCACTTTGGAAAAGCAGATGCCATCCTAAGCCCATTGGCAGAGCTCACTGATAAGGACAATGGACTTATCAAGCAAAATCGGGAGCTCAAAGCCGAACTTCAGAAGTTGGTCACTGCCTACAATTATTTACAAGGGCATTTTGACTCTCTCTCAGATTCTTTTATGAGACTGAGTCAGCCAACAATGACTAAGGGGGGAAGAGTGTACAAATCTGGACCTCAAAGTCAGGGGGAATGGGAAGAAGGAGAAGAAAACAAGAAGAAATCTGGAGCTGGTGCGGCTCAGAGAGGAAGAAGAAACATGAAAACTTCCCAGCCACCACTCAGAATCAATGAACCCTCCTCAAGCCAAGCTGCTTTGCAAATAGTAGCTACTTCCCAGAAACCTACTGAAGGAACTACAATGATAACAAGGGCCATGGCACAGAAACCTCCAAGGAGTACCAAGGCTCCAAGGAGAAGACAAGTTAAAGGGATTGATGAATCTTACGAAGAAGAAGAAGAAGGTCAAATCAAGTCCACAGGCAATGAAGAAGAAGGTAATCTTGATGATGATGAGGAAACGATGAAGATGAAGCTCCTCTTCACGTAAAAAGGAAAATTGAAAGCCTAATCGAGCCCATAGTCGCTAGCGCCTAAAACACCCTCTGGAAATACCAAGTCTATCCGGTGGTTCTTCAAGCAACAACCCCAAAGAGAATTCAAGGCAGAGAAGGAACAAACCGAGAGTGAGCAAAGACAAAGTCAACTTCCACTCGGGCGGAAGAAGCCAAATAGAGTATGTGAAGAATGACAATGATTCCTCCGTCTCTGGTGCATCAATCGGAAAAATGGCTATTGGATTACGAACTTAAGCATCTACGGTAAATTCAAGATTTCGAACCAATCCATAAACAACTTATGGCATGGAGAAAAGATAAGCCAACCTTGATCAACACCAATCACATTAAAGCCTGGTTGGATTTTGAAGTTGTCAAGAGAACTAAAGCCATGAGAAAGGACCTCTCTGATGAATGTCCATATGGAAAGCAGATGATGTGCAATTACGAATATCACGAGAACAGCACAAGAGCAAGACTCGCTGTGGAACCCTATGAGTCGTTCTATCTAACTGAAGATCAATACAAGGGTGACATCAGATATCTGAGGATTATCTACGAATACTTCAAGCTTTCAGATATCAGAATAGAGCATGCCTGGAAGTGGGGAAAGTATCTGTGGGTCAAACATTTTGTCACGAAAAATCCTACCAAAACCTACAAAGAGGTCTGTGGATTTGCCAGAGACACTGAGATGCTCGTCAGAACACTTCTCTATGATTATTCTGATGACATCAAAAGGTTTGGAGATAGGAAATTTGCAGACTGATCCATAGAAATAATGTTGAAGAGTTGAAGACTTGAAGACTAGTCTATTAGGATGTTTACTTGGAGCTTGGTTACTCCTGTTGTCCTAATTTACTATGTATTTTTGTTGTATTTTTGCTGACTGAGCTAAACTTGTTATATGTATTGAAGTTATCTGTAATCTTTCTTTGTAACTTATCTAAAGAACTTACTCTCAGATAGTATTCTATAAAAGATAACTTGTCAGCAAAGATCACACATTGTGATTTGGTTGATGTTTACTTTCTGCACTTAATTGAATGAATTGAAAAATCTTAAGAAATGATTAAGTGTTGGATTGTTCACTCATCCAGATTTGTAATAGGTCAGATAGTCATCGTTGAATGATCAAAAAAGGGGAAATTTGTTAGGAAATTTGTTAGGAAATTTGTTAGATATTTTGTTAGGAATATCTGTTTAGATTTTGATCAGCAACATGATGACTTATCTTAGTCTCAGAAAGGTGATTAGTACTCTTGGTTCACTTGACATTGTAAAAGAGGAAACCCACTAAGTATGATAGTCTAGCTAATCTTGTATAGGATGTTAGGTCTCAAAATGTAATTTTTATTTTATGAAGAGAAGACCAAGAAGAAGACATCCAAGCAGAACAAGTTCAACGACATTGAAGATTTGAAGAAACTGCACAAGATTACTGAAATAGTTTTACATATACCTTGGCCAGATATCTTGAAGACACGAATAGTTTTAAACAAGCTATGTCACAAGAGATATCTGAGAACTGGAAGGTTTCTGAAAACCAGGAAAGTGCCCACAGATATCTACTCTCAGATACCTTGATCTTTAACCACATTTCTGAAAAAGAAATATATTGCAACAAAGTTGTTTCAATAAAGTGGTATCTGAAGATTGAAGATAAGGACGTGCAAAGAATCAGATAATACTAGTCTACATAAAGCATAGTTCCGATTGGCACTCTGAGAAAAAGTATAGTACAATGCATGAAATGCAGACGAGATGTACGAACAAAAGAACGGTAAGCTTCCGAAGAAGAAGACAAACACATAAGATTACTATACACAGATATCAATAGTTTGAATTTGATTTAAGCCTAACGGATACTATTCAAACGGCACTCAAATTCATCTATAAATATCAACACTTAGACAGCTTGAGAACACACAACCTGAAGAACTTACACTGAACACCATTCTCTCAAGCAAACTACTTATCCTCAAAGCTTTCTGTTGCGACCAAAGCTCCTGATCTTAAGTAGCACTAAAGTTCTGAGTGTCCTGATCCTAAACAAGCACGCTATCGCTATCGTGAAAGAGTTGAATTGAAAGATCAAGTATCCAGATTCATTCTCTTCAAAATTTATCTAAGACTTGGGTCAAGAAAAGAACAAGATACCATACATTGCAAAGTGTATTAAGTATACTTGATTCACGAGCTATCGATTAAGCGAAAAGTTATTAAAGAAGCTCATCCGACAACTCAAACCAAAACCAACACCATCATTTGGCGTGGAGTACAGAAGTACTTAGTTTGAGAAACTAAGGAATAACTCCAAGGTTATTGAGCAGGAAGTACTTAGCTTGGGAAGCTAGGAATAACTCAAAAGGTTTACGAGTCAGAAGTACTTGGTCAGGAAAGCCGGGAACAACTCAGGGGGAACATTTGGTTGGGAACCATTTGTTTAAAGAATCTTAGAATAGGATTTTTGTAAGGTGACCTCAATTATCTATTCTAGTGAATTCTAGGTCTTTGGAAGACCGAAGTGGATTAGTTGGAGGATTACGCCACCTCCAGATACCACTATACTTGCTGTGTTATTTACTTTTCTGTACTTATATTTCAGCAACACACACACACTTTAACTATTTCTACACTTATCTATCTTAAGTCTTCCGCGCTCTGAATCTAAGTATCAGATATCTACACAGATATCTGAGAAATAGTTTTTATCGACAAAAGTTTTAAAAGACTATTCACCCCCCCCCCCCTCTAGTCTTTTACTTTGCCGTTATCTGGACCAACAGTATTGATGTTCTTCGTTCTTGACGACTAGGGTTTTCTCCTTCTTCTTCTTGTATCTTGACGGCCAGGGTTTCGTTGTTTTGAGATTTCACTTCCCCTAGGACTGTTTCTCTCTGTAGAGAGTTGTTGTGTATGCGATGTGTGAATTATGAGACCCCAAGGCTCCTTTTATAGTGTGAATTTCGTGCTCCAGCCGCCCTCCACCATTAAGGAAGGTTAGGATGTTGGGCCAGGCTATCTGATGGACTTAGGCTGCAAAAATCGTGCAACAGCAGCCTTACTGCGGTTCCGTAGAGACCGCACAGAGCCGCACTCTTCGATTTCCCATGATGTTTGCTTATTCGTCTTTTGGGCTATTTTCGGGGTTCAAAAGTTCGTTATCTCAAAAAGTGGTCTTCTTCAATGTTTTAGCATTTTTGATAAGCTTCGCAGCGATAGGTCTTGTGTCTCGTTTGGACTCCTCAAACTCCTTGTGTGGTTGAATCATCGCTTTTCCTTGTTTTACTCGATTTAGCGTAAATATGGCGTTTTGTCACCGGAAACCTACAAAATACACAAGAAAGTGGTAATTGGTTGTTTTTTAATATAAATATTGAATCTCGGACAAAAAAATAAGGGTCTAAAAGTGTGCAAAAATGCACATTTCACGGTCACATCACAAACATGAACAAGTAACAAAATACGATAAAATAAAAGGAATTGATTACTAAAAACAACAAAATCACATAAATAAGGGACTAAAATGATGATATTTATGTGCATGACAGGAATCCATCTTGAAGCCTAGATTGACTACTTCTCAATCCTAGGTTCTTTTTCTTCTTTATATCTAGTCTTGTGCTTGAAGTTCATTGCAAGGCCTCAGGTGTTGTTGGGTTTGGCTATGCCACCATTCTTTACAGGTTTGGCATTAATTTTGCATAACAAAAATCATGTTTAAATTTAAAAAAAAATTCAGTCATGAAGAAGCAAGTGACTGAGGCATGCATTATGGGCAGCCATGTGATTGGTCTGTTGGGCTTAGATGTCAATAATTAGGGTGTCCATGGTGCCAACCATTTTGGGTTGGCATGAAGATAGTTGGATTGTTGCCAAGTTTTAGGACAAAACATGTGGCCCAATTTGAATATGAGTTGCCAAAAATAACACAAACACATAAATTGGGCTTTGGTTGTGGATATGGCATAGACTATTCTTAGGTAAAAGGTTGCAAAAAATGTGCCATGAAGAAATATGGTATAACCAAACCAAACACCACCTCAATGTCCCCATGCATGGGGAAGAGAAGGAAGGCAAAGGATATAGAGAGCACACCTACAAAAATTGAATGTAAGTTCTTTTTAATTTTCCAAAGAAGATCGAATCTGGAACCGAGCTATATTAGACGGGAACTTCAAATAACCTAGGGCGCAACGTCCTTGTATGGATCCCCTTAATTCTTTTTTTTGCCACTCATCAAGTAGAAAAGATGTGGATGGTGGTTATTTTAATTATGAACCATACCAAAGTATATGGGGTGGTCGATGTTGAGAATCTAAATACACTGACAGGCCGTCAGGATTATTATTATATTGGAGTATTAATATAAAGGACTAGATTCCTATCTACAAGTTCGAGTTTTTAGATGAGATTAGACTCTATTATAGTATCTGAGCATCTGCCACACGCCCACCTGGGTTCGAATCTCCACAGAGACAATCTCCGTCCCATATTAAATTTTCACTCGAATGGCCTCCCCAAAGAGGTTGAAACCAACCACGGGTGCGAGGGAGTATTAGAGTATTGGGAAAATTACACCTGCTCTCCCCACAAAACACCCCTATTTCAAATTAGTCCCCGCAATTAAAACAATAACACATTAGTCCTTTTTTCATTATTTGAGCTGACCATCATTTGTTAGTTTATCCACGTGGATAATCAGGTGATGATGTGGAAATTGTGAGGATTGATGGGAAGGATGGAAAAACAAACAAAAACAATACTCCTCCATCATCCCACCTTCTCTGCCCTCCTCCATCACCACCAACCACCGTACTTGCTCCGCTCCGGCCACCTCCATCATCCCATCTCGACTCCAACAATTTATTTTTCCTATATCCACAGCCTTGTTCGCCCCAAAGAGCGGATCGAAGCTAAGACGTCGTTAATGGCAATTGACAGAGCTTCGAAGCTCATCCTCTGGGCCGGAACGGGTTTTCGGATGTTTGTATTCGTGATTTCTTGGTCATGGGAGTTCGAATTTGGTTTGGGTAGGTCGATGTTTTCGAATACGAAAGTTCAAATTTCAATTTGAATCTTAGTTGTTGGTTTAATCGTCTAAATGATATATTTTGGATTCAATTCATAATGTCTTGTGTCTAGATTTGATCTATGTTGGTCTTGGATGTCGAATTGAGGGTTTTAGAGAACTTCTGTAAGTTGCAAGGACTTATTTGAGGTTTTCGAAAATCCAAAGCCCCTCCTTTTGAGAATTTGATGCTCGCAGGGACCATATTACAATTATGGATATTTATTTGGACCTAATTGATAACTTTGGAAAGTCTTAGGGACCAAATTGAACTTTTAAAAAGTTCTTGGGAGGTTTCTGGGAAATTCTAGGCAATTGCTAGCGAGGCCCAAAGGGTTTCTGGACCATTCAATTGAGCCCAATAAGATTATGTCATTTTCAATTAAGTTCAAAATTTCTTGTTTTGTGCAATTGAACCCCAAACGTTTCTCAAATTTTGCAATTAAGTCCAGAAAATTTTTAGAAAATTTTATTTAAATTCTGGAAATTATAAAAGACCCCTATAAATTTTATAAACTTCAAATTGATCCATAAATAGTTTATGAAAATTATAAAAAATAAAATATCATATTTATGGTTTTAAGACCCCAGAAATCTATTACATAAAGGTCCCCCAATGCTACTTTTTCAAATTAAGCAATAACTTTTTTATTACACTTTGGTCCAGCAGAAAATCAATTACATAACAGTCCAATTGCCACGATTAAAAGAAATGCGAAAAAGGAAGAAAATGAGAAAAAATCATTTTCATCCTTTTACACGTCAGAATAAACATGCCAACTTGGATACTGCCTTTAACTTTCGGACCATTCCGTAATAGTTCAAACATTGCAGGGACTAATGTGTTATTGAATTAATTCCGGGGATGAAAATGTAATTAGGGACTTTTGTAGGGAGTGTATATGAAATTTCCCCTAGAGTATTAATATAAACGACTAGATTCCACATCCCTCTAGAAGTTCTAACTTCTAGATGAGATGAAATTATATAACTATTCAAACCGACCCAATTGTATTGCAAGCACTTTTCAAGGAACAAATGTGTCATTCCATTATACTCTATTACTAAATCTTATAAAAGTCCTACTTGCATTTGGATAGTCCTGAAAGACCCCTATGATTCACTTAAAATTGTCTAGGTGTAATTCAAGACACAAATAAACTAAAATTATGGTCATTGTCGCGGATCCGGTTATGACCCGGTGTTGATTTATTCGGGTCACTGTATATAGCTATAAAAATAGCTAGACCCATCAAATATTCATTTTCAACACAATTCTTCCAATCGCTTTTCTTCTGCAGCAAAATTCTAGACGAAGAAAACCCTAGCCTCACGATTTTTTCTTGATTTCGGTTCCTATTTTCTGTTTTAATAGTCCGTTCATCCACATCAATTGTATACTACAGCTCAAGGGCTTCATCTCAATCCAAAAATCATACACAACGATGACGAATTCCTTCCAATCGTTTATTGATTTATTGAGGTACCATAGTCTTCCTTTATCTAAGTATTGGTAGGGATAATCAATTTAATTGTTTATCTTGTCTGGAAATGTGGCATGGTGTGTTGTTGAGTGACACAACAATTTCATTGCCATAGTAGGGGTGTTTGGAATCGACTACACCTCGATTCCTCATAGCATGTATCCTAGCTGTCGATAGAGGCAAATACGTTGTTTTTATATATAAGTAGTTGGGAGTAGTACGGTAAGAGGGAAGGTTGGGGAACCTTTAAACTTTTTTACATTGATTACAAAAACCTTTATTTGCTATTTACAATTCTGCATGATAGATTACAAACTGATTTCAAAACAACCGATTGATAAATTGTTTACTTTTCCGCAATTTAGAGTAATTTACATTGTTATTTGCTTGTTCCTATGCTTATTGTCCGTTGAGAACGACATCCCGAGTCAACTTTCCGCTATATCTTTGTGGATTTGTAGGCTTCCGACTAATATAAATTTAAATCTTTGCGAGTGTTTGGGGAAAGCTGGAGTACAACGATTCTTAATTTCCCAAGTGCATGTCAATTTGTCGTTTTGTAAGAAATACGTTTATTTTCGGTGTATTTGAGTCAAAGGATGATTAGAAGGCAAAGGAGGCGAGACGTGAGAGAAAGGAGATGAAACAAAGCCGAGATGGACAGAGGATGGCTTTAGCGTTGCATCATGCCAAAATGGCGCTACCACGCCAAGCATGTCGGCAACACAAAGTCTTCTTGATGTTTTGGTTGCAACTGGAGAAGAAAGGGTGCAACTGACGGGTGCTTGATGAGATGAATGTCGTTGAAGTGAGACGTTCACCAAAACAATCGCAAATATTTAATATTTATAAAGCGGGAGCCTACAATTACACAGAACAAGTAATTAGTGTAGTAGAAAGTTGACTCAGAGTGTCGTTCTCCCCGAACACTTGGCTTAGGAACTAACAATTAAGCCACAAAGTTGGAAATCGAAGTTGCAATTGACGAGAATGTAAACAAGATGCTTTTGGGGCTGTTGGATACATATCTTTTGAGAGCTTTGAAAGATGCAATTTCCGTAAACAAGATGAAAGCGTAAAAGACTTAAAGGTTTTAACAATGGAGGGAAAGTGTAAAGGACCCCCAACCTCCCTCTTATTGTAATGCTCACGACTACTTAGTTTCTAATCTACGTGATTGCCGTTTGAAGAGCCATCAGGATACATATCATAGACCAAGGCATCCCACGCTCTCCGGTGTTTACTCAATGTCACATTTGGCAAAGTCACCACATCCTAGTACACGCATGAGTTATTAAAAAGATGACATCAAAGAACAACCACAAATTACGTCTAAAACTAGTTTATCAAATATATGAAATATAATAAGCAATACAATAGAGTTTGGCGGTTCACCTTTACGAAAAAGATAACAAGGGTCACACGCGGAATAATTCCTTGTTGATAACAAGGGTCACACATCAGTGATTTTATCAACGGATTAACTGTAATCCCGAATGACTGCAAAATTGTATGCGAAATGTTTTTTTTAAAGAAAAGTAGTCAATTATACATTTCTTTGCTTATAGTTGTTGTAATAAAGTCCCTTCTACGGTTGAGCACATTAAGGTCCGAACCAAAAAACCGGACCGGGCCGAACCAAAATTCTAATTTTTGGTCCAAACCTATTCATTTCGGTTCGGTTCTCGGTCCAGCATTTTAAAGATTTTCGGTCCAAAAACCGATTTTTTTTCCGGTTGGAACTTAACTGAACCGAAAGTACACTAATTATATAATATTTTTTTATTTTAAAAATATACAAAAGCAACATAAATCATCACTACAAAGCAATGAAGCATAAACATAGATCTATTCACTTGATCTGCACCACCTCTCTCTCTCTCTCAATTCGCCAAAACATAAACCTGGATCCATTCTGCGAAACATAAACGTGGATCTAATTTATTCTCCTTCTTCACTCTCAATCTGCCGCATTGTTCATCAGTGTAATTCCTCCGCCCACCACCAAGCTAGATCCGCACAACAAGCTCTCGAAACGTAAGATTCATATTTTTTTAATTGATGCTAGTTCAAAGGAGATGTCTGCACCAACCACCAAGTATTGAAGGATAGAGTTCAGGAAATGGGAGAAAGAAGGCAAGAGTTTCGTTGAGAATGAAAAAGATGAGGAGATGTTTAATTGAAAAATGGGAGTGGAAAACTGGAAATCTACACTCTGTTTTATTTCTTTAGTCGCTAGGGAGGCAGTTTCTAAGTCTTTCCCTTCTTTGGTCCTTGAGCTTTCCCTTTTGTTAATGTTTTGACATTTTCCATTTTTTTTAAATAAATTCGGTCGAAATTGGTTCTGACCAGGACCGAAATGAAAAACTCGGTTAAGTCCGGGACATAACAGACCATGGTTCGGTTCTTGGGCCGCATAAAACCATAAAATTCGGTTTGATTTTTTCAGTTTTGGTTATGGACTGATGCTCAACTCTAGTCCCTTCCGACTCAACAAAAAGAGTTTTGCTTATTCTTTCGCCAACGTTAGTGAAAGCTCAAAATCTTTGCATCTCTTGAGTTTACCACTTACAATGGTAGATTCGGTAGCTTAGATGTTTAACTCTCTTGCGTGCTTTATGTAGTTAGATTGTTAGTTTATTCTCTAGGATTCTTTGTTTGGTCGAGGACGAGCAAGGGTTCGGTTTGGGGAGTTTGATGAGACGATAATTTAGAGTCCCATCTCGTCTTTTTTACCGTCTATGTTAGTTTTCATCTTTATTTTATTGTGTTTCTTGCACTTCTTATGTGCTTTTGTGTTTTAGTTGTGTTGTACAGGTTTGTATGTTTTTAGGTGGAAACCAGAGGAAAAACGACGCATTTGAAAGGTCATATTCGAGCGTAGAAGGCTCAAAACTCCATTTGGAAGACCCCAAGTTCAATTCCTATCAAATATGAAGATTTTGGCACTTAGAGGACCGGACGCATCCGAAATTGCAGAACATTGTGAGTTTTTTTTAGATTTTGGCCCGGACTCATTCGGCTTTTCGATTTTAGATTCCTAGTTCAGATATATTAGTCGTTTTGACTTCACTTTTTTCATTCATACTTTATCTTGATAAAAGCTCCTAGGAACCCTAACTTCTAGTCTTGAACATTGGAGCTTGGTTTTTCTTTCTGCTATTATAATCTCATTCGTTATCACGATTTCAGATTTTGAGGTTAGAAATCAATTACTCTTTCATATTCATCTTGAAATTTAATTTCTTGTGGTTGTTTATGATTGATTCCTTGCTTTTCATCAATCTTATGTGCATTACTGATGTGCACTTGAGAATTTGAATGCGTTGTAGTAACTCTCAATTACAATCAAAGATTAAATTTATAGTTGTCGGAAGCTCACAAACACACAGCAATAGTGGTAAGTTAACTCGGGATGTCGTTCTCCACGGACACTTAGCATAGGAACAGACAAGTAACGATTTGATTTCGCATGCAGACAGCAGACAGATTAAAGTAAACAGATTGTATGTAAACAGAAAATTGAATCACAATTTGAAAGCTCAAATTATACTCTATTAAACTTAAGAGAATAAGTTGTAGTTGTAGACTATGCCTAACTCGGTATCGTTCTCTAGGGAATTAATTAAGCTACCACAACGAAATAGAGTAGAACGTTTGTTTGTGAGTAACAAGTAGGTTTTGAATAATTTTACTTCTAAAACACAGATTAATACTAATAAGCAAATAAACTGTTTTGATCAATGAGAGAAAGTGAACACGGTAGCAATGATCCGGTTATGCTAATTCGATACTAAGGTAATCGTTCATATTGTCACACGGTCGGTGTACAAAAAAGCAATCAATCCAATTTAACCAAGCTATTTTTCGAAGATTTTAAACTACAGAAATCGTCAGGTTTGTCAGACCAACGATTCTTAACCAAAACGATTTAAAAGATATCAAACTAGCGTATTGAATTGACGGTTTTTACGAGAATATCAAACTAGACGAACCTTATGAACGAATATAAACCCTAGATTCGAATTTGCATAACCATCACACAACTACCGAGTTCTGGAGTGGTTTAGCTACTCATGATTGAAGCAAAGACGAAGGAATTCATAATCTTGTATATGCAAAGCATAAACATAATGATAATCGCAAGCAAGGGCATACAATTTGATAAATCAATCAAGCACAAGAATTGTATGGAAGCAATAGAGAATTATCAAACTTACTAAGAATTCGATGTCAATGATTCGTTACAAGAGAAGAACCAAGCTCCAAAATTAATCAATGCTCAAAAACTAGGTTTTAGGAGCTTTTTATGTGTCAAACGTAGAAGGAAGTTATGTCAAAAGGGGATAAAATCGAACTGAAAACGAAGATTTTCAATATATATACTCTCGCTGCGGCGAGCAGATTCTCGCCGTGGCGAAAGGCTGTGTTTAAGCCTCCTTTTTGCTTCTGAAAATCTCGCCGCGGCGAGCTGAAAACCTTCGTAACTTTGTCTACAGGTAGAATTAATTTTCCTATGCTTCCACAACAAAAGTTGTAGCCCTTTGAATTATCTTTGCGTGGCCACGAAAATCAGGTCAATCGGACATCATATGAGAGAGTTATGGCCAAAATGGCTAGACTGCTCCGTAAAATTTTACATTTGCAAGTTTCGCTAAAACGGCTCTCAATATTCCGTCCGAACTCCGAATCCACTTTCGCCCAGTTACTCCAAATTCAAAGCTCTAGAACCATAATTTTCACTCCGGTTTTCATCTTCGGAACAAAAAAATCCTACAAAACACAAACGAAGTACCAAAGCATAAAAACGCACAAAAACACTACAAACTGCCAATAAAGACTAACCAAAAGACGGTAAAAAAGGTAAGATGAGACTCTAAATTATCGTCTCATCACAATTAAAACCTAATTATATGATGAAATTGATGATGGTGATTGATGTAAAGGATCCCCGACCTAGTTCTATTATGCTATTCTCAACTACTTAGCAACAAATAACGTACTGGCCGTCTACAGGCAGCAAAGAAACATGCCAAAAGGATCAAGTCGTAGTTATACCAAACACCTTCACTTATACCAACAATGTTTTGTGTCACTCAACACACTATCTCGTCACGTTTTCAGACAAATCACATAGGATAATGTAAAGTACGTTACCAAGTCGTAGTTAGTAAGGATTTCCCACGTAGAGAGTCGGACGAATAAAGGACAAGTACGAAATTACATTTTAAAACTAATTCATTAATATAACATGTCATATAAAGAAATAGCAATAATAGAGTTTCGGCGGTTCGCCTTTACAAGAGAAAGTTAGCTACTCATAGTATTCCTACAGACAAAAATAGGAAAGGAACAAGAAAAGAAAGAAGAAGAAGAAGCTTAGTCCCTGATGTCCTCGTGCTGCTTCTAGGGTTTCCTCCTTCTGGGTGCCTGACGGCCAGCGGGTTTGGGGTTTCACTTTCCCGAGGACTGGTTCTCTCTCGGGATAGCTTCTTTGTGAGCAATGTAGAATTATGAGACCCCAGAGGTCTTATTTATACTTAAAATTTCGTGCTCTCACCGCCATTCTTCAATAAGAAAGGTTAGAAAGGCGGGCTCTAGCATGACAGGCCAGGAAAAGGGCCAGAATCTAGAAAATTCCCTTCACTGCGGTTGATAGTGGACCTCATAGAGGCTTCTGCGGTCCACAGTCGACCGCCAAGTGCGATTCCTGCAGCTTCTGTCTGTTCTTCTTTGTTCTTCGATTTCGAGCTTCGTAACTTCGTTTCCTCGGAAAGTGGTCTTCTACAATATTGTTGGATCTTTAATTATCTTCGCATTGGTTGGTCGCATGACATGTTTTGACTCTTCGAACTCCGTGCAACGGTCAATTTAGCGTATTTGCTTAACTTTCTCGATTTCGCACAAATATGACGTTTTGGTGCCTGAAATCGTGCAATTCCTCAAAAACACAATCGTGACCTACAAAATACACAAGAAGTTGGTAATTGGCCATAATATGATACAAATATTGAATCTAAGGCAAAAAACGAGGGTCTAAAAGCATGCAAAATCGCACATTTCATTGTCACATCACACTCCCAAACCAGTTTCTTGCTCATCCTTGAGCAAGGCAATAACGATAATTAAGAAGTGACTATGAAATGAGTAAAAAGCATAAACCACCACATAGATAAGCAGCTAGTTTCTAGGGTTTCAAACTCCACTGACTCACTTAGTTTCAACTCCGACCTCTATGACTCCACAGCAAACAAATAACAAGCAAGCATCACTTACTACAGCCAGCGGTTACAAAAGTAACCCAATGTCCTTCAAGGCGTACTTCAAGATCATTACCTCGCGGTAATGTTATGCAATCCTGCTCTCAAAAGTCAATGCACAAATCAAATTAGTACTCGGGTTGGCTTGGTAAGTAAAATAGGTAGGATAATATAGAGGAGTGTTTGGCTAAGCATCATTAAAATATGAGCAAGGCAGAACAAAGGGTATTTCAGGGGGACTTATCCTTCCGGGCATCGAGTTCCTTCTTTTAACTTCGTCTTCTCTCAATGATAAATCTTCAACTTCTCCTTCATCATCATAACTACTTCATTGGTTGCTTCACACATAAACTACTTGCTCCTTTATTTATTTTTTCCTTTTCTTTTGACATACTATTTTTTACAGTCGTTTTACCAACTCGTGTGCTTTTGGTTAGCCATCATTGGGCTCTTTTAGTCTTTACATTTTTTGGTAGTGTATGTTTTACCGAATGTCTCACTTTTGTGCATGCTGGTTTGGTATAATGCCATCAACACTCACGGACATTTAGTTTTTTAGGGCCATGCTAGTATGTGGGTAGTATCTGTAACATGCCCAATACGAAAACGGTGATCACAAGGACCACAGATCCACTCCGAGACTTTTGTACCTTTGCTTTTTTCGGTACTTTCTTTTTTCTTTTTCTTTTTTTTTTTTTTTTTGAGCAAGAGCTAGTGATTTTCAGCACCGGTAATAAACAGTAGGGCCAACAAGGTTACCTTTCGATGATGATCATCTTCCACTTCTCCCCCAAACCAATTTCTCGAACTGGGGTTAAGGTTTTCTTCTCTACTTTCCCCCAAACCAATTCTTGATCATGATCAAAAAATGATTCTCCTCCATTCTTTGGAACTCGCTGCTTCATTTCTTTGTTCAAGCTCGGCGGTGGGTTGCTAACACCGCTTAAGTAAAGCATGTATAATGATATATATGGTGGAGTTTCATAAGGGGTCAGTGAAAGGTATAGAAAAAGATTCAGAAAGGTGAGTACTACAAATCACATTCATGTTGCTGACAAATAAGGACTCAAGGGTAGCAGTGTTCACACAGTTGCACACAGGACTTAATTAGAGTAGCAAGTGAACTCACTCATCAAAGTAGCATGGGTCGGGTTTGGTCAGAGCATATATTCAATAAGCAGCGAAGCATGAAAACAAATCCACAGCCCCTCATCTTAGTCATAATTTATACTTAATACTCTTCTCACAGATCAACTTTCTTTTCAAAAAGTAAATAACATCAGACGTAACAGATAGAAACTAGTACTTAGACATAAATTAAACTAAAAGTTACCAAGTGCGAATATTTAAAAGTTATTCCAGACCGAGCAAGTAGCAGTCAAATTCCTCCCCCAAACCTAGCAGAGAGCATATAGGAGACTAGGAAAGTAAAGAAGAAAAGGAAAGATACTCCCCTCTCGGTGTTGTGCTTCCATGGAGTAATGCTTGTTCATTTAATTCCTCCTCCGCATATCATCTTGGTCTCCCAGTTGGTTATCGCTCATGAGCTCCACAAAGAGTTAATGCATCTTGTTATGGGCATCCTCCTTCGTTCTTCCATGGTACCTGGGCTCAAAAGTGTGTGAGATAGCATGCTTAGAGTGCACTGTAGACTATAGCCTACATGCAAATCTCATGGGGTTTTCCTCCCCCAAACCTGATAGAGCAACTGAATAAACTTGGGAAATCAATGACAGCGTTTTTTTTTTTTTTTTCCTTCTTTTAAAACATGATTCTATAAAATAAGGTTTTTTGAAAATGAAATTTGAAAATTTTGAAAAGGTCTTCTGATGCTGAAATCGAAAACGGAAAGTAAAATTTAAAAAGTGCAAATGCAAGTGCGTAAAATAAACATGACCCTGGGTTGCCTCCCACGAAGCGCTTGTTTTAAGTCTTACAGCTCGACCCCTGTTTAGAGATGGCTTAGTTGTTGAGATTTGAACCCTCGAACTTGTTGGAGCACTTTTTCAACCATTCTTCGTTGCATAGTTCGTATCTTCATCCCAACGACTCATCACTTCTTCTTTGAAATCTTCCCCTACGGGATCCATGCCAAATTGGAACATATATGAAGTATGTTCCTTGTTTCGCTCGTCCTTGATCACGTCCACGAAGAAAAGTTGCTCCAATTCTTCATAATGCTCATAGTCAAAGTCCACTATGTCTTCTTCCACCAGATCCGGCATTATATACCCAAATTCCTCTCCATCTCCCAAATGAAAATCGTCTGCACTCTCCCTGCATCCTCTTTCAACTCTTTTTCCTTCTTCCGGTAGATCTCCTCTCGAGTTGAAACGTTTCTTTTGTCCTTCGATAATCAAGTTGTAAGTCTTTTCTCCAGCGTCTACCACTGCTTCTAATTTATGTAAAGTCGGTCGTCCGATCAATGTCTTTGATCTTACTCCATTCCCTTCCATGTCCATTACCAAGAAGTCCAGCCTCGACCTTATGCCCCCGATCTCTACATGTAAACCTCTGATTTCCCCAACACATTTCTTTGCCGAATTGTCAGCCAGCTGGATGCTAGTTCCACTTGGTTCTATTTCGTCTCCAATCCCTAACTCCTTCGCCTTAGCCAATGACATAAGATTCACGCTGGCTCCAAGGTCTATCATGCAATTTACCTCTTTGCCCTTCACTCCAATTGTCATATTGAATTGTCCCGGATCTCCAGCTCCTCTTCTTATGATATCTGTTCCTTCTCTCCATCCCAATCTAACATAGGCCTTTCTCCGATTAGCAATTTCCCCTATAGCTTCTTGATAATCAGATGGGTGCAGCGTAAGTAGATCCGCAATTGGTATTTGTAAAGTATGTTTCTCCAGGTTTCCTTTAGCTTTTGCTTTTGCAGCTTTCTTGATGTCGTTTGCAATTCTTCCCGCGAAAGGTAAAAACTTCAAATCTACTAACTTACCGGTCACGAATCTAACAAATCCCTTTTTGAGCCAATATTTATAATCACGTCCCCTTCTACAGTCTTCTTTTTCTTTATTCTTCTCTTCCTCCTCATTCGAATCTTTGAATTCTACTACTTCCTTATTCTTTTTCTTCCCCCTAGCGTTTACTTTACTTCTTGGCACATAATCTGGTGTTGTTATCCCACTCCTAGTGGTTATCGGTCATATGTATTCCATGCGTTGCTCTTTTACTTCTTCTACCTTGTTATCCATATCTCTTAATACGATCTTCATCGCCAACATTTCCTCTTCCACCCCTTCAAACTTATCATTAGTTTCTTCAGCTCTTTGCTGACCGCCACGAACTGTTCGTGAAGGAAATTCACTAGCGCTCAAGTATCATTGCCTCCTTTATCCAGCTCTTCCCCTTCTAGTTTTCCTTTGGTGGTTATTATGCTGTCAAACACCTGCTTGTTGCTAATTTCGGAAATCCGGTTCTCCTTTTCGATGCTCAATCTGATGGTCTGTCCTTCTAGTACCTCTTCACTCGCATCCTTTAATACTCTTCTCTTATCCAAATACTCAGAAGTCTCATTACTCTTCCCCATGGCCCATTGTGCTTCCTCCTCTATCGCAGCTACTCATGTCCTTACTTCTTCCACGACCTTCATTTTGTTGAAAATCTCATTCTCCTTCAGCTGCTCACTCCTATACCTCGAGTTCTCAGCAACACTTGCACAAGCTCCCAGCACTTGCTTAGCAGAGCTCCCCATAAATGATCCCTTTAGAGCTACGTCTATAAAATCTCTAAATTTTTCTCTTACTCCTAAGTAGAAATACTCACATAGTTGTCGTGAAGTGAACTGATGTTGGGGGCAGTTGTATTGCATCTCCTCAAACCTTTTCCATGCGTCATGAAAAGATCCCTTCGGTTTTTGAGTGAAAGTGGATATCATTCTCCTTTCTCTCATAACCCTTGCAAGTCCCAGAGACCTCTTCAAGAACATACTTCTCAGCTCATCCCACTCACTAACCTCTTCTTTAATTGAATCTATCCATCTTTTTGCTGCACCCTCCAGTGTTTTGACGAAGAACCATAATTTCAGCTCACCATCAGTTAACCCCTTCATCGGAAACTGCTCGACGATAGACTCGAATGCCTACATGAACTTGCATTCATTTTCTCCTTCTCTTCCTTCGAACTTTGGTAATGAGTTAATCAAAGTTGGATCAAACCCGTACTCCCTTACATGTGGCTGGATTCGAATTCCAGTCCTTCTTGGTTTCGGCATACTGATCTCCCTGATAGTTCTTTCATTTTCAAACTCCATCTTCCTTAACAAACGAGCTTACGCAAAGATATAATAATATAATAATAAAGCAGATAAACGTATTTTTTGATTTTTGATAAGAAAATAAACAAATACGGAAAAGAAAATATTTTTGGGTTTTTTTGCTGTGGAAATCGATTTCCACAGGTTTTTATATTTTTTTGGTTTTATGCTATATGTATTAAAAATCAGTGCAGAAAATAAAAGCGAATGAAAGAATTCAACTTATCCGGTCGAAACTTTCTTGAGCGGTCAAGTGTCCCTAGCAGCGACGCCAAATTTTGATGTGCACTTGAAAATTTGAATACGTTGTAGTACCTGTAACTCTCAATTACAATCAAAGATTAAATTTATAATTGTCGGAAGCTCACAAACACACAACAATAGTGGTAAGTTAACTCGGGATGTCGTTCTCCACGGACACTTAGCATAGGAACAAACAAGTAACGATTTGATTTTGCGTGTAGACAGCAGAAAGATTAAAGTAAACAGATTGTATGTAAACAGAAGATGAATCACAATTAAACCCTAATTCTATGATGAAATCGATGATGGTGATTGATGTAAAGGATCTCGACCAAGTTCTATTATGATATTCCCAACTACTTAGAAACAAACAACGTACTAGCCGTCTACAGGCAGCAAAGAAACATGCCAAAAGGATCAAGTCGCAGTCAAACTAGACACCTTCACTTATACCAACAATGTGTTGTGTCACTGAACACACTATCTCGTCACGTTTTCAAACAAATCACATAGGATAATGTAAAGTCCGTTACCAAGTTGTAGTTAGTAAGGATTTCCCACGTAGAGAGTCGGACGAATAAAGGACAGGTACAAAATTACGTTTTAAAACTAATTCATTAATATAACATGTCATATAAAGAAATAGCAATAATAGAGTTTTAGCGGTTTGCCTTTACAAGAGAAAGTTAATTACTCATAGTATTCCTACAGAGAGAAATCGAAAAGAACAATAAAAGAAAGAAGAAGAAGCTTAGTCTCTGATGTCTTCGTGCTGCTTCTAGGGTTTCCTCCTTCTGGGTGCCTGACGGCCAGCAGTTTTGGGGTTTCACTTCCCCGAGTACTGGTTCTCTCTCAGGAGAGCTGCTTTGTGAGCGGTGTAGAATAATGAGACCCCAGAGGTCTTATTTATACTTGAAATTTCGTGCTCTGGCCGCCATTCTTCAATATGGAAGGTTAGAAAGGCGAGCTCTAGCCTGAGAGGCCAAGAAAAGACCCAGAATCTAGAAAAGTCCCTTCACTGCGGTCGACAGTGGGCCGCAAAGAGGCTTATGCGGTCCACGGTCGACCGCCAAGTGCGATTCCTGCAACTTATGTATGTTCTTCTTTGTTCTACGATTTCGGGCTTCGTAACTTCGTTTCCTCGGAAAGTGGTCTTCTACAATATTGTTGCATCTTCAATTATCTTCGCATTGGTTGGTTGTATGACATGTTTTGACTCCTTGAACTCCGTGCAACGGTCAATTCAGCGTATTTTCTTAACTTTCTCGATTTCGCACAAATATGACGTTTTGGTGCCTGAAATCGTGCAATTCCTCAAAAACACGATCATGACCTACAAAATTCACAAGAAGTTTGTAATTGGCCATAATATGATACAAATATTGAATCTAAGGCAAAAAACGAGGGTCTAAAAGCATGCAAAATCGCACATTTCATTGTCACATCATTTACTTTAGTCACAGTGAGTTTGTATGTTTATTACACAAGCATGGGTAGCTAATTCGTAGATGAATAAGGTAGTCATGTAGGGATTAACGCGTATTAGGGTTTAAGCCATGTAAATCGTTCGTACGGGTTAAGCTAGTTCAAGATATTCGTAAAATCTGTTTAATTCGATTTGCTAGTCTAAGATTTTCAAATCGTTATGTTAAGAATTATATGTCTAACAAGCAGATCATTTTTCTAGTTCAAAACTTTCAAAAACGAATTGGTTAAGATAGCATTAACAATTTTTGGACAAATATAACATGTGACGATCGTACGAATGTCATGGTTATAACCTGTTTACGTGTATTTTGTTCATCACTACCGTGTTCATTACTTCTCGTTTAATAGTTCATTATCTTTTGTTCTGCTTTTGTTATGCTTTTGTTTGTTAAACGTTTCGTATAATTTCTCAAAAACAAACTGATTAATCAATCCGCCGATATTCACGTGTTCTATTGTTGAATGCTTGGTTGTCTAGTTAACTCTTTGAGAGCGATCATATATGTGGTTAAAGGTTGTGTACTCCACACTGCTTTAAGAACTGTGTTTTTAAAGTAATTAATTTGAGTATATCATTTTACTTAGTGAAAAACTTACGGGGTAGAAAATAAAGAGTTTTAGCTTATTTTAATTGGTGGAGATGGTGAGGGACATCAAGTTGTTTCATTAGCCTACATAGTGAGTAAAAAACTGTTGCTTCCTCTAAATGATCCTTCTCATAAAGATATAAATTCAGTTTGTCGAGACCCATGATACTGGTAGTTGATAATTTACATCATAATAGAACATAAACACATATACAAATAAATGATTGAACATAAACACAAGATAAGTAATGCAAAACTAGTTAGATTTCATAACTATGTGTAGATACCCGAGTAAGATTACATGTAAAACAAATTGATTCAGTTATCATGTTTTGTGGCTGTGTGATGAGCAGTTACCACATGTATCATGGCTCCAATACAAATGTGAGAAGAACATCATTTAAGGCATACATATTCTTTCATGCGATAATTCTAATGTAAGAATAATTCTAATGTAAGAATTGTAACCGAAGTTTTCTTTTCCGTTGACAAAGAAGAAAATCATAAATATAGATTTAGTATATACAAACCTCACAATATATCCATCCTAGAATTATTAAAGCAATAAATCATTCATGCAGATTTCATATATAAAAAAATACATAAATATAAAACAATCATCCCATTTTTTATTTTTATTAATTAAGTAGGAAATCACAACTGCAGATTTCATATATACAGACTACACAACACACCCATAAATTTTCAAAATACAAAAAGAGAATTCGGGTGAATTTCTACCACTAATTTTAGAAAACGAAATCGATGCTGAATTAAGTTGTGATGATCGTAAATGGTAAGAAAAAGTTTATTTTTCCATTTAAAATTTTCATTTTGGAGGTAAAGAGAAAAAATAATTACAAACAACTTTAGAGAGAGAAAACGGAGGGAACGAACGAGCACGAACAGGACGACCTGAAACAGACCATTTTTTTTTATTGAAGAGAAGAGAAGAATACACCACCACATTACAAATCAAACGCACAAACACACAGTACTAGCGAGCACAATCAACCTATAAATTCTCTCTGTATTCATGTCTTAGCTCAATCCTTTGATTGTTTCTCGTATTCTTCTTCATCAATTTCTTCCCTTGCTTTCAATTGAGCTGCTTTCTGCATCAAAACCAAAACCCTAGGGCACAACTCAAACTCCATTTGGGCATCCAATTTTCCTGCGTAGGTTGCAATTTGTTCCTTGTTATTTCTAATTAAGGTAATTTTTGTTCATTCCCGTACCTGGAAACCCTAGAATTTTCACTTCTGCTCAATTCTGTTTTGCCCTAGTTTTTTCATTGATTGATTTTGGGTTTTTATTTGGGGGAATTCGTGTGGAATTGTTAATTACGTGTTTCTGTCCGTGCATTTTGGTTGAATTTGTTCTGTTGAGCTATGAAAGTGCACGTGGACTGTCTATTGATGGGCATTTGGTTAAATTTTTGGGATTTCGAATGATTTTGTTGCACGCGCAGTTGGTCCAGTTCAGCTTTCGAACTGTATACGTTTTCCGAGGTAGAAATTGCCTTCTTTCAGACCTTTTGTACCATAGCACCATCACCTGCCTTGGCCGAAAGTATGTACTAGCATTGTGGTCTTAAAAAATCAGCTTTCATTGCATTCGTACTTCATCTCAGAAGGACGGTGAAGTTACATTTGCTAATTGCTTCATCTAGGACTATAAAATTTGTTGCACTGTTAAGCAAGATTTTGAAAGGTGGAACGAGTATCATGTGTTTCTTCAGATTATGATGCCAGTGACTCCTCACATGATCCTATATTCTTCCTATTTATTTCCTGTTTTCTGTTTGGGATGAACTTGCGACGTGCATGCTTTTATTGTCGTTTTAGATTATGTTAGTGAGCTGTCGTTTTGTCGTCTTCAAATTACTTACTGAACAGTTCGTTGAATGTCATTTGATCTCATAGGTCCCATTAATATTTTGATTCTGTTAGTAATTCTTAATTGTACTATCAATTTGCAGCTGTCCTGAATACTAATCTGGTCATTCGCCCCAACCACCTTCCTGTACGGAATAGATGAAGAGAAAGAATCCCCCCTTGCCCTCGCAACAAAAAAAAAGTTAAAAATAAATAAAAATAACAATAATTTCCTTAAGTTGCCCACTAACTTATCCTTGGCGTCATCCCTTGTTTAATGGTTGGTCTCCTTATTGGCTATTTATTACATCCGCTAGATCTTTTACATATGCCACATGAGTACATATTGTACTATAGTACTCTAAAATAGAAGAGTTAAAGTGAGGAAAAAACAATCTCAGCTACCAAATATGCTCTCTACTTATTTCTTCTATCTTATTTTTGTTTTTGTTTTTCCTTAATTAGATCATTCTCTTGTTGTCTAGTAGGAGTTCACTTCCAGCCATGTACTAATGGTGAAGATCATCTGTAGCTGTTCAAGCTGGGGATGCATGGGTGTTGTTCAACAGCTCTTCTTTTAGTCAATGCCGAAGTTTATTCTATGGGAGGAGTTGTTGAAGATGCTGGGACTCCAAACAGAACATCTCCGCGCCAAGCAGCAATTCAGAAAGTTCAGGCTGAGCTCAGGTGATGCTGTAATGCTGCTTATTTCTTGTACCTGATTATGATTGCTTTTTTTAGGTTAAACTAAATTTACTTTATAACAGGCAAGAGTACGATGTTCGTGAGGAAAGGAAAAGAGAATTGGAGTTTCTTGAGAAAGTATGGTACTATGACCTGTTGCCTTTTGAACATACTTAACTATCTTACAGAACTTTAATTGTTCCTTTTTCTTTATAGGGTGGAAACCCCTTAGATTTTAATCTTGGAAGTGTTGGTTCTGTTAGCATCCAGTCAACCTCATGTACTGATCAGCATCCTGCTCAGATTGTGACAAGGTACTTTTCATGAGCTTGTTTTCGACGTCTTCTTCTCAGTGGCTTTAAAATGATGCTGAATATGTTAACGTCTCCTAAACTTTCAGTGAAGCAAAAGGTAGTTTTGCAGTTACTACGTCGGCACATGGCGACTCTTTGGAAAGCAGCGGTAGGCCCGAGCTGTTTCCTTATGAACTAAATTTCGCTAATCATCTTTTGTTATCTGATGCTGAATATGATTTTTCTCAAGGTGATCGCAATTCATTACATCCCAGTAGGAATAACATTGTGCCATCCGAGCAGTCATCCCAAATGGATGGAAGTCAAAAAGCTCTGGAACTTGGAGATTCATGTGCTTTTGGCATCCCCAGGAAGTCATATAAGAGAAGGTACAGGTCTCGCTCAAATCGTGATGGACCTAGGCTAAGTTCAACTGACGTAAATTCAATCCATGGTAGCAATGCTTCTTTACTGCCTTCTCGCCAGGGCCCCAAGGATGCAAATGGATTGGTACCTGACCCAGAAGGTAAAAATACACCATCAAATTTCAATTCTAAGCAGACATGTCCACTAAATTATCCCTGTCATAACACTATATATGCAGCTCTTCAGCTGGATATGAAGTCGGACAATGTAAAGGTTGTTGGCTCAACTACAGACTTAACTGATATTGCTCCACAAGACACAGGATCAGATACTATTGCTTCTCGGAATCCCCAGGATGATCTGCCTAGTCAGCAATTGGTCCCAGGTGGTGGAAATACTTCCTATCAGTTGAATTCCAATGGACCTGAAGCAATTCAAACAATGGAAGATATGGCTTCTGCAGCTGACTCAAAGGCTGCGAAGCGAGCTAAGCCATGTCAGGTAAATGGTTTTAGGAGCAAGGATGATGGGATGCCGAGTAGTGTAGATAACAACAGTGCCTCGTGTGGCATCAAGGGTTCGGATTTTGACATTCAAGCCAGCCGTATCATTGATGGAAATGATAATGGTATGTGCACTAAAATGGGAACTGTTGAGTCAAAGAAAGACAAGAAAGAAGCCGAGTTTACGAATCAAAATTTAGTACCAGACAACAGCCAAGGTATAGAAGGCTGTGAGTTTATAAAAGACAAGAAAGAAGCCGAGTTTACTTCTGCTACTCCTATTAGCGAGAGGATGCGTGCCGACTGTCACCAGGTTCAAAATGGTTCAAAACTCAATCCTGATGAAGAATCAGATCATAGTGGATCTCTGAAAAACTGCATGAAAGTTCATAATACCACTGAAGGAATCGAAGCTCGTGGCCCAACTGGATCGGAGTCAGATAGAATGCATACTGACCTTTTCGGTCAGAATTCTGCTCCATGTAATGAAACTTGTAATGGTGTTAGCCATCAAGATTATACAGACCCCAAATCTTTAGAGTTGCCTGGGGCTGGATCGTTGACTAGGATTTCTACTGTTTCTACTGAGACTGAAATTTCTAAGTCGGAATCTAAAGTGACGGACATAGTTGACGAGGATTCAATCTTAGAAGAAGCAGAGATCATAGAGGTTATAATTTTGCATTTATGTTTTCTTTGTTTCATCAGTGTGCTGAAAGAGCTTTCTTACGTATTATATTATTGGGACATAGATCTAAATGTTCTGCTACTAATAGGCAAAGCGGAAGAGGCTTGTGCAGTTGTCCATGATGACATCTCCTACTGAGACTCGTCAAAAATCTCAATGGGATTATGTGCTTGAAGAAATGGCATGGTTGGCAAATGATTTTGCTCAGGTTTGACTTTAGAACCCCACATCCCCTCAAACCCATTCAGTGCATAACAACAGTATAATATCGTTATGCATATTTGCATGGGGTATATGCTATTTAAATTTCCTGTGCATAATATAAGTCTTCGCTTGTATGAGACTTCTTGCTCTGCTTTGTGCCATTTAGGAGCGTATTTGGAAAGTATCTGCTGCTTCTCACATATGCTACCAAGCTGTTTTCACTTCCCGGTTGAGAAAACAAGAACAATTTTCTGGCATGGCGGGGAAGAAAGTTGCTCATACCCTAGCAAAATCCATCATGGAGTTCTGGCACTCAGTAGAGGTTGATATTATGTTAACTATGCTGATCCTTTTCTGTTTTAGTATATCCCCTATGAGATAAGATAACACCAGATAAAGCCATTTATAATATTTGCTGGCTCAATTATATATATTGGTGCTTTTGATACCAGTATGAGAAGTTATTTAGTTTTAAGACCTTTTTTAAGATCAGGCTGCATTTTGGATTAGGTAATTGCGAACTATTTTGAGCTGATATCCTACAATCCGTGTTGTTAGGCTAGTGTAGAGGTATGATATGTTGTGGAAATGATCACTGTGCGATTAATCTGATGTTTCAGATCTAAAATGAAGTCTAAGTTCTTATAGGAAGGATCTTAACTTGATGGTTGGAAGTTAAGTTTTAATGCTAAGCCTATCCTTGAGAGGAGGCCTTCTTTTTCCTATATATATATATAGTCCAGCTTGTTGTTATGTGCCATTGTACTTTATTATCTTATATTCTGTGGGTTTTTTAACTTTAATGTTACGGATCCTGCAGTTACTTTCTCCTTTCTGCTTCTGTGATATTTTGAAGCCATCTTATGTGCAAGGTGCTAAATTTAAGGGAATTTGTTGCTTTATCTTGAGATGGTTCTATCTTTTTGTGATTTTTGCAGGAGAAATGCAAAGAATTTGAGCATCAAAGTCAAAAGGATGGCATGGTTTCTGTTCAGGCTTATGCAATGAGATTTCTGAAGAATAATAACTCAAACATCTTTCATGACCAAGCTGAGATGCCACCAACACCAGATAGAATTTCTGACTTGGGAACAATGGACCTGTCCTGGGAAGATAGTCTGACTGAAGTATGAATATAAACATATATGATTAGTATTGCTTCGTGTGATTCTCCTGTTTGACCCCCTGTATGTGAATGAACCCCAAACCCCTGCGCCCACCCTTTCCGTCTGCCAGATAACCAAGCACTTGTTTCATGTACACTGAGTATCAATAAGGGTGTCTTTGGTGTATGTTTTATTAGCTTGAGTAGATAATTTAACTATTACTTTCTGATCGTTACCATTCAGGAGAACCTTTTTTACTCAGTCCCCCCTGGGGCTATGGAGGCGTACAGAAGGTCAATTGAATCTTATGTGGGTATGCGTGAGGTAAATGTGCTCTTCAATATGTGCGAATCATAATTCATAGTCGACCATGTTCATTACTTGCTTTATCTTTATTCTTCTCATATTGTATATGTATATGGCTTTGACCCTGTATCTTTACAAGCCTTTCTGTCGTGTAACATGTCTATTGTATTTGAGGTTTTACCTGGTTGTACTGTGTTAAGGGGGGTTTTGGCTCTACCTCTACATGTGATTGAGATAAGATCATAATTAGGTAGCAATCAATTAGATAGGACTAGGAGTTAGGACCTCCTTTCAATAATGATTCAATTTGTGTTTTTTTCCATAACAATGCATACATTACGTTTCCCCTCCGAGATGTTTGCTTATGGTTATAGATTATGATAGAAACACCTCTTTTACTATCTTCATTCCTTTTCTGGGCTGTATTAGGTTAATATGGAGAGAGATAAGTTGCACATTTGGATTTTGGATTTTCTCATGGATTATTCGTAAATCTTTTCAGATCTTCAATTACTTCTTTCTTATATTTATTTATTATTTGTTTCTTCACACATATAGGGCTATTTTATTGAAAACTACTATTTTGTATTACGGATCATTCAGCCCTAGAATCATTACATTCAAGTCTGTATTTAAGTAAAGGAGAAAACAAAACACTACATATCGGGCAAGACATGCATCATACATGTATGCATAGAACAAGTTCAGCTGTTACGGTTGGAGACTGGACACAAGTTTTATGTGTTTTGGCTCTATTTGTCAAAAGCGACTGCTATAGCAAATAGTGTAACGTAGTGACACATCTTTCTAAGGCACAGCTAGGCTACATGTATTTTTCTTAGTGATGGCTAGTTCTTGCTATAGGCTTCACCATCTTCGCTGTATCGACCAATCGTGTGGCTATTGGAACCCTCATCATTATCCATTTTCTTATGAAATTCGTAAATGAAGATGTCAGCAGTATTGAGTCTGTATATGAGGACCTTGATGATTCTCGTTTGAAACTCTTGACTTAATTTTATTTTAATGGGCTAGGCTATTATCATGTGTATTTTTTATAATTTATGGATTATGATGTTATATATGGTGATGCATTTCAATTATTAACACACTTACTCTATAGTTAAAAATAGTATTTGCTATGTAGCATAGCTTGGTTCTCTGGTGGTTCACTAATCACCATTAATAACTATGTTCTGATTTCCAAAAAATGATGAGAAACTCATGTCTTGGAAATAGGGATAAAATGAGTAGAGAGAATAGTGTAGATGTCAAATTGTGTTCCTTTCTCTAGCCCAAGCCAAATCCAGTCGTTAACCTAATGGAGTTGAGTGCTAATGTTTGAAGTGAGATCTCCCTATTGGAGAAATTTGGCTTCTATAGAATAGGGGGAAATGTATTAAAAATTGTTAAGGTACCCCTAAGTTTGGTAGTTGTGATCCAGAGTGGTCTATGGTGATTCCACGAAGTATTTTGTGTTGTAAATGCAGTGTTTTGCTTCCCTTATATTGATATAGTAAAATACTGACAGAGCAACACAAATCAATAAAGATGAGTGTGGTATACCTTATGTGGGAGACATGTCCTTTGCATGTATTTCCAATCATCTCTCTTTCATACCTAAAATGACAGCTATTAAGCCTTTTATTCCAATTCAATTGGGTAGACTAAAATCAAGTGTCAACATGTCCTTCCATTAGCAAACCCTCGTTTAGTCTTAGTCCATATCTTTATGATGACTTCAAGTCTTTTTATGGCTGCTTCAGTACTCGACAGATCACTAAATGTATGGACATGCATTATGAGTTAAATTTAGAAGCATCGTAACCAGTCTTCCATGGGCACTGTCTGCACCTAACTTAAAATTTATGTGTTATGTGGTACCTTGGTTCTAGGTCATGCCAATATGGCCCTATTTACTGAGCAATACGTAGATATGTTGCAGATTTTCACCACCAACTTTGTGAAGTCACATATAAATGTCTCTTGTTTGATCATATAATATGGGTAAGGACACGTCTAGGTGGCCGAGATTTCAGGAAAATAAACTGGATAAAAAATAATATCATGTGCTTGAAGTTTTGAAGCGTGATATCATCTGCTATCTATTAGGGAGCACATAATTGTGGCCAGGGTACCTTGGTATCTGGTCTGCCTACTAATTATTCAAAAATCTTCCTCAGAGAATTGGAGGTAGTGTGCAAGTGGAAATGGAGACTTCTCCATGTGATGCTGTGACAGGTACATATCTTATCTCTGCCCGCGTGTTGTATGTAGTGTTTGTTTTACAAGTTTGCTTTACACTGCAGATTTTGATTTTCAAGATAATGCATATTATGAGGATGAGATCGAAACAAGTACATATGACATGTCGGTGGCTGTTGGAAATGGCATGACTTCAAGATTTGGTCAGAGGAAACGGAAGGACATGAAACAATTTGGTCCAAGATCTTATGCAGTAGGCTCAAATATGTTTCCTGCCCATGGCAATGAGAATAAACGTGTGTCTGTACAACCTAGTTTACTGGCAAAGCGGCCAGGCAGCAGTCTTAATGTGTCAATCCCTACAAAACGTGTACGGACTGCTTCCAGGAGAGTTATAAGCCCTTTTAATGCAGGGACATCTGGATACATTCAGTTTCCAAATAAAACAGATGCTTCAAGTGGCGATACTGATTCATTTCAGGATGATCAAAGTACTCTTCGTGGTGGATCGTTTGTTCCAAATACCTTCGACACTGAGTCAGTTGGGGACTTTGAAAATCAATTACCATTTGACTCTGCAGAAGTATCAATGAAACCTAAGAAAAAGAAAAAACCAAAGCATCTGGTATTCATCACATACTCTTTTAAATGTGTCTATGTTACTCCTTTGAAATTACCAACATTTCATTTGTATGTTTTGTAGAATGTTGATAGGTGGCCGACCAACTCAGGCTTCCAACATGAACAGGTAATTCATTTCACAGTAAATTCTAACTGCTTTCTTTCAGCACAAAATGTGCTGCAGATGCACATAATGCTTTTGGGAAGATTCTGGAGTGATTGTTTATTGTTGGAAAAGTAATAGGAATCAATGATTTCTGAATCTCTCTACAATCTTGAGTGTTTGCATGATGTATAAACCCTTAATTTTGTTAGAACTACTGGGTGGTTTAGACTATGGAGTTCAACTCCACCGAAATATTTCTCATGTGTTGTTACACAAACTTCCTGAGTGATCAACAAATACATATAGACCCATGCTCCGTCTGTTTCTTACATTATGACCCCTCTCCGTTAAATTGGCTCAGTCAACGTTAGTTTCTTACTGAAAAGATGAAAATACCCTTTTTTTATTTAACTAATAAAAAATAAAAAACGGAAAAGGAATCTGTAAATCACTTGGACTTACCATGAAAAAAACAAAAAAGAATACTCTATTATTGGTCAATTTGATATTCAAAAACTTGCTTCCAGTCCCCCTTGCCATGAATTTGTCAAAACCACTTGCAAAAATACCATATTAGCCTCCTTGAATCACTATTATTGGTTCACTTTGATATTACAGAAGTTACTTCATGATCTCTTATCATTAACTTGTGAAAGAATTACTTGCGAAAATACTGCAAATTGGCCTTCTTGTACACTCTATTACTGGTTTGCTTTGATATTAAAAAACTTTCTTCCAGACCCCTTACCATGAACTTCGAAAAGAATATTACTTGCAATAATACTGCATGCTAGCCTTCTCTTTTCACTCTATTTTTGGTGAACGTTGTCATT
This sequence comes from Plantago major, assembly GCA_026545765.1. Lineage (NCBI taxonomy): Eukaryota > Viridiplantae > Streptophyta > Magnoliopsida > Lamiales > Plantaginaceae > Plantago > Plantago major. The sequence goes on from CM048839.1 coordinate 93,743,314, forward strand.
AGAAATATTACTTTGAGAGTTGAGACGGGTAGGATGATGAAGACTAAGAAATTTTGAAGAAAAGAGACTTTTTCCATGACAAATTCATTACTTATTTTCAATTTTTTTTTCCCCAGACCCCCTGAGGTTACTTTGGGGAGTTCAACGTTTATTTATGACATCATCAGGGGTAATTTTATAAGTTTAGATTGACTTTTGTTGATGTCAGTGACGACTTAATGGTTGGCCAAGTTTGTGTAATAAATGTTAACGGCAGGGGTTCACAACGTAAGAAACTAATGGAGTATTTTATGAGTAAACTCATGATAATTAAACCACACGCTTCATGGGCCTACACGAAGTGGTTTAATTTGGCCCACGTGTGTTTTTGTCTTTTCATTTGGGGGTGGGGGTGATTAAATTATCAACGAATCTCTGAACAAGTTTGCTTCAGTTATTTTGCAAAATGTTAATGAATGTCTTTGGACTGGGTTATGTACAGTTCAGTGCTTCAGGATAAATGTATCTATTGTGTTTCTATTATGACGGAAATTGTGGAAGACATGTTAGGATTTGTTGCCTTTTTGGTCAAACAATTTACCCAGTGGCCTGTGCATAGTACAATATGCAAAGTGATGACATGGATTATGTTAATAATGAAATGACACTACTTGCATGTTCACCTCAAGAAACTGCAACACTGATCGTCTCCAAACCTTGTGTCCGTTTATTATGGCATTGTTTTAGTTCTGTAATTATGTTCATACGTGCTCTTTGTATGTATACCCTGGTAAAAAAATTTGTATCCTATTGCAGTTTCAAAGGGATAATCCCAAAAGGAAAGCAGAGAGTCGTCAACTTGATTCCAATTGCAGCAGTGGTAAAGCTTGGTATTCCTTTATATGTCACTGGTATCCAATACCGGCCAAGTTACTAATTTTTGTAATGTATTTATCTTTTGTGAAGGTTTGTTGGGTCAACTGGTGATAAAGAAGCCAAAGATTATGCGGCAGTGCCATGATAACTCTTTTAACAACATCACACCTACCAGTGGGTCGGTCCCCTCTCCAGCGGCCTCCCAGATGAGTAACATGTCCAATCCAAATAAATTTATTAAAATGCTTGGTGGACGGGATCGGGGGAAGAAGTCTAAGGTGCATAAGGTAATTTTACTTGGTGATTAATAATTGCTCCCGTTCTCACCTTTTTGGTAACCCTGGTTTGTAACAGTGTCTATGTCTAAGCAATTTGATTTTTATCAGGTGGCTGCTGGGCAGCAAGGTTCAGGAAGTGCATGGTCAAAGTTTGAGGAACAGGTTGATTTATAATAGGCAATGCATGTGTACATGATTGCCTTTCTGCAAATTAAGATATGGTTTATTCCCCAGTAGCTGTAGAGCTAAAATGTTATACTTATGCCTATTTTCTCAACTTTGTAGGCTCTTGTTGTCCTGGTACATGACCTCGGCCCAAATTGGGAGTTTGTGAGTGATGTTTTTAACAACAGTACTTTTCATTTCAAGGTAGGATTGAAGGGTTCAGCACATATTTCCATTTTTTTGGTTCTTGTAAAACTGAGACTACTTTGAGGGATGGAACTCTTTTGGATTTTTACAAGTGATCAATGTCAACTAACCATTTAATTGTTAAACATTATCAGTCTCTATTCCGGAAAGCTCAAGAGTGCAAGGAGCACCATAAGCTGTTGCTTGATCGGACTTCGGGTGATGGGGCGGATAGTGCTGAAGATTCTGGCTCTTCACAACCTTATCCTTCTACATTACCTGGCATTCCCAAGGTAATTTTTTTCTCTTGGCCACTCTTATACTAATCTTACTATTTTACAATATACTTTCAACCTTCATATTACTTTTAGAGTAGACTGCCAGCCTTCATTCTCATCTGTGGACAATTTTGCTCAGGGTCAGGCCATACAGTTGTTTCGTCGTCTGCAGGGGCCAATTGAAGAAGATACCTTTAAATCTCACTTTCAGAAGATCGCAGCGATTTCACAGAAACTTCAGAGTCACAAGTCTCAGGTATTTACAATGGATTACTTGTTATATCAAGCCCATGTATATGTGTTGAACTAAAGCTTGAACATCGTTCATTATCTTCTTCCTGCACTTATAATCATTTTGGGATGTATTATCCAAGAGTTTTGACATTTTTGAGTCTATCCACTATAAATGCAGTTAAGTATAGTTTGTTGGGCATTAATTGCTGCATGTCTGAGCCATGAAATTCTTTGTAGTCCAATATTTCCATGCTCAATATCCTATAGGTTATTTTCCTTCATGCTTCAGGCCAGTCTCTTATGCTGGGTTATCTCAAACTAATTATGCTATATAATATTTGAACTTTATCATCAAACTTAAAGCGAACACTGTGGTTGATGTCTATTTGTTCAATTCTTTTACTTCATACATGATCTTTCTTTCGAATGTTGACCAGGATCCAAAGCCGGATGAGCAACCGCATAGCTCTCACGCCCTGGCTCTTTCTTCTCATCCTGGCCCAAATAACCTGAGCGGAGGGCCCATTTTAACGTAAGATTCTGTGTCATTTATCTTTGTATCAGGAGCTTAAAACTATTTCTTATTCTTGTCTTTGAATTTCAATACTTTTCTTCTTTGAAGGCCTCTGGATCTACTTGCTGGCCCAGATATTCTTCCTCCCGGGTATCAGGGGCCACATTCGACTGGATTAAACATTCCAAGTGAGGTTGCTATGACGCCAATACACCCTGCATCTGCTACTAATTCTTCATTACAAGGATCTCAGAATATGATGCTTGGTAATAATCTATCATCTCCTCCTGGACCTTTCAGTTCCTCAATCAGGTAAATACTCTTACAAAGCAATATAATCCTTTCATTATGTTATCATTTGCTTATGATGGACTTGCTTTTTATCTTGTCTTTCAGTAGAGATGCCAGGTATGGGGTTCCTAGATCTGCATCATCAGCCGAAGACCAGCAGAGGATGCAGCAGTATAATTATATGGTATCTAGTAGGAATTTAGCCCAGTCCAACATCTCTACTCCTGGAGCTCTTCCCGGAATTGATCGTGGCATGCGTGTTCGTCCTGCAAACAGTGGCATGGGCATGGTTGTTAATAGGAATATGGCTATAGCAAGACCTGGGTTTGCTTCATCACCAATGGTGAGCTCGGGGAGTACGGTTTCCCCTGCTATGACACCAGCAAGTATGAAGTCTGGGGTTGGCTCTAGTCAGGGAAACTCGACGCCTCGACCACGTGAGGCTTCGCACATTATGCGGGTAAGCCATTGGGATGGTGTAGTGGTGTACGTTTTCATGTATATAATTACGTGGCAGTTTAACTTAATTGATAGAAAATTAAGAGCATCGGAATGGTGCAAACATTAGGTTAAGGGCACATATTGGTTTATCACTTGCCTACCAGGATAAATAGATGCTAATAGTTTTACGCTCATGATATCTTCTATTGAATTTTATAGTTTCTCTGTCTTCGCTTCCTAAGTATCGTATTCCGTTATTAGTTAAATATGTATAAATGTTGGGATTTGGGTGTCATTAAATAGAGAGAGAATAAAGATTGGATGGAAAAGATTATAGTGGGTGGTATAGTATAGTTGAAATTTGAATAATATTTAAATGGAGCAAAGAATAAAGAATGGATAGTGGGTTGATAAATTTGTCAATATGAGAAAGCGGGGGGGGGGGGGGGGTGGTGGTATTAGTTGAGTTGGATGGAGGGGTCCACTTACCAAAAATACTTTGTCCATGACTAAAAAAATGGAAAGTAAGGAAGCTATTGGGGCGGAAGAAAGTACTAATGAATTGTATAGTAGTGTTACAAAATATATATGCATATCTCATTGTATGAAATTTAAGACAACAAATTTAATTAATGTTGTAAAATAATAATTTAGATCTTTTTTTTTTTTTTAGAATATCGCTATTACAATCATGTTACATCAAATGTACTAATATATCTATCATTCGTATATGAATCGTTACATGGTCATCGCTTATCACTCAATCTATTAAAGCTAGCATACATTAGATCTTTAAGTACCATTATTTATTTCTTTTGGCCGGTCTGGAGACTACTTGTCATTTGAAAAATAGCAAGTTTTTTACAATAACCATTTTAAATTGCCATTTATGAATTCATTCTTTTCATGAAAATATTCACAAGAAATTTCCGAGCTTTTTATTACTCTGAAAAGAATCCTGTGAATAGGGAATGGTACCTTCATTGGATGCATGAAGATTTAACAAGGACTCTTGACATGAAGCAAGAATCCTCTGTACTATTATCTTCCTGCTCTGCATTATCCAGTGTGCTTCTTGCCTATCTCCCAAGTATAGGGAACAGACTTGTATACTTTATACCATACCTATATTTAAGCTTGTAGGGAAATCAATTGCAACATTTAAGCTCTATTTATATATAAAATTCTCAGAGATATCTTTTTCTTCCAATATTATTTAATAATACCCTCTCCATAGTCAATTCTTTAAAGTGACCCAAAAAGGATACGACTGTGTGTAGTTTTTATTATGTATATGTCGTATGTTCACGAGTGTAGAAGCCATTCCTCATTTTCAGAAATATTTTCTTAAAGTTCCACTCTGCTGCATGTGAATCTTTTTACATGCACCTTTTCTGATGTAAATATCATGTAGTCTGCATTGCATCAGGATTCTCAAAGGAAAATGGCAGGCCCTGATGCTCAGATTCCAGGTAATAGTCAAGGTGTGACTCACTTTGGAGGGTTAGGTTCGTCTGCTCCTAACCAGACTGGTTCTCCATCATACACCGTTCATCATCATCAGCCGCCCCGTCCAGTATCTCCTCTACAGCCTCAAGTTCTCAATCCTCACCACCCGCATTTTCAAGGACCGGCAAATCATGTCCCTAGCCCGCAGCAGCAGGCCTATGCAATTCACCTAGCTAAAGAGAGGCAGCTGCAACATCGTTCTCTGCCACAACTTGCTTCATCAAATTCTTTGATGCCACCTCATTCACAGACTCAACCTCAAATCCCTGCATCATCTCCTGTGCAAAGTAGTTCACAAGTTCACACCCAGACAAGTTCACAAGTGTCACTTTCTCCATCAACTCCGAGTTCTTCATTGAATTCTATGTCTAAACAAAAACATCCTAAACCAACCCAGACAGTCAAGCAACGACAAAAGCAACAACAGCAGGTGTCACAATCTAATAGGAAACATCCTCAGCAGTCGCAAGCTCAACAGCAAGGTAAGACTGCAAAAGGAGTTGGGAAAGGAAACCTGAAGGTGAATCAGAATATACCAATCGATCCCTCACTATTAAATGGTATTTCAACGAATCCTGTGAACCAACCAACAAATTTAGTGCAAGGTCAGGGCTCGTATAGCGGTTTAGTACCTCAGGCTGTGCAACCAAAAAGACATCATGTGTCTTCCCAATCATCAAATCATCCTTTGCCTCAGCAGAATATGTATCCTGGCCCAGCATTGAAACGTCCTGATAATATTACTCAAGGGCATATCCCCTCAGTTGCTCCTACTGTGTCTGCTGGACATCAGTCCATTCCATCTGTGTCTATGGCTGGTTTAAATTACCAGCAAGCTGTGTCTCAACAAAAGTTAATGAATCAAAGTCAATTGCCTATTCAAAGGGCTGTTGCACCGAATCGCCAGATAAATTCTGATCTGTCAAATAAACAACAAGCTAGGGAGTCTGATGCTGATCTGCACCCAACAAGCAGCTCTGTTGAGATGGATACCGGGCTAACATTACCTCAGGCATGCACCAGTACAACCACTGCAGTACAGATTGTTTCTCCTGCAAGGACTCGTCAGCTACAATCTCCAGATCAAATTTTGGATTCAAAATCATTAAATTCTGCAGAAAATCTGAGTTCCTTGGCATCCCAGTCTCAACATCATCCGCCTCTTCAGCATGAGCAACCAGTGCCAATGCTGCATTCTCACCAACAATCACATCTTCTCCAAGCAGGGAATGGTAATTTGTATGGTAGGCCCAGTGATCCTCAATTGGAATGATATGGAGCTCACTGTGTTGTTGCATTGGCTGATCCTGCACATACTTGGTCATTTCTTAATTTGGAGACCATCAGGTTTGTCGTGTTCCTTGATTACACGCACCTTTAATTCTTTTTTACGTATTTGTGCCAAGTAGTTTGATATGATGGTCATAATAGATTAATTGTATAGTATTAAGATTACCAATCCTATATCCTCCGTCCACAAAAACTAATCATCAATCCTATCTGGTACATGTTTGAGGTTTGATCTTTCTCATTTGCAATTTTATATGGCTTCTAAGAAATGTTCTGGAATGAACTGATCAACATGGTATTGTTATTTTCTCGTACTTTTTTAATTACATTTTAAACAGATAACATAAGTGCTGTGTTATATGAGCCAACTTGCTTTTCGTCTTTGGCACATTGTTGTTGGGTATAATGGAGTTCTCGTTGTTGCCAAACAATGATTGTGCCACATAAGATATCTAATCTGGGTTTTTGTTTACACCTTCATTGAACATTTATGATATCAGAGTATAACATGCTTCTGTGGCTGTTGGCTGTTTTACTTGACATGATCAATCAGCTCAGATTCAGAATGTTATCCAGCAAAAGCAAAGGAAAAACATTAGAAAGAATGACATGGTTCTGTGGCTGGCTGTTTTACTTAACATTAATGCTTTGTCTGTTATTGGATCTCTAACTAGCAGCAGCAAGTTGATGTATTTGCTTTTTGTTCAGTAAAGCAGCTCATGGTTATAATTGCTGGTGAAGGATGACATGTTGCCCCAGAGAACTTTGACGACTGTGAAGATATGTGCAAGTCGAAATTTTGGGTATATTGTAAATTAGCATAGCCAAAAGGCTGCGGGAAGATATAGACAGATAATTAGAGGTAGGTGTATAGCGTCTCATCTCTCCCATTGTCGCCTTTTCCAGATGACCCTTGGTATTGCATGCTCAGTTAAAGAGGGCGTTACCCTTATTCTGATGTGGGTAGCTACATTGTTGTGGCCAAAGGCTGTAGAATTGTTGTGAATATTAGTCTCCTGTGAGATGACTCTTAACTAACATTTGTCAGATTAGTGAAATTGGCGATAATTTATGTCTCTGGTGCCTCTGTTTTTTTCTAGCCGTAATGTTTCTTAAGCTTGTGAAGTGAATGGCACTGTTTCATCAGTACCAGCGTTTTCGTTCATAACTTGAACTTCCAGCAGGTGCAAACCTTAACGTATGGTAACTTGTTCTTGGCAGCCTCAAGACCATGTTTCTCAATTTAGTCACATTGAGAAGCTAATGGACAAAATAAACAAGTCCCGAGGAATGCTTAAATTCAACTTCTCGGCTGTATGCCTTGACCATCCATGATTTCAGTACATCTGATCTCTGCTTGGAGAAAACCTCGAGTTTGATCCTTCTAGCATTCTGAACTAGTGTTCTTTCAACATACTCCAGTAGTTAACAAACATTGTCCATTCGGAATATCTGAGACAGACTTGTTGGAAATGATGATATCGTTGATGAAAACTTGGGAATTATAAATAAAATCATGGAAAAGTGGTATCGTCGATCATATGGTTGAGATTTAGTGCCTGAAAAATGCACCTTACGCCAATACCTCTAGACTTTAGTAAGTCTCCTTAGAGACCATCTTTATAAAGACTAAAAGAGACCAACAAACATTACAGTTTGTTTAAAACGTTATACTTGAAAACTTATCCAAAATATATATATACATAAAAAATGTCATAAAACATTATGAGTAAGTCTCCTAAGAGACGGCCTCTAGATAATTTATCTAGAACGTTATACTTAAAAACTTATCCAGAATATATATATACATAAAAAATGTCATAAAACATTATGAGTAAGTCTCCTAAGAGACGGCCTCTAGATAATTTATCTAGAGACATACCTATATTGTCAAGAAAACTATCGATGTTATTAATCAAAACACTTATGTTCTCAATATTGATGTTTTTTTCATATTTTTTATTAATAACATGGATAATTTTATTTATAACATAGGTCGTCTCTAGATAAGTTATCTAGAGACCGTCTCTCATAAGATTTTGTGAAACATTATTGATATTGTTTAAAATATTATACTTATACTTAAAACATCAGTTTTCGTATCTAGATGGTTCATTAATTCAGGTTTCCAAGGCTTTGTGATTAATTAATTTTAAACATGCATGTAGCTTAAGCATTAAGCAGCGTAAGACAATAGAGGATCTTGTTTAACTATCCGTAGGTGTTTTTTTCAACTAATTGCATTTAAAATACAAACTTAAAAGAGTTTTAGTGACCAATGAAAGTGATTTTAGGCGTTCAATAAGAAGATATAGTGATTTTTAACTATTGCTAGTAATTCTATTTCATAGATGATACTGTGAGATGGTCTAATTGATGAAATGCAATGCCTCAAAAACAAGCTTGGGGGACAGCCCGAAATAATTAATTGGAGGGAGCAACTGACACTACAATTGATTCAGCAGAGGAAGAGAGTCGACAAGGTGTAACTGTTGTAGAAGTATATGGACGAAGAAGTAGCGACAAGATGGGCTAAATCGCAACGGAGATGGACTGATTCGCAGCGGAGATGAAGAGAGCACGGAGAAGTGGAGGAGCAATTGATTCGGATGGACTGATTCACAGAGCACGTAGAAGTGGAGGCGCTATTGATTCGGGCTGGAGCTCCGCCGTTGATCGATGGAGACACATTTAAAGGTATAATATATCAATGTTCGGGAACTGATCACGAACCCTCGACTAAAAAATAAAGTGTTCGATGTCCGATGTGATAATACTCAGAACATGTTGCTAAGTGAAATTTCCACTTGTGAAGAAAAAGTGCACTTCCTCAGCAAGATTATACAGCCTTCAACAAATTGTAATCTTTTCGATCGCAACTCTTCAACAATTGATCTTTAATGGTCTTCTCAGCAGATCTTCGAAAAATTAAAATTACATGCTCTTAAAAAACCTAAAACTTGTACTCCCTCTGTCCTGGAGAACTTCATACATTAGTACATTAGGATTAGCGCGCATAAATTTTATATGAAATGTTAAAGTAATGATATAATATAGAAAATATGGAAAAAAGTGTAATTTTAGTGGCAAAAGGTATAATTTGAGTGTAAAATTTAGATTCTTTATTATATTTGTTAGGTGTGAGATAAACTTTTTTTTTAGTAATGCATTTAAATTCATGGGCAATTAAAACGATAAAATGTATGAAGTTTTGTCGGACGGAGGGAGTACAAGTTACTAAATTATGAGTAAGGCTCCTCTTTTACAATGTCCTTAGATGTCATGTGTTTGTTATTCAAAATCTTAGAGTAACACCCAAGCTTAGTCGAGTGGTCCTTAATGATGAACTACAACAGCTCTTCTGCTGAGGAACAAACAGGATCCTAAATCAAGCAACTTGTGTGTTAGTGAGATCCCACTTTCAGTATCACCCCAGTTAAATGTCAGCTGCCAGAAAATTTCCTCCTAAAGTTACCTGCCAATTGAAAATTTTAAGGTATCAGTGTCCTGGTTTAAACTTTACATAAATTCAACACTATCTTTAACCACAAATCATAGAAAGAACACCAAGAGCAAATGAAACGAAAGAAAGACAACTGAGACGAGTCATCTAGACACGCAAAAAAAAGTAAAATCTAGCCCTTGTATATACCTTCTCGCCCAACTTGAATGGAGGAAGACCCTTATAAGGACATGTACCACAGCGGAAAGCATCACCCAGACCGCACTGCACAAAGATCACATATAAGTTTTCGTTCACAAAAGGATATTTATGCAGAATAGGAGACTAGGTCATAATCCTCAATCATCAGCACACAGTTTAGAATTCATGATAAATTGAAGAACAATTTGTATGACAACAAAGATGCGATATTATTTGAGCCTTAGGCAAGTCATCAGCCTCATCACAGATAGGAGCAGCGAAACATCAGGTATTTTAGTTATGAACTGAAAATAATCAAGATGAGGCACAACAAATCACTGAAGGAATTCTCCTCAGCCGCAGGTACAGACAGATACTACAAGGAATATGCCGTTGGCTATTTAAATCTTCTCGGATTTCGCAATAGTCATCTTTGAAGAGACCATTAGTTGTTCAATGTGCACATGTCAGATGTGAGCTCGAGTTACCATGTAAAGCAATACTTAATTGAGTAAAGAAAAAGTACAACCAACAATGTTGCAGAAGGATATCCTCGAAGCATCTATTATTTCCTTCAACCCAAATGCTTCAGACCACACAACCGGGGATACAATTTCAAAGAATCCTTTTACCTTTATCTCTGAATTTTCCTTCTCCAAGTATATCCATCACTTTAGTGAATGACCAATGTTCAAATAAAAGATTTGTAACATCTTAACATCATGTAGTGATGCAACTGGTATTCATTTTTATTAGAGAATTACCACAAATTTCATCTTGAACGAGCCATGAACTAGGTTGGGGTTGGAAAATAAGAAATGATAGCATACAGACTAATTTCACCTCTGCACTGAGACAGTAAAAATTACAAAATAATAATACAAACAAGAAAAAGGACTTACACTTCCACAAGAAGATTGAGGATTTTGTAGCTGCTCCGCAGTAGGCCCAAGCTTCAGTACTTTCTCCTCAGCTTCAGCCCTTCCGCATACGCAATTTTTACATGCCTTTCTCGTACTTCCAACTTCACAATCGTCTAAAAGAAAATTCCAACTTCCTATCATCAGAAAATTCCAACTTCCTATCATCAGAATACTGGAGTGAAACCAATTTGATGACAAAACAGAAACCAAGAGCCCTAACCTGGAGGTAGTTGAGGTTTCTTAAGGTCCTCTTCTGTCAGAAGGCTATCCTCGTCGATCAGATCAGCATCATCATCAATCTGAACTTTGGGTAGAACTTTTGATGGTTTTTTAATGGAAAACGACGAACCTATCTTCCAGGAAGGCTTCTTCCCGACTATCTGTCAAATGAATATAATACATCAAGTATGGAAACTCCGGGAACATAAAAAACACAATCAAACTAACTAGACCCTGAGACAACAGGAAATACAGCTATACTAGATTTTATTATCAAAGTTTCATACTTCTGCTGCTAAATGAAATCCCCCATAGATCAATATAGTGCATTAACAGAACAAACAAAAGCTCAGATGGATCATGTCACATAAATTTAAAGAGTAGGTGAAAGAGGAACACCTCAAATGATTGGCTGCTTTCAGAAGATTGTATGTCCAAGAAACCAGCCAGCAGCAGCTTGCGCTCAAGATTAGACTTTGTCTGCATATGAAACGATGGAATCATGACATACTTGGACAAGAAACATACTTCACATAACAAAAATACTGCAAGTAGAAAACCAAAATTACCATTTGGCCATCGGCAGATTGATTGGACAATCGGAAAAGGACAGTTCCACCAGGTTTTGATACTCTTGATATGTTGGCAAGCAAGTCACTGAGGTCAGCCGGTTTACAAATCGAGATAACATGATCAACAGATGAAGATTCCACGGACAGAATTTCTGTCAAGGCAGCAAATGTGATAACACATCAATTGTTGAACTCAGTACAGCAGCCAGGAAGGCTAACCTGTATCTCTAAGTGTGTTGACTGACCATAACAACTGAACATATATCCTAATGAATCAGAGGAAGATACGTGAGCCAAAGCAAAAACCTGAACATATTCACTGCCCAAATTTCGGGTACCTGACATAGTACCTAAACTTACATATAACACTGAAATCTAACATGATGACCTTGAGTTTTTCTTCACCTAATGATTCTGCAACATACAAGAACATGAATCTAACATTGAAATCACATAATGGAATCTCAATTCTCAAGTTCCAGTGTCAAGAAATACACCAAACCAATGAGTGGAGATTAAATTTCTGTAGACTGGAAAGACGCAATAAAAATGTAACATAGACCATCCATACCTATGCAACTCAGATCAAATGTAGCCAGAATATTGGATATAATAGACAGATAACGTCACTCTCTAAAGTCTCGGCAAATTTTCATTTCAAAATTCTTTGACCCACAAACAAACTGAACCAAGAAAGAGTTGAATAACTATCTTTGGTTTAGCTGCTAGCATGCTCAGGTTTAGAAAAACTAAAACTCATCCAAAGAATATTTGTTGAACTAACAAGAACAGATTACACAAAATGGATGGCAAAAAGAGATGGGGGGAAATGAAGATAATAGGAAAGATAAAAGTATACTCCTTCCGTCCCGCAAAACTTTATACATCTTCAATTTTTAGGCGACCATAGAACTCATACATAACCAAAAATGGAAACTACCCCACACATAACAATTAACAAATAATAAAAAATATTACTACTATTACAATTAAGTTACACTTTTTGCCACTAAAATTACACATTTTACCACATTTTCATGTTTTATCATTTATTCTATTTTTCACATCAAACTTCGCACCAACCCTAATGTATGAAGTTTTCCATAACAAAGGGAGTACTTACTATAGCTCTCTGAGATCGAGTTTGATGTAGATCAAGCAAGAAATGTCAATTAGAAGGACCAAATTTTATTTCACCAGAAAACTAAATTAATCTCAATTAAATGTTAAACAAACAAAAAAAAAAAACAATCAAGAACAGTATCTTGGTTCCAGAATACTTCCAAGACAGTACAAAAGAGTCAACTTTCAATATCCTAATTGGTTCTTAAACTGAACAAAACTATCGTTCATATAAAACTACAGAATCCTACATTATGAGGATCATAAACAGATGTACCAGCTAGCTATAAGGTGCAGACTCCGTGGGGAATTGGAGGTGAGGCTGTGAGGATTCATCACGATAAGACAGTAAACAGTAAGGGAACAAAAAGGTAATGGCTTTACAGGGGTGAGGCCATCTGAAGTGGCTTGAGCTATAACATTGATTAACTTCCAATATTTTAGATATATAAGACCCCACAGAACGCCTGCAGCATGAATAAATATACCCAAAAACAAACGAGGTTTCGGCTTGATACTGATTTAAGAAATAAGATGCTACCATATCTACTCAGGCCAGACTTGTACGCAAATACACTGTCAAAATTCACCGCCCTAACCAGGCGCATGAGGGGCTACACACGTTACTTAAGACACTGACTTAAATACTCCACAATCAAGGTCTATAAGCATTCATGGGATACATTCACTTATCAAGGAAGTGTCTGGGCTTATCCAATCAAAACTGTTCCTCTATTTACATACTTCACGCTGTCAACAATTCGTATTGTTTATTTTATGTACTACCAGGCACATGGAGCATAATGCAGTGCTTGACAACAAACTAGGCAAGCTGTTTTAAACATAAAATATGCATTGAGTTGGCCAGAGATGAGAAATTACTGTCAGAGGAAGCTTGAATGAAGACCAGGGACTCAAAATTTTCGACTGGCTCCTTCTTCACAACCTTGATTGCGTCCAACACATGAGGCATAGAAGGGGGCACTTGATCTACTAGAACCAAAAACTTTTCCTGTGCCATTTCAATTACCTACAGGAAAGTGAAGTTAAGAGGATAATTAGGTTGATTCTTCACCAAGAAATATATACGAACACATAAATAAACAAACACATCAAATTATAATGGTGATGGATATTAGCCAATGATAAGTTGTAAAAGCGATCTTTCAGAATTCGGTAATAAACACCCACACACAATCTTGGCTCATTTTTAAAGAAGACAGTAAAAGCAGATAAACTTATTAACATAGTTCGCAAGCCAAAGTTGGGGTTATTGATTCAATATTAAGAAGATTGATAAAGTAAGAAAAACCCCAAAATAAAGGTATAATGGATACCTTGTATAATGAGAGGTGGAAGAAGCCTTGACCGGTGGTATTCTGTGTTATGCCCGAGCAGGCTAATCAACCCAAGAAGATAACCATCCGCATTAAGAAGCTCCAATCGGCCACTACTGATGCGCCTGGAAGTGCTAATTTGTCCAAAGCAGTGTCGCCAAATGCTGAGAAGTCGCATTTACACTCGACAACACTAATTCCTAAATTAGGTGAAAGCCAAAGCGACATCGTTCCAGGCAACATATCTCAGCCATCCGATCAAGAGAATCCAACGACTCCTGAGTGATCCAACTGCTACTGCTCTTAGTTTTAATAATATCTGTACGAGAATCCGATTCATTGAATCGATCTCACTTCTTGATTGTTCTCTGTAAACGTACACTTTTGGTACGGATGATTTCTAGCCGTTGCAGGTTTTGTCTCCAGTCTTTAAATACTTGTACGCAGTTTCATTCGAGAAGGCAATGAAATTGTACCTAGTTTTAGCAATTCCTCTCTTTCTCGTCTAATTCTCCCTCAAATTCGTCTATTTCCCCCTAAATTCTTCTTAGTTCTCTATTACGATTGGTCGAGGGCGTAACATTCTGGTGGAGGGTGTTCGGCAGGTGGAGCGGTGGTGGGGAGATCTTGGACGGTGGAAGCTGGTTTTCTCGTGGAGGTTGAACAAGAAAGGTAGTGCCCAATTTAGAGACAAGTCAAATTCATTTTGACCGAATTAGTAAGAAATAATTAAGTCGGAGCGTCGCGCTCTGATTTTAAATTATAAAAACTACTAGTACTAACCCGTGGCGATGTCACGGTATAGTTGACTTTTAATAATAAATAGAAAGGGGTGTTAAAATAAATTAATCGATAAAATAAGGTAGTTAAATTTATGTGAATAACGTTGATCATGGTGTCGGTCGGTAGTCCTTCTTCATTCAATATTATATCATTGAGTGTTTAGTTATATTAACTATAGAAAATGTAAAAATAGGGTCCTAACCGTACTCGGCCTGTTAATTAGTAACAGGCACATATTTTTTTAAAACTTTTACATGCAAGAGGTTCGATCACAGGCGAGCCCATGTAATATAATTAGCTTATTAAAAAAAATATTTTTTTTTAAATTATCCCTCAAACGAAACCAAAATAAAATACAAAAGTATACACAATCAATAGGGTTGTTCCAAACAACCCCGCGGTGGTATGTGGTCACCCCACAACACACAAAAAAAAAAAATTATACAAACTTAATTTCACATATTACACATGGTACGGTTCCCCCCCCCCCCCCCCAACCGGCCCGTCATGGAGATCGAGAAAGTACAAAGAAGATCGAAGACATTTTCTCCACCTATAGAGTATAAGTTGATCCCCCCTCCCGGCTCGTTATGGAGATCAAGAAAGTAGAGAGAAGATTGAATTGAGTTTTCCCACCTAGAGAGTATCAGATCCCCAGGCCCGTTATGCATCAAGATAGTAGAGCGAAGATGAAAGAGAGTTTTCCCGCCTAGAGAGTATATGCAGACCCCCCCCCCCCCCCAGCGGCGCCGGAGAAAAATATACTTTTTACTAACTTAATCATAAAATGTTGCGCTCGGATCTTGTAACAAAGGTGTGGAATGGGTTTGAGTATATGCTAGACCGGACCTGAACATCATTATTTCATTATTTCGCACGGGGTTGAATTCAGGTTGGATAGAACCAGTCCTTCCGGACAGAGACCGTAGGGAAGAGAACCCTTATACATCATCCTACCGATCGAATCTTATACATAAAGAAAAGGAACTTGAAAGTCTTCACGTGTAAACTGTTGTTGATAGACATGTAAAGATCAACACACCACCAATTAGCTCACATGTATCTCTTCTATATCCTGGAACTGAAAAAAGCATGTATAGTAACATATATACCACTATAAAATGATCTTGGTGTGGATAATACAAATATACCAAACCAACATCATCATAAGAACACCGATAATATATGTGCTAAAACGTTGCCCTCACGTTTAACTTCGCAAAGCTTAATTCTCCATCGAATACCTGAATTTCTTTGAAAAGTGAAATAAAAGGTGCAAAGCTAAAATTTGTCGATTTAAGAGATCTAATCTCCAAAGAATAATCCCTTTCAATTACTACATGTTGCCACTCAAAATCTCGAACAAATTTTGTTCTTAGTTTGGTTGGCCAACCTTCCGCATTTTCAGCAACCATAAGACATTAAAAAAAAATCACCAAGCAATAGCATTGCCCTCATGATCCCTAGCAACAACACTAATACGTACGTACCCCTATTCGGACTCTGCTCAACCGTATCAACATTTCACGTAGGTTGGCTGGAATTTGAATGAATCTGGTGGATTTAGCCCATCAACTTTATATATTACAGTATATTCAAAGTAGTATAATAATTCAAAAAGTTTCACTAAGTTTGTAATTCAATTTAAATCTCATCCGTTAATCTTACTAATTCAATTTGAATTTGGTACGTACATGTGTCATTGTTTCAGTAGAAGGTGCAGGATTCAAATTCTCTTGGCGTAAATTTCTTCCTTTTATTTATTATTTTTCAATATTTCTCTTTTTTTTTTCAATCACAGATTCATTGGTTTTTATAAAAATCCTTAACACGTAGTGTGTTACGTAAATGCTGGTATTTATTTATATATATAAGTGCACAACTATTAGAGTTGTGCAATTGAGTACTTAATTTAAGTTAAATTGAACCGATTTGTGATACGCATGTAAATTAGACTTTAATTACAAAAAACTAATATGTTTTTTTCATTTTAATTCTAAGCCCTAACGCAACTCCAACAAAATTAATTCATCATTAAAAAAAAACTCAATTTGTCTTCTCTAATTAAATTTCAAGCCGTAAATCAACCCCAACAGAACCAATTCATCATTAAAAAATCTCAATATGTCATCTCCAATAAATTCAAAACCCTAATCGAACTCCCAACAAAATCAATTCATCATTAAAGAAAAAAAAAACAACGATAACCAATATTTCTTCTCCATCTTCTTTAATCAAATTGGAACAGATCAATTCGCACTATCCAAAATCTTAGTTCAACTAAAAAAGACAATTCGTTATCAAAAACAACGATTGCGCTTACCTTCATATACTTTTATTATTATTTGTAATTAGATGTCACAATGACACGCTCCCGTTCTAGTTATATTATATAAGAACATCCAACTGACAATCTGAGCCCTAAACCATTAGCCTCACGTTTAACATGGCAAAACAACATGGAACAAAATTCTCGCCCCCCTATTCGGACTTTGCTCAACCGTAGAATCAAAATTTATAATTGAAAATCTAAATATCTATTAATTTCTTGTTAAATAGATGGGTGGAGTATTAAATATTTAATAAATGCTTTATTTTTTAAATTTCATTATTTTATTTTATCTTCCTTAATAGTATATATTTTATTTTAGTGAATAAAATAATTTATTTAATTAATAATAATAATCTAGATTGGTGTCTATAGATTCGTCTTGTCACTGTGAATTCAAATATATGTTCACAATATTTTTCGGAGTTTTGTAGAATAAATTTATATTAGATTTAATAAAAACTATATATGCAGCCAACATATCAAAAATAAATAGTGGAAGATATATTGGTTGAAAATGCAACTAATTCCACAAAATTTTACGTAGATTGAATTTATTTAATAAATACTCTATTTTTAAATTTCCATTAATTCATTTTATCTTATTTAATAAATTTATATTTTATTTTAATGAATAAAATGATTTCTTGAAATAATACTATTCAATATTGGTGTCTATGGATTCGTCTTGTCACGACGAATTCAAATATATGTTCAAAATATTTTTCGAATTTTTGTAGATAAAGTTATATGAGATTTAATAAAAACTATATATGTAGACAACATACAAAAAATATAACAATGAAATATATACTGGCTAAAATACAACTAATTCCACAAAATTCCACGTAGGATTGAATTAATTTGGTGGGGTTTAGCCTCTTGTGCTTTACATAATATATGGATGAATTAAAAATATATATAAAATTATTTTCAAATTCTGAAATAAAATTTTCGAATTAAAAAGTTATTAATAAAACAATTTTTTCAAATTAAAATATTAAAAAATCAAGAATACTTTTTCTATTTAAAATTTTAAAAAACTACTTTTTCTAATATTTTAAGATTTATATATATTTAACCTATTAAAAATTATTCTAAGTTTTACGTATTTTTAATTTTTACAATTTTAAGTTAATTTTTAATAAATTTTAAAATCAATTTTGCATTAAAAAATAAACTCAAAATCAACGAGGAGCTAACACGTGTTATGCAAGTACATTTTTCTGAAAGTAAATTGGTCAAAATCAGAGTAATTTGTCTAAATTGATCAATTTCAACGGAGAAATCGACTAATTCACGCCGATTCTTACTAATTCAGTCTAAATTAACGGTTTCGTTAAGTTTACCTAAATTGGACTGGAACAATTAACTAAATGTACCTAAAATGTAAGTGTCACAACTTAAGGTACTCTTTTTTGCATTTTACTCTGTATTGATGTGCTATTTAATGGTTGACCGCACATTGCCAGTTGATTTGTAGTGTGCAATTCGTTTCACGCACATCTATCGATCGGGCCTTACAATTCGAGCGAGCTGCCATTTCGAATAGTACTCTATTGTGTCATTCGAAATAGGGTCTTTGGTTGAATAAATTAGTAAGGGAAGGTAATGTAATCTAATGTGAGTTCATCACAGACCGGTACCCCTCTCAAAATTTTAATTCAAACAGAGACCTTTTGCATTACAACACTATATTAACTCATGACTAATTGAAATACAACATTATATTAACTCATTACTCTCTGTTACAACACTATATTAACTCATGTTAGGTCTTTTTTTGTAATATTTGGTGTCAAAGGGTTTTTGGCGAAAAATTTTCCGCGTAATGTACCCTAGTTTTTAACTAGACAGTAGACTAGGCCTAGAACTGGTTGGTTAATAACCATAACCATAACCATAAACCGCCAATAACCATTATCATTTTACGAATGCTTTTAATCAGAATCAAGAATGCGATGTCGACCGGTTGCAACCATAACCAGTTCGGTTTTCGATTACAGTTACGGTTAAAAATCGTAAACGTTTTTTTTTTTTTTAATTTTTTACTTAACTATCAGTTTTTCGAGCACGAATTTTTCAAATTAGTACAAAAGGAAACGGTCAAATATTGAATTGAATTGAAATTTGAAAGTCCATAATAAACAAGCCACTCAACTAGAGTACTATTATAAGTTTGTTAACAAAATTGATTGTACTCATAATTCTTGATTTAAAAAAAAAAAAAACATTATAGCTAACGTGATTGATATCGATTGAAGAAGAGTGATGCATTCAACCGGAGACGGAATATATAACTAATATTAAATCAAAATGGAAACAAACCATCTATGGTGCCACGCCAAATTTGTATTTTCCAATATAATTCATGAATGTAAATCGCATCAAACATAACAATAGTAGATGTCATGTAATTACATCATTTAATCCTCATAAACGAGTTAATATCCATAAATTCTAAGCAAAACACAACCCAACACAAGTGGTTGGCCTAAATCAAAATGATGCTTTTTATCTATTTATCTCTCCACTTTCATTCTTCAATTTCTCCACTTGAAATTAAGCAAAAGAGAAAACAAGCAAAATGTTAGTCTTGCCATTGAACCTTAAAAATATATATACATCATTGGTACAACCTTAAAAATACTACAAACACTAAACATAGCTACAAATACAACAAATTATTAACAAGTTTGTGCACAAGATAAAGACTTGAAACTAAGAAACTTTTCAAATCATTAGTTTGTAACATAATGTAACATACTAGACACCAAAATGTATTCCAAGCCTTAACAATCAAATCTCTAAAATAACAAGAAAAGGCAGTAACATTTCAACACCAAATCTTTAACCAACAAAGGAGACGAAAATGAAAGGAAGACACTATCGTGGAGGAATTCCTTAAGGTTGGTAAAATTACCATTAAGAGCATCTAACCGCCTATATTACCAAGCACGTCTTCTCCAAGTCCAAGCCCTTCAAACACTTCCTCATCCGGTAATACGGGCAACACATGCTCCACGCACTCTCGATGCTCTACAAAAAAAAAGTATATAGTATATGATTAGACAATGTAGCACACTTGATAACTAATTAAGCACAAGCATATCAAATAATTTTGTTGATAATTACCTTTTTGCTTAATTGGGTGAATCCAATCGTTGGCACATATCAACGCTTCCACAGATGTCGCACTCAATCTAGAACGTCATTCGTCAATGACACGACCACCAACATCGAATCACGGACTGACGCAACAAAGAGTTCTTTGGAATAGCCAATATATCACGTGCAAGCTTTGCCAAGATAGGAAATCAGGCGTTGTTTACCTCCCACCAGTTTAATACATCAAGTTCACCAGTCGTATGTAAAAGCTCATTCAAGTATACATCCAATTCTGACCTCGAAGCTGAAGAAGTGTGGGAAGCTGCATCATTGGCTAAACCTAAGAATATTGTTTTATGCTTCACCACGACTTGGAGCAACAGTATTAGTGTTCGGTGAGTGATGTGACAACGAAATGTGCGACATAACATGCTTTTAGACCCTTGTTTTTTGCCTTAGATTCAATATTTATATCGTTTTATGGTCAATTACCAACTTTGCGTGTTTTATGTAGGTCAAGATCGTGTTTTTGAGGATTTGCACGATTTCAGGCACCAAAACAGCATAATTGTGCCAAATCGAGACGAAGAAGAGAATACGTCGGATTGACCGTTGCACGAAGTTCGAGGAGTCAAAACATGTCTTGCGATCAACCGATGCGAAGATAATTGAAGATGCTACAACTTTGTAGAAGACAACTTTTCGAGAAAATGAAGTTACGAAGCCCGAAATTGAAGAACAGAAGAAACAGATTCGAATCTACAGGCATCGTACTTGGCGGCCACCAGGGGACCGCAGTAGAGTCACTGGGGTCCACAGGCAATCACAGTGGACCTGCTGTTTTGTTTCTGGTCCGTTCTGCTGGCCTGTCAGGCTAAGACCCGTCTTCCTAAACCTTCATTTTACACCAATGGCGGTTTGAGCTCGAGATTTCACCTATAAATAAGACCTCAGGGGTCTCAGAATCAACACAAGCTCACAAGGCATCTCTCCTGAGAGAGAACCAGTCATCGGGGAAGTGAAACCCCAAAACCCTAGCCGTCAGCAAGCAACCAAGGAAGACATAAAGATCGATCAAGCAAGGAGGAATCGAAGAGGAGAAGCAGAGGGTCGACACTCGCCATCTTCTTACGGTTCAGTTGTTTCAAACATGATTTCAATTCAGTTTTTGTTTATTTACTTTCAGTTATGTCAGGCTAATTTACATGTGTAAGGGTTAGTCGGGATCTTTGACTATTTGGTTTATATATGATGGAATAGTTTTAGCATCAATGTTGGTTATGCGATTGTTGTTCATATCTGTGCTGTTTGAGAAAGATGCTTTGTTTGTTTATGTTTTCGCGAGACATGAGTATTCATTGCATTAGATTATGAGGTATCAGCTGTGTCTATAGGTTGATATTCTGCCTGAGGTATGATGTTGAGCTAGCAACTGGTGACAGCTTTGAGCTAGACGATAGTCTACATAGGGTATCTTTGCTGACTGCGTCTTGGTATAAGATATGTGTAAGATCCCGTACTTTTAATTTAATTTGATTTTTATAGTTTAATTTTATTTTATAGTGAATCGGGCCTAGCCTTCTTTTTATTTTTAAAACCAAACCTTATATTCTTAACCCGAGCCCATATACAGTACTATTATCTGTTTTCGAAACCCTACCTATTCACAAATTATCTAAACAAAATTCCTCTCTCTGATTCAGTCTGCCGCAGAACAGAACCAAATTTGGTGAGCTTGTTTTTCATTGTCTTGCTTTTGAAATCTTGTTAATTGTTGCATGAATCCATGCACACTCTCACGTACTTATATTTTGAGAAAAAATAGTCTGATTTGTCTTGTTGATTTTGGGAAGCAAATTAATTACTTCGTTATTGGTTCTATTCTCGATTCTGGACCGCTTCCTCACCTTCTTGCTATGATAATTAATTATTGACCCCTACTCTTAATTTTCAGTGTCGATTTCAATGATTTCCTTTCAAGCTTTCAAGGTTTTTCCATTGGTCCTGTATATGATTCCATCATTAGTTGCTTTTGGGGCCAGGTTTTGAGTTTATCATTGCGGCAGTGCGGTGCTAGTAATCTAATTTATGTATTTGGGTTCTTACATTGTAGTGGTGAATTTTGGAGATTTCGAGACGGTTGGTTGTGGTTCAGTGGTCAAGCTAGGTTTAAATTCGATTCGAGTCGACTTTGAGGTAAGGGGGATTTTCTGACACTTTTGTTCCTATTTTCCGTATATAAAATGTATATGTATAGTTTTGCGATTGACAAATAACTTATGATTATTATATCATGTTATGGGACTTAATATTATATTCTATTCAAAGAGGATCAAGTATGTGAATTCCCTAAAGTATTTTTTTGTAATGCATGTGATGTGTGTGAAAATTAATGTTTCTGTACATGGAGATAAAATATGTTTTGAGCTCACAGTTTTACCTATGAATTCTGGGCCCGTCTTTGACGGTGATTACGTCGCTTTACATGCATGTTCCTTTAACGGGAACTTTATGTTATGTTACGTACATGCCGGACTTATACTAGTGGTCATAGTGTGATTTCTGTTGAGCTAAACGTCTGTTACAAGTACTCCATGCAACTGTTTTCTGGCTATGTGATTGATATTGTGGAATGTATATATATGTAATTTTACTGCTCTGCTTGATCCGGTAAAAGTGCCAGGAGATTCACCCTTACACTTTTTTTCCAGTGGTCTGAGTGGTTCTGGTCTCGTGGAGGTTGCTAGTAGAGGCAGGTCGGGTTAGAGCAGCTAGTGGTGTCAAGTGAAGGTTTTGTAACTTAAGCAGTACTTTCTAAGATTGTAACTAGTTCAAGGTTTCTAGAGTAGTATTTGTATTTTAGATGCTCTGAATTACCTTTTCAAACTGCTTTTTAACTAAATTGAGGCTTCATCTTGGCGTGAGCCCATCTCACGATAGACGGCCGGTCGCGCCAAAGTATTTTGGTTTTGGGGCGTGACAATATGTGACTTGTGTGACTCTTCAGCCGTAACTATCGCTATCTATTATTCCTGATATAAACCGGTTATCAAAGTGAAGGTTAACGCTTACATGCTTTTCTCTAAGTTCTTAGTTCGTCAATTCTTATTAAATTACTTTCCTGCTTACGTGTTTATTTTACTTATTCAAAAATACCAAAAATCTATTATTTACATTTTATTGAAAATCAACCATTTAATATTCTATTTCAATCGAGGGTTATTCCCAAGAGAACGACATCTCGAGTTAACTTACCGCTATAAACTGTGTGTTAGTGAGCTTTGGCAATTATAAATTTAATCTTTTTATTATATTTGGGGATTACAGTCTCTACAACGAAATCAAAATTTTCCAGATACACATCACTGAGTCAACCTGTCCACCATATTGCAAGTACAATTCTCGATCATCTCCAGAACTCTAACTATGTAAGAGTCTGAATCAACACTATAAATCTTCGAGTAGAAGTACCTCACAATAAACATCTTGTATTTAGGATCAAACACGACTACAATTGCCAAAATAAAGTTACACTCATCCCAGTATTTATCGAACTTCTCCTTCATCCTAACCGCCATATGAGATATATCAGCATTGCCACTTCTTACCCACTCAATCAATTTGAGGTTAATGTCACTCATATCCGGGAAGAAAATGTTAGCAGTTAGATATTTGCTTCCACTAAAGTGCTTCGTGGCATGAGCAAATGTTCTCAGATGTTCAACAACAACTGCAGCAAGATTCCATGATTCGGGTGATGGTAGCCAACGATAACTAGTATCAAACCAGTGCAAACGAACAAATGCAGCCCTAAGAGGTATAGCCGTCTCCAACAACTCAAAGGTGGAATTCCATCGCGTTGGCACATCCATGACCACCGACCTCAAGTTCTAGATCCCACAGTGAGCCTTTGCCAAGACAAAATTACTCATAGCCGAAGGAGATCGATCCAAGTATCTGACACTCTGACGAATATCATCAATCAGCTCCCTTAGCACAGCTAAACCATCCTGCACAACCAGGTTCAAGATATGGGCACTACAACGTACATGCATGAGATCCCCCTCAATTGGAAGTGTAGAATTCTCTGTATACCATTCTTTCAACTTGGTCATCATAGAGTAATTAGCACTTGCATTGTCCATAACAACCGAGCTAATCTTCCCATCAATGTTCCACTCTAGCATCTGATCTCTAATGAAATTGAAGATT
The DNA here is from genome assembly GCA_026545765.1 of Plantago major. Taxonomy (NCBI): domain Eukaryota; kingdom Viridiplantae; phylum Streptophyta; class Magnoliopsida; order Lamiales; family Plantaginaceae; genus Plantago; species Plantago major. Next base: position 93,767,603 of record CM048839.1, read on the forward strand.
TTCTGACCATCGTTAGGGTAGTCAAGCAACTTGAATGCAAGGATCTTCTTCTGCAATACCCAATCATCATCTATGAATGGGTTGTGAGACAGCAGTATGCCTTATTGGAATGATCTGATGTCCATATATCAGTAGTCAAAGCAATCTTCGAATGCAGATTATCCAACATACGAAGGACCTTCTCTTTTTCCTCCATGAAAACACACAATACATCCGCTTTGATGGTATTTTTTTATGGTAACTTGAAGTTTGGATTAAGCCCCATGCAGAAACGCTCAAAAAACTTATGCTCTCCAATATTAAAAGGATAATTATGCTTGATCACTGCAATTGCCAAATCTGTTCTACTCGTCAACTGGTCAGATATGAACTCTGCTCTAGGGCTCCTATACAAAGTGTTGGAAGCACTCGGGAGTGTAAATGCTGAACAAGGACCATTAATATGGTTCCTTAGCGTGCTAGTTCCACAACTATTTTCCCAAACAAACAATTTCTTGCAATGATTGCACTGTGCATTTGTTATAACCCCATTACCATCAATTACCTTCACAAAATGATCTCACACAATTGACCTCAAGCGTTTAGTCCTAGGTCTTGACACTGTTGTTGGGGTTGGAACATTAGAAGGTTGTCCCGCAGTTTGTTTTGTACCACTTTGAGAGGTAGACATGTAGTGTTACTCCTAAACAAACAAAAACAATATAGTATTAAAATAGAATACCAATTTCCAAGTAAAGAAGAAGAGCATTAGGACTAACAAAATGATCACGGAAACATCCAAACTACTACTTCACTAATACTGTTAATAATTTAACAATATAAACACAAATTGGAGTAATAAAGAGTGAGCATTAGGACTAACAGATTTATTAGTTTAGCAATTACAATCATCAACTTTGTTTAATAATACGAGAGATAGATGAGACAGGAATAACCATAACATAAAAGAGTGTTCTTTTACTTTTCATAGATGAGAAGATTCGTCTAAAAGCCTAACTAAGTAGAACAAAAGTACAAAGCAAGAAAACAGAGGATTAAAAAACCAAGAACAAGAACAGAACAACAGTACACAAAACTCGACCAGTTTAATCGACAACAATAACTCGACCAGCAGAACAGCAGTACACAAAACTCGACCATTAAGAGTCATTCACTCTGTTCGAAATCTAGAACGAAATTTAGACCCATATCAAGACGAAATTTCAAGTCCGAATTGAGTATGGAATTAACGAAATGAAGAAGAAATTTCAAGTCCAAAATGAAATCAAGAACGAAAGATAAAGCAATTTCTACAAACCTGTTCGAATTGAGTATGGAATTAACGACGAGATCTGGGATCGAAGTTCATGGCGGCACGGAAGAGTAGCAGAGAGCCAGAGACGAGTTGCAGAGACTGCTGTGAGTAAAAAGTAAAAACCGAAGAGGAGATGAAATGAATTTTGAAAAAAACCTATCAATAAACTAAACCTATGGTTATTTTCGGTTTTATAATCGAACCAGAACCGGTCAATAAATTTTCCGGTTCCGGTTATAATTATAACCGGAATTGGAATAATGGTTATGGTTATGGTTATTAATCAACCAGTTCCGCCGGGCACTACTAAACGCAACACCAAATATTTGTAATTTTACCAAAATACCCCAACTCAAAAACAATCTTGCAAACTTAACGAAAAATCGAAATAACTCGTATATGCAAACACAAAAACATTAACATGCATGATCGAACACAAAATAATAACACTCAACATAAATCGGAAAAAAATGAATGAAATTTTTTTTTCCGAATAAGATTTCGTTTATACCAAAAACATTAACATGCACGATCGAACACAAAATAACAACTCTAAACATAAATCGAAAAAATTTTAAAAAAAATTCGGAAAATATTTCGTTTATAAAATCCAAGACCTGAAAGCTGGTTGAAAACGGAGTTGATCGGTCGAAACGGAAGTGGATCGGAGTTTGGACGGATATTTTAGAGCCGTTTAAGTGAAAGCGCGCGAAATTCGAACTACGATGGAGTAGCCTTGTATTTTGGCCATAAATATCTCATATGAACTCCGATTGACCTGATCTTGGTGTCCACGCTTAGATAAGACCAAGATCTACAACTTTCAAGAAGGAATCATGTAAACCAGCCATTTCTTCATCCGCATGTTTTTCTTTTTCCTTTTTTTAAGTGTCTAAACGTTAGAATTTGGACATGATTCCTTCTTGAAAGTTGTAGATCTTGGTCTTATCTAAGCGTGGACGCCAAGATCAGGTCAATCTGAGTTCATATGAGAAATTTATGGCCAAAATACCAAAGCTGCTCCATCGTAGTTCGAATTTCGTGCGCTTTCACTTAAACGGCTCTAAAATATTCGTCCGAACTCCGAATTCACTTACGTTTCGACCGATCAACTCCGTTTTCAACCAACTTTCAGGTATTAGAAATTTCAAGTATAGTTTTTATGAGTTTTATTAGTTTTTTGTTACATTTTCGTATTTTGTGTGTTTTGTAGGTGTTTGGTGAAAACGCATTGAAATAAGGTTAAACCAGTGCATATTAATTCATTAATGGAAGCATGAAAGTTCCATGATCTAAAAGGTGGTTGAAAACAGAGTTGATCAGTCGAAACGGAAGTGGATTCGGAGTTCGGACGAATATTTTAGAGCCGTTTAAGTGAAAGCGCGCGAAATTCGAACTACGATGGAGCAGCCTTGGCATTTTGGCCATAAATTTCTCGTATGAACTCCGATTGACCTGATCTTGGTGTCTACGCGTAGATAAGACCAATATATACAACGTTCAAGAAGGAACTATGTCCAAATTTCGACGTCTAGACACTCAAAAAAAAGAAACCGGCCATTTCAAGAACTGGCCGGTTTTAAAACCGGCCACTTCTTCATCCGCAGGTTTTTTTTTCTTTCTTTTTTTTGAGTGTCTAGACATCGGAATTTGGACATGGTTCCTTATTGAACGTTGTAGATCTTGGTCTTATCTACGTGTGAACACCAAGATCAGGTCAATCGGAGTTCATATGAGAAATTTATGCTGACCGATCAACTCCGTTTTCAACCAACTTTCAGGTCTTGGATTGTATAAACAAAATATTTTCTGAATTTGTTTTTTTTAATTTTCCGATTTTATGTTTAGTGTTGTTATTTTGGTTCGATCGTGCATGTTAATGTTTTTGTGTTTGCGTAAACGAAATATTTTTCGAAAATTTTTTTATTTAATTTTTTCGATTTATGTTTAGTGTTGTTATTTTGTGTTCGATAGTGCATGTTAATGTTTTTGTGTTTGCGTAAACGTAAATGCATTTTCGATTTTTCGTTAAGTTTATAAGATTTTTTTGAGTTAGGGACATTTTGGTCAATTTACAAATATTTTGTGTTGCGTTTAACATCGGTGGTTCCGGCCTCTTGCCAAGTCCCAATAATGAGTGGGCCGAGAATTGAACGAGTGTATGAAGCCCAGAGACGGCGGCCCAATAAAAAGGTTCCCATCTAAAGAGCACTCCAGTTAGTATTAACCTAATTTCATTTCATCACCGCACCTTATTTCATATCATAGCAGACACTCCCAAGGTAAATTTGCCCTAATCGCCTTGTCTCTTCTCATCTCGCTCATTATTGGTATGGTTTTCTTCAAATCTCGACTATAATTCTGCAAAATTGATTTCTGGAAGCGATCGATTTGTAAGCTGTATTTGTGTTTTTATGTAGGTGATGGCTCCGACTCAGCCAAACAGCGGTATCTTTGTGGGTTTGAAGAAAGGCCATGTTGTTACTCCCAAGGAATTAGCTCCTCGTCCCTCTGAGAGAAAGGGGGTTAGTCACTTCATCGCTTTCTCTTCTTTATTCATATTCAATCTAATTCTCTAATCCGTTATTAGTTTGGTTTGTTGTTTTTCTCATTATGTTTGTTTAGCTTTGAAAATGGTTAATTAATTATTAAATCTTTGTGTATGTGGTTACTCGAATGACTTTGTGTTGGTTGAGTAATTGAGTTGATGCCTTATTCATCTATCTTGATTGTAAGTCCTATCTTGATTTTAAGTAATGTTGTACCCTATGTATTCATACTATCAGTAGATTTCATTTCACTCACCCGGGGCAAATAGCTGATACAGTTTTCGGCAAAATGAAGTTCGTAGCTGATACAGTTTTACAACTATTCTGATAAATTAATTGTAGTTATAGTTTAAAATTCATGATTCTGTCATTTTGTATTTCTCTGTGTATGATGTGATTGTAAATTTATGTTCAGTATGTTGGTTTAGCTGACTTGTTGAGCGATTCTTGTTCATGTACCACAGTTTATTTGTCAGGTTATTTATTGTTTACATGGTGTATGTATCATCGTGATGTTATTAGTAGATCTCAAATCACTTAAAGAGGTGGAAGTTTGTGTTGTATGCACTTTTGTAAGGGTTCTGATAGACTGACAGAATATCCTAATGTTCGTCTTGAGTCAATCAGTTTAGGGTCTCCTTTTTGTCTGTGAATTTGTTTGTAAGCAATTCATAGAGAAGGAAGTAATGTGTACACTTTGCTTATTGATCCAGAAAACCAGCAAAAGGGTCCATTTTGCCAGAAGCCTTATCCGGGAGGTTGCTGGATTTGCACCATATGAGAAGAGAATCACTGAGCTTCTCAAAGTTGGCAAGGACAAGCGTGCATTGAAGGTTGCCAAGCGAAAGTTGGGCACCCACAAGAGAGCAAAAAAGAAGAGAGAGGAAATGTCGGGTGCTTTGAGGAAGATGAGAGCTGCTGGAGGTGGGCACGAAAAGAAGAAATAATTCAATTTGCTAGGCATCTTTTTTCAGCCTGAAGTTTTAAACCCTCTTTATGAGTCGAATTTTTGTAGAATATACTGCTTATTTCCTTCCAATTTTGATCTATTTGCTGCGCCTTGCACTTGTTATCGCTAGTAGTATTTTGCTGTCATTGTTGGCTATATATTATCATGGACCTATAAAGTGCACTTCCATATCCCCATTAGTTTGTGCATGTTGTGTTCAACAGTCCAAGTAATTTTGCAGTTGAAATGTTACTCCGTACAACCCTTCTATTCAGTAATGACCCCTATACGAAGCAGACATTATTTGTATTGAATGAATGTACTCTGTTCCTTGGGATATCCCAACAGTACATTTATTATCACGAATATCCTCCAGAAGTTAAATTTAAGAAATAGTAACATGAATCAAATGATCCCCGAATGTTAAAGTAAGAAGTCCAATAATCACTAAGTTTGTGCTTGCAAATAATTTTATTAGTGTTTTTTTGTCTGCTTTTGTTAAAAGTTGATTAAAGTTAATTTTAAGTAAAATTCATTAGTGTTTGATATATTATAAAAAAACAGCTTAAAGTTGTAAAAGCATAAGTTTTAGTATTTGCAAAAAATTAATTTAATTAGTTGATTTTAATTGGAAAAAAAATTTCTATCTAAAAGCAGATAAGCACTAATGGTTAACTTCTTGCTTACGTGATTCACTGCTTTTTAGGAGAAGTTTTGAAGTTGTAATATAAAACACTAAAAAACTACTTTTGATTCTTCAAAAGCACAAAAGCACTTTTTTTAAGCATTTGCAAACACAAGCTAAGATTGGGACAGGTTCGAATGTAAATCAATTCGTTATGAGTCGGCGCAATGATCGACATGTCGGAGGCTGATTCATGCTAGATGTTAGACTTTTACAAAGCCTTGATCGTGTCAAGCAACATCTTTGATGGCCAAGATTCTGTTTCCAAACATCCGAGAACAATCTCTGCACTTCACATCTTCAGTTAATCCCTCATTTCTTCACTTGCATCAAGATCTAGCCACGAAAGGTTAAAGATTGTCTAACTTGTAAGCTTCCATTCCAATGAGAGATTGGGTGGTGTCATACCTAGGAACTCTTTCATCCCGACTTGAAGTATATGAAATCGGTGAATTAGAGTTTTACGGGCACACAGTTTGTTGTAGTCTTGTCTAGAGTTTTACGGGCACACATATGACATGTTGCTTCTTGCTTCGTGTTGAGCTACGTATGTTTATGTGTGTTTGAGAAATGCAGCGGAACGCTTGGTACAGCCCATAACGATGTTAAATGGCATTCTCAAATGTCACCCTACATCTTCCAATTTGATTGTTTACTCGGTAATGTAGTAATGCACATGATTAACAGGATGTTTTCAAATGGGCAGGGTTCAACACGAATCGATTCAATAACCATTTAAATTTATGGTTTTAAGGTCGAGGCCGCATTCGTACAATTTAACAGGTCCCCTCTTTAACTCAGTTTTCAGAATGAAGCCAAATCAACTATATCAAGTTCAGCCACTGACATTCAGGGAACTGATCTACACATTACCATGTCAACTCAAAGGCACTCACAAGTACTGAGTTAACGGTGGAGATTGTTCCCAACTCTCAAGTCATTCATAAGTATACAATTAATAGTTACTACCAAATTGTATTGTTCGCAAGTCACTTTTGGACATATTTCTTAATCAATCAGTACCTACTAGCTAAGTAGGACACAACTGATTATCATGATTCTCGTAATGATCATCAATCACTTCTGAGTACAATTAACAACCTGAACGTAATAATTGATGTCTGGACCGACGCCACGTTTCTTGAGATACAATATAGAGCTTCAAAGTCAGAATGTATTCTGATAACTGATCCATCAGGATGGCTGAAAATACATTTGTTCCTGCTCCCAACTTCTTAGGTAACTTGCCAATTCAACTAACAATCCCCCGACCCCAAAGAAACTGAAAGTTGTAACTATCAAAACCCCAGTTCAAGAATGAAATGTACATATCTGAATCAGAGACAATAGAACACGTAAAGATTGACATTGCATCACTGAACAACCATCAGAATCAGCAAATTTGTTTGTACACTAAGAAGTAAGTACTAACAACTAACAACAACAGAAGGCAAAAATAATATTACGCTGGACTAGCTAAGATAATAGATTATTTGTAACTAAGTTATACATCAGCAGAAAACACCATTATTCCCGGAACCAAAACAGTTAAATCATCCAAATACACAAAGACGTTCAACTATCCTGACTCATTCGTGGTCTCTTATTATTAGCTCCGAACGCTCTACCAATCGTATCAACAATCTTCCTCTGTGCCCCAAGAATCATATCCATCCTCTTCTTTTCCATCTCCATCCGACTCCTCTCTGTCTCCCTCATCATCTCAACCTTGTGATTCTCCATTCTCATAAAACTCTCCGCAAAACCTCTAATCCGAGCAGCTATTTCTCTCCCTCCACCACTCTCCTCCTCTTCCTCCTCATCCGCCCACGTCTCCACCTCCTCTTCCAAATATTCATCCTCGTCATCGTCACTATCATCCCCAGTATAAAACTTCTTCCCTTTCCCACTCACACGATTCCTCAACACACCAGCAAACCTCTCACTCTCACTCCCAAAACCCCTATTCACACTCCTAACCCCACTCCTCCCATCACCACCGCGCACAATGTTATTTATACTCTTCGACTTATTCCTCCTCAACGTATCAACACTCCACTCATCATCACTCTCATCCGACTCACCGTCGTCATCGACTCTATTATTACTAGCACCATTATTATTGTAATAGCCAGGCGAAACAGAAGTATTATTAGAATAGACATTAGCATAACGGGGGTTAGGGTTGGAAGTATTACCACCATTGCCAATCGCCGGAGATTTGAAAACGGAAACAGGACGCACGCTCATCGGCACGGCATTGGGACCACGCTCCATCTGATCCATGAGGTGGAAATACTGCCAGGAATCAGGATACGGCTTGGGCAGCTCGGAACGGTAGCGTTTCCTGAGCTTCTCGATTTTGTGGCGGCACTGTGTGGAGGTCTTGGAAGGAACGGAAGAGGCGACTTCTTCCCATTGGAAGGCTTTGAGCTGGCCTTTTTTGAGAGAGTACCATTTATCCTGATAGGATTGGATTAGGGCTAGGGTTTCCTGATGGGACCAAGGGACTGGGGGAGACTTGAGCTTGGAATTGGATTTGGGGGTGGGTGCAGGGAGAGCGAGGGTGGTGGGCGGAGGAGAAGACATGGGTGGTTGGGGAGGAGAGCTGGAGGAGAATGAAGCCATCGTCAATGGCGGTGGGCGGTGGAGGAGATTAGTTGGTGTTTTGGTGGTGCGATTGGACGGACCCGCATTTGGGTGGAACCGACTTTTGCTTCTCTCCGGTTTTGTTTTGTGCAGTTAGCTAAATTTTTACGGGGATTCTAGTCGAAGTTCAATTTTACCCATGAATCGTGTATTCAAATTCAAAGTAGTATAACAATTCACAAAGTTTCACTAAATTTATAATTCAATTTAAATCTCATCCGATAATCATACTTATTCAATTTGAATCTGTTACGTACATGTGTAATTGTTTAAGTAGAAGGTGCATGGTTCGAATCTCATTGGCGTAAGTTTCTCCCTTTAATTTATTATTTTTAAATGTTTTAAAAAATCACATATTCATTGGTTTATATAAAAAAAAACCTTAACGCACGTAGTATTTTAAGTAAATGCTAATAAAGAAAAGGATATTAGTAAAATCAAATCAAACACAAAAGGACCAATTTTTAAGAAGGATGAAACCGTAACCAATTCTGTTTGAAGTATTTTAAGTATTTTATATATAAATATTGTAAAATAAAAAATATTTGAGTCAAGTGTATAATAAGATGAATTTTGAATTTTTAAGAAATGATTTATTTTGGATAAATGGAGGTGTGAATAAGAATTTTACACAAAATTATAAATCATTAGAGACGCAAACTAAAACATGTCAATTTATCCCAATAAAGGTGTGAATTACAATTCAACTTCACTAATTTCATTGCAAGTTGGTATATGCATCGTTAAATCGACCGACTCCACTTATATTGGGATAAATTGTTTATTGATTTCCTCAATTTTTTGTAATATAAAAATGATTAATCTCACCGTTATAATATCGTAAAAACGGCCACAGTAATTTATATGCAATTGTGTTAATTAAGTATGAACTAATTAGATAATATATGTATCCACTAAAATGAGAGAAATTTTCTACTTATAAATAATTTGTACTTAAAATAACATGTAAAATGGTGAAACTAAACATGTATTTGAATTTGGAGTGAAACCAACACTATAATATAGTGGAAACTAATTATGATACATAACGTTATGCTGAAACCAAGTATTCCATATGTTTTAAAAAGAGTTGTTTAGTTTTAAATTTTTACGGTCAATACAATTTTAACTATGAATTGAGATTAAAACGTAATGATAAATTCTTAATTAGATTACATAATGAAAATTCACTAATAAATTAATATATATATTAATATTTATTTAAAAAGTGTATTAAATAAATTTGCATAAATGAAAAATTTATTGAACTTGTGAATTTGGAGTACAATATTTATTACAAATCCTCTGATTCTAGTCTTCGTAAGTGGCGAACTTGAATCTTCAAAGTCTTCGTTCTAGGATTTTGACTTCAAAGTCGAGGAAAACGTCGATTTGAGGACTTCTTGACTTGATTTCGGATCGAATCGTGAACTTGGGAGTGTTTTGAGGCAAACGATGACGAACTTCATAATTGGGGATTGGATGAACTCCACGAAGAACGCTTCTAAATCGTTGCGGAATTTGACCTTTGATCTTCTTTAGAGGAAGTTTGGCCTCGAGGAAACGTTTCTTCAAGAACGTTGATCGGGCTTCGTTAGGGCTTTTGGATTTGATCTTCCTTTGGCCGCGGTTGATCTTCCAATAACGTTTCTCCAAGTGCGCAGGGGCTTCTTCTTGGATTAAAAGGTGACTTCTCTTCGATTTCCGGATGAACTTCTTGAATGCTTGCTCGAACTTCAAGGCAGAACTTGAGAGGATGAGAGGATTCTGGGCTCTTGCTCTGCAGCTTCTGATGTCTTAGTGTCTTGGTGTCTTGGGGTCTTGGTGGATATAAATGAATGAGGGTGCTCCTCTATTTATAATTGTTAGAGGAGAATCATTTCCATATATAAAGAAGGCCCATTCACATATAGCCCAATTCATTCACATATAGCACAATTTACATGATTTACTTCCATGTTGGCCCATGTGACATAATTTAATTCAAGTCCAGCAAGAATCTTTTCCGGTCAGAATCTTCTATCCATTATCGTGGAAGGAGGCAGACGCGCTGAGGGACACCGTGCGGCTTATAGAGGTGTAGAATTTCTTGACCTTGTGGAAACAGAGACGGAGAAGGAGAGGACTGAGCCGATTTTGTGGCTGATGGTGGAAGAGTAAGTGTTGGCCATGGTGTAACTGAAACAGTGAGAACCTGAGCAATTGACATCATCGCCTACGACCTTTAACATGAACACTTTATCGGGCGCACTACCGGTGATCTTGGCGAGGAGAACAACCTTCCATTCACCTTTGATGCATCCCTTTCATTTGGTGCGAACGTCGATTACCAACGAGGCAAAGTCACCACTACTACTTCATTCACCACTCCATGTTCATGGCATATCAATTCTTGAATCTTGAATTTGAAGACATTTTTTACTCGTGTAATGGAGCCTTGAATTTGAACCTAAAGACAATTTCCACTCATGTAATGGAGCCTTGAACTGAACTTGAACTTGAAGACAGTTTTCACTCGTGTCATGAAGCCTTGAATTTAAACTTGAAAACAGTTTTCGCTCGCGTCATGGAACCTTGAATTTAAACTTGAAGACAGTTTTCGCTCGCGTCGTGGAGCCTTGAATTTGAACTTGAAGATAGTTTTCGCTCGAGCTTTGAATTTGAACTTGAAGACAGTTTTCTCTCGTGTCATAGAGCTTTGAATTTGGAGTTGAAGTCAGTTTTCGCTCGTGTCATGGAGCTTTGAACTTTAACTTGAATACAGTTTATACTAGTGCTTGATTTGATTTTGAAGACATTTTATGTCGTGTCAAGGAGACTTAATTTGAACTTTTAAACAGTTTATGCTCGTGTTGATGAGCTGTTGATAGTTTAAACTCATATCGAAGAGCGTACTTGATTTGGTCTTCAGATTTAAATTTGTAAACAGTTTATGCTCGTGTTAAGGAGCTTTGAGATAGTTTATACTCATATCAAGGAGTGCACTTGCTTTTGACTTCGCATTTGAATTTGTAAACAATTTATGCTCATGTTAAGGAGTCTTGAGATAGTTTATACTCATATCAAGGAGTGGCACTTGAGAAGAATTAACTTGAGGGCCTTAGATAATTTAAGCTCATATCCGGGAGCAGACTTGAGGAGATCCAATATGACGACGCTTCACCTTCATCATCTTCACTATCTTTGTGACTTTGATTTTCGCATTTACTTTCATCATCGCCACTTTCATTTTCACTTTTGTAGCCATCTTCATGCATTTCAGGGTTCATGCTTATTTCTATTCCATGAGCACGAGTTGCGAGCCCTTCAAAAGTTGTTGCTTGATTCCTTGGAGAATGTAAGAGAGACTCCAATTCATTCCTTGAGTGCACATTTCAATAGCCGTGGCTTCAAATATTTGGTCCTTGCATTTCAGGCTTAGGTTCCTCCAACGATTTATGTACTCGAGAACATGTTCTTTTTCATTTTGATGTGCACTTGTGAGCTCGAACATGTTGACTCTCCTTCGCGTGCTATAGAAGCGGTCGAGGAATTGCGTCTGCAGCTGGTCCCAATTGTCAATGGAGTTTGCCCCCAAGTCAGTGTACCAGTCGAAAGCATTGTCTTTAAGTGATCGAACGAACTGCTTGGCAAGTTGATCGCCATAAGTTCCAGCACTGTTGTAAGTCTCGACGAAGTGAGCTATGTGTTGTTTTGGATTGCCACTACCATCAAATTGCTGGAATTTTGAAGGCTGGTAGTCTTTTGGCATCTTTAGCGCATCAATCCTGGGCGTATACGGCTTGACATAGCTAGAAGATGGCCTTGGTTTCTCCTCTAACTTCTCCTTGATGGATTGGATGATCAGCTCCTTCACATCGGTGGTGGGGAGATTGGCATTGGTATTCTTTTGCGACTTTTTAGCCGTATATTTGAGGCTTGTATGTTGTAGAACGATCATCTTTGAACATTCATCGTATTCTTGACGTTTCTTCTTGTCTTCATTACTTGTTTCTGTAACGTCGCTTTCGTTCAAAAGCATGTCCAGCTTGGCATCTCGTTCCTCATAGATTTTCATGAGCCGCAACATGCTGCTTGTCAAGTTTGCAATTTGCTCTTCCATCGAAGTTGTTTCCACCATTAGTGTCTCTTTGTGTTCTGCCCCCGCTACAGGTTACTTTGAGTGAGAAGAATTTCTTGCCCCCACTGCTAGTCGATCTTTGCGGAGTGATGATGGTTTTCTTGCTTTTGAAGAGAGGGGCGTGCCAAAAATTTGTATCAAATAAATTTGCACAAATGAAAAAATTATTGAACTTGTGAATTTGGAGTACAATCTCTATTACAAATCCTCTGATTCTAGTTTTCGTAAGTGGTAAACTTGAATCTTCAAAATCTTTGTTCTAGGATTTTGACTTCAAAGTCGAGGAAAACGTTGATTCGAGGGCTTCTTGGCTTGATCTCGGATCGAATCGTGAACTTGGGAGTGTTTTGAGGCGAACGATGACGAACTTCTTGGGGATTGGATGAACTCCACGAAGAACGCTTCTAAATCGTTGCGGAATTTGGCCTTTGATCTTCTTAGAGGAAGTTTGGCCTTCGGAAAACGTTTCTTCAAGGGCTTTTCAGCTTGATCTTGAATCAAACTGTGCTTTTTGGCGAAGAACTTCAAGAACGTTGATCGGGCTTCGTCAGGGCTTTTGGATTTGATCTTCCTTTGGCCGCGGTTGATCTTCCAATAACGTTTCTCCAAGTGCGCATGGTCTTCTTCTTGGATCAAACGGTGAATTCTCTTCGATTTCCGGATGAACTTCTTGAATGCTTGCTCGAACTTCAAGGCGGATCTTGAGAGGATGAGAGGATTCTGGGCTCTTGCTCTTGCTTGTGCTCTTGCTCTGCAGCTTCTGATGTCTTGGTGCCTTGGTGTATGGAAATGAATGAGGGTGCTCCTTTATTTATAATTGTTAGAGGAGAATCATTTCCATATATGAAGAAGGCCCATTCACATATAGCCCAATTCATTCACATATAGCCCAATTTACATGATTTACTTTCATGTTGGCCCATGTGACATAATTTAATTTAAATTTATATATTAGAAAATAATCTAGCAATTTTATTTTAGAATTTAATTTAGTAAATATCCAAAAATGCTAGAAAATTGTATTTTGCTTTCTAATACTCCCTCCGTTCCAAAGAAAACTTTCCAGTTTGACTTTGACCACAAATAACTCTTAAAATATAATAATAAATAATTTAAATAAAATCATATAATGAAAATTTATTAATTAAATTTTCATTATATGATTTTATTGAATTATTTACCATTATAGTTTATGAGTAATTTTTGGTCAAAGTCAAAGACAATTGACCGTAAAATAGTAAAATGGAAAGTTTTCTTTAAAACGGAAGGAGTATATATTTTTAAATGTCACTTTAGAGTAGACGAATTTTGTAAGTATACAAAAAGTTTCATCTATAATTAAAATAACGGTCGGTAGCTCAAATACCTCGTTAATAATAGAGTTTATTCCAAGAATTTGTGTTAAATATATAGCGCACTAGCATGAACCATAAGAAAAAGTGAATTTGCAGTGATTGCACAATTGTCGAGACATAATTAAGATAATAATCTATAACATCTGTCTTCTACTTTTAAATTATTGGAGGCCGAAGATAATTCTTAATTCTCGTCCTTGTGCTGGCAATTGTGATTACATCTATGATATGGTTGTTTAACATTCTTTCACAACCTTGACTCATGAAAGCATTAATGTTGTTAATTGTGGATTAACATATATAATTATCTACATGAACAATAAAATATGCCAAAAGAAAACAAACAAAACAAGAATTTCTGCCTTGATTCAGTGGCAGCTTATCTCTCTGTACACCAGTTAACGTGGGTCAATTGTGCATTGCAACATAATTTAATTGTCAAACAAATTTGTGTTCAAACTTGATTGTATTCAATTTCAACACCTCCTTTTGTCCTAGCTTGTATAATCATCTTGGCGTTGCATTATGCAAAACATGCTCCTGATACGGTACCTAAGGATTTGACGGAAGTTTGTATTTATTGAAAAGTTTGTAAGTCGATCTCATTTAATAGCTCAAATTTGTATAAAAAATCATAATTTATAGGAGAGGTTTAACGCATTTGGTTAATTTGGGTGGGCTTGACATTTCCTTCTGTCTTATGGGAGTGACCAGTTGTCTCCCCTGTGGACTTGTAGTTGAAGATATGAGTGAGTTTGGTGTTCCTTTAGTTGGAGAGGATTACAACCATCATTGTTCTAGATACTAGGCGAATACGAAGTAACTTTGTCCCGATTTTATTAATAATATACTTATGTACATAAATAATAACTAACCAAACGAGCAAGAATCCACCACAAAAGACTAAGGCTCTGTTTACCACTAACTTTTCAGCTAGCTTTCCAACTCCATTAGCTTTTTTTGACCACTGACTAATAAAAAGCTGAATTCACGTGAAACATAGTTTCTTTTTAAATTAATTTGAAAAATTTTGGAAAAAACTTCATAATAACTTTTGAAAAGAAGGAGCATTATATTTTTATTCCGAAAATATCCCTACCCAAATTAACCTAAATTAGACTAAATAAAATAAGAAGTAAAAACACCCATATTACCAAGCAACGAATTCTATACATCATGCACCCAATATTATCACCCAGTAATTCTATACACATCAATTACTAATTTTTTTCATTACTAAGTTAAAATGCTCAACGATTATTTCTTTCAACTTCTGATAATTTTGATGATGTTATTAAAGTGGCGATGTAAAATACATTAAATATATATTATAATTATTGGACAAAATATGATATATTATTATTTAAAAAACTATAGACTAATAATACGATAAGAAAGGTTAAAGACAAGAAAAATAAGAGTAATGCTTTTATGTCGTTTTACAAAAAACACCAAATTTTAATTTAATTTGTTAAACACCTACATTTAAAACCATTTAGCAAATTCTCTAAATTTAATTTTAAATTTCAAATTCTGAATTTAGATTTTCATTCTAAATTAGCTTTTCAAATTGATTTTCTTAAGCAGGCCAAGTACTATCAAAAGTCTTAAAACTACAACGCCACTATACAAGAGGGAGTATTCACTACTATAATCTTTCAAAACCCACTTCATATTTTGGCCAAAATGCCTGCCATCAATTTCCCTGTAAACAAATCAAATTCGACAATCCTCCGAAACATCAGTTGCTCCCTAATTTCCTCCACGACGTTAATTGAGCATAGTTAAAATTTATGTTGGAAAATGTAAAGAATAATAAAATTTGGTTGATAATGAAATAAAATAGAACAGTAAAATGCAATTCAACACAAATAATATATTTTTTGTTTTTCTAATTGAAAGAGTCTTTTAATTTCAATATATGAATTGAGCGTACGATGCTATTTTACACATGGTTAATATCTTGTTGGGTTTCAATGTAATTGTTAATACTTTAGGGTTCTAGTAAAACCAGACAAAATTTTAGGGGTCGTTGATGTAGTTCACCCATACTATAATAATAGGGCGAATTACTTATGGTTCCCTTTAAATTTGGCCCAATTACAGATTCGTCCCTAGATTGACAACAATTACAGATAGGTCCAAATCCCCATTTTTGAGTTGACCAAACAAAAAATAAAGGAAAATTAAATTAAATGGACTCATTTGCAATTTACAAGTTTCATTTTATTACATACTTGACTATAATATTTTATAATTTACAAAAATAACCCAATATATTTTTTTACAACCCTCAATTCTTATTAACTAACAAAAATACCCCACCCATCTCTTTCCCCACCACCACTCACCACACCACCACCACCCACGACTGCCGAAAAACACCAAACTCCAATCTCGGAAAAGGAGCTTCCATGGTGGAAGCTCGAGCTTCCGCCATGGAAACTCTGTAACAGATCAGAGAGCATCCGCTACAGAGCTTCCATGGCGGAAGCTTGAGGAAGCTCTCAAGCTTCCGCCATGGAAGCTGTTACATATATGCTTCCATGGTGGAAGCTCGAGCTTCCGCCATGGAAGCTGAAACAGCACTGCAGATAGTGGTGGTGGTGTGATGGTTTTGGTGGTGGTGGTGGTGGGGGGGGGGAGATGGGTGGTGGTGTTGGCAGTGGTGGATGTGTGGTGGTGGTGTTGGTAGTGGGGAACAAGATGGGTGGTGGAGATTGGAGAAGAAGGGTTAAAGTTTTAATAATTAAAACTTTTTGGATCTTTTAATAAAAATCAAAAACTGTTTGGGCTTGTTTTGTAATAAACTAAAATTAATATAATTATGGAATTATAAAGAAAAAAAATAGGAGAAAAAGTTGACTTTTAGGGTTGGTTGTAATTGTTGAATTTGACCTTTGTAAAAAATGGATCTATCTGTAATTTAAGCCAATCTAAGGTTGAATCTAAAATGAGGGTCAATTTAAGGGGTAGTATCTGTAATTTTTCCATAATAATATGTAGACGTACTTGCACCAAAATTTCCCCATCTACAAATAAATTTCTCATGAGTCAGTCTCCTGAGAGTCCACAATATATTGAGAGTCCTACATAATAGACAAACATATATATGCAATTTACACAAAAAACTATACAATCTCATTTTTTTCGCAGGTTGACCCGGTTACCTGGTTGAACCGGGTCAACCCGCATTTTTTCATTACAATACACAGCTCCTTTCACATGTCCATCCAGTCATATTGGTACTTTGGATCAAATTGTCTATATTTGATATATAATTGTCTATGTTTAGCATAAAATTATTGATGGCATCCTATTTATCCCAAAGAAACACAATATTTATAAATAAACATAGAAATCAATTTCATTCATCAATCAATAAATGTCATACATATAAAACAATACAAAAAATTTAAAATCACTATATCCAAACTACAATCATCTTTGCAAACAAATAAAACACCCTTGAATTGTTCGTCGACTCCTCCATCTTTATCATCAATCGTTTTCTTCATTCGACCACCATTTTTACGAAAATCTAGTATATGCAAAAAAAAAAAACATCAACAATTTGGCAACTGTCATACACAATTTTACCATAACAATAGACTATTACACTACAACAATAGACAACCAAGCTGCATAACTCATTGGCTTGTCAGACACAATCCTCACACTAGCATGGGACTCAATGGACACATTCATGAATATATTCACACATCCATTCAACTATTTGACAACTTTCATACACAATTTTACCATAACAATAGACTATTACACTACAACAATAGACAACCAAGCTGCATAACGCACTGGCTTGTCAGGGACAATGCTCACACTAGCATGGGACTCAATGGACACACTCATGAGCATATTCACACAGCCATTCAACTATTTGGCAACTGCCATACACAATTTTACCATAACAATAGACTATTACACTACAACAATAGACAACCAAGCTGCATAACTCATTGGCAACTGTCATACACATTTTTACCATAACAATAGACTATTACACTACAACAATAGACAACCAATCTGCATAACTCACTGGCTTGTCAGGGACAATGCTCACACTAGCATGGGACTCAATGGACACACTCATGAGCATATTCACACATCAATTCAACTATTTGGCAACTGTCATACACAATTTTATCATAACAATAGATTATTACACCACAACAATAGTCAACCAAGTTGCATAACTCATTCGCTTATCAGGCACATTCCTCACACTAGCATGGGACTCAACGGACACATTTATGAGCATATTCACACATACATTCAACTATTTGGCAATTGTCATACACAATTTTACCATAACAATAGACAACCAAACTGCATAACTCACTTAAACATACATTTAAATTCTTTCCTGCTCATGATTCATTTTCAATCAATAAGAGACACAGAGAAGTACAATTATATCCCCAATTACTGGACCAAAACACCTTCATGTTCACTATGGAAGAACATTTGCCCTAAAGTAAAACCTAATTGGCAACCTAGATTAACAGATCAAGTTTAAACAAGCAATGCAATTCCAGATCTGTACGAAAATGAACGAAATCATGATTAGAAAACGAAATCGAACTCACCTGGTCGCTAAGCGAGTGACTAGGAGAAATGTCGTCAGCTCTGGCAAGTCCATGAGCTTCAGTCAGTGGTGTGGTGGAGCGATAAGTCTAGGACTTCGAGCAGGTGAAACGTCATCCTTACTTGGAGCTAGTTCAGATCAACATAGTTCAGATCTACCATTAAGAACAACACATACAACACAAACGAACACTTGAATCAACTCGAAAACACTAAAATAGAACGAAATTCAGTCCAAAAACGTTAATCGAGAGAATAAAACTTACGATTTGAATTTTCTCAATCGATCTGTAGAGATTCCGAAGAAGAAATAGGAGAAACATCGAGAGGAAGCTCGGTATTAACAGAAACACCTACAACAGGTTGAATAGGAGCAGGAAGAGGACTATTAACACCAACATTGGTGTTCAAATCCGCCATTGAAGCACTAAACAAATCAAAATATGAAACGGAAAAACACAAGTTACATAAACGAACAACAACAACTTTGAGAAATTAAAAACGAACGAAAATATGAGAGATACTTGGAAATCTGCAGTTTATGCAAATCTAAGAAGCAATATACAATAAAATCATACCTGGTGCTAGGATCGCCACCGGAAAGGCAAAAATTGTGAGCAACGACAATCTAATCGGAGAAACAAGCTCAATATACGAAGAGATCGATTCGATTGATGAAATTGTGAAGGAATTGAGGTACTGCATTGCATCGTGGTTCCCGTTGATTGACGACAAATGCAACACCTTCGTCACAAACCGCAACTCAATCGCGGCGGACCACGACGAGCCCTCATGAACTCCTGATCCTCGTTTCGTACTTCGTGCTGGTTGCAATTGAGACCAGGAGCTCTTTGTGGCCTAGGGTTTAATTTCAAAATGAGGAGGACGATGACACAGACAAAGAAGGGAGAAAATGAAATAGAATAGCAGCAAAAACTGATGAATGTGTCTATTTATATTGAATCCAGTACAATCCAGATCCAATTTTTGAAAGGATCCAACCCGTAACCTGAGATCCGCAAAAAAAGTGTAAAATGGGTTAAGTTAAGTGCCCAAGTTAAGTTTTATGTAGGACTCTCAGACTCTCATATCTCACTAGGACTCTTTTAAGTTTTTGTAATTTCTCATAATTGAGACATTTGTTGCTAATAATTTCTATTTACGACCCACTTTAGCACTAGCACTGAATATCTTCCCACCTTCATTGTCCTCCTACCCTAGTTTTACTAAATGGGGCCCAACCTTTCAATTAATCATTCACGGTCTTAACATTCTCATAAATCTTTCATTTTGCTTCACTGTTCTACTAGTGAGAACTTTTTGTGCTGGTTTCTTTCAATTAAGGAATACTGATAGAAAATTAGCATGTGAGAGGTACTGTATTGATAAAGTATGAGATAAATCGAATAAATTGAAAATGTGGTTAATACATTATTGGCAAGTTGGATAAGAAATTCCCATTTTGGTATAAGAGAACTTGTAACATAATCTCAAAATGCATATGTTATGTCGAAGGATTGTCGGATTGGAGAGACGAAAGTAATTTGTAATATAGTCTTCTTACTTTTTTTTCCTTCTTATGTTCCTCAGAATGGAAAGTACATCACAATTTATCATCTATGCAAATGGTAATCACTTTTTTACATCAACTATTATCGGTAACATATATGCTTTTTTAGGAAGATAACAATCAGTTTTGTATGTGGAGGGGACTGAGAGACAACAATCATAGAATTTACGTCTTAGCAAATACAAGCCACTATCTCTTAAAAAATTATCATACTTTTGGATGGACCTCCGCCTTTGGTTGTGGTGCATGACTATTCTACAGGGTCATGCGTGTCCCTATTCGGTCTATTCAGTTTTGTCATCTTTGCTATCTAAGGAATACAGATCATTTACAGGGACCAATGTGATATACATATTATATAAAAGGACCAAAATTCAAACAGGAGAAGAGATGACTTTTAGATCACATGCTTCTAGAACAGCTCACATGATTATAAAAAGGAGAAAAGTAGCAACTTATCATTTCCATCTAAATTACTCCCTCCATTCCATTAAAAATTTTCATTTTTTCATTTCAAGAGTTATATTAAAAAAATTTCATTTACTTTTATAAAAACCCACTATCTTCATTATTAATATTTAATCCCTCCCTTTCATACTTTATACATTCTTTTTCTTACTTTTTACCATACACTTATTATTTTATCTTTATAAATCATACTTTATTCAAACTTCTTAAAAATTGTGCAAAAACTAAATAGCAATAGATTTATGAACGGAGGGAGTGTTAATTAAAATACTCCATAATAACAAGATTTAATATAAAATTGTTGTCCCGTAATATAGGATATTAGTAATGGTGTGTTGAGTCAGTGATGCGTACGTTTCCATTGTACTTTGCGAAGCTTCGAAACACTCTTCCACTTCGTCCGTTACCTACTGACGGAGACGTCAATATATACATTTAATTTTCAACACGCACACCAAAATGTAAAATGAAAGTTGTTGAGAAGAAATAAAATATACTCCCTCTATTCCGGATTAAACTTACCCCAATTTGAGGTATACATTTTAAGAGAAAAATAAATAAATTACTAGACATGGTGAATAGTGTTGGCGCACACACACATTTTATGTGTGCGGTTGGTAGTGAATTTTTATTTTTTTATCGATGTTGTAAATCAAAACGTCTATATTATCAACGTTCAAGTTTTCTTATATACAAAAAAATACATTTCGTTAACAACATAAATTTAACATTTTATTTTTGAAATTCTAAATATTTATCTAAAAACAGATCTATGTTATCATGAAAATTAGCAATATTATAAATCAAAACGTTTATATTGTTATTTTTTAATATACAAAAGATACATTTTGTTAACAACAAATATACGTTTTGATTAATAAAATTATTGATAATGTGGACTATTTGATAAACAACTACTAAAAATAACCATGTTAAGTCACTATTCACTCGTTCTTATATTTGCCATACAATTAAAAACATTCTTAAATCACTATTCCACACCCACACAGAATCAAGTTGATATTCATCGCCTGTTAAAAAAACTATGTTGAAGTATTATGTCAAACAACCTACAGATAATTACACAACATCGAATTAGGCTCTGTTCTCTTAATCTGAAAACTCATTAATTTCAGTACAGTTCAGATTCATCCAATTTAATTCAGTTTTTATACTACAATTCAGTTCAGAATATAACAGA
This sequence comes from Plantago major, assembly GCA_026545765.1. Taxonomy (NCBI): domain Eukaryota; kingdom Viridiplantae; phylum Streptophyta; class Magnoliopsida; order Lamiales; family Plantaginaceae; genus Plantago; species Plantago major. The sequence continues at coordinate 93,789,048 of CM048839.1, forward strand.
GACTTAATTCATGGACTGCTAAAAAATTATGTTAAATTATTATGATTTTCAGTCTATAGATAACTTTCAGTCTATAGATAACTTATCGACGGGAGCGAAGGAGTATTAAAAGGAAGCAGGAAGAGTAAAAAGAGGTTGGTCCAAAAGCAAAAAGTCAAATCGCCGGCGTCAAAAAAGCAGCGTGACGGAACTTTTCCCCAGCTTCTCCCACTTCGTCTTCCCCAAACACACATTGCACATATACGTTACTGTTATTCTCTTTTCACTTCCACTTCTCGAAAGCGACGTCGTTTCGTTCCATTCGATTACTATACCCACCTATCTATCAATCAATATTCTCTCTCTCTATACTATACCTGTACGTGCTGCATATGCAACAGTAGGTTTCACGAGGATTTTGTTTCAACTAATATCTCCACACATAATCGAGCGAACACACTCATCTGTAAATACAGCATTAATTACTAATTACTTACTTCTCTTTCGTGCTCAATTTCGATCGTATTCCTATTTATACAGACCTGTGATCGATTGATTCTGTCAAGTTCAGCTGATCAATATCATCATCACCGACAGATGCTGGTTTCTGGAAGGTAGGTTGATGTTGATGTTCTATTCCTCAATCGATTTCGTAACGTAGAATCTGATTTTGACTTTTATTTATTCGTTGCCTTTTGTGGTAATGTAGTATTATTAGTATTACATCAACCTAGCCTTTATTGGAGTTTTGGCGAAATAAGGAATTTATTCATGATTTATTATTATTGTTTGATTGGATTTGCTCAATCTTCACTGTGACTTTCCTATTTTTCTTCTCAGCTCCCATTTCTGAAATCACGTGGTTGATTTGTGTTTTTATGTTTTTTCTGATTCACATCCTGAAAGAGTAGGTGATATTCTGAGCTTTTTCTGGTCTGGAATTGAATTTCTTTTGACTGTTATTTCGAATTTTGAATTGTGGAAACTGGATGATTTAGGAATGATTTGTAACAGATTTGTTCTTATTTAGAAACTTATGTGGTGTAATTCTGGATTCATGATTGCAGAGCCTCTTCCAATCGAATTTCAAACTAGTGCAAGGAGAATGTCAGGTAATCTGGAGCTAACCCCTGAAAAGATTTAGATGAGATCGGATTACGAGTTGTATCATGTATGAGCTTTTTGATTAAGCCTTCCGTTTTCTATTTTTTATGCAGAGATAGATCAAGGCTTGGGAGATGAAAGGGGAAGAAGATCTGCTGAGGAACTCATGTCTGAGGAAGAGAAGAGAAGGCGTAGGATGAGATCTTTGAGTTTGAGAAAGAAGGCGGTGAATGCTTCAACAAAAATCTCACATACCCTCAGGAAACGGAGTAAGCGGGTGGCACATTGTCAGTATGCTTCAGTTTCTGTGGAAGAGATACGAGACGAGGGGGAAGAGAAAGCCATCAATGAATTTCGTCGGGTTCTCATTGAAAGAGACTTGCTTCCGACTCGTCATGATGATTACCATACCATGTTGAGGTACTTGTCAGTATCTAATCTTAGCATGATTCAGACATGAAACTTACTAGGGCGTGTTGAATGAAAAAATCAAATATTTTGTTTGTTTGTATATCTTTTTGGATGGATATAGTGTTGTATTCTCTTGATGCAATGAAGCATATCTGCCTTACATAAGAACGATTTCTCCTTTCCTCTCTGATTTTTGGAATATATGTTAGATGGAAGACCAAAAGAAAAGCAGCCTTTCTCTGCTATGTCCATCGAATAAAGTTATAGCATCTATGCCTTTCACTTTGAGAAACTGTTGTCTCACAATCATGATTTTCTGCTAACATTTTGATTCTGTTTAGTGTATATCTATACAAATATGCAATCATGAATTTTGTCTGCTTGAGTTGTTGATGGCATTGCAACAATCTCTCATGTCTGAATATTCTGCATGCTATATCTGTTCTGCTTTACTTGGCACCAATAGAAACATACCTACGGAAAATTCCGTAGCTCAAAACCAGTGTAAAGTCATTTTAATTTTGTCTTCCCTGCCTTGTTCTTTTAATTATGAAGAAACTGTACTCATGTTTCAAGTTCTATGATGTACCAAAGCCGCTCCGCTTTGCACCATGGATTTGATATATCATGTACTACAAGTTTGTTAAATTTTGAAGTCCATTCTTTCACTTGGCATTCTTTAAGGCTTTTCAGTTGTTTTCTTTGATTAAGTTTTACATTTCAAGGAAGATGAGTTGTTGGGTTTCTAATGTGGAAAAAATGACTTTTCAGAATGAGTTTTTGAACTGTTTTTATCAATTTGGATTACTGCCAAAATCAACCAATCCTCCAAACAATCACATTCTTATATTTTATTGCTGAACGTGTTGCAGATTCTTGAAGGCTAGAAAGTTTGATCTTGATAAAACCATCGAGATGTGGTCAGAAATGCTGAACTGGAGGAAAATGAATGGAGTAGACTCTATTATTCAGGTACATACCGTCATTATACGACACCAGTTTTCCATTCTTGATTTCTTTTTATGCATAATGGTTTTGATAACTGTAACCCAACAAACTTTTAGATGAGAGATGAGATTATGATTGGGATTTTAATGCTGTCGTAGCCACAGCTGATAGTTATTTGCAACATAAACTGTCAAGATCCACTAAGTGACTAAATTACGTGCATAAGGTTTGAATCGCACACATCTCCCTTCTATGTTTCATTAAACATAGAAGGTGGCTGTGTTCTACATATTTTTGCAAATAATTATTGTGCTTTATACAAGCAGCAAGTCGAATGTGTAAGTTGAAGAAGTGCCTAGAATCTGTCTTTTGCTCTGCCTCATATCATATGGGGCACATGATTGTGGTCGATATCTTTAGAGGATTTGTTAGTGTGTATTTCTGCATATGCTGTTTAATTTTGCTATAGTCGGATAAAGAATTGCACAGCTCTGTCTATCAATATATACAAATCGATTTCTTCAATAATAGCTTTATTTCAACTAGCTATCCTTACAGATTGTACTTTTTAGATTCTTATTGCCTTATTAACATTGGTGTGTTCAGGATTTTGTTTATGAAGAGTTTGAAGAAGTACAGCGATATTATCCCCATGGTTACCATGGTGTAGATAAAGGAGGGCGCCCGATATACATTGAACGACTTGGCAAACTTGAACCTGGCAAGCTCATGACTGTCACTACTGTTGATAGGTTTCTAAAGTATCATGTTCAAGGTTTTGAAAAAGCATTTGCCGAAAGGTTTCCGGCATGTTCAATTGCAGCCAAGCGCCACATCGATTCGACCACAACGATTCTGGATGTACAAGGCCTGGTGTGTTCCGTCACATATATCAATTTTATTTATACATATTTAAATGAAGTAAAATACGACTACCCTTTTGGTTCCTGTTGAATTTGGGTTAGGCTACACTAACTGCCATGATTAGGTCCTAGTCTTTACTATGTCCCTTACTCGTGTTCTTACTCATACATGTCATTAAAGACAAGATCTCACTCCCACATACCTGTTTTTCTCTCAATTCACTAACATCTACTCTTATTTATCACTATTTTTTCGAAACCAAAACTCATCCTAATCCAGCTTCTGTCTGGACGGGCTAACTGATCTTCATCAACTATCCTTAAACCTTTTCATGCTTAGTGCAGAATTGGATGAGTTTTGGGAAGGTCGCTCATGATCTGGTAATGCGTATGCAGAAAATAGATGGGAGCAATTACCCTGAGGTGCCTTAAGATTCTCTCAGAAAATAGAGTTGGTTTTGTTATTCTTTTCTTGGTTCAGGCCATTGATCACTGTTCTATTCTATGTGTATTCAGACATTGCATCAGATGTACATAGTTAACTCTGGCAATGGTTTCAAGTATCTATGGAGCTGGGCAAAAGGCTTTCTTGACCCTAGAACAACTGCAAAAATACATGTAAATATTCTTCTCTTTCAAAATAGCATAGACGTTGGATTAAATCAGAATATTAATTTAATGAATAATTTCTGCGTTTACAGGTTTTAGGTACTAAATATCATAATAAGCTGTTGGAAGTTGTAGATGCCAGGTTAGGTTCTTTCTTACTCTGTATAGAATTGTAAAGACCTAAAATCTGAGTAGCTATGTTTTTTGGTTAGCTATTTAACTTTTCATGTAAACAGTCAATTGCCAGATTTTCTTGGTGGATCCTGTTCGTGTCCAAATGAAGGTGGGTGTCTTGGAGCTGATAAGGGACCCTGGACTGATGTACATATGATGAAGGTTCGTATCTTGTCATTGCCAGTTTGAATGATCAATTTATGTTTTTCGGGAAGACATAATTCTTATTTGTTGCACTATGCAATCATTCATTTGAGTTCAATCAATGGTTATCCAACTCCCACTTGCAGCTGGTTCATTCCTTACATGGTGGTGAAGTAACACATCCAAGAAAGTTCACTAGCTTTTCAGACAACGATGATTTAGAAACTAAGCTATTTGATGCCAAGGTAAATTTGCATTGAAGTTGAAATTTAGATCCTCGCCATGTATTCTTTCAGTGGCCTTTCATAATCTAGGAATTCTTTCGTTGTAGGATCTGCGCAGTGAGACTTCCCCAAGAAGCTTATCTCGCAGTGATGATCTGGCAGTCAAGCTTAATAGTTTGAAGGTACTGTAGCTATATTACTAATTCTGAAGCACCTTGGGCTTCTTGTGATGTGACTGACACTTTGGATCACTACACAGGATCCAAAGAGTGAAACTGCTCCTGCTTCTGGTTCAACAGCCCCTGCCCATGGAACAACGGAAGCAACACCATGTCTTAATAATGTAAGAGACATTAAGCTACAGTTTCCTCTCAAACAATTTTGCCATTTGGTATAATTTTGATTAATAGCTATAATTGCAAAGGTGCACCTGGGTGCTGATTCTCATTTCTATATCTCACACTTGAATTTAGGACTAGAATAAGTGCAGATCACATTGCGGCCAAGTTTCATTGTAAGAATAACAATAAAGGATTGCAATTTAAACAACCAAAATTTGGTTAGCACCTAGCATGCCACATGCCCTGACTAAAATTTAGATTACTTTTTAAGTTTCACCTAAAAAGCACTAGCAGATTGGGAAATCATTTGATTCAAAGCACATGCCATTTATTTCCAAAATTATCATAGATGCAATCGCTTTGGTCCACATAACGTGTACTTCTGATCAGCGTAAAGACAATTGATAATAATAATAATACTAAAATCAACTGCACACTATGGTGATTGCTCGTATTTACTTCTGTGCCACTATCTGTAATGTAACTGTTGCTTTTCATCTTAGTGTCAATAATTCAGTTATTATATATCCTTAAACTGGTTTAAATAGTAAAATTCTTGTGAAGCTCTTCTGAGAATAATGCTTGTAGTGCCATTTGATAAATGTGCATGCGGGCATGCCACTCTGGAATCTCCTTCAGTTTGGTAAACATATTTTACTTGATATCTTGACTGTGGGTCCGGAAATGCATAATAGAAAATAGTATAAAAATTTAATCAGAAGATAGAAAATAGTATAAAAATTTGTGACTCTTTTAGGTATTTGACCCCTACTCTCCACTTTTCACTGTGGTAGACTGTGATACTCAAGCCCTCTAGCTTATTTCAATTTAATGCGAGGTTCTGATGGTTCTATTGCCTTTTAGCTTAATATCAAAGAGAATAGGTCACATGTTTAAACCACCTCCGACCTGATGCTCACTGTGACATCCTTCTCTAATGTCATTCTTTAAACAAAAGCTTGCTTAATTTAACATCTCACTCATGGGTGCTTGCTTCAATCATGGAGATTGAACAATCGTTTTGCAGCACCATATGCTGAATTTTGTTTGCCTTTTCACTATGCAGACACAGGAAGCGACCCAGAAATCGAGAATTCATGCTGCTAGAGTTGAAAACCTCAGTGCAGCAAGTAAGCAAATTTGTTATGTTATCTTCATTGATTCGGAGTTTAGAATATCCATTATTATTGCACACTGGGACAACAAGTCTTATATGAAATGGCAACAAAACGCACAGCTTTGTTCTTTATGAGACTAAATTATCAAATGCCAATTAGTTTTTCTGGGACTGGACTTGTTCTAATTGGGCGTGGGTAAACTCTCTTTATTTTATGTTCATACTGTAAGGAGAAAAGGGGTATTAAAATTTTCCAGGCAAGGCAACGATATTTAGCAATATTTTTATGTAGATATAGAATTAATATCAACGTGTTCCGTGTTTACTGTGACATGAACATCAGTATATTACGGTTTTCCAGTGATATAACATCAATAACATGCTTGTCTAATCACATTGATTATCCTGATTGGATTTGCAACAGATTTGACTGGGCTGGCGCCAGAAGGAAGACTGTCCATGGCATCAATCCCTACCTTAGTGATGGATGTTATGTTCAAATTTCTAGCATGCATCTTTTATTTGTTTCATTGGCTGGCTGGAAGATTTCACAGGGAGGAAAGAACTGAGACGACAATGGAAGACACCAGAAGTGCCCATAGTGCAGATTCAAATTCACAAACTCAGAATACTGCAGTATCAAATACCGGGCAGTTGCTCCATCCATGTTACGAAAAGCTGCAGCATCTAGAGAAGGCTGTAGCTGATCTGATGAAAAAACCTGCTAAAATTCCATCAGAAAAGGAGGATATGTTGCAAGAATCCATGAATCGCATAAGGTCCATTGAGTATGACTTGCAGAAGACAAAGAAAGTAAGAAACAATGAGTTTTATATCTTTCTTTAACCTTCAATCATGTGAAATGGAACTGACAGATCTTAAACATTTGGTGTAGGCACTATTTGCAACAGCTTCAAAACAGATGGAACTTTCAGATTCATTGGACAATCTTAAGGAGATCAACTTAAAGGTGAGTTCTGGAAAGCTGAAGCTTCTTTATTAATTAGTGTATGATTAGTATAGTTTTCGGCGGAAAATAGCATACTTTTTTTTATTTCTTTTCTATTGTAAGCAACTGTTATCATTGATTTCCCTATTCTAACTCCTTTGTGAAAATGTTCACACAAGATAGTTGAGGAAATCTTTTTGCGAATGACAGGGTAACAGAAGTTGTTGGATAAGAAGCAGCAGATCTCTACCCCGTGGAACTTGACTGTCACTAATTTCAAATAACTTTACTTTTACAAGCCTTCAGACTCATTGATGACTTCAGTATTTTGCAACCAATACCTGATTCTTTGGACCAACTTTAATGAACAGATTCAGTTGATTGTTTGAGATTAAGGTAATTCTTATCACCTCTGTTTACAATCTCGTTTTTCTGGTGCTCCTGATCAAGGACTAACCTTCTATTTTTGCCTTTTTTATTGAAGACAGGTTTGTGCAATGCTTTTCCCCATCAGTTTGAGCTAGATGTGTGTTGTAGAGTAGACTCTTGGTTGAATCTTTGTCGGGACAATATAATGGTTTTCGCCATTTTTTAGAGGCAGCTTAGAGGATCATTATTCACATTACAGGAACAGCGTTTGAAGCATATAGATATGCCAATAGAGTTGCATGTCATTATATTCTTGAGACATTGAAAACTACATCCATATCCAAAGCTGTGCAGAAAATAATGTGTGGAAGGTGATACTGATATTTCAGGACCATAATTTATGGAAATCCATAAGATATCGATATAGTGAAATTGATTCTTGTATTTGGTTTCATTGTCAGTTTCGAAGACTACTGAATCCCACTACTCCCAATTCATATACACTCGATTATCCCTCGACCTACCAACTATAAAGAATATAATGTGGGCCTTGAGTCCTTGACAATATTATATGAGACCGTCTTGCGAGAGTTCTAGCACATGGAGATTTCAAAAAGTACACAAATCATATAAACTAAAAAATGTATGGTGTTTTTCAAAAACATGAATGTACTTCAATCCATCCATCCATATATTATTTGAAGCACAATGGTCTAAACCTCACCAGATTCATTCAGTCCTACGTGGAATTAGTTGTATTTTAGCCAGTATATATTTCATTGTTAATTTTGGTATGTTGATTATATATATAGTTTTTATTTAATCTCATATAACTTTATCTACAAAAATTCGAAAAATATTTTGAACATTTATTTGAATTCGTCGTGACAAGACGAATCCATAGACACCAATCTTGAATACTATTATTAATTAAATAAATTATTTTATCTATTAAAATAAAATATAAATTTATTAAATAAGATAAAATGAAATACTAAAATTTTAAAATTAGAGCATTTATTAAATTAATTCAATCCTACGTGGGATTAGTTGCATTTTTAACCGACATATACATATTTCATAGTTTATTTTTGGTACGTTGGCTGCATATATAATTTTTATTAAATCTCATATAACATTATCTACAAAAATTCGAAAAATATATTGAACATATATTTGAATTCCCCGTGACAAGACGAATCCATAGACACCAATCTTGAATACTATTATTCATTAAATAAATTATATTATTTATTAAAGTAAATATAAGTTTATTAAATAAGATAAAATGAAATAATTAAATTTAAAAAATAGATCATTTATTAAATATAATTCAATCCTACGTGGAATTTTGTGGAATTAGTTGCATTTTCAACCAGTATATATTTAACTGTTTATTTTTTGTATGTTGGCTGCATATATATATAGTTTTGATTAAGTCTCATATAAATTTATCTACAAATTTCGAAAAAAATTTATGTTTATATATTAATAGATATTTATATTTTCAATTAATATATAATAGATATTTATGTTTTCAATTAATATATAATAGATATTTATGTTTTCAATTATACATTTTGATTCTACATTTGAGCAGATTCCGAATAGGGGGAGAGAATTTTTGTTGCATAAAGTTTTTTCAGGTTAAACGTGAGGAACTGAGGCTAATGTTTTTAGCGCTTAGATTATGAGTTGGGTGTCTTATATAATAAAAATATAATATAATATATAAAGTTAATGAGTTAAACCCACCACATTCATTCAAATCCATCAATCATACGTGAAATTTTGATTCTACGGTTAAGCAGAGTCTAAATAAGGGAACGTAGTAGTGTTGTTGCTTAGATCATGTGAGCAGTGTTATTGTTTGGTGCAAAATTTTATGTCTTATGGTTGCTGGAAATGCGGAAGGTTTGCCAGCCAAATTAAGAACTAAATTTGTTCGAAATTTTGAGTGGCAACATGTAGTAACTGATAGAGATTTTTCTTTGGTGATTAAATTTTTTAAATCGACAAATTTTAGCTTTGCCCCTTTGTTTCACTTTTCAAAGAAATTCAGGTATTTGATGGAAAATTTTGTTCCATATCTTTCACTATTAAACCTACCTATATATAAATCATTCATATTTATCTCCATCTTCATGCCCGATATTGATTATCTGTTTGTATTAATAAAGAAAAATCAGTTTGTTGTATTTTTTCTGATTTATTTTTCTACGTTTCAATTGGTGTTTCTCCAATTATGGAGGATGGTTCAAGCATAAAAGAAGTGGAAAAGTATTAAATAATATACTTATTTAAGTCATAGTTATCATGAGAATAATTAAATTTGAGTGTACATATTCAACAAAATTTAAACATTTCAAATCATGTGTACAAAGGATATCTAGATTACAACGCATACATTTTACCATACATATTTACTAAGTTATGACAACTAACAGGAGTCAGGAACACTGTTAAGGTCATGTTGACCTATATCTTACTAAACTGGTATTTTGTTGTTTTACTTTTAAACGGGTCGGGTTTTATCCAACAAAATTCAAACCCGTTCGAAATAATAATGTTCAGGTCCGGGTTGTACAAATCGAATCCGTTCCATACATTTGTAAAACAAGACTTGAACAACATTTTATTGTTAAATTAGTAAAAAGTACATTTTTCAGGGGAGTGGGATGCTGGGGTGGGTGCCAAAAAAACCACCGTAATATGTAAAATTATGTTAGTAATTTTGTGTGTGTGTGTGGGGGGGGGGGGGGGGGTAGGGGGACTACAAACCACCCTGGGGTTGCGACCAACCTTGTTAGAAATGTACATTTTATACACTTTTGCATTTTATTTTGGTTCAAGTGTGAGAAATAAAGTTTTTTTAAAAAAAAATGTATAAGTTACTAATTAATGGGTCATGTACAGGTAGAAGACCCGATATCAAATATTTTATCAACCCGTAGGGTCCTGGATGGGTTCGGGTTTGATGATACCCCTTTAAAACCATGTCCGTCATGATGAGTCATATTTTACATTTTCTATAATTATCATAAAAAAAGACTCAGTTATATAGTATTGGATAAAAAAGTACTATCAACCGACACCACGACCAACGTTGTTTACGAGGAAGTTTGACTATTTTATTTTCTCGATTAGTTTATTTTGTTGTCCCATTTTTATTTATTACTAATAGTAAACTATACCGTGACATCGCCACTTGTTATCACTATTATTATTGTAATGTCCAAAATGCATTAAGAATGTTACTCATTCTAATATGTAGTATACACTATTTATTTATGGTAATGCATCCATAATAACTTTCAAAGTTAATAATGTTACTAATACCAATAATGTATTGCACATCTTTATTTTCGGGAATACACCCATAAAGCTTCAAAGTTAAGAGTGCTATTAATACCAATAATGTACTACATCTTTATTTTCGGAAATACACCCATAAAAATTCAAAATTAAGCGTGATTGCTCTGAATATTGGCATAGACATATGGTACTGGAGTATTTTTAGAGCACTAGTTGTAGGACTCCTAAATTTTTCTCCTCAAAGTACGTGTTAATTCATCTCCTATGTCATATATATCATTCTTATATATTTTTACATATTTGTAGGATTCATATTTTTTGCATAAAAGATAAAACCACAAAAGTGGTTTATGAGTCCACATATTTTACTCTTCAAAAAATTATACATACTCCATATCATTGACCAATCTTTTTAAAGGAGTCATCAAGTATATGATTAAACTTTAGTGGGTCATAATATTTTAGAATTCCTAAGGTTTGGCATTTTATAACTGTATCACTTATTATCTCAAATTGAAGTATAAGAAAATTTTTAAGAGTCCTACGACTATTGCTCTTAGGAAATGCAGGTAAATTAGAGGCTACATATCACAAGGTGATGACATTGTTGATGGTGTTCCCTTAGTTCGCCTAAGTCGTAATATTGGGTAATCAAAAGTTTCCTAATCCAATAGCAAAAGTACTTGATGTCTTGTGTTGTCTTCCTTGGAGCTTCAGGTAAGGATATGTATGAATACTGGGGGGGGGGGGGGGGGGTAGAACAGTAGACTTGGTTTGTTAAGTGTCAAACCGGATAGAGAAGGTTATTCATATTTACAATCTTTCATCAAAATGTGCTCATCTCTCCGGATTGTGAAGTGTCCGGTCGAGATTGCACCACCAATGCAAATTGGGCCCAAAGCTTACTAAATGGGTCTAGCCCATTTCCTCTTTTGGGCTACTCAGGGGCATTCTAGACTTTTAGGGCTTCGAGAAGACTTTCTAAGGGTTTCAGCAATGCTATGTCCGAACTTCTGTCCGAGCCAGAGTCCAGATCCCTTGGTCCGAGCTTGTAACTTTTGTGTGAGCTATTTTGTAGTCTAGTGGGCCATGGGAGGTTTGACAGTCCGGACCCACCCATATCCGGACCATGTCGAGGCTAGACAGACGTCGAAGGAGCAGGAGCTGAGTTACAGATGAGGTGTCAAACCCCTCTTTCCGGAGCAACGTCCGGACCTTGTCCTTTACTAAGTCCAACTTGTCTTTGCTATGTTTGAGGAAGGCGGACCCATACACTAGGTGGGCTCGGACCCATCCCAGGTCCGGACCTCTTCCGGATTATAGCCTTTTGACTTTTGTTTGCCTTGAAATGTGCTCTAAGGCGTACTTAACGGATTGTGCATGTTTCCCTATCAATCATGATATAAATCGGACCTGGATCTAGAAGGGAATGTGATATTACAATTGTATGAGTTGCCCTAACCTTGGAGGTGGTGAGGAGCCTTGGAGGTGGTGAGGAGTGAGTACAACGTCGTATGGAAGAGCATATAGGAAAGGTAGTTGGCAAGTAGTAATTGTTTGTAAGCAAACAATGAAACCCACACATTTTCAATCTCTAATGACTCATATTATAAACCCTTCTCTTTCATCACCCATCCACTGCACTGCATTTGTCTACAACAATCGTTTGTAGCAGACTAGCAGGCACCCCATTCATTAATGGCGGTTCTCACCAATAACAATGTGGCGCCTCTCGCCACCCTAATCCCGCCTAAAACCTTCCCTTGCCGCCGTCACCTGCCTTCAACAACCTCTCTCCCTCTTCTTCGTTCCTTTACCAAAACCAAACTTCAATTCACTTCGAGGTACTTAGCTTTTTCTCCCAATTCTTCTCGCATTGCTTCGCTTTTCACTCTTTTCTTCATTCTAACTTCTAACTTAATTCATATACTATTCCTTGATTGTTTTTTTTTTCAAAATTTTATTTTAACTCTTCTGTATGCTTTACTCATGATAACCAAAGAAAGCAGTTTTTCACAGTTTTATCTGTAGATGGAGTAACCAAAGAAACAATTTTTCACCATGTCCAGGAAAAACCCGCTCTTTTGTTTTCTAACCTTTGGATAAACCACATGTGTTTTACCCATGTTAGGAAAAATTAGTCTTTCCTGACAATTACAAAATTGGTCTATAATAGTCGTAGTCCGTTGCTTTGTTACAGCTTTTTTAGTTGGACACTAGTAGGCTGTTTGGCTTGGGATTAAAATCAAGAAAACCAGATTAAAATAGGTGTTTTTAACCAAGTTTTGTTGATTTCAACCGCTTGACGAACAAGCACTAGAAGTCCTAGTTGGTTGCGCTTTACTGTTTTACAGTGGTGCGGACTGTTTTGAATCATAATGTTATCGGTTTGTTTGATCGTGTGCCAGCATTAAGTCCACTAATTGTTTGTGCAATGCAGGATCAGAAGTTTTCAGCAAGATGCTTCTGAGAGCTTTAATTCTGCAAAATCTGAATTTACATCCGAGGATGGAAGTGGGGACGATATTCTCGTAATGCCCTTGCAAAGTAAAATTGCAGACAGTGGAAATTCATTTCTCTCCATACTTGGGATTGCTTTAGGAATAGCTGCAGTGATGACATTAGTTTCAGTTACTATGAAGCAGCCCAGTCAGGGAACGTTGCTTAGCATTCAGAGTTTAGTGGACGGGTCATATTCTAGCACTTCAGCTGCACCTGCTGCTGCTTTTAGCTTCAGTGCTTTTGGTTACAGAGTTGTTCTTCCTCAGTATGCTCCTGGGTAGGTTTCAGTTACTTTCTGTAACGGTGCTTTAGCATTCATGCTTCCCGTCATTTTAACTTCCCACTTTACGTATTATGTTTATGCATGAGTATGATAACTCCTTTTATGATTATATGCAAATCTGGAAAGTCATTCCATCTCAAATTTTGATTTAGCGTTGATTGTACTTAAACATAGTCCCCGCTTCCTTGATTTCAGATGGCTCTACTTTTGGCTGCTGATGGCTGCAGCATGTGGACTCTTCATTAGTGAAGAGGCTTTGAATATATGGGTTTGTCCTTTCTGCTGGTATCTCATGTTCCACATACCCTATGATCTTACAGCTCCATATATATTAGCCTTGTTTCATTTTATAAGATAGTTTTGGTTGATGTAGGTTGGTGCCTCTTTGGCACGGTTACTTATTCTGGACGGAACGTGGCATTCTTTAATTGATTCCTTCTCTAAAAATGCTCCGTACATGATTTCTACTGTGGCTTGGATCTACTGGTTAGTGTTTTATGTTTTCTTTTTGTTGCTTCACCTAGTTTTAACTACTATGGTACAATCTTAAATGCCACATTCACGTAGAATCTAACTGATATCCTGTGATCTTCAGGGGAGTTTGTATCAGTGATATGATACCATTTTACCTAGGGAGGTTTTTCAGACAGTCTAGGGCTTCTAATGATATTATTTCAAAGGTATGCTCTTTCTAAGTATATTATTTGCAGAGAATTTCTGGTAATAGTGGTATATGATTCCTCTTGGTTGTTGCAGTTAGGGGTTGGCAAAGAGAAAGCTATGGACATCACACATGCTGTACAAAAATATGGAAATCTTATAGGATTTGGTGAGTTCAATTGATCAATAATCCGATACGAATCTTGTCTTTTGGCCTCGGAAAATTGGAAGGACAGTTCATATTTTGGCTATTTATATAAAGTTGTCACAAAATTCTGTAGTATGTTTTGCTTATTTACAACTCTCTTCATGTTTACTTTTCCTACAAAATCTATAAGATTCACTAGGCATGTTAATAGTATCAGTTCGTTATTCATGCCATCTTTTTAGTGTGATATTTTAACGTTCTTCTTTTAATTGATATTTGCAGTGGAAAGATTCTCTATTGGAGTTAGAAATCCTACAGCATTTTTGGCTGGTGCTACGGTAATTTTTTTTGTTTTTTGTGTGCGTGTCATACTCATTCTTTTGACCCCTCTCTCCAATTTAAAGTTCTTATCATGGTGCTATTTCCACATTACTCTCCATCTAGTATAAGACTTAAGAGCTTATCTTGTCCATGGCTATACGCGTATAATCATGCTAATCCATTTCGTCAGAATTGACTGATACAGAATCATAGTCTATTGTCATAAACAAAATTGGACCTTTGAAGAACTTACACTCAACTCTCAAAGAAAATCTTCAGTTTGGATACTTACCTATTACTTCAATCTAATTGCAGGGCATCTCTCCGGAGTGTTTCTTTGCTGGTGTCTGTTGCGGTGGATTGGTAACTCTTCCAATACAGGTAATTATAATTAATTTTAAACAAAATGCCTTTACATGTTGGTATGCTATTTTGTGTAAATCCTTGAACGAGAATGTCTTACAGCAAGACATGGAATATTGCAATGGTATTGTAAATTGGAATTAGAGTTGGTAATGATTGAGAATTAGCCAGAGCTTCTGTAAATCATGATTAAATATGCACTTGAGATTCTAGTCACACAGACTTTATGTGGCATGGGAGAATCACTGGAAGATAGCTGTAAATTCCACAAGAACGAGTTATCAGGTTCTCCATGAATTAACATATCGCATGATGTTTGTTTGAATTGACATACTATGGTGCATTCATGTTAATGCAGTTGACTGGCTAACTCTAAATACGAAAAAGAGAATCAGAAACTATTTAAAGAATCAAGCGGATAAACTAACTGCTACGGGTCTATACTGTCTGAACACTCTCCCCTTCCTTGCATTATCGTTCGCCACAAAGCCACATATCCCATTCTTCTGATTTTCTGCTTTGATACAAAGGTGATAGCCTGGAATCATTGCCTTTTGTGGCTAAACGTATTCTTCATGTTGTAGTTGGGAATCGGTTTCTTGCTGAGAGAACGTCCAGTCTTTGCCCTTGCTACCGTTGCCACTGTAGTGGTAAGCACTTGTCTTTTTTCTTGTGCTAACTGGAATTAGTTCCACAAGTAATCATAAATCTCATTATTATCGGTTCCCAAATGTCACAGGGAATTTGGACAGTGCTCCCGTATGCTGTGGCTGCTATGACGGCATTATTTCTGTATGTACGTCGCCGTTATTCCAGCTGACTCTCCTCATCATACCTGGCATACAAACCCGCAGTGTGGGCAAGATACTACTAACAAACCATTCTTGGATAGAAGGATTTTCTGAAGCTCTTGCTTAGCGATTTATACATAATCATTTATACTAACAATACATAATTTATTTAGCTTGAAACTTACGTTAGGAAAAACATTAACCCATATATACTACAATTACGATGGTCTTTGTGGTACAACTCTTATATATAGATGCCCGGCAAGAAATTTATAACGAAATGTCCAGGTAAGGAAATTCATTATTCACTTGCAAGTTACAACTCACAGTATCAGTGCAGACTGTAGAACAGTCACTCTAGTTTAAGCAATGAGATGACCGATCTCACTGTTGTTTACTATGCAGTACCAAGTAGACAAATTACATTATCCGCTGGTTGCATGTTCTGTTGTATAGGAGTAATTATCTTACCATGAGATGTTGTATAGTCGATACTTTGTTCACTTGAGATTGATGTTTCCTTGGGATATGCATCCTGCCATGTCCATTAACTTGTCATACTCTTTGGGAAATGGAGAAGAAAGTTGTGTGGGTATTGAGTTGCTGTGTGGTTTTCATAGTGGCTACCTTAGCTTAGAAGATCCTCTCTGCTTGTGCCCTTTAGTCCAGTTCAATGCATATTTACTCTTCCGGAAAGCAAAAATGCAGTGTGTTGGTTTTGTAATTTAATACCAACCTATTCAACTTTTGTTAGAAGTTTTTCAGTAATGGATGCTAGGGGCGTAATCACTAGTACACCTATCAATTATAATGTTGCAATGATCCACTGTTTTATAAGCTAAGGAAGTTCTGGATGTCATCCAGGATGGAGTTGGAGAGTTTGCAGGTGACAATTTTCATGTCAACTTTGTATAAATTGAATCCACATAACCATTTCGACCAGTAATTTTTGAGCTATTCTCTGGAGCAACCTCTGTTTAAGAGTCTTCTGCTTTTTGTTTCTAAGTTCTTGATGTCTGACTCGCTGTCGTTGATACTTGCCTTAGCTGTATCTGTGGGAACTGTTGTGATCATAACAAATATACGAGCCAGCACCCCCGCGTTATACTATTAGCATCTGTATCTGCAGAGAGTGCTAGCATATCAACTAAAATTTCTCCCCAAGTAACCCTTCTGATAAGTATCCCATTGTAGAACAACTGTAGATGCACAACCTTAGATATTACTACATCTGTTTACTTTTAGAATAGTAGAATAAATTACAAACTATGCACATGAATAAGAACACAATGTTTTGCACATGATTGCTACTATTTTTCTCCCAGCACCATCTCTGATGCTCTCATGCAAGTTAAATATGAGAGAAATATCGCCGCGACAGCATAATCGTGTAGCATTTTATTAGTTTCCGAGATCCGAGGATGCTAGATAAGCGAGCTGGATGCTGTAGGCTTCTTTCAGCTCACTCAGTACTTGTGAAATACTTGGCCTGCACATTGCATCTCTTTCAACTGACCTGCAGGCAATTAAAGCAGCCCTTTTCATGCTCTCAATGTCATATGTTCCCTGAATCCTGTCGTCTACGATCTCATATGCACCTGCTTGTAAGTAGGGCTTAGCCTGCAACATTAGCATTGTGATCAGAATAGAACAGACCTCTTTAGGTATCCATGTTGCAATGGAATTCAAAGCGTAAATGCCTAGTCGGTAGCTGATCAGCTAGCTGATGTGAGAATCTAGTCAGCTAGATTCGCTAAACAGTACCTAAGAAGTTTCATGAGCCCTTGAGAATTGGTGAAGTTGATTGGTAGAGAGAAGTTCCCTTACCCATAAGACCAAGTTAAAAGAATCTGGAGAGCCAGAGTGAATGAGTGGTTCTCTGCCACATATGAGCTCCAGAAGCACAACGCCGAAACTATAGACGTCACTCTTTTCAGTCAATTGTTGAGTCGAATAGTACCTGATGATACAGTACCAGCAAATTAGCTGTGAGGCTATTAAGGTAGCAGTTCAGTGTTCAGCAACCGGTTCAGAAACTTACTCAGGATCAAGGTAGCCAGCAGTTCCTTTGACTATAGTGGTCACATGTGATACATCTGCTCGTGTTAGTTGCTTAGATAGGCCAAAATCGCAAACCTTAGCATTCATTTCGCTGTCCAAAAGAATGTTGCTGCTCTTCACATCACGGTGTATTATGCGTAGATCAGTCCCATTCTGTAGGTAATCCAAACCTGTTCCATGACAACAATAAGTCTTCAAATTATTGTCAACTAGTCTTAGATGACATGACAGTTTAAGATGGAGCAGAAGAATGATTCACCTTTGGCAGCATCAACAGCGATTTTCAACCTCCGAACCCAACTTAATGTCAACTTCTTACTATTCGCTCCTACAAAACAATATTATTGAAGAAAATTTGAAAATTTAGGACAGTAAGTGAACAGAAAGATGAAGGTTACGGTCTAAACAAGATTAATATAGTTTACCGTAAAGGTTATCAGCTAACGATCCGTTTGGTAAAAATTCATAAACGAGTATCTGTTGCTTTGACTCGCAGCAGTATCCCTCCAGTGATACGAGATTCTGGTGATGGATTTGTGATAGCAGAGTCACCTGAAAAGCATCAGGAAAATGTGAACTGATGTATGAAGCATCATACTCCTGAACTTCAATGTTCAATCCAATGTATAAATGTTTGTATAATTTATAGATAAACGAAGACCTCATTATAGAAGGAATCCGCTCCCAGCTGAGTTCTATCAAACCGCACTTTAACAGCAACTAATGTTCCATCTGGAAGCTTTCCAGCATACACGCAGCCAAAACTTCCACGACCAATCACCTGCTTGAAGTTGCTTGTAGTTGATCTTATCTCTTTAGAGGTGAAGTTCCTAGCAGAATTCCAGGTACTCATATCCAGTTGAGATTCTAAATGTTTGGTGAAGAAGAAGGTGAAGAACCAATCAGTGATCAGAATGCTTATAAATCTTTAAGGTTAAAGGGAATGGCATCATACTTGCTGTATAAGTGTTTCCAGCTTTCTTTCTCTTCAAGTATAAGAGTACTAAAAATATAATTATAAAAAGAGCGAGGACGACTCCACCCAGAGCACCGAGTACAAGTGCTGTGTGGCCAAGGCTTTTATGTTTCTTTGGTGCAAAGATAGTGACTTGTGGAGTCTGAAGTGAAGTATTTCTTGAAAGGCCTGCACACATTAACGAGAAGGAGAGGCACAAATTCCCTGATGACCTGCAGAAAGAGAGAACAAAACCTATGTCGTCACTCCTCAGAGGTCACGATTCTCCTCCAACTATAAGAACCATGTAACATATTCATTGAAGGAGTAATGTAACTAATGTTTATAAGATAACATTGAACAGGAATGTAAAAGTTCCGATTTTTATACCTGACTTCTATGCTCTCTCTGTTCAATGTTTGTGGCAGTGGTCCTTGCAGCTTATTGTTCTCCAAATTCCTTGAATGTTTAAAAAAATCATAATGAATAAATTCAAAATTTTTGGTTGGTATAATAAGTTGAACATGTTCTTTTAGAAAAAAAAGCTTGTCTATCTAACTTACAACAAATGAAGGTTCTTTAGTTGTCCTATGCTTTTAGGCACTGTTCCCTGCAAACTGTTGTTCTGCAAATCCCTGCATACAGAAACCGCAGTTTACTGTTTCAGCTAATGAAACAAACCGAGAAGAAATGTTTCTTTTGCAATCATCTGTGTCACATGGTTAAAAATCACTGAGACTTACAGGACTTGAATGTTAGCCAAATCTTCTAATTCTGTACCAAAAGATGTAATCTGGTTGAAGCTCAAGTTCCTGCAGATTTTAGTTCACAAATTGTCTGAAATAAACTGCACATGATAATTTAGTTTTGAGAAGTTTTATGGTAGTGGCAATACAGTTTTTCGAGTCGCTGCAAGCCACCCAAGTTCTGTATTTCTCCCGCTAGAGATGTGTTATGCAAGTCCCTACAATTATGATTTGGAAAATTGAACCATAAGACAGTATAAACTTTCATTAATCCACCAACTCCATGAATCTTTCTTGCAAGAAAATTCTTACAGTGTTTTAAGATCCATCAGATCACCAAATATAGGATTTATTGTCCTTAAGTTAACATCAAACAGCCTCCTGTTGACAATCATAATTGTGAGCAACATCACCTGAATCTAATTACCATATCTTAAATATCCAGAAAAATCGGAATCACGAATTTCTTTATTAAGACATACAGAGAAGTCACAAGATTTCCTTCACAGTCAATGTGTTGCCAAGGCGTAGGGGAACACGGATCATCTTGCCATCCCAAATTTAGTCCCACCGACTGTTGAATGACCTGAAGCGCTGACACTGTGATGAAACAGTTCCATTAGAAACAAAATAAAAAGCATCTTCAGATTGGAAGATGGATATACTTATACTACATTACTACTGGCATGTGAAGATGGATACCGGTAGTTGAAGAACATTCAGGGGGGATTTCAAGAATCTCGTAAACCTCAAGAGCGTTCACCAAAGGGTAGTAGCTGATAGTTTTCAGAGTAATATTCAAGGTTTTGATTCCTCTCACAGTAAAAAACAGTGTATTTGCTTGCCATTGTGCTACTGTGTAGCTGGACTGAACTACTTCGCCGTTGACAAACACATCAAATGTTGGTGACACTCGTAGAATTCCAGCGAAATAGAGAACGACATGGTAGTCTCCTTGTTGATCTAGTGGAAGCTTATATACCAGGCTGTTCCACCTTGCTAACACTCTTGCAGTTTGAAGCACAACTGTGGGTGGACTCTCTTTAATGTTTGCCAGATTAAAATTACTCTGAAGAACGAAGCTAGACGATACGTGGTAAGGAGAGAAATTCTTGTCAGCGTCCCATATTCGATCATATTGGTCCAGAGGATACCTGGAAATTTCAATGTTACTCAAATATTCATGAGATACATAGTAGGAAAGAGTAAAGTTTCCATTTTATGACCAAGCTACTTTTTGGAAACAACTTTAATCCACCTTTCAGCAGAAGAAGCAGTGAAGAAAATCACTAATTTGTAAAAATAGATGATATCTTTACCTTAGTGATCCATCACTATAACCGCAATTTATACGATAACTCTTCCTTAGTAGCTTGTCTTTGGAACCTCCCAATGCAGCAAAATAAGCACCCTGAGGAAGAGGACGAACTTCAAGCGATGAAATAACAGGTGATCCACCATTGGGAATCGAGTGAAAACACAAAGGTAATACTTCCTTATCATCAGCTGGCCATATAAACTCTTCTGTCCATGGATCAGTATGAGCAAGATTCACTGTAGTAGTAATTGTTGTACCAAGAGAAATGGAGAACACAGGTGGCTTTCCAAGACCGTCGTAGTTTTTGTACAAAAACTGAGCCCTGACTAGAACCAACGATGACGTGTTCCTTACAGGAAGCCTGTAACATTTCCTGCCTTGGGTTTCATCTGGGAAGAACCGGACTGTGCGTTGTGTTGATGATGTTCCTTCAGGGAAAATCACACTACTTGTGTTTCCGGCTGCCACGTACTCCCAATCTGGTGTCCATGAAATGTTGGAGGAATCGACGTAATTTGTTGTTCCTCCACATGATAAGCTTAAGAAACCTGTAAGAATTACTGTTAGCTAGCTAACAAACTAAATACCAAGCAATATCCATATTGGAGAATTGAGTAAAATTCTTATAAAATAAACCTTATTTTCTAAGCATTAGGTCTGATTTTTCCTAACCTTGAGAAAAAAAAAAAATCTCTCTCTTTTTTCTATTGCAAAACTTTCTCAAAGAGTATGGAGATACAGTTTACGTACCATCTTGGTCGCTGAGACTGATCCTGATAAATGCCGAAATGAGGAACGAGGCGAACCAGGCAGATTTCATGAAGAGAAAACTAGACTCAAAATGGAAATGTGGGATGGAATTGTGTATTAGCTGGTTTTAAATGTGGTGAAAAAGATCAGTGATCATCAACATCTAAAAATGTTTATTACTGAACTTCTTTAGAGAATGCAGTTGCAGTGAGCATGGAAGAACGGATAAGAAAACGGAGAAACAGAGTGATTAGAGATGATAGATGTTGAGTAAAGTTACAAAAAGTGAGCTTTTTGACCGTTGGTTGCACAGCATGCTGTAGCAGGATGATGATGTGCAAGTGCAATCATGAGTGACATGCAGATCTTTTATACTAAGCCAATTGTACCTTTCTAGTTAAAACCGTTTGCTTCGTACATAAAATTTGAGCGGCAACTGAATTTCAATCGGTTTATTCTATGCTACACAAGCTGCATCGTCTATATTCCAATTGATCAACACTGTTTCCTTTGTGGACTTGAGAGCATGTTAGTTTTGTGTTGTTGCATAGGATGCTTTATTATGAATCCAGAAGTCAAGCTCAAAAGAGAATGTAGGCCATAATTCCCATAGTATCTGCTGTATTGATCACCATGATTAAAGTAGACGTGTAGATCAAGGAAAAATTAACTTTTGACATCTCAATTGTGATGCCATTATCTTGCTAATGCTATAATCATCGTTTCTTAGGACCAACAGATCAATTTTACTACTGATTCTTTGTAGCTGTCAGGCTCAGGCAACCTTTAATTCTACATGCTTCATGCTTTCTTTTACAGTATCTGTGGTCCTAGTTATGTTTCAAGTTTTATTAAGCTTTAATATCACGAATCAAACTGACGAAAAATTTCAATAAAGATGATGATGTAACGTACAAACTGATATGAATATTTTTTCCTTCATCCCGTTAATCTAGTCATATTGACTTTTTTAGGTCAACCTTTTCAAGTTTGATTACGAATTAATTCTAAACTGCAAGTGTAAATTGTTCAATTAAATTATGTAATGAAATTTTAATTCCTAAAATCCAAATGTGTTAATAAGGAATTTTAACTTAACCAAATGTGTCAATAAGAAATTTTAACTTGCTGAGAAAAATATTTATCAATAGGCTTATATAAGCATACTGTACTTTTGAAAACTATCAATTCCTCTTTTACAATGTCTAAGAAAAAGCATCCTAAGGATTAAAAGTAATTCTTATCTGCCGAGTCTAAATGTTTCATGTGATTGCTTATAAAAACAATTTAGACTAACAAAAAATAAATAATGAAAAACTAGGAAAAAAAGGTGTTACACTTAACCCGGATCCAAAATTTCAAAAACCATTGGCTATTATCCGGATCTGCAAAATCAGCACAAAATTAAGTGTAGTTGGAGGTTTTATACTTTCTTAGCAACTATGACGCTGTTAAATCTTTGTATATTGCCCTACGTAACTAGGGGATTTCTACCGTCAGTTAAGGTGTCGCCCTGACTAACGTCAATCACCTATTTTGATCCATTAGATTAAAATTTTAATGGTGGAGATCGAATAATCTGTTACCTTTCGCACTAAGTGTTGCCATGGGGTGTCGCTCGTGTCGCACAAGGTGTTGTGCTACGTGTTGCTCTAACCGCCTACGTCGCTTTAAATTATTTAAATATATTTAAAAAAAATATTTTTGCTCTAACCGAAAGCCGCCACGGAAGCTCCGATATGGAGCTTCCGCCATGGATGTGGAAGCTCCGGCCACGCCACTGCCATCCATGGAAGCTCCGATCCGGAGCTTCCATGGCGGAAGCTCCGCCATCCGATCTGGAGCTTCTGCCATGGAAGCTCCGATACGGAGCTTCCATGGCGAAAGCTCACAAAAAAAAAAAAAAAAAAAACTGATCAGCTTTCCGCCAGGGAGGCTCTGGCAGTGATTTTGGTGGTGGTGTGCAGTGTTGGTGGTGGGGAAGAAGGTGGTGGTGTTGGTGCGGTGATGGTGGGTGGTGGTGGGGATTGGGGAAGGAGAGTTAAAATTTTAATAATTAAATTTTTTGAAAGAAGTTAATAGTTTCAAATAAAAAAAAAAAGCGGTTGAAGTCGTCTGGAGCGATGGTTGAGGCGGAAGTAGCAGTTTAGGCGATACGAGCATCTGACACGTGTCGGATGTCGATATATTGATTGAATGATAGTCGATAGCGTTGATTGTGTAGAAAACCTGATATATACCAAAGGACTTCCTGTTTGTAGGGTTAGGTTTTACAAGTAGAGGAGTACAACTTTCGTTTCACAATGTCCAACAGTTGTACTATAATAATTTGTTGACATCTGTACCGGTGCGGCGGTGCCCTACAACTTATTTAATTTTCAATTGAGTCTCTATTGTTTGTATACTTTATGCAATTAACTGCCTGATAATGCACTTTAGTCCTGTAGCAATACAAAAAGTTGCATTAATATGTTTAATTAAAAAATATAAAGAAAATTTATGTGTATTTTAGTTGAGTATTTTTTTTTCTTGGTAATGAAAGACGTTCAGTCTTTAGACTTTATCAAAATCGAAAAAAGGTACAATTTGGCTCGGTGGATCGCTCCAAAGAACGTCCTTGGCCATATCTAGACTAGCTAACTTAGCGAGCTTATCCGCAACTAAATTACAACGTATATTGATCCAATTAATACTAGCAGTCCAAGGCATATGCAAAAGTTTCCTACAGTCCAACACCAAGTCCACTAAGTCCGGCACTATAGGTGTGGCTGGATCACCTATGATTAAATCCAAAGCTTCCCGGGAATTTGTCTCCACCACTAACCTTGGAAATCTTCTCTCCAAGCCATTTCCAGACCAAATTTGATAGCCATCAACTTCGTGGTTGTAACAGACATTGCCGGAATTCTTGACGAAAAACCTGCAAGCCAACCACCAGTATGATCCCGCAGAACACCCCCTATAACACCACGATTTTCCTGACTGAATACACTCCCATCCACATTGAGTTTAACCCAATCCAGTGCAGGTTTTTTCCATTTCCCCGCACTTTTCCTGGTAGCTCTTTTCTGCAAATAGGCCTGCATATCAGAACTATGTTGTTTGATAAGAAAAATCGTTGAATCCACATGTTCTTGTACATTCTTGAACACCCAAGAATTCCTCGCTTTCCAAAGATGCCAGAGTGTCGACACAAAAATCCATTTCTATCCGGGATTTCTACACACCGCAACTAGGATCGAACAATGTTCTCTGTAGACCAGTCATCAAAGACTTGCGTCCGAAACAAGCTCAATTGATTAGCCGGAATCAGTCGCCTCCATACCCGCACAACAGCTGGGCAATCTCGCAAAAGATGATTGACTGATTCATCGCCCCTATGACACACCAGGCAAGCTGCAGCCCGCAGAAACAACCAGTTTCCTCTTCAAGCGCAATTCATTTGTAGCCAATTTCCCCTGAACAAGAAGCCAAATGAAATGCTTAACTTTATTATTAAAGTTAGTCTTCCAAATCCAAGCCCAATGCGATTTAGATACATCAGGTTCTACATACGTTCTTCGAATTGCTCGGTATGCCGACTGACATGTAAAAACACCATTAGAATTTTCATTCCAAATCAGTTTATCAGGTGAGTCTCTCAAAATTATATGAGAATTTTCTATCAGCATTCTGGAATGTGGTGGTATAAAAGACTGCAGATTCTCAAGCATTCAGCCTCCATCATCATCAATCAACTCATAAAGCTTCAAGTTTGCTTCGACAACTGCAATTCGTACTCCTTTATCACGTAACGGTCCACTGCCTAACCAGTTGTCGTGCCAAAACATAATACTATGACCATCTCCGATCTGCCAGTGAAGAAATGGTTTGATGAGTTCAACGCACCGCATAATTCCCTTACATGTCGTGCTATCACCTGGTCTCACACTGTACCTAAGTAAATCACTTCCCTTCAAATACTTGGCTTGAATTAATTGATGCCAAACTGTGTCTTCATTACATAATATCTTCCAAACCAATTTAGAGAGTAAAGCTTCATTACTTTCTCTTGCTGTATGAATTCCGAGACCACCCTTTTTCTTTTGGTAAGGTAACCTTCGTCCAGCCTACAAGATGGATCTTCTTCTTATTAATATCCGTCGACCATAAGAAATCCCGATTAATTCGATCCAGCTTATCACAAACATGCTCTGGAAGCCAATTAGCTTGCATACTATAAATTGGTATCGCCAATGAGACGCACTGGATCAAAGTCGACCTCCCTGCAATCGAAAGATATTTATTTTTCCAGCTACTCATTTGTGTCATGATACGATAGAAAGTATCCACATAAACTCTCCTATCAACTCTGCCATGAGTCAGATGTACCCCGGGGTATTTTTCCAAATTCACCGTTTGACCGAAACCCAAGATATCACTTATTGTACGTTTAAGAGCAGCTCCTCCAACATTTGAGAAGAAGACCTTAGACTTTGCCGGACTCAATTTCAACCCCGTAGCAAGACAAAAACGCTGCAATATAGCGTTGATAGTTCGAGCAGTAGAAATTGTTGCTTTGCCCATTAAAACCAAGTCATCCACGAAGAAAATGTGTGACAATTTGGGACCAGAACGACATGGAAGTATTGGGCACCACGTTCGTTGTTCCACTGCCACGTAGATCAAATAAGATAATCTCTCAATGCATAAAACGAAGAGATATGATGATAAAGGATCTCCTTGGCGTAATCCGCATGAATGAGTAAAAGCGTCCTGAGGTTCCCCATTCAATAGAATTTTCATCGAGGCATTATGCACACAGAACATGATCAAAGCAACAAGGGGACCTGGGAACTGGAAGAAAAAGAGCGTCTCTTCTAAGAAATTCCAATTAACTATGTCATATGCTTTCTCAAGATCGAGTTTCATAATCATACAACCCACCTTATTCTTCTTTTTTTCTCTTAGAAAATGAAGAACTTCTTGTAACAGGAAGATGTTATCTTGGGTACTATGCCCTTTAATGAAGCTGGATTGCATTGGAGCAATCAAATGAGGCATCATACTTCGCAAACGCATTATAATACATTTGGTAACAAACTTATAAACCACGTTGCAAAGAGAGATAGGGCGGAATTCTGAAATCAACGAAGGGCTTGGTACCTTCGGGATCAAACAGAGATGCGCCACACAAAGTTCTGGATCAAACGATTCAGGAAAGCACCTTGGATAAAGTCAAGAAGTGAATCAGCGAGCCACGACCACCCCTTCTGATAAAATACGGCATGCAAACCATCTGGCCCAGGGGCTTTAAATGGATGAGTCGCCCATACGACGGACTTAAGTTCCTTCATCTCCACTTGCCGTTCGAGATCAGCAGACTGCTCATCATCAGTCAGCACCACCTGGAATCTCGACTTTGCCAGTCGGTTCCCTGAACCATAGGAGCTACCATGACCCGAGTTAAACAGACCAGAGAAGTACTCTTTAGCGTGAGTTTTTAAAACTTCATTAGAATTTACCCAGTCCTCGCCAATTTGTAACATCAGAATTTTGTTACGTCTTCTGCGCACTAGAGTGGTTTTGTGGAAGAATTTTGTGTTTCTTTCACCTTCGACCAGCCACTTGACTCGAGATTTCTGGTACCAAAACATTTCCTCCTGGCTGAGAATCTGATTGTATTCCTTGATGAGATCAAGCTCTAAAGAATGAAGGGAATCACTAAAGCGTACTGACAGAGCCTTTTGTGTTCCCTCAATTCTGGCTAGCACCTTCCGTTTCCTATGGAATATATTACCAAAATTGGATTTGTTCCATGGAATCATCAAATCCAGTACCTTAGAGATGGCTTGCACAATATTATCACTAGTACTCTAGATATTCCTCAAAATGGGTTCACAATCCGGATGTGAGAACCAAGCTACCTCAAAGCGAAAAGGGCGAGTCCCAATTGGTGTGTCAAGTCCATGGCAGTAAGTCATAATAGGATGGTGATCTGAATGCGTGCGAGGGAGGTGAATCACAACATTCTTCGGGAACATGTCCAACCATTTCGAATTTGCCAAAGACCGATCAATACGTTCCTGTACAATTCTTCCACTATCCCGTTTGTTCGTCCACGTAAACCTGGGTCCATGAAAGCCCAAATCTTGTAGCCTGCACGCCTCAAGGAAGTTTTGAAAAAATAGTAGGCGACTAACAGCTACAGTACGGCCCCCTTGTTTTTCGTGAGAGACCGATTTCGTTGAAATCTCCTGTGACAAGCCATGGCATGTCGAAATTTCTCGACCTCGATTCAGGGCTGTTAAAGATCTGAATCTTGTCCGGACGGTTTGGTTTAGTGTACACTCCTGAAATCATCCAAGGTGCAAGTCTACGAGGTCGAATAATGGCATGAATTCCTCGATCTTCAATCTCGAGTATCTCTACATCAGTCACATCAAAATTCCAAAGCATCCAGACACCACCTGACATGCCATATGTTGGTGCAATTCTATAATCCGAAAAACCTAAAAACGGTGCAATATCATACGCGTTATCTTCTGAGACGCGAATTTCTAACAGAAAGACCACTGAGGGGTTGTGTGATCTAACTAACTCCCGAAAGTTCCTACGAAAACTTTCACTACCAGCTCCCTGACAATTCCATGAAACGATCTTCATAGATAACATATTCAGGTGGTAGGGGAAGATTGGGTAATCAATAACCCACCCCATCCATAGCGCAATCAGCTGATCCAAGATCTCCAGAATCAACGTGTTCTGTCGAACTTGTTCCCACTCGCTCAGGACATACCTCTGCCATCCCGTCCTTTGATTGTCTTCCTGGAATAGGATGTGAGCATGCACCTCCAGTTCCCATATCGAAGGCGGAATTTCCATTACGTGCACTACTCTCTCCCCTCGAGTTGTGCGGAGTATCTTGGAGAGTCCCTAGAATTGGTGAAATAAGTTGTGGATTATTGGATTCGGAATCCATTGGACCATCATCATTCCGTTGTGAAAAATTATTTCCAGATTCTCCGGGTCGATTTCCATGTCTTCGTGCTCCATCTGATTCAATAATCAATCTGTCACTATCTATGGTAGCCGGAATAGCAATCTGAAGACCAGGAAGCTGCGAATTCTGTGAGTTCTCCAGATTACGTGCACGCTGTCTTTGAGCAGTAGCATTAGGATTTAAACTCCTTGGCAAAATACGAGTTCTATTAGGATTTGGAGTTGGGTTTCTATTAGGATTTGGAGCTGGATTCCCATCGTGGGTTCTTAAAGGCTCAAGCCGTGTAGAATTTGGTCCAATATTAAAACGTGTATTCCTGTTTTCATCATGCGCTTGTGCTGGTTGTCTGTGTTGATTTGGCTGCTGGTTTAAGCCATCTCATACCAGACCTTTTCCTGGATTACGTTGAGTAGTTGATGGTTTTCGTTTTCTACGTTCTACCAACATCCAATCTCCGAATTCTTTATTTTTTGCTTTCTCTGTTAACCAGTTGCCACTTGACTCCGTAATATCATGTGCCATTGATGTATCTTCCGTCTGGGTATCGATCTCAGAAGATTCACCACTTATCGGCTGATTTACTGGTTCTTTACTCTTGCACTCACCATGTGTATGACCTACTCTTCCACATCCATGGCAAAGAGATGGAATGTTCTCATAAACTACTTGACACACCTTACCGCAGATGTAAAGACCCAACTCCAGAGGTTTGGAGGTTTCAACCTCAACAAAGAATCTGGCAAAACACCCCTTTTTTTGCTGTAAAAGTGTTTCCATCAATTTTGAGTGGATCTCCAATACAGTTTGCGAGGGATTCAATTACAGATTCTCGGAACATCTCCATAGGTAAATTCAAGATTCGCACCCATGTTATTGCGGTTTCCATCTTATCAGTGTCAGCTCGGAAGTTCGGAATCCATTTACGAATTGTCAAAAAACTACCTCAAATTTGCCAGGGTCCCCCTATTAAGATCAGAGAAAGTTTTTCCTCGCTAAGGCCTTTCAAGTAGTAGCAATTATGTCCCAGATCCATTAATTCAAAGAAGTGTCCTTGGAGCGACCATAAAGATTCGAGTTTATTCAGAAGCGTTGGGTAGTACCATGATTTGCCAGTTATCTTGATCAGAATAGTGTTTATCCAAGGATTCACCATCAATTTGTGGAAATCTGTCTCAAACTCCACCTGTTTGAACGGAATCGCCTCTGTAGGAGGTAAAATCTTTATTTTTTCACGTTCATCCAAGTTCTTGTCCTTTTCAACGCGCACATCACGAGGTTTAGACAATCTCATGGCTGCAGCTGCATAGGATTGCGAATCTCGATCCAATTGGTCACTATCAGTACTGTCGGCCGGCATCGGTTGGTTCTCTGTATCCATGTTCTCTTCGTTACCAAGAGCACGGGGCTTTTCTGGGTTCTCTCTTCTTGTGACATCGTAAAAAAACGTACATATAAGTAAGGTGGGGAAGGAAAGATGGCCGGATTTGAGGTTCCGGCGAAGAGGTACGGCCCTAGGGTTTCACCAAAGGCAGCGACATTCTTGGAGCGCTCTCAAGAGTTTTTTTTTATATATAACTTCAGATAACACCAATTGTCATTAGTTGAGTATTATATAAAAGCGTACTTAAACTATATAACTTATATAGCCAATCAATCTAAGCGTCAAAATAAAGAAGAAGGAAGCATGGTATCTGTGGAAGGCCAATTGTCGCGTGAAAAAAGAAAGATCCTGGAAAAAAGAATAAAGTATTGTTTCAGATAAAGTCGTGGTTAAAGTGAAATGAATTAATCAGGAAAATTCAAAATATGAAAGCGTATTTGAATGGGAGAAAGTATAGTATAAGGTCTGATTTTCCGTTAGATATGGAAATGTCGATTTTTTTTATAGTAAACCGCTCACGGTCAGTTTCTCCAGCTGACCGAAAAAACTCGGTCACCCTATAAAAACCACTAAATCACAATCTAAACCCTAAAAACACTAAATGGCTGGCAGATCTCAAAAAACCCAAAACTACCACCACCACTACGCCTGTTGTTCACAACCACCACACTACGCCGCCGCCGCCTGTTCACCATCACACGCTTCTCCATCGCCACCGTCAGCCTCGCCGCCTCCTTTAATCTGGACGCTAATCGCCTTTCCTCCATCGATTCACTGATCGGGAATCGAAATGGTCAAGGGCGGAGAGAGAGGAGTAGGCGGCGGATGAGAGGAGGGAGCGGCATGGCGGTCGGTGTCGGCGAGGGGAGGAGAGCTTGTAAATCCTTGCGAAAATACCAAGCTGGCACCAAAGACAAAGTAATCCTTGCGACGAGGGGAGGAGGCTTCCGATTTTTTATGTAAATTTGTGAATTTGATGTTATTGTAAGATTTTTGATGTGAATTTGTGAGATATAAGATTTATCTTTGTATATGTAATATTTATCTTATATCTGTGATTTTTTATGTTGTGTCTGTGAGTTTTATATTATTGTTGTGTCTGTGAGTTTTATAACTGGGAGAATTAATTATGGAAAATTAATGTAAGATTTTTCTTATGTAAGATTTAACCTATTTCTGTGGGTTTTTACATCCTGTCTGTGGGTTCTTGCATCTGTGAGATTTATCTGGTATCTGTAAGTTTTTAAAACTGAAGATTTAATGTTGTGTCTGTGAGTTTTTATAACTGGGGGATTTAATGTTATGTTTCTGGGTTTTTACATCCTATCTGTGTGTTTTGCATTTGTGAGATTTATCTTATGTCTGTGAATTTTTGCATCTGTGAGATTTATCTGGTATATGTAAGTTTTTATAACTGGGGATTTAATGTTGTGTCTATGAGTTTTTATAACTGGGGATTTAATGTTGTGTCTGTGGGTTTTTACATCCTATCTGTGGGTTTTTGCATCTGTGAGATTTATCTTATGTCTGTGAATTTTTGCATCTGTGAGATTTATCTGGTATCTGTAAGTTTTTATAATTGGGGATTTAATGTTGTGTCTGTGAGTTTTTATAACTGGGGGAATTAATGTTGTATCTGTGAGTTTTTATAAGTGGGGGAATTAATGTTGTGTCTGTGAGTTTTTATAACTAGGTTGTGTATGTGAGTTTTTATAACTGGGGAATTAATGTTGTGTCTGTGAGTTTTTGCATATGGGGAAAAGTTCGGTCTGACCGCTGACCGTGCACTGGTCTGACCGCTGACCTTGAAAATCTTTAAAAATTGGCCTTTCTTATTCCTAATGAAAAAACAGGTCTTTTCCTAGACTTTGTATTTGAATGGAGGAAGGAATTATTGTTAAATTGCAACTTGTTAATTGTTGAAGTAATTTTGACAAACTGATTGTTCAAATCGGATCAATTCAAATTCATTCGGATCGGATTCGGATCATGTCATGATGATTAAACTTTATGTATGTCGGATCGGGTCAACTCAGATTTTTTTTGTTTTTCGAATTTGAAACTTATTTGGAACTAGTATTGCTAACACGCTATGTATATTAAATTGTTATATTTAAATGTTGAAACTATTATAGAGAATGAACTGAATAATAAAAAAATATACATATATTTTAAAATGATAAATGTTACTTAAATAATAACACATGTACACATCATATTTAAATTGCATTATTGGTTTGGTCCTATAAGTCACAATCCTGTTTGAACGTGACCTAGCGGTTCCAAAATTTTCATTTTTGGTCCATATACGGTTTTGTTTATGTGGGGGCTAATTCCCTCCATTTTTTATGAAAATTTCCATTTACCTTTAGCACAAATTTTAATACAACAAGTTAAAAGTACAATGTGGCCCCATGTACTTAATCTAATGGAGATGAGATTTGGAAATTGGAGTAGGAACTAATTGTTCCCACCATTTTTTTCCTAGAATATTCAAATAATGAAAGTAATAAGAATAAATACACCTGCCAATAAGGCATAGTTCATTTAGTTGAAATGAGTCATAATTTCACAAGAGTTATGGGTTCGATTAAAATCGAGGCGAGCATGATTTAGTATATGCTAGTTATGATAGATTGAGTGATGATGATGAAATGTTTGATACGAATGATATATTATTTCAATTGATGTAATATGATTCTAATAGTGATATTAAAAAAAAAATAAAATGCATATGGTATTTTTTCCATTCCCTCCAAAATAGTCAACATTCTGATTTTTTACAACATTGCAGGCAATTCACATCTCCCTCCAAAATTAGATTGTTACAACATTATGTCAGAAATTCACATCTCCCTCAGTTAAGAGGAATGAATTGGCACTGTACATTAAAATATGTTTTCCTCAGTTACTTAAGCTATATTTTTTTAGGTTTTGTCTATCGTGCCGCACGTTGTAGTGTCTCATGATATTTTAAATGATGTACCGTGATTGTACCATATGCAATATATGTTGCACTGTACAACACACCCAATCACCAGGATTCACTACAACATGCGGCGCGGTAAAGGAAACCATTTTCTTTCAATGGCCGATTGGGATTCTGATTTTTTTCCATTCACCGATGAATTTCATTCCTTGCCCCTACCTCATCCAAAAAGCAAGCTTAAGTTAGCTAAGATCTAAAGCTCTGTTATAGCTTCTTAAGCTCTATTAATAACGGCAACCCCATGTATTATAATGAAAGGGAGAAAGCCAAGTATTCAGTTCGAGAAACTTATATCAACGTGACGATCGAAGATGAAATAATTCGAATACATGATTCTACTGTTTTGAAATTGAATATTCAAGAGAGTGATTTTGATATGGAAGTGTTCGGTGATGAAGAGTTAGAGAGAGACTTTGGTGATGATGATGAGAAGAGAATAGGAGAGAGGAAAGAAGTAAGGAGGAGGTGAGACTCGCGATTTGTAAATGTGAGGGTGGGCTTCCGTTCAAAAAGTTAATTTGTAAATTGTCCACCCAGGTAGAGGGGGCAATATTTCAATAAGTAAATTAAATGGGTTCGGGTCGGAAAGCATAGAACTCCAAACATCAGAATTGGATGATTTTGCGAAACATTTGTAACGGTAGAGAAATGGTTTTCATTTCATAATTCAAAGTCAACTAGAAAATAGAGTACGTATGAAGTATGAACAAATTAATACTATATTTATAATTTGGGTTATTTCGGTTCGATGAATTCGGATCAAATTTAATTCAGATTATTCCGGATCAGATCTCGCATCGATATTCAAATGGTTGAATTTTATATTTTCGAATCAAATTTGAATTTCGGATTCAGATCAAATTTACGAGGATCGGACTAGTGTACATATATACACATACCTTTCGGATAAATTTGTTCCCGTCGTAATTAACATCCCTCCGCACTGGCAGCGGATCTACTGTTAAACTTGCTACTAAGTATAGAATTTGACATATGGCAAACAAATAGCTAACAGCCTAATTAGTGAATTAAAGTCCGAGAAAACATATAACACCCAAAAGTTTCAAGTCAAGTCCAAACAGTTTAAAGGGATCGAGAACGCTACTCATACTAACAAGGTGCACTTTTCTCTTCGAAAATCCACCCATAAGAACTCTAGAGTTGAGCCTGCTTGCACTGGAGCAATCTTACCAATTGGAAAGTCTCCTAATTCGCGTACGAGTGAAGACAAAGTGTGCGAGAAAGTACATGTGTCTTCAAATTTTATAGGATGCACACTAACTCCAGAAAGATGATGATCATATTAAGAGGATAAGAAAGTGTCAGATCACTTATATATAGAGTTGAAGAAGAGTTAGACGGTTAGTGGCAAACTTGATAGCTATTTTATGCCACTGTGTCAAATTCTCATTTGATCAAACAATATAATTAGCAGCAAGTTTAGCAGTAGATCTGGAGCAGCACTGGATGGTTACAGAATGATTCCATTCCTCCAAGAAAGACAGTCTTGTTGAATTCACCAAAGTAGTCAAAACGAAACATTATGTATTATGTTCTTCAACAATCGTGCCCCCCTCTCCATGTTCCACGAAATGCATAAATGGGAACTACGAATGAGAGAGGAAAACAACCATGAAATAAATTATACGTACTGTCTCTAGTTGGCTAGTTGCAGAGAAGTCGTATGATTAATGTCAACTGTTAAGTGTTAATAAAATATAAGAAGCTTAGTTGATTAGTTCTCCCCAGATTCAGAGTGTTTTCAGAATTCCAAGTTTTCTCAGAGCTGAAAAGAAGCAATTTTTCCTAGTGGCTTAGTTTCACAAGTATGGAAGGGGATTATAATACTGATGTTGTTTCCATTGATGACAATGTGGAAAACATATTAGAAGATCTTGATTTGTACCTGGCTGCAAAAAACGGCAGAGTTCAAGATTTCCGGACAGCTCTTGGTCGAGTTTCGGCAGCAGAAAATGTATCACTCGAACAGGTTTTGGACAGGGTCACCCCTGCAGGTAACACACTTGCTCATGTTGCAGCCAAAAACTGGAACAGCGAGATAGTATATCATATAGCAGCAAATTTTCCGCATGTCACATTTGGAAAGAACTTGAACGGCGATACTGTGCTGCATTTAGCTTCAAAAGCTGGAGATCTGTCTATGGTAGAAGCCCTGGTGCCGAGTCTTGAAATCTTGCAAGATTTGCCTTGCGGGCCGAAGTATATAGCTGCTAGGAATAACCTGGTGAGGAAAAGGAATGCAAGAGCAAACACAGCCTTGCATGAAGCTCTGTTAAACAGTCGAGAAATGGTTGCACGATATTTAATCCAACAAGATCCTGAGACATCGTATTACCATAATCACAAGAGCGAATCTGCTCTTTACTTAGCTGCTAAAGCTGGTTTTGCAAGCTGTGTTTCATTGATTCCAGAATTATGTACGGATCAACTACACATGTTCAAGGAAAAGTCACCAATTATTGCTGCCATCCAGAAAGACAGGACAGGTAATTTTCCTGTATTTCAACCAATTAGAATGCAGTATGTAGTTTATTACAGTATCTATTAAACTCTTTGAGTTGTTTGAAGTTGGCAAAAATGCTCGTTAAGTTTCTGAAAATTGTTTCGAGGGCCTCATAGTTCAAAGCTTTTGCTTTGCTAAAAATTTATCCGAGGTCGTTGTAATCATTGAATCAATTTCTTGCATTCTTGAAGTTAGTGAAGGACACTCGTTAAATTTTGTCGAACTTGATAGTTGATACACTTTTCCAAACATGCTGAGCTCTTAATCATGAACTTCTGGAATTATATATGTGAATTTTTATCTTTTGAAAGGAACTTGGGTTTTCCCGCGTCCATTGAAATTTGATTTATATAACACCAATTCAAGGGATTTTTTAGATTGTTCTTGGATTGACCGTTAAAAAGTTAACTTGACCTTCTCAGAGAAATGATAATGAATTTCATGAAAAACACTAGAATTTCTTCTGATTTCCAAAATACCCAAGAGTTTCTATATTCTTTTTAAGAATGACTGATTTTCCCAAACATTTCGTCAAGTGCCTTTTGGCTTAAATCAGAATTCTGAAGTAACAGAGGTTTTGCTTCAACTGACAAACTGCTGAACTTGGTGAAGCTCTCTGGGACCAACACTTCTCTTGTTGGACTATTGCCCGAATGACTTGTCTTGAGGGAGAACTTTCTGTCCTCTCCTTCATAGATGTTGAATCCCGCATCACTTCATGGAGTTGAGGATCTCCACGTTTAGATGACAAATTGTATTTAATATATAAATAAATTGGATTCAATGCAATAGATGGTCTCACTAAAGCTCCACCTTGTTTGTAGATGTCTTGGAAGCCATGTTAGATACGAACCCAAATTTCATCAAATTAAGGGATGGGGAAGGGAGAACTCCACTTCACCATGCAGCGTGGTTAGGTAATCTGGGAGCGGTTCGTTACTTGCTTAGTCAAAATACTGCAAGTGCTTTCCAAAGAGACAAAAGCGGATCATGTCCTATTCATCTGGCATCTGCTAAAGGTCGTCTTGCTACTATCAAACTCTTGCTTCAATACTGTCCTGCACCAACAGAGCTGCTGGACAGCCGTGGCCGTAATATTCTGCATCTTGCTGCTGAGAATGGAAGATATGGCATAGTTAAGTACATCCTCGACAGTCCTGTCCTGGAGGAACTATTAAATATGGAAGACTTGCAAGGAAATACACCTCTTCATCTGGCCAGTATGGCTTTCCGGCCTCAAATAGTCAGTCTCTTGACTTGGGACAAGAGAGTGGACGTCAAATTGGTCAATGATAAGGTCTTGACAGCTCTAGATGCTGTTCGTTTTCAGGATCCGAATGGTTACTTGTTCCGCAAGGTATGTATATACTATAGTTTTGGAATATATTGTTTTTTCAATGTAAATTATGATTAGTTTTGTGGTTAAAATTCAACCGCCGCAATGCCACTAATAAGGATTTTCCTTTATGTATAGGAAAAATAGATGTTTCCTAAGGCCTAAGAGTCTAAGACTAACTCACCATATTCGGCCAATGTGAAACCGCAAAAGTAAAACATTGATATCAAGCAGGGCACTTGGAGTAGAGGTGTTTTACTGGACCTAATTTATTACCTTACAAGAAGTCTGTTTGTTAGATGACTGTAAGGTGATTGATCATACAACTGATTTGAAAAACTACATTAGGCAACTTTTCTAAAAATAAGGTGACTGGAATGATACCAGTAATTTAATCAGCTCGTTTTGTCAAACTTTATTAATTTAATTAGTCAACTGAAAATCAATGGATATAGAAGATCTACAAAAGAAAAGAAATGGAAATTACATGGAAACTATCATTCCTGGAATTCGATTTTATATTAAAAATCATTTTGAGATAATGTTGATGGGTAAAAGAAGATAGCTAGGGTGGCAGCAATGTTCACTTTAACCAGATATCAGATGAGATGAGATGATCTTACATCGTGATATCTCTTCACCTTCAGCATATGACAAGGATGGCCTTAATAGCTGCTGGTTCTCCCCGACCTTTGACTCGCAAACAACCTCTAAGAAGTGGTAGAATTGAGGAATTCGCCAAGGAAAGGGTCAACACTCTCCTGCTTATCTCAACTCTCGTTGCCACGATCACTTTTGCAGCCGGATTCACTATGCCCGGGGGGTATAATAGCTCAACTACAGATATGGGAATGGCAACAATGTTAAGACACAAGGGATTCCAAGTGTTTGTTTTTTCTGACACGATAGCAATGCACTGCTCCATTGTCTTTGATGTGGCTGTCATCTCTGCCCAATTCTTGGATGCCAAAATAGCCGGTATAGCTGTTTTGTTAACAATACCTTTACTAGGAATTTCTCTGACAATGATGTCAATTGCTTTCACAGCAGGGATTTATGTTGTAGTTAGTGAACTTGCATGGCTTAGCATTGCTATTTTACTCATAGGATCCAGCTTCTTGTTATTTTTGCTACTTATTCTCATTCCCTTATACATGCCTTGTTTTTTCAGTAGCCGTGTATTACGCTACTTATCCTACTATCCATTCTGCTTTCTGGTAATGTTAGAAAGCTTCTTTTAGTTATCAAATTCAAGGATATTGAGAAAAAGTTGTAATGTAGTGCTAACACTATGGAATGGATCCTCCTCTCTATTGATTTCACAAAGCTCATGTGCCTATACTTTATGCTACACCTTCTCATTCTTATTTTGCTTAGACATGGTAAGTATACTAAAGAACTGCATATACAGAACTTCTAACAGATTTCTTGCAGTTCCACGATTACAACATGCACAAGTTTGTTACATAAGTGTCCATTGCCTTGACAAAACCATTATAAACCAACACAATAACACGCGGGCAAAGTTATGAAAGAAGGGAGGAACTACATAGTTTGAAAAATTAAGGAAAACCCTTTAGAAGGAAATAAGGTATTTGACTTGGAGGCGGTCAAAGAAAATGTTTAGGGTTACTATGTTAGGAACTTAGACCATTTCCAACGCTGTTGGAGATGGTGTCCCAAGGACAGTCTAGCAGCGTTGCTACTGCCATCCCAAATTTGGGACGTTGCAACTCGTCTCAAATTTTGGGACGAGTTGCATTGTCCATTTCCTTTTTTTTAATTTTTTTTTGTTTTTTGTTTTCTTTTCTCTTTTTGCTTTGTTTTTGGAGAGTTGTTTTTTCTTTTTGTTTCTATGTCTTTCCCAATTTTCTCTCCTTTTTATTGTTTTTTATTTTTCTTGTATTGTAATTTTTATTTCAAGCAATGTAATTTTTTTTCAATTTAAAATATTATTGAATATGTTCGTATGATAATAATATTTATAACAATAGAAACATACCTATATATAAAACATTACTCTTGTAAAGTTTAAAATACATATTATTTGAATTTAAAACCACACATGTAAAGATTAAAAAAAATTACAAATACTGAAAAACGTAAAACGTACTTGAAAAATGTAAACTACATTATTGTAATTTTCATTTTCAAGTATTGTAATTTTCAATTTCAAGTATCGTAAATTTTTTTTAAGTATTGTAATTTTTATTTTCAAGTAATGTATTTATAAAAATTAATGCGGTTTTATTATAATTAATTATCGACATTTAAAATAAATTCAAGAATAAAGTTTAAAAGGAAATGAGAAAAGAAAATGAAATGAAAATTTTGGTTTGAAAGAAATGTGAACGGAAAATAAGTTTGACTTCAACTGTTGGAGTAGAGAATCGCAGAGAGTTGCAAAGAGGCTTGCCGTGAGTGAAATGCTGACGTGGCAGAGGGAGTGGGTTGCAGAGAGTTGCAACTGCTGGAGATGGTCTTAGGGCAGAAGGAATTTAGCTAAGGATGAGATTTTATAACGAAACACAACTTTCTGTCTTAGTGAATTCAAGTCCTGTGAAGTGGATTAGTTGAATGATTACACACCTTCAGATAAACATGTGTTATTTACTTTTTGCATTAACTCTTTCAACAAGCAATTTCTATATCTGCTTGATATGACTTTTTTCTGAAGAATCACACACACAATTAGGGCTGCGCAATGGATCCGATCCGATCCGTTGGTCCAGATAACGACAAATGGAAAAGACTGGGGGGGGGGGGGGGAATCGTCTTTTACAACTTTTGTCGATAAATACAATTTCTCAGATATTTGTGAAGATATCTGATACTTAATTTCAGAGAGTGGAAGACTTTTCTGTGATAAGTGCACGTGCTCAGCAAGATATATGTAAATACTCAGCAAGGTAAATAAAGCAAGTAATAAAATGCAGAAAGTAAATAACACTGATCTTTATAGTGGTATCTGAAGGTGGCGTAATCCTTTAATTAATCCACTTCGGTCTTTCTCAGACCTAGAATCCACTAAGACAGATAAATGAGTTCACCTTACAAATATATTCTCTCGATTCCTAAATACACTAGGTTCCCAACCAAGTGTTCCCCCTGAGTTATTCCCCGGCTTTCTCAGCCAAGTACTTCCTATACTCAGAAACCTTTGAGCTATTCCTTAGTTTCCTAAACTAAGTACTTCCTATGCTCAGTAACCTTGGAGTTATTCTTTAGTTTTCCAAACTAAGTACTTCCTGTACTCCACGCCGTTTAAGATGTTGGTTAAGGTAGTTTGTCAGGATTTGATAGATTAATAACTTCTACAGTTATGTAATACTACCTTCTTGAACAAGAGTCACTTTTCACACTTCACAATGTGTGGGTGATATGTTCTTTACTGACCCAAGTCTATGATAAATGTTCTAGAGAATGAATCTCAGATTCTTGATCTTTTGATTCAACTCCTTCACAGATAGCAATGCTTGTTAAGGATCAGGACACTTTGAACTTTCGTGCTACTTAGAATTCAAGAGCTTAGTCGCAACTGTAAGCTGAAGAATAAGTAGATTGAAGGCTTGTATGCTTGAAAGAACAAGTTCGTAGATGTAAGTTCTTGCTGTGTAAGTTCTGTGTGTATTTCAAGTATTCTAAGTGATGATATTTATAGTTGAAAATCATGCCGTTTGAATAGTATCCGTTAGGCTTAATGAAATTCAAACTATTGATATCTGAACATAGTACTGCAGAAGACGTTGTCTCTTTTCAGAGATTTCCTCTTTTGTTCAGATGTCTCTGTCTGCGCATTTATTGCATTGTACTATTTTTGTCCTGTAGTGCCAATGGAACTATGCACGCTTTCTGAAACATTGCATGTCCCTTTCCAGAGACCTTCTCATCTCTGGATACCTGTTGAAACATTGTTTCCCAGAAACATAGTTTTATCCAAGGTATCTGAGTGTAGATGTTTGTGGGCACTTTTTCTCGTTCAGAAACCTTGTGTTCTCAGATATCGTTTGCAAAACTTGTTTATTGAGAAACACTTGTTTGTCAAAGATATCTGGACATAGGTATCTGATAACATTTGTCTTCAGCAATCTCGTGCAGTTTTCAAAACTTCATTTAAAATTGAACTTCTCCTGCTGGATGCATTCTTCTTGATCTTCTTTAAGGAAATAAAAAATTACATTCAGAGACCTAACATCCTATACAAGATTTGCTAGACTATCATATTAGTAATTTTCCTCTTTTACAGTGTTCAAGTGAACCAAGAGTACTAACCATCTTTCTGAGCTAAGATAAGTCATTAGATTGCTGATCAAAATCTAAACAGATATTCCTAACACGATCCAATATGTTTGACCGGATATCCGCACTTACGGATGAAGAAAATGTACATCCATTATCCATTCGGTTATGAGCGGATCGAATTACGAATCGATCCGCCCGAATATTAATAAACCTGCGGATATCCATGTCCATGAATTTAATTCAAAAGAAACTATTTTAAAATATTAATTTAATAACATACTAATTACCAAAATGATAGCAATTAGCAAAGAACAAGTTCCAATATTACGTAGAACAGTCCCTTGGCAACTAAAAAGAGGACAACAATTAGCGCCAATCCAGTACACATAAATCTTTTATGTCTTAGTGCACTCAAGTCCTTAGAAAGGGCGAAGTGGATTAGTTGAATGATTACGCCACATTCAGATACCACTATAAACAAGTGTTATTTACTTTCTGCAGTTTACTTTTATCAACTTAAATGTCTATCTGTTTAAAGTACTTTGCACTTTACTCAGTGAACATGCACACTCAACACTTAATTATAAAAATCTTCCGCTCTCTAAAGACTAAGTATCAGTAGTTGTACCTGCTGAGAAAATCTGTTTTAGACACGAAAAGTTTTTAAATCTATTCAACCCACCCCCCACCCTGACTTAAACCTTGTTTTCTAAGGGATCAACATCACTGGTGAGACAAGCTTTCCAACGTCATCCAGAATAGAGGTTAGAGACGCTACTTTGTCTTCTCCGGGTTCTGCTTCACTTTCTTCATCACCTGAATCATCATTGGGACAAGCCATCATAGAGTTTCTTTTCTTTCGAAGAGTGTTAGCACATTCACTTTGTAAGTGACCCCATCCTTGACATCTAAAACATCTAACCTTTCAAGCATTTTGGGATCAAACCCATGCAATTCAATAGATTTCTTAAATCTAATAGCAAATTTTGGAGCAGCTTGAGAGTTAATGCTCGAAGAGTTCCTAGA
Source organism: Plantago major (assembly GCA_026545765.1). Lineage (NCBI taxonomy): Eukaryota > Viridiplantae > Streptophyta > Magnoliopsida > Lamiales > Plantaginaceae > Plantago > Plantago major. The sequence goes on from CM048839.1 coordinate 93,830,973, forward strand.
GTTGGTTCTGTTGAATTTTTTAAGAAGACTATTGTACACTTTAGTGAACATCACATCGATTATCTCATCATATTCATCACGACGACTTTCAGATTCTACGACTTTCAACTTAAACTGAAGAGAAAGACTACGACTTTTATTTTCTTTTTGCTCATCAAGATGCATCTCGTAGTTTTTCAAATTATTCGTTCAAATATTCCTAGTAGCAAGATTTTTTGTTTTTTTTCTAACACAGTGCACTTGGTGAATTTGGAAGACAAAAATGAGTTGTTTGTTGGTAAGAGGATCACCTAACAACTAACATTCATTCGAAATACTAAGGAGTTTATCAAAATAGGAAGAGATTGATTCATCTTGAGCAATTCTAATCCATTCAAATTTAGACAAAAGCATCTTAATCTTGTTTCCTTAACACTATTGTCACCATCACAATAATTTTGATGAAAATCCCAAGCTTGTTTAGCAGTAGTGCAATCTGAATACAATACTTTTTAAACATGTGAGGATCAACATTAGCAAACATTGCATTCAAACCTTTTTCATTACCTGTCTATCAGCAAATTCATAACCTGTCCATTGAATTGGCTTTGGGATGACATCTCCATCAGCATCTGGAGCTAAAGTAGGAACCATGTAACCATCCAGTGATAGATTTCCAGCAACGAACATCAATTGATTTGATTTGCGTCATGAGTCTGATCTTCCAGTAAGCGTAGTTGGAACCATCCAAAACAATTAGCCTATTGATATTCGGACTAATAGAGTCCATTGTAGAAGTACCAAATCCAGACACTAATTAATTTGGTGACTGGCTCGGATGCCACTTGTTAAAACTTAAAACTTATGGACATGGACTGGTACTTTAAAATGAGTTCAAACAATATTGACTATGATGTTGAGTCAACAGTGTCGTTAACAATGATTGATAGCAGTATACCCTGCGTTTGATTCGTCGGTGTCTTTTGCCATTGGATAAGTGGCTGGAGTTGGAATGTGGTTTGGTGTGGTTTTGGTGTTTGGCTAGTATGTCTTGTTTTGATATTTAGTTGTATTACATGAAACATTTCTATGTGACTCTGTGAAGTGGAATAAAACTTTTGACTTCTTAAAAAAAAAAAAAATTGCACTGGTATATATTATAACCACTGATAAGCCTTTTAATATAATATGTGAGATTATGTATGATATCAACATGCAAGTTACATTGAAGGTTGTCGGGGTGGTTAGGCCACTCCCACAAGGATTGATCATAGGACCCGACGTGCCCCAGGACTCGCCACGAATCAAACGTTGGATCCATGGTGTAGCATCACATGTCCCCCTTTTTTTCAATTCGTTTTTTTTTTTGTTTTAAATAATACTAATTAATAATAAAAAATTATAAAAAATATATATACCGACTTTCATGTTTTTAGTCTTCTACAAGTAGAGGTCACTTTTAACTATGTTTCGATACTTACAACTTTGACCATTTTTTCACTCGTCAATTAAAAAATGAAAATATTGAAGTGTAATTTTATTAGTTTTAAATTTTAAATACTCTTAAAATTGCTATAACATGTTAAATTAACAAACTAAAAATAATTGAAAATTTATGATCATAGGACCGATGACTGCAATTTTTGCTCATACGACCATGACCAACCGTCCATGGTACGCCCAAGTATATCAATCAAACGCTCATAATTGCATGTTGATTTTTCATGTTTTGTTTCAAGTATGAGCTCAACAACGAAACTTGTTACAGGCACGTTCTGTGCATGATCCACAACCCTCGAGGAAATTGAAATATTTATTTATTGATTTATTTTTAACCCATACAAGTTAAGGTTTATTATTTTATAATGCTCTCTTTGCATGACTCGCGCGCGAGGGGTTTCTCTTTACGATTCTTTGTCGGAGCTCGTAACCTTTATAGTATAAATTTTTGATTTTTGGATATTTCCTTTTTATGTATACATACATTTACATATGTACGGAATCGGTGCGGATACTTAATTCGTTACTACAACAAAGAAAAAATCTCCAATAAGAACTTCTTTCCTTCCAAATTTCTAACTAAGAGCTGTCTAAAGAAGTTGCTTGCCCATTTATTTATTAGTAATTTATTAGTAGATACTGTATAAAGAAAGATATCACCAGTCATTAAATCATTAAATGTGGACTTATGTTTGTGTGTGTTCTTCTCACCAAATAATGTAGCTATAGTTATTTTGTGTTTTTAATCGAATAGATGTAGATATAACACGCAAGCAAACTTACTTTTGAGCTGTAATTGGCAAAGGCAGTTCTTTTTTCAAAACTCCATGGACATGCAAAGAGATATGCTATCCCCATTCGGACAAGACAGAACATTTCCTTGTTCAAATAACAATTAAGGTGAAGCAGGGTCAGGAACGACGAATCAACTTAAGTTAACTCCTAATATTTTTATCCTTTCCTCTTGATTTTTCTTATCCACCTTAATTCAAGTTATTTCACGGATCTTACGTTTTTGACTCGTGGGTCTGTCTAATTAATGAACTAGGTTTTCTCTTCAACTACTAATTTATCTTTCAATTCTACTTTTTACGAGCGACGAGGAAGTCACGGATATAATAGTAGCTCGAAGTAACGAAATAAGAATAGGTATAATACTCGGAATATTAATAACACAACAGAAGATAAGGTCAACGAGGTAAGGCAAGCCTAGTAATATTCTGATTGAAAGAGGGGTTGTTAAACGCAACGCGTTTTCGGTTAAACGCAACACAAATATTTTATAAGTTGACGAAAATGCCCCTAGCTAAAAAAAAAACTTATGAAATACGAAAAAATTTAAAAAACTCGTACATACATACGAAAACATTATACGAACATATGCAGACGAAATAGCAACAAGAAAACACAAATCGGAAAAATTTGAATTTTTTTTTTTTTAAATAAAGGTTATGAAATGGCGGTTTAAAATCGGCCAATGAGGAATCGCGGTTTTAAAACGGCCCATTTTTTTTTTTGTAAAAATTGAAAGTAATTTGTAAATTTTAAAAAAATTAAAAAATCTGAAATCATTTTTGTCCACATCCCATTTCGTATTTTTTTAAATTTCCAAATTACTTTCAATTTTTACAAAAAAAAAAAAAAAAAAAAATTATGAACTGGCCAGTTCATAATTTTTTTTTTTTTTTTAAAAATTGAAAGTAATTTGGAAATTTAAAAAAAAATACGAAATCACCCTTTGGCCGGCCACATCCCATTTCGTATTTTTTTAAATTTTTTTTTTTAAATTTCCAAATTACTTTCAATTTTTACAAAAAAAAAAAAAAAATTCGAAATTACTTCAAGTTTTTTGTAAATATTTTTATAACCAAAATATTTTTCGAAAAAAAAAATTCGAAATTTTTTCCGATTTGTGTTTACTGTTGTTATTTACTGTCCGTACATGTTCGTATATTTTTCGAAAAAAAAAATTCGAAATTTTTTATAACTGAAATATTTTTCGAAAAAAAAATTCGAAATTTTTTCCGATTTGTGTTTACTGTTGTTATTTACTGTCCGTACATGTTCGTATAATGTTTTCGTATGTATATACGAGTTTTTTAAATTTTTTCATATTTCATAAGTTTTTTTTTAGCTAGGGGCATTTTCGTCAACTTACAAAATATTTGTGTTGCGTTTAGCCGAAAACGCGCTGCGTTTAACATTGCTGCTTTTCCCTTACCTTACCCTGAGCTATTTCCCAAAATCAATGAAAAAATCTACCTAGAATTCCTTATTAAAAGTATTTTAAAAGTATAAATAAAGTTCTCTCTCACTAGGAAATATCCTATTATAGCAGTTGTTAGCCTTCGTTAAGTATCCTCCTTACTTTTGCGGGGCAACTCATCTTTATGTATGATGCTCAAAGGAATGATTAAAGGTATAGGTAGGGTTGAGCGCGGGCGGGTGTAGGCGGGTTTTTACGAAAAATCAAACCGACCCATTTATGATGGGTGATTATAATTATAAACCGAGGTGGGTGGAATATTTTTTCAACTCGCGGCGGTTCGGGTGATAAAAATGACGGGCGGGTGGCGGGCGGATTTGCGGGTGAATGTAGATAAAAATGGATGAGTAAAAACTTGCAACTTGTGATTCTTTTGAAGTAGTTATCAACAACAAAGATCATGTCCTGAACAAATAGGGTAGTGATTCTTTTGAAGTAGTTATCTTACTTAATTTTAAAGATTTTCACGCAGTAATGGATGAAATGTTGACTCGAGAAGTTGCCAACTTGTGTTATTTTGCTTGAATACATGACATAAGCAGAGAAGAACGAGTGCTGGGTGCAAAAATGAAGATGAAATAGTGCTTAAAGAGAAGAGTTGTAGGCTCACTTAAATTATATCTATACTCAACAACATAAGCAAAGATGCAACTTCTCTAGCCGATGGGTCTCCTTATACTTAAATTCACAAAAATATACTTACATACATACATACATAAAAATGGCAGGTGAGTCGCGGGTTGCACCCATCCAACCCACCACCCACCCACTAATGGCGAGTGAAAATAAAATTCACCCACCACACATTTTATAAAAAAATTAGTTGGCGGGTGCAGATGAAAGGCGGACGGTTTGCACTGGTGGGTCGGTCGGGTAGGTTTTTTGCACAGCCATAAATATAGGTCTAAAAGAAAAAGGGGCAGAGGAATAGAAATACAACTTTGTGTACATTTATTCTATAAGAGAGATAGGTTCTGCAGCCCTCTAAATAATACTCAGATCTTTAAGAAAAAGTTGTAATTTATTTGGTTTTGAATTAAAAGTTGTTATGTTGTCTCCACAAAGTTAGTAAACAACGAAAGAAATACGATCAATATTAAATACAAAGGGAAATGAAAAAGCAAGAACAAAGGTATCCGGTACCCCACAAAATACCCAACTTATATCATTGGTCCACATGGCATTATTTCATCAAGTCATTAGAGAAAATTTTAACCATGGTCAGCCTTTAACTAACGTGTTATCAAATCATGTTACTAATTTCCTTATTTTTCTCATTTACTATATATATATTTGAATCTTCCACCATAGAATTGTGTTATACTTATGCAGGCCGATTTACTATGCAAGAAAAAGAAAACGTGAAGTCTCAAACTTAACAAGTATTGTATAAATTATGCTCATTTTTATTCAGTTGACCATGAAACAAATTAATGTATTACAAGTTACAACAATTAATTTTCCTTGCACATAATGTTCCTGAGCTTAAAAGTTTCGGAAACATTAAAAAGAGTAGGCAAAATCTATTGTTTAAATACATTTTCTTTGGGAAAGATGATCAATTTTCTTCTTTTTCTTTGGGAAGCATTTTTTTTTCCTTAAATAATAATACAAAAGGGGTATCTTATATCTACATATTAAAAAAATCGCATTCTTAATTTCTACATGAATTTCACTTTCGTTAGTACACATCTGATTAGTATATTTTCTTTTTGTTATACATAAGAGTGTTGAACAATAGTATAATGTATACACCAGGTCTCCCCACTAAACACCATATTAAAGAACGTCCCCGCATTTGAACAATAACACCACAGGACAAGTTGAGTAAGTATAGTAAAAGGGAAGATTTTCCTAATCAATAGGAAAATCCGATTTTTACAATAAAGAACCGGTCAGATTCACTACAAACCGGTTAATAACTTTAATATAAATACCCAAATAATAACACACCCTCTCACAAAATTCACAAAACTCAACCATCTTTCTCTCTCTACAAAAACCCTAGAGAGAGAAACATTCAAACCCATTTATCTCCCCCCTCCTCCTCCCTCCGCCGGAACCGTCGCCGCCCTCTCCCTCCGTCGGAACCACCGTCGGATCCATATCCTCCGCCGGAAATTATGGTGCTCAATGTACCGATCAATCTCTCTCTCTCTCTCTCTCTCTCTCTCTCTCTCTCTCTCTCTAGTTTCGTCGGATTTATGTCGGATCTTGCCGGATTTCCACCGAATTTTCAGATCCAATTGCTAAAATGTTCAAATCAACAAATTCATCTTGTTTTTTCGTTAAATTCTCAATTGAAAATGAAATTTGACATTTTATTGTCGTTTTTTCGCTAATTTTACGATCTCATGTTTCCAAATCTGGTTTCAGATTTGAAATCCGTACAGTGAAAATCGAATTTCGCAATCTGGTGCTTTGTTATGGTTTTAAGAGCCGGTGTTATAGTTTTATGTATCGTTGTTATGGTTTTAGCTTGTGTTTAATGTCTCGGTCTGTTATTGTTTTAGCGCATATGTTATAGTTTCAAGACCTATTATTGTTGTTTTAAGCAATGTTAGTGTTTTTAGCCTCTGGTGAAATATTTCTGGTCTAAATTTTTACAAATGTTTTATCATAGTTTTAAAAGGCATTGTTATAGTTTTAAGATGTACTATTATGGTTTTAAGTACAAATATTACCGTTTTAGCTTGTGTTGCATGTTCGTGCTTTGTTATAATTTTAAGATGCGCTGTAATGATTTTAAACATTAATGTTATTATATTTAGTTTATTGAATATTTCTGTTTGTTATTGTTTTTAGCGCATACGTTATAATTTTAAAACCTAATGTTGTAGTTTTAAGCATCAACGTTAGTGTTTTAGCTTTTGTGAAATATTTATGATTTGATTTTTTGCAAATGTTTTGTTAGAGATTTAAGAGGCACTGTTATGATTTTATGTATCAATGTTACTGTCTTTAGCTTGTGTTGCATGTTCCTGCTTTGTTATAGTTTTAAGATGCACTGTTATGGTTTTAAGGATCAATGTAACTGTTTTTAGCTTCTGTTGCATGTTCATTCTTTGTTTTTAAGCACCCATGTGATAGTTTTGATGAGAGTTGTTATGATTTTAATCCAGTTAGTGAATGTTTTAACTAGGTACAAATGATGATACGGAGTTTGATGATGAGTCTTTCAAAGGTGTCGCTGCAGTATTGAAGCAACAAGCACAAGCAACAAAAGGCAGGAGTCCGAAGTTCACCAACAAGTTCAATCGAAAAAAAGCCTATTTTGACAACTCAGTTGCATTTGCATAAAAAACACCGAATGAACATATATTGTAATTTTTTCTATGAGAATAGATGTTTTCAAATATTTGGATGACTGAATGTTCAAGTGCTTATTTTAAGCTTGTTTATTGTTGTTTTAATGGCTTTTCTGGAACTTTTAGACTTGTTTAATGGTGGTTTAATGATATTAGATTGTCACTTAAAACTATAACAAGCCATTATAAAAATATCATGTAGGTTCTTAAAACCATGATACCATCTGTTAAAATTTAACAAAAATGTTAAAACTATAATTGAAACATGCGATACCGACTCATTAAAACTATCATATCATCTCTTAGAACATTAACAAAATACTTTAAAACTGTAACTGAAACTTTCAATGTTAACAAATTAAAACAATAACATAATCTATTAAAATGATAATGAAAAATGCCTGTCTCGGTGGTTTTTTGAGAAACCCGGCCGATCAGACTGTTAAAACCTAAAAACCGCAAAAAACCAGAAAAAACCTTGACTTTCCTATCTTTTAGGAAAATCTTACATTTTCAAAGACTTTGGCGGACAAGTTTCATAAATCAATTACGTTTTAGTCCAAAAGTCAACCTATCTCTCCTACGTGGGTGATAATTAGTGACATGGATTTTTCAGGAAATGATTTTCTTGATTTTGTAAATTACAAAGAACCCCTCTTACTTATTTAACATTCAATTCATAACCCTAAAGCTTATTATAAATTCGAACCAACCCATATTTATTTTATTCCATTCAATTTCAATTCAAAATAAATTGCAATAAGGTCTCCATTAATCCTTTTTATTTCACAAACCTCTCAAATTAAAAAAAAAAAAAGAAACTCCATTAATGGAGATTCAAGCTCCATTTTCGGAGCTTGAATCACCATTTTCGGAGCTTAAAAGAAGCTCCATGAATGGAGCTTCAAAGCTCCATTAATGGAGCTGTCCAAGCTCCAATAATGGAGCATGAACAGCTCCATCAATGGAGCTTGAAGCTCCATTAATGGAGCTTGAAGCTCAAGCTCCATTAATGGTGGAAAAAAATATTTTTTTTAAAAATTTGGGATTAAAGTTAAAGAGGAAAAGGAATTAGGGAATCAACAAATATGTTATGATGAAGCTAACAAATTTTTTGTTAGGGTGTTAGAATAGGAAAAAAAATGTTTTGAGGAAGAAGAAGATGGAGAATGGTTTGGTATTAAAAGTTTGATGAAGAAGAAGATGAAAATGAAAGAGTAAATTATTTTGGGTCAATTTTGAAATTTTATAAACTTTACAGGGGTTGATGTGCAAAATTTAAAATGAAATTCCACGTCACTAATTCATTTTCAGCTTGGTCAACGCAAAAATTATATTTTGGACTAATCTGTTATTATTCAAATGTGAGGGACTAATCAGTTATTACGAACTTTATTAGGGGGACCTGAAGAAATTCATCCGTATGTATATTCATATTTTACTATTGATCGTATCTATGATTAATAAAATCAAGCATATTAGTTTTTTTTTAAGTTTTAGTCATGATAATTGTCAGAAAACATTTTACAAGCGAAAATGTTATTAACAGAACACTATGAGCTAGGTGCTTATTTGTGGTAAATGAATCAAATATTGTAAATGTGCAACAAATGTCTATATTTAGTAGGAAAAATTGGAGAGAGAATTAGGAACGGTCCATTATTGAGTAACCATGGTTAAATTTTCTTTAATAGCTTGTGGTTAAATGATGACATGTGGACCAATTGTGTGAGTGGGGTATTTAATGGGGTACTTTGTGGGGTAGAGGATCCGCACCGGTACGGAATTTGATCGGTTGGGATCGAATTTCAAAGATACAAGGTTTTTAGATTATAATCCTACAAGCCTTATACATTAAAGGGAAAATTACATATGCTACCCCTTAAATTGACCCCATCTCAGATTCCTCCAGATTGGCTTAATTTACAGATAGGCCCATTTTTTATAAAGGAGAATTCTAACAATTACATCCAACTCCAAAAGTCAACTTTTTCTCCTATTTTATCTTTTCTTTATAATTCCATAATTACATTAGTTTTAGTTTATTGCAAAATAAGCCCTAACAGTTTTCAATTTTTATAAAAAGATCCCCAAAAATTTTACTTATTAAAATTTTAACCCTCATTCTCCACCACCCATCTTCTTCCCCACCACCACCAACACCACCACTGCCAACACCACCACCACCCACCACACCGCCACCACCACCACCACCACCACCCAGACAGAGTTTCCATGGAGCTTCCGCCATGGAAGCTCTTTTACAGATCTTCGATCTTCCATGGTGGAAGCCCATGGAAGCTCTTTTCCGGCAGTGGTGGGTGGTGGTGGTGGTGGGGAAGAAAATGGGTGGTTATTTTTGTAAGTTATAAAATATTTGAGTCAAGTATGTAATGAAATAAAACTTGTAAATTGCAACCAAGTCCATTTAATTTAATTTACCTTTATTTTTTGTTTGGTCAACTCAAAAATGGGGATTTGGACTTGGATGTAATTGTTACCAATCTAGGGACGAATCTGTAATTGGGCCAAATTTAAGAGGAACCATAGGTAATTCGCCCTTATATTAAAATTTCAAACAAAAGTTTTTGTTTAACGTTTTATGTTAAAAGAAAATTAATAAATAAGCATAGAAGAGAGAATGAAGAGAATGGAGAGAATGGAGAGTTCATTCTTCTGTTAATATGGAAGTACATGGTAAGTATTTATAAAGAGAAAATGCATACCAAGGGACTAATAGTATATGAAGAGACAATTACTTCTCCATTAACTTGCATGCATTACTTCTATCATCCACTAACACATGTATGCATTAACCTTCTCATCCACTAACCCATATATGCATTAACCTTCTCATCCACTAACTCATGTGCATTTATCCATAACACTCCCCTTGAATGAACATGAGGTGGTGATGGTTGGTACGCGAGAGATATACTGCCTCATTAAAAACCTTGCTAAGAAAACCCTATTGGGATAAAAACTTAGTCAAGGGAAAAAGAGTGCAGTGCGTAACCAACTCCCCTGATTGAAGATAACTTTACATCTTCGAATCCATGCATTCCAATCTTCTAGGCCAACTTCTCAAGTGCTCATGTTGGAAATGATTTGATGATCAAATATGCAGAAATGTTGTACTTGCATATGATCTTCTTCTTTTAGGTCTTGAGCGGGAACAACTTCGTCGATGTATACTTTTATCTTTGTTAGGAATATCTGTTAGTATTTTGATCATTCATCACATGTTCTTATCTTAGCCAGAAAGGTGATTAAAGTACTCTTGGTTCACTTGAACATTGTAAAAGAGGAAATCACCGAGTATGATTAGTCTAGTAAATCTTGTATTAGGATTAAAGGTCTCTGAGTGTAATTTTTATTTCCAAGAAGACCATGAAGATCAATCCTAGCAATGGAGCTTTTCTGAAGATTACAAGACCGGAGATTGCACAAGATTTATGAAGACACCAAGGTTTAGTCTCACTCGGATAGACTATGTCCTTAATCCTTTCTTAAGTTCATTTAGTTATTTTTGAAACATGATTCTGGAACATATGACATCATGAGTATGGAGCATGCAAGCCATCAGAAAGGCTAATGTATCCGTTGAAGACTACAGGACAAGAAATAGTACATGTGCATTAATTGCATCGTAAAAGCCGCTAAAGCACGATCCTCTCGAGATATGAGACAAGGACTTCTGAGTACTCATTTCAAGATAAGTATAGACTGAATTTGAATTGTGTCTAACGGATAACATCCCAACGACTCTCTAATTCATCTATAAATATCACACACTTAGATGCTGAGAAATACGACCGAAGAACGATCTAACTTGCAAACTTACAATCAAGCAAAGTATTCTCTCAAGCACTCTACTACCCTTTCTGAAAGCTTTCTGTTGCTTGAAGAATCACTAGTAGTTCTAAGTTGTCCTGAACCTTAACAAGAGATTGTTATTCGTGAAAGAGTTGAACTATCAGATAACCTTTCGGAAGCTCATTCTCCAGAACGGACATCAATTACTTGGGTCAGTAAAGAGCAGATTGCCATACACTGAACAAGTGTATTAAGTAGTCTTGTTCTATTAGGCTCTCTGAAAACATAACTGAAAAGTTATACGAGAAGCCTCTCTGACAAACCTTATAACCAAAACCATCAAGGCGTGGAGTAGAGGAAGTACTTGATTTGGGAAATCAGGGAATAACTCCAAGGTTATCTGAGTAGAGGAAGTACTTAGCTCTAGGAGCTGGGGAATAACTCAGGGGGAACATTTGGTTGGGAACCAATTGTTTAAAAATCTTAGAATAGGATTTTTGTAAGGTGAACTCAATTATCTGTTCTAGTGAATTCTAGGTCTCAGAAAGACCGAAGTGGATTAGTTGGAGGATTACGCCACCTCCAGATACCACTATACTTGCTATGTTATTTACCTTTCTGTATTTATCTTTCAGCAAAGCACACACACATACTTATTGTTTCTGCACTTAACTATCTTAAAGTCTTCCGCACTCTGAATCTAAGTATCAGAAACTCAGGTTTCTGAGAAACTGTGTTTATCGACAAAAGTTTTAAAAGACTATTCACCCCCCCCCCCCCATAGTCTTTTACTTTGCTGTTATCTGGACCAACAAGTGGTATCAGAGCGGGAGGTTCCCAAGCCTTCTGCACTGAACCTAGATCCCCAGATAGGTGAAGGAACTTTGTCCCTTTCTGAGGACTATATAATTTGTGTGTTAAGTGTGCAGGTATGTCTCTGAGCGATGCACCCGTTCTAAAGCCAGAAAACTACGAGAAATGGAAGAACAACATGATGCTCCATCTGGAGGCCATTAGTGATGAGATGATATATGTCATCAATGAAGGGCCTATCAAAATCAGACAACTCAAACAAGTTACTGAGGTGTCTGATGGAAGAAAAGCCTCAGACAAGGAAGATGGAAGCGAGGACATGGCTACTAGTGATAGTGGTCTTGTTGCTCGTGGAAGCATTATATATGATGACAAGCCAAGAGAGCTCTGGACATCTGAAGATGCCAAGAGATACAGATTGGATGGTCAAGCTCGTAATATCATCATCAGATCGACACCTGAGCACATACAGTGTAAACTATGGGGTGCTAAAACGGTGAAAGTTGCCTGGCAATTGATTGAAGAAATCTGTGCCGGAACTGAGAAAACCAAAGAAAACAAGTTCGAAGTTCTTAAATTGAAGTTCCAAAACTTCAAGCAAGGTCCCACTGAAACTCTGGAAGAACTTGATTTCAGATTTACTACACTTATGAGTGATATGGCTGCACTTGGTGAAAGCAACAGATACTCCCAGCCAGAAAAGATTAAGACTATTGTCAGAAGTCTCAATCACAACTAGGAACACACTAAATTCTTTTATTTCAACCAAGGAATGCCAAATATTACTCCAGTAGAGCTCTTCTCTCATCATGCTACTGTAGATTATGAGACAACTCAGAGAGAACAAACAAGCTGAGAAGTTGCAAAGTGTTGCTCTAGTCTCTCAAGGTACTTCTGAAAAGAAAGATACCAAAGACGCATCTGAAGAAAATGCTCTTGCAGTAAGACACATGAATAAATTTTTGAGTCAAGAGATTGAGAGAAGAAAAGCTAAAGAAAAGCTGAAAAAGCATCTTGGCCCAAACTATCATCAGTACAAGAACATTAAAGTAAACAACTCTCTGAAGACCCCCATTCAGAAAGGTGTTAGTACTGAATCAGCAGAGATAGGAAATGATATCTACTTCTATTGTCAAAAGCCTGGTCACTTCAAAAGAGATTGCCCTGCTTTAAACAAGCTCAAGACAGGTGACAAGAAGGACAGAAGAAATTACAAAAGAAATCAAAGGGCCTTACTGACTGAAGAAAGGAAGAAGATTCAAATCCAACTTGATGCTCTAGATATTGAGACAGATTCTGAAGATGGAGATTCAGATAACTCAAACCTACCATCACCAGAATTGTGTGGAATTACTCACGATGTAATCGACTTCGGCCTTAAGAAGAATGAAATGTGTGGAGTTCTTTGAGATTCTGGTCGGACATCTCCAACATTGAAATGTGTCTTATGGCTGATGAGGTAACTAACATTTCACAATTTCTGTACTATGAGAGTGATGATGGAATTGAGGATCTGGAGTTAATCAGGAGTGAATTGGATCGTTATGAGAAAGAATTTCTGGAAGCACAATCCAAAACCAGAATTCTAGAGGAAAGCAAAGAAACTCTTGAAAAAGAGGTTTCTGAGCTAACCAGGGTATCTGAGAACAAGAGCGCTGAAATAGCCCTTCTGAAAAGTCAGATATCTGAAAATGAAAATTTTCACAAACTAGCCTTGGATGAACTTAATAAGAAAATGATGAAGCTGCTTTCTGAGAATGAGGAACTCCGAAAGAAAGAGCTATCCTTCCAATCTTATGCAAAGGCTAGTGACACTCTCACTTAGGTTCAATCATATCTGAGAGATCCCTCTAAGAAAGGTGGACTTGGACTTGATGAACAATCAAGTAATTCATCTCACTGAAGAAGAGTGATGAAAGGTTGACCTTTGTAAAAAGACAACAGAATGGTTCTTCAACCACCTATAGCATTGGTTAGAAAGCTAGGGTAGTTGACAAAGGAAAAGTAGTAGCAACCCAACCTTTGAAAGAACAACAAGTTCACAAGAAACTTGTGGATGAGGTTTCTGAAAAGAAATACAACCCTTAGACATGTAACCATCCACGTTGCTATATTACTAGGAAAGGAAGAATTGCTGGAATACGCAAATTCTCTACTTACCATTTTATGAAAATAAAGACGGTGCAGAAACTAGTAAGGCTTCTGAAGACCGTATTCAGAAAGCCAAAGGTGTTCGAAATGGCATTGGCTATCGTGCTATTGAAAAAGTCCTTTTACAACAATATAAGGAAGGACAAGAACAATGGCGCAAGGCTGATATTGCACGTAGCAATAAACAAAAGTGGAAGAAATCTCAAACCACTGAAAAACTGAATGCCAAAGCTAGAAGGAACACGGCGGAAAGGCTAAGTTTGCTGAAAAGCAACCCCAGAAACCCAGGGTCCAGAAAGCACCAAAGGGAACACCTAGAAACACCCCAAGAAGGAAGATTGAGATCAAAATTACTGATTCTATTGCTTCTCATTCTGATAAAGTTAGACAAAAACAAACTCCCAAGAAATTCACTAAAATGTGGATTCCTACTTGAAGAATTAGTCTAAGTGGTTCTATCTCTGAGGCAAGAACCTAACTCCTGTTTCCTGTTTTGTGCAGAACGCCTCTTGGACTAAGGCTCAATGGCTATTTGATAGTGGATGCGGAAAGCACATGACAGGAGACAAAGAAAATCTGGTCAATTACAAAGCTTGCAACAATGGACCAGACATCAGATTTGCTGGAGGAGAATTAAATCCCTCTCTGGGATTTAGCAACGTCAAATTAGGATCATTAACTATCACTGACGTATTACATGTTAAGGGTTTGAAATACAATCTATTTAGCATGTGCCAGTTTGCAGACAAGGAATTTACTGTGAAATTCAAAGCAAAGTTTTGCAAACTTATTGACAATGAGTCAAAGCAGACAGTCTTGGTTGCTCGGCGGAAAGGTAGTCTTTATGTTGCCGATTGGGCATCTGCCACAACTGAAGAATGTCTCACGGTGAGTCAATCTGGTCACACAGAAGAGCACTGGTTATGGCACAAAAGAATGAGTCACTTGAATTTCAAAACTCTGAACAAACTTACCAAGAAAGAGTTAGTGGTTGGCCTTCCCAAAACATCTTTCAGAAAGGATGGTATCTGTTCTGCCTGTCAGATGGGAAAACAATCAAAAATCTCTTTCAAGTCCAAAACCAGACACTCTAGTGTTAGACCACTGCAACTATTACACATGGATCTTTTTGAATCATCTGTAACTAGTTATGAAGGAAAGAAGTATGGTCTTGTTGTTGTAGATGACTTCTCAAGATCACTTGGGTTGTCTTTCTAAAGGACAAATCTGATGCTAAGGTGGAGATACCAAACTTGCTGAATAAGCTTGAAGTCATGAAAAATGACAAAGTATCTGCAATCAGAACAGACCATGGTACTGAGTTTGTCAACCAGTACATAAAGGAGTTTTGTACCAGCAAAGGTATACAACACCAACTTTCCTCTGTAAGAACACCACAACAAAATGGTGTTGCAGAAAGGAAAAATAGAACCCTTAAAGAAGCAGCAAGGACAATGTTGGCTGACACTTAAATAAGTGAAGTTTATTGGGTTGAAGCTGTAAACACAGCATGCTACACTCAGAACAGATGTTTGATAAACAAACACCATGACAAGACCCCTTATGAGCTCTTGGTTGGTAGACCCCCTAACATTAAACATATGAAAGTGTTTGGTTGTAGATGTTTTGTTCTTAACAATGGAAAAGAGTATCTAAGAACATTTCAACCAAAGGCAGATGAAGGAGTGTTTCTTGGTTATTCTATGAATAGCAAAGCTTACAGAGTTTACAACAAAAGAACAAAGAAGATTGAAGAATCAGTTCATGTTGTATTCTATGAAGAAAGCAAGAAATCACCCCTTGATGATGAACTCTCAGAAAGGTTCAAAGAACTAATGATAAAGGATTCTGAAGAAGAACCCTCAGAAAGGAAAAACATCATTTTGGAAAGAGAGGATGACTCTGACGAAGAAAAGCATGAAATGCCTAGTAACAACCAGATGATTTTCAGACATGATGAAGAATTTCCTATGAGAATTCCAGAAATGGAAACTGAAGATGTTCATCAGAGCTAACTCGAAATGACCTCTCCGAGGCATGTCGTAAAAAGCTCTCACTGAGCAAGTGTCAGACATTCACCGCCCTTCTGAGGTGCAAAATGTCACAGATACTGAAGAAGTATCAAGTCATAATCATAGTGATTCACATTCAGATCACATAGATGTTGACCCTACTAGCCCTAAACCCATGATGAGATGGATCAAGGATCATCCTGCAAAAGACGTGATTGGACCAATCAATCAAGGTGTTAGGACTAGGAGAGCAATAGCTGAAAATGATAATTCTCTCTTTGGATGTTTTATATCAAACATTGAACCAAAAACTATAGAAGAAGCATTAAGAGACCAATATTGGATCTCAGTAATGCAAGAAGAGTTGGATCAGTTTGAAAGAAACAAAGTCTAAAAACTAGTTCCATTTGTAGAAGGAATATCTGTGATTGGAACTAAGTGGGTTTTCAGAAACAAGATGAATGAATCTGGTGAAATAACCAGAAACAAAGCAAGGTTGGTTGCCAAGGGATTCACCTGCATCAAGGTTTAGATTTTGATGAGTCATAGGCACGGTTGCCGATTGGATGCAATAAGACTCTTTACGGCCTTTGACTCATAAAGACTTTAAAGTTTATCAGATGGATGTCAAAAGTGCATTCTTGAATGGTGAACTTGCTGAGGAAGTCTATGTTGAACAACCACCTGGTTTTGAAGTTTCCTCAGAAAGTAGAATGGTCTACAAGCTACAGAAAGCTCTATATGGACTGAAACAGGCTCCAAGAGCATGGTATGACACTTTGGCCAAATACCTTCTGGAAAGTGGTTTCAAGAAAGGTGAAGTTGATAAAACTTTATTTACCTTAAATCATGATGGGAAACTGCTCTTAGTTCAAGTATATGTTGATGACATTATATTTGGATCTAAGGACAAGCAACTTTGTGATGACTTTGCAAATCTCATGAAAAATAAGTTTGAGATGAACATGATGGGAGAATTGAACTATTTCCTAGGATTGCAAGTCAAGCAACTCAATGATGGAATATTCATTAGCCAGACAAAGTATGCAAGAGACATGCTCACAAAGTTCAATCTTAAGCCTTCTGAAAAGAATGCTAAGATACCTATGAGCATAGGAACCAAGATGATCTATACTGAATCAGATAAGAGTGTTGATGAACACAAGTATAGGAAATTGATAGGTTCACTACTCTCCCTTACTACAAGCAGACCTGATATTCAATATGCAGTTGGAGTGTGTGCTAGATTTCAAACAAATCCAATGCAATCATACTACAACATTGCTATGAAAATATTAAGGTATGTGAAAGGTACAGTAGATGTAGGTTTGTGGTACCCTAAAGAAAGTGGATTGAGTTTAGCTGGTTACTCAGATGCTGATTATGCTGGATCAATGCTTGATAGGAAAAGTACCTCAGGAACTTGTCAGTTTCTGGGAGTTAGACTTATCTCATGGTTTAGCAAGAAACAAAACTCAATTGCAACTTCTACCACAGAGGCTGAATATATTGTTGCTGGTTGTTGTGCAACACAAATTCTGTGGATTTAATAACAACTCAGAGATTATGGACTCAATGAAGAGAAAACTCCCATTTTCTGTGATAACACAAGTGCTATTGCAATCACACAGAACCCCAAGTTCCATGCCAGAACAAAGCACATTGATGTTAGACACCACTTCATCAGAGACCATGTTGAAAAAGGCAATATAGAGATACTCAAGATTGTACGAGACCAACTTGCAGATATCTTCACCAAGCCCCTACAAGAAAGCCGGTTCTTGACCTTAAGACATAATCTTGGGTTGATGGAGTTGCCTAAGGACTGAAAAATGTCCTGAATCTCTAAAGTCTGAGTAAGCAAGGTAGAAAAGAAGTAGGCCTCTGAGAACATGCTCTCAGAAAGCCAAGTTGTTAAGAAGTGATGCAAAGGTTTCTGAGTAGCAACACTCAGAAAAGCAAAATATTTCTGGAACGGGTATCCAGAAAGGCAAAGGTTGGTACACACTCAATGAGTAAATAAGACTAGAACTTACTTACCAAGAGTGGGTCAAATACATTCAAACAACTGAAGGTTCTGATTCTTGAATTCAGGAAACTATTTAGTCATAAAGAGAAAAGACACATAAAGCCCGAAAAAGTATAAGTTCTGAAAGTCAAACATGTGCAATGTCTTGTATTTTTACCATTTTCATGATAAACAATATATAGATAAGGACTTGACACTCAGAATGATAAGCTCAAACGATTAAGTGTTCCTACTCTTTACTAAGTGACACAATGAATGTAGCATATTAAAAATCCATCAAGTCGGCACATTACCATTTGTTGATTGATATCATTACAAGATATTCAATATAAGCCCTTGATGTATAAACATTTGATCTCAACGGCTGAGATTAAAACAAAGCAAGTAATGTCTGTTGAGAAATGCAGACATGGCCCACTACGCATTTAATGAGAAACGTGTGTGATACCACGCCTATGCAGATACAAAGACACACATTCATACTCAGTTATATGTATGTTGTATCTATGTATGTTTTGTCTGCTATATATATAGGAATTGGGCAAAAGACAAACACTTTTAACAAATCCGAAATTTCATACTTGCATCAAAATAGCAAAACCTCTCAAGTTTTCTGCAAAACTTCTTCTGCAACTCAACTTCTTGTGCTTAGTCTTCTGAAAAGATAGACTAATCTCGATTATTCTTGCAAAACCCATCTGTAAACACTCACTCAAAGACTCTATATAAGAGATGGCACCAAAGAAGATGACCACCAAGAACCCTAAGGCCGTGTCATCTGCTCCTGCTGAAAAGCAAGGAGGAGAAGAACTCAAGGTGTTGAATAAACGTCTTCTAGGAGAGTTTACCCCTTCTGACTGGAATCCAAGTCACAAGATGAATTGGGGAGCTTCTCTTGTGAAGAAATATGTTTCTGCAGTCATTTCTTCAAAAGCAGATAGAAAACTGATATTGGGAATGTTGAAAAGTTCCCATATCTAACAAGTTTCTGTGTGCTGCACCCAGTGGACTTTCCACAATGGATGTGTTGGAGTTCTACAACAACTCCAAAATCTTCACAAAAGTTGTGAATGATGTAGAAGAGAAGTACATGCAGACTGAAGTTCAAGGACAAGAAATTGTCCTAGACTGCAAGACTTTCTGCAACTTATTCCGATTGAAAAATTTAGGAACAATCGACGACATCAACATCAGGGATGCCTCCATGATTCAAAGTGTTAAGGAGCTATTTGAGGCAATCCAGATTGAAAATGCAAAGGGTTGCCCAGCAAACTTTGTTCTGAAAGCCATCAGAACCAGTCATCTCCGTAAACACCGAGTACTTTGGCTCATTCTGGTCCGTTGCTTTGATGGCAACAAAGGTGGAGTAGACCAGATAAGCATGGAGAGATGGATGATGATGCATCTTCTGAATAAGAAGCATGAAGGGCAGGAAACCCACTTTAATTGGGGGAAGTACGCCTTCAACAAATTTCTTGGGCACATTGAGGAATTTGAGCCTAAAATCATCAATGGCCTTGCTGAGACAAAGGCCAATATGCATTTTGGTCTCAGAATCTGCTACATTCTGGAAACAATGGGAATAACTCTCAGAAAGAGACAAGAAATCCCAGTCACCAACTCCCTTTTCAGACATGCCTTTGAAGAAAAGGAGAAAATTGCTGCTGAGAAAGCTCAGAAAGAGGCAGAAGAGCTTGAAGCTGCCCAGCAAGGTGAAGAGGTCTCTGAGCAAGCTCCTGCTCAACCTCCAGTTGCCAAGAGAAAGAGGACTCAAAGCAAGAGAGCCTCTAAGTCCCAAAGTGTACAAAAAGCACAACCTTCTGGAGACAAGATCTCAGAAGATGTTGTTCGGCCAAAAAGGCAACACCAGAAAGCCTCAAGAATTCTGAGACATTTGCTCCAGCCCGTAAATCTCCGAGATGATAGAAATATCATAGATGGGTCAGCTCCCAATCTGACAAAGGACTCGATGATGATGTAGTACTTACACAAGTATTCAAAAGTCCAGATTGAGACCCATGGAGGAGCATCAAGCTCAGCCCTCGACAGAAAGGAGCCCCTCATCAAAGCAGGAAGAAGAAGGCCTGGATGAGGAAGATAGAGTGATGGAAGATGTTGACATTGCTTCCACATTCACAATGCCAGCACTTAATGTGGCTGAAGAAAACCCTGTTCTTGAACAGGTTCCTCAACCTTTTGAGAGAGCTCAACTCTCAGAAAGGGATCAAACTGAGATGGAAACTCAGAATGATACTGCAGAGGAGATCAATAATGAGCACAGAGAGGCTGTGGAAACTCCACTAGTCCAAGAGACCCAAACTCAGCCTGGCTCTATTCAGGTAACAAAGATAGTTTGTATCTAACATGTCAACATAATTGTATGTTAACTTGTTACTCATAAGCTGTATTTGTTACAGGCCAACTTGGAGACACAATTTCAGGGGGAAGAAAACTTGTCCACTCCCTTGAATCAAGAAGAGGTTACTCCAACCTCAGAACATCAAGAAGAGCCTGTTCCACAGATAGTAAAGTTATCTCTGAACAAGAAATAACTAACTTAAAATTGCTCTAATCTTATGTTCTGATATTCTTAAATGTCTCTTATTAGGCTACAACTGAGAAAGTAGTGGAGGTGGAACCAACACCCCAACACCAAGAGTTTCCAGGTGAAAAGCACTCGAGGAAGTAATTCGAGCCTTACATTGAGAAGGTAAGTATCATTAAACTTTCCTTAAGAAAATTTTGGTAAAATTCACTACTTAATCAATATGTTTGTTCTATCTTACAGGCTCAATCAGAAGAACACTTGGACGGAGAGAATGTGATCTTATCTCCTCCAAGAGAAACTAAAACTGCTGAACAAGCAGTATCTGCAGAAAAGGTGCCAGAAACCCCCAAGGTTCCTGAGGAACTTGCTACTGAGCTTCCTCACTTGGAAGTAAGTAAAGTCTCAGAAAGCACTTTTCCATCTATCTTTTACATTAGCTTCTAAACATATTTGATTGTAATTCTCGTGTTCAATCAGAAAGAAAGGATCGAGGATCGACTTCTCCTCACATCAAGGTATCGAGGCCTCTGTGCCCAAACAAGCGAAGTCCAAGCAAATGAGCCTAGTGTTTCTACGGTATGCTCGTAAAGCTTACTTTTGCACACAGATACTAACACAAGTAGTTTGAACAAAACTAACTTGATCCCTTTCTTTCAGGCTCAAAGTCTAGTGCCACTCAACTTACTCCAAGCCTTTAAGAAGCACACTCTCAAGAAACATCTAAAGTGCTTCAGACAATGGTAGAAACTCAGAAAGGCCGATCTTTCTGAAATTGCAAGAGTAATTGACATCCCAGAGAAAAGGGCCATAGCAATCATTCTGGAAGACCATATCCATGCTATGTTTCCCACAGAATCATATTCTTTTGCCACTCTGATGGATGATAACTTCTTAAATGAAGTAGCACAAAGACTCCTAGCAGACTTTCAAGCTGCTGATGCTCAAACCCAAGAGTAGATGGTGACCCATCTGCCTTGCCCAGCAAGCTCACAACCTACCCTTCTGAGCAAGAAGAAGTAAATGGGAGGATGATCACACTTCCTAATGTGATCAACCTGGTTTCTGAAGATGAGGAGGAAACTAATGAGAATGACTACCAAGAACCTCCTTCTGAGCATCCAAATCAAGAAGACAAGAAAAAGGATGATGATGATGATGATCAGAATGATGATCCCCAACCTGGAAACGGAGGGATTCAGAAAGTTAGCAACGGAAGTGCAGAAAAGGCTACTCCTTCCAATACTCAGAAAGCCCCATCATCATCACCACCAAAGTCTCATCAAAATACCCAACAGGCTGAACAAGACACAATTGAAGAAATCACAGCCACTGAGTTCAGGATTGAACAACTCAAATTTAAGTTGGAAGAGGAGAAGAGAATCAACTTAGAGTGTCAAGCTCTTATTGAAGAAAAGGAAGCCAAACTTGAAAAGCTCAGAGAAGCTAATGCTAAGGAACTGACACTCCTAGATGAGCAAAGGTTGTTGAAAAATGCCATCGTTGTCACTGCTGCTGAGATAGATGCCATGGATGACAATGATGATGAAGAGCATTATGCTAAGGCTGCATCAGAAAGACCTTCCACTTCTCAGAAGGCCAGCATACTCAAAGGCAAACAAAAGATTGCCACTCTGCAAACAATCCAAGAAAAGGATTATGAGAGTGATGCTGAAATAAACCCAAACTTGATCTCCCAAGCAGAAGATGAGAGGCTAATCACTAAGGAAAAGCTAGCCCTTCTGGCTCCTCAAATTTTCTCTGCTCCAGGTGCTTCAAGAAGTGATGAGCACAGGTCAAGAACAGCTGTTTTCTTGGAACTAAGAGACAGACTTGTTGCTCAAGACAACCAAGTCCTACAGTCAGTCCCAGAAGAGATGAAAGATTTGGCTGCTGCATTGCTAAATAGAGCAACCAGCATAGCTCTCTCTCAGAAAGACTTAGCTCTGATCAGGGAAGAAGACTGCAACAATGCCAATCAAGCACTAGCAGATGCTACTTATGCTACTCAACAAGCTGAGGCTATTCTAAGGCCTCTTGAAGAGCTCAACAGAAAAGAGCAAGTGTTGGTTAGGCAAAACAAGGACATGAAAGAAGAAATCCAAGAATTGGTCAAAGTGCATAACAACCTCCAGAAGAACTTTGAATCACTCTCTGAAGCTTATGCTATCATGAGTCAGTCATTCATGACTAAAGGGGAAGGAGAGATGCCTTAGAAAGGTAGAGGAAGAAAAAGAAAACAATCAAATCTCCCCTCCTCAAGTCAACTAGTCATTAAGGACACCACTGGAGACACCCCTGCTGAAGAAGTTGTTCCAGATCAACCAGCCAGAAAGCTGAGAAGTATGGTCACTAGGGGTACCAAATCCCTTAGGATCTCAGATGGGAACAACCAGAAAGCTTCTGAAGAAGAAAATCAAGAAGAAGGTGAGGTAAGAGGTCAAGAGAGTTGCAAGCCTCACAACTGGAACATCAATGATGATGATGAGGATGAATCGTCTTGATGAACATCCACTTCACAAAGAAGAAGGCAAGCAAGCCCTTACAACCTCCTCCGCAAGCAAAGGCCATTAGCGCAGAACCCCTTCGAAATACCAAGTCAATTCAAGGACTTCCACCAAGGCCAAGCGGGGAAGAAAGAGTCACAGGATCTCCTGACAGAAGGCCACCTAACAGAAAGGCTAGAAGGGATATTCAGTTTGGTAGAGCAAACAAAGAAACTCATCAAGAAAAGCCAACTGATGCCCACATTGAGTATGTGAAGACCAGTAATGATGAGTCTTCATATAGGTGCATTCTGAACAAGAAAGGGTATTGGATTACAGGCGCAACATCTACTTGTCAATGATAAGTTTCCAACTCCATCTTCAACGGATCCTAAAATGGAGTGAAGGCAAGCCAAATTTGCTAAAACATGAGCACCTTCATGACTGGCTAAACTTTGAGGTTGAAAAGAGAAATGATGCCAGAAAGATGGACCTTTCTTTTCCTTGTCCTTACCCCAAGCCAGAAGATGTGCACAAGACAAGAAAACTGGATGGTAGCTACGGCAAGCAGAACAAGCTAGGTGTTCATCCCTATGAGTCATTCTACATGACAAAGGATGAATATCTGGATGATATTCACTACCTGGAAGAAATATACAAGTATTTCAACCTATCTGAGCTACAAGTAGACCATGCCTGGGTCTGGGGAAAATACTACTGGGTCAAACACTTTCTGAAGAAAAACTACAATCTTGGCAAGAGTTACCATGAAATTTGTATCTTATCCGGAAAAGCGAACTTTCATCGGAAGGATACTTTATGACTATGTCCAAGAATGCGAGAAAAGTGGATGATTATGTCAATGATCCGAAAGGGTCTTTGAAGAACTTGAGGTTTCGAACTGAGTTATTTGAAGACTTGAAGACTAGTATCTTAGAATGTTTACTTGGAGCTTGGACTCTCTGTTGTTCTAATTTAC
The DNA here is from genome assembly GCA_026545765.1 of Plantago major. Lineage (NCBI taxonomy): Eukaryota > Viridiplantae > Streptophyta > Magnoliopsida > Lamiales > Plantaginaceae > Plantago > Plantago major. Next base: position 93,854,857 of record CM048839.1, read on the forward strand.
TTAGTATGTTTTGTTACTTTTGTAATCTTCATTGTTTGTTTCTAAACTTTATCTATTTGTAAAAGTTGCATCTCATTCATGTCTGTACCTATCGAAGATCATACTCTCGGATACACTCTAATAGATGACAACTTATCGAAAGGTCACTTCTTGTGATTTGGTTGATGTTTACTTTCTGCACTTAATTCAACTAAAATTGAATATCATTTTAAATGATAAAGTGGTGGATTGTTTTCTCTTCCAGGATTACAACTTTGTAATAGGACTTTGAAAGATAGTCATGGATGGTGATCAAAAGGGAAAATTTGTTAGGAATATCTGTTAGTATTTTGATCATTCATCACATGTTCTTATCTTAGCCGTAAAGGTGATTAAAGTACTCTTGGTTCACTTGAACATTGTAAAGAAGAAATCACCGAGTATGATTAGTCTAGTAAATCTTGTATTAGGATTAAAGGTCTCGGAGTGTTATTTTTATTTCCAAGAAGACCATGAAGATCAATCCTAGCAATGGTGCTTTTCTGAAGATTACAAGACCGGAGATTGCACAAGATTTATGAAGACACCAAGGTTTAGTCTCACTCGGAAGACTATGTCCTTAATCCTTTCTTAAGTTCATTTAGTTACTTTTGAAACATGATTGGAACATATGACATCATGAGTATGGAGCATGCAAGCCATCGAGAAAGGCTAATGTATCCGTTGAAGACTACAGACAAGAAATAGTACATGTGCATTAATTGCATCGTAAAAAAGCTAAAGCACAATCCTCTACGAGATATGAGACAAGGACTTCGAGTACTCTTTTCAAGATAAGTATAGATTGAATTTGAATTGTGTCTAACGGATAACATCCCAACGACTCTCTAATTCATCTATAAATATCACACTTAGATCTTTGAGAAATACTAAGAAGAACGATCAAACTTGCAAACTTACAATCAAGCAAAGTATTCTCTCAAGCACTCTACTACCCTTTAAAAGCTTTACATTGCTTGAAGAATCACTAGTAGTTCTAAGTTGTCCTGAACCTTAACAAGAGATTGTTATTCGTGAAAGAGTTGAACTATCAGATGACCTTTCTGAAGCTCATTCTCCAGAACGGACATCAATTACTTGGGTCAGTAAAGAGCAGATTGCCATACACTGAACAAGTGTATTAAGTAGTCTTGTTCTATTAGGCTCTCTGAAAACATAACTGAAAAGTTATACGAGAAGCCTCTCTGACAAACCTTATAACCAAAACCATCAAGGCGTGGAGTAGAGGAAGTACTTGATTTGGGAAATCAAGGAATAACTCCAAGGTTATCTGAGTAGAGGAAGTACTTAGCTCTAGGAGCTGGGGAATAACTCAGGGGGAACATTTGGTTGGGAACCAATTGTTTAAGAATCTTAGAATATGATTTTTGTAAGGTGAACTCAATTATCTGTTCTAGTGAATTCTAGGTCTCAGAAAGACCGAAGTGGATTAGTTGGAGGATTACGCCACCTCCAGATACCACTATACTTGTTGTGTTATTTACCTTTCTGTATTTATCTTTCAGCAAAGCACACACACATACTTATTGTTTCTGCACTTACCTATCTTAAAGTCTTTCGCGCTCTGAATCTAAGTATCAGAAACCCCCAGGTTTCTGACAAACTGTGTTTATCGACAAAAGTTTTAAAAGACTATTCACCTCCCCCCCCCCCCTCTAGTCTTTTACTTTGCCGTTATCTGGACCAACAATCTTCATGTGGACGAATTTCCCGAACACTTGAATATAATTTCTTCAGATCCAAATGATCACAATCATGGAGATATCGAGATGATTATATGCGCTTATGATGTTGCCTCGTTAAAAACATTATTAGGAAAAATCCAATGGGATAAAAACCTAGAAAGGAAAAAAGAGTGCAACTTTTGCTCATGCAATGCGCAAAATTAATCATTGTTGCTTGATTACTATGTCGCTTTAATTGACAAGTAAACGCATACCTTCTTCAGGGGGTATAGTAAGGAATATTAAAATTCAAGCTAATGCAACAGTTATGAATTTGAATTCTTATTTGACATATGATCGATAAAGGTACTTCTGAACCATGTTAATCTCAATGTTAACAATATGCCATCCTTGTAAATATTCCTTTACATGCTCAAACTTCAGGTGTAGCTAACATTGGTGTAACCAATACTACTCTTCACGAGTCTTGAGAATTTTTATCTCATAGTTCAGTATTTCACTGTGGTGAATACATATTTTTATTTTAGCAACGTGAAGTTGAGTATAGAAGTTTCATATATGAAGCATTAGTTCTTCAAGAACTTTTCTCATCTAATCCATGTTTGCTAACATGATACTTTTAGTCTCCTTCAGGGACTAAATGGCGGGGATGATATATCCCCTCATTGAATTATCTCAAATCATTTTACTTGTAAGTCAAATAAGTTACTATTCATGTCCACAGCCTGCGGGTTGTGACTAATTGGTAACATATAAGATCACGATTATCATGTGTGTATGCAAATGAGTCCTAAGCCTACTAAATGATATGACAATAAATATATTATGCATGGCGAACTTCACTGTATCTAAATGTACATGACATTGACTCAATAATGCAACGGTACCGTACGTATCTCAAATTCATAAATCAAAAGGACTTCAAGTCCATGAGCTCATTTTCTATCATCATCATGATGTCATAAAATGGACTTACATGTAAGATCCCCATTTACATGTCCAATAATATATGTCCATCAAATCTTGCATATGCTTGGAAAGTTTCTCGGTTCCATGTATACCGGTATAACAAATCTCTTTGCTAGATTTTCAAGTCAGTACTGATCATTGATATCTGAATATTTTGGAGGTACCATTTCATTTCATATAGGCCATCTAATAATATTCAGATATATGTGCCTTTCATGGGCATATCATACTCTTCAAGATGACCAACCGTTTTATCTTGCCATTTTCCTATATTGTACGTATTTGGAATCACATATATTGCACTTCAGGTGCATTGATCATTAATACTATAGGCAAGATACCTCAATGTTCAACACATACCATTATATCACTGATCGATAACTCTGTATGCCTCAAAACTGGAACATAGCGGGTCAGCAGTCAAATCATAAAATTTTATGGTTGAACATATCTCGGAAATTTTGAAAGATATAACTGGTATAATATCTGATACATAATCATCCTTTTGAACATCTATTTGATGTATCTCATATTTAACAAGTCTAAACTTCCGGTTTGACTTGGGGATCAAACACTTCTTTTTTTACTAGCTTTATCCATCATCCTCCCCTTAAGGTGGTAAAAACTATTTCTAAGGGATATGTTTATGGGGTGTTTTATTATCATGTCTAGTTCTCTTCAGGAGAACATAACAATGGGGAAGTTAACATATTTGCACAGTTGGATTTTATAGATAGTGCTGAAAAGAAATTTGTCCCAAAATAGAGATCAATTACTCATTTAATAAACTTTAATTGTATAAACAATTGAAAGATACATGTAGACTTCTAGCCACTTATATTGTATCATTCTTATCAACTTGATGAGTGTAATATTGCTCATTTTCAAGATCTCAATTTTCGTGCTTACTCAATGTTGTGTATTGCCACTGATACAATCGGATGACAACACGAGAAAGCTTTCAGCACATAATTATATTATGCATATGGAAACTTCAGGTTTCACAAAAACAGTTAAGTTGTAACCGGATGGCCTAATTTGTCACATCAAACATGATTTTGCATATTTCAATATTATCATTTTCTGCCAACCTTCTGGTTGGTAGTGATTAATTCTTAGAGAATGCGCCAATCGTTGGCGGGTAGTGAAATTTTATAGCGCTTGTATACAAAATTAATTTTGATACTGGCCAGAACGATGTGACATAAAGAAATGAATCATTGTCTTTTTTTTTATTTGGCAAGACATATAGTCATCAACTCCTTCAAGGAGTAAGTCTAACATGCGTTCTTCTGGAACACAATGTTCTTCAATGTAGTTACTCTTCTAGAGCCTGAACTTTCTTTTGAGGCTTCATTTATATTTAAAAACTACTTGAGTAATCTATATCAAGTAAGTTTTGCACTTCAGGTGGTAAAAGCATCAAGTGATTCATTTGTAATTATGCCTTCTGAGCACTTGTCACTTATGACTTTATACTACTAGTAGTAGCAAACTCTTCTAGTGCTTTCACACAACATCAAGTTGGAAAAGTAATATGCAAGGACTTGTCAGTCCATATACAGTTGGCTAATAGACGTAGTAAATAAAAGTGATTGCCACTTTGGCCAAAAGTTCACCAATAAATATGAGGAGACTAATGAGCATTCACGAAATTACTTGTAATGTCCCCTCTGAATGCTAACATCATTATAGATGTTGTATAAACATTGTTCGATCCCAACTTCAGGTTCGGTAATCGACTTTGTGCTTGAGATAGTTTCATCATCTTCAATATAATTACTTTTACCAACTTGAGATTGGAAATGTATTAGACATGTATTAGATGCGAACTGTTGTACATATATCTTATAATATGTCTGATTATTGACATAATAGATTATAATTTGTACACTCTTCATGAATAGCAATAGCTCTATAAGAGTATATATGACATGCCAATTTCTATCCAAATGCTCAAACAACAAAATATATGTGTCCATTTGGAGAACAAAATCTCCCAACTACAGGTTGGCGAGATATATTTTGTATTTCCATTTACTTCTTCCAACTTGAGGTTGGATATTTTAATACATTTCTCCAAACTTCAGGTTGAGATTTATTTGATCACTCGTATATTTTTCTCAACTTGAGGTTGATGAGATCTATTTCATGCTCACTTCTGGTGAAGCTATGGACAAAGTTCCATATGCATATAATTAGCAAAATGTTCACATTCACTTCAGGGAATGAGAAGAATCAATTTTTAGAAATTGATTGTGTTCTTTCATTTAAAATTTTAAAACTTTTTTATTTTTCCAACCACTTCTCGTGGTTACTTGAGTATGTATCAAATAATGTTGGTTCTTTTTAATGTACCAACTTGTCATTAGCTCATCTTGCAACTCTCTTAATTTTTCATGTATCTCCAATCACTTCGGGAAAAGGAGAAACACAATTTGTATTTGTTAGTCATTATATAAGATAATGACTTTTACAAATAAAGTGAACTTCTAGTTCATCATCATGTAAAATATGTATGAATAACAATAGTTGCATGACGCATATTATAATACTTTAGTCTACGGGACCAAACATTATTTTGTGAGCTAGGGGTATATCTTTACCACATACATATCAAGTATATAGTGGCCTTCAAGATCCAAGTATGCTCAGGATTGCTACTTCGGGAGCAATAATAAGAAATCATATTTTTATGAGAATGACTTCATAATATATATGCTTTACAAAAGGTCACTTGCACACATATGATTCCAGCTTCAAGTTGGGCAAGCTATAAAACATTAATACTACCAACTTCAGGTTGGAAGCTATCACTTTCTATTTGCAATTTTTGTAAATGGTCAATATTCATTTACTTACCACTTCTGGTGGTTTGCAATTATTAAAAATTTGGATCAAATGTCCCTGTGAATGATCAATAACCATAATTTTCATGGTTTTGTATCTCATATTCACTTCAGGGAATATGGTAAACAATATTGTATTTTATCAATGCTTGAAAGGTTCATCCAAAACATGAGTTTGGGTATGATTCACCACTAACAAGAAAATTTAAAGTGGTAATATAGTGAGAAAAGGAAATTCAATTATGTAAATAAACAAGTAAAACTTATCTTGACCGAGCAATCCGCTTATCACTTTGATAATATGTAACTCGATCAATAGGGATTCAAGATTGACGAATAGTCACGTGAGTACATGTATCCCATCATCTAGCAACAATTCTTAGGTAATAGTTTACATGGTAACCTGTAGACATAGAAGACAATTAAATTATATATTGCAAATTTGCAAGAAAGACTAGTAGTAAATGAAATTGAGAGAAATAGTAATAGTGTAATATGTAGTTGATGGGCTCATGTCATTTCATGTGGAGTTGCCGAGTGATGATGATCATTATCCATGGCCAATCAAAACTCTCCTCTTCTTCTAGCTTTGCCCTCGGATTGCAGTTTAGATTGTCTATCAGTTGGTTGAGCACTATCGTGCTGATAACGTGTTAAAAGAAAATTAATAAATAAGCATAGAAGAGAGAATGAAGAGAATGGAGAGAATGGAGAGTTCATTCTTATATTAATATGGAAGTACATGGTAAGTATTTATACAAGAGAAAAGGCATACCAAGGGACTAATAGTATATAAAGAGACAATTACTTCTCCACTAACTTGCATGCATTACTTCTTTCATCCACTAACACATGTATGCATTAACCTTCTCATCCACTAACCCATGTATGCATTAACCTTCTCATCCACTAACTCATGTGCATTTATCCATAACATTTTAAATAATATTAATAATTTTTTAGAAGTGAACATTTTTTGTCACCTTTATGTTTATTTATAACATCGATATTTTTATTAAGAATTCATAGAGGTTGTTTGCATAGAGTAAGTCGATACTATTAATCAACCAAAATGAGCTTGCAAGGTTTTGGCATGAAATTAAGTCGATTGCTACAGTGTCGACTTTAACTCAACCCTAACTCCATTAAACAATTATCTTTCTATTTCCATCTTATTATTTCTCTCGCTTTATTTTTCTATTTATACTACAACCTTATGACTCAAACAATTTTAAAAAATTCAAAATCAATCACTGTTTTACACATATCTCTCCAGTCTTACAAAATATAAATAACAATACAATAAATCCCATAAATCTTTACCAATATACCTGATGTAATCAAGTTTATACTCGAATGTAATGAACCAGACGTTGTAGTATTTGTTAATACTCGGTATCCTTTCTCATGAGGAATTAATACGTTAAAAAATACTTAGAATCGTAAAATGTGACTCACCAATATCGAACACCATTTTTTAAAACTCAATTATACTTCAGTTACTATTTGTAATTTAATTCATTCAAAGATGATCGGTGCCGGTCCCAACGTCGGAAAAGAGGTTGGACAATGCCCATCCTTTTCCATTTACCCTAATTCGCCGATTATCTAACATAGAAGATCGAAATGCAATTTCAGGCAAGTATGAACGATGGGAAATCGCATCGATCCTTATATTTCTTCATCTATGACTCACCAAATATGGTGAATCGTAACGTGAATAAGAGCCTCCACCAGCGAGATCCGGAACGCAATTCGCCCACTGTATGAGCAAATCAGGTAAACTTTGACCGACACACCATGCAATTGCAGCCCCTTTGGTTAGTAAAATTGATTAGAGGAGAATATAGGACGAAGTAGGAGAGACCCTAAAATAAGAGTAGTGAAAAGCAAATAGACCCTAGGAGAAGTACTTTAAAATTGCATCACTGCGTTGAAGTGGTGCAATCGGTAGTCTCACTCACCTGTAAGTGTATCAACTACAACCAATCTCATATGGTAATGGTGCTACTGCCATTATACTACTAATTCCCTCCACCTACCCTTACCAAACTCTCTTGTACAAAAACCCATTTTAATCGTCGATTTCACACCTCTTTCTTCATTCATTCACACATTTAATTTCTCCCAATTCCAATGGCTTCTACCAAAGTTTTCACCTTGGCGGACATTTCTGAGCACAACACTATCAAGGACTGTTGGCTCCTCATCAACGGCAAGGTATTCTTTTCTATTTCTCTCCTTTCTTCTTTTTCATCTCATGGATCTGTTCATTACAATCAAATCCACCATTTTTCGCCCTTAAATTTGTTGAATTTTGCTTCATTCAGCATGTAACCCTGATTAGAGATGTTGATTTTATGACATATGGTGGATTCGATTCTATATATCTGCGCAATTGGACGATTTGGCTACATTTGCTTTCCTCTGCATTTGATCATCTCAGTTTTCGAATTTTCACAACTCAATTGAAATTTATTTACTATTCATCAGTTATAAATCCGTGCCAAAGAACCCGTAAGACTCGATTTAGCAAGTCTATTAGTGTAAAACAACACTTAACATTAACATGTAAAATTGGTTTGGTTGACGCATAAGTGAGTAGCTGGTGGCTTATGTGACCAAGGAAAATAGTTTTACACAAAGTTAACTGTAGAATCAGTTTTTCACTATGCTTTAATTCCGCTATTTTACCCTGTTATGGAATGATTCTAATGCACCTATTTTCAATTGATGAATTAAACTACCAAATGTTTCTATGTTGCCTGATCAAAATACATGTCGATTTTCGTGCCACCGAATTCAGTCAGTTTGTTAAACTTTCTTGTAATTAATTAATCTTGTTAGCTAGCAATGTAGTATGATCTTATAGCCTGATTATACATGTATTCATTTCAATCAGTAGTCAGACTACAATGAAATAGTGTATGTACTGTTTGATTTTCTCAAACATAACTTGGTCAATAGGCTTCCTAAATTTGAATACTCTTTGTACAGGTTTATGACGTGACAAAATTTTTGGAAGATCATCCTGGTGGTGATGAAGTTTTGGTGTCAGCAACAGGTACCTTTTTCCCTAATTACACTACAGTTTGATGTTTGTGGAGTTTATCAATTTTCTGTGTTGCTGCGCTTTGTTTGTGTTAGGTAAAGATGCAACTGATGATTTCGAGGATGTTGGCCATAGTGCCACAGCTAAGGCAATGTTGGAGGAATTCTACATAGGTGATATCAATTCGGCCACCATCCCGACCAAGACCCAGTACACTCCTCCGAAACAGCCTCACTATGACCAGGACAAGACGTCTGAATTTGTTGTCAAGCTCCTCCAGTTCCTTGTTCCATTGATCATCTTGGGTGTGGCTTTTGGCATCCGTTTCTACACCAAATCATCAGCCTAAGTTTGTTACATTGTGAGCTTATAATTGTGTTTCTTGAAATCCAAACCATGTTGTCTTAAGATTAAGTGTAAGGCTTGCCCGCCATTATTTGTCATGTTTGATTACGGATCATCCTTTTGCTGCTTCAATTTCAATTGCCTAGCAAGCTGATTGAGCTTCTCTGGTGTTATAGAGGTTGTTTCATTTATAAGGTATGCAATAAATCATAGGCTGAAGTTGTCAAGAGTTTCAATCTTCATTTCGTAGAAGTGCTATAACTTCAAATGTGGAGAAGAAACTTTTGATGTGTTTCCCTGGCCTACCACTGAAAGTGGTTTTTTGGACATACTTATATGCCCGATCAAATGAACCGAAAATCGATTTGAAAATTTTGTTCGATTTCGTAACCGAAACAGAGCTCTTAGACGAACCAAAATGAAACTACCTAGGGTGGTTTTAGTTCCGGTTCATCTCCCTGCAGCACAGGAAACCGAGGTTGGAACTGATGGTTCCTTGTGGTTATTGAACCGCACCTGCTGTTCCAACTGAAAAGAGCTTTTGTAAGTTGTACAGTTGTAAATTGTGATCTTTGTCTTTTACTACTTCATACATTAGTGTTGACGTGCAGTTTTACGCGAAAAGTTAAAGTAATGATAAAGTATGAAAAAAGTGGACAAAAGTGTACTTTGAGTGGCAAAATAAGTAATTTGTGTGTAAAGTTGAGATTGTTTATTATTTGTTTGGTGTAGAGTAGCTTCCTTTTTCAGTAATGTATGAAATTATGTGGTATGACTAAAAATGACAAATATATGAAGTTCTGCGGGATGGAGGGGAGGGATAATTTTTTTTCAATTTATCTATAAATACTACTTTCTCAGTCTCGGAATTATCTTCTCATTTTGTCATTTTTGGAAGCAGGGAGCTATTCCGTGAGATGGAGTATGTATATCCATCCATTTCATTCTCTTCCATCCCAAACCTCTCCATCTATCCTAACCTATTTCATTTTCAATTCTTTGTCCTTTCAGTTTTGCTTTTGTTAATTTATTTGACCGTAATTAACAAGTGAGTGGATGTGTCTCTTTTGCACTATGGTAGACTATGTTTACTTGTACTTGCATTGTATGTCCTTGATGGCCTCCACTTGTAAAGGTAATTTCAAGCCTGCATAATCTAATGTATGGAAAATTCGATCTTTACAAATTAGTGCCATTCTCTCATTGTAGTGAAATGACATCATATGCAGTGCCATTTCTACAGTGAGAGAGTAAAACCATGGTCTAACAAACCATAACATATTTAGAACCCCTTGCTTCTCGCTAGAGCTTCAGATTCCAATTGGAAACATCAAACTACTAGAACTCAAGTTATACACTTGAGATGGAGATTATTACTTCACGTTTTGGTCTACTGGTCATTCCTTCCAGTTAGTTATAGTTGCAATCACTTACTTTCGACTTAGTTTTTGTTAATACATACTGGACAACATGGTGGTATACTTGAATAAAAAAGAAGTATATTCTCCTTTTATAAAAATAAAGTAGCCAAACAGTAACCCACAATTCAAGAAATTGAATTGAAACCACAAGCTACGATTCGTGAATTCCATTGAAACCTAACCATCGATTTGTTTAGTTTTCGGAATATGTTCCGGATTCTTAACAAAACAAGACTGTGATAACTTTGAGCATTTGCTAGTGGCTCAAAAAGTGAAACATCACGATAATTTTCGTCTGAAGGTTTAAACTGATGTTACATGACTGCAATTATATATCCTATGTGGAGTGGTCGATCGATAGTTGAACATGTACCAAGCAAGCCAGTATTTTCCCATCTACAGTCTAATATGTTTCCAATCCAAACATTGAACTCATTTGAGAAGTTCAGCCACATTCAACCGGCCTTCAACAATTTCTTATATGCAGCCTTTACTATTCACTATTTCCATGTTGCCTCCATTACTCTATCTCCAAGACTCCTATTCGAACATGGTTCACCCATACCCTAATGGAATTCTAAAATGTAATATTTGAACCCAGACCCGTAAACGCATCAATAAATGATTACATCCTACTTGCCCTGACTCTGATCTATCTGGATTCGCAACTTTTCACGAGTGTTTAAGTACTTGATTTGAATACAGATCCACCTCGTACCCGACCACATTTTGGATCTATACGATGCTTGAGGTAATTAGTGAGGTAAAGTGTGAGTTTATATATACCTATTTATTTAATTATACTATAGTATATATAAGTATCGAACACTAACATGATTTGGTTACATTTGGTGGTGACAAGATGCTTGTCCCTTGAACAACAAGGTGGAGGAGTTGGGGGTTGAATAGTCTTTTTGTGTCTAGACAATATTTCTCAACGAGTACAATGGTTGCTAATACTTAAATTCAGAGTCAGTGCTGAGTGTGTGACTTCAGTGTGCAGTTCGATAAACACTTAGACAAACAACTTGCTGAAATAATAACGACATATTGTATAAAAGAGTTAGTCTCCTGAGAGACGGTCTCTGAATAATTTATCTAGATACGAACCTATATTGTCAAGAAAATCGTCAATGTTTTAAATCAAAACATCTATATTATCAACATTTGGTGTTTTTTCGTATTACAACAAGACTTATTTCGTTAACAATATAGACGTTTTGATTAATAACATGGATAATTTTATTGATAACATAATCCGTCTTTAGATAAATTATCTAGAAACCGTTTCTTATGAGACTTTGTGTGGATCGAATCGATCGGATTTAGAATGAAGAAGATGTATAAATCCCTTTGCGCGCTCCTCGCGTGGAACATGCGCGTAGTAGTTTGTGGCTGAGATATAGTTGATTGTAGAGACAAAAGAAAACCGAACTCATTGAACATATATAAACCACACAAAATTGGGTTTTTGTTGTTTAGTTGAATTTGTTACTGATTGCGAATGGGAGCAAGCGCATAAACTCAATAATAATTCACTAAATTATGTATGCATATATTTAACACCTACCACACAATAACATAACAATATATATTCTCCATTTTGTTCAAACTATATCACTTTAAGTATTTCTTTTGATTAAAAAGTGCTGATTCGCTTCAGAAAATGGGAAAAGTCTTTACTTTGGATGAGGTTGCTCAACACAACACCAGGGAAGATTGTTGGGTTGTCATCTTTGGCAAGGTATTTCATTAGGCATGCCAAAGATTCAATCTTTTTGTTACTTCTTGATTCTTTTGTGCTTGCTGTAGCTAGCATCAGAATTTTCGACTAAATACAGATGCTTTTTCCGGTTTATGAAATTTTCGTCTCAATTTAACCAAAAATGAAAGCTCAAGAGTTAGTACAGTTTGATACAAATTTAACACCTGATAAGGAGGCCTTCTTGTCTTGATATCTTCAATCTTGAATACTATTGTATGTCTGCATCATATAAAGATGTATCAATGGGCTATATATGCTGGAAATAAGCTAATCCTAGTCTTAAGGTTCCGGAAACTTTCATTGTGTAATGATCCGATACTTCTTACTTAGACCAGGTCTATGAGTAATTCAAGATCGGAATATGATCAAAATTTCAAAAGAACCTACCTGCTATTATGAATGATTACTCGGCCGTGATTGTATATATTTCCTTGGTGCAGGTTTATGATGCCACAAAATTCTTGGAAGAACATCCTGGTGGTGATGAGATCATTTTAAAATCAACAGGTACCACCAAAGTTCTCTGTTGGCATCAATAATCCACTTTATGTTCGTAGTTTTTCATAAAACTCTGCATGAAGAACTCCCTTCAGAGGTCTCACTTTTCTTAAGCACTTGCAAATTATCAAAAGAAATTGCAAACAGGCAGTTAGAGTCTGAACTCACTAGTGTTTAAATTTCAATGAGTATATATGAAAATTACAAGGGGATTTAGTTTCATGCAAGGTATGTTCGTATCGTGCCAGGGCAGGGGCCTTTTACTGGTAGTGGAAAATTTGTAAACCACCTACCTGTGTTGTGGTAATGCAGGAAAGGATGCAACCTTTGAGTTTGACGACGTTGGTCACAGCCACGAGGCGTGGCACATTTTGGAGAAACTGTACGTGGCTGACGTTGATAAATCGAACATCAAGGAAACAGATTTCACTCCTGTGAACCTACAGCTGGATCCTAATCGGAACAAGAAGGACACGAAAAAGTCATTCATCATCAAGCTTCTCCAGTTCTTGATTCCCTTTATTATCTTGAATGTGGCTATTGGTTTCTATGTTCAATAATTGAACAAGCCAGCTTATCATGCATACTGGGAATTGAATTTCTTGTATTAAGATCACTAATAAGTTTCTGAATGTGGAAACCCTCAAGTTGAGGGATAGATTATAGTGTCTTTGTTTCAACTTTCCAGTTTCATATACAATATATGGTTTTGTACCTTAATTAACAGCTTCAACTCTGCATAGAAAATTGTATTGTTAAATGACTGCTCTTTGAGCTTCTCTATTTGGTAGATGATTTTTTGTTGTACCATTTGACCGCAGTAAATTACGTTAACATTTATTTAGTTAAATATAAGCTACATCATTCACCCTTCTAATTGTTAGTAGAAGCAACCCTCACACTCGACTATTACAAAAAAAAAAAAAAAAAAAAAAAATCAATTCTGAACTCAGTACATATCTCAAGTGTTTTCTTACTGATTTCATGTCCTCTTCTTCTTGGTGATGTTTTACTGAAGTGTGGACTGCTGTTTAAGGCGCACTTTGCTCACATGACCTTAATTGATGTTGGTTGTGGAAATGAAGTCAACAAAACTAACTTCCAGTGTAGTGTTGGTTGGAGAAGCTATTTCAATGAAGTTTGACTGGTTAAGGGTTGAATGGTCAAAAGTGATGATGCAGAATACACCTTACATTAATAATACTCTCTCCGTCCCGCGGAACTTCATACATTTGTCATTTTTTATCCGTCTTACAGAACTTCATACATTACTAAAAAAGGAAGCTATCCCACACCCAACAAATAATAAACAATAGGGGTGATCATAAAATCCGAAATCCGAAAATCCGAAAATTCGATCCGATCCGATGTATTCGGATCGAATTACGGATTATGATATTTTAGATCTGAAGATTTTCGGATTAATCCGATCCGATCCGTCGGATTTTCGGATTCCGAAAATCCGAATTAATTAATATACATACATGCATACATACATACATACATACATACATACATATATATATATATATATATATATATATATTTCCGAAAATTCAGCCAAACAAAATACAAAATACTTAACATGATGGGAAGTTGGATTTTGGTTGTTGGAAATATGTACTTTCTATTTTTACTTCAAAGAATGTAATTGACTAATCGTTATTCTAGAACATGAACTCCAAACTTTTCGTATTTGTTGTTTTGAACTTGAAGTAAACTTGTGAACTTTATTTTGTTTATTTTAAATGTTGAACTACTGAACTAGTATTTAATTTGGCTACAAAATGCTATTTCAATTTTTTTTTTTTAATTAAAGTTCGGATTATTCGGATTAAATCCGATCCAATCCGAACTTTTTCGGATTAATCCGAAATCTGATCCGATCGTTCGGATCGGATTGAACTTTTAGTGGTCCGAAACTTCGGATTGATCCGAACTTCGGATCGGATTAATCCGAACGTGCACTCCTAATAAACAATATCAACTTTACACTAAAATTACACATTTTGCCACTTAAATACTCCTTTTCCCACTTATTCTATATTATATCATTACTTTTACTTTTTGCATAAAACTGCGCGCTAACCCTAATGTATGATGTTTTTCGGGACGGAGGGAGTATCTATTTGAATTCTCCATGTCCATGTTTGACCACAAATCAATTGAAAGATGCACCGGTGAACTTTTTAACAAAAAATTATCATGAAAGTGTATTTTGGGTATTCGGGATGGAACAAAGAAGATAACTTGTATAATTGTGCCCTAGACTGATAGTAGAAGGCTTCACCATACATGGACTACCCTCAAGTTTATACCATTGCACAAATTAACCCCTAAAATTTGTAGAGTTGCGATTACACATCTAAAGCTTACCATAATGGGTTAAAATAGAAGGGTGGATGTTAAAACTCGAAGTTTACCCCTTGAGCCCTTGATTGGGGTCAAAACCAGTAGCTCAGCCAATAGTTAGCATCTAAACCAATAATTTAATGGACAAATGTCCATCTGCAGTTGATGATTCGCTTAAATTAAAGCCAAATTTTAACAGCTAGCAATTTTAACTTTTGCTGTCTACAGGCAGCCAAGAACTAAGATAGATTTGATGGTTAAGATAATTTCTTCTTTCACTTTCTAGTTGAATTTTTCTAAGGTTCATGAATCATCATCTATACCAAAGAGTTTTCATCGTTCACAACGCCCTTAGTTTGTCATCATCTGATTATCACAATGATAAGAACCATGGTTGCAACCTCTTTTCTCCCTCCCTCTTGGTTCTTCAGCTCATTTTACGAAGAAACGAGAGCGAAACTATACTCATGGGAGTACACGCTAGCGAAAAAGAGGTGCTCAAGGTGGTTCACCCTCGTCGGTATGTCGAGATTCACCGGAAACCAATCACTGCTGGTGAGATCATGAAGAAGTACCCCAGGCACTGTGTAGCTCGTCCAGACGTGTTCCAGAACCCTGATATTGTTGTACGTCCCGAATCAGTTCTTGTACCGGGTCAAGTGTTCTATCTTGTGCCTTACAGCACACTCAACAAGCTTTTGAAGGCCAAAGAAAGGGAATTACAGGATTCGCCTCCTGTGCTCCATCCTAATCGTCTGGATTCAGTGAGACGGGATTCTAGTAGGAGGACATCATCGCCAGGGATGACTCCAATGAGAGAACTTCATAACAATGAGGAATATTACCATACACAAGATTCTGATACTGGTTCTTCTTACCATAATGAGTTTTACAATACCTGGAATCAGATGCGTAGAAGTATCAGTTCGCCTTCTCGTACTGGTACTGGTACTAGTACTGGCAGTACTTCGTGTTTCAACAATAGAGTAAGTACAGGGATATTGCAGCCCGTTAGGAGTCCTGCTCAGACTGCTCCTGAGGTTCGAAGGCCAATATCTTGCTTGAAAAGGCCACATGGTGAAAGGACAAATATGAACCTCAGGGTCAGTTTTGCTTCGTCAGTTTTTATCCTGGGTAACTGAAGAGGATTACCGAGAGTTCACTAGAACCATCAACTGATGCAACATTGATCAACTGTCCTAAAAGTACTTCTGTTATGGTTGGAAAATCTATACGGATGATAATGTGTACATGTAAACATGCCATAACATGACTGTGTGACACTAGTGTAAAATAACGCACCCCCTATCCCCATGTATAAAGAGCCAGCCTTCGCTTAATTTACACTAGTGCGACATAAAGTGCGGTAAAGGATATATCATGCAGTGTCTGCAGCCACCAATCTTCATTTCTTCAAGAAAGGGAATTAGGAAATCATCTTAGGCATATAGAAGTAAGGAAAAGCTTTCTACAGAGTTTTATCATGGTGATCATGTTTAATAAATGGCTGCAGGTATTCAGAGTTTACTAAGAAATTCTCATTAAAAAACAATACATACTCTTTTCTCATGTTCCATTTTCTTCTTTTCTTTTTGCTTCACATTCTTCTGTAAATAAAGCAAATCCCAACAGATTTTATTTTACAGCAGTAACTACTGGAGAAGAAAAGACACGCGAAAATGGTGAAAATTAATAAAATAAAAATTACATAATCACTGGAAGCTGAGAGATTGGAGAACCTTTAGGAAATGACAGCCATCAGATTATATCCGTTAGCTTAGACTCCGTTCTTTGGGAGGGAGAGCTTGATCCCCTCGAAGAACCAGGTGCAAAGATATTCAATTTACTAATCTTCTTCGAGAAGGAACTCATAAATTTTCGCGAACTGGATCTCTCCATGTTCCGCTTCATAAAAACGTGTTCTTTCTCCAGATCATTTAATCTCATACGCATCCTTGCCAGCTCAAGCTTCAGCTCCCTGTTTTCTCGCCTTAGTGATGCGTAATTATCTCTAGGGGACATTGAAGCACTTAGAGCCCCACTGTTGACACGCCACGATTGGTGCATGGGCTTAGGCTCATCATCTGAATGGGAAGAAAATAAGGAGTTGCGGAGTCTTAACTGCTCAGAATAGAGAACTTGAACAATTGATTGGAGAGGAAGGCGCTCGTTTTGTGCTGCATGAGCACCAGCTTCTGGTGATAGTTTCTGAAAATCAATCATTTTGCACAGCTTTCTCTTCTCTGGCTCTGTTAAACCTTGATGAGCCTGCGAGTATCATATTGGCATTTAGTTTAGTGATCATGAGGCAGTGCATAATTGAGTCCAACTTCACTATTTTTTATCGGACAAAGACCTCTCGTGTTCTCAGAAATCCTAAGTATGCTACATGCTTTACATAGTAAGTTTCTGGAGCAAAATAACTATAAAGTTCTAGATAGAAGGGTTATGGTGTAGCATCAAAAGATTGACTGCAACCAGAATACCAGGAAAACATGCTCAAATTGAATGAATGCAAATGACTATTCTTGTGGCTGACTCGCTGAATTGTATGGTGATGAATCTAGTGCTATGTGCATAGACAGACTCTTGGATCTTGCTACAATCTCTTAGCAGTAAGGTCTGAATTCGATGAAATGACATAAATGTTTAAGCTTCAACTAAATAGGGGCAAAGTAAGAACTTACTTTGAGGTAAATATCAATTGCTCGATACAGGCCATCATGAAGAGTGCGTGCATATTCTGGTAAAGTTTCTGCAACAGCGATGAACTTGTTAAGCTTTAGGTTTGCATCTGGTGCAATCTCGGCCAAATAATTGTCCACCAGACTGGAGACTTTGAACAATGATGTTTGGGATGGTGAAGGAGGACTATCGGCTTCGAAAAGTGAACCATCATCCATATCCTCCTCACTATCTTCTTGCTGAGAGAAATTAACCAATATTCGATGAACTGTATCGACATCAAATAATGTATCCCCTGCATGGCGGAATGAGGGAATCAAAAGATCATCAAGGGTAGCTATATCCAACTGGGCTGCAATTCTGCGCTCAAGTTCAAGCCTGCTAGCAACTGTGCAATCGAGCATTACCGCACTACGTAATAACCCAAACAGGAAAGTCAACGGAACAGCAAACTTTTCAACAGGCAGAAGGCTGACAATTGTCTCGACGACAAGTCTTTCGTGTTCGCTTGTAACTGATAATATGTCAACTTTAGATTGAGAGGGCTGATTCCATAAGCAAGATTTCTTGATCAGCTCCTTTTGAGCATAACTTACAAGAGCCGCCCCTATACTTTCGGGTCGAACTCCACGGCACTTCATTGCCGCTATAACTCTTTGATACAAGTCGATTCGAAGGACTTGAAGATCTTCAATCCACCAGTCTCCTTCAGACTTGGTATGTTTACTCATATGAAGTCTTCCAGAACTGCTGTACTCCAACCGGGAGAAACTCGAAGCAATTTGTTCCACACAAGCTTTAGAGGCAATGGAATCGACACAACGAGTGACAATGTTTAACTCATCAGCAAGCGGGAGTAGGTTTTCGCATTGCTGTAGGACCTCAACGCACATTTCAAGGTTCTTGCAAACAACACTGTTGAGATATTCTTCAGCCCTGGAACCAAGATTGTTCTTCGAGTACTCGTCACTCATTTCTAAGTAATCGGAAACACAACACAGCTGAGCAACATTTCCGGCCGTGATCTCGAAATTGACACCATAACAGAACTGAGCGGCCAGCTCAAAACACTCCGCACCTCCCGGTAGACTAAGAAGTTCAACTCGGGATATATCTGTGTCCCTATGTTCTGAAACAAGCTTCCGAATGCGTCCACTTCGTGAGACAAGAGGGAACTGCATTCAAACTATAACATTTAAATCCCAATTCTTGATGCTTCTCAGATGATCAATAAATACGGACAATATAATGGATAACAGAGAAGAGATGGCTAACCTTGTGCAGTGAGAATGTACCCCCATCTACATCAATAGTTATATCACTTGGGACATCTCGAAACACCCTGTAAAATCAGCATCAGAATACTATTTAAAGAGTAGTACATATCTTCTGATTTCTAGAAAATGAAGAAGCTAATTAATTGACTCTCTGAAATCTAAAAAAACCAAAGCATTAAGCTTTGCTACATAACTTAGATCCATGTATTCTAAAAGAATCATGCTCAGATACGGCTAATGTACCAACACTAGAAGACAACAGGAACTATGACAAAAGTCACTAAACCAAAAAACCATACAATTTCTAAACATTCACATAAAACAAAAGTTTCCTTTACAAATTTCAAGAAGTTCCTTTTAAACAAAATCAGACGGAGCTGAAAAGAAGACGAGTAAACGAACCATTCGCCGCAGCGTTGTCGAGTCAGTGGCAGAGGCTGCTGAAGATGCTTGTCCATGGGAGCAAATTGAGGAATGTAGAAAGGCAAAATAGAAAAGTTGGAAGTTTATGAGAGGGAGAGAGAAAGAAGAATAGTTGGGTGGAGTTAATGTAAAACAAGCTGGGAAAAGAGACAGGTAGTGATGGTGATGATGATGATGATGATGGCATTGGTGTAGAGAGAGGAGAGTACATTGTTTCTTTGGCCATATTTGTCAAACAGTTGGTGTGCAAGTCACAGATTGCAAATTGACCAGAATACAGGGGCCTCTTGGTGGGTCAATGTCCCCCAAATATACTTGTACCACTTCACTAATTTATTCCTCAAACTGGGAAAAGAAGGGAAGCCATTGTTAGCAAGATTTTGTGCTCATAAAGGGGCGTAAATAAAGGAATTTGTGTGTGAGTGTTAAGCTTTTTTCTTCCTGTTTTGAAGAAAGTCAATAATAGCATTTTGTAGGATGAAAAAACAGGGCTAGAGAAAAAAGCGGGAACAAAGGTCGTTATCTGTTTGACATTTTACACTTTGGCCCAAAGTTAATCATATTCACTTTTCTTTAGCACTTTTTACTTTTTCCTATTGCAAAAGATTACCTTTTCTATTGCACGCCTATTCGAATGCGTTCTTGTTAAATGTTTTCTCGATCATGAGTGAATTTCAAATGTATGCAGTTGCATTTTAACTTTTCCGCGTGAAGAGCAAACAAGTAAAGTGCATAGTTAAACTCATAATGCAAGCAATAAGCATCAATGGATCAGGTTTGGTACTTATTTAAGTTTGCATACTGTATAGGGGAATTTTTTTTTGATTCACATAAATCTAAATCCTAAATAAACAAGAGTGTCCAGTAGCTAAGGAACTTGATGTATTGAAGTCTTCTCTTTAGCTTCAATTAAGGACCTGCAAGTGCATTGGGGGTTAAAACAGTAGACCTGGTTTGCTAAGTGTCAAACTGAGTTAAAACTTTACTGTAAGGAGGATGAGAACCTTCCTTCTATAGTGTTCGTGTATAAGTGCGTGATAATGACATAGTTTGTTATGGGAATGTGTGTCATATATATATTCTTTCACTAAAATGGGCAAGTGCCCTTAGATCTTGCCAAGTGTACGGTGGGATCGTGCGAAATAGGCCCATAGTTTACAAAGTGGGCTTGGCCCATTTCCTCTTTTGGACTCTCGAGGGGTATTTTGAACTTTTCAGAACTTGGAGGGACCTTCTAGGGGTTTTCCCGGTGTAAGGGCCCGCCACCGTTTGAGTGGGCTTCCCAATATGGCTAGGTAGGACCTTTGTGAGACTACATGGTCCGAGCTAGTAGCTCTGGATCCGTAGCTGCCTGGCAGGCTGTACACTTGGTTATCTCCGTGTGAGGTGTCTGACTCTCAAGGTCGTCCAAGTCCCAGGTTCATGTCGGATGTCAGACTTCCCTTGTTCTCTTTTAGTAGAAGCAGGGCGAACATGAAGGGAGCTGGGGTCGGACCTAGTAGATAAGTACATACTGATGAAATTTATTGCTCCACAATTAGTCCATATAGTCTTTTCTCACGTTTGAGGGAGGCAGAACCTTGTTGTCTGTGAGGTCAGACCCACTAGGTCCGGAACCCCGTGAGTTATGGTGCTAGGACCCTAGTTCGCCTTAGGATGTGCCTTTAAAATATTCTTAACGGATTGAACATGTTTCCGTATCAACACATACGTACCAATGGTGTGTGCAATGTTATTAACACCGGAAGGCAGCAACGACCTACATCAAACGAAAATAACACATATAGCCGTGAAAAAACAACTAATGTAACTTTCAAGCCGGTACATATCTATACTCATCGAGCATTGGACACAAAATATACAATATATCAAGAAAAGTAAATTTACAAAACTATATTTAAACTCCCACATGTTTTTTTAAACAACAAATAACGTATTATATTTAATGTTAATGTACAAAGAGTATAAGAAATGTTCACTAATGAATACAAAGATTACAATATTCAAATTCCCACACTTTAGAAGTTTGAATTGCAAACCACTCGGAGGTGAGTAGCTCTTCTTGCTTTTTTTTTTTTTTTTTTTTGAAAGGTTACTTCATTAAACAAAACTAAAGCAGTACAAATATGTTGGAACGTGGGTTTACGTTCCACGAACTAACTAGAAAAGAGATAAGAATTAAGCAAAATTAACCCGTAGAAGCCGAACTATGAAGAACTGGTGCCTCCGGATGACCTCTAATGCTAGGTTAGCACGAATAGAAAGTAAATCACGAGTTAGAAAGACCTAAATCGGTAGCACGCTTGACGCAGCGGGCACGTTTGATAATGGGAAATAAATATCATTAATCAAGTGATTTGGGTTAAGCCCTAATGGTTCTATTTATACTAGCTACCTGATAGAGTTATTTACTTAGTCTAGAACTCTAAATAAAATAAAAATATGCAGGAATAATAAAGATCTGCAAGAATCTAGAGTTTCCTAACAAGAGACTAATTCTATAATTAAAAGACTCCTAAAGATACTCTGTCTTTCATTGTTTATCTTGCTAATCAAGACATAATATAATTTCTTAAAATAAGATAAAGAGATATATTTGGGAGATTCTGGAGATCTATAAGTGGATTCTTCCCAATCAAAATATGACGGCCGCACTAACCCTAGGTCTAGCGAACTAGTGATGGGCCCGTTGGGCAGGGTTCCATCACTGCCCCCTCAAAACGGACCTTGTCCCCAAGGGTCCTTCCAAAATGACCTTTCTCCCCAAGCAGCCACAATCATCTTGAGCTCAGGTGAATTAACTCCCTTGGTGAGAACTTCATGTGGAGTCACATATCGTCCCCTCTTTTGGTTGTGCTCGAGCTCTATACCCTTCCTGAGCTTTGCCCTCCTTGTCTGCAATTCATGGTTGCACGTCATGAGTATAGGGTCTTCCCAATTTCTCCCTACACCCTTAACCGGCACCTTCTCTCCATTGCCCCACATGACCATCGTCATCCTCTTGCAGTCCCACAGTACGGGGCTCACCAAGTCCATCTAGTCCATGCCAAGAATAACATCGATTCCTGGATCAAAAATCGGAACAACAAAGAGAGTAATAGAGAAGTGGGCTCCCTAGATGGTGACAGGTACCTACTTATAGTGTTGGGTGCAGTGAACCTTATGACCACTGGCTGACCGGGCCCAGTATAGGGGTGGACGCGGGACGGGATCGGGATTGAACATCGGGTACCCTATAATTCGGGTTTGAATTTATTCATACCAATCCCGACCCTATATTTTGCGGGTACTCGACAATAGATCGGATAGGGATCGGGTTACCTTATCGGGTATTTATTTTGTCATGTAAATAAAAATAAAAATAAAATATATGTAAACGTTGTAAGAGAATCAAAATGTAAAATTGCAAAAAATGTCATTGTATCAATATATACATCAAACTAGAACCATGATGTGTGTTTTTTCTTTACAACAAATTAGCTACCTAAAGACTCTTTCTGATTAACTAGCTAAATACGCATTAGAGAAACATTCAGATGAACAATTTCCTGCCGCTATGAAATGAATTAATCGACATGTACTTCTTTTTAGTTAACTACTGTACAACAAAGTTAATAAAATTATCTACTTAAACACTAGATAAAATTATCCTTATATGATCATACTGATGGACCTAATTGTCATAACTAATTTTTATAAGATATAAATTTCTTCGGTACCCTATCGGATTTCGGGTATTAAGTTTTTATTCCCAATCCCGTCCCGAATATATAACAAAATTTTCGGGAATTTATATTGCGGGTATCCAAATCCCTAAATTTCCGACCCTATCGGGATATTTTTGTATATGGTCGGGACGGGATCGGGATTACCCGAACCCTCCTCCCACCCCTAGCCCAATAACGCTTATCCGTGCTTCCTTCTAGCCATCCCAACTTCTCCACCAAAGCTTGGTCGATGAAACTCAAGCTGGCTCCACTATCGACCAAAATTTGGACATACTGATATCCTAACCTCGCCTCGAATTTCATCTCCGTGGGAGCTTGGTGTGTGCTCAACATGTTGAAGTCGACTATCTCCTCGCCATCAGAATCAGCCGCTTCAACCTCTCGCTCTCTCCCAGACCCGCCCCCGTCAGTAGTTAGGACCAGGGCCTTTGCATTCTTACAGACGTGATTGAAAGTGTACCTCTCATCACAAGTGAAGCATAGCCCCGTTGCTCGACGGCAACGGATCTCATCATCAGCCAGTCAGAAATTAGTGTATGTCTGGGCCTTCTCTGCAGCATACACAAGTACTGGAGTATTAACAGGGTTAATGTGGTTACCTGTAGGTTTAGCCGAAACAGTCGCTGCACTCTTGGTCATCTTCAGCTGCTCGTCTTTTCGTGCTGCAAGCTTAACGACTTCTTGCCAATTCTTAGGCTTCCACATCCTGAACTCATGTGAAAGATCATTCTTCAACCCAACCATGGAACTTTCCAGCACAGCCTTGGGTGGCCAGTTCGGTACTTGACTCATAAGGCGTTCAAATTCCCTCAAGTAGTCCTTGAAGGTTCCAGCTTCTCTGAGCCGGCTTATTGCTTCATTAGCATCCTCAAGTTCAGCAGACCCAAACCGCAACATAATCCCTCTCTTAAATTGACTCCAGGATTCATAAGGATGCGCATTCACCTGAGTATACCAACGCCACCAGCTACGCGCTTCTCCCTCCACATAATAAGATGCCAATTGCACCTGATTCCTGCCGCTCGTTCCTTCGAACTCAAAATACTACTCAGCCTTGTCTACCAAGTTAAGCACATCCTCCCCAGAAAACTTGGGGAATTCAAGACGAATTCCCCTGGGACCTTGATTTCCCATCCTGTCATAACCTCCCTTTAGATTAATCGGACGTACCTGATAGCGTTCTCCAGGCTCGTCGACGTCGTCCAGCTCACTTCCCCGCTCATAAGTAGCCCTCCTTTCTTTTGGTCGGATATGTTCCTGGAACGGATCCGGGTACCTGCCGTATTTGAAACCTCCTTCTTTCCTGGGCTGCTCCCTTCCTTACCCGCTACTCGTTCCGAGTGCTCCTTAACCTTCTTCCGTGCAATCCTCATGGCTCCAGCATCCCATGGATGGAACTTCAAACCCTCTCCCTTAGTCGCCTTCCCTTCGATCGGATCCGGATCAAATTCGTCCAGTTCCCTGCTCGAGAACCGCCCTCCCTTCGACGTTTCTCCCTCTTCGAGTCCTCCCTCATACACACGGATCCGTGGGGATCCTTGCATGACAAGAACACCAACAATTTTAGGGTAGGAGCCGTCAACGGGCGCGGAGGGCGTTGCGTCACCGAGCTGTTTGGCGCATATGATGGGCGCGTTATGGGTTGGCGTGTCGACCGTCTCCTCTTCTCCCTTGCTCCTCACCTTGATGATCCTCTCCAACAACTCCTTGATTTCCACGAGTGAGTCTTCCAACCCATCGATCCTTTCATGGCTTGTCAATGATGTTCTAGACATCTTTGCAAGCTGTACTAATTCAGAAACGTAGTAGATTCCCACATCCGGCTCCGAGGCCAAGTGTTGGAACGTTGGTTTACGCTCCACGAAATAGAGATAATAATTAAGCAAAACTAACCCATAGAAGCCGAATTATGAAGAACTGGCACCTCCGGATCACCTCTAACGCTAGGTTAGCAGAACAAAAAGTAAATCACGGGTTAGGAAAACTAAATCGGTAGCACGCTTGACGCGTTGGTCACGTTTGATAATGGAAAATAAATTTCATTAATCAAGTGATTAGGGTTAAGCCCTAATAGTTCTATTTATACTAGCTACTGACAGAGTTATTTAAGTAGTTAGAACTCTAAAGGAAATAAAAATATGCAAGAATCTAGTAATGATCTGCAAGAATTTAGAGTTTCCTAACAAGAGACTAATTCTAGAATTAAAAAGACTCCTAAATATACTCTGCCTTCTATTGTTTATATTGCTAATGAAGACATTATCTAATTGCTTAAAATAAGATAAAGGGATATATTTGGAAGATTCTGGATATCTTCAAGAGAATTCTTTCCAATCAAGAGATGACGGTCGCGTTAACCCTAGGTCTGACGAACTAGTAATGGTCCCGTGGGGCAGGGTTCGATCAAGATATAATAAAGGTACTGGTGTCGTTAGCTATTACAACTGAAATCCACCGTTGGACAAACATTCCAAACATAATGGTAAGGCTAGCTCCATGTAAAATAACCGAAAAATAGAAAGATTAGTGAAGTGCAGGGAACGATGAGGAGTGAGGACAGTAATGTTGAGAAAATATTGCAGCCAATACCGCAATTTGAAAAACTGAAAGGAAGATGGAAAGACTCAAAGAAGGAAGAAAGAAAAGAAAAACTAGAGTATGTGCCTCTGTCATAATGTCATTGTATTGCCTCAAAAGAAGTTGAGCATTAGTATTATTTTTCCGAACGCTTATGCATTACTGTACAAAATATTGTAGTAGTATAATTTTCCAAACTCTCGTTAACTAGTGGATTTTACACGAGTCAACGTTTAGATTTCTATATTTCACTACTTAGTCATACATAACATTTTTCCTACAATTTAATGTATATATATATAATTTCAAAGATGTAATCTAACTAAATACTAAGTATAGTATATTTAATAATTAAAATTAATCTTTAATCATCTAACATCTATTAGAATCTGTTTAGATTAGGTTTTGTAAGATTAGCCAAGCACCATCAAAATAAAACGATCACCCTCATTTACCAGCATTTAATTTAATTGCAAACATCATTTAGCATTATATTACAAGCATCATCCAATACGAAACAAGCATTATATTAGTTATGCAAGCATTATTTATCATTACATTACAAGCATCATATAATACAGGCATCATATTAGTACTGCAAGCATCATTTAGCATATTAAATTACAAGAATCATATAATACAAGCATTCAAAACGAAACAAGCATCATATTAGTTACACAGGCACCATTGATACATCAAAGTATCAAGCATCATTCTTCAATAGTTACAACAAGCATCAAGCATCATATTAAGAAAGCATCCAAATTTGAATGAAGAAAAACAAAATAACTCAATACACCCACTAATTGAACACATGCCAATAGAATTAAGTTAAGGATGTACGATGTCAATAAGAAAACATAAACATAAAAAAGAAATAAAAAAACTTATAATGGAGGATGTAGGAAGCTAAAAGGTTGATTATTGTGATGATGATGTTTGTTTCAACTAGCGTGTGAACGTGTTGATAATGATGTGTTTTGAATTAGTGTTTCGATTTAGTTTTCTATAAATAAGGAATTAATTTTATCAATAATGGTCTATTTAATTTTAAATTTACTAAAAATAATAAAATTACTAATTTGTAGGAAGTTTATCACCAATTTGTAGAAAGCTTTTTTTTATGTATAACTAAAGTGTAAGAAGTTTTTTAAAGTTACACAAATTTGTAATTATTATGACAAAGTATTACTCTCCCGTCATCGTGCAGGGAAGTATTTAATACTATTGTTGATATGGAAAAATGTCATAGGCGTCAAAGGCGTAATAAGCTCCCCGGACGTTATAGTTCTTCAACTATCTTCTACAAAGTTACTTGGAAATTAGGGGGACATATGTTGATACGGAAATATGTCAAAGGCGTCCTAAGATCCACGGACACTATAATTCATCAACTATCTTCTACAAAGATACTTGGAAACTAGGGCGACATATGTTGATACGGAAATATGTCCAGAGCGTCAAAGGCATCCTAAGCACCCCGAGTCTTCCTAAGGGTGTGGACTACAGTCCTAAGCGGGACGTCCTAACCTCTCTTAAGGGTGCGGTACAGTCCTAAGCGAGACGTCCTAACCTCTCCTAAAGGTGCAGACTACAGTCCTAAGCAAGACATCCTAACCTCTCCTAAGGGTGTGAAATACAGTCCTAACCTCTCTTAATGGTGCGGACTACAGTCCTAAGCGCGACGTCCTAACCTCGCCTAGAGGTGCAGACTACAGTCCTAAGCGGGACGTCCTAACCTCTCATAAGGGTGCGGACTACAGTCCTAAGCTGGACATCCTAACCTCTCCATCCTAAGGTTGTGGACTTCGATCCTAACCCTCAAATCCATTCAGGCTGGTGAAAGGACCACAATTCCTTCAAAGGCCCACAAAAAACTACTGTTTTAGCGACGGATTTATCTGTTGCTAAAACAGTAGCAATCCGACGCTAAGTCCTTAGCGACGGATAAAAAAGTCGTCGTCCCACGGGAAGTGGGACGACAGATAGGTTATCCGTCGCTAAACGGATAGATTGTTGGGATGCTGAGTAGGTAGGAGTAGTCATCACAGGGCCGAAACTCCCCAATCCATATACTCGGCCTTTGTTGTCCATTGGGTTGACGGCTAAGAAGATGTTGTTTTGTTGTTCAATTGTCAGCTCCTCACCCGTTTCGCCCTGCTGCCTCTCGATCTAAGCCTCCACCTCAGCCTAAAACCGCAAAATGCAGATATCATGAGTTACAATTTTTTCATAATAACTTGTACTACACAAATATGATCTTTAACCAAAATTAACGTACCGCAATAGCATCGGACTTGCTATCAACCCATCTGCCGTTCTTCAGCTTGGCTCTTTTGAAGTACTCAAGGGCGGTATTCTTCTCCCCTGAAGACACCTGAAGAACATATGAAACGCAAAACACATTAAAGGTAAACATTTAGCTAGGAACTCATTAAAGGCAAACATTTAGCTAGGAACTTATTAAAGGTATAGAAATGAAACACAAAACACATGTACGAATAAACTGACCAAATTAGATATACACTTACAGATTTCACGTGATGCGTAAGAACAACTTGCGACCCGTAGTGGTGAATGGCCACCCCTTTACCCTCAGACGGCTCTGTTAGCCGGTTCTCTCTGTTCTGGTCCGCAATCTACTGGACATCAACTCGAGTCCAGTAGGCCACCCAAAGCGCCCACTCCTCCTCATCACACCATGCAGGCCTTTTGTTTTGTCGCCACATCCTTTTCATAGTGCAAACCATATCCTTGTATCGAGCTGACCCCAGTGACTCGAAACAAGGCCATATCAGGTGGAGCAACCTGTTGGGAATGAAGTACTTTTTCTACATTCCCAATTTCAGACAACATCCAAATTACATAACGTAAACCGAGACATCAATTTAATAAGATAACACAACATAACATATTCAATGGTGACTAACATATCACCCAAGTTTAGCGGCTAACATACCACTCACATATAGTGGCTAACATACCACTCACATTGTCCTAAAATATACTAACACAGTGGTGACGAACATATCACCCAAGTTAACATACCACTCACATATAGTGGCTAACATACCACTCACATTGTCCTAAAATTTACTAGCACAGTGGTGACTAACATATCACCCAAGTTCATCAGCTAATATACTACTCACATACAGTGGCAAACATACCACTCACATTGTCCTAAAATTATACTAACACAGTGGTGACTAACATATCACCCAAGTTAACATACCACTCACATATAGTGGCTAACATACCACTCACATTGTCCTAAAATTTACTAACACAGTGGTGACTAACATATCACCCAAGTTCAGCGGCTAACATACCACTCACATACAGTGGCTAACATACCACTCACATTAAAACAACGAGTATAACAACAAATAAAGGAATGTCAGATTCAAACTTACCCGCAACTCATCAAAGTACTCGCCTCTCATCCGGTCCGAGATGCACGACCACTTCTCGCCCCCTACCCCGGGGGCTCCCTCTTGGTCCGAAATATGTCACCGAGTTTAGCGGCTGCATCTGAAGGCCATAACCTGTTATCAATGTATAAGATACAAGAAACAAATATTAATTAGTATAGTATTACAATGATGTGACATAAATTATCTTAAGGTATGTTCTATATATATAAAGGAATGCATAATACTTACTTGTCTTTACCCAGTGGAAACAACACAGGCTTCCCGTTCCACTGAGCCCCGACCTCGATCTCGGTGTAGGGACTATTGTCCTGTAAGTTCCCGAAGATAGGATTCGGGCCCCTGCTCGAACCAGGTGGCGTCTCAGGAACCGTAGAGCGGCTGCTCTGACTAATCTGCTCCTCTGAGTCAGACCCCCCTCCTCGACTACCCCCTGACTGGCCGCATGGGGGAGGACGGTATGTGGGTCGCCTATGTCGCGGCATCTGCAAAAACATGCAACAAATGCAGGAAAAATGTGTTAGTATATACCTACATACATTTTGAGAAGCAAGTAAATCACAAATACTTGGTATTATCAACAACTAACTAGTTATATACATAATCTACCCTTCTCACATACCCTATGCGTCCTCGTCTAAGTCTACATACTAGTCCTCGTGCAGATCTATCAACTCATCACGAGCCTGCTGTACAGGTGTTTTTGCTTGTTCATCGACAACCTCTTCTTGGTATGAGTTGGTAATTGAGTCGTCTTTCTCAACGTACTCCACTTTGGAGCGGGCACGTATAGGTATGTCAGCTAACCAGTCTGCCTTGTCACGTTTCCTGCTTGGATATTCAAGAAACACCACTTATCGTGCTTGAGTCGCCAAGATAAATGGTTCGTACTTAGTTTAGTACCTCTTTCGATGGTTTATGTCAACCATTTCATACTGATCATTCTTCTTCGTACCAAGTGGATTAGGATCATACTAGTCAACATCAAACAAAAAGGTTCTTTTCAAGGGCAAACCGGGATATTCTAGGCGCACTATTCGTTTCAGCTTCCCGTGGAAATCATACAGATCACCTGGTCCTAAATCTTGACCCCTGACACACACCCCATAATTGCTTGTAGCCATAGCCGTGTTAGAGTCAATCGTATGGAACCTAAGGCCATTGACTATGTAAGATGGGAATGTGTAGACCTTTTTGAATGGTTCCTCTGCTAGAGCACTCAAGTAAGGGCATGTGACGTTGTTGACAGGATCTCGGACATACTCCTTGAACCAATCTGGAAATTCTGATTCCATCTTTGAGTCAAGGAGTTCTTCAAGCGTATCCTCTGCCATCTGAGGATTCTTCTCCAGAAAACACTCTTTGAAAACGTTGTGGACATTGACATGATTATAAGTCTACATACTAGCTAGGAAGATTTTAGTTAAAAGTTCAATTTTAGTTGCTTTTAATAAGGTACTCACCCAAAAAATATCACCATATACTTGTCAACCTCAACACAATTCGTGAGGACATAATATTGAGCTGCCTCCCACTACAAAAAATCTGGCCTGTAGCGACGGATAGATCCGTCGCTACAGTTACTATCCGCCCGGCTACCGGCGGATCGGGCGACGGATAGAAAATCCGTGCCCCGAGCTAATGGCGACGGATAACAATCCGTCGTCGATTCATGACAGTTGATCGACGGATTGACCAATTATTTTTTTTTTTAATTCCAAAATTTAGCGACGGATAGATTCTATCCGTCGCTAAATATAGCGACGGATAGATTCTATCCGTCGCTAAATATAGCGACGGATAATCGGATAGATTATCCGTCGCTATATTTAGCAACGGATAGATCCTATCCGTCGCTAAATATTTTAATTGGACTAGTGACGGAATTTGAAATTCCGTCACTAATTCCGTCACTGTGAATTCCGTCACTAATTCCGTCACTACTTTCGTCACTATTTATTTCATATTAATCCCTATTTTTCGTAGTTCACCTATTTAATCAATATAATGTTCGATAATAAATCAATAATACGGAAAATGTTTCAATGAATAAAAAGTAATATTCGAATGGAGAAATTATCCAAACAAGTGTAAATATGAAAAAATCCGAACATACATAACTAGCTATCGACGGGGTGGGGTGGGTGATGGCGGGCTGGGACATGAATCGCTCCATCTCAGAATCAAGGCGCTCGTTCTCCTCCTTCGTTCTCTGTCATGGCGCTCCATCTCGTCCTTTGTTGCTCCATCTCTTGAGTTAGCGAGCAACATGTTCCTGACTTCTTGCACCATTTCGAGACCAGTCCTGTGTAAACCGGACGTCTGGATCATTGGATGATGATGAGCACGCCGGACTAGCCAGATGCAAACCGAGGCTCCGAGTCCATATATTCGTCCTTTCTTGTCCGGTTTGTTGACCTCAGGAAGATGTTGTCAACTTGTTGATTGACAACACATCACCCGTCCTCACCTTCGCCACACGAGCATCAACCTCACTGAAATCGTAAATAGCAGATATAATGATCGATCGTTTTAAAAAGTAACTTGTAATAGTGTACAAATATGAACTTTAAGCAACATAAACATACCGATAGAGGCCGTGGTCGGTCCATACCCTTCTGCTTGGCCTTCTTGAAGATGGCATACTTGGATGTCACCTCCCCCCGTGCCACCTGAATCAAACCAGATCTAGTCAACAATTTATCATCTACAAGTAATAGAGCTGCAGAGACTTCATACATACACGTAATGCTAGATTGCAAAAACACATATATACGCACCGATTGATAATAATCAGTAACAGTAGATCGCCTCCCAAGGTGGTGAACGGCCCTTCCTGCCAGACGATCGGGATGCCCGGTTACACTGTTGGTCAAGCAACGTCACGGACATCGATTCGGCGCCATGAAGCATCCCAAAGGGCCCACTCCGTTGCATCAACCTGTGGAGGGATTGGGCCACCCCGATCCCGAATGACCTTCCACGTACAGACCATATCCCTATACAGTTTGGATCCCACAGTCTCGTAAACGCGCCAGATCTGTGGGATCAACCTGCTGGGAATGAAGTACTCCTTCTACATTCCCAATTTCATACAACATCCAAAGTCAATACATGTCCTAACAACATAACAGATATGGTGACTAACATATCACCCAAATAAAATGGCTAACATACCACTCACATATAGTGGCTAACATACCACTCACATACAGGCTAACATACCACTCACATTGTCCTAAAATTTACTAACACAATGGTGACTAACATATCACCCAAATAAAGTGGCTAACATACCACTCACATACAAGGCTAACATACCACTCACATTGTCCTAAAATTTACTAACACAATGGTGACTAACATATCACCCAAATAAAGTGGCTAACATACCACTCACATACAGTGGCTAACATACCACTCACATTGTCCTAAAATTTACTAACACAATGGTGACTAACATATCACCCAAATAAAGTGGCTAACATACCACTCACATACAGTGGCTAACATACCACTCACATTGTCCTAAAATTTACTAACACAATGGTGACTAACATATCACCCAAATAAAGTGGCTAACATACCATCGATACAAAGGGCTAACATACCACTCATATTAAAACGATTATAATTACAAACAAATGAATGTCATATTTTAACTTACCCTCAGCTCATCGAAGTACTCGGCCCTCATGCGCTCCGAGATGTGGCTCCAACACTCACCACCCTGCCCCGGTGGCTCTCTCCTGCTCCGGAAGATGTCACCTAATTTGTTGTGCACCTCCCGAGGCCATAAGCTGTTGTCAATGTATAAGATACAAGAAACGAATATGCATTACTTTAGTACAACAATTTATACTTGTCAACTATCATTATCAGTTATGTTTTACATATTTAAGAAGAATGTATAATACTTACTTGGCAGGACCAATAGGGAAAATCACAGGCAAGCCGTCCCACGTGACGTTGGGATTGTTTGGATCGAACACGAGGTAGGGACAATCGTCGTGGTCGTCCTCCAAAGATGTGTCCGTTGGTAGAGCCACATTTGCTCTCTCCGCCGGGGTCTCAGAATCCGAGACCTCTTTGTCACGATCTTGAGCCCTCCCTGTCTGACGGTGTCCCCGACCCACCACTATCATGCGGCCGGCTGCGTGGGGGGGGGACGATAGGTGGACGGCCTCTGTCGCGGCATCTGCAAAAAAAATGTAATAAATACAATAAAAATGTGTTAGTACGAGTTATAATACATAACAGATTATAATAACACATATAATTACTCATAATACACATAATATACCATTATAGCCGTCCTCTAAGACTACATATTGGTCCTCGTGCAGATCAAACAACTCATCATCTGCTTCTATGGGATCTTCTGCTTGTTTATCAACATCCTCTTGTTGGTACGAGTTGGTAATTGAGTCGTCTTTCTCAATGTACTCCACTTTCGAGCGAGCACGAATAGGTACCGCAGCTAACCATTCCCCCTTATCGCGTTTTCTGCTTGGATATTCAAGAAACACCACTTGTTCTTCCTGAACGGATGGTCACTTTCTAGCAACCTACGATGACAATCAAACCAACAAAATTTTCCACTACCCTTCAGTCTAAATGCATCTGTATCCTCCAAGCAATGTGGACATGCATATTTCCCTGCTGTTTTCCTTCCAGATAGCATGGAGTACGCAGGGAAGTCACTCACGGTCCAAAGAAGAGCTGCTCTCAAGGTGAAGTTCTTTTTTGTCGACACATCATATGCAGGGATACCATCCGTCCACAACTCGATCAGCTCCTTGATTAGGGGTTGCAAGAAAACATCCAACGTCAGTCCAGGATCTTTCGGCCCAGGCACCAATGCAGTCAGAAACATGAATGGCTCCTTCATGCACTCACCGGGGGGCAGATTGTACGGTGTGAGCATAACTGGCCAACAAGAGTATTTACGTTCACTACCGAACGGGTTAAAACCATCCGTACAAAGTCCCAAACGTACATTTCTAGATTCGCCGCAAACTGGATATGTCTTGTCAAACGATTTCCATGCGGGTGAGTCTGTGGATGGTCCATTCTACCACCTTCAAGATTATCCGAGATTACTCGCTCCTTGTGCCACGCATTTTATCCTTGAAGCACTTGAAGCATACAATCTTTTCAAACGAGGTGCTAGAGGGAAGTACCACATTTTCTTATGTGAGAGATTTTTCTTTTGTCGTTTCTTTATAGCCCCCTCCTTGTAACGCTTGTACCGTTCCTTACCACAGAACTTGCATTCTATTAGATCTGCATCCTCCTTCCAATATATCATGCACATTTTGGACAATACTATGGTTACCACAAAATTCCCTAATCGCATCTTTTTCTTCGCTTGGTAAAAGTTGTTGGGAACTAGGTTTTCTTCAGGACAAAGGTCCGACATTACGTCAACCCATTCATTGAAGCTCGTTTCAGATTGCTGGCCATTAGCCTTACAACTCATTAGCCGAGATAACAAAGACAACTCAGTGAGCTTACACCCCGGTAAACCGCTTCCTTGATGATTCTAACAAGTCAAAGAACAACGATCATCGATTCGGTGGTTCCTCCACCTCCACCTCGGTTTCGGTGTTGGTTGTGTCCACGAACTCCGCCCAAAGATCGCATTACACCATTTGTTCGACTCGAGCTCGAATAGCATCGCCTTGAGATTGGGATTGTTCCCGACTTGTTCATTTTTCTCTTCCTTCCACGTTATGCGTATTGGTCATATGTATTGACGGTCTTTGCTTCCTCACCATGATGATTCCATACCTGATACGCAGGAAGGAATCCATTTTTCCTCAAGTGTTGGACTACCACTTTAGGAGTCACGTATTGCTTGTTTCTGCACTGTTTCATTGCACAAGGACACTTTATCAACCCATCCTTTACACAAGACGGATTTGACATTGCAAATTCAATGAAACCTTCAACCCCTTTCAGAAAACTCCATTGAACTCTGCCATTGAGAGTACGACAATACATCCATCCACGATCGGTATTCATTGAATAATTAGATAATAACGACACGTTTGAATTCATTAGATCGAGGTCTTTCATTTACGGTAATAAATCAATTTCACAATAATTCAATCAATTGCTACGTAATATAAGTTATATTAGCTTCAGTCAATTGTTAAGGCATTACATAATATAAGTTACATCAGCTTCAATTTTACCATAATGTTTGGTTTCATATATATATCAACTAATGATTACTAGTTATACAAGTCTAGAGACAAAGCGGATGAAACTCCTCATTCTCATGCACCCCCTCCTCATCACTTGTGACGCTCCCTACCACGTAACTTGCATTCCAACAGATCTACATCCTCCTCCCAATACACCATGCACATGTTACAAGCGAAGGCACTCAATAGGCGGCCCCAAACCGCCTCTCCCTCCAATGGAGGTATGCCATGGACGGTGCTTCTCACCGTGATGAATCCATACATGATACTCGGGCATGAATCCATAACGTCATAAGTGCTCGAATCTGCAGATGGCGTCATAAATTGCTTGTTTCATGAGTTTCAATGTGCAAGGACACTTTATCAACCCCAATTGCACAAACCGGATGTCCCATGGCAAGCGAGATGAAACCTTTAACCCTTCTCTGAAACTCCTAGAAACTCTGTCATTTACCGCGTGCGATCGTACATCCATGAGCAGTCGAATTCATTGTTTACTTTATTTTTAACCTGAGACGTTCCAATTGATTAGATCGTATTTAATTTATTAGATCGATTCCAATTCGGATAAGAAGATTGTAGAGGTTAATTGTTAATTATTATATGTTCCTTATAAATTAATTATTAATTAATAGTGTTCGATGTGTTACAAAATTGGACATATATAATAACCATTTCAACCTCTTAGTACATATATTATATACTTAACATACATATCAAATTAACTAATTACTCTATACATATCGAATTACTACATATATTCATATCAAATTACATACTTAACATACAAATTTATCAAATCAAAACTACATACTTCTATACTTAACAAACATATCAAATTAACTAAACTAACTATATATACTTAACACACAAATCAAACTAACTACATACATTCATACATACCAAACTTAACATACTACATACATTCATATCATTCAAATTGAACAAATTACATATAATTGATCAAATTAACTAAACTAACTACTACATACTTATCATATATACATATAATTGCTCAAATTAATCAAAAATAAACAAAATCCCCAAATTTTTAAAAACTAGGGTTTTAGCAAAAATACCTTGATTAATCGGTAGAAATATGAAATTGATCAAGAACCAAACTCCTTGTCACACGAGCTTCGATTAGGCACCAAGATTGGCGGAATAACGGATGATTGGCGGAACGGATTGAGGAGAAGAAGAAAATGAGGAAGAAGGAAGAAGATGAAGAAGAAATGAGGCATCGCCTCTCGTCCGTCAAATTAGAAACTCGGGCGGCGTGTCCGTCCCAATCGAATCATCGCCATTTTGGCGACGGATAGGTATCCGTCGCTATAAGGCGACGGATAATCTATCCGTCGCCCAGTTTTCAAAAAAAATAATTTCTTTTTTTTTTTAATAAAAGTCAAACTTGGGCGACGGATAAATATTTATCCGTCGCCCATGTTAGCGACGGATAAGTTATCCGTCGCTAATAAGCGACGGATAATAAGCGACGGATAACTTATCCGTCGCCAAACTGGGCGACGGATAGATTCCGTCGCCCAGTTTACCGATCCGTCGTTATGGGGCGACGGATAAAATCCGTCGCCCCATAACGTCGTTTTTTCCTGGTTTTCTTGTAGTGTCCAGCTCCTTATCCGTCAGATATTCTTTCTTACTCTGTCCCAAAGGTCTCCCTGAGACCCAAAAACAGATAGGGAAACATCATCATCCTCTTGAATTTTGAATGTGTCTGCGTTTCGAGATGGCCTAGATGCCTTTGTCGGGACGTGGTCCTCAAAGTAATAGGAGCAGAAGGTTGCAGTTTCCTCTCGAACGTACGCATTGGCAATCGATCCTTCAGGTCTACCTTTGTTCTTGACATATTTCTTCAATTTCCCCAAGTACCTGTAATATATATTCAGGTAAGACAGTGTTCGAAATGAAAATCTATCCGTCATTTTAAGTACATGATTGCAATTATTTCACACCTCTCGAATGGATACATCCATCGACATTGAACCGGTCCAGCAAGTCTTGCTTCATGTGGAAGGTGAACCGGCAAGTGCTCCATAGAATCAAAGAAGCTCGATGGAAAGATACGCTCGAGCTTGCATAGAATCAATAATATGTTGCTTTCAAGATTTGCTAACACTTAATCGTGAACCACCCTTGCGCATAAATTCTTGAAAAATAAGCTCAGCTCGGTGATAGCGATCCAGACAGGTTTAGGTAGCAATTCTCGAAATGCAACCGGGATAAGCCTCTCCATGAACACATGATAGTCGTGGCTCTTCATCCCAAACATCTTTGTCTTATTCAAATCAACACCGCTCCAATTTCGAGGCGTAATTGTCGGGGAATTTCAATGCCTTCGCCCAATCAAACAGTATTGACCTAGATTCATTGTCAATTGTGTAGCATGCCTTGGGCCACTTACCTTCACCATTCCTCTTTGTCAACTCCGGTCTTTTACACCATGTATCCAACTCGGCTCTAGATTTGACATTATCCTTTATTTTTCTGGGAATGTTGCAAATTGTGTTGAAGCAATTCTCGAACACGTTCTTCTCAATGTGCATGAAATCTAGGTTGTGACGTATAAGAAGACTGCACCAATAAGGCAAGTCCCAGAAGATGCTTCTCTTCTTCCATCCACATTTGTTGCTAATTTTCTTATTATGCTTCTCCCACCCAAGTTCAGTCACTTTCATACGACCCAACCTATCAATCTCCGCAAGAATTTGTGCACCAATAAGTCGTCTCAGGGCTCCTTTCTTTTCTACTTTGTTTTTCAAGAATTGATCCCTGTTTTTCCTGAACGGATGATTACTTGGTAGAAACCTACGATGACAATCAAACCAAGATTCCTTCCCGCTATCCTTCTGTCTAAATGCATCAGTGTCCTCCAAACAATGTGGACATGCATGTTTCCCGGCGATTTTCCTTCCAGATAGCATGGAGTACGCAGGAAAGTCACTCACGGTCCAAACACTACAAGAAATCCGCCAAATAGCAACGGGGGATAGCGACGGATTACCTAGCGACGAATTGTTAGGTTTAGCGACGGATATTTTTCCGTCGCTATTTGGCGACGGATACAAAATATCCGTCGTTATTTAGGGACGGATATAATATCCGTCCCTAAATAAGTTGACCAGATTAAAAAAAATAAAAAATAAAAAGAAAACGAATTTAGCGACGGATAGACTATCCGTTGCTATTTAGCGACGGATAGCGATCCGTCGCTAAACTGGGGATAGAAACGGGGCAGATCCCCTTTTCTTCCCCATTTTCGTTTCTGCATCTTCTTTGTTTCTTTCTCGCAATTTTGCCAATTCCGACCAAATCTCCGCTATTCCGGCCAATTTTGGAGTGTTTTCGAAGCTCGTGGGACAAGAAGTTCGGGTGTTCAATCAATTTCATCTTCCTTCCGCTTAATCGAAGGTATTTTGGCTAAAACCATTATTTTGCCAAATTTGGGAATTTTGTTAATTTTGACTAATTTGAGCAATTGCATTGTATTGTAAGTATGTAGTAGTTAGTTTAGCTTATATTACGTAGTGCGTTAACTTTGAGATGTGCAATTGATATATTGATTGTGAATTTGGATTTTTAGTATAATGTTAGGATGTTTGGAAGTATGTAGGGTTGTTAATTTGATATTTTCGTATATGTAGTAGGATTAGGAAGATTTAGTTGAGTGTTTTGAAACCCTTACTTGTTGACAAATTTGGGAATTTTGTTAGTTTCGACTAATTAGATCAATTGTATGTTTATAGGAACTATAGTATACTAGCTAGTTAACTTTGTGCAATTGATATATTGATTGTGAATTTGTATTGTTAATTAGTATAATGTTAGGATGTTTGTAAATACGTAGTAATTTTGATTCGATAAATTCGTATATGCACTAGATTATGAAGATTTAATTAAGTGT
The DNA here is from genome assembly GCA_026545765.1 of Plantago major. Classification (NCBI taxonomy): domain Eukaryota; kingdom Viridiplantae; phylum Streptophyta; class Magnoliopsida; order Lamiales; family Plantaginaceae; genus Plantago; species Plantago major. The sequence continues at coordinate 93,894,090 of CM048839.1, forward strand.
TTTGAGACTATTTGGTGATTATATTAACGTAAAATGCATGTTATGAATCTAATAATTGTAGACGTGTCAGGCTAATCATCTAATTATGAATCCCGATCGTTCATGGATGTACCGTTGCATAGTTATTGGAAGAATACAATCTAGTTTTGTGGAAGGGGTTGAATCCTTCATCACTTTTGCGCTTACACAGACTACATGTTTGAGTGGGGGAACATGAAGTGCCCTTGCAATGCGAACAAATGTAGGAATAAACAATTTTTGCCTCCTGAAACGGTAGTGGAGCACTTGAAACGTAAGGGGTTCGTGTCTCAGTATGTGGTATGGTGTTATCATGGTGAGACACGAGCACCGTTCATGGATTATGAGCATCTCTCAAAAGCGTAAAAGGAAGCAAAAAAATGTGATCGAAAGTACTCAGAATACGTCTATATCTGATGCTAATTATGATCATGAACGGATGGAGCAAATGGTGTATGATGTTGCAGGTTCAGAGTTCATGGACACCAGTGAGCCAGTAACCGAGGGAATGTAGAGGAGCCTCTGAATCCTGCGGGTCAGGTGTTCTTTGACTTGTTGGAATCAACAAAGAAGCCGATTTATCCGGGGTGTAGGCTCAACGAGTTGTCTTTGTTGGCTCGGCTAATGAGTTGTAAGGCTAATGGCCAGCAATCTGAAGCGAGCTTCAATGAATGGGTACAAGTAATGTCGGATCTTTGTCCTGAAGAAAACCTAGTTCCCACCAACTTTTACCAGGCGAAGAAAAAGATGCGGGGGATGGGGTTGCCCATGGAAACCATAGATTGTTGTGAGGATATGTGCATGATCTATTGAGGGGAGGATAAAGATCTACTGAAGTACAAGTTCTGTGGTAAGGACCGGTACAAACGTTACAAGGAGGGGGCTGCAAAGAAACGTCAGAAGAAAAATCTACCACATAAGAAAATGTGGTATTTTCCTCTAGCACCTCGTTTGAAGAGGTTGTACGCTTCAAGTGCTTGTGCCGATAAAATGCGGTGGCACAAGGAGCGAGTAATCCCGGAAGAGGGTAGAATGGAGCATCCATCAGACTCACCCACATGGAAACAGTTCGATAAGACCTACCCGGAGTTTGCAGTCGAGCCTAGAAATGTACGCTTGGGGCTTTGTACGGATGGTTTTAACCAGTTTGGAAATGACCGGAAGTACTCTTGTTGGCCAGCATGCTGACACCGTACAACCTGCCCCCTGGTGAGTGCATGAAGGAACCATTCATGTTCTTGACTATGTTGGTGCCCGGGCCAGATGATCCGTCACAGAAGCTGGATGTGTTCTTGCAGCCCCTAATCAAGGAGTTGATTGAGTTGTGGGAAAATGGTATCCCGGTATACTGTTGACCGTGAGTGATTTTCCTGCGTACTCCATGCTATATGGAAGGAAAACCGCGGGCTTTAATGCATGTCCACATTGTATGGAAGATACTGATGCATTTAGACTGAAGGAGAGCGGATCGGAAAGGAATGTTGGTTTGACTGTCATTGTATGTTTCTACCAAAGGACCATACGTTCAGAAAGAACAAGACTCAATTCTTGAAAAACAAAGTAGTGAACAAAGGCGCCCCGAGACAACTTACTGGTGTAGAAATACTTGCGGAGATAGATAGGCTGGGTCTTATGAAAGTGACTGAAATTGGGTCGGAGAAGCATAACGAGAAAATTAGCAAAAATTGTGGATGGAAGAAGAGAAGCATCTTCTGGGACTTGCCTTATTGGAGCAGTCTTTTTATACATCACAACTTGGATTTCATGCACATTGAGAAGAACGTGTTCGAGAACTTATTCAACACGATTTGCAACATTCCCGGAAAAACAAAGGATACCCCTAAATCTAGAGCCGAGTTGGATACATTATGTAAAAGGCCCGAGTTGACAAAGCAGAATGATAAGGGGCAGTGGCCCAAGGCATACTACACAATTGACACTGATTCTAGGAACAAACTATTTGATTGGGTGAGCGGATTGAAGTTCCCCGACAATTACGCATCGAAGTTGGGGCGGTGTGTGGATGTGAAGAGGACAAAGATGTACGGGATGAAGAGCCACGATTGTCATGTGTTCATGGAGGTGCTTCTCCCTGTTGCATTTCGAGAAATGCTACCTAAACCTGTATGGATTGCGATCACCGAGCTGAGCTTAATTTTCAAGAATTTATGCTCAAGGGTGCTTGACGATGAAGTGTTAGCAAATCATGAAAGCAACATACCATTGATTCTATGCAAGCTCGAGCGTATCTTTCCACCGAGCTTCTTTGATTCTATGGAGCACTTGCCGGTTCACCTCCCACATGAAGCGAGGCTTGCTGGACCGGTTCAATATCGATGTATGTATCCATTTGAGAGGTGTGTAATCAAGGCAATCATTTACTTATAAAGTCTGAATTTTTCCAAGTTACATTGTGTTACCTCAATATATATGCATTACAGGTACTTGGGAAAATTGAAGAGGTATGGCAGCAACAAAGGCAAGCCTGAGGGATCGATGGCCACTGCCTACGTGCGAGAGGAAGCTGCAACCTTTTGCTCCTATTATTTTGGGGACCATGTCCCGACGAAGGCATCTAGACCGTCCAGAAACGCAGACACATTTGAAGTTCAAGAGGATGATGACGTTTCCATTTCAATTTTTAGGGTCTCGGGGAGACCTATTGGAGAAGAAAAGACAGAATGGCTGACGGATAAGGAGTTGAAGGCAGCCACATATTATGTCCTCTCGAACTGTGCTGAAGTTGACAAATTTATGGAGATTTATGCTCGGTGAGTAGCTTTCTTACGCTAACACATGGATTTTAACTTCTAACTACTATATATTTCTAATCATGTAATCGTGTCCACAGCCTTTTCAGAGAGAAGAATCCAACAATGGCAGATGACGTAATTGAAGAACTGCTTCAAGAGAAGTTGGAAACAGAATTTGCAGATTGGTTCAAGGAGTATGTACGAAATCCTGTCAACAAAGTCACATGTCCTTACTTAGAATCTCTAGTAAAGGGACCAAACAGAAAGGTCTCCACATTCTCATCGTACATAGTAAATGGCCTTAGGTTTCACACAATTGAGTCTAACACGGCCATGGCCACAAGCAATTATGGGGTGTGTGTCAGGGGGCAAGATCAAGATGCAACTGATGATTTGTATGATTTCTACGGGAACCTGAGACGAATTGTGCGACTTGAATATCCGGGATTTCCTTTGAAAAGAACCTTTTTGTTTGATGTTGACTGGTATGATCCTACTCTAAGTGGTACGAGGAAACACAAGCTCTATCAGATGGTAGAAATTAACCATAGGAAGAGGTATCGTACTAAGTATGAACCGATTATCTTGGCGACTCAAGCACGCCAGGTGGTGTTTATTGAATATCCAAGCCTCAAACGCGATAAGTGAATTTGGTTGGTCTGCGATGCACATCTGAGCCCGCTCCAGAGTAGAGTACATTGATAAGGACGACTCAATTACCAACTCGTATCAAGAAGAGGTCGTCGATCAAACAACGAGAAAGCATGTACAAGCTGATGATGAGTTCATAGACCTGCATGAAGACCAATTTATAGACTTAACAATAGCCGAGGAGGACGAGGGTATGTGTGTATAGTATACTTAGTTGTTATGTGTATATATGCTTAGTTGTTGATATTTATTACTTTTTGTGCTTTAATATATGTCAAATGTATATGTTTTACATGCATATTCATGTATTCTTTACTAACACATTTTTTCCTGCAATTTCTTATATGCTCTTGCAGATGTCGCGCCAAAGGAAATCTACATACCTTCCTCCCGGGTGTAGGGGTATTAGGGGGAGTCCATCGGGTTCTAGTAGTACACCAGCGAGTGGAGCTACTAGTCCTCTGGTTGGATATGATATTGGTGGGAGCAGCAGCCAGCCTCAGGTTCTAGAGACTCCACCGGCCTACACGTCACATGCTCCTGGTGACTATCCCTCTGACGGGTGTCCCTATCTGACGTAGACTGACGGTGCTACATTCCAGGGGAAGCCGGTGTTGTTCCCCAATGGCAGGAACAAGTATTATGCATTTGTAGAACATACACTTAAGATAAATATATGTTACATGATTTTACTAATGAATATTCGTTTCTTGTTTGTCTCATTGATAACAGGTTTTGGCCACCGGATGCTTCGGATAAACTAGGCAAAATCTTTAGGGGGAGGAGGGAGATGCCGGGACAGGGAGGCGAGAAGTGGACAAACATCTCGGACCGGATGAAGCACTTTTACTTCGACGAGTTGCGGGTAAGCTTAAATGTTACAATGAATGCTTTATTTGTTCTTTTAATCGTTGTGTTAATGTGTGTGGTATGTTAACCACTATATCTGTGAGTGGTATGTTAGCCACTGAACTTGGGTGATATGTTAGTCACCATTGTGTTAGTCAATTTTAGGACAATTTGAGTGGTATGTTACCACTAAGCTTGGTTTGATGTGTTAATCACCATTCATGAACTTGTTGTGTCATTTGAGTGGTATGTTAGCCACTAAACTTGGTGTTATATTTAAATTGTTATCTTTCTTTAAACTTGCGTAATTTTTACTTTGAATGGAATTGTTGTAGAAAGACTACTACATTCCCAATGCCCTGGTGTCCCAGTTGTACTGCTTTGAAACTTTGTGGTCGACATCTATAGGAAAATGGTTTACAAAATTAAGGAGACACGCAGACAACCAACTTGGGTGGGGTTGACGAGTGGGCACTTTGGGAGGAGTACTGGAAGGATCCCTTTGTCCAGGATCAAGCTTACAAGAACAGACAAAACCGTTTGACTGAGCCGCGAGATGGTACGGGCACTGCCAGACATCACTATGGGTCGCGAGTTGTTGTTACAGATCACGTGATGGAGGTTAGTAAATATGTTGTTTATGACTTGGAATATGATACATAACAGTTTTTTGCTTTCATTTCAATCAACTAACTACTTGTTTGCACATATGTTTTTTTAGGCCAATAGAGAACAGCCGAAGAGTGCTCTATACCACTTCAAGAAGGCTAAGCTGAAGAATGGCATTTGGACTGACGTGAGGGCCGAGTTGCAGTACGCTTTCTCTTAAGGTTAACATTTGTATTTGTGTATTTTAAAGTGATTCCTAAAATTGCATCTCATTTCGTATGCAATTTACAATTGCAGAGTGAGGTGGAGAGGATGATGGATGAGAGGATGATCGACGGTCATGAGCTGTCAATTGAAGAGCAAGACCAGATCTTCTTTGAGGTCAACCCAATGGACAGCAAGGGTCGAACATATGGATTGGGAAGTTTGGGCCCTTCTATGAGTTCTAGTAGCTTCTCGGTCCTGGGATGGATCGCGATCTAATCTCTTCACAGGACCGTGTTCAAGAGATGATGACTCCTCTCCACGAGGAAATAGTCAACCAAAGCGACTTACCGTAAAGTGCTTGAGGATGTGCTCGTATGGCTCAATGGATGGACGCTTTGACCCAACGTTGCTCAAAGACTTCTTCCCAGTACCACCCACCGCCTCCTCCCGATTCTTAGTTACATCAGACATATATTGTTTATGCTACATATATACTTTGACACTATTTCATCTTCTAGCTACTTGTGCTTGCATACTTTAGACTTTGTTATGGATAATTTATATTGTTTCGGGTATATTAATGCAATTTAATTGTTTCGGGTATATTATGTATAATTATATTATGTGAAAAAACAGGTGAAATGTGAAACAGAAATTTAAAATACAAAAAAAAATTTAAAAAAAGTGAATTTAGCGATGGAATCAAATCCGTCGCTAAATTCACGAACTAAGGGCGAATTAGCCCATTAAATTTAGCGACGGATTAAAATCCGTCGCTAAATATCAAGCGGATTAGTGGTGGGATTTAGCGACGGATTTTAATCCGTCGCTAAATTCCGTAACTAATTGGCGACGGATAATTAGTAATCCGTCGTCAATTCGGACGGACTGGTCAACGGATTAATCCGTCGCCAGTTCGTCATTATTTGGCGACGGAATACTTATCCGTCGGCAAAAAAAATAGTGACGCGTTGTTTGGGGACGGGGGATTATCCGTCGCTACAAATTTAGCGACGGATCGGCACTGTTTTAGCGACGGATAGTTCCGTCGCTAAAACAGGTTTTTTTTTGTAGTGAAAGTAGTGCTGCTCTCAAGGTAAAGTTCTTCTTGGTTGACACATCATATGCAGGGATACCCTTCTCCCACAGCTCAATCAGCTCCTTGATTAGGGGTTGCAAGAAGACATCCAACGTCATTCCTGGATCTTTTGGCCCAGGAACCAACACAGTCAAAAACATGAATGGTTCCTTCATGCACTCACCGGGGGGCAGATTGTACGGAGTGAGCATCACTGGCCAACAAGAGTACGCACGTTCACTTCCAAACGGGTTAAAACCATCCGTACAGAGCCCCAATCATACATTTCTAGACTCGGCTACAAACTCCGGATATGTCTTGTCAAACTCTTTCCATGCCGGTGAGTCTGATAGATGATCCAATCTACCCTCTACATCTTCCGGGATTACTTGATCCTTGTGCCACCGCATTTTATCGGCACAAGCACTTGAAGCGTACAACCTCTTCAAACAAGGTGCTAGAGGGAAGTACCACATTTTCTTATGTGGGAGATTTTTCTTCTGACGTTTCTTTGAAGCCCCCTCCTTGTAACGCTTGTAACGGACCTTACCACAGAACTTGCACTTCAATAGATCTACATCCTCCCTCCAATAGATCATGCACATATTCGTACAACAGTCAATGGTTACCATAGGCAACCCCAACCCCCGCATCTTTTTCTTCGCTTGGTAAAAGTTGGTGGGAACTAGGTTTTCTTCAGGACAAAGATCCGACATTACTTGTACCCATTCATTAAAGCTCGCTTCACATTGCTAGCCATTAGTCTTACAACTCATTAGCCGAGCCAACAAAGACAACTCGCTGAGCCTACATCCCGGATAAATCGGCTTCTTTACTGATTCCAGCAAGTCAAAGAACACCTGATCCGCAGGATTCGTAGGCTCCTCCACATCCCCCTCGGTTCTAGTGGTACTAGTGTCCATAAATTCTGCCCCGACAGCATTAAACACCATTTCTTCGACCCGGTCATGAAAAGCATGAGATTTAGATGTACTTTGACCCCCAAGTACTAATTTTTTCTCTTCCTTCCATGCTGCCTAAATTGCTCATATGTCATGGACGGTGTTGCTTCCTCACCATGGTGATTCCATACCTCATACTCAGGCAGGAATCCATTACGTTTCAAGTGATCGATTACCGCTGTAGGAGTCAAATATTGCTTGTTCCTGCATTTTTTCAATTTGCAAGGGCACTTTATCAAACCCCCCTTTACACAAGCCGGATGTGTCATCGCAAATGCGATGAAGGCTTCAACCCCTTCCACAAAACTAGATTGAAGTCTGTCATTAACAGTACGACAGTACATCCATGAACGATCGGGATTCATTGGATGATTATATAACCTGACACATCTGGATTTATTAGATCGTATTGAATTTCAACTCAATTCCAATTCCTGACTATAATTGCATTGTTAATTATAATACGTTCCAAATTTCATGAATTATATGCATTTTACATTTAAAGTTTTTTTATGGAATTTTCTTATATTCCCATTACAATTACCAGTTTATAAATTAAAAGCATTTCAATTATACGAATTATAAATTATAATTTATAAATTATCAATTTTTTCTACGAAATATCAATTTATATTCCCATCGAATTATACGAATTACCAATTACCAATTCTTTTATACAAATTATAAATTACCAATTACTCAACCAAATCCAATACATACTTACAAACATTAAACTAAATCAAAATAAATACCATAAATAACATACATACTTACATACATACCATACATACTTACATACTTCATACTTACAACCATCAAACTAAACACCATACTTACAAACATTATACTGACTAATCAATTTCACAATAAATCAATCAATTCATTAACCCACTACTTAATATGAGCTATACTAGCTAGTATATGAGTTTAAAAATATACAATTGATCGAAATTAGCAAAAATCCCAAATTTAGAAAAGTAGGGTTTTAGACTATTACCTTCAAATTGCGGGAAAAATAGTCGAAGAACGATGAAATTGAACGGCCACCCGAGTTCCTTGTTGAAAGAGCTTTGAAAAGAGCCCAAGATAGTGCGGAATTGTTGACGTTTGGTCGGAGAACCCAAATAGCAAAAATGTCGAAGAAAGGAAGAAGAAGAAGAAGAAGAAAGAAACAGAGAAGAAATGGGGGAGAAGAAGATTCTGCACGATGTTTATTCCTGTTTCAGCGACGGATAGCTATCCGTCGCTATGTCGCGACGGAGAATCTATCAGTTGCTACCTGTAAAAAAAAAATTTCTAATACTAACGACGGATAATCTATCCGTCGTAACATTTCCTATTTTCCTTTTTTATTTTTCCAAAAGTCAAATGATGAATAACTATCCGTCGTTATTTAACGACGGATAGAAATATCCGTCGCCATTTAACGACGGATAACTATCCGTCGCTAAATGGCGACGAATCGACGGATAGGGCGTTTCGCCCTATCCGTCGCTAAAATTGTCGATCCGTCGTTAAGGGGCGACCGATAACTATCCGTCGCCAATTCGCAGAATTCTTGTAGTGGGGCTAAGTCAACCTAATGGGCCATGTGCCTAATAAGGCATTGGTGGCACGATCTGGAACATCCACTCGGCACGATCTTGTGAGTTCTCCCATTCTCGTGGGAAGCCTATAAATATGGGACACATTCCCATAAACAAGGTAAGCCTTCTTCACATATTTATACCCAAAATACTATACAGAGTAGACCTTTCAGTCTTTCTCGAGCAAAGTCTTCGCTCGGTTTGGCACTAAGCAAACCGGGTCTACCGTTCTAACCCCTCCCCCCCCCCCCCACTAGTCTTTGTGCAGGTCCTTATCAGAAGTAATTTCGAAGAGCTTAGGACCATCTCGAGCGGACTAGAACACATTTGAGGGTTAAGACAAAGACTTAGCAAGAACTTAGTAGTGTTGAGGATTCACCCTCGTTGTCCTAGGCGACACTTCTCCTTTTCTCCTGTCTCCTGAAGAGACACTTGCGGTGTGACCATCACTGGGGTAATCTTCCTCGTTCCTTGACGCTCCTTTTCCTACTTGCCTTCTTACCACAGGGGTGTTCTACCCCGAGTAGGTGGGCGCCCTCGAGGCCTAGGAGTTGAAGTTCCTACTCCCGCAGCGACGATCCTTGTTGATCTTCTTGGCCTTGCCATTGCTTATAGAGCTATGAAACTTTTTGTAAAGTTTCCCACAAACGGGGCCAAAATGTTAACGGGTGAATCCACAACACTACTAAGTTCTTGCTAAGTCTTTGTTCTAACCCTCCAATGCGTCCTAGTCCGCTCGAGATGGTCCTAAGCTCTTCGAAGTGACTTCTGATAAGGACCTGCACAAAGACTAGTCTCTGTGTTTGTGCGTGTGTGTGTGGGGGGGAGGGGGGGGGGGGGGTAGAACGGTAGACCCGGTTTGCTTAGTGTCAAACCGGGCGAAGACTTTACTCGAGAGAGACTGGATGGTCTACTCTATATAGTATTTTGGGTATGAATATGTGAAGAAGGCTTACCTTGTTTATGGGGATGTGTCCCATATTTATAGGCTTTCCATGAGAATGGGAGAACTCAAAAGATCGTGTCAAGTGGACATTCCAGATCGTGCTACCAATGCCTTATTAGGCCCATTAGGTTCACTTAGCCCATGTCCTCTTTTGGGCCTTTGAGGGCATTGTGGTCCTTTCACCTGCCTGAATGGATTTGAGGGTTAGGATCGAAGTCCATGACCTTAGGATGGAGAGGTGAGGACGCCCATCTTAGGACTGTAGTCCGCACCATTAATTATCAGAGGTTAGGACGTCCCGCTTAGGACTGTAGTCCGCATCCTTAGCAGAGGTTAGGACGTCTCGCTTAGGACTGTAGTCCACACCCTTAGCAGAGGTTAGGACGTCTCGCTTAGGACTGTAGTCCGCACCCTTAAGAGAGATTAAGACTTCCCGCTTAGGACTGTAGTCCACACCCTTAGGAAGACTCGGGGTGCTTAGGACACCTTTGACGCTCTGGACATATTTCTGTATCAACAACTATGAGAGACTGTATTAGAGAGACATGATCAACAGTTGTATAACTACAACCATAAGATGTCTATCACATAATTAGTACGTAAGGCTATATGGAGAAGCAGTCTGAGTATACTACCTTTTTTTTTAGATGACATTGGAAACTTACAATCGTTACTTTTCGAGTGCATACTGAATAAACTCCACGGACTTGGGTACTGCAAACATCAACAAGTTCGACAGGCACGAACCATATTTTTATTGGTTAGTCTTAAATACAGCTCTATGATTGGTAATATTATTAGATTAGACCGAAGCAATTAGTGCAACATGATAGCTAGTGTTCACGTGATGAATTAAATGGAAGAGATAGAGATGTATGGTAGTACTACTCCTAACGTATTAGCAATCAAGTGCGCTTGGATCCAGTCGACCAAGACATTGCCATTGTACCTAACTCGACAAACCTCAATCTGTTTCCAAAAGTGGGGTGACCAGATTAATTCATTAATTACCATTCTTTAATTAATGCATTTCGTTGATGCTATCAAATTCTACATTAACTGGTTATTATAGTTTACTTTTTATAAAAATTAAGGGAAAAAAAATCATTCAAATCATAAGTAAACTAAAACGTGAGAACACGCTACGCATGTTATTGTGGCATTTAATTATAAATAATAGAAAACGTATATGAAGGTAACTACTATCGTTGTTTCTGATAATGAATTGTATTTTTTTCGAGTTGAATTAGGATTTGAGTTAGTATGAATTGTGTTTCAATTTAATTAAATAAGATGGAGAAGAAGTATCGGTTGTCGTTGTTTGTTTTTATGATGAATTGATTTTGTTTGGATTGAATTAGAGCTTTGAATTTGATTGGAGAAGGCTGGTTGAGTTTTTTTAATGATGAATTGATTATGTTGGTGTTGATTTAGTATTTGAATTTAATTGGAGAAGATAAATTGAGTTTTTTGAATGATGAATTGATTTTGTTGAAGTTGTGTTAGGGCTTAGAATTAGAATGAACGAGACATATTGGTTTTTATAATTAAAGTCTAATTTACATATATATTACAAATCGGTCCAATTTAACTTAAATTAAGTACTCAATTGCACAACTCTAATAGTTGTCCACTTATATATATATATATATTGTAATATTAAATAACTAAAATTTGCGACCCACGCTACACGTGTGAAGCGTATTCCAGATCGACACAGTATATTTTGCTCATTCTTATGCATTTACAAGTTAGTGATGTATTTTAGTAGTTATTTAAAAGTGTAGAGTTACCTGTCGAACACATTTTTTAAAGAGTAAGTATTCATGGGCAGCTTCTTGTAAAGGATACCAAGCTAGGCGTGTTTTGCGTTCTATTATAGTGTTGTTAAATCTTGTAAATGAGTGTTAGTACTGTTACGTGTTCTTAGGTGCTAGTACTTTATAATGTATCCGAATAACTTTATAGATTTGGATTACCACGTTATTTTAGGTGAAAAGTTAAAATAAATGATGAAAGATAAAAATATTGTAACAAATTATAATTTTAATGGTTAAGTGTATAATTTTTTTTATTATTTATTAGATATTGGATATATTTTTTTTAATAATGGATAAAATTTTGTGCGACACTAAAACTATCAGATGTATGGTGTTATGCTAGTGAGGGGGTATGGAGTATGTGAATAATAGTTATTGCCGGTATTGAGACCGTCAAGAAAACTCACCAAGTTTCTTTTTTTCTTTTACTTTTTTGTTTAAAAAATTTATTAAAAAATTAAATGTATAATAATAAAATATAAAACTTATACCACGTCCATATTTTATCGAGGTCCATAAATGAACACCAATCTCCACACATTTCACCACACCTCAACTTTCTCCCTTCTTATATTTATACATTACAATTTAAGATTAATTTGTAGACTCAATGTTGGAAACAGTTAACTGAAAAGTGGAAACTTTTGACGGAGGAATTAAAATTTTAATTGCTTGAAATACTTAGACAGTCAATCACATAGAATATAAATGGTCTGAAATGGATGAAAGAGTTCAGGTACACAATTCTCTTTTTGAGCAGTACTTTCTTTTTCCTCTCAGAAATAGCATTCATTTTGTATTGCATTGGTCAATCAAGTGCCAGTTCCTTGACAATTGCTACTTATATTTCTAAGTCAAAATTGTGGGCAACCAAGTTCCCAATACGATTAATACAATTGAAATCAGGGGCAGACCTGGGGCAGGGGGTTTGGAATTTTTTTTTTATAGGTAATATTTTCGAAAATTTTAGATTTCGCCTGATAAAAATTTTAGATTACCTCTATATATATATATATATATATATATATATATATATATATAATTTCGCTTCATAACATAGAAATGGAAATGGCTTTGTCTATGCCTAATATGATCAATGAAAGCACCTGCATCATCTTTGGCAAGGCGTCAAAATTAATCTTGATATATCCAACGGGTGACGAATTTCAATGACTGGCAGCTTCAGGTAATTGTGAAGTATCAAAGTGAGCCCGAGCTTCTCTGAATCGCCGAAGCAGATGATAAGCAAAAGAAACGGACTCTAATAGAGTAGACACCGAACCACTATGGACAATGTGGTTTTTGTTATTCCATAAAATCTATACAATAACTCAATGTACAATAAAATCACTTATAGAATGATCAAAATTTAGAACCCAAGTTACAATATAAATCACAGATAAAATCGAGTTGAACATTGGAGGGAATTAACAACAGATTGATGTTTAGGAGAAATCGTGTGACCAAAACCAGTTGCTTACAAGCAGCTCAAGACAATGTAAGTAAATAATAGAGTGATCAAATTGCACACCTTCACGAGACCAAATTGAGCTTCAAACCTCCGTGTTTTTGGCATCATCTGAAGCTCGATCCCCAAAATTAATGGCAGATCCAAACAAAACTTATACCTTCATGAACCTGGGATTAAGACCAATAAATTGATAACGTCGAAAGAATTTGTTAAACGGATGGACAGATGGAAATTGGATTTGGGAGATAATAATAAAGGTGAATAGAAGGAGAGATGAGGAGAAGTCTATGGACAGCGAAGAAGAAAATGAAAAGTCATATAGTAGAAGGTAGGTCGTTCGTGTATCTCACGATACTACATGTGAGACTGGGCTTGTATTCCAGAAACATGCTTTTTACGAATGAAAAGACAAAATCGAGAAATAATCGTCAATTCTCCACGCGACTGTTTGTAAAGTACTCCCTCCGTCCTGTTTTCATCTTCCCGTGGACCCGGACACAAGTTTTAAGATAAAAGTAAATAAAGTAGGAGAGATGATAATAAAGTAGGAAAAAGAGTGAATAAAGTATAACAAATAGTGAATAAAGTAGGAAAGATGGTGTATAAAGTAGGAGATAGAATTTTCATTTAAGGGATGGGAAGATGAAGTAGGGACGGACTAAAATGGAATGCGGGAAGATGAAACTGAGATGGAGGGAGTATTGTACTACTTTGAACTAGAAATTGCGACACACGCTATGCGTGTGAAGCGTATTCCGGATGTATACTATGTTTTGCTAAAATTTATACTCTAATACTTCATCCATCCCACAGAACTTCATACATTTGCCATTTTTAACCGTTCCACAGAACTTCATACATTACCAAAAAAGGAAGTTATCCCACACCCAACAAATAATAAACAATCTCAACTTTACACTCAAATTACACATTTTGCCACTAAAAGTACACTTTTTTTCACTTTTTCTATATTCTATCATTACTTTAACTTTTCGCATAAAATTGCGCGCTAACCGTAATGTATGAAGTTCTCCGGGACGGAGGGAGTATATAAATAATACTCCATCCGTTTCGCATAAAACTGCGCGCTAACCCTAATGTATGAAGTGTTAAAATTTTTCGTTTCAGACGTTTCACGAAAAGTGTTATAGTTCCTTTTAAGGAAATTACGTTCATAACAAAATCCCCTACATTTCACACTTATTTACAGCATTGTCACTCAATTAATATCTTATACTATACCTCCGGCCTATCAGGAACTTCCTAAGGAGTTTAATGGCATGGGGAGAGTACTTATTTTTAACCACACACCTTTGAACTCACATGTACTTTTACACTCAATTAATATCGTATACTATTTTTTATCAATCTACTTTTGGGGCCACATGCACTTTTATACCATTTCCTTAAAATTGTGCACACAGAATTGTTCACTTTTGGTGAAATAGAGGGGAGGGAACATTTTAGTAGAGCACTTTAATGTGTTTAATAATATGTTTAATAACATGAACATATTAACACCTTAATAACAAAAATTTGTGAGACAGATATTCATACCTAACCAATATACATACCATCTACAACTTACAACATAAAATGTGACTATCACCAATATGATACAACCATGGCCTCAACGAATGCATAATTCGTTGACCAACCTGAGCTACAATATGTAACTATTGCCTGGCAATGTAATGTTTATGCCACAAGAAAAATTATTACATCATCCAATAACTATGCAAACTCACTTCTGCATAAATCTACGAGAATTTACACCTTTGGAGTTCATATATATTTCAGGATGTACTTGGAAGCTTTCAATCTGATGTCATGTTCTAGTAAGTTTTTTAGCCATCATCTTACTTCTTAATGGCTCCCTATAACAAACAACTGCAATCATAACACATTTAACATTTGATTAATTTAGCTCATATAAATAATCTTTTGGATTCAACAAGATGAAAATTTAGGACAAATACTGAAAATTTATTTACCAGTAACAGTAGATAAAAGTAGGAATTCATATCTCATGAGTCTTGAGAGAGAGACTTGAGAGTGACTGGGTTTATCTTCCATTCAAGAGTTTATAGAACCAACAACTCCATTTCTTTGAATGGTTTTGGACTTGAACACACTCTTGCACCTACAAATTCACACAACACCACGTACAAATGAGTCCAAATTCAGCAAGAAAAACGAAAAGAATTGTCAAAGATTGGTTTTTTACAATTTAGAACATATTTGCAAGTCTTATGACAGAGTCACTCGAGTTTCCTCAACTTTTGCAGCCAAAGAGAGACAAGCCATTGCAGCAAGATGAGTCATCCATGTCTAGCTA
The DNA here is from genome assembly GCA_026545765.1 of Plantago major. NCBI lineage: Eukaryota > Viridiplantae > Streptophyta > Magnoliopsida > Lamiales > Plantaginaceae > Plantago > Plantago major. Next base: position 93,909,378 of record CM048839.1, read on the forward strand.
AGAAATTGACAACAAGAAGTGCAGTGAGAGCAGAAAATGGATAGTACTCAACAACCTTGAGGATCCATTCAACAACACCAATTTTGTCAGTCAACGGATTTCCAATTACACTAAATTACAACAAATTCATAAACGTGAATATGATAGGATTTTCAACCACCAATAACCAAATCTGATAGTAGTAGGTTTCTCAAATTTTGAAAAACGTGGAACGATCAAAGCAGAAGATAGAGGAAATAGCATAAAACAATGAATAGAAAAAAGCCCAACAGTAATAAAATGGTGATTTCTTACCAGAAATTGAAAGCGGAATGATGTTTGATGGAGTGTTTTTCTGCTTGATAGTCGTACTTACAATCTACGTACCCAATATTCGATCTTAGTTGAATCTCTAACCAGTACCTCTCGAATTCGGGAAAAACATGATAATCGACTGCAAATAACAAAAATAGATCCAAAATTATAAGGAGAAGAAGAAAGATAAAATTGTGAGAAAGATTTAAGGTCAAAGACGAGCTGCAATGCAGCTCGGCCGACGCGCCCTTGGCGCGTCAGCCAAGTTGAATCTCTAACGCAGCTTGGCGTGTCCTCTCTATGGGACGGGAGAGTTTAAAGTGGCAAGCCACATGTCCCAGTTTTGTTTTTTTTTTTTTTTAATTCTAAATTCCGTTTAACTTTTAAACGGTTATAACTTTAAAAATAAAAATGCAAAAAATAAATAAAAATCACCAACGTCTTTATTTTTCCGAGATCTATAAAATGAGACCAGTCTTGACTATGTTTGTATCATCCCATCTCCAACTCCTCTTTCTCTCTTAATTAAACTTAAAACACTCTCTTCACTCCAAAACACCATATCCACTTCGATTTTCCGACGACATGGACAGAAACTTGTTTTCTCCGGAGACTCTCAAGTGGATGCAAGAAAACACACCGGGATCCTACCAAGAGTTGATGCAAAAGCTCAACGAAAACACTTCTCAACAACCCCAACCGAGCTTCGTTCGCCCTTTGTTCCAAAGCTCCTACCAAGACCCTTACACTCAAGATTACCATTCTCCAACCTCCCAAAAACCAATATTTTCGCAAGCACTGGAAGTTGTTCCTGAAACGCAATCGAAAATTCAACCGAACCAGAGGCGTGGGAAAGGGAAAGCCAAAGACATGGAAGGAGGGACGGCTAATAAAGGGGAAGGACAGAGCTCACTCTACAACACGAATGAGGACTTGGTTCTCATCTCTTGTTACATGGCTATTAGCGCAAATCCGATCATTGGCACGAATCAGAGGTACGCAAGTTTGTTCAAGAAAGTCGAGGAGAAGTTCGAGAATGTGCGGAGGGATGGGAGGATGTCCGGTATGAAAAAAAGCGGAGTCATGATTCACTTCGTCTCAGATTTAAGCGGATGAGAGATGACATTAATTGGTGGTTGATTTGTGTGGATCGTGCTACTAGGGTTGTCGGCGATCGGAGTGGCTACAACGAAGCCAATGTAACTGAAACAGCCCAGGAATTCTACAAAGAGAAGTCGGGTTGTAACGCCGGATTCATCTTGTTCAAGCGGTGGGATGCCATGAAACAGTACCCAGAGAGGGAAACGAGGATGAACTTGGAGGAACAATACAAGAAGGTCGCAACAACTCCGAGGGTTGAGGTTCCGGATGATGATGAGCAACCAATAGAATCAGCAGGTGCTACTAGTGGGATCAAGCGCCACAGTGAGGACAGTGTCACGACTAACAAACGGCCTATGGGTCGTGACAAGGCAAAGAAGATGGCTAGAGGTGCTAGTTCTGGCAACTCAATGGATGCAATGAGCGAGGGATGGGTTAACTTTAATGAAAGTTATCCCCAATACCTTGAGTTGGAAAGACAGAAGCTGGAGTTTGCCCGCCAAAAGGAGGAACGTAGGATGAAGGAGAAGAAGATGGACATGTGGATGACACTTATGGGGAACTATGCCAACTTGAACCTAGAACATAAGGGAGTTTGTGATGCACTGCAGAAGGAATTGTTTCCGTCCGAGTAATGGTTGAAGTTGAGAGCTTGTTTTAGTTTGCTTGTTTTTCAAATTATGTGAGGTGTGACTTGTTTGTTTTTTACTTTTCCAAGTGTGGCTTGTTTGTACTCTTCCAAGTGTCCGTTGTAATAAAATTAGCGTGCTTTGAATTTGAATTTAAATTTGAGTTTGAATTATTTGAATTACGGAAAGTAAGTTTTGTGAGTTATCCTTACTCTGTCAGGCATCTTATCTTTGCTTTGTCAGGCATCTTGTCTTCAATTTCTCAGACATCTTATCTTCAATTAATGAGGCATCCAATGCATTGTGACTCAGCTATGACTAAGAAATGAGTCACACATCTCCCACAACTTGTCTATATAATGCAACAATAGAACACATTTTCAAACACAACAAACTACTTGTATTCATCCCTTCTTCCATTATCTTAACTAAACATAAAACACTCTATCTACTTCAATTTTCCAAAGATAATCATGTCCAATTCATCATCTGATGATGAAAGCTTGCTTGGTTCTTCTTCACCCAATCCTTTCGCACAAATCCAAAGCATGATAATACAAAACGTACCAAATATGATCCAACAATTCCAACAACAACAACAACCGGACGAGCCATGACGGCCTAAGAAGAAGCGTGCTTACATTAACAGAAGTCGAGAAGAGCATGGCAAACAATTGGAGGAAGACTACTTCGGGGTTAACCCACCATATGCAGATAACTTTCGACGGAGATTTATAATGGAGAGGTCGTTGTTCGAACGGGTTATTGTTGGTGTGGTGCGTCAAGATGATTACTTTGTGTGCAATCCAGATGCTCTCGGCCGACCGGGGTTAACCACACTACAAAAATGTATCACAGCCATTCGCATGCTAGCTTATGGGGCTTGTGCTGACTCGGTTGACGAGTACTGCCGGCTTGGTGAAAGCACGGCTCTCGAGTGTCTTTCGCATTTTTGTGACACTGTGGTGGCTGAGTTTGGTCCAACATATATGCGGAGAGCCAATGAAGCCGATGTTCGAAGGATTCTGGCAATCAACGCTGCAAGAGGATTTGTGGGCATGCTTGGGAGTATCGACTGTATGCACTGGACATGGAAGAACTGTCCCAACACGTGGCACGGTCAATTTCAAGGCAGAAGCAAAAAGCCTACCCTTGTTTTAGAAGCAGTAGCATCCCAAAATACTTGGATATGGCATTCATTCTTCGAAATTTCCGGAAAATACAATGACTTGTCGATCGTGCAACGTTCACCGGTGTTCGACGATCTCCTGAACGGCATGGAACCTCAGGTCAACTTTGAGGTCAATGGCCATCAGTACAACATGCCTTACTACCTAACCGATGGCATCTATCCAGCTTGGGCTACATTTGTTCCTGCCATCCCGAATCCGGTAGCGCACAAAGAAGCCAAGTTCTCTGAGCGTCAGGAGTCTTGTCGGAAAGATGTGAAACGTGCTTTCGGAGTACTGCAAGCACGATTTGCAATTATACAAAATCCGGCCCTTGCACACGACAGGGCCACACTAAAAAAGATTATGGATTGCTGCATCACACTCCACAACATGATAGTTGAGAATAAGCGCCACAAATACCTAAACTATGACAAGGAAATCGAAGAGTTCGAACAAGATACCCTTGAGAATGTACCCCATGTGATTGACGGAGTTCGTATCCGACGAGCGTAATCTACAATAAATTCTATCCCTGAATACATGAACTTTTCACGGCAAATGCACAGTAGGTGCACGCATGAAGAACTCCAAAGGGACTTGATGGAACATATTTGGAGGATGCGTTGACTGTGGAGCTTGCCCAATCTTGTAGTGTGTGTTTGTTAGTTTAATGCATTTGTGTGTTGTGTGTTTGTTGTTTTTCCATTTGGTTTTTAAATTCTCTGCAGTTTGTTGTAATATATGGTTGCTCAATAAATTATAAAACGAGTTCTAAAAATGCAATTTTATTAATTTCAACTTTTAAACACTCTTATAATATGTTAAATATGTTTTAAAAAAATTTAAAAAAATTGGAATTTCATGACGGCACGATGACGCGTCACCAATACAGAAAAATCTCGTCACAGATCCCATCATCGGCCAGTGACGCGTCACGGAGCCGTCACCATTGCAGGTAGTCTAATAACAATTACAGAGGAGAAAACTGATGGAATGAAAAAGGAGGAGGTGAACATGGAAGAAGAGAAAGAAAGAAACTGGGAGAAGAAATATATTGTCGTTCATGTAGATTTGTCAGGAAGAAGAAGTAAACAAAAGTTTGACTCTTTGAGGTGATTGAGATAAAACCGGGAAGGATATACAGCTTGGTGAGTCACACGCGCCTAACCTGGGGCTAGGTGTTTTCTGTGTGAGAGCTGCTTTTGTACTTAGAATTAGTGAAATTGGATTTCAATTGCTTCTTCTCCACGCCTCAACTATTTGGTTATATCATTACTTTGAATTTAAGGTTAAATAGATCGTACTCCCTCCGTTCTTTTACAAGGTTTACATTTTGCCGTTTCGGGAGTTTTTTTTTAAGTTTAACCTTTCCATTTTTAGAAATTATACCAACCCTACATTTGACCTTTATTTACAAAATTGCCACTTAGTTAATCCCTAACTACTACAATTAGCTACACAATTAAAATCATATGACAAATGTCACCCTAACCGCTAGGAGAGCCGCCCCCTCAAAAAGGTGCAGACAGTGCTCGGCTGGATTAGTCGTATGTAGCGGATACCAGTGAAAAATCAAAAAAAAAAAAAATCATATGACAAATGTCTCTCTCTTTCTCTACACTAGCCTTCTCAATCAACCAAGTTGTCTTTCTCTCCACCACCATAACCTTTCTTCTTTGTTAATTCGTCTTCTCCTAGGTACGCCGTCGATCTTTGCATTGTCGATAGTCGGAAAGAGAAGAGTCGCTTTTGGGTACTACCGTAGATACCCACTACCAGGCGCCAACAACAGCTCTACACCATTGGTCGTCTGGTCGAATCTCACCAAGTTCGACTTCGATCGCCATCGTCGCCTCTGGATCTCACCACCGCTCTGCTCGGTCGGCACCACATGTCGGATCTCACCATTGTTTAGGTCAAGCTTAGCTCATCACTCTCTAATTCAGATCTCACCATTGTTTTTTTTTTCCATCTTCTAGGTTTTGTACTGATTAAGACTCTTTATTTTGATGGAGGGAACCATAAGTTCATGTAATATTGTCCTCAGTTTATAATTAGTCCACAATTAGTGAATCTTTATTGGGAGCCACAGTGTACTTTTCAAAGATTCCTTAAAACTTGTGCCAATTCAAATGATCAACCTATTAAAAGACCAGAGGGAGTAAAATATAAAGAGAATGCAAAGTCAATGATTACAATCTTTATAGCGATGAATAATCCTCAACTAGAAAACAATATATCGAAAAAGTAATTACTAATTGAATATAAATATTAATTTAAATACAATGTGTATCAATATAATAGATCATATATCAAAGATTCCTAAACACCTCCTTATAATCAAGGTTGGTTGTTGTGTTGATGTTATAGCCTTCCTCATCCAATATAAAACCTTTAACCCCTTCTTGCATGTGACCCTAAAAAATGCCACATAGAGCTGACCATGACTGAAAACGGAATTTTGGAGGTAGTTAATGATTGTCCCTGACGCTTGTTGATTGTCATTGCATAGCAAACTGAAATAAGAAATCGTCTCCGTTGAAATCTAATAGGAAACTTAGTAAGATCAGAAAGTGTGAGTACCATCCGAGGTATGAAAATCTTTACTCTAACATTCTTTCCATGTATCGTCTTCGCCTCAATAATATGCTTGACAATTCCAATAATAGCCAACCTAGTTCCATTAAAAAGCTTGGCGAACTTTTAAATGTTTCTGAGAAGCATAATAGGAGTGTCAATATTCAATTGAATTATATTATTTGCTATTCCATGCACCCTAATAATTTTTAGAAACTCGACAGGATAAGGATCCTCTCTATTGACGATATCATCATCGTTAGGACATATGATATCGGAACTCATGAACTCGATCGGTGGCATCTCCAGGAAAAGTTGACATTAGATAATCATTAAACCTCCGAACTATCTCATTATTTGGAGCAACAATAGTTCTTCCTGGAGGTATCAACCATCACCGACATGGTCCAATCAGCTCAGATATGTACTCTTAACTATTGCATGCATCAACTGGTTCAACGATAGAACAAATCAAAACATCTTCGGGTAATTTGAAATGTACATCACCATCATTATTACCACCAACTTCACCATCTCCAACTTTCAACAACCACTCAACAAACTCCCTAATATTCTTAGTCTCAATAGATGAGCCGCCATACTGTACTTAAATAACATGAAGTTTAAATACTTTAAATCACATGAATACTCCCTCCGCCTCGCTTCGTTTTGCTATATTAGGAAAGTGGATATTAATGGGACGTCCATAAAAAGAATGTTTACATTTTCTAGTGGGGAGGAGGGAGTAATATAAATTTTAAAATTTATTAATGAGAATTAATACCTAATGTTGAAGAATACCCGAAGGCGCATGTTTTTGTGAGTTTCAATATACGACATGAACTCCAAAGCTTTTTAGATGAACAAAGAGAGGCGTGGACTATATCCTGCCCGCTACCCGTTGGTATAGCGAGCAAGATATGTCTGAAACCCCACCAAAGATCCACCAAATGACTTGTTCAACTTTCCAGGACCTCTCGCTATATCCTTGAGACTTCGATCAAGAGCCTCAAAGCAAAACCTATTGGTCATAGGTGCCTCATCCTAAATGATTAACTTTGTATTCTTCAACAGTCTTGTTAGATTGCATCCAGGTGTGATCCTAGTACACATGGAAGTCTCATCGACCTGCAATATAATACTGAACTAGAATGGGCAGTGCGACCGCCAGGGAAAGAAGAGAAGTTATACCACTCGATGCAACCAGTAGAACAAAGCCACATATACCACGTAACACAGAACATAATGTATTCCATAAAAATATTTATCATGTGCCATCGTAACAGTAGAGAAAGAAAAATCCACCAGTACCTCAATCAACGACATCCATATATAACAGTATGGTACACGTACATTTGCTCATCATCAGCGAGACATGGATATAATCAACTGTGCTACCCAATCTTCTCATCAACATCATACGGAATTTCTTCAGCAATCAAATTATTCATACCATTATTTATGACCACATTGTCGGGCATGGCCATACCTTAAATACCATTTAAACTAAATCCATTCCTTGAAAGGAACCCTTCTATCTCAGCAAGAGTAAAATTCTTCAGGTGTTTTTCACTAAGCTCCAACTCTACATTGAAATATTGAGTAACAAATTTAGTATAATAAATAATAAATCAATTTTATTATGAGCAAATTTAAATGAATAAGTTAATATATAAAAATCTTACCAGGATTATTCATTTCTTCGCATCATGTACTGGATGTCGTCCGATAGATACTCCCATGAGCTTTCCCATACATGCTAGGGCCTCGACATGCATCAGACTGAAGAAGCATGGAGAACAAATGTCGAAGGAAACGTCCTAGTCTCCAATGGCTTCTTTTATAGCATGAATATACTCTTTGTCGTCATTGAGTAACCCCAAAACAAAGCATGCATCACGGCAAGTTGGGTGAACAACACCATCCACCGTTCGCAAATCCTCAAAGCAAGTGGCACCCTTGATATGATTCAACATGATCCTCATGTAATAAAGTGGAACATTCCACTACAAGAATCACACGATTTAATTACGGAAATGGCGACGGATTTAGCGACGAATCGCTTCGTCTTAGCGACGGAATCGCGACGGGTTTAGCAATTTGCTCAATCCGTCCCTAATCCGTCGCGAATTAGGGAAGGATTAATTTTACCGTTCCTAATTCACGACGGATTAGGGACGGATAGACTAATCCGTCGCGAATTAGGTTTGACTAACAATTAAACTGAAAAAGAAAAATAAAAAAAATAAAAAAATCGATTTAACGACGGATTCGAATATCCGTCGCAAATAGCGACGGATAAGCAAATCCGTCGCTAAACCCGAATAAAGAGAACATACGGGTTCTTCTTCCCCATTTCTATTCTGCTTCTTCTTTCTCCTTCTCTTCTCCATTTTCGTCCAAATTCAAAGTCCGACCAAAACTCAACCATTCCGGCCAATCTTGAACTCTTTTCGAAGCTCGTGGGACAAGGAACTCGGGTGGTCCATCAATTACATCTTTCTTCGGCTAATTTCTCCGTAATCGAAGGTATTTTGGCTAAAACCCTTAGTTTTTAAAATTTGGGGATTTTGTTAATTTCGACTAGTTTGAGCAATTGTATGTTTATAGGAAGTATGTAGTAGTTAGTTTAGCTTATATTACGTATTGTGTTAACTTTGAGATGTGCAATTGATATATTTATTGTGAAATTGGATTGTTAGTATAATGTTAGGATGATTGTAAGTATGTAGGGTATTTAATTTGATATTTTCGTATATGCACTAGGATTAGGAAGATTTAATTGTGTGTTTGGAGACAATTTGGTGATTTTGGTGATTTTAATATAATTTTTTCGTATTGACATAAAAATAATTACTACTATGGAGCAATTGTAATTTTTTCGTATTAACATAAAATTCTTAACGTATCATAATTAAGAATGTAACTATACACTTGGAATTGCAATTGTAATGATAGCTCTTATTTTTTTCAACAAAACATCATCAATCTCAACACTTCAAGGATGACTTATCCACCTTCGTCACCTCCTCCACCGTCGCCTACACCATTGCCTCCTCCACCATCGCCTACACCATTGCCTCATCCACCAGATTCATCGGAGTGGTCGTATCATAGTTCTGCCGAGTAAGTATGCTTCGTCTTTCGTAGTAGTGATTCCATTTCTAACATGTAAACTGTATTTTGTAGTTGACTTAGCATAATTGATTTTTAACCTCGTTTTTTTATGTATGTAGAAATTGCGGTACACTCTCATATGAAGACATGTGGACAGGTTTTTCCGCTTTCGAAAGAGGAATGATAGCAGAAATGAAGGCCGAAGAAGATGCAAAGATGGCTAAAACCGATGCTTGGAAAGAATTGGATGATGAGGATTTTGACATGACCATTGAGAGGATGTTGAACTATCGATTATTTGCATCTTCGTCTATCATGCTTGAATATAGACGGAATCATTAGAGGTTAGTGTATATATATTCGTATCTTATTTTTGATAATATGATCATTAGAGGTTAGTGTAGATATATATTCTCATATCTCATTAGTGTTAGCAAATTTTAGGACAATATGTGAGACTGAACTTGTGTGATATGTTAGTCACTATTTTGTTAGAAAATTTTAGGACAATATGAGTTGCATGTTAGCTACTATATGTGGGTGATATGTTAGTCACAATTTGTGTAGTCCCCTCATTTAATTTTCATCCGTAATTCATGGTATGCACTTTACGATTTCAGGCCGATGTGGTGAGGCGAATCGACATTCGAGGAGTTGACAATTCAAGAAGAAAAAACACACCTTCTTAGCCTTGATACATTTACGTTATGCTTCTCCAAGATATTTCGTTTTGAACATGTGTTTTTCTGCCACTTGACTTCTTATTTTAGCTTCTGTACGGATATTTAATTTCGTTATGGATAATTTGTATTTGTTGAATGCTTTTTGTTAATTAGTATAGTTTAATTATTCTAGGTATATTATCGTAGTTTATATTCGATGAAACAGGTGAAATGTGAAACAAGAATAGAAAAAAAAAAAAAAAAGCGACGGAATACGTATCCGTCCCTAAATTGCCACAGTAGTCAACGGAATTATTCGTCGCCAATCCGTCGCGAATTAGGGACGGATAAGGCATTTGAGACGCCCGTTTTAAGACGAGCATCTCATCCGTCGCTAAAGGATTAGCGACGAATCGGGGGGGGGGGGGGGCTTTGGCGACGTATAAATCCATCGCTAAAGCCCGATTTTTTTTATAGTGTTCTCAATTGAGACATGGTAAATTTTCCAATTTGGTTGTTGGAATGCTTCGTATCTCTCCACATTATCTTTATAGGATACCACACGTAATATCTAGGGAAATCAGCATATAGATACTTACGTGTCTCGAGATGGTTTTTATTGAATTCCATCCACTTTAGGAACTTTGTCTCAGAAATATTTGTAATCAAATCCCCATCTTTAAATGTGACTGGCCGTTCACCCTCCATATGAAATGGTAACCGCTCAACGGGTGGATCTTTGTAATGAATATCATATCCCATAATATGCAATACAGTCTCACATGCAGATATATACCGACAATCAATATAATCCTTCACCTATCATTTCTCCACGATTAGTTTTGCACCTATCCTATCAACCCCTTGTTGACGTACTTGAAGAGATATTTGAATTATCTATTTCCTTGGAGTTTCTAAGTTGTAATTATTTTGTTTTTAGAGAGCTAACCTTAGTTTCTAATTAATTTGGAATTATGCCTTTCTTACACTATTTCCAATATAGTGTGATTTACGGTTCGAATAGAGTTCACAAAGTTTGATTTTTCTTATATTTATAGTTGATTTGACCTTTGAATTGAGTTTTTAAGTTGCAATTATTCCATTTTTATAGTTGGTAATTCGAATTGAGTTTGAAACATATAACCCATTCTTAGAGTTGAGTTACCGTTTGAACTGAGTTTTCGAGTTGGAAAAATCTCATTCTCAGAGTTGGTTAGACATTAAAATTGAGTTTTCAAGTGAGAATTATCTCATTATTAAACTTTACCATTCGAATTGAATTCTCAAGTTAGAATTTTCCAATGTTTAGGGTTGAGTTTAGCATTCTAATTGAATTCCTAAGTAGTAATATAAAATTTATTAGAGTGTTTTCTCATATTGTATGCACTCTTCTGATCTTATCCATTGATTATATATAATTTATCGTATGAGTTATCATTATATCAATCAATTTACCTAACAAATTATATATTTAAGTATTTTCTCATTATGGTTTACAAATTAAGAAAATTGATGAAAATGTAAAATTGTACTAAACTAAGAAATTATTAATTTATTATCTTTTATATTTATATATGTCAAAATTAATAAAATCTCTGTTTATTATTAGTTTATAGAGGGGTTACTTGGTTTACTTTTCTAATGTAGATACCAAGTTCTACTTATCTCATTCCTAAGTCGGGTTTCCCTTCTAATAGAGTTTCCTGTTATAAGGAATTATCTCATTTTTCTAGAGTTGAGTTTACCTTTCAAATTGAGTTTTCAATTTGAAATTATATATAACATTCTTAGAGTTGGTTTACTTTTTGAATTGAGTCCTCAAGTTGCATTTACAGATTGGAAAGAAGTCTATTTTTCGAATTAGTTTACCCTTCAAGTTTAGTTTATAATTTGAAATTTTACCATCCTCAAATTAACTTCCCAATTAGTGTGATCTACACTTAGAATTGAGCTGATACGCTTTTTTTTTTTTTTTTTTATATATATGTTAATGGTTGTTATTATTATACTCCATCCATTTCACTTACTCCATCCGTCTCACAAAACTTCATGCATTTGTCACTTTTAGCCGTCCCATAGAACCTACATATTACTCCCTCCATTTCAGAGAAAGTGTTACATTTTTACTTTGACCGGTCAACTGTCTTCGAGTTTGACCACAAATTACTCATAAACGATATATAATAGTAAATAATGTAATAAAATCATATAATAAAAATTTAATTACTAAATTTTCATTATATAAATTTAATAATTTATTTATTAATATCGTTTAAGAGTAAATTGTGGTAAAATGCAGAGACAGTTGACCGCAGAATAGTAAAATGTAACACTTTTTCTGAAATGGAGGGAGTATTAAACTACCTCACACCCAACAAATAATAAACAATCTCATTTTTACACACAAATTACACATTTTACCACTAAAAAATACATCCCCCCCCCCCCACCCCCCACAATTTTTTTAATCATTATCATTTTTAACTTCTTACCTAAAACTACGTACTAATGCTAATGTATGAAGTTCTCCGAGATGAAGGGAGTAAAATTAACATTTTGCTATTTTAGAATTTTTTTTTAAAGCTTAACATTTCCTTAAATGGAAACCCACTATTCAAAATTATTAATTTTTTATTTTTCATACTTTATCTATTCTTTCTCTCTTTTTACCGTCAACTAACTGCTTTATCATAACTAACCATATTTTACGCAACCATCTGTATTTATGTATATTTTCACTGTAAAACAATAAATGAATTGGAGGGAGTATTATAGTTTATTTTTATTTTACTTACTGATTAATACTCCCTCTGTCCCAGAGAACTTCATACATTATGGTTAGCGTACAGTTTTATGCGAAAAGTTAAAGTAATGATAAAATATAAAAAAGGTGGGAAAAAGTGTACTTTTAGTGGCAAAAGGTGTAATTTGAGTGTAAAGTTGAGATTGTTTATTATTTGTTGGGTGTGGGGTATCTTCCTTTTTTGGTAATGTATGAAGTTCTGTGGAACGGTTAAAAATGCCAAATGTATGAAGTTCTGCGGGACGGAGGGAGTAGTACTATTTAATTTGTATATTAAAAACACCAATATCGACAATATAAAACTATTTCTTAATAAAATCGATGATTATATTATAGTAAAGGTTGGTATCTAGACACGATTTTTCTCAAGATTTAAAATGATCAAAATTGTGTGATTATTTGAAAATCATATTTACGGATACTAAATGAATAACACAAAGATCCTATTATATTGGGGAGATCGCCCGTTAACAATGTAATTGAAAAATAAAATTTACTATTTATCTCAACTAACCAATCTATTTTCTATGTTAATTGTTCATAATATTGATTTTTGAGTCAAATCAAATTTTTGCATATCCTTATTTTCACTATAAACCAACTGAATCATATAAAACTTGATTTTCGGAAATGTGAAGGGACAATTACATATATATTGAGGGTGAATTTTGATTAGGTTAAATACATTTTTTAGGGTTGATAATTTCACATATGATTTTGTCATATATGACATCTCTCTAATCTCATATAAACATCACTTATTTGTCATTTTCAAAAATTGATTTTATCAGTCATTTTATATAATGTATATGTATGCATATACATAGATACATATATTACGTTGATGGCAGCTAAAATCGGTTTTTGAAAATGACAAATAAATGGGAAGGGAATTGAGGAGATAGGGGTATGCATATAGTTCATATTTCCATAGGCTATATGTTTTTCATGCATATTCGTGCACATGTACAGGATTTTTCCCTTCCCGGTCTTGGACTCCCAACACATTGTTAAAATCCCCTAAGCACATCCAAGAACCTATGATATTCGCAGCAATCACTCTCAATTCATTCGATAACACTCTCCTTTATTCAAGTTGATTAAAAGCATAAATCACAGTTAAAACACCCATATCAACTCCATCCATTCCAATCATCCTACAATGTAGGAATTGCGCGTGACTAATCAAACATTGCAACTGAATTTGACTTTGATCCCAAAGGATCCAAATGCGCCCATTCTCATGCTCATTATAATTATCAATAAAATTCCATATATTTCCCAATTTCTTGCGAACCTCATTTGCCTTCTCTTTTTTAACCCGTGTTTCCAAAAGGCTGGTTATGCTAACATTCAAAATTTTGAGACGGGAGCCAATCTCCTTATGTTTAACCGCCTTGTTAAGCCCTCGCACATTCAGATTATCATGGAACATGGTCATGCTCCCCATTAAGCCCATTTCCATGACCTAACGGAGCAAAACCATTTCCAGTTTCAATCCTCACTTGACCAATTTGAATCATATCTTTTCTTCTCACATTTCAAGTATTCCGACTCTTTCGACCAACGTCAGTCCACCCTAGCTCATTATTACTTTGCTTCACCACTGGGGGAGTATTTGCATTAATAACCATTATCCCCTTCCCCTTATCAGAAACAGAAATACCATTCGTTGGACCCGTCGAAGTAGATGCCACACTAGGCTTCTCACCCATAACATTTTTTCTGCACCCTACTTTGAGCCTGTATAATATCACTACAAAAAATTATCAAAATTATTAAAGGCAAAAGGGTTCTAAAAATATAGTGTATATTATGAATTATTGTTGTTCTGAAAATATTTAAGTGAAACTGTCTAATTTTTTTCAGAAAATTATATTATTACATTTATACTAATTTTCAAAAAATAATTATAAAGAAAAAATATATTATTTTATTTGTTTTATTTTTCATATTTAATTTGTACCTTTAATAAAATTTTCTAAGTTTATATAATTCTTAATAATTTTTTTGAAACTACCATAATATTTGTTATGAACTCTTACATTTTATAAAAAAATTCATTTATTGTTATTATAATTAGAGAATATTTAAGATTTTTATGCAAAAGCAAATAAGCCCACTTGCACAATTGTATACACACCATTATTAGAGCAAGTGTGTATACGTTTAAAGAACATGAGATACATCCGTGCAATTTCAAGAACATAAGGTACATCCGTGCATATTTCGACCGAAGATAGCTGGTTTTCCTTGAAATCTATTGAAGTAGAGCGTAGAATGGAGTTTGTAACAGAAACGCCTTATTTATCTTATGAAACATAGGGTACATTTGTGCATTTTACCCCCAAACCGGTCAAACTCAGTACAAAACAGCCCATCACTGTTAGCTGCAAAGAAAACATGAAGTTGAACCATCATCCTTTTAAAAGAACTTATTAAGTAAAGAATATTATACAGCTTATAAGCTGTTTGTATGATCCTTTTATAAGTGATGTGAGACTGGGCAATATTTTGCATAGACAAAGAACAACCCTGAGAAATAGGAATATCATTGCATTTTGAGGAAGGGAAATGTTTTTCAGATCACACAGTTGGACAACTCCGTTTCATTTATGCAAATCTAACCAACACATGTATATTACTTCTTCAATTCTCTAAAACTTGTTATTTTGACTTTAATCGGTCAATTACCTCCAACTTTAATCACAAATTACTCTTAAACTATAATAATAAATAATTTAATAAAATCTTAAATTTTCATTATATGATTTTATTAAATTATTTACTATTATAGTGTAAGAGTAATTTATGGTCAATGATGCTTGTTGTGGCAAATACCATATTAAATTGGGGGCAAAGTCGAAAAAGTAGATAAATAGATACTAAAAGTAGAGAAATAGATACTAAAATTGTATGACTAATACTCAATAGGTAATAAAATATTTGGGATCGTATCAATTTGTAATTCACGAATTAGATATACTATATGCTCCCTTCGTCCCACGTCTATTGTTCAGTTTTAACTTTTTTGCAGTAAACAAAATTGAATTTTGACTGCGCGTTAATCTTAAACAGTAATGATAAAATCTTCAATAGATCATATATTGAAATTGGACCCTCAAAATTATGTGGTCATATACGGGTTCGTATGGGCCGAGGGTCGGCCCTGTGGCCCCTGTCAATACAAATGACCGGTTTGTTAGACTGGGTTATTTCACCTCTCACTGTAGATGAGGCCGCCATGTAGTTGAAGAATGAAGAGACATGTGGAGAGAGGTGACTATCGAGAAGATCGGGGTGGAATTTTACCAAATGATCCATTCGACCGGACTTACTGAACATAGTTATAGCTTTGCGATATATTGGGGCTCCATTCGAGATATTTGTTTGATTTCCCCAGGAAAAGTTTGAACTTTGAAAACAACGGGTTAGAGCTGCCTTGTAATCCCAATCGAACTCCATTACCAATAACCACTAGCTAGTCCCAAATCTCTTCAAATATTTTAACATTTCGCATGGATAATAATGCCAACACATGGCACCAATAAACCCAACAAAATGTTCAAATCTTCAGTACTATAATTAAATTAAATTATGTTATGATTAATTGCTTAGCTGTCCCAATTTCCACTTCATTTCATTTTCACCAACCAAATCAATCAAAACACTAATTCTGGTCGACTGCGAGTGTGAGGCTACTGATATTAAACGAGCCGAGCCGAGCCGAGTATTATGATACTCGACTCGAGTTCGAGCTCAACCGAACCGAGTCCGAGCTCGGCTCGTTAACAAAAACGAGTAAAAAAAAATGGACCCGAGCTCGGCTCAAACTCGAAAAATAATGAGCCTTATCTATTAAAAATATTAAAAATAAGTATAAAAAATATAAATTTATTAAAATAACGAGCTTTATCGAGCCAGACAGGGCTCGGCTCGTTAGGTGAACGAGTATAAAGGCTCGAGCTCGGCTCATTTTCCTTATCGAGCGAGCCGAGCTCGAGCCTTAACGAGCCGAGCCGAGCCCTCGTTAAGGCTCGACTCGCGTAACAGCTATATGTGAAGCCATGGCCACATAAGATTTCAACAAAAATCGTTAAAACTGTATCAACGACAACATCGGATGGGTCACTAAATTGGTTACATAAATTTTCATTTGATTACATATTTAACATATTATGATAGTCAAATATGGTCTACAAAATAAGTTATATTAGTTTTGCAATAAAAAAGTGCTACTGGTTGGACAATTTGATTTTTAGGGAAAATTAGACACTACACCATCCCTAATGGTCTCACCCTCTCAATGTAACAGTGGGCCCTTACGTGTGGGACCCGTTACTACAGTGAGTGGTGAGACCATTGGGAAAGGGCGTAGAGTCTAACAAACCGATTTTTAGATATGGACAGTACTATTTTTAGTATACTTGAATATAGCTAATATTGTAGTTGAAAGAAAGAGTTACTGTGTTTTACAATTTAGAGGCTCTGTTCTCTTCAACTGAAATTTACTGAACTGAACTGAATTGTAGTATAAAATATACCTAAGCAGAACTGAACTGAACTGACCTGAATGAGTTTTCAGTTGAAGAGAACATAACCTTACATGTAGTAAAAATGGACAAAACGGAAAGCTTAACTGGCACGGAAGGAGTACTATGCAAGTGAGTAGTGATCGTAGCTTGGTGATTGAGAATAAAATGCCTCATCTTTTTAAAGGGTGAGATCCGATCCTTTAGATTTACGTGATTACTCATTTCATTAAATAAATGATACGCAAATATTATAACAAATGCAAAGTATTTTGAGAGACAATATATAGAAAACTTATCTAAAGACAAATTTAAGTTATCAATAATCATCTATGTTATTAATCAAACCGTCTATGTTGTTAATAAAATTAATTTTTTCTAATATGAGATACGGTCTCTAAATATCAAGAACACCAATATTGAGAACATACATATTTTGATCAATAACATCAAATATTTTATTGATAACTTAGTTCGTCTCTAAAGAAATTATCTATATATTGTCTCTCATAATACTTACTCTATAACAAATTAAATTCAACCAACACATTTTTTGCACAAAGTTTCATTAAAGACGGTCTCTAATAACTTATTTAGAGACAACCTATGTTATTAATAAAACCATTAATGTTGTTAATCAAAACACATATGTTGTAATATGAAAAGATACTAATGTTGAGAATGTAAATATTTTGATTAATAACATCGATAATTTTCTTGACAATATAAATTCGTTTCTAAATAAATTATCTTTAACGACTGTCTGTTAAGACACTTTACTCTTTTTTAAAGTGATATTCAAATCTAAGAATATCACAAATGTTACCCTTAGCTAATCATCTAACTATCCCTACCTAACTAGCCTAACGTTTCACATAGCACTCCAAATATACACTCCAAAGGTGGCTGATCCATGACCCTTAATTATTGAAGTGTGTACAAGTGTTACACAAGCCAGTATCGTCAAACAATACAAAAATTACGATCCAAAACATCTATATAATAAAAACAAAATTAACCCATAAAAGGTCAACCAAACCTCTCCGATTAAAGGGGGAAAACACCCCATGGACGGGCAATTACATGTATCAAAGTAAACCAGTCCATTTAGGTCTATCTCGGGACTTGTTGGACGGGCAATTACATGTATCAAAGTAAACCAGTCCATTTAGGTCTATCTCGGGACTTGTTTTCGTGATTTAGAGTTGGATAGTTTTTTCAAAACCCAATTATAATTCAATTATTATTCACAGTTAAAATTTAATTAAAACTCGGTTCATTTTAATATCTTTCCAAACTGCCACTAAATGAATATTTCTTCTCCAAAACTAAAACTCACCACCACCACTTATGCCATCATCAACACACCACCACCACTTATGCCATCATCAACACACCACCACCACCATAATGATCGGAGCTCCGGTCACTGGTGTTTTATTTAATTTTTTATATAGAAAAATGATCATGTAATTGAGATTCCATAGGGAGCTTGAGAACTACATGGAAGTTGTAATTCAAGCTCCATAAAGTTTGAACCTGATCAGGAATCTAATTCCAGATTTGGAAGCTCAGCAGCTTTCAGTTCTGGCCGGAACTCCGGTCAGTCGGTGAGCTTGGCTAATTTATTTTTTATACATGTTTTTTCCTTCAAAGATGAAATGGAGGTTTAATTAATGTAATGTCAGATTTATATTGTTTTTGCATATATTGTTAAATTTAAATAATAAGGATGTGTACATATAATATATTTAAATATAATGTGGCTAGCTATTATGGACTATGCAATGTCTAGCTAGTTGCATTAATAAGATTATTTCCAACATCTGTAACTCTCTGCAACAAATTTTCCCTGTTACGTCAGCATTCCACTTACTGCAACTCTCTACTTTAATAGTTGGGACCTAAATTTATTTTATTTTCACATTTTTTTCAAACTTAATTTTTCCTTTCATTTTTTCTCTCATTTACTATTAAACTTTATTCTTAATTTTATTTTAAATTTTGTTAATAAATTATAATAAAAATACATTAATTGTTTTAAAATACATTACTTGAAAATAAAAATTACATTACTTAATTTTTTGCACAATACTTGAAATTGAAAATTACAATAATTGAAATTGAAAATTACAACAATTAAGCTACTCAATGCAAATCCTAGTTATCATATCCGAGAAACTCACACACTTCCTTATATATAAGTATGTTTACATTGTTACACATATTATTATCATATGAAAATATTTAATAATATTTGAAATTGAAAAAACTATATTACTTGAAATAAAATTAAAATACTTAAAAAATAAAGGAAAACAAAACAACAAAATATATATATATATATATATATATATATATACATATATATATATATATATTAAACAAAAAACAAAGAGAAAACATAAAGCAAAAGATAAAGAGAAAAAAAAAAAAAAGATGCACTGTGACTCTAAATTTTGAGGTGAGTCCCAGTGCCCAAACTTACGACTACTGTTGCAACTCAACTGGAGTTGCAGCAACATTTGCAATCCCATCTCCAATTCGCTAGAGATGTCTAAAAAATGAATGGTTGAAAGTAATTCAATGATCTATTAATACAGTGCGAATGTACACTATTGTTATCCATCTACTTATAACTTAAAAATACACCATCCCTACCTATTCAAGTTCTTCCTACATAAACAATGGCAAAATTGTATAAAAAGATAAATGTAATTCCAAAAGAATAGATTTCAAATCCCAATTTTGAAAATTGAAAAATTATGGAAGTTTGCTTTTCCTGTTTCCCTTTATTATGCAAGAAGAAAACTCCCAAATATGTAATTAAAAAACCACCAACCAAACATATTTGAAGCTTTCAATCAATTTAATAATCTAACAGTTAAATTTTTTAGAGCAGCAAAACACATTTTACACATCTCTCTTTCTTCTCTCTGGCTGATCTACAGTCGGAATTTGGATTTATGTATATATCTCGGTTTGGTTTGTCGTGGTCGTAAATGAAAGCAAGTGAGACAAGAGAAATATTAGGAAAAGGAAATGAAATGTGTAACGGGATTTAAGGATTGAGCTCCACCTCAACACCAACACAAACTCATTTCATTTCTCTGTTTTGTCTTGTTACTGTTAAGAGATAGAGAGAGAGAGAGAGGTAATAGTAAGTAAGTACTCTCAGAATCCCAATTATTGGATTACTCGAACATGGCCTGAACAAGATTACATTTTTTCAACCCTTTTCTCCTGCCAAATCTTAATTCTCTTCTGGTTTTTTCCCTCTACATCCGGGTTAGTTCTCTTTCCCTTTACTTCTTGATTACATGTCCTATTTCTTGTTTCAATTTTGTGGGTTTGTGTTTTTGTCGTTCGAAAAGGTCAGTTCTTTGCTATTTGGGGAAAAGGTAATGCTATTTGTGTGAATTCACCAAGTGTGCTGTCAATTTAGATATGGTACTAATTCTGGCTTACGTTTTTCAATTGTCAATGTTGTTAGATTTAGTGCCGTAATCGGATGATTCTGCTTTGATGTGACTAAGTGTTGATTGTTTGTGTTTCTGGGAGAATTCATTACTGGAAAGTTTACCTAGAAAAGTCACATTTTTACTCATTTTGGGAATGAATAGCAATAGGTTCCTTTCTTCTTTGTCTTGATTTTGATTTTTTGGCTATATCATTTCTCTGTCATGAAACTTTCTTAATAATTTATCTCTGAGTTGCATTGAGTCGCTGGTATTTTTTGGAGAAATAAGAATTGATCAGGTATCTTTATACATTTTACTTATTGGTCTCCGTTCAAGTGGGAACTAGAATGTAGCTTGTCTTGTCTTACTATACATGCACTATAACTTTTTTTTATCTCAATTTGTTGGGTGGCATAGTCTTTTGACAAACTCAAGATCACTTAGCAATCTTCATTCTGAGTCTGACATATATTCCTTCCAAGACAATTGAAGTCTCAGATTGAGGTAGTTTTATTGGATGTATTTGCTACCGCTAAACCTAGCCTTCAGTTTATATCGTATAATTGCATTTTATACTTCTCATGTCATTACAAATTTGAGTGGTAAAATGCATCTAGGTTCGAAAGAGCAAGTAAATGACGTTATTTGTTGGGTGTCGAAGGGTGGACAAGTAGTAGGAGACGACATTGTCTGAACCATATTACATTGAGAAGATTGTTCAATAAGACTTGACTTAATGTGGTCAACATGACATCTATGTCAAACACTGTATGCATGAACTATCTGCAACTGTAATGAACAATCTGCAACTGTATTGATACATTGTAGTGCTTTTATTACACCCTGACTGTTCCTCTGAAACCTTTGTATATCAATTAACTGTCAACCTTTTAAATATGCTGATTATAGCTGTGACATCTAAAGAAATTCTCATTTTGTGAACATACCATTCCATGAGATAGTAGGTGGTCATCGTCAATAAGGTTGACAATATCCCAACCGAGTTGAAAGATTTCTGATTTTCTTTCATGATTATAATGTTTTGCGGGGGAGAACAAATAAGGATGAGACTTAGCACATCAGCAAGTTGCTCCTTTGGCGACTTGTTGGTCATTCCCCAGCAGATGTTAAAAGAGTGCATGCGTAAACAATCTGCTACTGTATTGATACATTTGGTGCTTTTATGACACCCTAAATAACTGCTCCTAGGAACCTTCATATTGCCATTAACTATCAACCATTATAGTTGTAGTTGTGACCTCAAAAGAAATTCTCATTTTGATCTATGTACCATTTTCAAGAGTTAGCCTTTGGTTATGTTTAACAAGGATGATACATCCCAACCAAAGCTTGATAAGGTTTCTGATATTCTTTCATAATTTTAATCTTTTGCTTGATAAGAAAATTTGGGATGAGATTTAGGACATCAGCAAGTTGTTCCTTTAGTGACTTGTTCGTCAACTCCCCTTGCCTGGGAAAGCATAGTGCACGAGGTTAGACCCTCTGCTCTTTTTGGATAAAGCAAATAAATAAATTTGTAAAAAGTGCCATAAGTTCATCTAAGAGAAGTAAAGAATGACTTGTAGTGTTTCATCTAAGTATCTCACAAACCAGATAATCTGTTAGCTCTCCCTCTATGTTGAGTAGTACTGGAAAGAGAATTCAATGTTTTCTTTTTAATTGATTTTGCTCATATGATGACTGATAGCATAGTGTACGAGATATTCTCATGAATATGTTTTCAGCGGGATAGGCATTGGCAAAAGTTGATAGTAGAAAGATATTGTTTCATCCATTTCTTTCATGCAACATTCTGGTATTAGTTTTGGGTTTCTGACTGAGATGTCACCAACTCACTAAAAGTCCACTTTTAAATCAATAGTTTGGGAAACTTAATTTTTTACTTTAGATCCTTTGGTGAAAAACTGTAATTTGTGTTTTACTACTTTCTGCATCAAGTTCTTCTCATGGACTTCTGTACCAACTATACATAGATAACTACAAGCTCTTCTACTATAACCCATAACTTACTCTATATTGTAATTTTGCAGATTTGTTAGGTAGACGATAATCGGCATTATAAGTCACTTTTTAATAAAATCATGACACCTGGAGGTAGCAACTATGATGGCACAGCTGACTCCCGTAGTCTCGATTATGGCATTGTGCCTGAATATGCTGAGTTCAGGGCATCTCCACGTAAGAAGATTCCAGCACGAAATAGTGTGAAGCGTGGGGTAGCATCTAATACAACTGTGCATGAATTACTTGAGTGCCCTATTTGTATGAATGTCATGTATCCTCCAATTCACCAGGTAAAATCTCATGGAATTAAGTTTCTCTGATATGAAGATTTCCATATCGTTTATGCATATTAGAGAATTGATATGTTATGATTCTAGCTTTATGGCAATTACCTATTACCCAAATGAATAATGTCACAGCCAGGGAGATACATTATTAAGATTACAGTCAGTTGAATGCCAGCCTTATAGTATTTGAATACGTTGAGAAAGGATGGAGAATGTTATGTTCTCTTTGGATATGCATTACATATTGTTGTTATATTAGCTATGGCAACACTGAGGGAATCTCTTTTATTTCAGTCGATGTGGGATTCATGACTTCAGCATGTTTCAACAGTCATTTCTGCAATTTATGATGCTTTGTCGTCTTGATATTAGTATATCAGACCATAGATGTTGGTAATCCATATGTATTACATTCGATGCTCTCTGTCTAACTTGTTGGATCCACATGTCTGCTTTACTATTGAATATACGTGTGAAAAAGAACCTGGAAGCATAAGACGACTATTATGTAGCCAAAAAATTGATGAATCCAGTGTTATGTTCTGGGTCATTCCAAGCTTAATATGGAACTAACATGAAGGACAGAGATAAGCTCAATTTATACTTTTGCAAGACAGTAAACATGCTTATTGCCAGCCGTCATTAAACCAGTCTCAGCAGCCCGTGACCATCCTGATTGGAATGCTATTGCTGGATTTGACTGGCATCTTTGGCCTTGTTATCCATCAGGTGAAACCCAGCTCCCATGTACCATTATCTCTGGCCTTAAACTAGCTTAATGGATGGCTGGTGTTAAAGCTCAATAATAAATTATTTTTACCATGGTAGCAAATTAGTTGTAGCTGCCTAAAAACATCTTTACATGAAGATAGGGGACTAATTGCACCTCCTGAAGTTTCTGCAGCTAGTTTACGTGGATAACAATTTTATGTAGTTCAAGATTTCGAATAATAACTTCACATGGTTATCAAACATGAGACGAGCATGCTCAATTTTTGTAATTTAGAGTGGGACGGAGGGAGTATATGTTTACATTTCCAAATATATAATGTTTTGGAGGTCAACCGTCCTAAGGGGACATCCAAAGTGACACATTTATAACGGAACGGAGGGAGTAATGCACAATGCTAAGCTTCATAATAGCATAAATAAAAGATATACATAGTCCCGAATAGCATACAAACAGAAAAGTCTTGTGAACAAAGAGACAACCCTTCAGTTAGAATCCAATAAACCACGAAAAAAGTCCTCTACAAGACAATAAGTATTACTTAATCTAATGAACACAATATCGCAACACTCTTCGGTGGAGTCGGAAGTGTGGTGTTTGAGGCTGAACAATACAAAAAAATCTTGGATGACTTTTGGATAAGTTTTTACCCGTACCAGATACGGCTCAGATATGGATCCAATCAAGTAAACTAAAACCTAGCCTTTTCGATCCGTATCTGCTCCCTGAGTCTTGTCCACCCTCATATCCAATGCCACTGAAGAGTGTGATGTTTACTTATATGGACTAATTGATATTTATCGTCTTATCACAAGCCTCATGTCTTTTATTTTAATTTGAAACTAAGTTATATGGATGGTCTTTATTTTGCTGTTATGAAGTTTGCAATTGTGGATTATTTGTTAGTTTATTTATTTTATATAAAATTGTATGTGAGTGTTACACACCACATGTGTTGTTTTTAATATTTTAATACATTTCAAGATGAAAGTAATAAGGATGACGGATATACCACATTTCCAGACCTTATAGAAGCCAAAAAAAAATAAAAATTGAACGCATCCATATTCTCATTTTTTACGGTTACCACATGACTATTCTCGCATTGAATCATACACCCTCAGTCCTGATCTCAACTGCTGCACTCTCCTTTTTTGTTTGTCGGTCCCAATCTCAACATTCCAATTTCCATACATTATATGGAAAATCTCCCTCCTACTTTATTCACTCTATTTCATATTTTTATTCTTTCAACCTTACATTTTCTAAATTCTTATAATTATTTATATAGTTTACTCTTAATTAAAGCCGTGGGCAGCTCAATGAGAAGTTGATTATGGGACGGAAGGAGTATTATTTATTCAAATCTTAACATGGGTTAAATTGAGTGTTTCTAAACATGAATCATTGTCAAACTTAACCTTTGTCGGGAGAACAATTAAGTACTACTGAAAAAAAACTAAGAGGAATTTTACTGCTGCCAATTGACTTTTTAGTTCCATAGATGCTATGTGATTTATACGAGTCTAAGTATCCTAACATCTGCATTGCAAGCTCTTGGCAAATCAAGAAGCTTGCCATCAGATGTATCATATCAGTTTAGAATCCATTGACGTGTATCATTTATTTAACCCATCTATTCTTTCGGTACCTCTCATGTAGGAGTTAGGAAGCGTGATGAAATCATATGCCAGCTGAGATTCTATCATTTGTTGAGTGGCTTCAAAATTAAGTAACTTTTATGTAGAATCTATGATAAATTTGCTCTAGCTTGGTCGGATCATATCCTAATTGAGCTTCTGTATTTTGTTAATAGACACCTGAAAAACAAAAGGCACATATAAATCTGCTTTTTTGACATTTTGAAAATGTGGGACTCTTATGACTGCTATATCTGAAGACCTTTTATTCTTTCTACCAAAGATGTGGTGGTCATTTTGGTGTTTTTCTTTTCTTTTCCACTTTTGTTTTTTGCAGTATGTCTTTCCCCACCCTTGTGATGGATAATTGATGAGTTTAGTACTTGAGACCCGAATAATTGATGAATTGACTCGACTTCACTTGACTCATCTTGGTCATGTGGTTGATGAATGTTTTGTTTGCATCTTGAAACTTCTTATAGCATAAGTTTGATTTTGTCTATGTTAATCACACAGCTCATCTTGGTCATGTGGTTGATGAATGTTTTGTTTGCCTTGTAACTTTTTATAGCATAAGTTTGATTTTGTCCATCTCAATCACACAACTCCATACTGCTATTTGAAGAATCTACAATTTTGAGTAAGAATAGGCTGCAATTTCTCCAGTAAAGTACTGCAAATATGTAGCATTATTTATGCAGCCCCCTTTAAGGCATGTCACGCTCTCTCAGTGGATGGTGGAGTTAACTATTATCAATTGGTACTTGCAGTGCAAAAAGTTATATGCTTATGGCCTTTGGATTGATTTTTGTCAATGTCAGAGAACACATTAATCCTTCTTTGTATAAGAATGGCAAATTAATGCTGACATGTCATTCTGGTTTCATCTTTCCTATTGCAGTGTCCGAATGGCCATACTTTATGTTCGAAGTGTCAGGCAAAGGTACAATGTTGCCCAATTTGTCGCAGTGAACTTGGGAATATAAGGTGTTTGGCATTGGAGCGAGTTGCTGAGTCACTTGAGTTACCTTGTAAATACCATCTTCTAGGCTGTCAAGACATATTCCCTTACAATAGCAGGCCGAGGCACGAATTGAATTGCCGCTTCCGTCCTTACAGTTGCCCTTATGCAGGGGCTGAATGCCCCGTTACTGGTGATATTCCGTTTCTTGTGGCACATCTCAAGGGTGATCACAACGTCGATATGCATGATGGAAGTACTTTCAACCACCGATATGTTAAGTCCAATCCTCAAGATGTCGAAAATGCTACTTGGATGCTGACTGTAAGTGCACTCTTTTTACCAAGTTGTCTTCCTTGCACTTGCATGCGATTTGATCCCTGCAGAGTGTGAACACCATATGAACGTTGCATTTAGTATGCTTATTCTGTTAAAAATCACATTACAAAATCTCTCTGTGACATAGTGCATTCACGAACCATTTTGTGTTTATATGATTAAGCTCTGTAGGGTGTGCAAGTGTAAACCTAGAGTAGATTTCACAAGGCACCATGAGGTATGGGTTATTTACAAATATGCTTGACTTTTTGTCCAGTTTAGATAGTACATGACACGTGGCGGCCTAATTAACACTTGTCACTTTGCAAAATACAAAAATACGTTGGACTAACATGTAGATATGGTAGTATAAAAAAACAGACCACATTTTGTTAAGAATTTAGAACTTACCAAATTTCCATAAAAATAATAATAATTGCAAACTCATCCCACTCTATCAAATAGTAATAAAATAAAATTGATAATATTAATACTCCCTTCGCTGTTTTCTGCCATAGAAGCTCCACCATAGAGCTTCCAGATTCAGATCGATAAGCTCCGTGGAGCGTCCATTGTGGAAAATTGTTCGAAGCAATTCTATTTTGTTAGTATTTGTTTTGCTTTTTAAAAAAAAATTGTTTATGATTTTCTATTTTAATTTTACTTTTAACTTTTAGTGAAGTGATGATGCCTAATATTATTTTGACAAAATGAGATTAGTTCATAATATTTGGAAACAAGAGGTTTCATTGAAAATGAACTAGTACGATTACTTTATTTGCAATTTTGCCTATTAAAATTTTACTTGCAAAGTGACATTTGTTGGTTAATTATCGTATTTGGACAAATAAAATGTACCAAAATTGCACACCATCAACTTAGGGTACCAAAGCTGACATTGTTAAGGCACCTTGTTCAGATTCTACTCGTAATATGTCGATTATCTAGGGAGATTTGTGTAAACAACCTATATTTTACTGGTGTAATGGTGTTTGTGAGGAGGTTAAGATAGGAGGTGTTTCCGTGCGATCTCTTAGACACGTGAGGCTATCTGTGTTAATAAATTATATTTAGGGGGCTTGTGCAATTTACAATAGCAACTACCCCTACATAGACAACTAGAAAGTAGAACTCAGCAGATGATATTCATGATATTCTCATCACTGCTTGCCCTTGGAGCCAATAATTGATATGTTTCCCTCGTATCTTCTGTATGTGGCTGCAGATTTTTAATTGCTATGGCTACCAGTTTTGCTTGCACTTTGAGGCTTTCAATATAGGAACTGCACCAGTTTACATGGCATTCATCCGTTTCATGGGTGATGATCAGAATGCTCGAAAGTTCAGCTACAGCCTGGAAGTTGGTGGGAATGGGAGGAAAATGACATGGCAAGGAGTCCCAAGGAGCATACGGGACAGTCACGTAAAAGTTAGAGACAGTATGGATGGGCTGATAATCCAGAGGAACATGGCGTTATTCTTCTCCGGAGGTGATAAGAAGGAGCTGAAGCTGAAAATTGCCGGACGTATATGGAAAGAACAGGCATAGGAAACGTTATTAACACCATATATGTAAGATGTAACTGAAACATGTTCACAGAGGTTCTCTGTTTTATTTTTATTTTTATTTTTATTTTTATTTTGATTTCTTCTTTTTCATCTGTACATGAAACTACACGATGATGTGGGATTGTGGGTGGTGGGGTTATCATTGAAACTGTTTCAGCTGTGAAATCTAACCTATAAAATAGCTGGTGGGATTCATTGTGGAAGTTGTTCCTTGTCGTTTTTTTCGATGCTACGGGCTACAACACATTTTAATGTGTTGTACTGCACTTGTATCAAGACAAGTGTTTTATGTATTGCACTGTACATCACACTGATATCATGAGGTGCGTAACTGTTATAGCATGCTAAACCTATCTTGACAAATAAAATAACACTAGTACTAATACATAACTTCAATGAATTGTCATGTGTCTACATAACACTATATATATGACCTTTAGACAAACCATCAACGATGTACAGTGTACACAACATTGACTATGCACAAGCTTTACATGCAAAAAACTGTAAAAAAAGGAAGAATATCAAGAGCTCTCTCAGGACAACAGCAATCCAAACACGTTCCAGATTTATATATTGTACAGTTTATCTTCTTAGACCTGTGCGGGTTCTGAAATGGGATGAGGGCTTTCATTTGTATCATCTATCTCTGTGAATGAAACAGGAACGACAGTACTTGAATACGGATTCCCAATCCTACTAGGTGAAGCGTCTTCTTCTACCCCTTCCCTGGTCTTCGAACGGAAGGATTTGGGATCTCTTTGATCAAAGTGTTTGCATATTGCTCGCGCTTTTGACCAAACTGTAGTATTGGCATTGGAGATCCTGGTAATGAAATCTCTGTTCTGGTACAGATACAAGGCTAGAAAGACTATAACACAAGTCACAGTTATTGCAGCTGTGATGGCAAAGAGTGCTTGGAAACTCTCTAGTTTTAAAGGCCTTGTGCTGCTATTTTGCACATCATCACAATTGTGCCTCATCGCTTGCTGAATTCGTGACAATCTGCCACTTTCCAACACCTCAACCACTGCACGAGAAATATCAGCGACTAGCGGTGATCCCCTTTCGAAAACAAATGCATACCCCTCACTGGGGTAGGTTTGGCGGATGCTGTACTCTCCACAGTGCTCAGATTGAAGAAGATCTGTATATGAGTTGGCAGAAAAAAAGGCAGATATGCCACCTTTGTCACTTCCCCTAGTTAAAGCTTTGCGAATCTCATCTGGGTACCTATATTTTCTAATCTTGGACTTTTCGAATCCAAGAACTTGAAGGAAATCACAAATGAAAGATCCTTTACGACAACCAACATATTCTCCTGTTCTCCTAAGCTCATTGGCTTCTGGATAATCGAGTTTAAGACTTTGCGCTGTTAACATAGCTGAGAGATTCGCTGTATATGTCGAAGCCAATACGAACACAACAAATATCCATACCACTACAACCAGTCGAGCGTAGTTATTTACTATCTTTTCCCCTGCAAGTAAATTATACCACCCTATGATCAATACTGACAGGAATGGGACTCAGTTGCTGCAAGGAATTAGGGAGGAACTTACTGTGTGCATATACCAAGGACATGAACGGAAAATATAAGATCATTGCGGCATGCTGTGCAGGGGGGCCTCGATAAGCACCGTTGAACCTGTGTTCAAGAATCCAGAGAGCTACTCCAGTCAAGAGGAATAGAGCAATCGCACTTAACCACAATTCTCTTGTGAAGGGCTCAGTAAAGAACCATTTTTTGTTTGGCTCTTTATGTGAAACAACCATATCGACTCCTCCTTGCGTAACTGGAAGTGTGAAGTCCACGTATTGTGATCGTGAATATGTGATCGAAATGTCACCCACTCCACCATCATAGTTCTGAAAACACAAACCACATGAAACATATGTCAACACAATCTTCAAAAAGAAAAGTAAAGAAAAGCATGATTTTCGAGTACTTGTACCTGAAGAGAAACTTGACGACAGAATTCATCGTAGCTGTCTATACTAGAGCCACTAAGATCTCGGAATGGAATATATTCGTATGGCACTGCATATGGCAACTCTTTCATGACAGCATCAAACATATCTATTAAGCTTCCACTAATTCTGGTTGCATTAGTTTCAGGGTCCTTTTCTATTTTGACAAACTCCGAAAAACCAGCTTCTGGAGGGACTCCAATCCTAAGCTTCTTACCACTGACTGGAATCTCCCATCCCCGAGGCACATCTTCCGGGTATCCTGGAAACATAACATCCCTCATTTTTTTATTTGAAGAAACAGAAACGTTCGCATTGCTGTCAATCAAAATTCCATTCGAACTATCCCATATCCCAACCTCTCTCTCACTGCCTCCAACTATATTAAGTATCTGGAAGGACGAAGGCTGTAATTTTCCATCAACAAGGTGGAAACGCCCACCAAGTCCTTCGAATGTGCTATGCAACAGAGCTTCCCAAAGTTTGGGACCTGTTTGTGATACTTGAACAGTAAAAGGTTCTGTCGAGTTGAAGACACTTGAATTCTGCACAGAATTAGGCTCTCTAAATTGAACTTTTTCAGCAGCTGTAGCCAGTGCCCATGTAGCATCATATGCCCACAGACCATAGAGGCTCAACTCTGCTTGTGAGTAGTTCTGATTGTCATGCAGGAACTTTGTTCTCCACCTTTTAGCAACAGATCGCAGACTTTCCGATTTTCGGATAACTGGTTTTACACCAAGAACCCCTTCCATGCTCTCAATAACGTGTGAATCCATCGAGTAAAATAAATCCATCACGCCAGTTGTTACAATCCAAACATATCCTTTGGCCATCATTCCTGCTTCCTTCACTCTAACAAAGAACCTAGAGGCAAGGGAACTTGACATATGCACTACGAATACTCTTGTTTGCATCGTTTTCATCTCGTATAGCTCTTTCAGCATATAATCATCAGTTGCTGCTGTAGGAATGACACTCCTGTGGGAAATTCGGGCATTCACGGCCTGAAATGCATTCGACAGGGAAGGAGTTATGCCATATCCATATTCCGATCCTTCATTTATGATAACAACTTGACTCCACTGGAAGTATTCAATTATCGCAGCAACTGCACCGACTTGAGCTGAGTCAAGTAAGGCTGCCATGAGAAAATAAGGGTGTGAAGGTAGAGAAGGACTTGTTGCAGAAAATGAAATGATTGGCACTTTTGCTCTATCTCCAAGGCCAATCACAAAGCTGGTTTCAGCAGATTTTTGAGGACCAATTATTGCATCAACTTCAACATCCTTCAGTAAACTCAGAGCTGCATTACATTAAGTTTCTTCAAATAGACAAAATGGCAACAAATTAGGAATTACAGGTTGTTTATAAACATGGAAAAATAGAATACCTGAGGCTGCAGCATCAATTACTTGTCCATGTGAATCTCTTACATAAAGCATGACTCTTGCAGTGTGATTTCTGTTCACAGAATAGTAGTCAGAAAGAGCTAGTGACAAGCTTGTCATGCCCATGCGGCCAACAATAGAATCAGAATCAAGGATTACGCCAACTCGGAATCTATTATCCCGCACTCCCAGTTGTGCAGTACACACAGAGAAAAGTAGAGTTAGCAGTGAGACCGATAAACTCATTTTGGATAACATTTTTCTTTTTCAACACCTAGATCCCTATTCCTTCAAAGCACAAACATGTTTATATATATATCCGTGACATAGATTTGGATCATTATTCCGTGGGAAAAAGTCTAGCAGATAGGATCCTGAATCGGTAAATCTTCAACGTGTATTATAATATAATGTTGTTATCGAAGTAATAAACCTTCTATATATGTATAGTAAACCATATGACTTTGATAGTTTCAACATGCTGATAGCTTCCATTTTGAAGAAACAAAAAGCTGAGTGAGAAAAGGATGCCCAGATTCTATATATTAGTATTGCTTATTGGCCTCAACATGATCATCACTATATTCGGTCTTTAGGGTGTCACACTTTACAAGGAAAAATTCTGCTACATATGATTGAGTTGGAGCTGACTCTACAGCTGCGGCAAGGGCGTTTCTTCTAGAGATAGAATTCTTTCTGCACAAGTGCTATTATGATGCCCATGACTAGAAATTTTCAATATTCTTGGATACTATTGTTATATATGGTGTCTCAATCAATAATAAACAATATGGTTATGAGCTCATGAATGGAATTAGCAGTGGAAATTTCCTAACTGGAAGAACATACTCACTTGACTTAAATAATCATGCAATTACAGAAGCAATGCAAAATAATACTACAACCTGCAGGAGCATGTCATGGTATACAGTTGACTTCGCAGGCACAAAAATGCAACAATGGATGTAATAGAATCAAAGAGGATGATATGCAGATAGAATTCTGAATCGGTAAATCTTCAACGTTTATCCAAGTAATCAATTAAACCATATGGCTTTAAAAGTTTCTTTTTAAGAAGTTTGATGATGCGTGTCTATTGCGTATTGCCCTCAAAATCAGTCCTCAACTCTTCCAGGTGCCTAAAATACACTTGCAATGCAGAAACAATATCTTATTTGCCAGCTACACTATTGAGATTATCTTAATCAATGTCAGACAGTGAATGAGCTATCTAAAACTACACTTGCAATGCAGAGACGACACCTTATTTGCCAATTACACATTTACACTACATATGTATATCAAGTTTTTAGTTCATGGCAGATTGTTAAGGCTATGTCAGCTCAAGTGTATGTAGATATTTCAGTTGTTTACATACTCGATCCATTATAGATTATGCAGTTTACATGCTATGTACGAGAAGTTCACATACTAAGCTAGCTCCATCATAGTGTTTCGACTCGACTAGACAGTTTAACACTTTGTGATTCCAGTACCCTTCAAGCTATCTGCAAGAAACAGAATAGCCCAGCCTCACCCTTGACTACAATTACAAAATGACCATATAATCTACTACTGCTGGCACATAGAACATACATACTACTTTGTAGAAAAAGTAATACCAATTAAACCTTAAATTCTTATACAAAACCTCGGATTGTAGTATGGCCTAAAGATTCAAGTAGAAAGCTTACCTCATCTACAAACTCGCTAGAAGGTGGGCTTTAGTTCAATTTTAAGTAAATAAAGAATTAAAAAGTTCGCTAGAAGGAGGGGTCGAACCTCCGACCTTGTGGTTAACAGCCACACGCTCTAACCAACTGAGCTATTCCAGCTTGTTAATATTAAATATGTAATACTTCTTTTTATTCTAAATAAGTCACTTACAAGAATGAAAAAGCAAAAGAAAAACACTGTTTAATGGTCACAAAGTCTCTCGTACATAATTGAATTAAAAAAAAAAAGAAAAAAAGAAAGAAATCTCCTGAAAATATTATCAATAAAATCATGTATGTTCAGTTCAGATATGAGAACATTGACGTTTTAATTAATAATAGTAATATTTTATTGATAATTTACGTTCGTTTTTAGATAAATTATATAGAGATCATATATGGGAGACTTAGACTATGTTCTCTTAATTCGAAAACTCATTAATTAGTAATTAAAATTTAGTTCAGATTCATTCGGCTCAGCTCTACGTAGTTGATTTTTATACTACAAATACATTCAATTTAATTTAATTGCTGTCCCATCAACCTGTTCATCATCCCCTTGGCTTTTCCCACTACTTCCGAACAAAAACAAACCACGTCGTTTCCGAACAATTCCCCAATTTCTAACCCTAATTGCCGATCACACTAACCCTAACCCTAATTATGGCTTCTGAGAAACTGGGCATGGTTCCACTCCACCAACACATACACACAACCCTAAACCCTCAACCCCAGCTGGTTTTTCCGGCTGCCTTCGCACACCCTAAATCCGCCGCAACTACCCGCCAGCTGACCTCCGGTTTCCTCGATCACCGCCACTTCTATGACCCGCATCAAGCTACTCAGTTTCAGCACCCATGGAATGCCAATAGCCGTGGTGGTTCCAGGGAAATTGACAGTGACGATGACGACGACGACGACTTGGAAGATGAGGGTGTGGATGAGGATGGAAACAATGTGTGTAATATTGCCAAGAGCGTTGATGGTATTAGTAACAATCAGAAGATGAAACAGATAGCCCCATTTGGTGAGTTATTGAGTAAACTAGGATTATAAAAGGCAAGTCTTTTGGGGCTATTGTGGAAAGATTAGATTTTTTTACTTCTTTCTTGATGTGTTTAGGTATAAAACCGAGCTACATGGGACAGAGTGGGAACGAGAGCAATAACAGTAGTGGTGAAGGAAGGAATGACCGGGTAGGGGAAATGTATTGTGCACAGTACTTGAATGGTGCTGAGGGTCCGAGCTCTTCGTCCGGGCACAAGGATATCGTTTTGGTGGAGGATGGATGTGGCTTTAGTGGAAGAAAAGAGGGCTCTTTTTCGAGTGAACCTGGGGACTCCTTGAGGGCCATTCTCTCGGATCCTATAACGTATGTATTCTCCCACTTCACACATTGTTGGTCTGTCTCAGTTTTACTTCAAGATAGGGACTTCTCTTTTCAGTTTCTTTAAATGCATTTGGAAGGAACTATTGAAAATTGTGTGTTCCTAGGCCTGTCAGATACAGCTAGATGTTAAGTTTTTGTTTAACTGTTTATTGATTTATTATTTCTAGTTTAGTTTATGGTGCGTATCATTGCTTCTGGAGATAATCTTACTTGAGTAGTTTTTCTCCAAATCCCTTTCATTAAACAAAAAAATTGATTTTATCAAGAGCTGCTGATGAATTGTGTATTCAAATACTTGTTGCAAGTTAACTTCTGTTATGAGCTGTTGATGCTTTGAACATTAATTAGTTCCACTTTCTGAATTACAAGATCTCTTCTCTTAGAGAGGTGTATGCAATATGCAATATGCATGTTTGCTATTGCTTTTAGTATACCAGGTTTAGCATCTATTTTTAATTTGGCAAGTTAACAGTTTATCAACCTTTTGAGGTTTGCAACTACGGTAAGTTAACAGTTTCAGAATGGACTTTGCCTATACATCCAATCGATGTGAATCATTCATTTTCCAACTAAAAAATCAACTCCCCATCTTATGGCTTGCTTCATAAAATTAGTGTGTCGAGCAGTTAGCCTAATCTCCTTCAGTAATGTCCAATTGTGTTCACATTATTCACTTGTTCACATTTCTCAAAAACCAAAACCATTTACAATTATAGTAGTAGTATTAACTATGGTTGAAATTTCCTTTAGATTTTCATTATATACTACCAAAGAGAACAATTAATACAACTGTAGAAGTCTGTAACTTTGTCGTATTTGATCATGTGCATCAAGTGTTACTAGTTCTATTCAGTTGTGTTTTCCTTTCCAATCAATCATAACTCCACATATGCATTTCTCTTTCTCTGCAGAGGCACACTAATGGATGATGCAATGATATTACCTTGTGGACATTCCTTTGGTGATGGTGGAATTCAACACATAGTTAGAACGGTGAGTCTTAAACAGCTAAATTTAACTATCTTGGCTGAATGAATTTTCTAGTTGTGATTTATCAAACTCTCATTCTGTAATTCGAACTAGGAAGTGATTAATTTCTGCTGTACATTGGTATTAATCTTGGAAGGTTACTCTGGAATACATACTCCACCTTTTTCATAATGCGTAGTGTAATTATACTGCACACCTTTTTACTGCTTTATCATATATTCAGATTAGTTAATTACTACCCCTCCACCATGGAAAATCTTTTCCATACTTACTGGCATGCGGATAAGCCAAGCAATTCTGAAATACTGTGATAATAGTTGACAGTGGTTGAGGGTAATTCTGCATGATTCGAAGTAAAGTTGGGAGGTGGGGGTATTCTAAGGTATTGTTGAGGGTGAGGTTTAATGTTGTGGGGCATTACATATTCCATTTTTCGTATTGCAAGTTTTTCCTGGGCAATAGCAATGGGCAAGGGGGGAAAGCTTTGACAGAGGCAGTATGTCATTTTGAATTTGAATACTCTCTGTCTAGCTTTAGTTTGTGATTTCCTATTATTCCATATGAATGTTCCTTGGTGTTTTATATAAGTGATATTTTATGTTTTGTTAAAATTGCTGGATGGATTAAATTCGTAGACCTGCTATTTATGGTACGTGCGTTTTACAGAAAGCTTGCCATACATGCTCGCAACCAGTATCAGAGGACTCGATAGCCCCGAACCTCAGTAAGTCAAATTTGTCAAAGCATGGAGTTCTAGAATATAAAATATTAAATACTTGTCTTGTTTTATGTTGGAAAAAGTACTGGGTATGTGTGTTAGAAAACGTGCCATACATATACAGTGATCTCTATGCTAAATTGTGCGGTGCAAGTAACATTGCCAACTGGTTTTTCACGCTATATATATTGTAGCATGCCAGTTGTATTTAATTGCAAATGTCTCTGGTATCAATGGAATAGTCCTCCATCAGTGCACAGCGTTCTTCGGCTGATCGTGACTCTCGATGAAGAAGAAACCGTCATATGATAAAGCTATTAGGTTTTCCTTCTGTCTGGGAATATTAACAACTTGTTATGTTCAGTGCTTTTTTGAAGTAGTTGGCGAAGTCTGAGTTCCTGTAATTCTTGTTTAAATCTCAGCAATTTGTTGTTTTGTAGCTCTACGCATAGCTGTCCAGGCATTCAGGCGGGAAGAAGAGTTGCAAGTTAATCGTGCATCGAAAAGAAGAAAGGAAAAACATGAGCGGGTTTGTCTCAAGTTTATGTTTTGCCTTCTTAAGTATGACAAAAAATTGCAAAATAATAGTAATCCAAAAAAAGTAGCAAGATCCAGACATGGAATAATTCCATGCTAATGATGAAACAAAGCTCAAAGATTGTATTTCATCCTATCTTTATCTAATTGCTTATGCATTTTGCATATTGTTTTTTGTATAATTTCTGAGAAGTCATAGATTGTCTTGCGTAGGACAAGGGCGCCTACGGTGATTCTACCTCCATTGATTACCAAAGGGGAAGAGGAGTTCAATTTCCATTTGCCGTCATGGATAGGGTTGTTATAAAGGTTCTGCAAACGATGCCAAATTTCTTTATGTGCTTTCATCTCACTATGCAGAATTTTCTCTAACTGGGATTCTCTGAATTAGGGTAACAAGAGAACACCTCCGCGGTTTGTTGGACGAGAAGCTATTGTTACCAACCAATGCTTGAATGGATGGTAAGGGTATTTATTGCTTTGGTAAACTTTCCTATTTTGGATGCAAGTGCACAACCCCCAGTAATCTGCATCAGATGATCTCAGTGTCTTAATGTTACATTTTATGGAGTCAGACCTTGTGTATAATAGATGCAGAATTGTAAATTAGGAAATGAGTCCTGAAGTGTTTAATCGGGTTTCTTTTTGTGTGTTTGTGTCTCTGTTACTTGAAAACTTTCCCTGTTTTGTCCATTTGATTGCACATCATCATTCTACTTACCTATTCGAACTGATAGGTATGTTGTAAAGACACTGGACAATGCAGAAAGCGTGAAGCTGCAATATCGCTCCCTAGGCAAAGCTGGTGAGAATCCAGCTTCAAAACCATCACCAATAAGAACAGCCAACTGGTTGTAGAGTTTCTCAAAAAAAAAACTGGTTGTAGAGTTGTATACAACAAACAAGTAAATTTGCGGTTCATGTACATTTATGTCTGGTTTAGTCCTAACTTTTGTGATGATGGCTACCATTGGTGGTTGTTAATCTATTTATGGACGTACATCTTTCCATACAGAAGTTGTATTTATAGAATCCTGTGAATCCCAGTGCTAGCATGTCTGCATACATACCTCCTGGATTTCTTTGATACTATGCAGTATTATTCTGGAGGAAAATGAACCCAAGGGGAAAATGAGAAGGACGAGGTGGATAGCTACAAAGAAGCCTGATGCTTTAATGAGATACTTCGAGGTTCAGTATCAGAAGAATGCCAAGGATACTTCGAGGTTCAGTAATGGTTACAACAGGATATTCAAGAGAATTTCGCAACACCTGACTAAGTTGTGTAATGTGATTATGTTAGTTTAGGTATGTGATCTTACACGTGTAAATTTGCTCTGTAGATAGATCCAATCCAACTGTAGAATGTTACTGCATCCCATCATAATATATTGTTGTATTAATTTAATTCTGCTTATTACAATGCTCTTGTGCAGAAGGTTGAAGGGGATGTGCATTTACCCTGGCATTTCTAATGATTTTATAAACTAGCCGTACTGCTTTAGTTCAATTATTTTACTGCTAAAGACATTCTAGGAGCTTAGCAACTGAGGAATCCCAGCTTCTTTATGTATACTTAATGCAACGCCAAGTCATGCAACCCTGGAAGCTCTGTTGATTCACACAAGGCACATGTTATTACTTCAAAATGTACATCTTAAGATACGATGGACAAAACAAACAATGGGAGATTGAAAAGGCACCAAATCCAGAAATCCTGTTATTCAATCACAGAGAACTATAAAGTGTACAGTTCTCAACTATGAACTAAGAGCTAAAGACCAAAGTTTAAACTCCACTGAACTCAAATGTCTATCCTATGAGAACTGAAATGTTACAACGGTAAAAGAACAAAAGTTTTTATTGAAGGATTGCCATAGCCAGGGCCTGTGCCCTGAACCCAAAAAAATTAAATTAGTGTATGCTAACACTACAATTACTCGACCAGGGCTGCACAAGTACCTTCAGTCAAGAACCCACAGCTGTTGCAGCAATTAGAAACATGGTAGGTTTTCTGTCGACAACAAGAAGTTGCAAGTTGAATAGATCGAAGCAGCTGCTGCTCTGACAGCTAGATCATTCTCAGAGTTATCCACTTCTCCTGATCTACATTTGGCGTGGAAAAAAACAAAATGATGAGTAAACAAGAAACACAAAAAACTACTTGCAGATGTCTCAACTATGCCACAGCAAGAAAAGAATGATAGCCATCCACAGCCCAAGTATAACCTCTAGTTGTGATTTCAAAATTAATGAAATTGCCAAACGTAGAATGCTTGACATGCTTTGTTCAAATTCTACAATCTAATTTCTAAGATAAGGCATCAGAAAGTTGGTATTACCTGCTATTGTTTCCAACTGAGCCAAACAGTTGTGGAACCTGAGGCGAACTACTTTTTATGATACCTTTCTCGCAATGAGATTGCATTTGTTTCACTTGGTTCAGCCAGTTTTCCTGATAATTATCATTTGCAATTAAGGCTCAGCTATTAGCTTCTAGATTAAAAGCAATATAAGCAGATGCTAAAAGAGTTGACCACAACAGGGAGGAGCAAATAGAGTGCTATAGTGTAATAATGTAGATTGACTGCTTGTATAAAACTGGAGTTAAATCTATGATTTACAGATGAAAATTCACTGGGTCTATCAACCAGGACTTAATAATGCCAGTGTAAACGAAAGATGGAAGTCATACTACAGATTGAACTTCCACACACAGGGCCTGTATTTTATACAATAGATAGATTAAAAAAAACACTTTCAATGCAAATTCCTTCTGTAAACTAAGAGCTAATAATGTGTGTATAATCACAAGATGCATCAGACAGAATGCAGATAAAAAAAAAATCAACATACAAGCCCTTTTTTCCCTTGATAGATGGATTAAATTTTAATCTTAAATGCAAATTCTTTCTTTCGCTTCATCATGTGTCCCAATAATGTGAAATGAGGAAAAACATTTAAGTTCAGTAGAGTTCTCACAATAACAGTATAAGACCACTATAGCAGTATGTTACAAAGCTATGAAATCAAGAGTAAATGTGACACGGAGCAAGGAAATAAAAAATTCAGAACAAAGCCTCTCTCATACATAAATGTTTTGGACATACACGCAGCTACTAGCAACTTACAAGATTACTCTCTTCGTCAGAGAGTGCTTTGTCCATTTGTCCAAAGAGAGTGCTCCACTTAACAGAATGTGCATCAACAGTTGGTTTGGCTACATTGGATGGAAACTCTTTTGATATTAGCAAGGGCAGTTCTGTGGTGATAACCGACTGAACTCTTTTTTTACTTCGTCTTAGTGCTGCAAATGGAAAATAATTAGTCTATCAGGGGTACATCTGCCACCTTAAACATGTATCCAAAGTTAGCATTTTGAAAGATAAACTTTACCTGCAAGACGCCCCTTGATATCTTGACTTAGAAGTTCCAACCATTGTGAAGCTACATTTGCAGCTGAAATATAAACAAAGGCCAAGTCAGCTTTGCCATTCTTTACGTTGGATCGTAGGGGGGAAAAATACAGATAGAAAAAACATTAAACGTAGAGAAAAGAGTCAAGCAACCTTTAACAGAGAGTGAATCAACACTGGAAAAGTTCCCTGATTCCTCATTTGACAAGCAGCTCATGTTCTCTGATGGAGCTGTTACAGACGATGACAGTTTCAGAGCAAGTCTATCATTCTCATTCGCAACGTAACACTGCGAACCCATCCCTGAAAAAATCCCTTTGCCCTTCACATATGGATCACCATTTGCTTTTGTGATATCATTATTAAAGAAAATTGATTTGGAAAAAAAAGGATAGTCTCCCATCTGCCTTTTCCCAAGAGAACTATCTCCATGACTGACTTGAGATCCATTTACTTGCTCAACTTGCACACCTATACCAACTTGATTACTTGCAGAACGTTTTTGTTCAGCTCTTTCAGATTTCACTAGGGCTTCTATAATGGAATGGACCTGTTTGCTATTTCTGACATGGTTAATAATTCCGGGATTTAGCCCATTAAGCAAACCACTTGGAGCTGCGAGTCTAGCAAACCGATCGACCTGTTCTTTCTTCGCAAGCTCTATTTTTCTTTTCATTGCATCGCTATTGGTTTTCTTCCTCCCGCGTGGCTTAGGTATTGTTGTAGGTACAGTTCCATGAGAGGCAGACATGAAATTGTTTTGTTTCAGCCCTTTCCAAACTCTCATGGAATCTCTTTCACCCAGAGGACCTATAGAACTTCCACATTCAGAATCATCCCTTGACTTCAAATTTTCGTAGCTTTTATAGGGATAGAAAGGATCCTCAGCATTTAGGTCTAAGTCAAACCCTCTGGACTTGGCAAAACTACTTTTACGTTCCATCTCTTCTTTCCAAGAGTTAACCGGTTTGTTGGACTCTTCATAAGACATTGGAGGTTCATCACCAACCGTACCAACAGAACAAACATTGAGATCAAGTGTTCTTGTATCTGCTTTCTCATTCACATTTGCAACGTTTGATACCTCTCGTCCTGCTTCAGCTGCATAAACTAAATTTATTCAGCTTCAAAACGAGTGTCCCATGTATAAGGTGAGTTCAGTAGCAGTCACTACTTATCCAATTATTCACCCAAAATTTTCAGACACAGCAAAAGACTAATTTAAAAAAGAAATACAATCACTTTCATCTTATCATGGTAAATATTTACGAGCACAGGCAAACCTTGGCACAAGCATAAGTTGCTTCATTAGAAAGGTTGAGGGAAATGGCCACTTTGCAGGAGTAATGCTACCTTCAACAAACACCCACCCGCCTGCCACTATAAAGCCAGGGAGTGCTCATATATCAGAAGTTTCCGCCTTTTGTCATGGCGAATGTTTAACTACAATGGAATTCCATGACTTCATGGCATATAGAGATTCAATAGTTTCTCAGAATGCTTTCAGCATAAGGAATGTCAATACTCAAAAGAGGCCATATGGTAGACCAAATTCAACTAAATGCAAAGCCACAGATCATACTGTTACATACAAATCCACAATCTTGCAAGGTTCATTTGCTATAGATCATACAAAAATCGACCAAAACTATGTCTTTTATCCAACGAATCGAGAGAAGGATAGAATCACCCCGGATCAAGTATCAAAACTTAAACTACAAATATACCAATAAAACAGTAACACAACATATACCAAATCCATAGAAAAAGGGGTAAAAAAAAATACACTGGGTGCGAAAAAACGACTCAGGTTCCTGGAGTTTCAGTCTCTTGTCTGCGGTTTCAGACGTTCCCTCAACATAAAAAAAGCCCCTTTTCTGCCCCACCAAAGCCTGCCATATCAAAAACCCAACAGTTATCAAAATAGAAACCAACTTAACACATAAACCAAATCCGAATTAATAAAGATCTAAAACCTTCAATTCAGATCTGGGTTCGGGTAAAGATTCTTTCTGCACCCTGGTTTCGCTATCCATCGCTTCTCCAAATCAAGAGCTCCACCAAATAAATTGTCACATGAAATTCTAGACTTTGAGCGAAAAAAATCACCAAGTCAAACACAAGGCGACAACTTTTAGTCAGGAAAGAAGAAATAATTGCGAGAATTAAAGTGGGTTTAAAGAAAATGCAAGATTTGAAAGATTTGGGAGATTCTTGGTTGGTAAAAGATGTGTCAATGGCGGATTTTGAAAATGGATTAGGGCAGTGAATTGAATGTCACTTTCTATATCTTTTAAGTGCGGGAAAGTTGGGATTTGAAATTTGCAGAGTGGGAGCGCGGTTGTGAACTTGAATGAGTTGTTTATGGTCTGAATGAAGAAGCCAAACTGAATTTAACACCTTTTTGTGCACATGCTTATGGTGTTTTTGTCCATCTTGTTTCTCTCATAGTAATACTACTAGTTCTCATTCAAATTTTGAATTCAATGCAGGCTAACCCAAAAAGTATATTTTAACTTTCAACTTAAATCGGTCTACATTTCATCTCGGAGTTATATTACATTTCTAAATGTGAGTTGTATACAATAATTTGTGATTTGTTACCTGATTCGGTTTGAAGTTCAATCCCAAATTAAGTATCATATGCGTTCAACTTGTGCCGGTTATTCACTCTAGACGAGGTAAAAAAGGCTCTCTTTGATATGTATGCTCTTAAATCCCCTTACCCTGATGGCATGCCTCCTCTATTTTTCCAGAAATTTTGGAATATTGTTGGTAATAATGTTATTACCTGTGTTCTTGCTCTTTTGAATGACCATATTCTAGAAACTCAACTTAATTTTACCCATATTGTTCTGATACCCAAGTGCCAAACACCAGAACTGATTTCTCAGTTTCGTCCCATCAGTCTCAGTAATGTAATCTTTAAGATCGCATCCAAGGCCATTACAAATAGACTGAAATCTCACATGTCTTCCATTATTGCTAAAACCCAATATGCCTATGTGCCTAATAGACATATTACTGAAAATGTTCTGGTAGCTTATGAAGTGAACCATTTTTTAAAACAGAAAACCAAGGGCAAGAGTTGTTGTATGGCTTTAAAATTGGACATGAGTAAGGCGTATGATAAAGTTGAGTGGCCTTTCCTGGAGAGAGTGTTATATAGACTAGGTTTTGAATAAAAATTTGTTTAGCTTGTTATGTTGTGTGTTCGAACTGTCCAGTATTCAGTTCTTCTGAATGGTGTACAGCTTAACCCTATCCTGCCAGAGAGGGGATCCTCTTTCACCTTACTTGTTTCTTTTATGTACAGAGGCTTTTAGTGCTTTGATTGCAGATGCTGAGAGGAGGGAATTGTTGACTGGGGTGGCTGTTAGCTCCAGTGCACCGAGCATCTCCCACCTTCTTTTTACAGATGATACCTTACTCTTTTGCCAAGCTACGGTGGAAGCTGCCCATGAGATTTCTAATGTTCTTACTAGATACAGTCTTGCGTCTGGGAAAGAAATCAATATTGAAAAGTCCACTGTTGTTTTTAGTCGTAATACTTCGAGGGAGATGATGGAGGAGGTGAGGGGGTTGTTACCGGTTAGGGTGGTGGATAAGCACGAGAAGTACTTGGGTTTGCCTACGGAAATGGGTAGATCTAAGAAAGAGGTTTTTAGTTGGCTTAGGGAAAGAGTGTGGGAAAAGACTCAAGGGTTTGGGGAGAAATTTTTATCTAAAGTAGGTAAAGAGGTCCTTATTAAGTCTGTGCTCCAATCTATCACTGCCTATGTTATGAGTTGCTTTAAACTTATGGATTACCTTCTTCAGGAAGTGGAGTCCATCATTGCTAGATTTTGGTGGGGTAATGGAGGACAAAGGAAGATTCATTGGGTTAAGTGGGATGTGTTGTGTGATAGCAAGAGGGGCGGAGCGATGAGAGTTAGAGATCTCCGTTCTTTTAATCTTGCCATGTTAGGGAAACAAATTTGGAGAGTTATCCACTACCCCCGATTCTTTACTCAGTCGGGTTCTAAAGGCCAAATATTTCCCAACTAGTGATATCTTGGAAGCTGTTCCGAAGGCCAATGCGTCATTCACGTGGAGGAGTATCCTTGGGGCTTTACCTCTTGTAAATCAAGGAATCCGTTGGAGGGTGGGTACAGGGGAAAATATCCGAATTTGGGTTGACAACTGGATACCTCGGGATTATGGTTTAAGGCCCTATACACCTGATCTGTATGATTTAGGCGAGGTAACAGTGGCAAATTTGATTGATCATGAGACGGGTGGGTGGAATTCTGAGCTTGTGGAGACTCTGTTTTGGGAAGAGGACTCTAAAGCTTTGATGTCCATACCAATCGCAGTCTCTAATGTTCAAGATATCAAAATTTGGCATTATTCCAAGCACGGGCGCTACTCAGTGAAACATCATATTTTATGGCCCGACACATTCGTCATGTGGAACTGACTGCTCGTACGGGCAGCTCCAGCGTCTCTGAGGATGTTAATTGGGACT
The DNA here is from genome assembly GCA_026545765.1 of Plantago major. Taxonomy (NCBI): domain Eukaryota; kingdom Viridiplantae; phylum Streptophyta; class Magnoliopsida; order Lamiales; family Plantaginaceae; genus Plantago; species Plantago major. The sequence continues at coordinate 93,953,891 of CM048839.1, forward strand.
TTGTTTGGAAGTTAAAACTTCCTAATAAAGTTAAAGTATTTTTTTGGTGTCTTCTAAATCTCGCCCTACCTGTGCTCGTGAATCTGCATAATAGAAAAATTGTTAACAATCTGAACTACCCTGTTTCCAATTGTGGAATCGAGTATGTTCTTCATCTTTTTACCGAGTGTCATTATGCTCGTATTTTTTGGGCACTCTCTTCTGTGTCTAATCTTATTTATGTACCAGCTACTGGCAGTGTATGGGAGTGGGTTATGGCTGTTCGAGAAGCTATGACACCTGCTGGTTTTGAATTCTTTGTGTGTTCTTGTTGGCATATTTGGGCAAACCGCAACAAAATCATCCATGAAGGCTGAGGATTTGATCCAAGAGAGGCAAACCTGTTCGTTGCGCAATATATCAGTAGATACAAACAGGCACAGGTACACTTTGCCCATCCAAGGCCTCCAGAAGTAGCACAATAGTCATGGGAACCTCCGGCTGGAAGTATAATCAAAATCAACTTTGATGGCTCCATAAATAAACAACCTCCTTTTGCTGGATTAGACGTGGTAGGCAAAAATATTGATGGACAAGTGATTGCATGGCGAAGACGGCGGGTACCATACATACAGAATCCGGAGGTGGCAAAAGCTCTTGCGGCTAGACAGGCGGTACAGTTGGCTATGGACAGAGGCTTCATACGCATACACATTGAAGGAGACTGTGTTAGTGTTATTCGTGTGTTACAGTCGACATACACTTCCTATACTGTTTTTGGGCATATCTTAGATGATATAAGGCACTATGGTTTATCTTTTGACTCTGTTTTATTTTCTTATATTCCCAGACATTGCAACACACTTGCCCATGACTTGTCACAGCATATTATTCATGAATGTGAGGGTGAGAGTTTGTTGTAGCTTGTTCTCTTGGTGCCTTTTTGCTTATTAATATGATATCTATTGAAGTTTCTCAATTTTTTTTTTTTGGATGATTACATAGATTTTGTCATTGTAATTGTAATGATAAAAATATGATGTTGACCAATTTGACTAAATTGGGCCCAAACACTGGACGAGCCTAATTAAGAAATCGGATAAACAATTTGAATATCTCAAAGCCTGACCCAAAAAAACTGAATATACAATTACAAGTCCACTTAGCCATGTGGGCTACAAGGTGTTCTAAGTCAAACTGAAACATAGTCTTTATAATGAGGGTCTCTAGTAGTCTAGCCCAGAACTATATCGGAACAAGTCCACACATAAGAAGTAAATGGTGCATGTATGTTACCTAGAGCCGTAAGCCCAACGGCTCTACGGGGGGTAGGGAGAAATTCTTATGTGGGCCGCTGGAGGACTCCAAACTACCAGCGTATTCAGGTAGTGGTTACGTGATAGCCTCCAAATAACGACAGTCAGAGTGAATACAAGGAGACTGATGTGACAATGAAATGTGCGATATAGCATGCTTTTAGACCCTCGTTTTTTGTCTTAGATTCAATATTTGTATCGTTTTATGGTCAATTACCAACTTCGTGTGTATTTTGTAGGTCAAGATCGCATTTTTGAGGAATTGCACGATTTCAGACGTGAAAACGACATAATTGTGCGAAATCGTGAAAGTTAAGCGAATATGCCGGATTGGCCGTTGCACGGAGTTCGCGGAGTCAAAACATGTCATGCGACCAACCAATGCGAATATAATTGAAGATGCAACAACTTTGTAGAAGACCACTTTTCGAGGAAACAAAGTTACGAAGCCCGAAATCGAAGAACGAAGAAAACAGATTCGAATCTGCAGAAATCGAAGATGGCGGCCACCAGGGGACCACAGAAGGCCTCTCAGTGGCCACAAGGCGATCGCAGTGAAGGGTCTGAATTCTTCCAAGCTTTTTCCTGGCCTGTCAAGCTAAAGCCCGCCTTCCTAAACCTTCCTTAATGAGCAATGGCGGCCAGAGCTCGGATTTTTCAGTATAAATAAGACCTCAGGGGTCTCATAATTCTACACCGCTCATAAAGCAGCTCTCCTGAGAGAGAACCAGTCATCGGGGAAGTGAAACCCCAAAACTGCTGGCCGTCAGACACCCAGAAGGAGGAAACCCTAGAAGAAACACAAAGACATCAGAGACTAAGCTCTTCATCTTCTCCTCCTCCTCCTCCTTCTTCCTCTTCCTCTTCCTCCTCTTCCTCTTCCTCCTCTTCTTCTTCTTTGTTCTTCTCCTTCTCCTTCTTCTTCTCCTTCTCCTCCTCCTCCTTCTTCTCTGTTAGGAATATCTGTTTAGATTTTGATCAGCAACCTAATGACTTATCTTAGCTCAGAAAGGTGATTAGTACTCTTAGTTCACTTGAACACTGTAAAAGAGGAAACTCACTAAGTATGATAGTCTAGAAAATCTTGTATAGGATGTTAGGTCTCGAAATGTAATTTTTTATTTTCTGAAGAAGACCAAGAAGTACGTATCCAGCAGGAAAAGTTCAACGAATTTGAAGATTTGAAGACTGCACAAGATTGCTGAAGACAAGGGTTTTTCATATACCTATGTCCAGATATCTTGAAGAAACAAGTGTTTCGAAACACACAAGGTGCAAAAGATATCTGAGCATAAAAGGTTTCTGAGACGAGGAAAGTGCCCACAGATATCTACACTCAGATACCTTGGACATAAAATATGCTTCTGAGAAAGAAACATATTATAACAAGTTGCTTAAACAAGTGGTATCGAGCTATGATGATCTCGGAAAAGAACATGCAAAGTTTGAAAACTCTAATTGTATAAAGATCTCGATACCATGCATAGTTCCGTTGGCACTCTGAGGACAAAATATAGTACATGGCATTAAATGCATGTAAATGTCTCGAACAAAATGGTAGCTTCAAGAAGAAGATAAACACCTTTCTGATTACTATATTAGATATCAATAGTTTGAATTTGATTTAATCCTAACGGATACTATTCAAACGGCACTCAAATTCATCTATAAATATCAACACTTAGCCGCTTGAGAACACACCTTAGAACACAACGAACTTCAAGAATACTCACACAAGCGCTCTCAAGCAAACTTACCTTCAAGCTTTCTTCATTGCCAAAAGCTCTTGATTCTAAGTAGCACAAAAGTTCTAAGTGTCCCGATCCTACTTGAGCATTGTTATATGTGAAAGAGTTGAACTAAGATTTCATATCTAAGTTTCATTCTCTTGAACACTTACCATAGACTTGGTCAAGAGAGAACAAGATACCATACATTGCAAAGTGTATTAAGTATACTTGATTCACGAGCTATCGGAATAATGAACAAGTTATTAAAGAAGCTCACCGACAAACAAACCTAAAACCAACACCATATACGGTGGAGTATGGGAAGTACTTAGTTTGAGAAACTAAGGAATAACTCCAAGGTTCTTTGAGCACAGAAGTACTTAGCTTGGGAAGCTAAGGAATAGCTCAAAAGGTTTCAGACAGAAGTACTTGGAAGCCAGGGGAATAATAACTCAGGGGAAACACTTGGTTGGGAACCTAGTGCTTTTAGAAATCTAAGAAAAGATATCTGTAAGGTTACCTCATTTATCTTAGTGGATTCTAGGTCTGAGAAAGACCGAAGTGGATTAGTTGAAGGATTACGCCACCTTCAGATACCACTATAAAAAGACGTGTTATTTACTTTCTGCAGTTTATTACTTGTTTTACTTATATTGCAAAGTACTTACACTTATCTTGCTGAACACGTGCACTTATCTTAGAAGTCTTCCGCTCTCTGAAATTAAGTATCAGATATCTTTACAGATATCTGAGAAACTATGCTTATCGACAAAAGTTTTAAAAAGACTATTCACCCCCCCCCCTCTAGTCTCTTTTACTTTGCCGTTATCTGGACCAACATTCTCCTTCTCCTTCTCCTTCTTCTTCTGCTTCTTCTTCTGGAGGGAGTAATACCAAACTAAATCCCAATTATACTTCCTCAAGTAAGTATAGTAAAAGGGAAGACTTTCCTATAGATTAGGAAAATCTGGTTTAATGTCACAAACCGGCCGAATGGACCAAATGCGCGGTTTCCAATTAGACCGTCTGCCTAAATGAACCAGACTGGCTGCCTATATATAGGCAACAAAACACCCTATTATCTGCAAAAATACCCAAAATCTAGAGCAATCATTTTCTCCAATTCACATCAGATCTGTAACGACGATCAAAATGTACAGATTCGAAGCGATGACCTTCAACATCCACGGTGGTTACCTGGAGGCGATCGTCCGCGGCCACCGCTCTGGCCTCCTCACCGCTGCCGATTCCAACAACCTCTGCCAGTGCGAGACCTTGGACGACATTAAGATGCACCTCTCTGCCATCAAGTACGGGCCAAATCTCCAAAACGGTCGGTGTTTTTTCATTCTCAGCTCTCAATTTGATACTTCTGTTTCACGCCAATTTGATTGAGATGATGGTTAGCTCAACATTGATTTGATTGATCAGTTCTGTTCTGGTTTAATTCCATATGAAATTGAGATTAGATCGTGAGATTTGAAGTTGTTTAGTGTTTAGCCGTATACAAAAAACTCGTCGGATTTGCCGATTGTTTGAGATTTTTTGGTGCGTTGAGGTTCGATCTAGTGTTTGTAGTGTTGTGTGTTTCTCGATCTGGCATTTTTGGTGTAGATTTGTTGTGTATGGAGGTTGGAGGTGTGTCTGTTGTTGCTTTTCGATCTTCTGAATCTTTCTCTCTCTTTTTCTCTGTTTGTTTTCCTTTCATCCGTCAATGTCTCAGCTACAACTGCTAGTGGGGCAAGCTAATATACAGTATTCTTTTGGGTCTGTTTTCTCTTAGAATGATTGAGATTCTCTTGATTTTTACTAGCATCCTAATTCCTTTATGAACTTATTTAGTTGCTGGTGATGATTGGAGAACAATTTGATCATGGGGATGAAATATGCGGGCTGTTATCGATATCCGAGCTAAGCAGGAGAAAAATGCTCTTTGGACAAAGAACGCAACGAATGAAGCTGCTCAGGTGTGTTTGACTTGTTTGATTGTATATCATCCTCCTACCCCTAGAGTTTATTACATGGTTCATTTATCAATTAAATCGGTTTTTATCCCTTGTGATCCAAGTTTTAAGACATATCATTGTAGTTTTAAGCAACAACAACGTTAGTGTTAGGTATATCTGTTTAAATTTTGATCAGCAACATAATGACTTATCTTAGCTCAGAAAGGTGGTTAGTACTCTTGGTTCACTTGAACACTGTAAAAGAGGAAAATCACTAAGTATGTTAGTCTAGCAAATCTTGTATAGGATGTTAGGTCTCTGAATGTAATTTTTATATCTTTGAAGAAGACCAAGAAGAAGGCATCCAACATGAGAATTCAACAAATTTTGAAGTTTTGAAGACTGCACAAGATTGCTGAAGACGAAGGTCATCAGATACCTATGTCCAGATATCTTGAATAAACAAGTGTTTTTCAATAAACAAGTTTTGCAAAAGATATCTGAAAACATAAGGTTTCTGAACGAGGAAAAGTGCCAACAGATATCTACACTCAGATACCCTGGATAAAACTATGTTTCTGGGAAACAATGTTTCAACAGGTATCTAAAGATGTGAAGGTCTCTGGAAAGGGACATGCAATGCTTCAGAAAGCATGCATAGTTCCGTTGGCACTACAGGACAAAAATAGTACAATGCAATAAATGCGCAGATATAGACATCTGAACAAAAGAGGAAATTTCTGAAAAAAAGACAACATCTTCAGCAGTACTATTTACAGATATCAATAGTTTGAATTTCATTAAGCCTAACGGATACTATTCAAACGACATGATTTTCAACTATAAATATCAACACTTAGAATGCTTGAACACACACTGAACACATCAAGAACTTACATCTACGAACTTATTCTTTCAAGCATACAAGCCTTCAATCTACTTATTCACTAGTTTACTGTTGCGACCAAGCTCTTGAATTCTAAGTAACACGAAAGTTCTAAGTGTCCTGATCCTTAACAAGCATTGCTATATGTGAAGGAGTTGAATCAAAAGATCAAGTATCTTAGTTTCATTCTATAGAACATTTAACATAGACTTGGGTCAGTAAAGAACATATTACCACACATTGTGAAGTGTGTTAAGTGATTCTTGTTCTATAGAGTATTCCTACATAACTGAGAAAGTTATTAAGACTACTCACCTGACAAACTACCTTAATGATGTGCTCAAATTAATACTTAGAAAACCAAGTAGTAAGTAGTTGTTGTAGACAGACAAAGCTAAACCACAAAGTCGTTCGCTAAGGAATTAATTAAGCTACGTAGCAGTGAGAGTAAACAGATACTTGCGAGCAACAATTTGATTGATGGTTTGGTTATACTTCTAACTAGTTTAACTAAAGCTAAGATTACGATTAACAATGAGGGAAAGATGAATACAGTAGCAAGATCCAATTATGCTAATTCGAACTAGGGATAACACTCATATTTATCACACGGTCGTTGTACAGTAAATCAATCAATCCGATTCAACCAATTGTTTTTAGAAAATATTATACTGGAGAAATCGTGAATCGTCAATTCACGATCCTTAAACATGAACAATTTAGAGAATTTAATACGGACTTATCAAATTGAAGGTTTTTACGAAGATTTTATACGAGACTAACCTATATGAGTGCTTTGATACACCCTAGAACGAATATGCATAATCTTCACATACTACTGTATTCAAAGGTGTTTAGCTACTCATAATTGATAATTGCATGCAAAGATTCATGGTAATAATCATGTGAAACATAGATCAAAAGCTCGCATGAAATAACATACAATTCAATCAATGAGAATAAAGAACGAATTGTAAAGAACAAGGCAATGGAGAAATCAATACCAATAATCTTGATAAATAAAATCAATGAATAACCAAGCTCCAAAGATGTCTCAATGTCAATGTGTGTATCTTGGAGCTTTTCTCAAAACTAGGTTAAAAGAAGTATGAAAGAAAAGAATCAAAATTCTAATCTAATAAGGAAAATAAAACGTTGATTTTGCGTCTCTCGCCGCGGCGAGCCTTCTTAATCGCAATATATATCCAACTCGCATAATCTCGCCGCGGCGGACCAATTCCTTCGCCGCGACGAGTCTTCTTAAATTACAGAAGATGATCACTCACTAAATCTCGCCGCGGTGGACTGATTTCCTCGCCATAGCCTTCCTGAAGTTTCAATGCTGTTCAGAAATCTCACCAAGTGACTGAATCCCTCGCCATGTAGCCATGCTAAACGACTTGTTCTCATTCGGCTCCAAAGAAATCGATTTCTACAAAACATAAACAAAACACCAAAACGTAAAAACGAACTAAAAAGACTACAAAACTAAAGACAAAGACTCACAAAGACCGCTAAAAAAGACCAAATGAGACGTTAGAATATTATCTCATCAAAATCCCCAAACCGAACCTTTGCTTGTCCCCGAGCAAACACATAAGACTCTAAACCATGTAAACAAACAAAGAGTCAAATTCCCAAGCGACTGAATCTACCATTGAAAACATTAAATTCACAAGATGCAAAAATTTTGTTCTCACCTAACCTTGGCAGAAATAGTAAGTAGGTAATCAGACACGATCGTTTCTCAAGTAAATAACAATTAAGCCTAACCCGCTAATCCCTCACAGGTGTATAAAGTGTATCACTCACTCTCATGGAAGTATCCATACAGGGTATAGCTCAAAAAGTAAACTGGGAAGATGACTTTCGTCACAAGGATGCCTCAAATATCTTATGCTATTGTACTCGTCTCATTGAGTCGAAAGGGACTTTGGCACATGACTGTATTCCTCCAGAAAAATCGAAAAAAACTGGAACTACTCCCCTCATCCATTTCAAAACAACATCAAATCTCATAATGCTTCACTGAATTCAGTGCATGGCCACCTGGGCTCTTTTAATCTCAATTTTTTGCAGGTGTCTGTTTTACCGAAAGTCCGCACTTTTATGCGTGTCAGTTTGGTATACGTGCCATCAACCCTCACGGACATATGGTTTTTTTAATGCCACGCCGGTATATAGGTAGTATTTGAAACACGCCTAACACGACTAACGGTGATCAATAAAGACCATAAATCCACCCCGAGATTCAAATATCATAAGCTTAGGGAGCAGTAAACAGATTTTCGCAGCACAATTATAACAACTCATAACATTCATAGTGAACAATCCTCTCCCCAAACCAGTTCGACAGACGGGGGGAAATAAAATCCGCAGAGTAAAGCATGTCGTTCGTCATCCCCAACGAAACTAAGTACACATAAGTATGAAAAGGCGCAAGTAATACGTAAAAACTTGCACATCCCAGGAAATCACACAATAACAGGTTCCGGTACAATATTTTTTCTTCGGCTAGGCTCCTCACAGGCTTTTGGACTACAGGGCTAACTAGACTTGCTATTTACAAGAGAAACGACCTTGCAGGATTAAAAGCCTACTATACTACTTCTAGCTAGACATTAAACAAAACGTAAGCAGCAAGAGAATTTACCATTCGCAATAGACGTTCGACTTGGTAATTGACTCAGACTCACCACAAGAGAAAATAAAAGTGCTAACATCTATACTGGACTCAACTGGAAAGGAAATATATAACTAACACGTAAAGGTGGCTAACCTACCACCACAGTCACATAACAAAAAACAAGTGGCTAACATACCACTTGAACAGAATACATAAAAATAAAAAATAAAAAACAGAGTACGAAATAGAGTACAAATGTCAGAAATAGAGTACAAAATGAGACAACTTTAGCTAAAGATACAGTCAACCACCTCCCCAAACCTAAACAAGTGCTAGTCCCTAGCAATGAATAGTGTAAGAACGACTGTATAGAATGACCAACCATAGTGTTGTCTCAGCAGGGGTGATCAGGCGGATCCAGAAGGGCCACCACCGAAGCGCTGCTCCCAGAAATCCTGCTGCGCCTTCCAGAGTGCCTCCTGCCTCTCCAAGCGCTCAAGCTCACGCTGCTCCCTAGCCTCAGCTCTCTTGTCTCGCTCCTCCTGTCGCCGGTAGTGATCCTCGATGCGGGAGTACTGATCCTCAATCCGAGCATATTGTGTTCCTGCCCACTCCTGAAACTGTGCTTGCATCTAGTCGAAGTAATGCTGGAAGTTAGAAGGACCAGGTGGAGCGGGCTGCTCTGCAGTGTCATCGGCGCCCCTGATAGGAGTGGGATGACGGCCGAGGATGACTCTGGCGCTAGAGGATTTCAGAGCTCCTTTGGGTTTCTCGGAGCCCTGAATACCAGGAACATTAAAGGACCGGCAGATGTTGGTAATAAGGCATGGAAAACCGAGGAGACTGCCTTTAGCCTTCCGGGACTGAGCCTCCGCCATAATGATATCTGGGGCGTCAACAAACTGCCCTTCCATGATCGCTCGAATGAGGCGGGCTGTGGGAGGGGTAAGGGTGGTAAAATGTGAGTTGGGGGTCACATTATACTGTATGAGATGTTGCCAGAGGCGAACCTCTAGCTGTAGGAAGTGGATGGCTATGATGGTTTTGGTCCTGTGGTCCTCCGGATCGGTACGAGGTAGAAGGACGAACTCGGCTAAGTCCCTATCAAACTGTCGGTTGTGAAAATTTTTGCCCCAGTGGCTGTACCGGTCGTCTTCTGCTTGGAACAACCTAGACTGTAGGAATTCCCGGATACTCCCAGGTGAGAACTGGATACTGACGCCATGAATCATCATCACCCCATCAGCCAAGTCGTGGAGGCTGATGTAGAATTCTCGGACCAGCTTCGGGTCATAGGGCAGCTGCTTGCCGAAGAGCTTGCTCCAGCCTAAATATTGGATCCTTGCCCAGACTCGGGCATAGACATCATCCTACAACTCATCAAGAGCCAATTCCCGCTCGTGCCATGCTTTCCTAGGCTCCATAAAGTTTGCTTCCATAAAAGCCCTCGCCTCCACGGACAGGTGGGAGAACTCATCTACGGGACTGATCTGTCCGGCCGCGCTACTGGATTTGCCTCTATGGCGTTTACTGCCTGTGGTTCTGCGAGACATAGTGCCTGCGAGAAAGGTGTTAGTGTAGAACAATGGGGGTAGAAAACTACCTCCCCAAACCGATTCATGATCAAAGAGCCAGAAGCAACAAAAGAGCAAGGAACAGGGGATAATGCAAAATTCCCCAAACGAACTCAGAATTCAATATCATGGCCAATGCACGATTCATATCAGTTCACAAGCATAGGAGTATCGATAATCATAGCAAAAGAGGGACAAGATGGCAGTAATTGTCAAAAACGGGCAAGCATTGCACAAAATTGAAAAACACAAGGAAGTTCCAAAATCAACAAGTAAGGAATCCATGCATCAATCAAAATCGAACTACTACAACCAAGCAATCACAACTAACGACGATCAACCAAATAATTCATGTAGACTCGAAAAACTAAGGAAGAAGGAAGTTCAAGCCAATTACCTTTTGAATCCGAAGGAATGGGTGGAAAACACACGAAAGTGATGCAAGGAACGAGGAGAGGAGGAAAAACCCGTTGATTTGCAACGAGAATGGGGGAATTTGGTGGAGAATTGAGGGAGAAAGGGAGATTGGAGTGAAGAGAAGATGAAAACGGAAAGAAGAATGGTAGAAAGCGGGACTGTGAGGAAGAAGAAGAAGAAGAAGAAGAGAAAACGTTTTTTTTAAAAAAAACTAGCTCGCCGCGGCGGGAAGGAGTGCTCCCTGCTGCGAGTTTTTACGAAACAACAGATGCTTTTTTTTTTTTCCCCCCGCAACGGCAAAGAAAAGTCTCGCCGCGGCGAGTTTTCTTTATCGCAGATATATATATAAATTCGTAAGATCTCGCCGCGGCGAAGAATAAGTCCGCCGCGGCGGGAACTTACGAGACAAACACTGGGGGAAAAACAGACGCTCTCCGCGGCGAAAACTTACAAAAGCATGAAAAGGATCAGGGAGACCACCTCGCCGCGACGAGAGTAATTTTTTCGCAAAAATTTCACTTGCACTTAGTTCAACCTCACGTCGCAAGATCGAAGCTCCAAGCCTCAGCTAGAGTTTACGAGTTTCCTCATATGAGTGCAAAGGTCCCACCTTCCAGAGACATAACTAAACTAAAAAACAAGCAAACCACATAAACAAATAGTCTAACAATACGAAATAACAAGAAAGTTTACGGAATGAAAAATCGGTCTAAATGAATGAAAAACAAAAAAGGGGGCTTTTGTTTATAGTCGTTAGCTCGACTTCTTCCATGCTGGAGCTAATTGAGCTTGAGGTTACCTGCCTTCTCTGTCCCCATGTTCACTCGTGAGCGAGAGTAGGTGTAGAGTGGACCGGTGTGTGCTGCAATGTAATTCCTGGTGTCAACCTGTGCAGGAGAATATGACGTGGTGACAGCTCGCAACTCACGTTTCTCACCGCAAACCTGGATGGTACATGTACGACCATAAAGATCGACTATCATACGAGTAGCCTTAATGAAAGGGCGCCCAAGAAGCAGCATATCCTTGTCCATCTCTTTGATCTTCACCTGCGGTGACTCGACAACCACGAAATCAGTCATAAACACATCTCCACCAATGGTTACTGGGACATCCTCAACAACTCCCATGCATTTGCTTCGAGTACCATTAGCCATGGCCACAAAGCATCTTCTCGGTTCCAGACCCTTCAGGTTAAGTTCCTCGTAAGTCTCGAATGTCATCAAGTTAACTGTGATGAGCTCAATTATACTCTAAAAAGCAATTAGAGAATAAGCTGTAGTTGTAGACTAAAGCCTAACTCAGGATCGATCTCTAGGGAATTAATCAGGCTATGTAGCAGTGAGAGTAAACAGATACTTGCGAGTAATAATCTGATTGATGGGTTGTTTATACTTCTAACTAGTTTAATTAAAGCTAAGATAACGATTAACAATGAGAGAAAGATGAATACAGTAGCAAGATCCAATTATGCTAATTTGAACTAGGGATAACACTCATATTTGTCACACGGTCGTCGTACAGAAAATCGATCAATTCGATTCAACCAATCGTTCTTAGAAGATATTATACTGGAGAAATCGTGAGTCGTCAATTCACGATCCTTAAACATGAACAATTTTGAGAATTTAATACGGACTTATCGAATTGAAGGTTTTTACGAAGATTTAATACGAGACTAACCTATATGAGTGCCTTGATAAACCCTAGAACGAATATGCATAATCTTCACATACCACTGTATTCAAAGGTGTTTAGCTACTCATAATTGATAGTTGCATGCAAAGATTCATGGTAATAATCATATGAAACATAGATGATAAACTCGCATGCAATAACATACAATTCAATCAATAAGATAAAGAATGAATTGCAAAGAAGAAAGCAATGGAGAAAATCAATACCAATAATCTTGATGATAAAAATCAATGAATAATCCAAACTCCAAAGATGTCTCAATGTTAATCTAGGGTTCTTAGGTCCCAAATAGGGTTTAGAATAAGTTATGTTTGAAGTTATGGTGAAAGAAATCTATTTATAGGAGAAAAAATGAGTAGAATCCTAGCAGAATTCGACGAGAAAATCGCCCAGCAAATAAGCTCTCGGCAAATCTTGCCGCGGCGCGCCTAAATGTCTCGCCGTGGCGAAGATGCTTTCTGACAGTCAACTTACGATGTCTGTATCTTTTTCTTCAGGAAGAATTTACTGATGCTTCCAAAACGAAAGTTATAGCCCTTTGAATTATCTTTCTATGTCCACCGAGATCAGGTAAATAAGACTTTATATGAGAGAGTTATGTCCAAAATGGCTAGACTGATCCATAAATCATCACTTTTGCAAGTCACGCTAAAACGCCTCTCAATTCTTCGTCCGAACTCCGAATCCACTTCCGTCTTCGCCCAATTACTCTTCATTCAGAGATCTATAACCAATGTCTTCACTCTGATTTTCACCTTCGGGACCAAATAACACAAAAAATCCTACAAAACACAAACAAAGTACCAAAGTATAAAAACGTACAAAAACACTATAAAACTAAGGTCAAAGACTAACAAAATACCGCTAAAAAGGATCAAATGAGACGTTAGAATATTGTCTCATCAAAATCCCCAAATCGAACCTTTGCTCGTCCTCGAGCAAACACACAACCTGAACAAGAACTAGACTCTAAACAGAAACAAACAAGAAGCACATAAAAGAGTTGAACTCCCAAGTGACCGAATCTACCATTGTAAACATTAAATTCACAAGATGCAAAGGTTTTGCACTCAACTAACCTTGGCAGAATAGTGCACAGAAAATTAAACAAGAAAGTTTCTCAAGTAAATAGCACTTAAGTCTAACTCGCTAATCCCTCACAAGAGGATCCTATGCAACTCTCTCTCACACTCTGGAAGTGTCCAGTGGGTTAATCACTCAAGAATATATAGAGAAAGGAAGGTGACTTTCGTCATAAAAGTGCCTCAAATAACTCATGCAATGTACTCAATCAGTTAAGTCAGAAGGGACTTTTTCCTTGCACATAGCAGCTTGCCAGAACATACAAACCAACTTCCATATCACCACATTCTTTCATACTATGAATTATATGCTAATCAATTGGCCACAATGGACTCTTTTAGTCTCACTTTTTTGGTAGTGTCTGTTTTACCGAAGTCCCCACTTTTGTGCGTGTCAGTTTGGTATACGTGCCATCAACCCTCACGGTCATATGGATTTTTAGGACCACGCCGGTATATAGGTAGTATTTGAAACACGCCCAACACGACTACGGTGATGACAAGCACCATAGATACACTCCGAGACAATTCAACTAATCAGGGGAAGCAATACAAATTACAAGTATAAAAATAACATTATCAGCACAGCATAATTCTTCTCCCCAAACTGGTTCTTTGCAATGGATTGGCTTCGATAAAATAGATCATGAAGAGCATGCCGTTCGTCATACTTAACTTACACAGAGTACACATGAGCATGATGAGGCGCAAACAAGGGAGTTTGCACTTCCCGAATAAATCACACAGGTGCCGGTACAATATTTTTTCATCGGCTAAAGGTTTCTCATAGGCTTTTTGGACCAAAGAGCTACACATACTTGCTATTTACAAGAAAAACAGACTTATAAGATTTTAAATCCACTAAACAACTTCCAGTTAAATATCATACAAAACATAAGCAACAAGCAAATTTATCATCTACAATAGATGTTCGACTTGGAAGAACAACTCAGACTCACGAAAGACTCTAGAAACAGAAGTAAAAGCAGGAAACAATGTACGAGACAACATAAGCTCATGATACAGTCGACAACACGACAACATCCCCAAACCAACACAATTGCTAGTCCCTAGCAATGAATAGTGTAAGAGAAAACGACTGTATAGAATGACTAACCATAGCGATGTCTCCGAAGGTGGAATAAAGCTGATCTAGAAGCGCCTCCACCGAAGCGTTGCTACCAGAAATCCTACTGTGCCTTCCATAGAGTGGCCTGCTGCTCCAAGCACTCAATCTCACGCTGCTCTCTAGCATCTACTCTCCTGTCTCGCTCCTCCTGCTGCTGGTACCTGTATTCTGCTAGACATGTTGCCTGCAAATACAGTGTAAGAGATAGTAATATGGGAGAAGAGTAAGATTACTACTTCCCCAAACCAAAACAAGATCATTAGTCAAAAGCAGGGGAATACACAAATATCCCCAAACCAATTCAATACTCCATATCAAAACTCGATTCAATGCAGCTAAGATCACAATCATAAGAAAGGTCATAAGCAATGCAAAATAGGTACAATGTGGCAAAATTTTGAGTGGGGTGCAATTGAACAATCAAACAAGTGAATCCAAAAGCAAGAAGCAATCAAACATTTAGTATCATGCAATCAACCCACAAGACTAAATAATTAGGAACTAACGACGATCAACCAAGTAAATCAAGTAGAACTCGAAATTAATGGAAGAAAGAAGTTTTCAAGCCAAAGTACCTTTAAATCGCAAAAGAGTGGTGTAAGAAACTTGAAATTGAGGAAATAATCAAAAAGGATGAGAATAAGAAAATAACAGGTTTTTTTTTTTTTTTTTTTTTCTCATGGCGAAGAAGGCTCATTATGAAGTTTTCTTTATCGCAGATATATATATAGTCGCAAGTTCTCGCCACGACGAAGAATAAATCTCGTCGCGGCGGAAACTTACGAGACAAACACTGGAAAAAAAATAGACTCTCGCCGTGGCAAAAACTTACGAAACTAAAACCCGTCTTCTCGACTTATCTCGCCGCGGCGAAGCAAAACGCCAGCCGCGGCGAGGGCGAAATTTCAATTTTTTTTTGTTTTTTGTAAAGAAAAAATAACAAACTGATAATAAAAAATAACAAACTGATAAAAAAGAAAAACTTACCCCCGGGTTGCCTCCCGAGAAGCGCCTTTTATTATAGTCGTTGGCTCGACTTTTTGGGAATGCTGCTATCCATTATCAAACGGGAACGAATCCCTTGCATCCTTTCCGGTATCCTCAGCATTTTGTGAGCCATACTTAGCTCCTCTCCTCAAGTTCTCTAATAATTCCATGATTCCCTGGAAACTAAAATTAAACAAATCGGAAAATTTAAAAACTAAAAAATAACTATGGGGAACAGAGGAAAAATAAAAACTAGAAATTGGGTCGAAACTCTCTATGCAATCCAATGTATGTGATGGAACCAATACGTGCGAATCACAAGCAGGTAAGGGGGTAGAATGTATTTCATCTTGTTCTGTGGGGGCAGATTCGAAAGTTAGCTCAGCAAGGCAGTTTGTCTTCTCACGCTCGATGTTCTCACGCCACAACATCGTCTCTTTATAAATACAAACCCGCGCATTGATAAACTCAAAGAATTGTCCAAGTTCGAACTCATCTATGGGTTGTCTCGCAGCTTCATCTAACATCATTCTACTACTCTCGGTTAATCCCCAATAGAAACATCCTATCCATTCCTTATCCTCCAATCCAACATATATGCACTCTTCTTGCAGCTCTAGAAACCGAAACCATGCTTCGTCAAATCTTTCTCCACAAAATTGTCGAAGTCACAAGCACTTCCTCTCTCTTTTGTCGAATTTGCTGCTCGATAAGCCATTCTCCATAGGTTTTTGATTTTACGATTGGGGATTTGTATGGCTTCTCGGTTGTCATAAGTTCCTGCACACAAAAAGACAGGAAACCATGAGTAGTTCCGACAAAAAACAAACAAAAAACTCACTAAACAAATAAAAACTATAAACAAACAAAAAATCACACTCAAAACGCTACAGTAGGAATTAATTCCCCGGCAGCGGCGCCAAATTTGATGAGCTCAAATTATACTCAAAAAAGCAATTAGAGAATAAGCTGTAGTTGTAGACTAAAGCCTAACTCAGGATCGATCTCTAGGGAATTAATCAGGCTATGTAGCAGTGAGAGTAAACAGATACTTGCGAGTAATAATCTGATTGATGGGTTGTTTATACTTCTAACTAGTTTAATTAAAGCTAAGATAACGATTAACAATGAGAGAAAGATGAATACAGTAGCAAGATCCAATTATGCTAATTTGAACTAGGGTTAACACTCATATTTGTCAAAGGGATAACACTAACAAGATTTAATACGAGACTAACCTATATGAGTGCCTTGATAAACCCTAGAACGAATATGCATAATCTTCACATACTACTGTATTCAAAGGTGTTTAGCTACTCATAATTGATAGTTGCATGCAAAGATTCATGGTAATAGTCATATGAAACATAGATGATAAACTCACACGTAATAACATACAACTCAATCAATAAGATAAAGAATGAATTGCAATGAAGAACGCAATGGAGAAAATCAATACCAATAATCTTGATGATAAAAATCAATGAATAATCCAAGCTCCAAAGATGTCGCAATGTTAATCTAGGGTTCTTAGGTCCCAAATAGGGTTTAGAATAAGTTATGTTTGAAGTTATGGTGAAAGAAATCTATTTATAGGAGAAAAAACGAGTAGAATCCTAGCAGAATTCGACCAGAAAATCGCCTAGCAAATAAGCTCTCGGCAAATCTCGCCGCGGCGCGCCTAAATGTCTCGCCCCGGCGAAGATGCTTTCTGATAGTCAACTTGAGATGTCTGTATCTTTTTCTTCAAGAAGAATTTGCCGATGCTTCCAAAACGAAAGTTGTAGAACTTTGAATTATATTTCCATGGACACCGAGATCGGGTAAATCGGACTTCATATGCGAGACTTATGTCCAAAATGGCTAGACTGCTCCATAAATCATCACTTTTGCAAGTCACGCTAAAACGCCTCTCAATTCTTCGTCCGAACTCCGAATCCACTTCCGTCTCCGCCCAATTACTCTTCATTCAGAGATCTATAACCAATGTCACTCTAATTTTCACCTTCGGGACCAAATAACACAAAAAGTCCTACAAAACACAAACAAAGTACCAAAGCATAAAAATGTACAAAAAGACTATAAAACTAAGGTCAAAGACTAACAAAAGACCGCTAAAAAGGACCAAATGAGACGTTAGAATATTGCTCATCAAACTGCAGCTCCAGTATCAATAATACCTGTAACCTCAGAAGAACTGCCCATTCCGACAACCAAATCGAAACTGTTTGCATCACTGATGCTCTTCTCTTCCTTTTGGATCACCTGAGTTGGTCCTGCATTCGCCTTCTCTCCTGGAATCCCAGGTCCAGATGTTATCACCCTTCTTGCTTCCTGTACCGGTGTTGCCTCAGCCTAGGAAACCACCTTATCATGGTTACAAATGCAAGTCATAATAACAGTCTTCACTACTCCTGGCTTGTCAAATGCTACCTCCACAACAAGTATTCTGTTATTCTCGACAGTCGCGGGGAGTTTACCCTTCTCTCTTTGTTGGAAGGCGCCGACCAGATCACCAAGAGTCTTCTCTAACCTCTTTTGCGATTGCTCAATGCTCTCAAACCTCTGGTCATTCTTGGCTTGATTTCGCTGTGCTTCTGCCAGAACCTCTCTGATCTCTCCATGTGAGCTCTAATCTCTTGATCAGCGTTTCGCGGTGCATTAGTAGGCGGAGCCGGAAACTGCTGTGCTGGACTTTGTTGAAACGGAGCCTGCTGAACTGGAATCTGCTGTGCCGGAACCTGCTGTGGTGCATTCTCATAGAAGTTACGTCCATAGGATAAATTGGAACGGTCGGGGTTGAAGGGCTGCACCTTAATAGCGCCTGTATTCATTCCCGGATTTGGTTGCCAACAACCACGCTGCCTGTTTTGCACCCAGCAAATGATCTCCGGAGTTGGGTTCTCCCCATAATCTCAGGAAGCCTACACAGACTAGCACCATGCCCGAAATTACCACACAGATTACACCTCTCGTTAACCGGAGCCACTGGTGCAGGGATAGTGCCAAGCATCCTCATCTCCTTAATCTGTTATGCCAATTCAATAGTACTAGGGCCTGGTGTTTGCTCCACGGCTTTTGCTTCAGCTCTCCTTGGTCTACCTCTAGTTCCCTTAAGCTGGGAGATGGTAGCAAGCTTCTCAAAAGCCTCATTCAATGCAGCCGGAGATGCCGTAACGATAGAGCCATCCATGGTCATATCCACCATGTTCTGTGCTTCCCAGTCGAGTCCCTCATAGAACTTGCAGCATAAATCCATCTCACTCAACCTATGGTGAGGGCACTGAGAGAGCAAGTTCAAGAATCCCTCCCTAGCCTCGTAAAAGCTCTCATCATTCATCGGCATGAACTTCTCAATCTGCACTCGAAGCTGCCTAGTCTTCTCCGCCGGATAGAACTTGTTCATAAAGGCCCTGTATAGATCATCCCAAGTAGCCAGAGAGCCTTCAGGTTGATTCAACAACCAGCTCTTTGCTTTATCCTGCATACACATGGGAAAGACCTTCTTCCTGATTTCCTCATCAGAAACCGTTACTGTGCCTACAGTAAGCGGAATCCTAGCAATCAGCCCCTCGAACTCCTTGAGAAACCGGATAACATCCTCATTAGCCATCCCATAATACTTAGGCATGTCATGGAAGTGATGAGACTTGATCTCCATGTTCCTAGCATTGTTAGAGAGCACAACAGCTGATCCCCCAGCCTTAATTTCACCAGGCTGCATATAGGTCCCATAAGTGATCACAGGGGTCTCAACAGCACCGTTGACTCTGGGAGTATTCTCGTTGACGTCACCCATTTCAACAGCGGCTAAGTTCTGTCTTCGAAGCTGATGGTAGTGTCTATCGATCTCAAGTACTACAGGTTGCGAAGGTGTTCCTCGCGATCTTGTACCGGGCATAAACTTGCAAAGGTTCTTCTACAAAATCAAAAACCTCGAAAAATCTTAGTTTCTGTTAGTGCAGAAATTGCAGGTAAGTAAAAAAAAAGCAAATAAAATATTACACCCACACGCTACAGTAGGAATTAATTCCCCGGCAGCGGCGCCAAATTTGATGTGCTCAAATTAATACTTAGAAAACCAAGTAGTAAGCAGTTGTTGTAGACAGACAAAGCTAAACCACAGAGTCGTTCGCTAAGGAATTAATTAAGCTACGTAGCAGTGAGAGTAAACAGATACTTGCGAGTAACAATTTGATTGATGGTTTGGTTATACTTCTAACTAGTTTAACTAAAGCTAAGATTACGATTAACAATGAGAGAAAGATGAATACAATAGCAAGATCCAATTATGCTAATTCGAACTAGGGATAACACTCATATTTCTCACACGGTCGTTGTATAGTAAATCAATCAATCCGATTCAACCAATTGTTCTTAAAAAATATTATACTTGAAAGTGCAGTGCGCACTTGTGTTTTGATAATCTTGTCTTTCAATAATCAGTTCCAAGTTTGTGTTTGTTGTTGTTGTTTGTGAAGCTGTAGGACTACCAATGTTGTATAACATTGTGACAGGATAGAATTCAATTCTGGCATAACATTGAAGATATAACATTGCAGTCAACATCAAGAACAAAGCAAATTGGACAGGAAACTTGGACTGGAAGAATTTACAAATCGAACAAGAGACGATTTAAGGAAAAAGAACAACTTGTGGAGAAAGCAAGCAGGAATATATTTTATGAAGAATCAAAATATGGAAAATTCCTTCTATGCGTATATTGAAGAAAACAAGAAAAAGGAAATTGCCTTTGCTGAGATCCTATTGCCTTTCGACTTGGATGGAAGCCGTCGATATCTCAAGTATATATACAAGGATTCAGCCGAGCAATCATAATGCCTTTCTGTGTGGTCTACCAAGATTTTATTAAAGAGTTTAGGCTTCTTGTTTTCTGCTAGCTTTGGAGTTTGTCTAAGAGTATTCATTGTTGGAATAACTCTTTCAAACATCGACCTAGAATAGCTTTTACTGTTAGTTCTTCTAGGGCTAGTTTTGGTTGTTTAATCAATCATCTGTGATTGTATTAAACCTAGTTGATTAGATGTACTTTTCCTGTCAGTAGATATTTTGCCTAAAGGCGCGGCCAACATATTTATATATGTTGACTTGGTAATATAAGTTTTATTCATATTCTTCCGCTGTCTTTTGTTTACTGTGTTGAAGACATTGTTGAACAACATTGTTGGCAACATTGTCTATTGATCTTGTCTCAAGTACCAATCCGGGATCCTACGTTCTAACAAGTGGCATCAGAGCCAGCCACCTAACTACTGGTGTCTGGATTTGGTACTACTGCAATGGATGCAAACTACAACAGACCTCCTGTGCTTGATGTGTCTAACTACCATTACTGGCAAATCCGAATGAGGACATACATCAAGTCCCTTGATGGCCGTGCTTGGAGATCCATTCTGGAAGGATACACCTGGCCAACTGAAGGACCTGATGCTGATGGTGACATTGTCCCCATTCCTGAAGAACGCTTCACTGCAGGTGACATACTTCTTAGCACTTACAATGAAAAGGCCTTAAATGCCATTTTTGGTCATGTAGATGCTCATATGTTTAAAATTATTCAAAACTGCACTACTGCAAAACAAGCTTGGGATTTGCTTCAGAGTCATTGTGAAGGGGATGCTAGTGTCAAACAAACTAAACTTAGAATGCTTTGGTCTCAATTTGAAAATCTAAGAATGGCGGAGGAAGAAACAATTGACTCTTATTTTGAAAAACTTTAACTCTCCAATGAAGTCCAAAGACTGGGAGAAGCTATTTCTAATAGGCAACTTGTTTCCAAAGCTGTTCGATCTCTTTCCTCAAGATTTAATACCAAAGTCACTATTTTGGAAGACACTCATAACTTAGCAACTATGGATTTTCACACCT
Organism: Plantago major; assembly: GCA_026545765.1. Classification (NCBI taxonomy): domain Eukaryota; kingdom Viridiplantae; phylum Streptophyta; class Magnoliopsida; order Lamiales; family Plantaginaceae; genus Plantago; species Plantago major. Next base: position 93,975,150 of record CM048839.1, read on the forward strand.
TGTTGAACAATTTAAAATTTTTTGAACTAAACGAAAATGAGAGACAAGGTATGAAAACCCATAGTATCTCCCTTCACTCTAAATCTAAAGCTAAATCTTCAGAGCCTGATAGTAGTAGTGATGAGTCTGACAATATGACTGAGGAAGCTTACAACAATCTTGTGAGGAAGTTCAACAAACTTAAATTTAGAAAAAACTCTGGTCAAGGATCCTCGAGTGGAACCAAAAATTTCAAAAAGAAAACCAATACTTTCAAAACTGGTTCTGCTTCCAAGACTAGCTCTGAATCTGATTTTGATCGCACTCCTCTTAGTAAGATTAGATGTTTTGAATGCCAAGGGTGGGTCATTATCAAAATGAATGTGCTAACAATCTCAGAAAAAGAGAAAAACAATCTTCTTGCTTGTCTCAGTGATGTTTCAGATGAAGAACATGAAGATGAAGAAAAAGAAGATGATTCAACTACCAATGCCAGAGCTCTCCGTTCATCCACTTACAATGTTGATGACCAAATTTGGGACAACATCGTCAATTCAACATCAGGAGTAGAAATCTTCTTTGACTATGATGACTCTGAGAACTGTGAAATTTTGGCACTAACCAACCCTGAGAAATCAGGAATCTCTGATGTTTTGTGTCTACATGGTTCTGTGGATTTTGATACAGATAGTCCTTCAGAAGAGGAAGCCAGTGCGGTACAAATGGTGAAGGATCTGCAAAAAATGTATGAGAAACTCTTCAGTGAATGGAAGACACTCAGAAAACTCCTCAAGAAAACTGAGAAGGAGAATTACAATCTGAAAGACACCATTGTCAAACCGAAGTCGAATGACAAAGAAGGACACTGAACTGTTCAAGGTAACCACTGAACTATCTAATGAAAAGAAGGTAATTGCAAAGTGGAACTCCTCTACTTCTAGACTTAATGATATGCTTGATATGGATAATGATGGGACTACTGGTCTAGGGTACACTGGTAGTTATGATGCTTCTTTTGATAAGAAACTTGGGTGCAACATGAACCGCACTGTTAACCCTGAAACCCCAGATGTTGTCAAACCTCTTTCTGAGCTCATAAAAGCTCCTGTGTTTGTCAAAGAAAAAGAAATTTTTGTGTGCACTTACTGTCACAAACTTGGTCACAAAAAACCTTACTGTTTCAAGTACCAAAAGGATTTAAAAAGGGAACATGTTGATTCCTCCAACCTCAGTGACCTCTCCAAGAATCCCTCCCTTCTTGCCTCTAGCAAACAAAACAGTGATTCCGATGTTAGCTGCGATGTTGTGACAACATCCACTTCAAGAGAGACTGAAAGATGTAATCCTAAGTCTCTGAAGTCTATCCCTGGTTCTCCTAAACAAGGTAAACCTCCAGGACAGATAAGAAAACACAAGAATGATTTGAACCAGATTTGGGTAGCTAAAGAAAAACATACTTGCAATGTTGCTACTTCTCCTAACAATGCAGGAAAATGGTACTTCGACAGTGGTTGCTCTAGGCACATGACTGGTAACCCGTCAAACTTGTCAAATGTTGTCTCTCAAAAGACAGGTACAGTGACATATGGAGGAGGATACCAAAGCAAAATCCTTGGAAAGGGAACACTGTGCCTTGAAGGATATCCTAAACTTTCAAATGTTCTTCTTGTTGAGGGTCTAACGGCTAATCTTGTCAGTATAAGCCACCTGTGTGATGATGATCTGAAAGTCAAGTTTGATAAACGTTCTTGCAAAGTTTATACTTGTGTGGACAAATTAACTATGATGACAGGTGTTAGATCTCAGGACAACTGCTATGTGATGGCCGTTCCTCTCAAGTGCAATGTTGCTCAACATGATGATGCAACATTGTGGCACAAGAAATTAGGACATGTCAATTACAGGAATCTGGAGAAGATCATCAAACACAATGTTGTGACAGGTGTGTCGAAGCTTACCAATGCAGGGAAGCATGTGTGTGGTGACTGTCTTCTGGGAAAACAAACCAAGGCAGTACACCAGCCACTCCAGGTTGAAGGACAAAAAAGAGGTACTTTTAACTGCTTTGAACTCTTGCATATGGATCTCATGGGTCCTGTAGAAGCTAAAAGTTTGGGAGTAGCCTGGTATATCTATGTTATAGTTGATGATTTCTCTAGATATACTTGGGTCAATTTTTTGAAAGAAAAATCTGAAACTTTTGAATCCTTCAAAAACTGGCATGCAAAATGTTGTAATTAGTACTCTACTATGGTCCAAAGAATTCGATCTGACCATGGTAAAGAATTTGAGAATCAATTTTTTGATAAGTACTGTGAAAAGAAAGGGATCATGCATGAATACTCAGCTCCTAAGACATCACAACAAAATGGTGTTGCTGAAAGGAAAAACAGGACTCTTCAAGAAATGACCAGAGTGATGTTGAGCTCAATGAACCTGTCAAAAAGGTTGTGGGCTGAAGCTTTGAACACTGCCTGTCACATAATCAATCGTGTCTATCTTCATCCAGGTACTCTGACCACTCCCTATGAGATTTTGAAAGGAAGAAAACCCAATCTTAAGTACTTTCATGTCTTTGTATTTGTGTGTTACATACTCAATGATAGGGAACATCTAGGGAAGTTTGATGCTAAATGTGACAAAGGAATCTTTGTAGGGTACTCACAAAATAGTCATGCGTATAGAATATACAATCCTAGATTGCAAACTATACAAGAATTTGTGAATGTTTCCTTTGATGACTCTGAGCCCTATGCCCAGAAGAAGATTTCTGCAGGTGCTGAACAGGTTATTGACACAACCCCTGACTCTTCTACACATGGGAACGTTCCATACATTATGACTCTTGCTGCTGATCAAAGTGAAAGAACCCATGCTGAGAGCAATGTTGTGCCAACATTCCCACTGTGCAATGTTGACTCAACATCCAGTTCAACATCCCAGATTTCCACTCCTGATGATGAAGAACAAGCTGATCCCCACAGTGAGACTGAGGCTGAATCTGACAATGCCTCTGGCATTAATGCTACACCTACGCCGCAAGGTCCTCCTCAACCTGACTCACGAAAGGATCCTCCTCCCAGAATTCACGAAGATCATCCCAGTTCACATTGGAAATCCAAGAGGGAGGACACTGAGGGGAAACACACGCAAAAACTACAAGGAGACACTCAGACTTGCTGAAATATGTCACTCTGTAAGTTCCTCGTGCTTTGTTTCTTTAATTGAACCTAAAAATGTGAAAGAAGCCTTTACTGATGATTTTTGGATAGAAGCAATGCAAGGTGAACTTCATCAATTCCAAACAAATGAAGTCTGGACTCTTGTTCCCCGCCCCCATAACATAAATGTCATAGGAACCAAGTGGATTTTCAAAAATAAGAGTGATGAGAAAGAGGTAGCTGTAAAGAACAAAGCCAGATTAGTTGCTCAAAGTTACACTCAAGTAGAAGGCATTGATTTTGATGAAACCTTCGCTCCTGTTGCTAGACTAGAATCCATTCGCTTGCTCTTAGCCATAGCATGTTGTCTTGAAATAAAACTCAAACAAATGGATGTTAAAGGAGCTTTCTTGAATGGCTACATTGACAAAGAAGTGTATGTTGAACAACCTGGAGGGTTTGAAGATCCTGTTTACCCTGACCATGTTTTTAAACTAAGAAAAGCATTGTATGGTTTGAAACAAGCCCCTCATGCTTGGTATGCTAGACTGACTGAATTCTTAGTTGGATTAGGGTTTAAGAGGGGTGAGGGAGATCAAACTCTGTTTATCCTCAGGAAAGGAAAGGACATTTGCATTGCTAAAATCTATGTTGATGATATTGTCTTTGGTGCTACTAACCCCTCTTTGCTAGAAAAGTTTGTTCAAGCCATGACAGGAACCTTTGAGATGAGTATGATTGGTGAACTCAGTTTCTTCTTGGGGCTCCAGATACAACAGAAACAGGATGGCCTCTTTATTTCTCAAGAGAAATATGTCAAGAATCTTATCAAAAAATTTGGTCTGGAAAATGCCAAATCTTGCAGCACTCCCATGGCTACTGCTCTGAAACTCAGCAAAGCTGATGTTGGGGACGATGTTGACCCAACATTGTATAGATCAATGATTGGAAGTCTCCTGTATCTCTCAGCCACCAGACCTGACATCATGTTCTCTGTTTGTGTATGTGCCAGGTATCAATCCAAACCCAAAACATCTCATCTAAGCTTCATCAAAAGAATCATTAGATATATATATCGTGAAGGCGTTAATCTTGGATTATGGTATGCATGTGATTCAAACACTAATCTTGGGATTTAGTGATTACGATTGGTTGGTGACTTAGATGATCGAAAATCAATTAGTGGAGGTTGTTTTATCTTGGACCAAATCTTGTGTCATGGTATAGTAAGAAACAAAATTGTGTCTCTCAACAATTTGAATCAATATGTAGTCTTTGGGAGTTGTGTCTCAACTAATTTGGTTGAACAATATGCTGCATGAATATGGGTTCCAAAGTGACACTCTTTTGATGTTTTGTGATAACTTAAGTGCCAGTCACATTTCCAAGAATTCTGTTCAACACTCACGCACCAAGCATATAGACATTCGACATCATTTTCTTAGAGACTTGGTCACCAAACAAATTATTGACATACAACACATTGATACCACAAATCAGTTAGCTGACATCTTCAAAAAGCCTCTTGATAAGGAGAGATTCTTCAGTTTGAGAAGGTCTCTTGGTCTATGCACTATTTGATGTGATTTGTTGCAAGCAATGTTGACATAACATCACAGTCAACATTGACTTCTATGTATATCTAGTGATGTCCTTTTGCTGATTTGTTTTTTCTTTTTTTTCATTGTGTTTCTGTGCTCCTGTACTGGTCTATGGCTGTTTCTGTTTTGTAGCTTACAGTGGTGATGCTTAGGGTTTGAAAGGCTATTTGAAACCAAGGTTGAAAGGGATCGAGTCTCCTGTGTGTTTGCTTTATGTAAAACCCACTTTTGCTGCTTTTTGGCTATTTTTACTCGTACCTTGACTCGCACTTGATGTTGCCTCCTGTCCTTTATGTTTAATAAATCTAATGAATTATGATAAAAAGGGCTCGAAGTGTTTCCGTCGAGGATCGTGTTGGGCAGGTTTCAAATACTATCCAGATATCGACGTGGCCAATGTGTCATATGTCGTGAGGGTTGATGGCCTGTACTGGAAACCGACACGCACAAAAGTGCCGATTCTCGTAATGCTGCTGGTTCACTTTCTGAGTACCAAATTACCCAATGTGGTCAAATGAGTGATTTTATGCCATGAGACGTGTGTTTTCCTAACTCCGCATAGGCTTCGGCTTTGGAGCAGATTCATACGTGTTCCAATTATTTGACATGGTTCACGGTCTCATGGTCACCCCCACTCAAACTTATGCTAATTGTTCAATTTACTTTTTGAGGCATTGTTGAGTGTGTTTCTTTGGTATTCCCTTCTCTTTCTGTCTTTGCCTGCAGCATCAGTGGTGTTAATCGAATCTGCACATCTTGAGACTTGGTTTCCTGGCTGACTTACATTAAGAGTGGTCTGATTTCCCGATGTTGAGTCAACATTAAGGTCAACGTTGACTGTGCTTGAAGTACTTTTTTGTGCTTTCTATGTGTCTTTTTTTTCAAATGTGTTTTTGGGTTGGGTTTGAGGGGGAGTACTTGTCTCTTACATCCGTCATTTTTTTGGGAATCTGTTAGGTTTCTAACTCATACTTGATCTTGATTTGCCCAAACCAAAAATGTACCTCCCTAAGTTGAGTTTTGAGAATCTTCTTCATGATTGACCTAATTGATACGGTTTTCATTTGCTTTCCTTAATCTCATATTAACAGTTGTGTACAGATCTTGGTTTGTGCTTTGATATATATGTTTATGATCTATGAAGCAAACCAAACCAAAAACTCAATCCTCCAACCATATTGCTCCCTCTCATTAGCCCACTTCTCCACCACTCAATAAAACTGCCGCCCACCTAACCACAATCATTACATCCAAAAACCAAAAAGTAGTTTTTTTTACTACTCCTAAGCCTTGGTTAAAACAAAAACTCTTCACCTTCCACACACTATTCACCTGTCACTCTCAAACAATTCATCTCTCGCTCATCCTCCTTCATCTCTGGACTCACTAATCTGGACAATGTCTTCTCCAACAAAACCCGTCTTGCCCGGATTTTCTATGCAAACACCTGAGGGGGAGCAAGCATACCCTCTCCCCATCCGTGCAGAACCGGCCGATTTCGAGATTCCAGTCTATGAGCTAAGTGAGGGATCGAAAGAGGTTGTTGAAAATCCCATCTCAAAGATTCCAAAACCACCATCTCCATCTCCAACATCACCTACTCAACCTGAAAAACCCCAAACCGAGTCTTCTCCATCAAACCCCTCTCAATTTGCTGCAGAAACCCTTGTTAATTTGGGAACTGCGCCGGTCGAACTGCCAAAGGATATGAGGGATGATGATGAAAGCCCAATGGGGGTAGAGAAAGATACTCCCATGGAGGATGCTAGGAAAGATGTTGAACAAACTGAAGTTCAACATGCAGATCTTGGAGAAAACCCCCAAAACCCTTCATCTGTTGAGAAGGATGATGTGCAACAAGCTGACAATACAGAGGAGAAGGCTACTGATGGCCTGAATGGTGATGAGAACCAGACCAACATACACTCTGAACATGTTGAGAAGCCCGCAAACGAGCCTACTACTGAACCAATTGTTGTGGAAGATTGGAAGTCAGATGACTCAGAGAAAACTAAAAGCGACCCTATGAATGTAGATGAGGATGTTGTTTCAACATCGGCTGCTCATGATAACAACAATGAAGTGAATGATGACAGTTCTGATGATCTGGAGGATTATGAGCCAGAAATGGAAGATGACTCTGAGGATGAGTCAATGATTGATGAAGAAGATCTGAGCAATGCCGATGAAAGCTCAGATGACTCTGAAGACTATGAGGCTGAAGCAGAGGAAGAGTCTGAAGATGAATCACTTGATGATGAGGATGTCATTCTTGGAGAAGAACAAATTGAAGATCCTGAGGTACTCTAACTGATCAGGACAAGCTGATTCTGGAGCAAATCAAAGGACTTGATGAGCAGATTCCAACAATCTGAAGTTCAGAAGCACTCTAGTGTCTTTTCTTTCCTCACAAAAAGGGGGAGAATAGATACTTGAATTTTTTAAATTTGTTTCAGTACTGAACAATTTCTATTCATTTTGGGTCTGTAATATTTTAAATACTCTAGAACATATCTTAGCTGTCTGATTAAGGGGGAGATTATCTTAGCTGTCTGATTAAGGGGGAGATTAGCTCCTAAGTCGTTCTTAGTTATGTTCCTACTAACCTCTTGTTTTGTTTTGTGATGAAAGACTAAGATTAAGGGGGAGATTGAAAGTGCAGTGCGCACTTGTGTTTTGATAATCTTGTCTTTCAATAATCAGTTCCAAGTTTGTGTTTGCTGTTGTTGTTTGTGAAGCTGCAGGACTACCAATGTTGTATAACATTGTGACAGGATAGAATTCAATGCTGGCATAACATTGAAGATATAACATTGCAGTCAACACCAAGAACAAAGCACATTGGACAGGAAACTTGGACTGGAAGAATTTACAAATCGAACAAGAGACGATTTAAGGAAAAAGAACAACTTGTGGAGAAAGCAAGAAGGAATATATTTTATGAAGAATCAAAATATGGAAAATTCCTTCTATGCGTATATTGAAGAAAACAAGAAAAAGGAAATTGCCTTTGCTGAGATCCTATTGCCTTTCGACTTGGATGGAAGCCGTCGATATCTCAAGTATATATACAAGGATTCAGCTGAGCAATCATAATGCCTTTCTGTGTGGTCTACCAAGATTTTATTAAAGAGTTTAGGCTTCTTGTTTTCTACTAGCTTTGGAGTTTGTCTAAGAGTATTCATTGTTGGAATAACTCTTTCAAACATCGACCTAGAATAGCTTTTACTATTAGTTCTTCTAGGGCTAGTTTTGGTTGTTTAATCAATCATCTGTGATTCTATTAAACCTAGTTGATTAGATGTACTTTTCCTGTCAGTAGATATTTTGCCTAAAGGCGCCGCCAACATATTTATATATGTTGACTTGGTAATATAAGTTTTATTCATATTCTTCCACTGTCTTTTGTTTACTGTGTTGAAGACATTGTTGAACAACATTGTTGGCAATATTGTCTATTGATCTTGTCTCAAGTACCTATCCGGGATCCTACGTTCTAACAATACTAGAGAAATCGCGAATCGTCAATTTACGATCCTTAAACATGAACAATTTAGAGAATTTAATACGGACTTATCGAATTGAAGGTTTTTACGAAGATTTTATACGAGACTAACCTATATGAGTGCTTTGATAAACCCTAGAACGAATATGCATAATCTTCACATACTACTGTATTCAAAGGTGTTTAGCTACTCATAATTGATAATTGCATGCAAAGATTCATTGTAATAATCATGTGAAACATAGATGAAAAGCTCGCATGCAATAACATACAATTCAATCAATGAGAATAAAAAACGAATTGTAAAGAACAAGGCAATGGAGAAATCAATAGCAATAATCTTGATAAATAAAATCAATGAATAACCAAGCTCCAAAGATGTCTCAATGTCAATGTGTGTATCTTGGAGCTTTTATCAAAACTAGGTTAAAAGAAGTATGAAAGAAAAAAATCAAAATTCTAAGCTAATAAGGAAAATAAAACGTTTATTTTGCGTCTCTCACCGCGGCGAGCCTTCTTAATCGCAATATATATCCAGCTCGCATAATCTCACTGCGGCGGACCAATTCCTTCGCCGCGGCGAGTCTTCTTAAATTACAGAAGATGATCACCTGCTAAATCTCGCCGCGGCGAGCCTTCCTGGAAGTTTCAATGCCAAGCTCGTAAAATCTCGCCGCGGCTGACTGAATCCCTCGCCGCGGCGAGCCATGATAAACGACTTGTTCTCATTCGGCTCAAAAGATATCGATTTCTACAAAACATAACAAAACACCAAAGCGTAAAAACGAACTAAAAATACTACAAAACTAAAGACAAAGACTCACAAAGACCGCTAAAAAAGACCAAATGAGACGTTAGAATATTGTCTCATCACTTAACCAACACCTTAAACGGCGTGGAGTACAGGAAGTACTTAGTTTGGGAAACTAAGGAATAACTCCAAGGTTACTGAGCATGGGAAGTACTTAGGTTGGGAAACTAAGGAATAGCTCAGAGGTTTCTGAGTACAGGAAGTACTTAGCTGAGAAAGGCGGGGAATAACTCAGGGGGAACACTTGGTTGGGAACCTAGTGTAAAAGGAAATCAAGGGATAGGTTTATTGTAAGGAGAACTCAATATCTATCTTAGTGAATTTCATGTCCTGAGAAAGGGCGAGTGGATTAGTTGAGGGATTACGCCACCCTCAGATACCACTATAAAGATCTGTGTTATTTACTTTCTGCAACTTATTACTTTCTTTATTTACCTTGTTGAGTATTACACACTTATATTTTGCTGAGCACGTGCACTTATCACAGAAAAGTCTTCCGCTCTCTGAAATTAAGTATCAGATATCTTCACAGATATCTGAGAAATTGTGTTTATCGACAAAAGTTGTAAAAGACTATTCACCCCCCCTCTAGTCTTTTCCTTTACCGTTATCTGGACCAACAAGTGGTATCAGAGCAAGAGGTTCCCAAGCCTTTTACACTGAACCTAGATCCCAGATAAGTGCCCACTAACTGCTGGATGCCTACACTTGATTTGTCTGTTTAGTGTGTTTGCTGCAGGATGTCTTTAAGTGCGCTCCAATTCTCAAGCCAGAGAATTATGAGAAATGGAAGAACAACATGATGCTCCACCTAGAAGCCATCAGTGATGAAATGATCGAAGTCATAAAGAATGGCCCCATAGTCATTCAACAACTCAAGCAGGTCATGGAGGTTTCCAATGGTAGAGACAGAGTTCCCACTGATGAAGAACCAAGTGGTGGTTCCTCACAAACAGGTGCTTCAACCAGTGGAAGACCTACTGGTCAAATTGTTTATGAGCCGAAGCCCAGAGAGCTCTGAACAACGGAAGATGCCAAGAGAAATCGACTAGATAGTCAGCTCGCAATATCATCATACGTTCCACTCCAGAGCACATACAGTGTAAACTGTGGGGTGAAAAAACGGCGAAAGTGGCCTGGCAACTAATTGAAGAAATCTGTGCCGGCACTGAGAAAACAAAGGAAAATAAGTTCGAAGTTTTGAACCTTAAATTCCAAAACTTTAAACAAGGTCCCACAGAGACTCTTGAAGAACTAGATTTCCGATTTACAACACTGATGAGTGAAATGGCTGCACTTGGTGAAAGTGAGAGATACTCTAACTCTGGAAAGGTTAAGACTATCGTGAGAAGCTTGAATCAAAACTGGGAACATACTCAGTATTTTTATTTCAACCAAGGAATGCCAAATATCACTCAAGTAGAACTCTTTTCCCACTTAGCTGCTGTCAACTATGAAACTACTCAGAGAGAACAAACAATTGCTGAGAAAGTTCACAATGTTGCTTTAGTAACACAAGGTACTTCTGAAAAGAAGGATACCAAGGAAATGACTGAGGAAGATGCTCTTGCTGTAAAGCAAATGAGAAAATATGTCAGTCGGGAGATTGAGAGAAGAAAAGCCAAAGAGAAGCTGAAAAAGCATCTAGGCTCAAACTATCACCAGTACAAGAATATGCAGCTGTCAAGCTCATTGAACAAACCGGCTTAGCAAGCATCTAGTACTGAGGAAGCAGAAATTGGAGACGATATATGTTTCTATTGTCAGAAACCTGGTCATTTTAAAAGAGACTGCCCTGTTTTCAATAAGCTAAAGACAGGTGACAAGAAAGATAGAAGAAACTTCAAGAGAGGTCAGAGAGCTTTGCTCACTAAAGAAAGGAAAAAGATTCAAATCCAACTGGATGCTCTTGATATTGAGTCAGAATCTGAGGAAGAAGACTCAGATGACTCCAAACTACCTTCTCCAGAATTATGTGGCATCACTCATGAATTGGTTGACTTTGGTCAAAAGAATAGGGAATTATGTGGGGTTGCTGAGGAGATCTACCCAGAGTGCTCCAACATTGAGCCTTGCCTAATGGATGACGAGGTAACCAACATTTCTCAATTCATAAATTATGAGAGTGATGAGGAAGAAATCAGAGATTTAGAATATCTCAGAAGAGAACTTGATCTTTACAAAAGAGAATTTCAAATGGTTCGAGCTAGAGCCAACATTTTTGAAGAAGAAAAGAATTCTCTTGAGAGGGAAAATTCACAATTACTCAAGAGATCTGAGAAAAAGGATGCTGAAAATGCATTTCTCAAAGCACAGATATCTGAGACGGAGAAGTTACACAGAAAGGCAATGGATATACTCCAAAGGAAAATAAAGATCTTCTTTCTGAAAATGAGGAACTCAAGAAGAAAGAACTATCTTTTCAATCCTATGCCAAAGCTAGTGACACTCTTACCGAAGTGCACTCTTATTTAAGAGATCCTTCAAAAAAGGGAGGACTTGGGCTGGACACACAAACAAATAGCTCTACTACTCTGAATAAGAGTGATGAAAGAATAACGTTTGTTAGTGATCAGCAAAATGGTTCTCAAATAACCTACAACATTGGTCAGAAAGCTAAGGTTGTTGACAAAGGAAAGGCAGTCGCGACCAAACCTTTGTGGGAAAAACAAGTCCAAAAGAAAACTGTTGGGAATATTTCTGTAAAGAAACATAACACTGAAAAGTGTAATCACCCACAGTGCTATGTCTCTCAGAAAGGAAAAATTGCAGGAGTATGCAGATTTTCCAACATCACGTTTTCTAGAAAGAAAGACGTTCCAGAGACTAGCAAAGCTGCTGAGAAAAGAACTCAGACAGCAACAGGTGCTCGAAATGGCATTGGCTATAAAACCATCGGGAAACAACTCGCTCGTGAGTATAAACAAGGGCAAGAACGATGGATGAAAGCCAGGATTGCACATAGCAATCATCAGAAGTGGAAGAAAGAACAGGTTACGACCACTTTGAATGCCAGGGCTAGAAGAAGTCTGGCAAGGAAATCTAAGTTTGCTGAAAAGTAGACTCAGCAATCTGACAGGTATCTGAAATCACCACGAGGAGCACCAAGGAACACACCAAGAAGGAAAATAGCTTTAAATGATAATGACACTAATCATTTAATTCCTCCTTATGTTCCAACAAGACAAAAGAATATCCCAAGGAAGTTCATTCAGAAATGGATTCCTACAGGGAGATTCTTTAGTCCAGAAGGTTCCATTGTTGGAATGAGAGCCTAACTCCTTGTTTTCTTCTTGTGTAGAACACTCTGAGGAAGAACCCGAAGTGGCATTTTGATAGTGGATGTGGGAAGCACAGGAAACAAAGCAAATCTGATTAACTACAGAAAATGCGATAAATGACCAATTATTAGATTTGCCGGAGGAGATGAAAATCCAACCATAGGTTTTGGCAATCTGAAGTTTGGAGCTCTTACAATCTCTGAAGTACTACATGTAAAGGGATTGAAATATAATCTCCTAAGCATGAGTCAATTAGTAGACAGAGGGTACACTGTAAAGATTAAGTCAAAACTATGCAAAGAAATTGACAATGAGTCAAAGCAGACAGTCTTGGTTGCTAGGCGAAAAGGAAATCTTTATGTTGCTGACTGGGCATCTGCCACAACTGAAGAATGTTTCATGGTGAGTCAATCTGGCCACACTGAAGAAAATTGGCTATGGCATAAAAGAATGAGTCACTTGAACTTCAAAACTCTGAACAAGCTAGCCAAGAAAGAATTGGTGGTTGGTTTATCCAAAATGGCATATAGAAAAGATGGTATATGCTCAGCTTGCCAAATGGGGAAACAATCCAAAACATCTTTCAAGTCTAAAACTAGACACTCCAGTGAAAGGCCACTGCAAATGTTACATATGGATCTTTTTGAATCCTCTGTAACTAGCTATGCAGGAAAGAAGTATGATGATTACTCCAGATTCACTTGGGTTGTATTTCTCAAACATAAATCTGATGCAAGGGTTGAGATATCCAACTTGCTGAATACGCTTGAAGTCATGAAAAATGACAAGGTATCTGTAATCAGAACAGACCATGGTACTGAGTTTGTGAACCAGTACATAAAAGTGTTTTGTACCTGCAAAGGTATACAACATCAACTATCTTCAGTAAGAACACCACAACAAAATGGTGTTGCTGAAAGGAAGAATAGGACCCTAAAAGAAGCAGCAAGAACAATGCTTGCTGCACTGAAATAAGTGAAATCTATTGGGTTGAAGCTATTAACACAGCCTGCTACACTCAAAATAGATGTTTGATTAACAAACACCATGACAAAACTCCTTATGAACTTTTGATTGGTAGACCCCCCAGTATCAAACATCTAAGGGTGTTTGTTTGCAGATGTTTTGTTCTTAACAATGGAAAAGAATACTTGAGAACATTTCAACCAATAATAGATGGAGTATTTCTTGGTTATTCTCTGAATAGCAAAGCCTATAGAATCTACAACAAAAGAACGCAAAAGATTGAAGAATCTGTTCATGTAGTCTTCTACGAAGGAAACAAGAAAACACCCTTGAATGAAGAATTCTCAGATAGGTTCAAAGAACTAATGATTAAAGATTCTGAAGAAGAATCCTCAAAAGGAAACAACTCTGTCATTCACTTAGAGGATGACTCAGACGATGAAAAGCAACCATTGCTTAGTAACAACCAGATGACTCTAAGACATGATGAAGAATTTCCTATGAGAATTTCAGAAATGGAACAGGTTACTGAGAACCTTCATAATGAAGAGGTTTCCGAGAATGAGATTGCTGAAAATCAAATTCCAGATACCTCTAACACTGAAAAAGTATCAGATATCCATGGCATTTCCCATGTGCCAGATATTTCAGATACTGCACAAGTATCCTATCAAGATCATATTGATTCACATTCAGATCAAAATGATATTGATCCTACTAGTTCAAAACCCATTATGAAATGGATAAGAAATCATCCTGCCAAGGATGTGATTGGTTCTTTAGACCAAGGAGTTAGAACTAGGAGAGCAATTGCTGACTCTCTTTATGGATGTTTCATCTCAAATATTGAACCTAAAACTATAGAAGAAGCATTGAAGGATCAAGATTGGATCTCTGCAATGCAAGAAGAGTTGGATCAATTTGAGAGAAACAAAGTCTGGAAACTGGTTCCATTTGTTGACGGAATATCTGTAATTGGAACCAAGTGGGTTTTCAGAAATAAAATGAATGAGTCTGGTGAAATAACCAGAAACAAAGCAAGGTTGGTTGCCAAGGGATTCACCCAGACAGAAGGACTAGATTTTGACGAGTCATATGCTCCAGTTGCAAGATTGGATGCAATTAGACTATTTCTAGCCTTTGCAGCTCATAATGACTTTAAAGTTTATCAGATGGATGTTAAAAGTGCATTCCTAAACGGTGAACTTGCTGAAGAAGTCTATGTTGAACAACCACCAGGCTTTGAGGTTTCCACAGAAAGTAGAATGGTTTATAAGCTTCAGAAAGCTCTGTATGGACTGAAACAGGCTCCGAGAGCATGGTATGATACTTTAGCCAAATACTTGCTGGAAAGTGGCTTCAAGAAAGGAGATGTTGATAAAACACTCTTTACTTTGAACCATAAAGGGAAACTACTTTTAGTTCAAGTATATGTTGATGACATTATATTTGGATCTAAAGACAAGCAACTTTGTGAAGACTTTGCTGAGCTCATGAAAAGTAAATTTGAGATGAGCATGATGGGAGAATTAAACTACTTCCTAGGATTGCAAGTCAAGCAACTTAATGATGGAATATTCATTAGTCAAACAAAGTATGCAAAGGATATGCTCAACAAGTTTAATCTAAAGCCTTCTGAAAAGAATGCTAAGATACCTATGAGCATTGGAACCAAAATGACCTATACTGAATCTGACAAGAGTGTTGAAGAACATAAGTATAGGAAATTGATTGGGTCTCTACTGTACCTCACTGCAAGTAGACCTGATATTCAATATGCAATTGGAGTGTGTGCTAGATTTCAGACAAATCAATGCAATCACACTACAACATTGCTATGAAAATATTAAGGTATGTAAAGGGTACTGTAGAAGTTGGATTGTGGTATCCAAAAGACAGTGGATTGAGTTTAGTTGGCTATTCTGATGCTGACTATGCTGGATCATTGCTTGATAGAAAAGCACCTCAGGAACTTGTCAATTTCTTGGTGCCAGATTAATATCATGGTTCAGAAAGAAACAAAACTCAATTTCCACATCTACCACAGAGGTTGAATATATTGCTGTTGGGTGTTGTGCTTCACAGATATTGTGGATACAACAACAACTCAGAGATTATGAGATCAATGAAGAGAAAACTCCCATTTTCTGTGACAACACAAGTGCTATTGCCATAACTCAGAATCCTAAGTTTCATGCAAGAACGAAGCACATTGATGTTAGACACCACTTCATTAGATATCATGTTGAAAAAGGCAATATAGGGATACTCAAGATTGGTACTGAAGATCAACTTGTAGATATCTTTACAAAGCCTTTGCAAGAAAGTAAGTTCTTAACCTTAATACATAGTCTTGGGTTAATGGAGCTACCAAAGGAACTGAAAAGTTCTAATCTCTGAGACAGAAATTCAGAAAGAAGAGATAAAATATCTGGAATGGTAATCCAGAATATCAAAGACAAAAGGTGAAACACATAACAAAAAGATATCTGAGACGGGTACTCAGATATAAAAGGTTGAAGGGTAAATTGGCTATCTGAAGATTTCTGAGACAGGTACTCAGATATCTAGATCACCTAGTGAGGGGGAACACAAAAGAGAAATGTGGTACAACTATATTCAGTCAACTACATCTCTGGTGTTTTGTATCTTTCCATTTATATATTAAGTTACACACAGTCTCTGAACTGACTACATAAGTCCAAAGACTGTCCCCTAGTCATAGAAAAGAGTTGTGATTCAGAAAGTGTTAGGAATATCTGTTTAGATTTTGATCAGCAACCTAATGACTTATCTTAGCTCAGAAAGGTGATTAGTACTCTTAGTTCACTTGAACACTGTAAAAGAGGAAACTCACTAAGTATGATAGTCTAACAAATCTTGTATAGGATGTTAGGTCTCGAAATGTAATTTTTATTTTCTGAAGAAGACCAAGAAGAAGGCATCCAGCAGGAAAAGTTCAACGGATTTGAAGATTTGAAGATTGCACAAGATTGCTGAAGACAAGGGTTTTTCAGATACCTATGTCCAGATATCTTGGAGAAACAAATGTTTCGAAACACACAAGTTGCAAAAGATATCTGAGCATAAAAGGTTTCTGAGACGAGGAAAGTGCCCACAGATATCTACACTCAGATACCTTGGACATAAAATATGCTTCTGAAAAAGAAACATATTATAACAAGTTGTTTAAACAAGTGGTATCTGGAGCTATGATGATCTCTGGAAAAGAACATGCAAAGTTTCAAAAAACTCTGATTGTATAAAGATCTCTGATACCATGCATAGTTCCGTTGGCACTACAGGACAAAATATAGTACAGTGCATTAAATGCGCAGACAGAAATGTCTGAACAAAAACGGTAACCGAAAGAAGAAGACAAACACCTTTCTGATACTATATTCAGATATCAATAGTTTGAATTTGATTTAAGCCTAACGGATTGTTAGGAATATCTGTTAGTATTTTGATCATTCATCACATGTTCTTATCTTTGCCAGAAAGGTGATTAAGTACTCTTAGTTCACTTGAACATTGTAAAAGAGGAAATCACTGAGTATGATTAGTCTAGTAAATCTTGTATTAGGATTATAGGTCTCTGAATGTAATTTTTATTTCCAAGAAGACCATGAAGATCAATCCTAGCAATGGAGCTTTTCTGAAGATTACAAGACCGGAGATTGCACAAGATTTATGAAGACACCAAAGTTTAGTCTCACTCAGAAAGACTATGTCCTTAATCCTTTCTTAAGTGCATTTAGTTACTTTTGAAACATGATTCTAGAACATATGACATCATGAGTATGGAGCATGCAAGCCATCAGAAAGGCTAATGTATCCGTTGAAGACTACAGGACAAGAAATAGTACATGTGCATTAAATGCATCGGCAGAAAAGCCGCTAAAGCACAGTCCTCTCTGAGATATGAGACAAGGACTTCTGAGTACTCATTTCAAGGTAAGTATAGACTGAATTTGAATTGTTTCTAACGGATAACATCCCAACGACTCTCTAATTCATCTATAAATATCACACACTTAGATGCTGAGAAATACGACCGAAGAACGATCTAACTTGCAAACTTACAATCTAGCAAAGTATTCTCTCAAGCACTCTGCTACCCTTTCTGAAAGCTTTCTGTTTCTTGAAGAATCACTAGTAGTTCTAAGTTGTCCTGAACCTTAACAAGAGATTGTTATTCGTGAAAGAGTTGAACTATCAGATAACCTTTCTGAAGCTCATTCTCCAGAACGGACATCAATTACTTGGGTCAAGAAGAGCGATTGCCATACACGAACAAGTGTATTAAGTAGTCTTGTTCTATTAGGCTCTCTGGAAACATAACTGAAAAGTTATACAAGAAGCCTCTCTGACAAACCTTATAACCAACACCATCAAGGCGTGGAGTAGAGGAAGTACTTGATTTGGGAAATCAGGGAATAACTCCAAGGTTATCTGAGTAGAGGAAGTACTTAGCTCTAGGAGTTGAGGAATAACTCAGGGGGAACATTTGGTTGGGAACCATCTGTTTAGGAATCTTAGAATAGGATTATTGTAAGGTAAACTCAATTATCTGTTCTAGTGAATTCTAGGTCTCAGAAAGACCGAAGTGGATTAGTTGGAGGAGTACGCCACCTCCAGATACCACTATACTTGCTGTGTTATTTACCTTTCTGTATTTATCTTTCAGCAAAGCACACACACATACGTTTTGTTTCTGCACTTACCTATCTTAAAGTCTTCCGCGCTCTGAATTTAAGTATCAGAAACCTGGGGGTTTCTGAGAAACTGTGTTTATCGACAAAAGTTTTAAAAGACTATTCACCCCCCTCTAGTCTTTTACTTTGCCGTTATCTGGACCAACAAGTGGTATCAGAGCGGGAGGTTCCCAAGCCTTCTGCACCCCAGATAGGTGAAGAAACTTTGTCCCTTTCTAAGGACTATATAACTTGTGTGTTAAGTGTGCAGGTATGTCTCTGAGTGATGCACCCGTTCTGAAGCCAGAAAACTACGAGAAATGGAAGAACAACATGGTGCTCCATCTGGAGGCCATTAGTGATGAGATGATCTATGTCATCAATGAAGGGCCTATCAAAATCAGACAACTCAAAAAAGTTACTGAGGTGTCTGATGGAAGAAAAGCCTCAGACAAGGAAGATGAAAGCGAGGATGCGACTGCTAGTGATAGTGGTCGTGTTGCTCGTGGAAGCATTATGTATGAAGACAAGCCAAGAGAGCTCTGGACATCTGAAGATGGCAAGAGACACAGATTGGATGGTCAAGCTCGTAATATAATCATCAGATCGACACCTGAGCACATACAGTGTAAACTTTGGTGTGCTAAAATGGCGAAAGTTGCCTGGCAATTGATTGAAGAAATCTGTGCCGGAACTGAGAAAACCAAAGAAAACAAGTTCGAAGTTCTTAAATTGAAGTTCCAAAACTTCAAGCAAGGTCCCACTGAAACTCTGGAAGAACTTGATTTCAGGTTTACTACTCTTATGAGTGATATGGCTGCACTTGGTGAAAGCAATAGATACTCCCAGCCAGAAAAAATTAAGACTATTGTCAGAAGTCTCAATCACAACTGGGAGCACACTAAATTCTTTTATCCATCTGAAAAGCTTCCTTGACCAATTGGGTAAATCAAGAAAACTGCAGTAGAGCTCTTCTCTCATCTTGCTACTGTAGATTATGAAACAACTCAGAGAGAACAAACAGCTGAGAAGTTGCAAAGTGTTGCTCTAGTCTCTCAAGGTACTTCTGAAAAGAAAGATACCAAAGACGCATCTGAAGAAAATGCTCTTGCAGTAAGACACATGAATAAATTTGTGAGTCAAGAAATTGAGAGAAGAAAAGCTAAAGAAAAGTTGAAAAAGCATCTTGGCCCAAACTATCATCAGTACAAGAACATTCAACTAAACAACTCTCTGAAGACCCCCATTCAGAAAGGTGTTAATACTGAATCAGCAGAGATAGGAAATGATATCTGCTTCTATTGTCAAAAGCCTGGTCACTTCAAGAGAGATTGCCCTGCTTTAAACAAGCTCAAGACAGGTGACAAGAAGGACAGAAGAAATTACAAAAGAAATCAAAGGGCCTTACTGACTGAAGAAAGGAAGAAGATTCGAATCCAACTTGATGCTCTAGATATTGAGACAGATTCTGAAGATGGAGATTCAGATAACTCAAACCTACCATCACCAGAATTGTGTGGAATCACCCACGACGTAATCGACTTCGGCCTTAAGAAGAATGAAATGTGTCTTATGGCTGATGAGGTAACAAACATTTCACAATTCCTGTACTATGCGAGTGATGATGGAATTGAGGATCTGGAGTTAATCAGGAGTGAATTGGATCGTTATGAGAAAGAATTTCTGGAAGCACAATCCAAAACCAGAATTCTAGAGGAAAGCAAAGAAACTCTTGAAAAAGAGGTTTCTGAGCTAACCAGGGTATCTGAGAACAAGAGCGCTGAAATAGCCCTTCTGAAAAATCAGATATCTCAAAATGAAAATTTTCACAAACTAGCCTTGGATGAACTTAATAAGAAAATGATGAAGATGCTTTCTGAGAATGAGGAACTTCGAAAGAAAGAGCTATCCTTCCAATCTTATGCAAAGGCTAGTGACACTCTCACTGAGGTTCAATCATATCTGAGAGATCCCTCTGAGAAAGGTGGACTTGGACTTGATGAACAATCAAGTAATTCATCTCCTCTGAAGAAGAGTGATGAAAGGTTGACCTTTGTAAAAAGTCAACAAAATGGTTCTTCAAACACCTACAGCATTGGTCAGAAAGCTAAGGTAGTTGACAAAGGAAAAGGAGTAGCAACCCAACCTTTGAAAGAACAACAAGTTCACAAGAAACTTGTGGATGAAGCTTCTGAAAAGAATTACAACCCTCAGACATGTAGCCATCCACATTGCTATATTACTAGGAAAGGAAGAATTGCTGGAATAGGCAAATTCTCTACTGTACCATTTTATGAAAATAAAGACGGTGCAGAAACTAGTAAGGCTTCTGAAGACCGCATTCAGAAAGCCAAAGGTGTTCGAAATGGCATTGGCTATCGTGCTATTGGAAAAGTCCTTTTACAACAATATAAGGAAGGACAAGAATAATGGCGCAAGGCTGATATTGCACGTAGCAATAAACAGAAGTGGCAGAAATCTCAAACCACTGAAAAACTGAATGGCAAAGCTAGAAGGAACACGGCGGAAAGGCTAAGTTTCTTTGAAAAGCAATCCCGAAACTCGAGGTCGAAAGCACCAAAAGGAACACCTAGAAACACCCAAGAAGGAAGATTGAGATCAAAATTACTGATTCTATTGTTTCTCCTTCTGATAAAGTTAGACAAAAACAAACTCCCAAGAAATTCACTAAAATGTGGATTCCTACTGGAAGAATGTTTAGTCTAAGTGGTTCTATCTCTGAAGCAAGAACCTAACTCCTGTTTCCTGTTTTGTGCAGAATGCCTCTTGGACTAAGGCTCAATGGCTATTTGATAGTGGATGCGGAAAGCACATGACAGGAGACAAAGCAAATCTGGTCAACTACAAAGCTTGCAACAATGGACCAGACGTCAGTTCTTTGGAGAATTAAATCCCTCTCTGGGATTTGGCAACGTCAAATTGGGATCTTTAACAATTACTGACGTATTACATGTTAAGGGTTTGAAATACAATCTATTTAGCATGAGCCAGTTTGCGGACAAGGGATTTATTGTGAAATTCAAAGCAAAGTATTGCAAACTTATTGACAATGAGTCAAAGCGATCTTGGTTCTTTGGCGAAAGCGATCTTTATGTTTCGATTGGGCATCCGCCACAACCGAAGAATGTCTCATGTTGAGTCAATCAGTCCTGAGAAGAACCGGTTATGGCACAAAGAATGAGTCACTTGAATTTCAAAACTCGAACAAACTTGCGAGAAAGAGTTAGTGGTTGGCCTTCCCAAAACATCTTCGAAAGGATGGTATCATTACTTTGTCGGATGGAAACAATCTAAGATCTCTTTCAAGTCCAAAATCGGACACTCTAGTGTTAGACCAACGCAACTATTACACATGGATCTTTTGAATCATCGTCAGAACTAGTTATGCAGGAAAGAAGTATGGTCTTGTTGTTGTAGATGACTTCTCAAGATTCACTTGGGTTGTCTTTCTGAAGCATAAATCTGATGCTAGGGTGGAAATACCAAACTTGCTAAATAAGCTTGAAGTCATGAAAAATGACAAGGTATCTGCAATCAGAACAGACCATGGTACTGAATTTGTCAACCAGTACATAAAGGAGTTTTGTACCAGCAAAGGTATACAACATCAACTTTCCTCTGTGAGAACACCACAACAAAATGGTGTTGCAGAAAGGAAAAATAGAACCCTTAAAGAAGCAGCAAGGACAATGCTGGCTGACACTGAAATAAGTGAAGTTTATTGGGTTGAAGCTGTAAACACAGCATGCTACACTCAGAACAGATGTTTGATAAACAAACACCATGACAAGACCCCTTATGAGCTCTTGGTTGGTAGACCCCCTAATATTAAACATCTGAAAGTGTTTGGTTGTAGATGTTTTGTTCTTAACAATGGAAAAGAGTATCTAAGAACATTTCAACCAAAGGCAGATGAAGGAGTGTTTCTTGGTTATTCTATGAATAGCAAAGCTTACAGAGTTTACAACAAAAGAACAAAGAAGATTGAAGAATCAGTTCATGTTGTATTCTATGAAGAAAGCAAGAAATCACCCCTTGATGATGAACTCTCAGAAAGGTTCAGGGAACTAATGTTAAAGGATTCTGAAGAAGAACCCTCAGAAAGGAAAAACATCATTATGGGAAGAGAGGATGACTCTGACGAAGAAAAGCATGAAATGCCTAGTAACAACCAGATGATTCTCAGACATGATGAAGAATTTCCTATCAGAATTCCAGAAATGAAAACTGAAGATGTTCATCAGAGAGCTAATTCTGGAAATGACCTCTCTAACAGGCATGTCCCAGAAAGCCCTCACACTGAGCAAGTGTCAGACATTCAACACCCTTCTGTGGTACAAAATGTCATATATACTGAAGAAGTATCAAGTCATAATCATAGTGATTCACATTCAGATCACATAGATGTTGACCCTACTAGCCCCAAACCCATGATGAGATGGATCAAGGATCATCCTGCAAAGTATGTGATTGGACCAATCAATCAAGGTGTTAGGACTAGGAGAGCAATAGCCGAAAATGCTAATTCTCTCTTTGGATGTTTCATCTCAAACATTGAACCTAAAACTATTGAAGAAGCATTAAGAGACCAAGACTGGATCTCTGCAATGCAAGAAGAGTTGGATCAGTTTGAAAGAAACAAAGTCTGGAAACTAGTTCCATTTGTAGAAGGAATATCTGTGATTGGAACCAAGTGGGTTTTCAGAAACAAGATGAATGAATCTGGTGAAATAACCAGAAACAAAGCAAGGTTGGTTGCCAAGGGATTCACCCAGACTGAAGGTTTAGATTTTGATGAGTCATATGCACCAGTTGCCAGATTGGATGCAATAAGACTCTTTCTGTCCTTTGTAGCTCATAAAGACTTTAAAGTTTATCAGATGGATGTCAAAAGTGCATTCTTGAATGGTGAACTTGTTGAGGAAGTCTATGTTGAACAACCACCTGGTTTTGAAGTTTCCTCAGAAAGTAGAATGGTCTATAAACTACAGAAAGCTCTATATGGACTGAAATAGGCTCCAAGAGCATGGTATGATACTTTGGCCAAATACCTTCTGGAAAGTGGTTTCAAGAAAGGTGTAGTTGATAAAACTTTATTTACCTTAAATCATGATGGGAAACTGCTCTTAGTTCAAGTATATGTTGATGACATTATATTTGGATCTAAGGACAAGCAACTTTGTGATGACTTTGCAAATCTCATGAAAAGTAAGTTTGAGATGAGCATGATGGGAGAATTGAACTATTTCCTAGGATTGCAAGTCAAGCAACTCAATGATGGAATATTCATTAGTCAGACAAAGTATGCAAAAGACATGCTCACAAAGTTCAAACTTAAGCCTTCTGAAAAGAATGCTAAGATACCCATGAGCATAGGAACCAAAATGACCTATACTGAATCAGATAAGAGTGTTCAAGAACACAAGTATAGGAAATTAATAGGTTCACTACTTTACCTTACTGCAAGCAGACCAAATATTTAATATGCAGTTTGAGTGTGTGCTAGATTTCAAACAAATCCAATGCAATCACACTACAACATTGCTATAAAAGTATTAAGGTATGTGAAAGGTACAGTAAATGTAGGTTTGTGGTATCCTAAAGAAGGTGGATTGAGTTTGGCTGGTTACTCAGATGCTGACTATGCTGGATCAATGCTTGATAGGAAAAGTACCTCAGGAACTTGTGGGTTTAAGAACAAGACTTATCTCATGGTTTAGCAAGAAGCAAAACTCAATTGCAACTTCTACCACAAATTTGAATATATTCTTCTTTGGTTGTTGTGCAACACAAATTCTGTGGATTCAACAACAACTCAGAGACTATGGACTCAATGAAGAGAAAACTCCTATTTTCTGTGACAACACAAGTGCTATTGCAATCACACAGAATCCCAAGTTCCATGCCAGAACAAAGCACATTGATGTTAGACACCACTTCATCAGAGACCATGTTGAAAAAGGCAATATAGAGATACTCAAGATTGGCACAGAAGACCAACTAGCAGATATCTTCACCAAGCCCCTACAAGAAAGCCGGTTCTTGACCTTAAGACATAATCTTGGATTGATGGAGTTGCCTAAGGACTGAAAAATGTCCTAAATCTCTAAAGTCTGAGTAAGCAAGGTAGAAAAAGCGTGCCTCGAGAACATGCTCTCGAAAGCCAGTTGTTAAGAAGTGTTGCAAAGGTTCGAGTAGCAACACTCGGAAAAAAACATTTCTGGAACGGGTATCCAGAAAGGCAAAGGTTGGTACACACTCAATCAGTAAATAAGATTAGAACTTACTTACTAAGAGTGGGTCAAATACATTCAAACAACTGAAGTTTCTGATTCTTGAATTCAGGAAACTATTTAGTCATGAAGAGAAAAGACACACAACGCCCAAAAGGTATAAGTTCTGAAAGTCAAACATGTCCAATGTCTTGTATTTTTACCATTTTCATGATAAACAATATATAGATAAGGACTTGACACTCAGAATGATAAGCTCAAACGATTAAGTGTTCCTACTCTTTACTAAGTGACACAATGAATGTAGCATATTAAAAATCCATCAAGTCGGCACATTACCATTTGTTGATTGATATCATTACAAGATATTCAATATAAGCCCTTGATGTATAAACGTTTGATCTCAACGACTGAGATTAAAACAAAGCAAGTAATGTCTGTTTAGAAATTGGGCGTGGCCACTAAGCATTTAATGAAGTACAAAGGACGTACCACGCCTATGCAGATGCAAAGACACGCATTCATATTCAGCTATATGTATGTTGTATCTATGTATGTTTTGTCTGCTATATATATAGGAATTGGGCAAAAGACAAACACTTTTACCAAATCCGAAATTTCATACTTGCATCAAAATGGCAAAACATCTCAAGATTTTCTGCAAAACTTCTTCTGCAACTCAACTTCTTGTGCTTAGTCTTCTGAAAAGATAGACTAATCTTGATTATTCTTGCGAAACCCATCTGTAAACACTCACTCAAAGACTCTATATAAGAGATGGCACCAAAGAAGATGACCACCAAGAACCCTAAAGCCGCATCATCTGCTCCTGCTGAAAAGCAAGGAGGAAAAGAACTCAAGGTGTTGAATAAACGCCTTCTAACTGGAATCCAAGTCACAAGATGAATTGGGGAGCTTTTCTTGTGAAGAAATATGTTTCTGCAGTCATTTCTTCAAAAGTAGATAGAAAACTGATATTGGGAATGTTGAAAAGTTCCCATATCTACAAGTTTCTGTGTGTTGCACCCAGTGGACTATCCACACTGGATGTGTTGGAGTTCTACAACAACTCCAAAATCTTCACAAAAGTTGTGAATGATGTAGAAGAGAAGTACATGCAGACTGAAGTTCAAGGACAAGAAATTGTCCTAGACTGCAAGACTTTCTGCAACTTATTCCGATTGAAAAATCGAGGAACAATCGACGACATCAACATCAGGGATGCCTCCATGATTCAAAGTGTTAAGCAACTATTTGAGGCAATGCAGATTGAAAATGCAAAGGGTTGCCCAGCAAACTTTGTTCTGAAAGCCATCAGAACCAGTCATCTCCAGAAACACTGGAGTACTTTGGCTCTCATTCTGGTCCGTTGCTTTGATGGCAACAAAGGTGGAGTAGACCAGATAAGCATGGAGAGATGGATGATGATGCATCTTCTGAATAAGAAGCATGAAGGGTAGGAAACCCACTTCAATTGGGGGAAGTACGCCTTCAACAAATTTCTTGGGCACATTGAGGAATTTGAGCCTAAAATCATCAATGGCCTTGCTGAGACAAAGGCCAATATGCATTTTGGTCTCAGAATTTGCTACATTCTGGAAACAATGGGAATAACTCTCGAGAAAGACAAGAAATTCGATCACCAACTCTCTTTTCGGACATGCCTTTGAAGAAAAGGAGAGAATTGTCACGAGAAAGCTCGAAGAGGCGTAAGAGCTTGAAGTCGCCCAACAAGGTGAAGAGGTCTCTAAGCAAGCTCCCGCCAACCTCCAGGTTGCCAAGAGAAAGAGGACTCAAAGCAAGAAAGCCTCTAAGTCCCAAAGTGTACAAAAAGCACAACCTTCTGGAGACAAGATCTCAGAAGATGTTGTTCGGCCAGAAAGGCAACACCAGAAAGCCCCAAGAATTCTGAGACAGGCTGCTCCAGAAATCTCCAGAGATGATAGAAATATCATAGATGGGTCAGCTCCCAATCTGGACAGTGACTCTGATGATGATGTAGTACTTACACAAGTATTCAAAAAGTCCAGGATTGAGACCCATGGAGGAGCATCAAGCTCAGCCCCTCAGAAAGAAAGGAGCCCCTCTGTCCAGCAGGAAGAAGAAGGCCTGGATGAGGAAGATAGAGTGATGGAAGATGTTGACATTGCTTCCACATTCATAATGCCAGCACTTAATGTGGCTGAAGAAAACCCTGTTCTTGAACAGGTTCCTCAACCTTCTGAGAGAGCTCAACTCTCAGAAAGGGATCAAACTGAGATGGAGACTCAGAAAGATATTGTAGAGGAGACAAACAATGAGCAAAGAGAGGCTGTGGAAACTCCACTAGTCCAAGAGATCCAAACTCAGCCTGACTCTATTCAGGTAACAGAAGAAGTTTGTATCTAACTTGTCAACATTAAAATGTTAACTTGTTACTCATAAGCTTCATTTGTTACAGGCCAATTTGGAGACACAATTTCAGGGGGAAGAAAACTTGTCCACTCCCCTGAATCAAGAAGAGGTTACTCCAACCTCAGAACATCAAGAAGAGCCTGTTCCACAGGTAGTAAAGTTATCTCTGAACAAGAAATAACTAACTTAAAATTGCTCTAATCTTATGTTCTGATAGTCTTAAATGTCTCTTATTAGGCTACAATTGAGAAAGTAGTGGAGGTGGAACCAACACCCCAACACCAAGAGTTTCCAGAGGCTGAAATGCACTCTGAGGAAGTAGTTACTGAGCCTTCTGTTGAGAAGGTAAGTATCAGTAAACTTTCCTTGAGAAAATTTTGGTAAAATTCACTACTTAATCAATATGTTTGTTCTATCTTACAGGCTCAATCAGAAGAACACTTGGACGAAGAGAATGTGATCTCATCTCCTCCAAGAGAAACTAAAACTTTGAACAAGCGATGTCGAAAAAGGTTCCAGAAACCCCCAAGGTTTCTGAGAAAGATGCCACTGAGCTTCCTCACTTGGAAGTAAGTGAAGTCTCAGAAAGCATTTTTCCACTTATCTTTTCTGATAACAAGTTTCTAAACATACTTGATTCTATTTCTCAGGTTCAATCAGAAAGAAAGGATGCTGAGGATCAGACTTCTCCTCACATCAAGGTATCTGAGGCCTCTGTGCCCAAACAAGCAGAAGTCCAAGCAAATGAGCCTAGTGTTTCTACACAGGTATGCTCAGAAAGCTTACTTTTGCACACAGATACTAACACAAGTAGTTTGAACAAAACTAACTTGATCCCTTTCTTTCAGGCTCAAAGTCTAGTGCCACTCAACTTACTCCAAGCCTTTAAGAAGCACACTCTCAAGAAACATCTAAAGTGCTTCAGACAATGGCAGAAACTCAGAAAGGCCGATCTTTCTGACATTGCAAGAGTAATTGACATCCCAGAGAAAAGGGCCATAGCAATCAATCTGGAAGACCATATCCATGCTATGTTTCCCACAGAATCATATTCTTTTGCCACTCTGATGGATGATAACTTCTTAAATGAAGTAGCACAAAGACTCCTAGCAGACTTTCAAGCTGCTGATGCTCAAACCCAAGAGCAGATGGTGACCCATCCTGCATTGCCCAGCAAGCTCACAACCTACCCTTTTGAGCAAGAATAAGTAAATGGGAGGATGATCACACTTCCTAATGTGATCAACCTGGTTTCTGAAGATGAGGAGGAAACTGATGAGAATGACTACCAAGAACCTCCTTCTGAGCATCCAAGTCAAGAAGACAAGAAAAAGGATGATGATGATGATGATCAGAATGATGATCCCCAACCTGGAAACGGCGGGATTCAGAAAGTTAGCAAAGGAAGTGCAGGAAAGGCTACTCCTTCCAATGCTCAGAAGGCCCCACCCAACAGGCTGAACAAGACACAATTGAAGAAATCACAGCCGCTGAGTTTAGGATTGAACAACTCAGAAAGGTGTTGGAAGAAGAAAAGAAAATCAGCATTGAGTGTCAAGCTCTTGTTGATGAAAAGGAGGCCAAAATCAAGAAGCTCAAAGAAGCTAATGCCAAGGAATTGGCACTCCTAGATGAGAAAAGAAATCTGAAGGATGCCATTGTTGTCACAGCTGCTGAGATAGATGCCATGGATGACAATGATGATAAAGAGCATGATGCTGAGGCTGCATCAGAAAGACCTTCTACTTCTTCTCGGAAGGCCAGCACACTTGATGGAAAACAGAAGAAGATTGCCAATCTGTAAACAATCCAAGAAAAGGATTATGACAGTGATGCTGAAGAAAACCGAAACTTGATCACCCCAGAAGAAGATGAGAGGCTAATCACTAAGGAAAAGCTAGCCCTTCTGGCTCCTCAAATTTTCTCTGCTCCAGGTGCTTCAAGAAATGATGAGCACAGGTCAAGAACAGCTGTTTTCTTGGAACTGAGACACAGACTTGTTGCTCAAGACAACCAAGTCCTACAGTCAGTCGCAGAAGAGATGAAAGATTTGGCTGCTGCATTGCTAAATAGAGCAACCAGCATAGCTCTCTCTTAGAAAGACTTAGTTCTGATCAGGGAAAAAGACTGCAACAATGCCAATCAAGCACTAGCAGATGCTACCTTTGCTACTCGACAAGCTGAGGCTATTCTAAAGCCTCTTGAAGAGCTCAACAGAAAAGAGCAAGTGTTGGTTAGGCAAAACAAGGACATGAAAGAAGAAATCCAAGAATTGGTCAGGGTGCATAACAACCTCCAGAAGAACTTTGAATCACTCTCTGAAGCTTATGCTATCATGAGTCAGTCATTCATGACTAAGGGGGAAGGAGAGATGCCTCAGAAAGGCAGAGGAAGAAAAAGAAAACAATCAAATCTCCCCTCCTCAAGTCAACTAGTCATTAAGGACACCACTGGAGACACCCCTGCTGAAGAAGTTGTTCCAGATCAACCAGCCAGAAAGCTGAGAAGTATGGTCACTAGGGGTACCAAGACCCTTAGGATCTCAGATGGGAACAACCACAAAGCTTCTGAAGAAGAAAATCAAGAAGAAGGTGAGGTAAGGGGTCAAGAGAGCTGCAAGCCTCACAACTGGAACATCAATGATGATGATGAGGATGAATCTGATACAGATGAGCATCCACTTCACAAAAGAAGAAGGCAAGCAAGCCCCTTACAACCTCCTCTGGCAGCAAGGCCATTAGTAGCCAGAACCCCTTCTGGAAATACCAAGTCAATTCAAGGGACTACCACCAAGACAAATTTCAAGGCAGGAAGAAAGAGTCACAGGATCTCCTGACAGAAGGCCACCTAACAGAAAGGCTAGAAGGGATACTCAATTTGGCAGAGCAAACAAAGAAACTCATCAAGAAAAGCCAACTGATGCCCACATTGAGTATGTGAAGACCAGTAATGAAGAGTCTTCATATAGGTGCATTCTAAACAAGAAAGGGTATTGGATTCTGGAACTACAACATCTACTTGTCAATGATAAGTTTCCAACTCCCATCTTCAACCAGATCCTAAAATGGAGTGAAGGCAAGCCAAAGTTGCTAAAACATGAGCACCTTCATGCCTGGCTAAACTTTGAGGTTGAAAAGAGAAATGATGCCAGAAAGATGGACCTTTCTTTTCCTTGTCCTTACCCCAAGCCAGAAGATGTGCACAAGACAAGAAAACTGGATGGTAGCTACAGCAAGCAGAACAAGCTAGGTGTTCATCCCTATGAGTCATTCTACATGACAAAGGATGAATATCTGGATGATATTCACTATCTGGAAGAAATATACAAGTATTTCAACCTATCTGAGCTGCAAGTAGACCATGCCTGGGTCTGGGAAAAATACTACTGGGTCAAACACTTTCTGAAGAAAAACTACAATCTTGGCAAGAGTTACCATGAAATTTGTATCTTATCCAGAAAGACAGAACTTTTTGTCAGAAGGATACTTTATGACTATGTCCAAGAATGCAGAAAAGTGGATGATTATGTCAACTGATCCAGAAAGGGTGCTGAAGAACTTGAGGTTTCTGAACCTAAGTTATTTTTGAAGACTTGAAGACTAGTATCTTAGAATGTTTACTTGGAGCTTGGACTCTCCTGTTGTTCTAATTTACTTAGTATGTTTTGTTACTTTTTGCAATCTTGCTGATTGTTTCTGAATTTCGCTATCTGTAAAAGTTGCATCTTACTCTGTAAACTGTACCTATCTGAAGATCATACTCTTAGATACTTTTTAATAGATGATAACTTATCAGCAAAGGTCACTTCTTGTGATTTGGTTGATGTTTACTTTCTGCACTTAATTCAACTAAAATTGAATATCATTTGAAATGATTAAGTGATGGATTGTTTTCTCTTCCAGGATTACAAATTTGTAATAGGACTTTAAAAGATAGTCATGGATGACTGATCAAAAAGGGGGAAATTTGTTAAGAATATCTGTTAGTATTTTGATCATTCATCACATGTTTTTATCTTTGCCAGAAAGGTGATTAAGTACTCTTAGTTCACTTGAACATTGTAAAAGAGGAAATCACTAAGTGTGATTAGTCTAGTAAATCTTGTATTAGGATTATAGGTCTCTGAATGTAATTTTTATTTCCAAGAAGACCATGAAGATCAATCCTAGCAATGGATCTTTTCTGAAGATTACAAGACCGGAGATTGCACAAGATTTATGAAGACACCAAAGTTTAGTCTCACTCAGAAAGACTATGTCCTTAATCCTTTCTTAAGTGCATTTAGTTACTTTTGAAACATGATTCTGGAACATATGACATCATGAGTATGGAGCATGCAAGCCATCAGAAAGGCTAATATATCCGTTGAAGACTACAGGACAAGAAATAGTACATGTGCATTAAATGCATCGGCAGAAAAAGCACGATCCTCTACGAGATATGAGACAAGGACTTAAAGTACTCATTTCAAGATAAGTATAGACTGAATTTGAATTGTGTCTAACGGATAAAAACCCAACGACTCTCTAATTCATCTATAAATATCACACTTAGATCTTTGAGAAATACAAGAAGAACGATCTAACTTGCAAACTTACAATCTAGCAAAGTATTCTCTCAAGCACTCTACTACCCTTTCTGAAAGCTTTCTGTTGCTTGATGAATCACTAGTAGTTCTAAGTTGTCCTGAACCTTAACAAGAGATTGTTATTCGTGAAAGAGTTGAACTATCAGATAACCTTTCAGAAGCTCATTCTCCAGAACGGACATCAATTACTTGGGTCAGTAAAGATTGCCACACCTGAACAAGTGTATTAAGTAGTCTTGTTCTATTAGGCTCTCTGGAAACATAACTGAAAAGTTATACAAGAAGCCTCTCTGACAAACCTTATAACCAACACCATCAAGGCGTGGAGTAGAGGAAGTACTTGATTTGGGAAATCAGGGAATAACTCCAAGGTTATCTGAGTAGAGGAAGTACTTAGCTCTAGGAGCTGGGGAATAACTCAGGGGGAACATTTGGTTGGGAACCATCTGTTTAGGAATCTTAGAATAGGAT
This sequence comes from Plantago major, assembly GCA_026545765.1. NCBI lineage: Eukaryota > Viridiplantae > Streptophyta > Magnoliopsida > Lamiales > Plantaginaceae > Plantago > Plantago major. Next base: position 94,006,858 of record CM048839.1, read on the forward strand.
TATTGTAAGGTAAACTCAATTATCTGTTCTAGTGAATTCTAGGTCTCAGAAAGACCCAAGTGGATTAGTTGGAGGATTACGCCACCTCCAGATACCACTATACTTGCTGTGTTATTTACCTTTCTGTATTTATCTTTCAGCAAAGCACACACACATACTTTTTGTTTCTGCACTTACCTATCTTAAAGTCTTCCGCGCTCTGAATTTAAGTATCAGAAACCCCCAGGTTTCTGAGAAACTGTATTTATCGACAAAAGTTTAAAAAGACTATTCACCCCCCTAGTCTTTTACTTTGCCGTTATCTGGACCAACACGGATACTATTCAAACGGCACTCAAATTCATCTATAAATATCAACACTTAGACAGCTTGAGAACACACCTTAGAACACAATGAACTTACATTGAATACTCACACAAGCGCTCTCAAGCAAACTACTTACCTTCAAGCTTTCTGTTGCGACCAAAGCTCTTGATTCTAAGTAGCACAAAAGTTCTAAGTGTCCTGATCCTTAACGAGCATTGTTATCTGTGAAAGAGTTGAACTAAGATTTCATATATAAGTTTCATTCTCTTGAACACTTACCATAGACTTGGGTCAGTAAAGACCAAGATACCATACATTGCAAAGTGTATTAAGTATACTTGATTCACAGAGCTATCTGAATAACTGAACAAGTTATTAAAGAAGCTCACCTGACAAACAAACCTAAAACCAACACCATATACGGCGTGGAGTATAGGAAGTACTTAGTTTGGGAAACTAAGGAATAACTCCAAGGTTGCTGAGCACAGGAAGTACTTAGCTTGGGAAGCTAAGGAATAGCTCAAAAAGGTTTATGAGTACATGAAGTACTTGGCTGTGAAAGCCGGGGAATAACTCAGGGGGAACACTTGGTTGGGAACCTAGTGCTTTTAGGAATCAAGAAAAGAGATCTGTAAGGTTACCTCATTTATCTTAGTGGATTCTAGGTCTGAGAAAGACCGAAGTGGATTAGTTGAAGGATTACGCCACCTTCAGATACCACTATAAAAAGACGTGTGTTATTTACTTTCTGCAGTTTATTACTTGTTTTACTTATATTGCAAAGTACTTACACTTATCTTGCTGAACACGTGCACTTATCTCAGAAGTCTTCCGCTCTCTGAAATTAAGTATCAGATATCTTCACAGATATCTGAGAAACTGTGCTTATCGACAAAAGTTTTAAAAGACTATTCACCCCCCCTCTAGTCTTTTACTTTGCCGTTATCTGGACCAACAAGTGGTATCAGAGCAGGAGGTTCCCAAGCCTTCTGCACTGAACCTAGATCCCAGATAAGTGTCCACTAACTGCTTTTCACCTACACTTGATTCATTTGTTTAGTGTGTTTGCTGCAGGATGTCTTTAAGTGACGCCCCAATTCTCAAGCCAGAGAATTATGAGAAATGGAAGAACAACATGATGCTCCACCTAGAAGCCATCAGTGACGAAATGATCGAAGTAATAAAGAATGGCCCAATAGTCATTCAACAACTCAAGCAAGTCATAGAGGTTTCTAATGGTAGAGACAGAGAACAAAGTGATGGTTCTTCATGCATGGATGCATCAACGGTGGGAGACACTGATCAGTTATTCTGAACCAAAGCCCAGAGAACTCTGGACATCGGAAGATGCCAAGAGAAACAGATTGGATGGACAGGCTCGTAATATCATCATACGTTCTACTCCAGAGCACATACAGTGTAAACTGTGGGGTGCAAAAACGGCGAAAGTGGCCTGGCAACAGATTGAAGAAATCTGTTCTGGCACTGAAAAAACAAAGGAAAATAAGTTTTATGTTTTGAAGCTAAAATTCCAAAACTTCAAACAAGTTCCCACAGAGACTCTTGAAGAACTAGATTTTCGGTTTACAACACTTATGAGTGACATGGCTGCACTTGGTGAAAGTAATAGATATACCTAGTCAGAAAAGATTAAAACAATTGTGAGAAGTCTAAATCATAACTGGGAACACACAAAGTTTTTCTACTTTAACCAAGGAATGCCAGATATCACTCCTGTGGAACTTTTCTCTCACCTTGCCAGTGTTGACTATGAGACAACTCAAAGGGACACAAACAACTGAGAAGTTGCAGAGTGTTGCTCTAGTTGCTCATGGAACTTCTGAAAAGAAGAAAGGCAAGGATGTGACTGAGGATGCTCTTGCTATAAAGCAAATGGGAAAATATGTCAGTCGAGAAATTGAGAGAAGAAAAGCCAAAGAGAAGCTGAAAAAGCATCTAGGCTCAAACTATCACCAATACAAAAATATGCAAAGCTCGCTGAACAAGCCAGCTCAAAAAGCATCAAGTACTGAGGAAGCAAAAATCGAAAATGATATCTGTTTCTATTGTCAGAAACCTGGTCATTTCAAGAAGGATTGTCCTGTCTTCAACAAATTTAAGACATGTCACAAGAAAGATAGAAGAATCTTCAAAAGAAGTCAAAGAGATATGCTCACTAAAGAAAGGACAAAGATTCAACTCTAACTGGATGCTCTAGATATTGAGTCTGATTCTGAGGATGAGGATTCAGATGATTCCACACTGCCTTCCCCAGAAATATGCGGTGTTTCTCATGAAGTAATTGACTTTGGTTAAAAGAAGAAAGAAGTGTGTGGAATGGCTGAAGAAATCTTCCCAAATATCTCCAACATTGAACCTTGTCTAATGGCTGATGAGGTAACACATACTTCCTGTTATACTTATGAAAGTGATGACGAAGGAATCAAAGAACTGGAAAATCTCAAAAAAGAAATTGATCTTTACAAAAGAGAATTTCTAATGTCCCGAGCTAGAGCCGAAAATTTCGAAGAAGAAAAGAATTCTCTTGCAAAGGAAAAATCTAAATTAATGAAGATATCTGAGAAAAAGGATGCTGAAAATGCATTTCTCAAGGCTCAGATATCTGAGACCGAAAAGTCACATAAAGAAGCAATGGCAAATCTTCAAAAGAAATGTGAAGGTCTTCTTTCTGAGAATAAGGAACTCAAAAAGAAAGAACTATCCTTTCAATCTTATGCCAAAGCTAGTGACACTCTTACTGAAGTACAATCTTATTTAAGAGATCCTTCAGAAAAGAGAGGACTTGAAATTTGGACACACACAGATAGTTCCACCACTCGAATAAGAGTAATGAAGGACTAACATTAAATCGGTGCTCAAGAAGGTGATTCCCAAACAATCTCTGATGTCGATCGAAGCTAAGATTGTTGACAAAGGAAAGCGATTGAGACCAATCCTTTGTGGGAAAAACAAGTCCAAAAGAAAGCTGTGGAAATGTCTACGAAAAGAAACATAACATCGAGAAGTGCAATCACCCGATGCTATGTCTCTCAAAAGAAAAAATTGCGAGCTGGCAAATTTTCTTATGTCACGTTTTACGGAAAGAAAATTGATTATCGAGACTAGCAAAGCCGAGAAGAGATCTCGACGACATCAGTGCTCGGAATGGTATTGGCTATAAACCCATCGGGAAACAACTTGCTCGCGAATACAAACAAGAGCAAGAACGATGGTTAAAGGCTAGAATTGCTCACAGCAATTATCAGAAGTGGAAGATAAATCAAGCCACTGAAAATCTGAATGCCAGGGCTAGAAGAAATCTGGCTAGGAAAGCTAAGTTTGCCGAAAAGTAGACTCAGAAATCTGACAGGTATCTGAAAGCACCAAATGGAGCACCTAGGAACACACCAAGGAAGAAAATAGTTCTTAACAACAATGATACTAATCATTTAACTAAGATTCCTCCTTATGTTCCTGTTAGACAAAAGAATGCTCCTAGGAAATTCATTCAAAAATGGATTCCTACTGGAAGATTCTTTAATCCAGATGGTTCCATTGTTGGTATGAGAACCTAATCTCCTGTTTCCTGTTTTGTGCAGAACACTCTAAAGACTAACTCAAAGTGGCATTTTGATAGTGGATGTGGGAAGCACATGACAGGAGACAAAGCAAATCTGATTAAGTACAAAAAATGCAATGATGGACCAATTATCAGGTTTGCTGGAGGAGATGAAAATCCAACCATAGGTTTTGGCAATTTGAAGTTTGGCGCCCTCACAATCTCTGAAGTACTTCATGTAAAGGGATTGAAATATAATCTCCTAAGCATGAGTCAACTAGTAGACAAAGGGTACACTGTCAAGATAAAGTCAAAACTATGTAAAGTGATTGACAATGAGTCAAGCGCAGTCTTGGTTGCAAGGCGTAAAGAAATCTTTATGTTGTGATTGGGCATCCGCCATACCAAGAATGTCTCATGGTGAGTCAATCTGGCTACACTGAAGAAAATTGGCTATGGCATAAAAGAATGAGTCACTTGAATTTCAAAACTCTGAATAAACTAGCCAAGAAAGAGTTGGTGGTTGGTTTACCCAAAACGGCATATAGAAAAGAAGGTGTATGCTCAGCTTGCCAAATGGGAAAACAATCCAAAACATCTTTCAAGTCTAAAACTAGACATTCCAGTGAAAGGCCACTGCAAATGTTACATATGGATCTGTTTGAATCCTCAGTAACTAGTTATGCAGGAAAGAAGTATGGTCTGGTTGTTGTTGATGATTACTCAAGATTCACTTGGGTTGTCTTTCTCAAACACAAATCTGATGCAAGGGTTGAGATACCTAACTTGCTGAATAAGCTCGAAGTCATGAAATATGACAAGGTATCATGTCAGCAGACCATTATCTTGAGTTTGTGAACCAGTACATCAAAGAGTTTTGTACTTGCAAAGGTATACAACATCAACTATCTTATGTAAGGACACCACAACAAAATGGTGTTGCTGAAAGAAAGAATAGGACCCTGAAAGAAGCAGCAAGAACAATGCTTGCTGACACTGAAATAAGTGAAATCTATTGGGTTGAAGCTGTAAACACAACATGCTACAGTCAAAATAGATGTCTGATTAACAAACACCATGATAAAACTCCGTACGAGCTTTTCATTGGTAGACCCCCTAGTATCAAACATCTAAGGGTTTTTGGTTGCAGATGTTTCGTTCTTAACAATGGAAAAGAATACTTGAGAACATTTCAACCAAAGGCAGATGAAGGAGTATTTCTTGGTTATTCTCTGAATAGCAAAGCCTACAGAATCTACAACAAAAGAACGCAAAAGATCGAAGAATCTATTCATGTAGTATTCTTTGAAGGAAACAAGAAAGTACTCTTGAATGATGATCTCTCAGATAGTTTCAAAGAATAAATGATTAAAGATTCTGAAAAAGGATCCTCAGAAGGAAACAATTCTATCATTCAAATAGAGGATGAGTCTGACGATGAAAAGCAACCTATGCTTAGTAACAACCAGATGACTCTAAGACATGATGAAGAATTTCCGATGAAAATTCCAGAAATGGAACAGGCTACTGAGAACTTTCATCATGAAAAGGTATCTGAAAATGAGATTGCTGAAATGCAAGATCCAGATATCTCTAACACTGAAAAAGTATCAGATATCCATGACATTTCCCATGTGTCAGATATCCCATATACTGCACAAGTATCTCATCAAGATCATATTGATTCACATTCAAATCAAATTGATATTGATCCTACTAGTTCAAAACCCATTATGAAATGGATAAGAAATCATCCTTCAAAAGATGTGATTGGTCCCATAGACCAAGGAGTTAGAACTAGAAGAGCAATCGCTGAAAATGCAAGTTGTCTCTATGGATGTTTCATCTAAAAAATTGAACCAAAGACTATAGAAGAAGCATTAAAAGATCAAGATTGGATCTCTACAATGCAAGAAGAGTTGGATCAATTTGAGAGAAACAAAGTCTGGAAACTGGTTCCATTTGCTGACGGAATATCTGTAATAGGAACCAAGTGGGTTTTCAGAAACAAAATGAATGAGTCTGGTGAAATAACCAGAAACAAAGCTAGGTTGGTTGCCAAGGGATTTACCCAGACTGAAGGACTAGATTTTGATGAATCTTATGCACCAGTTGCAAGATTGGATGCAATAAGACTCTTTCTAGCCTTTGTAGCTCATAATGACTTTACTGCTTTATCGATGGATGTCAAGATGCATTTCTAAATGGTGAACTGCCGAGGAAGTCTATGTTGAGCAACCACCGTGTTTTGAAGTTTCCTCGAGAAAGTAGGATGGTCTATAAGCTTGAGAAAGCTCAGATAGTTGAAACAAGCTCCAAGAGCATGGTATGATACATTGGCCAGATACCTACTAGAAAGTGGCTTCAAGAAAGGAGATGTTGACAAAACACTCTTCACACTGAACCATGACGGGAAACTGCTTTTAGTTCAAGTATATGTTGATGACATTATATTTGGATCTAAAGACAAGAAACTTTGTGAAGATTTTGCTGAACTCATGAAATGTAAATTTGAGATGAGCATGATGGGAGAATTGAATTACTTCCTAGGGCTGCAAGTCAAGTAACTCAATGATGGAATATTCATTAGTCAAACAAAGTATGCAAAGGATATGCTCAATAAGTTCAATCTAAAGCCTTCTGAAAAGAATGCTAAGATACCAATGAGCATTGGAACCAAAATGACCTATACTGAATATGACAAGAGTGTTGAAGAACACAAGTATAGGAAATTGATTGGATCTCTACTATACCTCACTGCAAGTAGACTTGATATTCAATATGCAGTTGGAGTGTGTGCTAGATTTCAGACAAATCCAATGCAGTCACACTACAATATTGCTATGAAAATATTAAGGTATGTAAAAGGTACTGTAGAAGTTGGATTGTGGTATCCAAAAGAGAGTGAATTGAGTTTGGTTGGCTATTCAGATGCCGACTATGCTGGATCATTGCTTGTTAGAAAAAGCACCTCAGGAACTTGTCAATTTCTTGGTGCTAGAGTAATATCATGGTTCAGCAAGAAACAAAATTCAATTGCCACATCTACCACAGAGGCTGAATATATTGCTGCTGGGTGTTGTGCTTCACAGATATTGTGGATACAACAACAACTCAAAGACTATGGACTCAATGAAGAGAAAACTCCCATTTTCTGTGACAACACAAGTGCCATTGCCATAACTCAGAATCCTAAGTTTCATGCAAGAACAAAGCACATTGATGTTAGACACCACTTCATCAGAGACCATGTTGAAAAAGGCAATATAGAGATACTCAAGATTGGCACTGAAGACCAACTTGCAGATATCTTCACTAAGCCACTACAAGAAAGTAGATTCTTAGCCTTAAGACACAGTCTTGGACTAATGGAGCTACCAAAGAACTGAAAAAGTTCAGAAAAGAGATATCAGAAGAAGATATCAAAGAAGAGAGAAAAGGTATCTGGAACGGGTATCCAGAGAAGAGGTATCTGGAACGGGTATCCAGAGAAGAGAAATCTGGAACGGGTATCCAGAAACTAAAGGCTAAAGGGTTCAAAGATTCAAAGATTTACGAGAATTACTCAGATATCTGGATCACTCAGTGAGGGGGAACACAAAAGAGAATAGTACAACTGTCTGCAGTCAACTACTCTCTTGAAATATGTATTATTTCTATCTTTATGCAAAACTTGGACAAATACCAAATGTGAGATAAATTCAGATGCAAACAGTGTTCTTGGTCATACAGAAACGTGATTCAGAAAGCTAATAGCCAAAATTCATTAAATGGGCACAATTACGTTTGTTGATTGTGATCATTGCTGAAGAAGAAATGGTGACCCTTGATGAATTGGGCGATTGATCTTTACGGCAGAGATTAACTCTCAGTAAATAGTGGACTGTTAAAATTCCAACAGGGCCCACTATGCATTTAATGCCCAACAAGCTTTTACTCATGCCTGCCTGCAATTCACAGATACTTACACACAAAATTAATTTGTATGTATATGTCTGGGGAGATTACATTGCTATATATATGGGATTTTGGCAAAAGAAATTACTTTCGCCTAATCCAACATACAGACTTGCACAAGAATAGCAAAAACTCTTCTTCAACCTCTGCAAATCTATGTTAGTTTTTCTGCAAAGAATTACTAATCTCTCACCCAAATCTCTTTCTCATTTTTCAAAAACTTCACAATTTAAAGAGATGTCTCCTAAACGTGCTTCTACTCAGAAATCCCAAGCTACTACTGGTACTGCTGAAAAGCAAGCACCAGTGCTAGTTATAACAAACAATCGGTTGATCGGAGAATTCGACCCTGATCATTGGACTTCAAATCACAGAATGATTTGGGGTGGTGCCAAATTGAGGAATACCTAGTAGCCGCAATAGAAAACCAGACTAACAGGAAGTTGGTACTTGATATGCTTGAAAAGGCAAAAATCAAGGGTTTTCTATCTGCTCTTCCCAGTGGAGTTTCTTCACTGGATGTTCTGGAGTTTTACAACAACTCCACAATAATTTCCAAGATCTCTGAAGGCACTGAGATAGTGTCTATCAAGACCAAAGTCCAAGGACAAGAAATCCTGTTGGACGAAACAGCTTTTTGTGAGCTGTTTGAACTTCAAAATCTTGGAAAGGATTTTGAAATTGACACTAAGGATGAAGATCTCCTTGAAGGTGTGAAGAAACTATACAGTAATGTGTGTGATCTTGATAAACCAGACACACCCATCGACTTTAAACTTGCTGACATAAGGACCAGACATCTTTTGGTCCACTGGGATGTGTTGGCATGTATCCTTCACAGATGCTTTGATGGTCTACAAGGAGGTCTGACCAGATAAGCCAAGAATGCCGGATGATGATGTTCTTGTTAAGCCAACAAGACAAAAGGCTGGAAAACCCTTTTAATTGGGGGGAAGTACGCCTTCATGAAATTTGTGAAGAAGATACAAGGCTTTGAGCCTAAAATCGTTACGGGCCTTGCTGAGCCAAAAGCCACAGTGAAAATTTGCTACTTACTGGAATGTCTTGGCACTAAGCACAGAGAGACGGCAGACATTGCCAACAGTAACCTACTCTACAAATATGAGTATAAAAACTTGATGAAAAAGGTTACTGGATCTCAGAATGGTTCCAAGAAGCGAAAGACTGAAGATGTATCTGAGGGAAAAATTGCGACCAAGAAGCCCAGAACTTCACGGAAGAAGTCTGCTGGCAAATCAGAAGGTACACCCATTGAGGTTGTCGATTCCCAGATACCTGACGTCGCTGCAGATGAACTCATCAATGAAGATGAACTCATCAATGCTGCAAAAGAGGCATCGGCTACTGAACAAGTAGATTCAGCAAGAGAAAGTGCTTTTAGAAATGTGAAGACTATTACAGAAAGCCTTGCTGATGAACTCATAAATGCTGAGAAACTTCAAACTCTTTCTGCAGAAGTAGCAGGGATTGTTGATAACTCTGTTCCAGATTTCGATGACGAATCAGACGAGCAGAAGATCCCATACCCCAAGGTTGCTGAAAAAGTAACCAAGGCAAAGGGGAAGAACAAAAGGTCCAAGGTTGCTGAGAAAGCAACTAGCTCAAAGGTTGCTGAGCAAGCACCTATAGCAAAGGTTGTTGGTGCCAACACACCATCAGGGAAAGTCACATATAAACAACTTCAAGAAGCCCTGATGAGTGGTGACCTAGTGTTGGTAGACGCTGATGTCAACACCACACTTAAAAATCTGGAAGAGCTCTCAACTGCTCAAACTTCTGCTTCCAGAATACCACAACAACCACAACCACAACAGCCACAAGTGGTTGATGAAATGGTGAATGAACTCCATTTCGACATGCCAGCAATGCAGTATGCTGAAGAAAATCATGCAAATGAGCAGGTTCCCCAACTCCAAGAGAGGGATCAAACTGAGACACCTACTCAGAATGATCAACCGGGGGAGGCAACTGAGTTAGCCACTCAGGAAAAGGTTGAAGTACCTCAAACTTCCAACAAAGAAGCAACACTGGAACAACGAGACCAACTCATGGAAGGGTCACAAGTTCCAGAGACCACTCAGCCTGACATTGCTCAGGTAGCTGAATGGTTTGTACTTGTGAATTTCTTTGTGTTTTCTGTCTTGTTAACTAATAAAAATTCTTTGTTACAGGCTGAATTAGAAACAAAAGAGCAAGAGGAAGCTGCAAAGCTTGCCTCAGAATCTGAGAAGGAGGCTTCCATAGCCTCACCACTTAAGGAACATGAGCATGTCTCACAGGTAGAAAATAGTTCCTTAAGATATAACATCTCAGATATGTGCTTTATGCACTTGACTAATACTATTAAGTGTCTGTTTCTAATAGGCTCCAACTGAGAAGAAAAATGAAGAGACTAAAAAGTCTATCTCTTCAGAAAAGAATCCAGAGACTTCCAAGGTCTCTGAGGAACAAGTATCTGAACCTTCTGCAGAGAAGGTATTTCATTCAGATACCTATAATCTTCAAAGACAAATCTCTGATCATTTTTCTCAAACTAACACTTTCTACTTAAACAGGTTCAAAAAGAAGTAGAAGTTGCTGGGGAATTGCCCGCTCAATCCCCACAACAAATGGAAATTGATGAGGCATCAAAACCTTCATCACAAGAAAAATTTCCAGAGACTGCACAAGTCTCTGAGCAACAAGTATCTGAGCCTCCAATAGTGGAGGTAATTGACCTCTCAGATATCTGATTCTGAAAATAGAACTTTTTCTTGATAAAATTTCCTAAGTGTTATATTTCTAATATCAGGTTCAAAAAGAAAGAGAGGATGCTGAGGATCAGACTTCCAAGTCTCCTCCTCACACCAAGATATCTGAGGCACCTGGAACCTCAGTAGTCCAACCTTCTGAGCCTGTTGCTGTTGCACAGGTAACACAGATACTTGACTACTCTAAAACTCAGATATCTACACAAGTTTTGAAACTAATTCAAAACTCTCTCTTTCAGGTTCAAAGTAGTGCCAAGAAGGAGTCAAATGATGACTATGAAAACCTTCTTCCCTTCTTCAAGACTCATACCTTACCAAAGCATATTCAATGCTTCAAGAAATGGCAAAGGTTAAGGTGCTCTGATCTCTCTGAAATACTGAGAATCACAGATCAACCAAAAAGACGAGCACGAGCTCTTGTTCTGGAAAACTATATCCACGCAATGTTCCCTACTGAACAATATCAAGTTGCGACCTTAATGCGTAAGGATTTTTCCAAGGAAGTGGCACACAAATTGGTGCAAGCCTTCAAACAGGCAGATGGTCAGACAAGATTGCAGATGGCATTCAAGCCAGTCCTTCCCCAGACACTACAATTTATTCCTTCTGAACAAGAAGAGGTTAATGGGCAGAAGATCACTATTCCTGAAGTGATTAATCTTGTATCTGAAGACGATGGGGAGGAAGAAATAGATGAGAATAACTTTGATGAACCTCCCTCTGACCATCACAAAAAGGATGATGATGATATGACGGATGATGATGCCCCTGTACCAGGGACGGGAGGGATTCCACAAGGAAACATTGCCTCAGCTGCTGAAAAGTACACTGAGAGGACATCACAACAATCCCCTCCTCCATCACCTCAGAAATCTACCCATTCATCTTCCCAACAACAAAAGGATACTGCTGAACAAGTAGTTGAGCACTCTGAGGAAACAACTCAGAAGATATTAAATACTCAAACCAGAACTGCTCAACTCAAACAACAGTTGGAAGAAGAGCAACAGCTCCATCTTCAACTTGAAGATGAGCTAGTTAAATCCAGAGATAAGCTCAATCAACTACAAGATCAATACTTACAAGAGACAGTAGCTTACTCTGAGGTTAAAGAGCTCCAGGATGTTGTAAATGCTATTGCTAAGGAGCTAGATACTGAAGAAGTATCTAAAGAAAAGCATGATGCTAAGGCTGCATCATTAGCAAAAGCCATACCATCCTCCTCTCAGAAAGGAAAGAAGCCCATCTCTGAGATGGTTGCTGGACTGGAAAATCTTGAAAATGTCCAAGAGGATGAGGATCACTGGGCTGATGACTCAGATGATGAAGAAGATAAGACTTTGGCAGAACACCGCAATGAACACTTAGCGGTTTCTCATCTGAAAAGGAAGCTAATTGCTCCTGAAGTTTTCAACAAACTGCCAAATGTCCACTCCCATGAATATATGAATAGATATCAAGTTTTGGCACATCTTAAAAGGGAGATGTCTTCACAAAACAAAGAGGTAATTGCCTCCGTCCCCTCAAATATGCAGAAATTCACTGAGCTCATCACTCAGAGAACAACCAGTATGATCATTGCTCAGAAGGATCTGGGAATGGTAAGGGACGATGATGTTTCATTAGCTGAAAAAGCTTTTCACGAGGCAAGTTACACTGCTGGAAAAGCAGATGCCATACTAGGCCCATTGGCAGAGCTCACTGATAAGGAAAATGGACTTATCAAACAAAATCAGGAGCTCATGGTTGAACTTCAAAAGTTGGTCACTGCCTACAACTACTTACAAAAGAATTTTGAGTCCCTCTCAGATTCTTTTGTGGCACTTAGTCAGTCAACAATGACTAAGGGGGGAGAATTTGGATCTGATCAGGGGGGAGGAAAGAAGAAATCTAGAGTTGGTGCCGCTCAGAAAGGAAGAGGAAACAAGAAAACTTCCCAGCCCTCATCAAATCAAGCTGCTTTGCAAATAGTAGCTACTTCCCAGCAGCCAACTGAAGAAACTACAATGGTAACAAGGGCCATGGCAAAAAGACCTCCAAGGAGTACCAAGGCTCCAAGGAGAAGACAAGTAAGAGGGATTGATGAATCTTCTGAAGAAGAAGATGGACAAATCAAATCCCTGGGCAATGAAGAAGGCTGCAAAAGTCTCACAAGAATTAATCTTGATGATGATGAAGATGAGGATGAAGATGAAGCTCCTCTTCACAGAAAAAGGAAAATTGATAGCCTAACTGAGCCCATAGCTGCAAAGCCTTTAGCAGCTAACACACCCTCTGGAAATACCAAGTCAATCCAGGGTGGTTCTTCAAGCAATCCCCCAAAGGAGAATTCTAGGCAAAGAAGGAACAAGCTGAGAGCTGAACAAAGAAAAAGTCAACTTCCACTCAGGCCAGAAGAAGCCAATATTGAGTATGTGAAGAATGACAACAATTCCTCTGTCTACAGGTGCATTAATCAGAAGAATGGCTACTGGATTCTGGAACTCAAGCACTTACTGGTAAATTCAAGGTTTCCAGAACCAATCCATAAACAGCTCATGGCATGGAGAAAAGATAAGCCAATCTTGATTAACACCAACCACATCAAAGCATGGTTGGATTTTGAAGTAATCAAGAGAACTGAAGCCATGAAGAAGGACCTCTCTGATGAATGTCCTTATGGAAAGCCAGATGATGTGTACAGAATTCCCAACCTTACTGGAACAGGCACAAGAGCAAGACTTGCAGTGGAACCCTATGAGTCCTTCTACTTAACTGAAGATCAATACAAGGGTGACATCAGATATCTGAAGATCATTTATGAATACTTCAAGCTATCAGATATCAGAATCGAGCATGCCTGGAAGTGGGGAAAGTATCTGTGGGTCAAGCATTTTGTCAAGAGAAATCCCACCAAAACCTACAAGGAAGTTTGTGGATTTGCCAGAGACACAGAGATGATTGTCAGAACTCTTGTCTACGACTACTCTGATGATATCAAGAGGTTTGGTGATAGGAAATTTGCAAATTGATCCATGGAGCTCTTTTGAAGATTTGAAGACTTGTCATTTAGAATGTTCACTTGGAGCTTGGTAACTCCTGTTGTTCTATTTGACTAAGTAGTTTCTGTGATTTTGCTGATTGATCTTTTCTGTTAAATCTTGAAAAAGTTATCTGTAAGCTTTCTCTGTATCATATATCTGATGAACTTACTCTCAGATATCATTTTATGTAAAAGATAACTTATCAGCAAAGATCACACCTTGTGATTTGGTTGATGTTTACTTTCTGCACTTAATTATATGAATTAAAAGATCATAAGAAATGATTAAGTGGTGGATTGTTTCCTCATCCAGATTTGTAATAGGTCAGATAGTCATCGTTGACTGATCAAAATGGGGGAAATTTGTTAGGAATATCTGTTTAGATTTTGATTAGCAACCTAATGACTTATCTTAGCTCAGAAAGGTGATTAGTACTCTTAGTTCACTTGAACACTGTAAAAGAGGAAACTCACTAAGTATGATAGTCTAGCAAATCTTGTATAGGATGTTAGGTCTCGAAATGTAATTTTTATTTTCTGAAGAAGAACAAGAAGAAGGCATCCAGCAGGAAAAGTTCAACGGATTTGAAGATTTGAAGACTGCACAAGATTGCTGAAGACAAGGGTTTTTCAGATACCTATGTCCAGATATCTTGGAGAAACAAATGTTTCGAAACACACAAGTTGCAAAAGATATTTGAGCATAAAAGGTTTCTGAGACGAGAAAAGTGCCCACAGATATCTACACTCAGATACCTTGGACATAAAATATGCTTCTGAAAAAGAAACATATTATAACAAGTTGTTTAAACAAGTGGTATCTGGAGCTATGATGATCTCTGGAAAAGAACATGCAAAGTTTCAGAAAACTCTGATTGTATAAAGATCTCTGATACCATGCATAGTTCCGTTGGCACTACAAGACAAAATATAGTACAGTGCATTAAATGCATGCATGTAAATGTACGAACAAAAACGGTAGCTTCTGAAGAAGAAGACAAACCTGCTACAGTACTATATTCAGATATCAATAGTTTGAATTTGATTTAAGCCTAACGGATACTATTCAAATGGCACTCAAATTCATCTATAAATATCAACACTTAGACTGCTTGAGAACACACCTTAGAACACACTGAACTTACATTGAATACTCACACAAGCGATCTCAAGCAAACTACTTACCTTCAAGCTTTATGTTGCGACCAAAGCTCTTGATTCTAAGTAGCACAAAAGTTCTAAGTGTCCTGATCCTTAACGAGCATTGTTATCTGTGAAAGAGTTGAACTAAGATTTCATATCTAAGTTTCATTCTCTTGAACACTTACCATAGATTTGGGTCAGTAAAGACCAAGATACCATACATTGCAAAGTGTATTACGTATACTTGATTCACAGAGCTATCTGAATAACTGAACAAGTTATTAAAGAAGCTCACCTGACAAACAAACCTAAAACCAACACCATATACGGCGTGGAGTATAGGAAGTACTTAGTTTGGGAAACTAAGGAATAACTCCAAGGTTGCTGAGCACAGGAAGTACTTAGCTTGGGAAGCTAAGGAATAGCTCAAAAAGGTTTCTGAGTACAGGAAGTACTTGGCTGTGAAAGCCGGGGAATAACTCAGGGGGAACACTTGGTTGGGAACCTAGTGCTTTTAGGAATCAAGAAAAGAGATCTGTAAGGTTACCTCATTTATCTTAGTGGATTCTAGGTCTGAGAAAGACCGAAGTGGATTAGTTGAACGATTACGCCACCTTCAGATACCACTATAAAAAGACGTGTGTTATTTACTTTCTGCAGTTTATTACTTGTTTTACTTATATTGCAAAGTACTTACACTTATCTTGCTGAACACGTGCACTTATCTCAGAAGTCTTTCGCTCTCTGAAATTAAGTATCAGATATCTTAACAGATATCTGAGAAACTGTGCTTATCGACAAAAGTTTTAAAAGACTATTCACCCCCCCCCTCTAGTCTTTTACTTTGCCGTTATCTGGACCAACAGAAAGCCTTACGCCAAATTTCCCTGCAATTTTCTCTGCAACTACTGATTCCTTAGTTTTTCTGCAAAGAATTACTAATCCTTTACCCTAATCTCTTTCCAAGTTTCAAAAACCACTACTATTTAAAGAGATGGCTCCCAAACGTGCTTCTACTCAGAAATCCCAAGCTACTACCTCTGGTACTGATGAAATGCAAGCACCAATGTTGGTTATAACAAATAAACGGTTGACTGGAGAGTTCAATCCTGATCATTGGACTTCAAATCACAGGATGATTTGGGGTGGTGCTATGATTGAGGAATACCTTGTAGCTGCAATAGAAAACCAGGCTGACAGAAAGTTGGTACTTGATATGCTTGAAAAGGCACAAATCAAGGGCTTTTTATCTGATCTTCCCAGTGGAGTTTCTTCACTGGATGTCCTGGAGTTTTACATCAACTCCACGATTATTTCCAAAGTCTCTGAAGGCACTGAGACAGTGTCTATAAGAACTAAAGTCCAAGGACAGGAAATCCTGTTGGACGAAACAACTTTCTGTGAGCTGTTTGAACTTCAAAATCTTGGAAAGGATTTTGAAATTGCCACCAAGGATGAAGATCTCCATGAGGGTGTCAAAGAGCTATACAGTGATGTGTGTGATCTTGAAAAATCAGATACACCCATCGACTTCAAACTTGCTGACATCAGAACCAGACATTTGTTGGTTCACTGGGATGTGTTGGCATGTATCCTTCATAGATGCTTTGATGGCCTACAAGGAGGAGCTGACCAGATAAGCCAAGAACGCTGGATGATGATGTTCTTGTTGAATCAACAAAACAAAAGGCTGGAAAACCCCTTCAATTGTGGATGTCGACTCTCAGATATCTGCCGCCACTGCTGATGAACTCATAAATGAAGATGAACTCATCAATGCTACTAAGACCACAGCTGATGAACTCATTAATGCTGCAAAGTGCCTTGCTGATGAACTTATCAATGCTGATAAAAGCAGTGAGAAACTTCAAACACTCTCTGCAGAAGCAGCAGGGATTGTTGATAATTCAGTCCCAGATTTCGATGAAGAATCTGAAGATGAGGGGAAAGCCATAATCCCCAAGGTTGCTAAAAGAGCAACAAGTGCAGAGGTTGCTGAGAAGGCAACTAGTTCAAAGGTTGCTGAAGAAGCAACTGTGTCCAAGGTAACTGGACAAAACACACCATCAGAGCAACACTTAAGCACATTGAAGATGCTCCGATGAGTGGCAACTTAGTGTTGGAGGATACTGCCATTGCCTCAACACTTAAAAGTCTGTCTCAAGCAGATCTGGATAGGCCCCATACAGCATCACCTTCTTCATCCAGATCAGAATCACCACACCAACCACAACAGCCAATAGTGGATGTTGTTGAGATGATGAGATGATACTTGAGTTACAGCATGAGATACCAACATCTTTCCTTGTTGAAGAAAATCTTGTAAAAGAACAGGTTCCCCAACTCAATGAGAGGGATCAAACTGAGGCATCTGCTCAGAATGATCAACAAGGGGAGGCAACTGAGTTGCACACTCAGGAAAGGTTTAAAGTACCTGAAACTTCAAACAAAGAAGCTGAAATGGAACAACAAGACCAAAGCATAGAAGGGTCACAAGTTCCAGAGACCAATCAGCCTGACACTGCTCAGGTAGCTGAATGGTTTAACTCTCTACTTGTGATATTTTATGTTTATAAATCTTGTTACTTGTAAAAATTTCTTTATTACAGGATGAATTAGAAACACAAGAACAAGAGGAAGCTGGAAAGCTTGCCTCAGAGACTGAGAAGGAGGCCACCACAGCCGCATCTCTTAAGGAATCTGAGCCTGTGTTACAGGTGATAGAGAGTTCCTTAAGATATAACTTTTCAGATATCTTTTATACACACTTGACTAACTAAGTGTTTGTTTCTAATAGGCTCCAACTGAGAAGAAAAATGATGAGGCTGAGAAGCCTGACTCATCAGAGAATCAACCAGAGACTCACAAAGTCTCTGAGGAACAAGTATCTGAGCCTTCTATTGAGAAGGTATATATCTCAGATATCTATATTCTTCACAATGTTACTCTGATTATTTTTCTAAAAACTTAACACTTTCTACTCACAGGCTCAATCAGAAGTAGAAGTTGCTGGGGAATTGCCCACTCAATCCCCTCTGTTGATACGGATATATGTCCAATCCGTTAAGGGCGCCATAGAGCGCGTCCTAGAGCGCATCACGGTTTAATAGCCAATTCAGTACTGGTCCGACCTCGCATGGTCCGTCCTAGTGAGTCAACCAGTACGGCAAAGTCACTACACCCTCATGGCTAGTCCGAGCTAGCTGGGAAAAGGACTTCTAAACCTGACCGAGTCAGTACAAAGATGCCCAACGTACCGGACGAGATAGCCTCTCGGACGCCACCTTTACAGTAAGACCAAACGTATACTGGAACCACTGAGATACTTCCGTGAGACTCTTGGCTCGGACATCCAGAGTTACCCAAGGGCAGATCAACCAAGCAGACAGATCTATTCGAAGGACTTACACGGACCCAACAGGCGGAACAGTACTTTCGGAGGGAAAAGGTCCAAACTACCCTCCCAGGCCCACTAATCGGTATTGGACTACTGTTCACTATTGGGCTATGGGCCAAAGGTAGCACTGGTGTCCAAATATGAATCATACACTTGGCACCATCTTATGAGTCACTTTATAAGCTATGGTCTCTATAAATATAACTCAAGGTCCAAACTTTGAGGTAAGCCATATTAAATATCATAACCTTCCTCATAACTATTAGAGGGAGAGCTCCCAACTCTCTCTTGAGTAAAGTCTCTTACCGGATTGACATACAAAATCCGGGTAACCCTTTCTAAACCCCCCCCCCCCAAATAGTCTTTTCAGGTGTCCAAGCTCGGACAGGTACTGCTTCGGACTTCAAGAAGGAGGCGGATATTAGACTAGGTTACTTATAATAGTTTAGTTAGTGTTTGAGGTCTTACCCCTCAACATTTTGGCGCCGTCTGTGGGAATCGTTACGAAAGGTTCCGTGTTTCAATCAATCGGATGGCAAGAACAAGAAGGGCAGCACGAACCAGTGCTACTGGCGTCGAAACTCCGCCCCCACGTCCATGCGGACGTCCACCAAACAGAGGGCGGAGGACCTCTGCAACAGGAAGGAACACTGTAGGAAGAAGATATCCGAGTGATGGCCACACAGCAAGCCTGTCCACGGATGAAGGAGGTAATATTCCAACCAGGAGAGTCTGAAATGTTCCTGAGAACATTGTACCTAAGAATCAGGGAGACGGGGTCGAACAAGTTTCTCCGGCAGAAGCTCAAGGCCACACTACAGGTCAACGGTTTACTATGCCCGATGGTTGTATCGTCCGCACTAGTGATCTCAGATTAAGTGAGACTTAATTTGATAGATTGCTCACGATAATCCAAGGTTGCCTCGGGTCTAACAATGCCCATCCTCAACGAGCCGCTCCGCCAATGGTTACTCCAGTTCAAGCAGAGCCCGCCCTGTCAAGGAACAGGCTACGTCCGATCCAGCAGAGGTTAGGGAATCAGCTACCCCAAGAGGATTTGCGGAACCTTCTAGATCGGAGAGCATCTGCTTCCTAAGTTCGGGGTGAAGGAAGCCCAAATGGGCGAAGAGAGTATCAGGAGGAGGATAACAGGCAGCCTAGAGCTCCGCAACAAGCACCTCCGAGGGCTAGAGATCATGTAGCGAAAACTATTCCAGTGGTCCGCCTAGATGAACTCCCCGCAGATGTAGCAGTTCATCCTAGGACAGGGGAGATAATGAATGCAGAAGAAATCTATGCTCAGCAAAAAGCCTTGGAAGCCCAGATTCTCAACCTCGGGCCTTTGAGGAAGGATCATGAGCAGGTAGCTACGAGTGCACCAAATCCTTTATGCGATGACATCATGAGAGAAAAGGAAAGAAACAGGAACTTGGATCAAGTGATTCCGAACTTTGAATACTATTACGGGGATACTTGTCCCGTTGGCCACTTGACAAGGTATAATAGTAAGATGGATTCCAAGGGAATGAGTGATAATACAAAGGCTCTCACTTTTTCATCCACCCTCTTCGGAATAGCTATGGATTGGTACACTGTGTTGCCAAACAAGTCGATAAGATCTTACACGGACCTCTGCTCCAAGTTCCTGGGACGATTTGGGAAATCGAAGAGGAGGAGGCGCACTGTTGAACATCTGGCAGAAGTTATTCAAAGGGAACAAGAGGATCTTAGGACCTTCCTAGACCGTTTTAACGCGAAATTCCTTTGAGTTGAGCCTCACAGTATTAAGGAACGGATCCGTCACCTGTATGCTAATACTTTCAACACAGAGCTCCGCAGGAAACTTTCTGGTCAGGAAGTGAGGAGTGAAAAGCATTTGGATGACATATACGAAGAGGTAATGTACGGAGAGGAGTACCGAATGAATGTTCCCGTAAGAGCAGGATCCAAGAAAGGAAAAGAACTAGTAAAACAAGATCAGCGCCCTGGTAAGTTTGATCCGAGGAGGGATCACAGAGATAAGGGTTTCAATAGAGAAAGGAGTCCGCTAAGGAGATATGCGGATTATACTCGTCTCAATAGACCAAGATCCGACATCTTGGCAACTATAATTGAGAAGAAGTTGGATATTCAATGGCCCAAGCCATCTCACAATAACCGGAAAAACAAGAATGCAAAAGGGTATTGCAAGTTTCACAAGAGCCGTGGTCATAAGACCGACGATTGCATTCAACTGAAAACAGAGGTTGAACATTTGATAAGAGAGGGAAAGTTGAAGGAGCACGTCTATACGGATGAGCCTTCTAGACATGATATGACGGAACGAAGAAGGGAAGATAGAGCTACAGAGCCACAACCCCATCCGCTATCCTTGCCACCTCCGCCAGACAGTCATCCGGCTCGCATGGATCATCACCAATACAGGTATAATGATGATATTGAAATGTAGAACCCTCCATACAGTGGAGTGATCAACACCATAGCAGGTGGGCCAATTGGGGGCGATAGGAGGAACGCAAGAGAGCGGACAACTCAGAATCTTCGGAACAATGACAGATCATATGCTGCTCCAGCAATTCGAGGGACAAATGCTATATCCTTTGATGATAGTGAGATCCCTCCTCCTACGGCAAGAGGTGAGGACATAGATGATCCGGATGTTCCACTGGTAGTTTCTTTAACCATAGCAACTTATCGGTTGAACAAGTCCTGGTGGATACAGGGAGTTCCTCTAACATCATCTCCAAAAGGACAATAGATCAGATGAACCTGGGGAGAATCCGGTATGAGAGAATCAATACCTCCATATTAGGGTTTGGAGGAGGTACTGTCCACCCCCTAGGAAGCGCAATGCTTCATGTATCATTGGGGACACATCCCGCGAGAGTTACACAGCTAGTCCAATTTGTAGTGGTGGATCGAACTTTTGACTACAATGCCATCTTTGGTCGTCCGGGGCTCAATCAATTCCGAGCTATACCTTCCACCCTCCATAATTGAATGAAGCTTCCGACCCCAGGCGGAATTGGGGAAGAAATAGGAAACATCCGCAAAGCTTGGGAGTGTTACATCATGTCTACTAGGAGGCCATCCACGTCCGTGTTAGCAGTCTCTCAGACTTCTGACCTGCAAATTATTCTCCCACCAAAAAAGGAGAATCCCAACATTGGGATAGGGAGCCAGAGGGACAAGTTTCCTAAAACTGCACGGATCGAACCTCAGGAAACTCTCAGAGAAGTTGAACTTGTTATTGGGAGCTCGGATAGGAAGACTAGAATCGGAACGGAGATGAATGCGGAAGTGGAGATGAAGCTCATTGCATGTCTCTGAGACAACAGTGATGTCTTTGCTTGGAGTACTGATGACCTCAAGGGGATAGACCCGAGGGTTGCTGTTCACCGTCTTAACATGGATCCCTCGATTAAATATATCCGCCATAAGAGAAAGGATTTCGGTCCGATCAAGGATGCCATCATATCCGCCGAAGTTGATTGACTCTTGAAGGTCGGACATATTGAGGAGGTCCGTTATTCTGATTGGGTTTGCAACGTGGTTTTAGTGGAAAAGTCACCCGACAAATGGCGGATGTGCAATGATTTCACCAGGATAAATAAATTTTGCCCAAAGGATCCATACCCTTTGCCACGGATAGACTAATTGGTTGATTCCACAGCCGGATGCGCGTTACTGAGTTTCATGGACGCGTACCAAGGCTTTTACCATATTCGGATGGCCAAGGAGGATATTAAGAAAATAACTTTCTTTGCTGCGGGAGGGGTGTATTGCTTTAAAGTGATGCCCTTTGGATTGAAAAACGCGGGAGCTACTTACCAACGACTGGTGAATCAAATGTTCAAGGAGAAAATTGGCAAGACCATGGAGGTATACGTGGACGACATGCTCGTCAAAAGCAAAACTGAGCAACAACATATAGAGCACTTAAGCAAATGCTTCGCTATCCTTAGGAAGTACGTTATGAAACTGAATCCAGAAAAGTGCACCTTCAGCGTGAAGGGCGGAAAGTTTTTGGGCTACATGGTCACAGAAAGAGGGATAAGCGCGAATCCCGAGAAGATCAAAGCAATCTTAGATCTGCCTCATCCTAAGAACCTCAATGAGGTACAACAACTTATTGGACGTCTCATGTCCTTAAGTCGTTTTATTTTGCGATCCGCAGAGAAGAACCTTCCGTTTTTCAAGATCCTCCGGAAAGGAGAGAGCTTTGAGTGGACCGCGGAATGTTCCGAGGCTTTTGAAAATTTGAAAAAGTATCTCCATTCCCCGCCACTGCTCTCCAAACCCATTGAAGGAGAACCACTCTACCTCTACCTAGCCATTACGGAAGAGGCAATGAGTTAAGTATTAGTACGGGTCCAAGCTAATGATCACTTGCCAATCTACTATCTTAGTAAAGCCCTTGCTGGGGCGGAGACAAGATATGTAAAGATTGAGAAATTTGCATATGCTTTGGTTTACACCGCGAGGTGGTTAAAGCCATATTTCAAGTCTCATAAAATAGTAGTACTAACTACGGAACCTTTGAAACAGGTCCTGGGAAAGCCAGACCAATCCGGACGACTCTCTAAGTGGGCAATTGAGCTGAGCGAATACGACATTGGCTATTAGGCTCCGACAGCCAAGAAGGCTCAAGTTGTTCCTGACTTCGTAGCAGAATACCCTGAAGCGGAGTCAAAGAAAGTCCCGGATAAACAGGCATTGGAATGCCTAATTACCAAGCAGATCAACCAGAGGCCAGTTCCGCTAAAGATCAGTCCAGAAAACCTCGAGGATGCTCAGTTCATTAATCAGTCTCGGACTACATCATGGGAGGAAACTTGGGTTAACCAAATGTTCCTTCTTGATGATATCACAAGGAAATCCGGTGCTAATAACTCCGACCCGGGTGCTAAAGAGAAGGAGGAACAAAGGTTGGAAATTCGGGAGCTTACAGAAGATCTCCAAACCAAGGAACATCCCTCTGATATTTGGACATTGGAAGTGGATGGTTCGTCCGCTGGAAGAGTAGGAGGCATTGGAATCTATCTTAAAAGCCCTGATGGCGCGGAACTCGACTATGCGATATCCTTGGACTTGAAAGTCACAAATAATGAGGCTGAATATGAAGCACTGTTAGTCGGACTACGTTTAGCCAAGTCCCTGCAGATTCGGAAACTCAAAGCTTACACGGATTCACAGTTAGTTGAAGCCCAATTTTCTGGTGCTTTAGCCACAAAGGGCCCTTCAATGATCAAGTATCTTGAGCTACTTAAGCAAGAAGTCAGTCTCTTTGATGAGTTTACCCTGGAGAAGTTTGATAGGGCATGGAATGAAAGAGCGGACGCTCTGGCAAAGTATGCGTCCGCAACAGCCGCTCTAGACACAAGGAGAGTTATTCTACTCACTATTACGGACTCATCCGTCATGAGTCCTACTCCAAATGTTATGATATATGAAACAGGAAGAAACTGGATGACTGATATCTTTAGTTATCTCAAGGACGGATCATTACCAGCCGATCCGAAGGAGTCAAGGTGTGTACAACACCGAGCAAACATATATTTTATACTCGGAGAAGATTTGTATAAGAAATCCTTCGCTGGGACTCATATGAGATGTTTGGGTCCGCGTGAAGCGAAGACAGTGCTTGATGAAATTCACAGTGGAAGCTGCGGAAGCCATTCCGGAGGACGAACTCTTGCTCAAAAGATCATTCGACAAGGTTAGTACTGGCCTACCATCGATAAGGATTCCGCGAGCTATGCCAGAAGTTGTCCTGACTGTCAATATTATGCGAATGTTCCCCATCATCCGACACACCCTATGATTCCGTCAGTCGTAACATGTCCGTTTGATCGATGGGGCATCGATATTGTCGGTCCATTCCCGAGGGGCACTCAACAGAAGAAATTCTTAATAGTGGCTGTGGAATATTTCACCAAGTGGGTGGAAGCAGAAGCTGTGGCAACTATCACGGAAAGTCGCGTGCGGGCCTTCATTTGGAAAAACATCATTTGTCGCTTTGGCTTACCAAGAATTCTGGTCTCGGATAATGGCGCTCAATTTTCAGGCAATAGACTCAAGGAATGGTTGGCCTCTTTCAAGATCGAGCAACGCTTTACATCTCTCGGATATCCACAGGCCAATGGACAAGCGGAGTCTACTAACAAAACGATTGTTAAGATCTTGGAAAAGCGGCTGACTTCTCAGGAGAGTTGGGCGGATGACCTAGATGGCGTATTGTGGGCTCATCACACCACGGCACGGACCACAACTAGAGAAACCCCATTCGCCCTGGTCTATGGTTCGAAAGCAGTCATACCAGCGGAAATTGCAGTTGAAGCGATGAGGGTTCAAGAATTCCATGATTCCGCCAATCAGGAAGCTCGGATCTATGATCTAGATATGTTAGAACAAAAGAGGAACGAAGCATTGGCCAATATCCACAGATATCAAGCAACTGCAGCCCGGGCCTACAACAAAAATATTCAAGCTAAAGATTTACAGGTCGGAGACCTGGTGCTCCGCAGAGCTGATATCTTAAGCAAGGTTGGGAAACTTGAGCCTAAGTGGGAAGGACCTTACAAGATTGTTGGTGCGAGAGTGAACAGAAGTTACGAATTGGAGGACAAACACGGACACCAACTCAAGCGTACTTGGAATGCTAGGAACCTTCAGAAGTTCTATGCTTAGGGGATTGTTTTACGCAACTCTGCTAGTCGCCTGGATGTTTTTAGTTTTGAACTGTTTATTACACGGAACTCCGACAGTTCTGTTTTTGCTAATTCATTTTTTCTTGGCCATGCAGCCCACAAGTTGTAATTGAATTTCCGTCAAATCAATACAACTTCTATTTTTCAATTCGTAAAAATGACATTTAGTGTTCAAGTGACAAAGGAAGCAAGCAATGAATTTTATTCATATGTGAAACAGAGTATACATAACACTGCCTTGTAGTCTACAACCTCGGATCTTTATCAGGATCTACTACTACAATACATTAACTGTGCAGAAAGTCTCCGGAGATACGTCATCTTCCGTCTAGATTATCCCACCGTCAGGAGAGTACTCACCATGGTCATCACTCCCGAGAACACCGAGAGTCTGATGTACCTGCATAGTACAAAATGGTTTGGTAAGGCGGAATTTCTTACAGTATCACCATACCTTTGAGCCCTTGTACGGAGCCCTTGCAAAATGTGTACGGACACCAATTCTCCAACGGACCTTGGAAGTTGAAACGACCAAATCTCAGCTAATCTGTTGGTCCAGATAATGGCAAAGGGAAAAGACTGGGGGGGGGGGGTGAATAGTCTTTTACAACTTTTGTCGATAAATACAATTTCTCAGATATTTGTGAAGATATCTGATACTTAATTTTAGAGAGCGGATGACTTTTCTGTGATAAGTGCACGTGCTTAGCAAGATATGTGTAAATACTCAGCAAGATAAATAAAGCAAGTAATAAATTGCAGAAAGTAAATAACACTGATCTTTATAGTGGTATCTGAAGGTGGCGTAATCCTTCAACTAATCCACTTCGGCCTTTCTCATACCTAGAATCCACTAAGACAAATAAATGAGCTCACCTTACAAATATCTTCTCTCGATTCCTAAATACACTAGGTTCCCAACCAAATGTTCCCCCTGAGTTATTCCCCGGCTTTCTCAGTGAAGTACTTCCTATACTCAGAAACCTTTGTGCTATTCCTTAGTTTCCTAAACTAAGTACTTTCTATGCTCAGTAACCTTGGAGTTATTCGTTAGTTTTCCAAACTAAGTACTTCTTGTACTCCACGCCGTTTAAGGTGTTGGTTAAAGTAGTTTGTCAGGATTTGATAGATTAATAACTTCTTCAGTTATCTAATACTACCTTCTTGAACAAGAGTCACTTAACACACTTCACAATGTGTGGTGATATGTTCTTTACTGACCCAAGTCTATGATAAATGATCTAGAGAATGAATATCAGATTCTTGATCTTTTGATTCAACTCCTTCACAGATAGCAATGCTTGTTAAGGATCAGGACACTTAGAACTTTTGTGCTACTTAGAATTTAAGAGCTTAGTCGCAACTGTAAGCTGAAGAATAAGTAGATTGAAGGCTTGTATGCTTGAATGAACAAGTTCGTAGATGTAAGTTCTTGGTGTGTAAGTTCTGTGTGTATTTCAAGCATTCTAAGTGATGATATTTATAGTTGAAAATCATGCCATTTGAATAGTATCCGTTAGGCTTAATGAAATTTAAATTATTGATATCTGAAAATAGTACTGCAGAAGACGTTGTCTCTTTTCAGAGATTTCCTCTTTTGTTCAGATGTCTCTGTGTGCACATTTATTGCATTGTACTATTTTTGTCCTTTAGTACCAACGGAACTATGCACGCTTTCTGAAGCATTGCATGTCCCTTTCCAGAGACCTTCTCATCTCCAGATACCTGTTGAAACATTGTTTCCCAGAAACATAGTTTTATCCAAGGTATCTGAGTGTAGATGTTTGTGGGCACTTTTCCTCGTTCAGAAACCTTGCGTTCTCAGATATCTTTTGCAAAGCTGGTTCATTGAGAAACACTTATTTTTTAAAGATATCTGGACATAGGTATCTGATAACCTTTGTCTTCACCAATTTCGTGCAGTCTTCAAAACTTCATTTTAAAAATGAACTTCTCCTGCTAGATGCATTCTTCTTGATTTTCTTTAAGGAAGTAAAAAATTACATTCAGAGACCTAACATCCTATACAAGATTTGCTAGACTATCATACTTAGTGATTTTCCTCTTTTACAGTGTTCAAGTGAACCAAGAGTACTAACCACCTTTCTGAGCTAAGATAAGTCATTAGATTGCTGATCAAAATCTAAACAGATATTCCTAACAAATTTCCCCCTTTTTGATCAGTCAACGATGACTATCTTTAAAACCTATTACAACTTGGAAGAGGGAACAATCTAACACTTAATCGATTCTTATGATCTTTTCAATTCAAATCTTAATTAAGTGCAGAAAGTAAACATCAACCAAATCACAAGGTGTGATCTTTGCTGATAAGTTATCTTTTTATAGATTGATATCTGAGAGTAGGTTCATCAGATATGTTACAAAGAAAGTTTAAAGATAACTTTTACAATGATAGAACAATAAAGTACATTCAGCAAGATACAAAATACATAGTTAACTAGGACAACAGGAGTAACCAAGCTCAAAGTAGACATCCTAATAAACTAGTCTTCAAAACTTCAAGTCTTCAATCAGCAGATCTATGGATCAATTTGCAAATTCCCTATCCCCAAACCGTTTAATATCATCTGAGTAGTCAAAGAGCAAAGTCATGACTATCATCTCAGTGTTTCTGGCAAATCCACAAACTTCCTTGTAGGTTTTGGTGGGATTTTTCTTGGCAAATTGTTTGACCCACAGATACTTTCCCCATTTCCAGGCATGCTCGATTCTGATATCTGATAGCTTGAAGTATTCATATATGATCTTCAGATATCTGATGTCACCCTTGTATTGATCTTCAGTCATGTAGAAGGACTCATAGGGTTCCACAACAAGTCTTGCTCTTGTGCCTGTTCCAGTGGTGTTGGGAATTCTGTGCACATCATCTGGCTTCCCTTAGGGACAATCATCAGAGAGGTCCCTTTTCATGGATTCTATTCTCTTGATTACTTCAAAATCCAACCAGGCTTTGATGTGGTTGTTATTAATCAAGACTGGCTTGTCTTTTCTCCATGCCATGAGCTGTTTATGGATTGGTTCTGGAAATTTTTCATTTACCAGTAAGTGCTTGAGTTCCAAAATCCAGTAGCCATTCTTCGGATTAATGCATCTGTAGACAGAGGAGTCATTGTTGGCCTTTACATACTCAATCTTGGCTTCTTCAGGCCTGAGTGGTAGTTGAAGTTTTCTTTCTTCAGCTCTCAGCCTGTTCCTCCTTTGTCTTGAATTTTCCCTTGGGGATTGCTTGAAGAACCACCCTGGATTGACTTGGTATTTCCAGAGGGTATTTTAGCTGCCAAAGGCTTTGCAGCTATTGGCTCAGATAGGTTATCAACCCTTTTTCTTTTTCTGTGAAGAGGAGCTTCATCTTCATCAGTCTCTTCATCATCATCATCAAGATTAATTATTGTGAAATTTTTGCCTCCTCCTCCTCCTCCTCCTCCTCCTCCTCCTTCTTCCTCTTCTTCTTCTTCCTCTTCCTCTTCCTCTTCTTCTTCCTCTTCCTCTTCCTCTTCTTCTTCGTCCTCTTCTTCGTCTTCTTCCTCCTTCTTCCTCTTCTTCTTCGTCCTCTTCTTCCTCTTCTTCCTCCTTCTTCCTCCTTCTTCTTCCTCCTCTTCTTCTTCTTCCTCTCCTACTTCTTCTTCTCCTCCTCCTCCTCCTCCTCCTCCTCCTCCTCCTCCTCCTTCTGCTTCTGCTTCTCCTTCTCCTTCTCCTTCTTCTTCAGAAGACTCATCAATCCCTCTTACTTGTCTTCTCCTTGGAGCCTTGGTACTCCTTGGAGGTTTCTGTGCCCTGGCCCTTGTTGTCATTCCTTTTTCAGGAAGTTGCTGAGTGGTGGCCACTATCTGTAGAGTAGTCTGACTGGAGGAGGGCTCATTTATTCTGAGAAGTGATTGTTCAGATTTTCTTTTGTTTCCTGTTCCTCTTCCTCTCTGAGCACCTTGAAATCCTTCCTCCTTAGTCATTGTTGACTGACTAAGAATCACGAAGGATTCTGAAAGGGAGTCAAAGTTGCCCTGCAAATAGTTATGGCAATGACTAAGCTCCATATTAGCCTTGAGCTCCTGATTTTGTTTGATAAGACCTGTTTCCTTATCAGTGAGCTCTGCTAGTGGGCCTTGAATAGCATCTGCTTTTCCAGGAGCATAGCTAGCCTCTTCAAAGGCTTTTGCAGCCAAGTTTTGGTCATCATCCCTAACCATGCCTAGGTCTTTTTGAGCAACGACCAGAACTTAAAGAAGGTTGATCGGGCTTGGGCTGGGGCTTTAGGTTTGATCTTCCTTCGGCGGCAGTTGTTCTTCCAATAACGTTTCTCCAAGTGCGCAGGGGCTTCTTCTTGGATCAAACGGCGACTACTCCTGGATTTCCGGATGAACTTCTTGAGTGTTTGCTCGAACTTCAATGCTGATCTTGAGAAGACTTGTGATTCTTGCTCTTGACCTTGCTTGTTGCTCTTTCTTGCTCTTCTTTTTACCCCTCTTCTCTTGCTCCTCTTCTTCTTATGCTCCTCTTGATGTGTTGCTTGGTGTGTAGAAATGAATGAAGGGGGCACTCTATTTATAACACTTTGGAAGGCGTAAGAGCGTATTCCCAGAATATAGAATACTACCAACTCTTCAACTCTAGCCCATTTTCATTACATGGAGTAGTCCATTAATTCCTACGATTTCACCACATGGAACCCTAACCCATTACTTCTGGCCCAATTTTATTGTATGTAGCCCAATTTACGCAATTACGTGCAGGTCGTCCCATACGACATAATTCGATTTAGATTTATTTAATTTTTATATATTAGAAAATAATCCAACAATTTTAATTTTAGAGCTTAATTTAGTAAAATTCTAAAAATTCTAGAAAATTGTATTTTATTTTCTAATATATATTTTTAAATATCATTTTAGAGTAGAAGAATTTCGTTCGTCTACAAATGCCTCCTCGCAACTTGTTCATGAGTGCCGTCTTTTGAGATGCATTTTGAAATGAACGAGTTGCGACACTTGAATCAAAGTGTGTCAACAACTTCTTCACTTGAACCGGTCCCCTCTAATATAGTACTTTTGGATTGTAAAACGAAACCATCTTTACTCATTTTGATTTTATATTCTAAGTATTTCACGCTGGATGATTTTTAAGTGATGATTAATCCATAACAATTTTGATTTAATCACTCTTAAAGCATAGCATTAGCATCTTTGGGCCTGCTTTAAAGGATAAGCCCAATCTTCATACTAACTCATCTTCTCCTTGTTTACAGCTTCTCAATTTCGAAAAACAGAGTACAATGATCAATCTCCGTTTGCTAATCGAATTCTTCCAAATAATAATTCTCCATCATTTGACTTCATATTATTTTTGAATAATCAAGACTCCAAGTTGAATACGAATATCGATCCCCAATTGGCCTAGAACTCTAACTGTATTTTTATACAGATAATTATGAACAAGACTTGCGCCTAAATCTTCTTCTTTTTCGAACTAGAGTTCGACTTCGATTGGGACTCAAACTCTATCCAAATCTTAAACTTCGACCAGGACTCGAACTCTATTTTTTACCACTATATAAGGACTTGGACCCATTCAGTAAACTCTCACTGAGAGCAAGAAGGAACAAGAGGAGTTGAGGGAGCGGAAACCAGCCACTAGAGACGAATTCACAGGGGCGTACCTTTCCGATTCAAATCCGGTGAGTGTCAAGATTCTTATTGCCAATTACCAGTAGTCAGATTTTGCCTTCCTGTTCCGCCTTCAATTACATCCGGCCAGAGGTGGACTGTAGAGGAGGAGGAGGAGCGGGCAGCTGGATAAGCACATGCAGAGCATCGACTCTTCTGGAGATGGAAACTGCCGTTACCTTTACCCATTGCAGAGACGACTCCCGGTGGATACGATGGAGAGATGAGAGCAGCGTGAAGAAGAGAGAGAAGCAGCGAGGAGAGGCGTAGTGAAGCAGAGGTACTGTAGAGAAGCAGGCTGCGCCGGTGGAGAGCGCGGTGAGGAGAAGAGAAGGCGCTGGAGAAGAAGAAGCGTGAGGATGATGGATTTTGGGAGTGGAGTTGATTTTGGGGATTTTAAATCCCTTTTCCCCTTTTTTTCTTTCTTCTATTCTTTTAACATTATTTGTTTGCCTTTTTTCTTTCTTTTATTGTGCCATTTTATGCTTTTATTTATTTCGTTTGTCCTAAGTGTGCATTAATGTTGCTTCGTAGGAACCAAGAAGAATGGTGTATTTCAGAAAATCGACTGCAGGCTCTACTCATGGTGAATTCCTCGCCATATCAAAAGATGAAAACGAATTTGTTGGGGAAGCAACGATGGTACCAGTTGCAAGGCCTCTAATCAGGCGTTACGCAAGACGATGGCCGTCTTTGTCGAATTCCTTGCGGATGAGCAATTGGATGCGGGATTACATCGATGCATCGGGAAAACACACTAGGGCACAAGTACTCTTGAACAAGCACCATAAGAGGACCGCCAAGCAACTCCGAACTCTAGGTCGCAATATTCTGGAGGGGAAGGCAACTTGGAGCAGTGAGGCATTTTCCTTCAATGGGGGCTTCCATTACTTTAAAGGCTATTAGGAGTGGACAGAAGACATTCTTAGTCATTGCCAACCCATGTTACGTAGTGCACGGATTTATGAAGCGGTCACCGCGTCACTTTTCACCTATGATTTTGAGGCGAACATTATGAAGGCTTTCTGCGAGGCTTGGTCTTCGGCGACAAATACACTTCACACATCGACTGGGGAAGTTTCTATCTCCTTATGGATTTATCACGACTTGCTAGGTTACCTATATTGGGCAATTTGTATGATGAAGTAAATCCCGACGTGGTGCAGATCACTGGCTTTGATGAGAAGAATGATTTGTATCTACCGTGATCTTGCAAATATTTATACTATGCCTTTCATATATTGACGGCGGATGTTGAAGATGGGTATGGCACTTCTGTTAGTCTTGAATAGTGGATCCACTTTTGGTGTAGCAAAGAGGTGAAGTACTCTAAACCACCCGTGCGCAAGGCAAAGAGTAGAATCCCGCCTAAAGACACTCATAACCCAACTGGAGATTTTGGAGCTCATAGTGAATGGAACTCTACAGAGGAAGCACTTTTCGAGAAGCTTGGGGTCAAAAGAGGGTTAAAGCCGGAGGTTTATTTAGCTGCATACCTTTCTTGTTGGTTGTGCGACTTTGTCCTGCCAGTGAAGAATGTCAGCATGATACGCCCGAGTACTTTCAAGATGGCTTGCCATATGGCAAGTGGAAAATCCGTGTCTTTGGCAATCCCGGTGCTAGCCTCGATTTATAGAGGTCTTAGTCATATTGCAGATTCTCCTGATCCGTCACGTTCGACTTGCATGTTTCCAGCTCACTTCGTTTATAGTTGGGTGGCCCATTATTTTCAAACACACCATTTAGTGGCTCGGCCTTCTCGAAGTCCTGACATGGCATCATTTTCCGGCGAGAATTTTGCGAAACCATTTTCTCCTAGGGATGCGCGCTCAAGAATCCACATAGGTGTTTCTGTTAGTTGGAGTTGCTTTATTGGTTTGAGACAGAACTACAGGTTTGTTGACAACGCTCTTGCTTCGGATTCTGAGTGTGAATACTTTGCCAGCATTCGATCTTCTTATCTGACGTTGCGGGATGGCGATCGTTTCATCTTCGAGGCTTATTCTCCACATCGATTCAGTCGTCAGTTCGGTTATTATCAAGATGTCCCAGGTGAACTTGAACGAGTGATTCATAGTGTTGACTTAGATGAGGGTCATACCGACGAGTATTTGCGTTGGTGGATAAAGTTTGATGGGGACTTTCTTGAAAGGAATATCGATCGTTTGGCACCTAAGAGGAGTGCTGAGCCTGCCCGCATAGATGTTGCGCCTGTTCATGTTCCCGAAGCTTCTAGAGGTACATCTCTTATTCCTGTTTATTGCATCTTCCTTTGCTAATCGCCACTCTTCTTTATCAGGTAAAAAGAATACTCTTTCTGACATAGATGAGAGTGCTAGTTGCGGTAATTCTAACCGTCATTGGAAGAGACAAAAGGGAGAAGGGGCCTCTAAGCCAATAGATGCGGAAACGTTTGTGGATGCTTCAAGTAATCCAACATCGTTGGTAGGATTTGTTGGAGAGGTAATGACTTCAAGTGGTCTTTCTTTCCGCTTCTTCTGCAACAATGTGCTTTTGATTTATTAATTTGGTGTTTTTCTTTGTAATAGTTGGAGAATGATATCATACCGAACTCTGTCAATGCTGATCATGAGCCCGAAGCTGTGTTAGATCCTGAGATAACCATTCCTCCACAACATGCTTCTTCTGTTGAGGTCACACCGATTGCGGTAGAGAGTCAAGGGGAATCTTCTCGTTCAACAACTCCTTTACCTATTGTCCCTTGTCGTCCTGCTGCCTCTGTTTTTCATGGAGAAAGATTTGTGGACAAATGGGAGAGACAACGCCTTCAAATGCTGTGGTCCGGACTTAGCACCAAGATCACTAATACACCTTTGGACATGATGTCAAGCCTTAAGGACGAGATTCCTGTTGTTTTGAAGAGGTTGGAGGACTTCAAGTGTGATGATATTCCTCCATTGAAAGCTTTGCTTGAAGCTTTCTTTGAGAAAGTTGAGAGGTTCGACTCTGTGAGGTCTGCTATTGCTGACATGCCTTCTGATGAATCACTTGCCCAACATATCACGGAGTCTGGAACCCGTCTTGAGGAAGCTAAGGCAAATATGGCCAATGGGTCTAAAGAAGTTAAAGCCATGAGGAAGAAGCTCAAGTCTTTGAAAAAGGAGGTAACAGATCTGGAACAGGAGGTCAAGGTTAAGGCAGCATCCCTTAAGGCCATGAAAACAAGTATTAATGAGATGGAAGGAGAAATTGCTAAGTTGAATAACACCTCTGCACCGTATGACGAAGCCCAGAAGAATTTGGACACTATAAGGGCTGAGTTGGAGACTGCTCACGAAGAATTGAAGAACTTGAAGCCTTTATAGAGATAGATGTTCGTCTTTTGTTGCTTTTCACTTTCATTCTTGTAGCAAACATTAGTATCTCTTGAGATTAATAATAAAGACTGCCTTTTCCTTCTTGTCATATGACTTTCACATGCTTTTGTATAAAGTATCATGTTGCTTTGGATAAACAAACATATAACATTAACACTTATGACTGGACTTAGAATATACTAAGTTGCCTACGTACCTGCATAGGGAGGATCAAGTCAGAACGTAGTTCAAAGAAGACTTTATGATTGGAAGGGGGTGCCGTGCACAGTTTATACTCATGCGGGCCAGGAGTATCTAGCCACCTTAGACGAGGTGAGGCGAGTTAACAGTTTAGCCACGTGTCATGCCATTGGTGGTTACCGTACACAGTTTATGCTCATGCGGGTCAGGAGCATCTATTACTTAGCCACCTTAGACGAGGTGAGGCGAGTTAACAGTTTAACCACGTGTCATGCCATTGGTGGTTACCGTTCGCAGTT
Organism: Plantago major; assembly: GCA_026545765.1. Taxonomy (NCBI): domain Eukaryota; kingdom Viridiplantae; phylum Streptophyta; class Magnoliopsida; order Lamiales; family Plantaginaceae; genus Plantago; species Plantago major. Next base: position 94,041,221 of record CM048839.1, read on the forward strand.
TATGCTCATGCGGGTCAAGAGCTTCTATTACTTAGCCACCTTAGACGAGGTGAGGAGAGTTAACAGTTTAACCACGTGTCATGCCATTGGTGGTTACTGTTCGCAGTTTATGCTCATGCGGGTCAGGAGCTTTCTAATCTAAGCACCCCTGCTTTGTTTTGAGGGCTTCTGCTTTTTCCTTCTTCTTTTTTTTTTTTTTTATTTTTAAACTATATACATTACGGGTAGTATCGCTTCAAGAATTTTCCATTGATGGGGCCAATTCTCAATCCATCATCAGCTCTAAGTTTGTACGAATCGTTGGTATAAACTTCTTTGACAACATATGGCCCGTCCCACTTTGAAGTGAACTTGTTTCCCGTTTTGTGAGTCACAATGATTGGTCTTCTCACGGCAAGCACGAGATCTGCTACTTGAAAGGAACGAATGCGAACTCTTTTGTTGAAGGCTCTAGAGATGCGTGCTTGATAGCATTCGAGCCTTTGTTGGGCTTCCAGCCTCTTCTCATCCAACGATTCCAACTCTTCAAGCCTGATGCGAGCATTTTCTTCATCATTGAGCCCTTCTTGAATTGCGATCCTTAGAGATGGAATTTGACGTTCTAGGGGAAGAACAGCCTCTACACCATAGACTAGTGCGTAAGGGGTGGATTGAGTTGGAGTTCGATGTGTCGTCCTATAAGCCCACAAGACCTCTTCGATTCTTTCGTGCCAATCTCTCTTCGACTTTGCCACTACCTTCTTCGGAAAATTGCACAATGTCTTGTTAAAAGCTTCCGCGAGGCCATTTGCTGCTGCGTAGTACATTGATGACTTCCTTTGCTTGATTTCAAACAGCTGGCACATCTTGTCGATCGTATTGTTACAGAATGGCTTTCCATTGTCAGTGATTATGCATCGAGGAATTCCATAACGATAGATGATGTTCGAGCGAATGAAGTTGGCGACATTCTCTTTGTTTACTTCTTTCAAAGGCACAACCTCTGCCCATTTAGAGAAGTAATCCGTTGCTGCTAGTATGTATAGATGTCCACCAGAGGATTTCGTCATTGGTCCCACAATATCCATCCCCCATGCATCAAAGGGCCAGGAGGCAACAGTCGGATGTAATGGCTCTGGCGGTTGGTGAATGAAGTTAGCATGAAACTGGCAAGCTTGGCATCATTTAGCATAATCCATGCAATCCTTGACCATAGTAGGCCATTAATAACCCATCCTCTTGATTCGAAAATGTAATTTCGGGCCAGATTGATGTGCACCACAGATTCCAGAATGTGCTTCCACCATTGCTTGTGTAGCTTCCTCCGCACCTATACAACGCAAGAAGACTTCGTTGAAGGAGCGTCGATAAAGTGTCCCATTGTAGTATATGAAGCGAGTTGCCCTACGCCTGATTTCTGATCGTCGTCGTGTTTCATTGGGCAATCTATCATACTTCAAGTAATCCACAATGTACTGACGCCAGTCTTCTTTCTCGATTTCATACACCTCTATGACATGGTTGTCTTCTTTGCTGATTATATCACCATCTTCGAAGATCGGAGGGACAACCCAATTTTGACAGACCGGGACATTGAAACTTTTCCCTGGTATTGCAAGAGTGGAGGCGAGTTTCGCTAGAGCATCGGCTTGGCCATTTTGCCCTCTTGAAATATGTTTGATTGTCACACCTCCAAGCCATGCAATTATTCTTCTAGCATAGTTAACATATGGCAACAACTCCATCTTTTTTACCTCATATTCACCGGATAGTTGATTAACTACCAACTTAGAATCGCTATACACGTTGAGCTCCAACCGTTTTGCATCAGTCGCTAATTCTAACCCAATTATCAAGGCCTGGTATTCTGCAACATTATTTGAGCAGTTTTGAGTTAGAGTGAAGGAGTAAGGCAACACGTCGCCTTCAGGTGAGATGAACACTACTCCTGCCCCCACACCATTTCTATGAGAAGCCCCATCAAAGTACATCTTCCATGGTGGAGTAACTTCGATGATCATGACATCCTCATCGGGCAGGTCATCCACTAGCTCCCATTCAGCAGGAATTGGGTGATCAACAAGGAAATCAGCTAAGGCTTGTCCCTTGATGGCTTTTTGTGGTACATATATGATTTCAAACTGTTGAAGTTGCAAGTACCATCTAGCAAGCCTATCGGAAAGCACTGGTTTTGACATGACATACTTCAATGGATTAGCTCTTGAGACAAGATGAATCGTATGTGCTTGGAAGTAGTGCTTCAGTTTTTGGATTACAAAGACCAGAGTTAAACAGAGTTTCTCAATGGGGGAGTATTTGACTTCATTTGGTGTCATCATTCTACTCAGATAGTAGAGTGCGTTTTCCTTTCCGTCATCATTTTCTTGGGCCAATAATGCCCCCACAGGCGTTCTGGCGTGATGTATAGAGTTAGCGGACGACCTGGTATTGGAGCTGCCAACACTGGAGGTTTCATTAAGTAAGACTTTATACATTGGAAAGAATTCTTACAGGCTTCATCCCGATCAAATGGAACATCCTTTTTCATGAGACGGCTAAACGGCTGACATCTTCCTGCCAGGTTAGATATGAATCTTCGGAGATAGGCTACCTTTCCTTGTAAGCTTTTAAGCTCATGTATATTCTTGGGTTCAGGCATCTTCATGATTGCATCAATTTTAGATTGCTCGATCTCAATACCTCGCTGCCGAACAATGAAGCCTAAGAACTTTTTGGAGCTAACTCCAAATGCACACTTCAAGGAGTTCATCTTCAATTGATACCTTCGTAGTCGTTCAAATACTCCCCTTAGATCTTGCCAGTGGTCTTTTCTTTTTCTTGACTTTACCACTAGATCATCCACATAGCATTCTACATTCTTGTGGAGCATATCATCGAATATCTTTTGCATGGCTCTTTCGTAAGTAGCACCGGCATTCTTAAGACCAAATGGCATCACCTTGTAGCAGTATATTCCTTTTGGAGTGCGGAAAGCTGTCAGTTATTCATCTTTGGGTGCCATGCGGATTTGGTTGTATCCTGAAGATCCATCCATGAATGACAGTGCTTCGTGACCAGTAGTGGCATCGATCATAATCTCTGGTATGGGCAACGGGAAGTCATCTTTGGGACATGCTGAATTCAGATCTCTAAAGTCCACACAAACTCGAATCTGTTTATTCTTCTTCCTCACCGGAACTATGCTGGAGATCCAAGTGGGATATCTGACTTCGCGGATAAACCCCGCTTCAATTAGCTTATTCACTTCACCTTCAATGGGAGAAATCAATTCGGGGCGAAATCTCCTTTGGGCTTGTTTTATAGGTCGGGCTCCACATTTCACCGAGAGTTGATGAACAACTATCTTGGGATCAAGTCCAGGCATCTCCTTGTATGTCCATGCAAATACATCTATGAATTCTCGAAGCAAGGCCAAACAAGTTGCTTCCTCCTCTGGGCCTAGGGATGCACTTATATAAGTAGGTCGGGGATTATCAGTATCACCAAGATTGACTTCTTTCAGTTCATCGATAGTGGACTTAATTCCCTCCTCAAGCTCGGGCGGTGCCTCTTCGGCATCTTCTTCCTCAGTGCAATCTTTCAAGGTGATGTGATATGATGATTCTATGTTGTTGTTTCCTTCATTACTAATAGCTTGCAGCTTCGTATGAACTATCGCGACCCACTTAGCTTTGAGTACTTCGCCACTTGAGACCTTGATGTCTTCCTCGCGCACCATTCAGGATGGGATTAAACTTCATAGTTTTTCAGGGGCGCACAACTTGCTAGCATCTTCTTCCTTTTCGGGATTTACAGGCCCCAACCTTTGGTGTACAGATTTAGCTGGCTTTAGTCTTTGATGTGTGGACTTCTTAATTGGTCCCAATCTTTGGTGTGCAGACTTCTTAATTGGTCCCAATCTTTGGTGCACATTTCTTCTAGTTGTTCCCAACCTATCAAAGACGGACTTGCGTGGGAACGTGCTATCACTATTGATGGAATTGCTTTCCATCCGAGACTTCTCATCCTCTTCTATATAATTGTTAGTGGGTCGCTTAATGGTGATACGTACGGGGTTGGGTCATGTGAATCCCAAACCTTCTCGAGTCTTTCCATTCCTTTGTGAGCTGGTGAACTTTGACGCATCTTCTTTCAGGGGAGAGCCCCTCTTAGGATTGTATCCTGCTTTCACCAAGAGTTTATATTCTTTAGGTCCAAAATGACTGTCTCTTTCCTCAGGATGAGCCGTTTCATGCTCTGCCAAGCCCCCTTGCACGGGACAAACGAATCCCTTGAGTGGTGGTTTGACAGGACCGGCAATGCTGAGCTTTGTCAAGGGTAGGGTAAGACCTTTCAAATAACCGTCTTCTATCTGTGAGACTTTAGCAGGGTGACTTAGGGGCAATGACTTCCCCTTATTCGGCACGACAGTTTGGTCTTTTGACTCTTCACCAGAGCTTGATTCTCCATTCGGACTCTTGGTGCATTCTATGTAGTATTTTGCATCAGCGAAGTAAGATTCGACTTCAGTGAAGGATTTCTCATCTGCAAGCACTTTCTTAACCATTCCATTCTGGCAGTATTGGAAACATTGATGTAAAGTCGATGGAACTACACCATTTTCATGTATCCACGGTCTCCCTAGGAGTATGTTGTAGGATGTTTTAGCATCAATAACATGGAAGAGTGTGACTGATGACATATCACCAATTATCAACTCTAATCGTATAATGCCCATTGCTCGTTGACCTCCTTGATTGAAGCCTTGGATCATCAGTCGACTGCTACCAAGATCTTCAGTTGGGATTCCTATTTCTCTCATAGTATGTAATGGCAGGATGTTGACTGCAGATCCTCCATCAATAAGTATCCTTTTCACCTTATGCTCGTGGGTAAAGCCGGTTACGAACAATGGCCTATTATGGGGTTTAGAGCCAAGTAAGAGGTCCTCGTCACTGAAGGATATGGTGCTCATGCAGTCGATATGCTTCAACTGTTTAGTTGGTGAAGTCATTTCATCTAAAGATCTTTCCAACGGAGGTGTGTTGACTGTATCAACTTCAGAGGATGAAATAGTGTTAATATCGGCACCCTCCTCATCTAGCGAGATCTTCCCTTCCCTTACAAGTTTCATCACTTTTTCCTTGAAGACAAAGCAATCTTGGATGGGGTGGCTTATGAGACGATGGTACTTGCAGTACTTGGGATCATCTAAGCGTCCTTCTTCATATGGCCTTTTCATTTCTGGCAGTTCGATCAAGTTATTCTTCAGTAGTTCATCGAATATCCTAGTGACATCGGAGCTGGGGAACGGATACTGTTTTGCCATCATCTCTTTCAAAGTAGACCTTCTTTGTTCCTCCTTTGGCGAGCTATTTGCTGGCATATAGGCTACTTTCTGTTTGTCTTTTGACCCTCTTCGTACTGTGATCTTTGTAGCATTTGAGGCCATCGCTTCTTTGCCTTTGAAGGGAAGTTTGCCCCCTCTCTTAATGTCGTGCTTGCGTGATTCTTGCATGGGAGGTCCATCGACATTACTGGTAGTCATGTTTAGCTCCATATCATGTGCACGTGTGGCTAGCTCCTCAAAGGACCTTGTTTGGATTGCTTGAAGGATGTATCGAAGTCCCCAGTGCATCCCTTGAACACACATCTCGATTGCTGATGCTTCAGATAACCTATATTTACAGTTGAGGTTCAGGTTCCTCCAACGATTAATGTAATCGATGACCGGCTCTTCCTTCCATTGTCGTGCACTGGTAAGTTCGACCATGCTAACAGTTCTTCGTGTGCTGTAGAAACGATTAAGGAATTCTTGTTCCAGCTGATCCCAACTATCTATGGATCCAGCCTCTAAGTCAGTATACCAGTCGAAGGCATTATTCTTCAGTGATCGAACAAATTGCTTCACAAGGTGATCACCATAGGTCCCAGCATTGTTGCATGTCTCAACGAAATGTGCGATGTGCTGTTTTGGACTTCCTTTGCCATCAAATTGTTGAAAGTTAGGGGGTTGATATCTGGCTGGCATCCTCATATTATCAATCCTTCGTGTGTATGGCTTGCTATAAGTGAAGGATGATTTGGAACCTTCATCAAGACTCTCTTTCAAAGCTCCCTTGATGAATTCTTTCAACTGATCGGCCGGGATCATTCCACTGGAGTTGATTGACATATCTCCTTGTTTTGATATCGGCTTAGCGTATGATGGTTCCTCATACACCACATGGCGCTTTCCTCCCGCCTTGCTAGTTTCAGCTGTTTCATTGCTTAAAATCTTCTCGGGTGTGAATTCTCGTTCCATAAGCCTTGCAATCTTGAGGTCTTGTTCCTGAGTATGCTTCATGAGGAACTCCATAGATTTTGTCAAAGCTAACACCATTTGGTCGAGTGAAGGATTACTCATTGTTGGGAGCTGAAGAGGGACTTCTCTTGTCTCAGGAGATGATGGCAAAGACCCGTCGTCATCATCGGATGTTTCTTCTCCATCTCTTTTGGTGGCAGTTGCACCTAGAGCTTCAAAGGCTTTGCTAGCCAAGGTTAGCGGGTCTTCAGCACCCCTGGAATGCGCTTCATTTGAGGCTTGAGAAGAGTTAATCGTCTTTCTAGGAGGAACAGTGCTTTACTAGAGATGAGAGGTAGAGATGTCCCACTAGGCGTGCCAAAAATCTGTAGCAAGTAAAGTTGCTCAAATAATATTTTGTTGATCTTAATAATGCGGGGTACAATCTCTATTCTAATCCTCTGATTCTAGTCTTCTAGAGCGGCGAACTTGGATCTTCAAATTCTTCGTTTTAGGATTTCTGACTTCAAAGTCGGGCAAACGTCGATGCGAGGGCTTCTCAGCTTGATCTCGGATCGAATTATGAACTTGGGAGTGCTTGAGGCGAGCGATGACGAACTTCTTGGGGATTTGATGAACTCCACAAACAACAACAAGATGGACTATTTCTTTCACAGGAAAAGTATGCTAGGAAACTAGTCAAGAGGTTTGGTTTGGAAGGATCTAAACCTAGCAAAACTCCCATGTCTTCAAGTTCTAAGATCTCAAGGGATGATTCTGGAGAGAGTGTAGAAACAACACTGTACAGGTCTATGATAGGTAACTGTCAGTATCTCATGACGACCGTCCTGATATAATGTATGCAGTCTGTGTTTGTGCCAGGTATCAAGCTGATCCCCGTATCTCACACTTCAATGCTGTTAAGAAGATCTTAAAGTATGTCTCTGGGACAGAAAACTTGGGCATATGGTACTCCAGAGATACTAACTCCAACCTAGTTGGTTTTAGTGACTCTAACTGGGCCGGAGACTTAGACGACAGAAAATCCACAAGTGGTGAGTGTTTTTATTTAGGTAATAATTTGGTCTCTTGGTACAGTAAGAAACAAAATTGCGTGTCTCTTTCCACCGTCGAATCTGAGTACATTGCGGCATGAAGTTGTGTAACCCAGTTAGTATGGCTAAAACATATGTTACATGACTATGGCCTTAAGAGTGACACCCTCCTAATGTTATGTGATAATTTAAGTGCCATAAACATATCCAGGAATCTTGTCCAGCATTCTAGAACCAAGCATATAGACATTAGACATCATTTTTTGAGAGATCTGGTTGATGCTAAGGATATTCACATAGAACATATAGAAACCATACATCAGTTAGCTGACATCTTTACTAAGCCATTAGATCATGAGAGATTCTTCAGTTTGAGGAAATCACTTGGTATGTGTGTTGTCTGATTGTGGTAGAACTTCAGTGTTGCCATAACACCACTGGCTAACACTGTGTATTGCATGTGGTGTGTAAGTCTGCATTAAGTCTTGACTTGTTTTACTTTTTTTCTTCTCTCTCTCTTTGGTGTTGCTTTACCAGAGTATTTTTGTGGTTTGATAATCCCGGGTGCAGTCGCTGGAGGACCCCTTTGAAAGGAATAATAAAAAGGTCGCTCTTGGACTAACTAAAGTATGTGCCTATCTTTGCTTTGGAAAGATGGGATGACCAGATATAGGCTGGATCGACACTGGGGTGTATGGGGCCCCGGTTGCCTACATTCGGTGTTGGTACTAACTTGAGGTTGTCTCTATAAAAGTGACACAGCAAATGAGTACGCATTAGGATACTGGGGTGTTTGGGGTTCCGGCGGCCTACATTCAGTCCTATGTCCTCACCTGTGTTGTCGAAGATTTTGTATTGTCACTGGGGTGTATGGGGTTTCGGCTGCCTGCATTCAGTGTTTCAATCATATCAAATAAGAGTACCACCCTGTTGATTGTTTTTTTGGCACTAATAAAATCGTCCCTTGAGTTGTACTAATAAAAGTTTTCAGATGAGGCTACTCTGGGATTGTTCACCTGGGTGTTCTGACAACACCATATTATTCTCAGTGTATTTGCAACACCACTTCTTGCATTATATAGGTTTTTCCTTCTGCACTGCATCACATGTAAAGTCTTGGTGGGATTTGAGGCCAAATTATTTCTTAAATTTTGATTATCTCACCCTTAAAGATTTTCTGTTTTCTAACTCTCCTGTTTATGTGCAGATATTTTGAGTACTAACTCATGTCTCAGGTTAATTGTTCCGGATTGTATGGACTTTGAGGTTGTCTTAGAAGCATTATCCTGATCCATGACTACAAGCCCAATAAACAAGCCCAAGTTCCCCAAGCCCACCACCGAAAACCCTATATTTTCTTCTTTACATCAGTTTCCTGTGTACTTAACTGCTCCAAACGGCTTTCCCTCCCATCAGTCTACTTCAAACTCCCTTTGTCCTCATCCATAATTCTTCTCCAACCTCTCCCATTCTCTCCATAAATGGTGATCCCCTCTCCCGTTCCGGGAAATCCAAATGACGGAACCCTGATTGGGGACTAGGCCCCAAATTGCTGAGATGGAAGAAATGTTAGGAATATCTGTTAGTATTTTGATCACTCATCACATGTTCTTATATTAGCCAGAAAGGTGATTAAGTGCTCTTGGTTCACTTGAACATTGTAAAAGAGGAAATCACTGAGTATGATTAGTCTAGTAAATCTTGTATTAGGATTATAGGTCTCTGAGTGTAATTTTTATTTCAAGAAGACCATGAAGATCAATCCTAGCAATGGAGCTTTTCTGAAGATTAGAAGACTGAAGATTGCACAAGGTTTATGAAGACACAAAGGTTTAGTCTAACTCAGAAAGACTATGTCCTTAATCCTTTCTTAAGTATATTAACTTATTTTCGGGATATCATTCTGAACATATGACATCATGAGTATGGAGCATGCAAGCCATCAGAAAGGCTCATGTATCCGTTGAGACTAAAGGACAATGAACAGTACTATGCATTAAATGCATCGGCATAAATGCTGCAAAAAGCAGCCCTCTCTGAAAAATGAGATAGTGACTTCTGAGTACATAGTTCAAGATATAAACGGATATAATTTGATAGAGAGCACAACGGATACAATTCAAACGCCTCTCAAATTTATCTATATATATCACACACTTAGATGCTTGAAGAACATACCTTAGAACGCTCTATCTTGCAAACTTACCATCAAGCAAAGTATTCTCTCAAGCACTCTACTACCCTTTTTGAAAGCTTTCTGTTGCTTGAAGAATCACTAGTAGTTCTAAGTTGTCCTGAACCTTAACAAGAGATTGTTATTCGTGAAATAGTTGAACTATCAGATACCATTTCTGAAGATCATTCTCCAGAACGGACACCAATTACTTGGGTCAGTAAAGAGAAGACTGTCTCTGAAAACATAACTGAAAAGTTATACGAGAAGCCTCTCTGACAAACCTTATAACCAACACCATCAAGGCGTGGAGTAGAGGAAGAACATGATTTGGGAAATCAGGGAATAACTCCAAGGTTATCTGAGTAGAGGAAGTACTTAGCTCTAGGAGCTGGGGAATAACTCAGGGGGAACATTTGGTTGGGAACCATTTGTTTAGGAATCTTAGAATAAGGATTATTGTAAGGTGAACTCAATTATCTGTTCTAGTGAATTCTAGGTCTCAGAAAGACCGAAGTGGATTAGTTGGAGGATTACGCCACCTCCAGATACCACTATACTTGCTGTGTTATTTACCTTTCTGTATTTACATTTCAGCAAAGCACACACAATTACTTATTGTTTCTGCACTTACCTATCTTAAAGTCTTCCGCGGAGAAACTGTGTTTATCGACAAAAGTTTTAAAAGACTATTCACCCCCCCTCCCTCTAGTCTTTTACTTTGTCGTTATCTGGACCAACAAGTGGTATCAGAGCAGGAGGTTCACAAGCCTTCTGCACTAAACCTAGATCCCTAGATAGGTGAAGGAACTTTGTCCCTTTCTGAGGACTATATAATTTGTGTGTTAAGTGTGCAGGTATGTCTCTGAGTGATGCACCCATTCTGAAGCCAGAAAACTACGAGAAATGGAAGAACAACATGATGCTCCATCTGGAGGCCATTAGTGATGAGATGATCTATGTCATCAATGAAGGGCCTATCAAAATCATAACTCAAACAGCATCGAGGTGTCTGATGGATGAAAAGCCTCAGACAAGGAAGATGGAAGCGAGGACATGGCTGCTAGTGATAGTGGTCATGTTGCTCGTGGAAGCATTATATATGAAGACAAGCCAAGAGAGCTATGGACATCTGAAGATGCCAAGAGACACAGATTGGATGGTCAAGCTCGTAATATAATCATCAGATCGACACCTGAGCACGTACAGTGTAAACTGTGGGGTGCTAAAATGGCGAAAGTTCCCTGGCAATTGATTGAAGAAATCTGTGCCGGAACTGAGAAAACCAAAGAAAACAAGTTCGAAGTTCTTAAATTGAAGTTCCAAAACTTCAAAAAAGGTCCCACTGAAACTCTGGAAGAACTTGATTTCAGATTTACTACTCTTATGAGTGATATGGCTGCACTTGGTGAAAGCAATAGATACTCCCAGTCAGAAAAGATTAAGACTATTGTCAGAAGTCTCAATCACAACTGGGAACACACTAAGTTCTTTTATTTCAATCAAGGGATGCTAAATATTACTCCAGTAGAGCTCTTCTCTCATCTTGCTACTGTAGACTATGAGACAACTCAGAGAGAACAAACAGCTGAAAAGTTGCAAAGTGTTGCTCTAGTTTCTCAAGGTACTTCTGAAAATAAGGATACCAAAGAATCATCTAAAGAAAATGCTCTTGCAGTAAGACACATGAAGAAATTTGTGAGTCAAGAGATTGAGAGAAGAAAAGCTAAAGAAAAGCTGAAAAAGCATCTTGGCCTAAACTATCATCAGTACAAGAACATACAAGTGAACAACTCTCTGAACACCCCCATTCAGAAAGGTGTTAGTACTGAAGCTGCAGAAATAGGAAATGATATCTGCTTCTATTGTCAAAAGCCTGGTCACTTCAAGAGAGATTGTCCTGCTTTAAACAAGCTCAAGACAGGTGACAAGAAGGACAGAAGAAATTTCAAGAGAAATCAAAGGGCCTTACTGACTGAAGAAAGGAAGAAGATTCAAATTCAACTTGATGCTCTAGACTTTGAGACAGATTCTGAAAATGGAGATTCAGATGACTCAAACCTACCATCACCAGAATTGTGTGGAATCACCCACGATGTAATTGACTTCGGCCTTAAGAAGAAAGAAATGTGTGGAGTTGCTGAGATTGCTGGTCCAGACATCTCCAACATTGAAATGTGTCTTATGGCTGATGAGGTAACTAACAATTCACAATTTCTGTACTATGAGAGTGATGATGGAATTGAGGATCTGGAGTTGGTCAAGAGTGAATTGGATCGTTATGAGAAAGAATTTCTGGAAGCACAATCCAAAACCAGAATTCTAGAGGAAAGCAAAGAAACTCTTGAAAAAGAGGTTTCTGAGCTAACCAGAGTATCTGAGAACAAGAACGCTGAAATAGCCTTTCTGAAATCTCAGATATCTGAGAATGAAAATTCTCACAAACTAGCCTTGGATGAACTTACTAAGAAAATGATGAAGCTGCTTTCTGAGAATGAAGAACTCAGAAAGAAAGAGCTATCCTTCCAATCTTATGCAAAGGCTAGTGACACTCTCACTGAGGTTCAATCCTATATGAGAGATCCCTCTGAGAAAGGTGGACTTGGACTTGATGAACAATCGAGTAATTCATCTCCTCTGAAGAAGAGTGATGAAAGGTTGACCTTTGTAAAAAGTCAACAGAATAGTTCTTCAACCACCTATAGCATTGGTCAGAAAGCTAGGGTAGTTGACAAAGGAAAAGGAGTAGCAACCCAGCCTTTGAAAGAACAATAAGTTCACAAGAAACTTGCGGATAAGGTTTCTGAAAAGAAACATAACCCTCAGACATGTAACCATCCACATTGCTACATTACTAGGAAAGGAAGAATTGCTGGAATAGGCAAATTCTCTCTTGCCATTTATGAAAATAAAGATGGTGCGAAACTAGTAAGGCTTCGAAGAACGATTGAGAAAGCCAAAGGTGTTGAAATGGCATTGGCTATCGTGCTATTGGAAAAGTTCTTCGCAACAATATAAGGAAGGACAAGAACAATGGCGCAAAGGCGATATTGCACGTAAATGATGTAGTGGAAGAAATCTCAAGCCATTGAAAACTGAATGCGAGCTAGAAGGAACTGGCGGAAGGGCTAAGTTTCTTGAAAAGCAATCCCGAAACCTGTGAGGTCCGAAAGCATCCAAAGGAACACCTAGAAACACCACAAGAAGGAAAATTGAGATCAAAATTACTGATTTTATTGCATCTCCTTCTGATCAAGTTAGAGAAAAACAAACTCCCAAGAAATTCACTAAAATGTGGATTCCTACTGGAAGAATGTTTAGTCTAAATGGTTCTATCTCTGAAGCAAGAACCTAACTCTGCTTTCTGTTTTTGCGTAAGCCTCTTGGACTAAGGCTCAATGGCTATTTGATAGTGGATGTGGAAAGCACATGACAGGAGACAAAGCAAATCTGGTCAACTACAAAGCTTGCAACAATGGACCAGACATCAGATATGCTGGAGGAGAATTAAATCCCTCTCTAGGATTTGGCAACGTCAAATTAGGATCATTAACTATCACTGACGTATTACATGTTAAGGGTTTGAAATATAATCTATTTAGCATGAGCCAGTTTGCAGACAAGGGATTTACTGTGAAATTCAAAGCAAAGTATTGCAAACTTGTTGACAATGATCAAAGCAGACAGTCTTGGTTGCTCGGCGGAAAGACAGTCTTTATGTTGCCGACTGGGCATCTGCCACAACTGAAGAATGTCTCATGGTGCGTCAATCAGGTCACACAGAAGAGCATTGGTTATGGCACAAAAGAATGAGTCACTTGAATTTCAAAACTCTGAACAAACATACCAAGAAAGAGTTAGTGGTTGGCCTTCCCAAAACATCTTTCAGAAAGGATGGTATCTGTTCTGCCTGGTCAGATGGGGAAACAATCTAAGATCTCTTTCAAGTCCAAAATCAGACACTCTAGTGTTAGACCACTGCAACTATTACACATGGATCTTTTTGAATCATCTGTAACTAGTTATGCAGGAAAGAAGTATGGTCTTGTTGTTGTAGATGACTTCTCAAGATTCACTTGGGTTGTCTTTCTGAAGCACAAATCTGATGCAAGGGTGGAGATACCAAACTTGCGGAATAAGCTTGAAGTCATGAAAAATGACAAGGTATCTGCAATCAGAACAGACCATGGTACTGAATTTGTCAACCAGTACATTAAGGAGTTTTGTACCAGCAAAGGTATACAACACCAACTTTCCTCTGTAAGAACACCACAACAAAATGGTGTTGCAGAAAGAAAAAATAGAACACTTAAAGAAGCAGCAAGGACAATGCTAGCGACCTTTGAGATAAGTGAAGTTTATTGGGTTGAAGGCGTAAACACGATGCTACACTCGTAATGTATGTTTGATAAACAAACACCATGACAAGACCCCTTATGAACTTTTGGTTGGTAGACCCCCTAATATCAAACATCTAAAAGTATTTGGTTGTAGATGTTTTGTTCTTAACAATGGAAAAGAGTATCTAAGAACATTTCAACCAAAGGCAGATGAAGGTGTGTTTCTTGGTTATTCTATGAATAGCAAAGCATACAGAGTTTACAACAAAAGAACAAAGAAGATTGAAGAATCAGTTCATGTTGTATTCTATGAAGGAAGCAAGAAAACACCCCTTGCTGATGAACTCTCAGAAAGGTTCAAGGAACTAATGATAAAGGATTCTGAAGAGGAACTCTCAGAAATGAAAAACATCATTGTGGAAAGAGAGGATGATACTGACGAAGAAAAGCATGAAATGCCTAGTAACAACCAGATGATTCTCAGACATGATGAAGAATTTCCTATGAGAATTCCAGAAATGGAAACTGAAGAGGTTCATTAGAGAGCTAATTCTGGAAACGACCTCTCTGACAGGCATGTCCCAGAAAGCTCTCACACTGAGAAAGTGTCAGACATTCACCGCCCTTCTGAGGTGCAAAATGTCACAGATACTGAAGAAGTATCAAGTCATAATCATAGTGATTCACATTCAGATCACATAGATGTTGACCCTACTAGCCCTAAACCCATGATGAGATGGATCAAGGATCATCCTGCAAAAGATGTAATTGGACCAATCAATCAAGGTGTTAGGACTAGGAGAGCAATAGCTGAAAATGCTAATTCTCTCTTTGGATGTTTTATCTCAAACATTGAACCAAAAACTATAGAAGAAGCATTAAGAGACCAAGACGGATCTACGCAATGCAAGAAGAGTTGGATCAGTTTGAAAGAAATAAAGTCTGGAAACTAGTTCCATTTGTAGAAGGAATATCTGTGATTGGAACTAAGTGGGTTTTCAGAAACAAGATGAATGAATCTGGTGAAATAACCAGAAACAAAGCAAGGTTGGTTGCCAAGGGATTCACCCAGACTGAAGGTTAAGATTTTGATGAGTCATATGCACCTGTTGCCAGATTGGATGCAATAAGACTCTTTCTAGCCTTTGCAGCTCATAAGACTTTAAAGTTTATCAGATGGATGTCAAAAGTGCATTCTTGAATGGTGAACTTGCTGAGGAAGTCTATGTTGAACAACCACCTGGTTTTGAAGTTTCCTCAGAAAGTAGAATGGTCTATAAGCTACAGAAAGCTCTTTATGGACTGAAACAGGCTCCAAGAGCATGGTATGACACTTTGGCCAAATACCTTCTGGAAAGTGGTTTCAAGAAAGGTTAAGTTGATAAAACTTTATTTACTTTAAACCATGATGGGAAACTACTCTTAGTTCAAGTATATGTTGATGACATCATATTTGGATCTAAGGACAAGCAACTTTGTGATGACTTTGCAAATCTCTTGAAAAGTAAGTTTGAGATGAGCATGATGGGAGAATTGAACTATTTCCTAGGATTGCAAGTCAAGCAACTCAATGATGGAATATTCATTAATCAGACAAAGTATGCAAAAGACGTGCTCACAAAGTTCAAACTTAAGCCTTCTGAAAAGAATGCTAAGATACCTATGAGCATAGGAACCAAGATGACCTATACTAAATCATATAAGAGTGTTGATGAACACAAGTATAGGAAATTGATAGGTTCACTACTTTACCTTACTGCAAGCAGATCTGATATTCAATATGCAGTTGGAGTGTGTGCTAGATTTCAAACAAATCCAATGCAATCACACTACAACATTGCTATGAAAATATTAAGGTATGTGAAAGGTACAGTAGATGTAGGTTTGTGGTATCCTAAAGAAAGTGGATTGAGTTTGGCTGGTTACTCAGATGCTGATTATGCTGGATCAATGCTTGATAGGAAAAGTACCTCAGGAACTTGTCAGTTTCTGGGAACTAGACTTATCTCATGGTTTAGCAAGAAACAAAACTCAATTGCAACTTCTACCACAGAGGCTGAATATATTGCTGCTGGTTGTTGTGCAACACAAATTCTCTCAGAGACTATGGACTCAATGAAGAGAAAACTCCCATTTTCTATGATAACACAAGTGCTATTGCAATCACACAAAACCCCAAATTCCATGCCAGAACAAAGCACATTGATGTTAGACACCACTTCATCAGAGACCATGTTGAGAAAGGCAATATAGAGATACTCAAGATTGGCACAGAAGACCAACTTGCAGATATCTTCACTAAGCCCTTACAAGAAAGCCGGTTCTGGACCTTAAGACATAATCATGGATTAATGGAGTTGCCTAAGGACTGAAAAATTGTTCTGAATCTCTAAAAGACTGAATAAGTGAGTAGGCCTCTGAGAATAGGTTCTCAGAAATCCAAGTTGATAAGAAGTGATGCAAAGGTTTCTGAGTAGCAACACTCAGAAAGGCAAAACATTTCTGGAACGGGTATCCAGAAAGGCAAAGGTCGGTACACACTTAATAAGTAAATAAAACTAGTACTTACTTACTGAGAGTGGGTCAAATACATTCAAACAACTGAAGCTTCTGACATTTGAATTCAGAAAGCTATGTAGTCATAAAGAGAAATGGACACACAAAGCCCAAAAGGTATAAGTTCTGAAAGTCAAACATGTGCAATGTCTTGTATTTTTACCATTTTCATGATAAACAATATATAGATAAGGACTTGACACTCAGAATGATAAGCTTAAACGATTAAGTGTTCCTACTCTTTACTAAGTGACACAATGAATGTAGCATATTAAAAATCCATCAAGTCGGCACATTACCATTTGTTGTTTGATATCATTACAAGATATTCAATATAAGCCCTTGATGAATAAACGTTTGATCTCAACGGTTGAGATTAAAACAAAGCAAGTAATGTCTGTTGAGAAATGCAGACATGGCCCACTACGCATTTAATGATGTACAAAGGACGTACCACGCCTATGCAGATGCAAAGACACGCATTCATATTCAGCTATATGTATGTTGTATCTATGTACATTTTGTCTTCTATATATATAGGATTTGGGCAAAAGACAAACACTTTTACCAATTCTGAAATTTCAAACTTGCATCAAAACAGCAAAATCTCTCAAGATTTCTGCAAAACCCCTCTGCAAAACTCAACTTCTTGTGCTTAGTCTTCTGAAAAGATAGACTAATCTCGATTAATTGTGCAATATTCATCTGAAAAACACTCACTCTAAACTCTATATAAGAGATGGCACCCAAGAAGATGACCACCAAGAACCCTAAGGCAACATCCTCTACTCCTGCTGAAAAGCAAGGAGGAAAGGAACTTAAGGTGTTGAATAAACGCCTTCTGGGAAAGTTTACCCCATCGGACTGGAACCCTAAACACAAAATGAATTGGGGAGCCTTTCTAGTAAAGAGATATGTACCAGCAGTTATATCTTCAAAACCAGAAAGGAAATCGATATTGGGAATGTCAAGAATTCCCATATCTACAAGCTTCTATCTCCGCACCAGTGGACTATCCACCTCGGATGTACCGGAGTTCTATAACAACTCCAAAATCTTCACAAAAGTTGTGAATGATGAAGAAGAACAATACATGCGCATCAAGTCCAAGGACAAGATATTGTTCTAGATCGCAAGACTTTACGCAAGATATTCCGATTGAAAAATCGAGGAACATTTGAAGACATCAACATCAAGGACGCTTCCATGATTCAAGGCGTCAAAGAGCTATTTGAAGCAATCTAGTTAGAAAATGCAAAAGGTTGCCCAGGAGACTTTGTTCTGAAGGCCATCAGAACTAGTCATCTCCAGAAACACTAGAGTACTTTAGCTCTTATTACGTCCGCTTTGATGGCAACAAAGGTGGAGTAGACCAGATAAGCATGGAGAGATGGATGATGATGCATCTTCTGAACAAGAAGCATGAAGGGCAGGAAACCCACTTCAATTGGGGGAAGTACGCCTTCAACAAATTTCTTGGACACATTGAGGAATTTGAGCCCAAAATCATCAATGGCCTTGCTGAGCCAAAGGCCAATATGCACTTTGGTCTCAGGATCTATTACATTCTGGAAACAATGGGAATCACTCTCAGAGACAAAGGTGAAATCCCACCAACTCCCTTTTCAGACACGCTTTTGAAGAAAAGGAGAAACTTGCTGCTGAGAACGCACTCAAAAAGGCAGAAGAAGAAGAAACTGCACAGCAAGGTGAGGAGGTCTCTAAGCAAGCCAAAGCTAAACTTCCAGTTGCCAAGAGAAAGAGGACTCATAGCAAAAGAGCCTCCAAGTCCCTAATCATACAAGAGGCACAACCTTCTGGAGACAAGGTCTCAGAAGATGTTGGATGCTCAGAAAGGCAAATCCAGAATGCCCCAAGAGTCACGAACGAATGCTCGTAACTCTCCAGAGATGATAGAAATATCATAGATGGGTCTTCACCAACACAGAATAGTGATTCTGAGGATGATGAAGTACTTGCAAAAGTACTCAAAAGGTTCGAGTATGAGACCCATGGAGGAGCTTCTAGCTCGGCTCTTGAAGACAAGAGCCCCTCCGCTTGCAGGAAGAAGAAGGCCTGGGTGAGGAAGATATAATGATGGAAGATGTTGCCATTACTTCCACATTCACAATGCCAGCACTTAATATTGCTGAAGAAAACCCTGTTCTTGAACAGGTTCCTCAACCTTCTGAGAGAGCTCAACTCTCAGAAAGGGATCAAACTGAGATGGAGACTCAGAATGATACTGCAGAGGAGATCAATAATGAGCACAGAGAGACTGTGGAATCACCACAAGTTCAAGAGATCAATGATCAGCCTGACTCTATTCAGGTAACAAAAATAGTTTGTATCTAACATGTCAACATAATTGTATGTTAACTTGTTACTCATAAGCTGTATTTATTCAGCCAACTTGGAGACACACTCGTGGTGGAAGAAAACTCCCACCCCCTTGAATCAAGAAGAGGTTCCTCCAACCTCAGAACATCAAGAAGAGCCTGTCCCACAGGTAGTAAAAGTTATCTCTGAACAAGAAATAACTAACTAAAATTGCTCTTATGTTCTAATATTCTTAATGCCTCTTCTTAGGCTCCAACTGAGGAAGTAGTGGTGGTGGAACCAACACCCCAAAACCTAGAGATTCCAGAAGCTGAAAAGCTTTCTCAGGAAGTATTTACTGAGCCTTCTGCTGAGAAGGTAAGTAGTCTATAATAGTCTTCTTCAACGAATGCTCTGGAAAACCCACTACTAAAATCTCTTATGTTTGTTCTTACAGGCTCAGTTAGAAGAACAATTGGATCGAGAAACAGTTGTGTCATCTCCTCCAAAAGAAACTAAAACTGCTGAACAAGCAGTATCTGCAGAAAGGGGTTTCTGAGGAACATGCTACTGAGCTTCCTCACTTGGAAGTATGTGAAGTCTCAGAAAGCACTTTTCCACCTATCTTTTCTGTTAAAAGTTTCTAAACATGTTTGATTTTAACTCTCAGGTTTAAGCAGAAAGAAAGGTTGATGAGGATAAAACTTCTCCTCACACCAAAGTATATGAGGCCTCTGTGCCCAAGCAAGCAAAAATCCAAGCAGATGAGCCTAGTGTTTCTACACAGGTATGCTCAGAAAGCTCACTTCTGCACACAGATACTAACACAAGTGGTTTGAACAAAACTAACTTGAACACTTTCTTTCAGGCTCAAAGTCTAGTGCCAGTTGATTTACTCAAGGCCTTCCAGAAGCACACCTTAAAGAAACATCTCAAGTGCTTCAGACAATGGCAGAAACTCAGAAAGGCTGACCTTTCTGAAGTAGCCAGAGTAATCGACGTCCCAGAAAAGAGAGCAATTGCCCTAAATCTGGAGGATTATATCCATGCATTGTTCCCTACAGAGTCCTACTCATTTGCCACTCTAATGCATGAAGACTTCATTCATGAAGTAGCACAAAGACTTATAGCAGATTTCAAGTCTGCGGATGCTCAAACCCAAGAGCAGATGGTTACCCATCCTGCCTTGCCCAGCAAGCTCACTACTTATCCTGCTGAACAAGAAGAAGTTAATGGGAGGATGATTACATTCCCAAATGTGATCAACCTGGTTTCAGAAGATGACGAGGAGATGGACGAAAATGATTATCAAGAACCTCCCTCTGAGCATCCAAACCAAGAAACAAAGAACAAGAGTGATGATGATGATGATCAGGATGATGATCCCCAACCTGGACAAGGCGGGATTCAGAACGCTAGCAAAGAGAGTGGAGAAAAGGCTACTCCCTCAATTGCTCAGAAAGCTCCATCATCATCACCTCCCAAGTATCATCAAGATAACCAACAAGCTGAACACAATGATGCCATAGAAGAAATTTCAGCTGCTGAGTTTAGGATTGAACAACTCAGAAAGGTATTGGAAGAAGAGAAGAGAATCAACATTGAGACTCAAGCTCTTGTTGATGAAAAGGAAGCCAAAATCAAAAAGCTCGAAGAAGCTAATGCCAAAGAATTGGCACTCCTAGATGAGCAAAGAAATTTTAGGAATGCCATTGTTGTCACAGCTGCTGAAATAGATGCTATGGATGACAATGATGATCAAGAGCATAATGCTGAGACTGCATCAGAAAGACCTTCTACATCTTCTCAGAAGGCCAACACACTTGATGGAAAGCAGAAGAAGATTGTCAATCTGCAAACAATCCAAGAAAAGGATTATGATAGTGATGCTGAAACCCACAACTTGATCACTGAAGCAGAAGATGAGAGACTTGTCACTCAGCACAAAAGAGCCCTACTTTCTCCTCATATATTCTCTGCACCAAGTAGTTCAAGAAGTGAATAGCACCGTGCAAGGAATAGTGTCTTTTTATAACTCAGAAAGACACTAGTTGCCCAAGATACAGAAGTGCTAAAATCCGTCCCAGAAGAGATGAAGCCTTTGGCTGCTGCTTTACTCAACAGAGCAACCAGCATCGCTCTCTCTCAGAAAGACCTAGGGTTGGTCAGGGATGAGGATTGTAACAATGCTAATGCAGCATTGAATGAAGCGACCATCTCATCCCGCAAGCCAACGCCATCCTAAGGCTGCTTGAAGAACTCAACAGAAAGGAGCAGGAACTGGTTAGACAGAACAACGAGCTGAAGAAAGAACTTCAAGAATTAGTCAGGGTCACAACAATCTCCAAAAAAACTTTGACACTCTCTCTGAAGCTTATGCTATCATGAGTCAGTCATTCATGACTAAGGGGGAAGAAGAGATGCCTCAGAAAGGCAGAGGAAGAAAAAGAAAACAATCAAATCCTCCCTCCTCAAGTCAACTTGTCATTAAGGACACCACTGGAGACACCCTTGCTAAAGAAGTTGTTCCAGATCAACCAGCCAGAAGGCTGAGAAGTATGGTCACTAGGGGAACCAAGTCCCTTAGAATCTCAGAAGAGAAGAAGACTTCTGAAGAAGAATAAAAGGAAGAAGGAGAAGTAAGAGGCCAAGAAAGCTGCAAGTCTCCAATTTTGGACTACAATGATGATGAGGATGATTCTGATGAACATCCACTTCACAAGAACAGGAGACAAGCAACTACTTCACAACCTCCCCGCAAAGAAGCCCTTAGCGAACTCCTTACAGCAACACCAAGTCTATACAAGGAACATCCACCAAAGACAAAGGCAGGAAGAAAGGGTTAGAGGATCTCCTGACAGAAGGCCACCAAACAGAAAAGCAAGGAGGGATTTCCAGTTTGGCAGAGTAAACAATGAAACACATCAAGAAAGGACAACTGATGCCCACATTGAGTATATGAAGACTAGTAATGAAGAATCTTCATATAGGTGCATTCTAAACAAGAGAGGGTATTGGATTCTGGAACTACAACATCTACTTGTCAATGATAAGTTTCCAACTCCCATCCTCAACCAGATCCTGAAATGGAGAGAAGGCAAGCCAGAATTGCTAAAACCTGAGCACCTTTATGCCTGGTTAAACTTTGAAGTAGAAAAGAGGAATGAAGCCAGAAAGATGGATCTTTCTTTTGCCTGTCCTTACCCAAAACCTGATGATGTACACAAGGTAAGAAAACTGGATGGTAGCTATAGCAGAAAGAACAAACTAGGTGTTTCAACCTATGAGTCATTCTATATGACATTGGATGAATACCTAGATGATATACACTATCTGGAAGAAATATACAAGTATTTCAACCTATCTCAGCTGCAAGTAGACCATGCCTGGGTCTGGGGAAAGTACTTCTGGGTCAAACATTTTCTGCGGAAGAATCACAAGCTTGGCAAGAGTTACCATGAAATATGTGACTTATCCAGAAAGACAGAGCTCTCTGTCAGAAGGATTCTTTATGACTATGTCCAAGAATGCAGAAAAGTGGATGATCATGTCAATCGATCCGAAAGGTCTTTGAAGAACTTGAGGTATCTGAACCCAAGTTGTGTTTCTGAAGACTAGTAACATTAGAATACTCTCTTGGAGCTTGGACTCTCCTTTGTTCTAATTTACTTAGTATGTTTTATTACTTTTTGTAATCTTGCTGATTGTTTCTGAAATTCTCTATCTGTAAAAGTTGCATCTTACTCTGTAAACTGTACCTATCTGAAGATCATACTCTCAGATACATTTTAATAGATGACAACTTATCAGCAAAGATCACTTCTTGTGATTTGGTTGATGTTTACTTTCTGCACTTAATTCAACTAAAATTGAATATCATTTGAAATGATTAAGTGGTGGATTGTTTTCTCTTCCAGGATTACAATTTTGTAATAGGACTTGAAAGATAGTCATGGATGGTGATCAAAAGGGGAAATTTGTTAGGAATATCTCATTAGTATTTTGATCACTCATCACATGTTCTTATCTTAGCCAGAAAGGTGATTAAGTGCTCTTGGTTCACTTGAACATTGTAAAAGAGGAAATCACTGAGTATGATTAGTCTAGTAAATCTTGTATTAGGATTATAGGTCTCTGAGTGTAATTTTTATTTCAAGAAGACCATGAAGATCAATCCTAGCAATGGAGCTTTTCTGAAGATTAGAAGACTGAAGATTGCACAAGGTTTATGAAGACACAAAGGTTTAGTCTAACTCAGAAAGACTATGACCTTAATCCTTTCTTAAGTATATTAACTTATTTTCGGGATATGATTCTGGACATATGACATTATGAGTATGGAGCATGCAAGCCATCAGAAAGGCTCATGTATCCGTTGAGACTAAAGAACAATGAACAGTACTATGCATTAAATGCATCGCGAAATCTCGCAAAAAGTCCTCTCTGAAAAATGAGATAGTGACTTCTGAGTACATAGTTCAAGATATAAACGGATATAATTTGATAGAGAGCACAACGGATACAATTCAAACGCCTCTCAAATTTATCTATATATATCACACACTTAGATGCTTGAAGAACATACCTTAGAACGCTCTATCTTGGAAACTTACCATCAAGCAAAGTATTCTCTCAAGCACTCTACTACCCTTTCTGAAAGCTTTCTGTTGCTTGAAGAATCACTAATAGTTCTAAGTTGTCCTGAACCTTAACAAGAGATTGTTATTCGTGAAAGAGTTGAACTATCAGATACCATTTATGAAGATCATTCTCCAGAACGGACACCAATTACTTGGGTCAGTAAAGAGAAAACTGTCATCCACTGAACAAGTGTATTAAGTAGTCTTGTTCTATTAGGCTCTCTGAAAACATAACTGAAAAGTTATACGAGAAGCCTCTCTGACAAACCTTATAACCAACACCATCAAGGCGTGGAGTAGAGGAAGAACATGATTTGGGAAATCAGGGGATAACTCCAAGGTTATCTGAGTAGAGGAAGTACTTAGCTCTAGGAGCTGGGGAATAACTCAGGGGGAACATTTGGTTGGGAACCATTTGTTTAGGAATCTTAGAATAAGCATTATTGTAAGGTGAACTCAATTATCTGTTCTAGTGAATTCTAGGTCTCAGAAAGACCGAAGTGGATTAGTTGGAGGATTACGCCACCTCCAGATACCACTATACTTGCTGTGTTATTTACCTTTCTGTATTTACGTTTCAGCAAAGCACACACACACTTACTTATTGTTTCTGCACTTACCATCTTAAAGTCTTCCGCGCTCTGAATTTAAGTATCAAAAACCCCCAGGTTTTTGAGAAACTGTGTTTATCGACAAAAGTTTTAAAAGGCTATTCACCCCCTCCCCCCTAGTCTTTTGCTTTGCCGTTATCTGGACCAACAAGAAACTTAGGGGAGGGTCAAAGAGGAGAAAGGGGTTGCATGCACAATCTGTCTCTACACCCACAATGCCTGACTACTCCACCAACATCAGGGAACCTGAGTTTGACAATTCGGTGGAATTCGAACAGTCGGCTTCCAGCCCAGTCGAATTCGCCGAGCAGGCTATTGAAATTGGATCTGACTTGGAGGTTGACAACGATTCTGTTCCTGATGTACAGACCGATGCAGAGGAAGCTATTGAGGTAGACCCCTTTTCTTTGCGAGATTCTGCTTCCTTCTTGATTTTAAGTCTCCTCCTTTCAATGCAAAATTCAAAACTAGGGCTATCAATGTGAAGTGGCGTACTTTAAGTAAAAGAAAGTTATGGGTTGAGAAGATTATACATGAGGGTGATTTCAAGCAATATAGAGTGTATGAATTTCTGGAAAGTCGGGGTCTTCTTGGTTCTGTGTCTGAGTCTGGTTCATATGTTGCTGATGTTGTGAGGGAGTTCTACTTTAATCTCTCTGTTCACTATGATAATCCCCTATCTCCTAAATATCTCAAAGCTTTTGTTCAAGGAAATGTTTACAACTTTAGTCCTGCTTTGATCTCTGCTGCATGGGGGTTTGGGTGAAGTGGTTAATGATGAGAATGATGAGGATCTGGATATGAATGAGGTGATGAGTGTTGTAACTGGTGGAAGAACAACAGTGTGGTCTCCAAAACTGAAACTAGTAAATGTAACCTCACTGTGTGGAGAGTTGCAAAAATTAGCCACCAACAACTGGGTACCCTCCTCCAATCCTTCTTATCTCACCAGTGAACTTGGTGTCCTGTTGTACAAGTTGGTTAAGGGTGTTCCTGTCGACCTTGGTTCCAGGATCTTTGCCTCTATCTGTGCTGCCCCTCATAAGAAAGGAACCAAGTACATTCTGCCCTTCCCTTGTCTAATTTACAAGCTCCTGGTGCATCAAGGTTTTGTTCCCAATGCCACAGAAACTGTCGTGGAGAATTCCCAGGTCATAAAAATTGCCAACTCACTGGTGTATGGGAATAGGGCTCAAGATCTTCCTTGGATTGTCCCAGCTGAATAAAGGCCCTCTGTCCAGCCAATTACTGAGGTCCCCAGGTCCACAGCTTCACTTAAGGTGGAAATTACCTTACTCAGACAGCAGATCACTGATAAGGAATGGGAAATTGCAGAGAAGACAGAGGATTTTGCAGGTCTTTCAGTGATCCCTGGAGGAACTGGAGGTGCTGCTTTCTACACAAGAAGGGGGAGATAATGATGACCCGCATAATGATCTATTATTTCTGTTGTTTGTGTGATCTTTTGCTTTGCCTTATCTTAGTTATTTCTGAACAATTTGAACTTATTTTGATTGGGGAGTCTGTTCTCTGTAGGATGATTGGTCTGTAACTATAGCTCTTTACTCCTGCTATTGATATGACTTCTGATATTCAGGGGGAGTATTTTTATGTTAAGTGCTAAAATTTTCTGCAGGTATAAGTCTTGTGAAGAAAAGCAAAAAGGGGGAGAATGAAAGTGCAAGTACTCTGTCCGTGTTGTCCTAAAACCATCTGACTGCACTATTTGCACTTGACTCCTTCTACTTTGTATTTTGCCTTTATTCACTTAATATTTTTCTAAGATTTTGGTTTATATTGTGCAAGTTCAAATTAGTTAAGAAACCATTGAAGAAAGGAAAGCAATCGAAGCAAGAAGGAAAAAGAATGAAGAAGGAAAGTAAATATATGATGAACAAGAACTTTCCTTATAGAAGAGAAGAATTTAGGAAACGGAAAATTTTCCTTGTGATTCAAGACAAGATTCCGATGCAGCATTATAGAAATTACCTTCTAGTTGTTTCTGATTTGTAAACCTATAAATACTACTAGAAGTTAATTAGGTCAAGCACTCAAGTAGAGCAGTAGCCGAGTGTATTCATAGCACCTTGTGTTCTTGACAGTTTTTCTAAGCTTTGTCTAGTTTTGTTTACTAGATTAGGATAGTTAGTTCGATCCGCGGCTTAGTGATTTTTCATAGCTTTTACATTTTGTTCAAGCTGTATATTCGGTTGTAATTCATTATTGTCATAGTGGATTATTTGCCTTATAGGCCGGAAGGTTATAATATATTAACCTTCATAAAACCAATACTGGTGTTCTTATTATTTTGTTGTGTTCTTGATTTGCTCTTTGGATTAGTTTCAGTGTTTATGTGTTTAACTTTTGTAGTTAATACACTGTTTTATTCAGTATATCGAAGACACTGATTCCTAGTGTTCTTAGGTATACTGGATACACTTGTTCACATTATACTAAATCCCGGTCCATACATTTTCAGAGCTGAACCTTGAGTAGTTGCTCAAGTTCAAAGGTCGGGACATTCCCAGATGGATTGTCGTTGCTAGTTCCTTCCCCAATCATATTGCTGGATAATTCCATGGCGGAGGTAAATAGTTTGCATCTTTCAAGCTTATCTATGTCGTCTTTAAGCAGTACAATTGGTGTTCTCGCACTTCTCCTTCCTTGCATAAAGACTAACAAACAAACTTACGCAGGTATTGATGTGACAATGAAATGTGCGATTTTGCACGCTTTTAGACCCTCGTTTTTTGCCCAAGATTCAATATTCGTATCATATTATGGCCAATTACCAACTTCTTGTGTAGTTTGTAGGTCATGGTCGTGTTTTTGAGGAATTGCACGATTTCAGGTGCCAAAATGTCATATTTGGGCAAAATTGGTGAAGTTAAGCAAATACGTTGATTTGGCCATTGCACGGAGTTCGAGGTGTCGAAACATGTCATGTGACCAACCAATGTGAAGATAATTGAAGATTCCACAACATTGTAGAATACCACTTTTCGAGAAAACGAAGTTACGAAGACCAAAATCGAAGAACAAAGAAAACAGATTCGAACCTGGCAGAATCGACCCATGGCGGTCGACAGTCGAACGCAGAAGCCTCTCTGGTCCACTGTCGACCGCAGTGTACTAGAAATAGGCTTTTTCCTGGCCTGTCAGGATAGAGCCCGCCTTTCTGACCTTCCTTATTGATGAATGGTGGCCAGAGATCGGAATTTACAGTATAAATAAGATCCTTGGGGTCTCATAATCATTCACCGCTCACAAAGCATGTCTCCTGAGAGAGAACCGGTCCTCGGGGAACTGAAACCCCAAAACCGCTGGCTGTTAAGCAACCATAAGGAGGAAACCCTAGAAGCAGCACGAAGACATCAGAGACTAAGCTTCTTCTTTTTCTTTCTTTCTTACTTTTTCGATATCTGTCTGTCGAGGGCAAAGTCCCCCGAACACTTAAATGAATTTCCTTTGTTCTCCTTCACCCTGAGTACCTAGACCACCTAGTTCGTAAGGACCAAAGAGTAGAAGCCTATAAGAACCGTCGTACTGATAAGAGGCAACGCGTGAGGACCTGCACAAGTAGCTTGGAGGGGGGGGGGGGGGTTAGAATTTTATACCCGATTTGCGCGGTGTCAAACCGGAAAGAGACTTTACTTGCGAGAGAATGAGAATCTACTCGGTATAAGAACCGGAAATGAGAAGTGATTATGCCCTTCCTTTATGACGGGAATGTGTGCCATATATATAGATTTCTCCCAAAATGGGAGGGTTCGACCAGATCGTGCCAAGTGTCAGGCCTGGATCGAGCCACCAAGGCTTCAATAGGCCCATGGCCCATTAATGACACTTGCCCCATTCCACTTTGGGCTTTCAGGGGTAGTTTAGTCATTAATGTGAGAGTATTAGAGGCTTTGATACAGTCTGTTGCGGGTTGAGATCCGAAGAGGCGGGTCCAGACGTTTGGTCCGGACCGTGCTGGGTTGCCCATAAGATACTCTTCTCAGTAAATCAAGTACCTTTTATTCAGACTTGTGCCTCGAACCTCCTAACTCTCTAGTGCCAGTTTACTTGGTTGCTTGTAAGGTTGTTGTGTTGAGTCCGGATAGGTGTCAGGGTCGGACCTCAAGGTTACGGACCATTGGCAGGGTCGGACTCACCGGGAGCTTAGGATCGGACCTCCGGGTCGGACTGAAAGGTCCCGGACTCAGACAGCTTGGGACGCCTTAGGATTCTTTCCAAAGGCGTCTATGACGGATTGGACATATTTTCGTATCAACATATGTCCCCTAGTTTCCAAGTATCTTAATATAAGATAGTTGTGGAACTATGATTAAAAGTGGAAAGGACAGTTTGTTTCTTTGTTCAATCCGTCCCTCGTAAGCAGAAAAAAGGTGTAATTCGTGCTTCTTGTAGTCCTTAACTTAATCTCTCCCCCCCCCCCCTCTTTTTTTCTCTCATTTGTTGCGGTACGAGGATGGAGGCTCGGAATGCAACAAAGGTGAGAAAAAAGGGGTATTTGTAAGCGAGATCAAGTGTAGGCACAGAGAACTTCGGAGTCATACCTTTGGTGGGTTAATGGATGATCCGAAGACGGATATCTAAACAGTCGAGGGTCCGTGCGATTGTGAGGTAAATTATCCTTCCTTGTAAAAAAGGATAGGGTCTTTCCTCAACCTGATTGGGATTGTCCGAAGAGGGACATCCAAACGGACGAGGGTCCATGTGATTGTGAGGTAAATCGTCCTTCCTTGTAAAAAAGGATAGGGTCTTTCCTCGACCTGATTGGGATTGTCCGAAGAGGGATATCCGAACGGACGAGGGTCCGTGTGACTGTGAGGTAAATCGTCCTTCCTTGTAAAAAAGGATAGGGTCTTTCCTCAACCTGATTGGGATTTTCCGAAGAGGGATATCCGAACGGACGAGGGTCCGTGTGACGGTGAGTTAAATCAGCCTTTCTTGTTGAAAAGGATAAGGATCTGAGGCAAACGATGGATTAGCCATCCGAAGGTGGAGTGGTGTCCTCTTCCCGAGAATGGTGGAGTTTGTTGTATGTGTTTTTATCATCGTAAGGTAAATTTTTTGTACCAATGCGTCATTTCACCTGGTATCGTTGTACTACGCCGTTGGATGAATTTTGATCGACGGTTGAGATTTAATCCCTAAAAATGGCGACGGTTGAGCTTCCTGATTTAACCCTCTATAAATAGGGGTTTCACCGATGTCACTTTCATATTTCTAGAGAGAAGATTTTCAACTTTTCAGTACATCCGAAGCAAGTGCATGCAATCTGAAGCGAGTGAAAAGAAGTCCGTAGCGAGTGTCCGAGTAAAGTTAGCTGCCTTTGATCCAATCATCCGAGTGCAAGTAAGTTGCTTGTTTTCTCTTTTTGCTTCCAAGTTTTGTGTGCATTCTATGTTCATTGTCAATGTTGTATGCTTGGATGTATGTATGTTTGCTGTATTCCGTATTTGGCTACAAGTAGTTGTAACGTGGTTTGCTTCAGATATGCTGAGTAGTTAGGTTTAACACCGTACTGACTTTAGACTCTCTGAGCTAACCGTGTCCGTTGGAGTGATTCCTGCTCCTCCGATCATAGATTGTCTAATTTTAATCTACGTAAAGCCTCTCGGACTGTAATCTTAAAACTCATAAAACTCCCTTTTCGTTCCCTAGGATGTCCGAGAGTGATAGTCAAAACCGATCCGAAGCTGAAATATGCTTCTGAAGCATTGTTTTTACTAGAGAGCTCCGAGGAGATTGACGTCGGTGGTGCGGAGGATTTGGAAGGGCTGGACCGTGCTCCTCATCCGAGCAGGGAAGAGCCCGAGGTAAGCTCTTTACTTCGGTTAGTTGTTCCAGGTTCACGGTCTCCGAAGCATCGGGATTACCCGGAAGTCTCTAATGTGCAGGGTGTTGGTGTTGTGCAAGAGACGACCTCGCGGACCATAGAGGATCTCCGTCCGCGCCATCCTGGGAAGGAGCCCGAACTCCCGGTAGAGATTCGATCCCTCATACGCAACTTAGGTTATAGTTTTAGGACTAACCCTAACCGAGTGCCATTCATTCCGGATCCACAGGAGCCGAACATCGAGGAGGTGCACGACACCTCTGAGGCACCACCTGAGCTGGGCATATTTGGAGAGGGTGTTGAAGATCGGGTTCAGATTGCTGCCCCCTTCGGACGGTTGTGGAGGTAAGTTCGTCGTCCGAGGAAGAAAAAGTTGAATTGGAGAATGCCGAAGTGGTAGAGGGTCGGTATGACAGTGTCTGTTCGGAGGAGGATGAGGAGCGGCAAATGATTTCTCCTCATGTATTCCGGAGGGAGTCATCCGGACAACCGGGTTCGAGTCATCGTATGAGTGAAGATGAGCTGCCTGAGGGCAGTAAGAAAGGGGAAGATGTATTCCGAGTGAAGTTTCCTCGGTCAAGGGATGATGTAACTCATCCTGACCCGGATGGCGAGCTGAACGAGGATTGTTCGTTGCCAACATGCCCATCTATTGTGACGTCCGAGGAGGTGGGTGAGCTTCGACGGAGGTATGAGATTCTGGACTTCGTGGAGATTCTTATTCTGGATGAGTCGCACGCCTTCTACAATCCGCCTACCGGATACATGTGCGTGCATGAGATAAGTTTGCACTACGGATGGTGTTTGCCTGTTGCGTCTGAGTTGATGGACATTCTGAATGAGATGGGGTTGAGTCCGCACCAAATCATCCCCAACTCGCTCGGGAACTTGCTGTGCTTTGGGGTGATGTGTAAATACAAGGGCATCCCGGTTACTTTTGACAACTTTTGGAAGTTGTTTAGTGTAAACTTGAGTAATAGGAACGAATTTCTTTTATACGCTGGTATGTCGCCAAGCGTACACTTTTTTTGTGGATCCTCTCTCTTCTCTGGGGATCAATTGGTGGAAGAGGTACATTTTCTTCCGGCCCGCATTAAAACAGGGTCAGTCCGAGGTGGAGCGGGTTTAGTGGTGCTTCGAGAGGAAGTTCTTCCGAGGTAGACTGCCGGACTGGAAGCCTCCGGCTCGGAACATTCCACTGTGGATGCAAGCTCTCCACAAGAATCAAGATCCGGAGAAGTGTTTTTTCCGAGGCCTAATCTGTCAGCCTCTTCCCTACCTAGCTGGCTTTTCGGAGCCAAGCTTTTGTGATGGGAAGAATGATTTGCGTAAGTTCTACTTGTTGGGTCATGTAGTTGTCCTATCTGAGTCGGTTGTTGCTTTATTGCCCTTTGTTTTTGTTTCGCACAAAGATTTTTTATGTATTAACTTTTCAGTCTTCGGATGCACAGATTTCTGGTTCTAGTACATGATGTTGACCATGCATGAGCTAAAGCGGAAACAAAATGCCGCCCAAGGGAAGGAGATGGAGGAGGCCACTTGGACCTAGATCATCAAGTCGTCTACTGTGCTTCCGATGAACGAGACGAGGAATGCGGCCACCTTCCGAGTGGAGGAGACTCGGAAGGCTGCAATGGGCGAGGAGGCTCAGGCAATGCCCACGCCGGATAAGGGCAAGGTGGCGAGCTCAAAGGCGGCGAAGAAACCTCCGAGGTCTGTGTCCCGGGACCCCGCCTGATGGCTCGAGTCTGCGGTGGTGAGCGCCTCAAGGTCCCGTCCCTCCTGCCAAAAAAGGAAAGGGGAAGATGAGTAGCGAGTCGGACTTGGATGCGGAGGTGGCCCGGATGGATGCTGCTTTGGAGCAGGACCGGATTGCGGAGTTGTCCGCAATTCATCAGAAGGTAAGTGTTAAGCGCGTTATATCTTATAAAATGCATCTCCTTGTCACTCGGAACATTTACTCACTTTTTAATATTGTATATCATAGGACAAGAAGTATAACCATGGGGGTCCGTATCTTCCGGCCTTCGTGCCCCAGGTATTGATGTCCATTGTCTTCGTCCCTTTGGAGGAGCATGTGGAGCACAACCGAGACTGGCTGACTCTGCCCGGTCCTGTCCAGGGCTTCTTTCCTGATCTCGATTTGATGAAGCAGTGCCCTGCCTTCCTCGAGGAATTATGGGCCCGAAGGGATAGAAGGTTGGCCCAGGAAGCAAAAGAAAAAAGGCTGGCAGATCTGCAAGCATCCCTTGAGAAAGAGATTGAAGGTCCGTCTGGAGCGCAAGCTGGCTCGTCCGGACATCAAGACAAGTGAAGACGGGGTATGCCCCAGAGAATTTGTAATATTGGTCTTCGGACCATAAAACAATTGTTTAACTTGTGTTGGATAATCTTTTAATGATTCGGATAATGTGTTTTGTTTTGGATAATTACTCTTGCCAACACCACATATTGGTCCGGGTGCGTAAGTGCCGCGGATCAACTTGTATCGTATCCATGTGCTTGCTGTGTTTGTTGTCTTGTTTTACATGTTGTTGATTTCTCAGTCGGATGTCGTTTCCTTTCTTGGCATTTTTCATATGCTGAATTCAGTAAGTAATGTTGCCTCTGACGACCTAAGATTAATCCGGGTTGACGGAATAACATCAATTCCCGAAAACGTTTATCCGAAAATATACTGTACTGTTCGGGCTCATTGGTGGCTCGGATCGGCTTCCTCATATGCTTGTGTTGTTCCGTATTCAGATGCATGTATTTCATTGCGTACTTAGTTTATAAAATAAACCAGTAGCTTAAGTGTGTCGTTGGTTCGGGCGTTGACTAGTGGATCCAGGTCAACGAGACTAAATGCTTCCGAAATAAGGCAACTCTAACAAATCGATTGACCACCTGGCCTCGGACGGATAAAGCGTTTGTCCGGGTCTTTGTTTTGAATGCCAATCGTATCAATGAGATGGGCTTATCAAAATTTGTAACAAGTAGGACTAGTTTGGATGTTAACATCCCACGCGATTCATAGAGACTTGATGTAGCTCTCCGAACCTTGTCAACCTTGTGAAAAAAGTTGTAAAAAAGGAGATAATCATATTTAGAAAAGTTGAGTGACTGGGCACGGATCATGGTTGTTACGGAAGTTATCATGACAGGCTCGGACTGACGGATCCGAATGGCCTATAGTTTAAAATAATTCAGTCATTAAGGCCGGAATTGTGAAGGGTCGCCGGGTTAGCCCAATAGAGGCCCAAGTGTTAGGCCCAAGTCCAGGCCCAAGCCCATAGCCTGCGGTTACGGTCCACGCGGCGAGTTATGATTGGTCCTTCACTTCTATATATACCTCTAGATTGTACGGATTTTTGCCAGATCATTCCATCCCTTTCATAGTAGGTGATTCGGATCCTTAGGTCCAGACATCTCAACGAGTAGGTTAATTCCGCCGTTCCCATCTGATCTGTCTCGGTGGGTTCTTCGGTTGTCCGAAGATTCCTTTGGGTCGGACCATGTTGAGGATGACGGGATTGGGCCGCTCGGAAGGAACCTTCCTCGGTTCGCCGTGCTATTCTTCTTTCTGAGGGGTTGTGGTGTGTATTAACAACTTCAGCCCCGGGGAAGCGGAATAGCTCGCTGGTTCCAAGGATTTCTAAACACTTGTTACTTCGATAAGTCAATTCCTCGAGCTACGTGCCCATTCTACTATTTATCATTTTCGAAAGTATTTCTCCTCGGATCGCTGTGCTAGTCTTCTCTCTCCGGGGCTGTACTGTGTATCGACAACTTCAACCCCGGGAAGGCGGACTAGCTCGCTGGTTCCAGGGATTACCACACCTGTTATTTCGTAAAGTCAAATCCTCGGGCTGCCTGCTCCTTCCACCATTTACCATTTTCTTGCGGTGTGGATGGGCACAAACCAGAAAATGGTTGTGGTGGAAGATGCGGATTGTCTGAGAAGGCCCTTTGACCACATCCCCGTATCACCGATACTCCGTTCGGACTCAAACTTATTCTTCGTTTGGGGGGCGCAGACATGTCAATCGGAAGTGAGTTGTTGTTACTGTTTGTCTTTTTCATCCGAATCTTACTGCTACTGTGCCCGGATTGTCTTAAGTTGGTCCGATTGCAGTAGTCACTTGTTTCCAGTAACTGGGGTTCCCGTGAGGTTTCCCTCGAGTTACTGGAAAGAAGTGACTGCTGTCGTCGTATCGTCATAAGCTTGGGTCGGAGAGTGGACTCCGTTTCCGGCTACTCGTCTTCGGATTGCATTGGGTAGTTGTAAAGGATTCATGGTTCGGTCGTCAGGGTTGTTCGTAAAAAAGGTATTCTAACATGTTTGTTCCGGATGGATGCTGTGCCTGTTCTGCTCGGAGGCACAGGCTCGGAACCGTGTATTTATTGTAAAAAACGATATAGATTTTCCTTCTACTTTATGTGACTCGGGCGGGCATGTCCGAACTTTGTAATATGTACTTTGAGAAATACAAACTCTTTTCTGAGCGTTGCAATTTCTTTCTTTGGCTTGTTATGTTTCTTAGCCCGAACTGGTTGTATAAGTTTGTTCTCTCGAAAAGTTGGTTTGTTAGGCCCCTGTTTCGCATTTGGCTTGGATCTGGTTGAAGGGTCCGAGGCAGTGTGTTTGTTTGAATATAGCGTAGTTATTTTGCAAAAAAGTTATATTGATTTGACGGAAATTCAAGTACAACTGGTGGGGTTCGGGGTCGTAAAAAGAAAATGACAAAAATTTAGCAACTGACGTAGTATGCTTCAGGGAAGTAGCTCTAGGCGTAGAACTTCTGTAGGTTTTTAGCATTCCATGTTCTCTTCAAGGCACTTCCTTGATCATCTTCTAACTTGAAGCTTCCATTGACTCTAGCCCCAATGACCTTCTAGGGTCCTCCCCACATGGGCTTGAGTTTACCAACATTGCTTAAGATGTCAGCCCTTCGGAGGACTAAATCCCCAACTTGTATATCCTTAGGAAGAACATGTTTGTTGTAAGCTCGGGCAGACATAGCTTGATAGTGGAGAATATTAGCTAGTGCCTTGCTCCTGTTGTCTTCGAGGAGCTCAAGGTCGTAGATCCTTGCAATTTCATTTCCAGCAGGTTGGTATTGTTGGATCCTTTGGGTTTCCACAACAATTTCAGAGGGAATGACTGCTTCTGAGCCATAGACTAGTGTGAAGGGTGTCTCCTGAGTAGAGGTGCGAGCTGTTGTCCGATGTGCCCAAAGGACTCCGTCGAGATCATCTACCCAGCTGTCTTGAGAAGTTCTCAACCTCTTCTCCAGAACCTTCACAATGGTTTTGTTGGTAGCTTCAACTTGACCATTGGCTTGAGGGTAGCCAATGGAAGTGAAGCGCTGTTCTATCTTGAAGGATTGGAGCCACTCTTTCAACCTGGCTCCAAAGAATTGTGCTCCATTATCGGAGACTATGACTCTAGGAAGTCCAAAGCGGCAAATGATGTTCTTCCAAATGAAGGTTCTTACTCGAATTTCTGTGATGGTGGCCACTGCTTCGGCCTCAACCCATTTGGTGAAGTACTCAACTGCAACAATAAGGAACTTCTTTTGGTGCGTACCATGGGGAATGGGGCCAACTATGTCTATTCCCCATTGATCAAACTGGCAAGCTATGATTGATAGAATCATAGGGTTAGTTGGGCGATGTGGTACGTTGGCATAGTATTGGCAGTCTTCACAGGCACGGGCGAAGTTGGCAGCATCCTTATCAACGGTAGGCCAATAGTATCCCTGCCTTATGACCTTCTAAGCCATGGTTCGCCCCCCTGAGTGACTACCACAACTCCCCGCGTGGATTTCTTCTAAAACAGTTTTTGCCTCGTGGGGTCCAAGGCATCTCATGTGAGTTCCAGTGAAAGATCTCTTGTAGAGATCCACTCCCAGGATAAAGTACCTGTTGGCTCGGCATAGGATCCTTCTTGCTTCTTTAGGGTCTGATGGTAGAGAGCCATCTTGGAGATAGCAAAATATGTCGGTCATCCAGCTCCTTTCGGCCCCTAAGAGGAAGACTTGACCAGTGGGGTCTACTAGGGAATAATCTGTGAGAGTTATCAGAATGATGCGCCTTGTGTCCAAAATTCCTAAGGCAGAGGCGTAATTGGAAAGAGCGTCGGCCTTCTCGTTCCATTCCCTGTTGAATTGTTCCAGCGTGAATACTTCAAAGTGCTCAACTTCTTTCTTGACGAGCTCCAAGTACTTGATCATGTTGGGTCCTTTAGCGGCGAAAGAACCGGAAAATTGGGACTTGACTACCTGAGAATCTGTATAGGCTTTGATTCCTTTTACTTAGAGGGACCTTGCTATTCTTAAGCCGGTAAGGAGTGCTTCGTACTCGGCCTCGTTGTTTGTAACATTAAAGCTGAGGGTGATGGCGTATTCCAGCTTAGCGCCATCAGGACTCTCAAGGAGAATTCCTATTCCCCCTAGTCGTCCAGTAGAGGATCTGTCCACTTGCAGTGTCCAACATGCTTTGCCTTCAGGTTCTGTTTCCATTGCGAGAGAGGGAATTTTCCCGTCTGCCTACTTCTTGACGGAAGATGCAGGTGTTGGGATGTTGGCTACTTCATCTAGGAGGAACATGTGTCTCACCCTCAGGGAGTCATCCATGTTTTCCTGATACTTAGCCCAGAGTTGGACATCATCTTTGGGCTCTTTTTCTTTGGTTTTTTCTTCTTACGGGATGGTTTCCTCCTGAGTGAGCATCACATGGCTCATGTCCCCTTGCGGACTATTGGTCTCTTATTCAGTTTCTTCAGGGTAATCTACCAGGAAGTCAGTAAGGACTTGAGCTTTCTTGGCTGAAGGAGCTTGATACCCGATATCGTATTCACTTAATTCAATTGCCCACTTGGATAGCCGTCCTGATTGATCATGTTTACCAAGGATATGCTTGAGTGGCTCGTTGGTGAGGACTACAATTTGATGAGATTTGAAGTAAGGATTTAGTCGCCGGGCAGTGTAGACTAGCGTGAAGGTTAACTTCTCAATCTTAACATACCTATCTTCGGCACCTACAAGGGCCTTGCTTAGGTAGTAGATCGGCATGTGATCGTTCCCCTGAATCCACACCAATACGGAACTCATGGCCTCGGCAGTGGTCGCTAGGTAGAGGTAGAGAGGTTCACCTTCTACTGGTTTGGATAAGAACGGAGGTGAAAGGAGATAGCTCTTCAAATTTTCCAAGGCCTCTTCGGATTCTCTTGTCCATTCGAACTTGTCTCCTTTCCTTAAGATTTTGAAGAAGGGTAGGTTCTTTTCGGCGGACCTGGAGATGAAGCGGCTTAGAGCCATTATCCTCCCGAGGAGCTTCTGTACTTCATTAACTGTCCTTGGCTGTGGTAGGACCAGGATTGCCTTTATTTTTTCTGGGTTGGCGCTGATGCCTCTCTCCGTGACCATGTATCCGAGGAACTTTCCTCCCTTCATGCCAAACGTGCACTTTTCGGGATTCAGCTTCATTCCGTACTTCCTAAGGATGGAAAAGCATTTGTTTAGGTGCTCTACATGTTGCTCTTCAGTCTTAATTTTTACTAGCATGTCGTCCACATAGACTTCCATAGTTTTGCCCAACTCTTCTCTGAACATCTTGTTCACCAATCGTTGGTAAGTAGCGCCCTCGTTCTTGAGGCCGAATGGCATGACATTGAAATAGTAGACTCCCCCTGCTGCAAAGAAGGCCGTCTTTTTGACGTCCTCTTGCGCCATTCTGATTTGATAGAAACCTTGATAGGCATCCATTAAGCTTAGGAGCGCACATCCTGCGGTGGAGTCCACTAACTGGTCAATGCGGGGCAACGGATAAGGATCCTTTGGACAAAACTTGTTGAGCCTAGTGAAGTCATTGCACATTCTCCTTCCCCGGAGCTTTCTCGACGAGGACCACGTTACAGACCCAGTCGGAGTATCTAACTGCTTCGATGTGTCCTGCTTTCATTAACATTTCTACCTCTCCTGCTATGATAGCATCTTCAACGGGTCCGAAGTCCTTTCTCTTTTGACGGATATGTTGTACTGTAGGATCCATGTTCAGACGGTGAACTGTGATCCTTGGGTCTATCCCTTTGAGGTCGTCAATGCTCCAGGCGAAGACATCGCATTTGTCCCGAAGACATGTGATGAGCTTCATTTCTACCTCAGCGCTCATCTCTGTTCCGATCCGGGTCATCTTCTCTGGGTCTCCCTCAACCAATTGAACTTCTTTTAAGACTTCATGGGGCTCCATCCTTGCAGTCTTGGGGAACTTCTCTGTTGGTCCAGATAACGGCAAAGTAAAAGACTAGAGGGGGGGGGGGGGTGTGAATAGCCTTTTAAAACTTTTGTCGATAAGCACAGTTTCTCAGATATCTGTTAAAATATCTGATACTTAATTTCAGAGAGCAGAAGACTTCTGAGACAAGTGCACGTGTTTAGCAAGATAAGTGTAAGTACTTTGCAATATAAGTAAAACAAGTAATAAACTGCAGAAAGTAAATAACACAAGTCTTTTTATAGTGGTATCTGAAGGTGGTGTAATCCTTCAACTAATCCACTTCGGTCTTTCTCAGACCTAGAATCCACTAAGATAAATGAGGTAACCTTATAGATATCTTTTCTTGATTCCTAAAAGCACTAGGTTCCCAACCAAGTGTTCCCCCTGAGTTATTCCCCGGCTTTCATAGACAAGTACTTCCTGTACTCAGAAACCTTTTGAGCTGTTCCTTAGCTTCCCAAGCTAAGTACTTCCTGTGCTCAGCAACCTTGGAGTTATTCCTTAGTTTCCCAAACTAAGTACTTCCTATACTCCACGCCGTATATGGTGTTGGTTTTAGGTTTGTTTGTCAGGTGAGCTTCTTTAATAACTTGTTCAGTTATTCAGATAGCTCTGTGAATCAAGTATACTTAATACACTTTGCAATGTATGGTATCTTGTTCTTTACTGACCCAAGTCTATGGTAAGTGTTCAAGAGAATGAAACTTAGATATGAAATCTTAGTTCAACTCTTTCACAGATAACAATGCTCGTTAAGGATCAGGACACTTAGAACTTTTGTGCTACTTAGAATCAAGAGCTTTGGTCGCAACAGAAAGCTTGAAGGTAAGTAGTTTGCTTGAGAGCGCTTGTGTGAGTATTCAGTGTGTTCTAAGGTGTGTTCTCAAGCAGTCTAAGTGTTGATATTTATAGATGAATTTGAGTGCCATTTGAATAGTATCCGTTAGGCTTAAATCAAATTCAAACTATTGATATCTGAATATACTCCTGGACCAGGTTTGTCTTCTTCTTCAGAAGCTACCATTTTTGTTCAGACATTTTTGTCTGCGCATTTAATGCACTGTACTATATTTTGTCCTGTAGTGCCAACGGAACTATGCATGGTATCAGAGATCTTTATACAATCAGAGTTTTCTGAAACTTTGCATGTTCTTTTCCAGAGATCATCATAGCTCCAGATACCACTTGTTTAAACAACTTGTTATAATATGTTTCTTTTTCAGAAGCATATTTTATGTCCAAGGTATCTGAGTGTAGATATCTGTGGGTACTTTCCTTGTCTCAGAAACCTTTTATTCTCAGATATCTTTTGCAACTTGTGTGTTTCGAAACACTTGTTTCTCCAAGATATCTGGACATAGGTATCTGAAAAACCCTTGTCTTCAGCAATCTTATGCAGTCTTCAAATCTTCAAATCCGTTGAACTTTTCCTGCTGGATGCGTTCTTCTTGGTCTTCTTCAGAAAATAAAAATTACATTTTGAGACCTAACATCCTATACAAGATTTGCTAGACTATCATACTTAGTGAGTTTCCTCTTTTACAGTGTTCAAGTGAACTAAGAGTACTAATCACCTTTCTGAGCTAAGATAAGTCATTAGGTTGCTGATCAAAATCTAAACAGATATTCCTAACAAATTTCCCCCATTTTGATCAGTCAACGATGACTATCTGACCTATTACAAATCTGGATGAGGAAACAATCCACCACTTAATCATTTCTTATGATCTTTTAATTCATATAATTAAGTGCAGAAGGTAAACATCAACCAAATCACAAGGTGTGATCTTTGCTGACAAGTTATCTTTTATATAAAATGATATCTGAGAGTAAGTTCATCAGATATGATACAGAGAAAGCTTACAGATAACTTTTTCAAGATTTAACAGAAAAGATCAATCAGCAAAATCACAGAAACTACTTAGTCAAATAGAACAACAGGAGTTACCAAGCTCCAAGTGAACATTCTAAATGACAAGTCTTCAAGTCTTCAAATCTTCAAAATAGCTCCATGGATCAATTTGCAAATTTCCTGTCTCCAAACCTTTTGATATCATCAGAGTAGTCATAGAGAAGAGTTCTGACAATCATCTCTGTGTCTCTGGCAAATCCACAGACTTCCTTGTAGGTTTTGGTGGGATTTCTCTTGACAAAATGCTTGACCCACATATACTTTCCCCACTTCCAGGCATGCTCGATTATGATATCTGATAGCTTGAAGTATTCATAAATGATCTTCAGATATCTGATGTCACCCTTGTATTGATCTTCAGTTAAGTAGAAGGACTCATAGTGTTCCACCGCAAGTCTTGCTCTTGTGCCTGTTCCAGTAAGTTTGGGAATTCTGTGCACATCATCTGGCTTTCCATAAGGACATTCATCAGAGAGGTCCTTCTTCATGGCTTCAGTTCTCTTGATTACTTCAAAATCCAACCATGCTTTGATGTGGTTGGTGTTAATCAAGATTGGCTTATCTTTTCTCCATGCCATGAGCTGTTTATGGATTGGTTCTGGAAACCTTGAATTTACCAGTAAGTGCTTGAGATCCAGAATCCAGTAGCCATTCTTCTGATTAATGCACCTGTAGACAGAGGAATTGTTGTCATTCTTCACATACTCAATTTTGGCTTCTTCTGGCCTGAGTGGAAGTTGACTTTGTCTTTGTTCAGCTCTCAGCCTGTTCCTTCTTTGTCTAGAATTCTCCTTTGGGGGATTGCTTGAAGAACCACCCTGGATTGACTTGGTATTTCCAGAGGGTGTTTTAGCTACTAAAGGCTTTGCAGTTGTGGGCTTAGTTAGGCTATCAATTTTCCTTTTTCTGTGAAGAGGAGCTTCATCTTCATCAGTCTCTTCATCATCATCAAGGTTAATTCTTGTGAGACTTTTGCAGCCTTCTTCATTGCCCATGGATTTGATTTGACCATCTTCTTCTTCAGAAGATTCATCAATCCCTCTTACTTGTCTTCTCCTTGGAGCCTTGGTACTCCTTGGAGGTCTTTTTGCCATGGCCCTTGTTACCATTGTAGTTTCTTCAGTTGACTGCTGGGAAGTAGCTACTATTTGCAAAGCAGCTTGATTTGGTGAGGGCTCATTTATTCTGAGTGGTGGCTGGGAAGTTTTCTTGTTTCCTCTTCCTTTCTGAGCGGCACCAACTCTAGATTTTTTCTTTCCTCCCCCCTGATCAGATCCAAATTCTTCCCCCTTAGTCATTGTTGACTGACTAAGTGCCACAAAAGAATCTGAGAGGGACTCAAAATTCTTTTGCAAGTAGTTGTAGGCAGTGACCAACTTCTGAAGTTCAGCTTTGAGCTCCTGATTTTGTTTGATAAGTCCATTTTCCTTATCAGTGAGCTCTGCCAATGGGCCTAGTATGGCATCTGCTTTTCCAGCAGTGTAACTTGCCTCGTGAAAAGCTTTTTCAGCTAATGATACATCATCGTCCCTTACCATTCCCAGATCCTTCTGAGCAATGATCATACTGGTTGTTCTCTGAGTGATGAGCTCAGTGAATTTCTGCATTTCTGAGGGGACGGAGGCAATTACCTCTTTGTTTTGTGAAGACATCTCCCTTTTAAGATGTGCCAAAACTTGATATCTATTCATATATTAATGGAAGTGGACATTTGGCATTTTGTTGAAAACTTCAGGAGCAATTAGCTTCCTTTTCAGATGAGAAACCGCTAAGTGTTCATTGCGGTGTTCTGCCAAAGTCTTGTCTTCTTCATAATCTGAGTCATCAGCCCAGTGATCTTCATCCTCGTGGACATTTTCAAGATTTTCCAGTCCATCAACCATCTCAGAGATGGGCTTCTTTCCTTTCTGAGAGGAGGATGGTATGTCTTTTGCTGGTGATGCAGCCTTAGCATCATGCTTTTCTTTAGATACTCCTTCAGTATCTAGCTCCTTAGCAATAGCATTTACAGCATCCTGGAGCTCTTTAACCTCAGAGTAAGCTACTGTCTCTTGTATGTATTGATCTTGTAGTTGATTGAGCTTATCTCTGGATTTAACTAGCTCTTCTTCAAGTTGAAGATGGAGCTGTTGCTCTTCTTCCAACAGTTGTGTGAGTTGAGCAGTTCTGGTTTGAGTATTCAATATCTTCTGAGTTGTTTCCTCAGAGTGCTCAACTACTTGTTCAGCAGTGTCCTTTAGTTGTTGGGAAGATAGATGGGTAGATTTCTAAGGTGATGGAGGAGGGGATTGCTGTGATGTCCTCTCAGTGTGCTTTTCAGCAGCTGAGGCAATGTTTCCTTGTGGAATCCCTCCCGTCCCTGGTGCAGGGGAATCATCATCATCCTTTTTATCATCCTCATCCTTGTGATGGTCAGAAGGAAAATCTTCATAGTCATTTTTGTCAGTTTCCTTCTCTTCTTCATCTTCAGAGACCAGATTGATCACTTCTGGAATAGTGATCATTTGCCCATTTACTTCTTCTTGTTCAGAAGGAATAAATTGTAGTGTCTGGGGCAGGACTGGCTTGAATGCCATCTGCAATCTGGTCTGACCATCTGCCTGTTTGAAGGCTTGCACCAATTTATGTGCCACTTCCTTGGAAAAGTCCTTACGCATTAAGGTCGCAACTTGATATTGTTCAGTACGGAACATTGCGTGGATATAGTTTTCCAAATCAAGAGCTCGTGCTCGTCTTGTTGGTTGATCTGTGATTCTCCGTATTTCAGAGAGATCAGAGCACCTTAACCTTTGCCATTTCTTGAAGCATTGAATATGCTTTGGCAAGGTATGAGTCTTGAAGAAGGGAAGAAGGTTTTCATAGTCATCATTTGACTCCTTCTTGGCACTACTTTGAAGCTGAAAGAGAGAGTTTTGAATTAGTTTCAAAACTTGTGTAGATATCTGAGTTTTAGAGTAGTCAAATATCTGTGTTACCTGTGCAATAGCAACAGGCTCAGAAGGTTGGACTACTGAGGTTCCAGGTGCCTCAGATATCTTGGTGTGAGGAGGAGACTTGGAAGTCTGATCCTCAACATCCTCTCTTTCTTTTTGAACCTGAGATTAGAAACATAACACTTAGGAAATTTTATCAAGAAAAAGTTCTATTTTCAGAATCAGATATCTGGGAGGTCAATTACCTCCACTATTGGAGGCTCAGATACTTGTTGCTCAGAGACTTGCGCAGTCTCTGGAAATTTTTCTTGTGATGAAGGTTTTGATGCCTCATCAATTTCCATTTGTTGTGGGGATTGAGCGGGCAATTCCCCAGCAACTTCTACTTCTTTTTGAACCTGTTTAAGTAGAAAGTGTTAGTTTGAGAAAAATGATCAGAGATTTGTCTTTGAAGATTATAGATATCTGAATGATTTACCTTCTCTGCAGAAGGTTCAGATACTTGTTCCTCAGAGACCTTGGAAGTCTCTGGATTCTTCTCTGAAGAGATAGACTTTTCAGTCTCTTCATTTTTCTTCTCAGTTGGAGCCTATTAGAAATAGACACTTATAGTATTAGTCAAGTGTATAAAGCACATATCTGAGATGTTATATCTTAAGGAACTGCTTTTCACCGTGAGATGTGCTCCATTCCTTAAGTGGTGAGGCTATGGAAGCCTCCTTCTCAGATTCTGAGGCAAGCTTTGGAACTTCCTCTTGCTCTTTTGTTTCTAATTCAGCCTATAACAAAGAATTTTTATTAGTTAACAAGACAGAAAACACAAAGAAATTCACAAGTACAAACCATTCAGCTACCTGAGCAATGTCAGGCTGAGTGGTCTCTGGAACTTGTGACCCTTTCATGAGTTGGTCTCGTTGTTCCAGTGTTGCTTCTTTGTTGGAAGTTTGAGGCACTTCAACCTTTTCCTGAGTGGCTAACTCAGTTGCCTCCCCTGGTTGATCATTCTGAGTAGGTGTCTCAGTTTGATCCCTCTCTTGGAGTTGGGGAACCACTGCTGCAGGATTTTCTTGAAAGATTGCATTGCTGGCATGTCGAAATGGAGTTCATTTACCATTTCATCAACCACTTGTGGTTGTTGTGGTTGTCTGGAAGCAGAAGTTTGAGCAGTTGAGAGCTCTTCCAGATTTTTAAGTGTGGTGTTGACATCAGCGTCTACCAACACTAGGTCACCACTCATCAGGGCTTCTTGAAGTTGTTTATATGTGACTTTCCCTAATGGTGTGTTGGCACCAACAACCTTTGCTATAGGTGCTTGCTCAACAACCTTTGAGCTAGTTGCTTTCTCAGCAACCTTGGACCTTTTGTTCTTCCCCTTTGCCTTGGTTACTTTTTCAGCAACCTTGGGGGATGGGATCTTCTCCTCGTCCGATTCATCATCGAAATCTGGAACAGAGTTATTAACAATCCCTGCTGCTTCTACAGAAAGAGTTTGAAGTTTCTCAGCATTTATGAGTTCATCAG
Organism: Plantago major; assembly: GCA_026545765.1. Classification (NCBI taxonomy): domain Eukaryota; kingdom Viridiplantae; phylum Streptophyta; class Magnoliopsida; order Lamiales; family Plantaginaceae; genus Plantago; species Plantago major. Next base: position 94,085,653 of record CM048839.1, read on the forward strand.
CAAGACTTTCTGTAATAGTCTTCACATTTCTAAAAGCACTTTCTCTTGCTGAATCTACTTCTTCAGTAGCCGATGCCTCTTTTGCAGCATTGATGAGTTCATCTTCATTGATGAGTTCATCTGCAGCGACGTCAGGTATCTGGGAATCGACAACCTCAATGGGTGTGCCTTCTGATTTTCCAGCAGACTTCTTCCGTGAAGTTCTGGGCTTCTTGGTCACAACTTTTCCCTCAGATACCTCTTCATTCTTTCGCTTCTTGGAACCTTTCTGAGATCCAGTAACCTTTTTCATCAAGTTTGTATACTCATATTTGTAGAGTAGGTTACTGTTGGCAATGTCTGCCGTCTCTCTGAGCTCAATGCCAAGGCATTCCAGTAAGTAGCATATTTTCAGTCCATAGCTTACTGTTGCTTTTGGCTCAGCAAGGCCCTTAACGATTTTAGGCTCAAAGCCTTGTATCTTCTTCACAAATTTCATGAAGGCGTACTTCCCCCAATTAAAAGGGTTTTCCAGCCTTTTGTCTTGTTGGCTCAACAAGAACATCATCATCCAGCGTTCTTGGCTTATCTGGTCAGCACCTCCTTGTAGACCATCAAAGCATTTGTGAAGGATACATGCCAACACATCCCAGTGGACCAAAAGATGTCTAGTTCTTATGTTAGCAAGCTTAAAGTCGATGGGTGTGTCTGGTTTATCAAGATCACACACATTACTATACAGTTGCTTCACACCTTCAAGGAGATCTTCATCCTTGGTGTCAATTTCAAAATCCTTTCCAAGATTTTGAAGTTCAAACAACTCACAGAAAGCTGTTTCGTCCAATAGGATTTCTTGTCCTTGGACTTTGGTCTTGATAGACACTATCTCAGTGCTTTCAGAGATCTTGGAAATAATTGTGGAGTTGTTGTAAAACTTCAGAACATCCAGTGAAGAAACTCCACTGGGAAGAGCAGATAGAAAGCCCTTGATTTTTGCCTTTTCAAGCATATCAAGTACCAACTTCCTGTCGACAAAGTTTTCTATCATGCTACCGGTATTCCTCAATCAAGGCACCACCCCATATCATTCTGTGATTTGAAGTCTAATGATCAGGGTCGAATTCTCCGATCAACCAATTGTTTGTTATAACTAGCACTGGTGCTTGCTTTTCAGTGCCCGAGTGGTAGCAGATTTCTGAGTAGAAGCACGTTTGGGAGCCATCTCTTTAAATAGCGAAGTTTTTGAAAAACGAGAAAGAGATTTGGGTGAGAGATTAGTAATTCTTTGCAGAAAAACTAACAGAGATTTGCAGAGGTTGAAGAAGAGTTTTTGCTATTCTTGTGCAAGTCTGTATGTTGGATTAGGCGAAAGTAATTTCTTTTGCCAAAATCCCATATATATAGCAATGTAATCTCCAGACATATACATACAAATTAATTTTGTGTGTAAGTATCTGTGAATTGCAGGCAGGCGTGAGTAAAAGCTTGTTCGGCATTAAATGCATACTGGGCCCTGTCAGAATTTTAACAGTCCACTATTTACTAAGAGTTAATCTCTGCCGTAAAGATTAATCGCCCAATTCATCAAGGGTCACCATTGCTTCTTCAGCAATGATCACAATCAACAAATGTAATTGTGCCAATTTAATGAATTTTGGCTATTAGCTTTCTGAATCACGTTTCTGTATGACCAAGAACACTGTTTGCATCTGAATTTATCTCACATTTGGTATTTGTCCAAGTTTTACACAGAGATAGAAATAATACAAATTTCAAGAGAGTAGTTGACTGCAGACAGTTGTACTATTCTCTTTTGTGTTCCCCCTCACTGAGTGATCCAGATATCTGAGTACCCGTCTCAGAAATCTTTGAATAGCCGTTTTACCCTTTAGCCTTTAGTTTCTGGATACCCGTTCCAGATACCTTTTCTCTCTTCTTTGATATCTTCTTCTGATATCTCTTTTCTGAACTTTTTCAGTTCTTTGGAAGCTCCATTAGTCCAAGACTGTGTCTTAAGGCTAAGAATCTACTTTCTTGTAGTGGCTTAGTGAAGATATTTGCAAGTTGGTCTTCAATGCCAATCTTGAGTATCTCTATATTGCCTTTTTCAACATGGTCTCTGATGAAGTAGTGTCTAACATCAATGTGCTTTGTTCTTGCATGAAACTTAGGATTTTGAGTTATGGCAATGGCACTTGTGTTGTCACAGAAAATGGGAGTTTTCTCTTCATTGAGTCCATAGTCTTTGAGTTGTTGTTGTATCCACAATATCTGTGAAGCACAACACCCAGCACCAATATATTCAGCCTCTGTGGTAGATGTGGCAATTGAATTTTGTTTCTTGCTGAACCATGTATTAATCTAGCACCAAGAAATTGACAAGTTCCTGAGGTGCTTTTTCTATCAAGCAATGATCCAGCATAGTCGGTATCTGAATAGCCAACCAAACTCAATCCACTCTCTTTTGGATACCACAATCCAACTTCTACAGTACCTTTTACATACCTTAATATTTTCATAGCAATGTTGTAGTGTGACTGCATTGGATCTGTCTGAAATCTAGTACAAACTCCAACTGCATATTGAATATCAGGTCTACTTGCAGTGAGGTATAGTAGAGATCCAATCAATCTCCTATACTTGTGTTCTTCAACACTCTTGTCAGATTCAGTATAGGTCATTTTGGTTCGAATGCTCATTGGTATCTTAGCATTCTTTTCAGAAGGCTTTAGATTAAACTTATTGAGCATGTCCTTTGTATACTTTGTTTGACTAATGAATATTCCATCATTGAGTTGCTTGACTTGCAGCCCTAGGAAGTAATTCAATTCTCCCATCATGCTCATCTCAAATTTACATTTCATGAGTTCAGCAAAATCTTCACAAAGTTGCTTGTCTTTAGATCCAAATATAATGTCATCAACATATACTTGAACTAAAAGTAGTTTCCCGTCATGGTTCAGTGTGAAGAGTGTTTTGTCAATATCTCCTTTCTTGAAACCAATTTCTAGTAGGTATCTGGCCAATGTATCATACCATGCTCTTGGAGCTTGTTTCAACCCATACAGAGCTTTCTGAAGCTTATAGACCATCCTACTTTCTGAGGAAACTTCAAAACCTGGTGGTTGCTCAACATAGACTTCCTCAGCCAGTTCACAATTTAGAAATGCACTCTTGACATCCATCTGATAAACTGTAAAGTCATTATGAGCTGCAAAGGCTAGAAAGAGTCTTATTGCATTCAATCTTGCAACTGGTGCATAAGATTCATCCAAATCTAGTCCTTCAGTCTGGGTAAATCCCTTGGAAACCAACCTAGCTTTGTTTCTGGTTATTTCACCAGACTCATTCATTTTGTTTCTGAAAACCCACTTGGTTCCTATTACAGATATTCCGTCAGCAAATGGAACCAGTTTCCAGACTTTGTTTCTCTCAAATTGATCCAACTCTTCTTGCATTGCAGAGATCCAGTCTTGATCTTTTAATGCTTCTTCTATAGTCTTTGGTTCAATTTTTGAGATGAAACATCCATAGAGACAACTTGCATTTTCAGCGATTGCTCTTCTAGTTCTAACTCCTTGGTCTATGGGACCAATCACATCTTTTGAAGGATGATTTCTTATCCATTTCATAATGGGTTTTGAACTAGTAGGATCAATATCAATTTGATTTGAATGTGAATCAATATGATCTTGATGAGATACTTGTGCAGTATCTGGGATATCTGACACATGGGAAATGTCATGGATATCTGACACTTTTTCAGTGTTAGAGATATCTGGATCTTGCATTTCAGCAATCTCATTTTCAGATACCTTTTCATGATGAAGGTTCTCAGTAGCCTGTTCCATTTCTGGAATTCTCATAGGAAATTCTTCATCATGTCTTAGAGTCATCTGGTTGTTACTAAGCATAGGTTGCTTTTCATCGTCAGACTCATCCTCTATTTGAATGATAGAATTGTTTCCTTCTGAGGATCCTTTTTCAGAATCTTTAATCATTAGTTCTTTGAACCTATCTGAGAGATCATCATTCAAGAGTACTTTCTTGTTTCCTTCATAGAATACTACATGAATAGATTCTTCGATCTTTTGCGTTCTTTTGTTATAGATTCTGTAGGCTTTGCTATTCAGAGAATAACCAAGAAATACTCCTTCATCTGCCTTTGGTTGAAATGTTCTCAAGTATTCTTTGCCATTGTTAAGAACGAAACATCTGCAACTAAACACCCTTAGATGTTTGATACTAGGGGGTCTACTAATGAAAAGCTCGTACGGAGTTTTGTCATGGTGTTTGTTAATCAGACATCTATTTTGAGTGTAGCATGCTGTGTTTACAGCTTCAACCCAATAGATTTCACTTATTTCAGTGTCAGCAAGCATTGTTCTTGTTGCTTCTTTCAGGGTCCTATTCTTTCTTTCAGCAACAACATTTTGTTGTGGTGTCCTTACAGAAGATAGTTGATGTTGTATACCTTTGCAAGTACAAAACTCTTTGATGTACTGGTTCACAAACTCAGTACCATGGTCTGTTCTGATTACAGATACCTTGTCATTTTTCATGACTTCGAGCTTATTCAGCAAGTTAGGTATCTCAACCCTTGCATCAGATTTGTGTTTGAGAAAGACAACCCAAGTGAATCTTGAGTAATCCTCAACAACAACCAGACCATAATTCTTTCCTGCATAACTAGTTACTGAGGATTCAAACAGATCCATATGTAACATTTGCAGTGGCCTTTCACTGGAATGTCTAGTTTTAGACTTGAAAGATGTTTTGGATTGTTTTCCCATTTGGCAAGCTGAGCATACACCTTCTTTTCTATATGCCATTTTGGGTAAACCAACCACCAACTCTTTCTTGGCTAGTTTATTCAGAGTTTTGAAATTCAAGTGACTCATTCTTTTATGCCATAGCCAATTTTCTTCAGTGTGGCCAGATTGACTCACCATGAGACATTCTTCGGTTGTGGCGGATGCCCAATCAGCAACATAAAGATTTCCTTTACGCCTTGCAACCAAGACTGTCTGCTTTGACTCATTGTCAATCACTTTACATAGTTTTGACTTGATCTTGACAGTGTACCCTTTGTCTACTAGTTGACTCATGCTTAGGAGATTATATTTCAATCCCTTTACATGAAATACTTCAGAGATTGTGAGGGCGCCGAACTTCAAATTGCCAAACCTATGGTTGGATTTTCATCTCCTCCAGCAAACCTGATAATTGGTCCATCATTGCATTTTTTGTAGTTAATCAGATTTGCTTTGTCTCCTGTCATGTGCTTCCACATCCACTATCAAAATGCCACTTTGAGTTAGTCTTTAGAGTGTTCTGCACAAAACAGGAAACATGAGATTAGGTTCTCATACCAACAATGGTACCATCTGGATTAAAGAATCTTCCAATAGGAATTCAATTTTGAATGAATTTCCTAGGAGCATTCTTTTGTCTAACAGGAACATAAGGAGGAATCTTAGTTAAATGATTAGTATCATTGTTGTTAAGAACTATTTTCTTCCTTGGTGTGTTCCTAGGTGCTCCATTTGGTGCTTCCAGATACCTGTAAGATTTCTGAGTCTGCTTTTCGGCAAACTTAGCTTTCCTAGCCAGATTTCTTCTAGCCCTGGCATTCAGATTTTCAGTGGCTTGATTTATCTTCCACTTCTAATAATTGTTGTGAGCAATTCTAGCCTTTAACCATTGTTCTTGCTCTTGTTTGTATTCGCGAGCAAGTTGTTTCCCGATGGGTTATAGCCAATACCATTCCGAGCACCTGATGCTGTCTGAGATCTCTTCTCAGCAGCTTTGCTAGACTCTGGATAATCAATTTTCTTTCCAAAAAACGTGACATAAGAAAATTTGCCAGCTCCTGCAATTTTTCCTTTTTGAGAGACATAGCACTGTGGGTGATTGCACTTCTTAGTGTTATGTTTCTTTTCAGAGACATTTCCCACAGTTTTCTTTTGGACTTGTTTTTCCCACAAAGGCTTGGTCGCAACTGCCTTTCCTTTGTCAACAATCTTAGCTTTTCGATGAATCGTAGATTGTTTGGGAATCACCTTCTTTGAGCAATCGAATGTTACTCCTTCATTACTCTTATTCAGAGTGGTGGAACTATCTCGTGTGTGTCCAAATTTAAGTCCTCTCTTTTCTGAAGGATCTCTTAAATAAGATTGTACTTCAGTAAGAGTGTCACTAGCTTTGGCATAAGATTGAAAGGATAGTTCTTTCTTTTTGAGTTCCTTATTCTCAGATTGAAGACCTTCACATTTCTTTTGAAGATTGGCCATTGCTTCTTTATGTGACTTTTCGGTCTCAGATATCTGAGCCTTGAGAAATGCATTTTCAGCATCCTTTTTCTCAGATATCTTGATTAATTTGGAATTTTCCTTTGCAAGAGAATTCTTTTCTTCTTCAAAATTTTCGGCTCTAGCTCGGAACATTAGAAATTCTCTTTTGTAAAGATCAATTTCTTTTCTGAGATTATCCAGTTCTTTGATTCCTTCGTCATCACTTTCATAAGTATAACAGGAAGTATGTGTTACCTCATCAGCCATTAGACAAGGTTCAATGTTGGAGATATCTGGGAAGATTTCTTCAGCCATTCCACACACTTCTTTCTTCTTTTGACCAAAATCAATTACTTCATGAGAAACACCGCATATTTCTGGGGAAGGCAGTGTGGAATCATCTGAATCCTCATCCTCAAAATCGGACTCAATATCTAGAGCATCCAGTTGGAGTTGAATCTTTTTCCTTTCTTCAGTGAGCATAGCTCTTTGACTTCTTTTGAAGATTCTTCTATCTTTCTTGTCACCTGTCTTAAGTTTGATGAAGGCAGGATAATCCTTCTTGAAATGACCAGGTTTCTAACAATAGAAACAGATATCATTTCCGATTTCTGCTTCCTCAGTACTTGATGCTTTTTGAGCTGGCTTGTTCAGCGAGTTTTGCATATTTTTGTACTGGTGATAGTTTGAGCCTAGATGCTTTTTCAGCTTCTCTTTGGCTTTTCTTCTCTCAATTTCTCGACTGACATATTTTCCCATTTGCTTTACAGCAAGCGCATCCTCAGTCACATCCTTGCCTTTCTTCTTTTCAGAAGTTCCTTGAGCAACTAGAGCAACACTCTGCAACTTCTTAGTTGTTTGTTCCCTTTAAGTTGTCTCATAGTCAACAGTGGCAAGGTGAGAGAAAAAATCCACAGGAGTGATATCTGGCATTCCTTGGTTAAAGTAGAAAAACTTTGTGTATTTCCAGTTATGATTTAGACTTCTCACAATTGTTTTAATCTTTTCTGACTGGGTATATCTATTACTTTCACCAAGTGCAGCCATGTCACTCATAAGTGTTGTAAACCGGAAATCTAGTTCTTCAAAAGTCTCTGTGGGACCTTGTTTAAAGTTTTGGAATTTTAGCCTCAAAACTTCGAACTTATTTTCCTTTGTTTTTCAAAGGTGCCAGATTTCTTCAATCATTGCCGAGCCACTTTACTTTTTGCACCTACGCTTTATAATGTATGTGCTCGAGTAGAACGTATGATGATATTACGAGCTGTCCATCCAATCTATTTCTCTTGGCATCTTAGGTGTCTAGAGTTCTCTTTGGTTCGTAAATAACTTGACCGGTGTCTCCCAATTGGTTGATGCATCTGTCTGTGAAGACCCATCACTTTGTTCTCTGTCTCTACCATTAGAAACCTCTATGACTTGCTTGAGTTGTTGAATGACTGGGCCATTCTTTATTACTTCGATCATTTAAATCTTGATGGCTTCTAGGTGGAGCATCATGTTGTTCTTCCATTTCTCATAATTCTCTGGCTTGAGAATTGGGGCGTCACTTAAAGACATCCTGCAGGAAACACACTAAACAAATGAATCAAGTGTAGGTGAAAAGCAGTTAGTGGGCACTTATCTGGGATCTAGGTTCAGTGCAGAAGGCTTAGGAACCTCCCGCTCTGATACCACTTGTTGGTCCAGATAACGGCAAAGTAAAAGACTAGAGGGGGGGCAGGGGTGAATAGTCTTTTAAAACTTTTGTCGATAAGCACAGCTTCTCAGATATCTGTTAAGATATCTGATACTTAATTTCAGAGAGCGGAAGACTTCTGAGATAAGTGCACGTGTTCAGCAAGATAAGTGTAAGTACTTTGCAATATAAGTAAAACAAGTAATAAATTGCAGAAAGTAAATAACACAAGTCTTTTTATAGTGGTATCTGAAGGTGGCGTAATCCTTCAACTAATCCACTTCGGTCTTTCTCAGACCTAGAATCCACTAAGATGAATGAGGTAACCTTACAGATATCTTTACTTGATTCCTAAAAGCACTAGGTTCCCAACCAAGTGTTCCCCCTGAGTTATTGCCCGGCTTTCACAGCCAAGTACTTCCTGTACTCAGAAACCTTTTGAGCTGTTCCTTAGCTTTCCAAGCTAAGTACTTCCTGTGCTCAGCAACCTTGGAGTTATTCCTTTGTTTCCCAAACTAAGTACTTCCTATACTCCACGCCGTATATGGTGTTGGTTTTAGGTTTGTTTGTCAGGTGAGCTTCTTTAATAACTTGTTCAGTTATTCAGATAGCTCTGTGAATCAAGTATACTTAATACACTTTGTAATGTATGGTATCTTGTTCTTTACTGACCCAAGTCTATGGTAAGTGTTCAAGAGAATGAAACTTAGATATGAAATCTTAGTTCAACTCTTTCACAGATAACAATGCTCGTTAAGGATCAGGACACTTAGAACTTTTGTGCTACTTAGAATCAAGAGCTTTGGCCGCAACAGAAAGCTTGAAGGTAAATAGTTTGCTTGAGAGCGCTTGTGTGAGTATTCAGTGTGTTCTAAGGTGTGTTCTCAAGCAGTCTAAGTGTTGATATTCATAGATGAATTTGAGTGCCGTTTGAATAGTATCCGTTAGGCTTAAATCAAATTCAAAGTATTGATATCTGAATATAGTACTGTAGCAGGTTTGTCTTATTCTTCAGATGCTACCGTTTATGTTCAGACATTTCTGTCTGCACATTTAATGCACTGTACTATAATTTGTCCTGTAGTGCCAACGGAACTATGCATGGTATCAGAGATCTTTATACAATCAGAGTTTTCTGAAATGTTGCATGTTCTTTTCCAGAGATCATCATAGCTCCAGATACCACTTGTTTAAACAACTTGTTATAATATGTTTCTTTTTCAGAAGCATATTTTATGTCCAAGGTATCTGAGTGTAGATATCTGTGGGCACTTTCCTTGTCTCAGAAACCTTTTATTCTCAGATATCCTTTGCAACTTGTGTGTTTCGAAACACTTGTTTCTCCAAGATATCTGGACATAGGTATATGAAAAACCCTTGTCTTCAGCAATCTTGTGCAGTCTTCAAATCTTCAAATCTGTTGAACTTTTCCTGCTGGATGCCTTCTTCTTGGTCTTCTTCAGAAAATAAAAATTACATTTTTGAGACCTAACATCCTATACAAGAATTGCTAGACTATCATACTTAGTGAGTTTCCTCTTTTATAGTGTTCAAGTGAACTAAGAGTACTAATCAACTTTCTGAGCTGAGATAAGTCATTAGGTTGCTGATCAAAATCTAAACAGATATTCCTAACATTCTCCTTGTGTGTCCCAGTCTGGGGTAAGAGGCCCAGGGGGAGGGCTCCTGGGTCTATTGGCGACCGAAAGAACGGGTGCTGAGGCTCCTCTGGTTGACATGATATAACACTCCCAAGCTTCCCTGTTGGTCCAGAAAACGGCAAAGTAAAAGACTAGAGGGGGGGGGGGGGGGTGAATAGTCTTTTAAAACTTTTGTCGATAAACACAGTTTCTCAGAAACCTGAGGATTTCTAATACTTAAATTCAGAGCGCGGAAGACTTTAAGATAGGTAAGTGCAGAAACAATAAGTATGTGTGTGTGCTTTGCTGAAATGTAAATACAGAAAGGTAAATGACACAGCAAGTATAGTGGTATCTGGAGGTGGCGTAATCCTCCAACTAATCCACTTCGGTCTTTCTGAGACCTAGAATTCACTAGAACAGATAATTGAGTTCACCTTACAATAATCCTATTCTAAGATTCCTAAACAAATGGTTCCCAACCAAATGTTCCCCCTGAGTTATTCCCCAGCTCCTAGAGCTAAGTACTTCCTCTACTCAGATAACCTTGGAGTTATTCCTTGATTTCCCAAATCAAGTACTTCTTCTACTCCACGCCTTGATGGTGTTGGTTGTAAGGTTTGTCAGAGAGGCTTCTCGTATAACTTTTCAGTTATGTTTTCAGAGAGCCTAATAGAACAAGACTACTTAATACACTTGTTCAGTGGATGGCAGTCTGCTCTTTACTGACCCAAGTAATTGATGTCCGTTCTGGAGAATGAGCTTCAGAAAGGGTATCTGATAGTTCAACTCTTTCACGAATAACAATCTCTTGTTAAGGTTTAGGACAACTTAGAACTACTAGTGATTCTTTGAGCAACAGAAAGCTTTCAGAAAGGGTAGTTGAGTGCTTGAGAGAATACTTTGCTTGATGGTAAGTTTGCAAGATAGAGCATTCTAAGGTGTATTTCTCAGCATCTAAGTATGTGATATATATAGATGAATTTGAGAGTTGTTGGATTGATATCCGTTAGACACAATTCAAATTCAGTCCATACTTATCTTGAAATGAGTACTCAGAAGTCCTTGTCTCATGTCTCAGAGAGGACTGTGCTTCAGTGGCTTTTCTGCCGATGCAATTAATGCACTTGTACTATTTCTTGTCCTGTAGTCTTCAACGGATACATGAGCCTTTCTGATGGCTTGCATGCTCCATACTCATGATGCCTTATGTCCAGAATCATATTTCAAAAGTCAGTAAATACACTTAAGAAAGGATTAAGGACATAGTCTTTCTGAGTTAGACTAAACCTTGATATCTTAATAAATCTTGTGCAATCTTTAGTTTTCATTTTCAGAAAAGCTCCATTGCTAGGATTGATCTTCATGGTCTCCTGGAAATAAAAATTACACTCAGAGACCTATAGTCCTAATACAAGATTTACTAGACTAATCATACTTAGTGATTTCCTCTTTTACAATGTTCAAGTGAACAAAGAGTACTTAATCACCTTTCTGGCTAAGATAAGAACATGTGATGAGTGATCAAAATACTAACAGATATTCCTAACAAATTTCCCCCTTTTTGATCAGTCATCCATGACTATCTTTTAAGTCCTATTACAAATTTGTAATCCTGGAAGAGAAAACAATCCACCACTTAATCATTTCGAATGATATTCAATTTTAGTTGAATTAAGTGCAGAAAGTAAACATCAACCGAATCACAAGAAGTGATCTTTGCTGATAAGTTGTCATCTATGAGAATGTATCTGAGAGTATGATCTTCAGATAGGTACAGTTTACAGAATAAGATGCAACTTTTACAGATAGAGAAATTTAGAAACAATCAGCAAGATTACAAAAAGTAACAAAACATACTAAGTAAATTAGAACAAAGGAGAATCCAAGCTCCAAGAGAGTATTCTAATGTTACTAGTCTTCAAGTCTTCAGAAATGCAACTTGGGTTCAGATACCTCAAGTTCTTCAGCATCCTTTCTGGATCAGTTGACATAATCATCCACTTTTCTGCATTCTTGGACATAGTCATAAAGAATCCTTCTGACAGAGAGCTCTGTCTTTCTGCATAAGTCACATATTTCATGGTAACTCTTGCCAAGCTTGTGATTCTTCCGCAGATAGTGTTTGACCCAGAAGTACTTTCCCCAGACCCAGGAGTGGTCTATATGCAACTGAGATACGTTGAAATACTTGTATATTTCTTCCAGATAGTGTAAATCATCTAGGTATTCATCCAATGTCATATAGAATGACTCATAGGTTGGAACACCTAGTTTGTTCTTCCTGTTGTAGCTACCATCCAGCTTTCTTACCTTGTGTACATCATCAGGCTTTGGATAAGGACAGGCAAAAGAAAGATCCATCTTTCTGCATTCATTCCTCTTTTCTACTTCAAAGTTTAGCCAGGCATGAAGGTGCTCAGGTTTTAGCAATTCTGGCTTGCCTTCTCTCCATTTCAGGATCTGGTTGAGGATGGGAGTTGGAAACTTATCATTGACAAGTAGATGTTGTAGTTCTAGAATCCAATACCCTTTCTTGTTAAGAATGCACCTATATGAAGACTCTTCATTACTAGTCCTTACATACTCAATGCGGGCATCAGTTGGCCTTTCTTGATGAGTTTCTCTGTTTACTCTGCCAAACTGGGAATCCCTTCTTGACTTTCTGTTAGGTGGCCTTCTGTCAGGAAATCCTCTAACCCTTTCTTCCTGCCTTGGGGCTGTGCTGGTAGATCCTCCTTGTATAGACTTGGTGTTGTCAAAAGGAGTTCTGGCTGCTAAGGGCTTTGCTGCCAGAGGCGGTTGTGAAGTAGTTGCTTGTCTCCTTTTCTTGTGAAGTGGATGTTCATCAGAATCATCCTCATCATCATTGAAGTCCAAAATTGGAGACTTGCATCTTTCTTGGATTCTCACTTCTCCTTCTTCTTGGTCTTCTCCTTCTTCAGGATTATTCTGGTTGTTCCCATCTGGGATCCTAAGGGACTTGGTTCCCCTAGTAACCATACTTCTCAGCCTTCTGGCTGGTTGATCTGGAACAACTTCTTCAACAGGGGCATCTCCAGTGTCTTTGATGACTAGTTGACTTGAGGAGGGAGGAATTGATTGTTTTCTTTTTCTTCCTCTGCCTTTCTGAGGCATCTCTTCTCCCCCCTTAGTCATGAATGACTGACACATGATAGCATAAGCTTCAGAGAGTGATTCAAAGTTTTTCTGGAGGTTGTTGTGCACCCTGACCAGTTCTTTGATTTCTTTCTTCAAGTCCTTGTTTTGCCTAACCAATTCTTGCTCTTTTCTGTTGAGCTCTTCAAGAGGCCTTAGAATAGCATCTGCTTGTTGAGTAGCATGGATGGCTTCTGTTAGTGCTAGGTTGGCATTGTTGCAGTCATCTTCCCTGATCGAAGCTAGATCTTTCTGAGAGAGGGCTATGCTGGTTGCTCTGTTTAGCAATGCGGTAACCAAATCTTTCAACTTTTCTGGGACTGACTGTAGGACTTGAGTGTCTTGAGCAACAAGTCTGTCTCTTAGTTCCAAGAAAACACTTGTTCTAGACCTGTGCTCATCACTTCTTGATGCACCTGGAGCAGAAAATAGTTGAGGAGCCAGAAGGGCTAACTTTTCCTTAGTGATAAGTCTCTCATCTTCTTCTGGGGTGATCAAGTTTCGGTTTTCTTCAGCATCACTGTCATAATCCTTTTCTTGGATTGTTTGCAGATTGGCAATCTTCTTCTGTTTTCCATCAAGTGTGCTGGCCTTCTGAGAAGATGTAGAAGGTCTTTCTGATGCAGCCTCAGCATCTTGTGCTTCTTCATCAACAGTACGCATGGCATCAATTTCAGCTGCGGTAATGCTGATCTGTCTTTCCAAACTTCTTTGCTCATCCAGAAGGGCCAATTCTTTAGCATTAGCTTCTCTGAGCTTTTGAATCTTGGCTTCCTTCTCATCAACTTGTGCTTGGCACTCTAAGTTGATTCTCTTTTCTTCTTCAAACTTCTGTCTGAGTTATTCAATCCCGAACTCAACAGCTGAGATTTCTTCAATTATGTCTTGCTGATCAGCCTGTTGGGTATTCTGATGAGACTTTGGGGGTGATGATGATGAGGTTCTCTGAGCAATTGAAGGAGTAGCCTTTTCTCCACTTCCTTTGCTAGCTTTCTGAATCCCGCCTTGTCCAGGTTGGGGATCATCATTCTGATCATCATCATCATCATCATCATCATCATCCTTTTCCTTGTTTTCTTGATTTGGATGCTCAGAAGGAGGTTCTTGGTAATCGTTCTCGCCCATTTCCTCTTCATCTTCTGAAACCAGGTTGATCACATTTGGGAATGTAATCATCCTCGCATTAACTTCTTCTTGCTCAGCTGGATAAGTAGTGAGCTTGCTGGGCAAGGCAGGATGGGTCACCATCTGCTCTTGGGTTTGAGCATCTGCAGCTTGGAAGTCTGCTATGAGTCTTCATGCCACTTCATTTATGAAGGTATCATCCATCAGAGCGGCAAAGGAGTAAGACTCTGTGGGAAATATAGCATGGACATGATCTTCCAGATTGAATGCTATGGCCCTCTTCTCTGGGATGTCAATTACTCTTGCAACTTCAGAAAGGTCGGCCTTTCTGAGTTTCTGCCATTGTCTGAAGCACTTTAGATGTTTCTTGAGAGTGTGTTTCTGGAAGGCTTGGAGTAAATTGATTGGCACTAGACTTTGAGCCTGAAAGAAAGGGATCAAGTTAGTTTTGTTCAAACCACTTGTGTTAGTATCTGTGTGCAAAAGTAAGCTTTCTGAGCATACCTGTGTAGAAATACTAGGCTCATCTGCTTGGACTTCTGCTTGTTTGGGCATAGAGGCCTCAGATACCTTGCTGTGAGGAGAAGTCTGATCCTCATCAACCCTTCTTTTTGCTAGAACCTGAGAATTAAAATCAAATATGTTTAGAAACTGTTAACATAAAAGATAAGTGGAAAAATGCTTTCTGAGACTTCACTTACTTCCAAGTGAGGAAGCTCAGTGGCATCTTTCGCAGAAACCTTGGGGGTTTCTGGAACCTTTCTACGACTCGCTTCTTGACATTGCCAGTTTCTTTTAGAGGAGATAAGACCACAGTCTCTCCTACCAAGTGTTCTTCTGACTGAGCCTGTAAGAACAAACATAAAAGATTTAGTAGTGGGTTTTCCAGAGCATTCGTGAAGGAGACTATGATTACTTACCTTCTCAGCAGAAGGCTCAGTAAATACTTCCTCAGAGAGCTTTTCAGCCTCTGGAATCTCTTGGTTTAGGGTGTTAGTTCCACCACCACTACTTCCTCAGTTGGAGCCTAAGAAGAGACATTAAGAATATTAGAACATAAGATAAGAGCATTTTTAGTTAGTTATTTCTTGTTCAGAGATAACTTTACTACTTGTGGGACAGGCTTTTCTTGATGTTCTGAGGTTGGAGGAACCTCTTCTTGATTCAAAGGGGTGGACAAGTTTTCTTCCCCCTGAAAGATTGTCTCTAAATTGGCCTGTAACAAACAAAGCTTATGAATAACTGGTTAACATATACCTATGTTCGCAAGTTAAATACAAACCATCTTTGTTACCTGAATAGAGTCAGGCTGAGCTTGGGTCTCTTGTACTAGTGGAGCCTCCACAGCCTCTCTCTGCTCATTGTTGTTGTCCTCTAGAGTATCATTCTGAGTCTCCATCTCAGTCTGATCCCTTTCTGAGAGTTGAGCTCTCTCAGAAGGTTGAGGAACCTGTTCAAGAACAGGGTTTTCTTCAGCAACCTTTTGTGCTGGCATAGTGAATGTGGAAGCAATGTCAGGATCTTCCAGCATTCTATCTTCCTCACCCAGGCCTTCTTCTTCCTGCTGGGCAGAGGGGCTCCTTTCTTTCTGAGGGGCTGAGCTTGATGCTCCCCCATGGGTCTCATACTTGGACCTTTTGAGTACTTTTGCAAGTACTTCATCATCCTCAGAATCACTATCCAGTGTTGGTGCAGACCTATCCATGATATTTCTATCATCTCTGGAGAGTTCTGGAGCAGTCTGGCTCAGAATTCTTGGGGCATTCTGGAGTTACCTTTCTGGGCGTCCAACATCTTCTAAGACCTTGTCTCTAGAAGGTTGTGCCTCTTGTATGTTTAGGGACTTGGAGGCTCTTTTGCTTTGAGTCCCCTTTCTCTTGGCAACTGGAGGTTGAGCTTGCGCTTGCTCAGTGACCTCCTCACCTTGCTGGGCAGCTTTATGCTCTTCTACCTCTTTATGAGCTTTCTCATCAGCAAGTCTCTCCTTTTCTTCAAAGGCGTGTCTGAAAAGGGAGTTGGTGACTGGGATTTCCTGCCTCTCTCTGAGAGTGATTCCCATTGTTTCCAGAATGTGACAAATTCTGAGGCCAAAGTGCATATTGGCCTTTGGCTCAGCAAAGCCATCGATGATCTTGGGCTCAAATTCCTCAATACGTCCAAGGAATTTGTTGAAGGCGTACTTCCCCCAATTGAAGTGGGTTTCCTGCCCTTCATGCTTCTTGTTCAAAAGATACATCATCATCCATCTCTCCATGCTTATCTGGTCCACTCCACCTTTGTTGCCATCAAAGAAACGGACCAGAATGAGAGCTAAAGTACTCCAGTGTTTCTGGAGATGACTAGTTCTGATGGCTTCAGAACAAATTCTCCTGGGCAACCCTTTGCATTTTCTAACTGGATTGCTTCAAATAGCTCTTTAATGCCTTGGATCATGGGAGAATCCTTGATGTTGATGTCTTCAATTGTTCCTCGATTTTTCAATCGGAATATCTTGCAGAAAGTCTTGCAGTCTAGGACAATTTCTTGTCCTTGAACTTCAGTCTGCATGTATTTCTCTTCTTCATCATTCACAACCTTTGTGAAGATTTTGGAGTTGTTATAGAACTCCAGCACATCCAGTGTGGATAGTCCACTGGGTGCAGCAGACAGAAACTTAAAGATATGGGAACTTTTCAGCATCCCCAATATCAGTTTCCTATCTGGTTTGGAAGAAATGACTGCAGGTACATACTACTTTACTAGAAAAGCTCCCCAATTCTTGTTGTGACTTGGATTCCAGTCAGATGGGGTGAACTTTCCCAGAAGGTGTTTATTCAACACCTTAAGTTCCTTTCCTCCTTGCTTTTCAGCAGGAGCAGATGATGCGGCCTTAGGGTTCTTGGTGGTTATCTTCTTGGGTGCCATCTCTTATATAGAATCTTGAGTGAGTGTTTTGAGAGGGGTTTTGCAAGATTAATCTGGATTAGTCTATCTTTTCAGAAGACTAAACACAAGAAGTTGAGTTTGCAGAAGGGGTTTTGCAGAAATCTTTAGAGATTTTGCTGTTTTGATGCAAGTATGAAATTTCGGAATTGGTAAAAGTGTTTGTCTTTTGGCCAAGTCCTATATATATAGCAGACAAAATGTACATAGATACAACATACATACAACTGAATATGAATGAGTATCTTTGTATCTGCATAGGCGTGGTATCACACACGTTCTTCATTAAATGCGTAGTGGGCCATGTCTGCATTTCTCAACAGACATTACTTGCTTGGTTTTAATCTCAACCGTTGAGATCAAACGTTTATTCATCAAGGGCTTATATTGAATATTTTTGTAATGATATCAATCACCAAATGATATTGTGCCGACTTGATGTATTTTGGACAAGTTACATCCATTATGTCACTTTGTAAAGAGTAAGAACACTCAATCGTTTGAACTTATCATTCTGAGTGTCAAGTCCTTATCTTTATATTGTTTATCATAAAAATGGCAAAAATACAAGACATTGGACATGTTTGACTTTCAGAACTTATACTTTTCGGGTTTGTGTAAATTTTCTCTTTATGACTAAATAGCTTTCTGAATTCAAGTGTCAGAAGCTTCAGTTGTTTGAATGTATTTGACCCACTCTCAGTAAGTAAGTTCTAATTTTATTTACTTATTGAGTGTGTACCAACCTTTGCCTTTCTGGATACCCGTTCCAGAAATGTTTTGCCTTTCTGAGTGTTGCTACTCAGAAACCTTTGCATCACTTCTTATCAACTTGGCTTTCTGAGAACCTGTTCTTAGAGGCCTACTTCTTTTCTAACTCACTTATTCAGACTTTAGAGATTCAGGACATTTTTCAGTCCTTAGGAATCTCCATTAACCCAAGACTATGTCTTAAGGTCAAAAACCGGCTTTCTTGTAGGGGCTTGGTGAAGATATCTACAAGTTGGTCTTCTGTGCCAATCTTGAGTATCTCTATATTGCCTTTCTCAACATGGTCTCTGATGAAGTGGTGTCTAACATCAATGTGCTTTGTTCTGGCATGGAACTTGGGGTTCTGTGTGATTGCAATAGCACTTGTGTTATCACAGAAAATGGGAGTTTTCTCTTCATTGAGTCCATAGTCTCTGAGTTGTTGTTGAATCCACAGAATTTGTTTTGCACAACAACCAGCAGCAATATATTCAGCCACTGTGGTAGAAGTTGCAATTGAGTTTTGCTTTTTGCTAAACCATGAGATAAGTCTAGTTCCCAGAAACTGACAAGTTCCTGAGGTACTATTCCTATCAAGCATTGATCCAGCATAATCAGCATCTGAGTAACCAGCCAAACTCAATCCTCTTTCTTTAGGATACCATAGACCTACATCTACTGTACCTTTCACATACCTTAATATTTTCATAGCAATATTGTAGTGTGATTGCATTGGATTTGTTTGAAATCTAGCACACACACCAACTGCATATTGAATATCAGGTCTGCTTGCAGTAAGGTAAAGTAGTGAACCTATCAATTTCCTATACTTGTGTTCATCAACACTCTTATCTGATTCAGTATAGGTCATCTTGGTTCCTATGCTCATAGGTATCTTAGCATTCTTTTCAGAAGGCTTAAGATTGAACTTTGTGAGCATGTCTGTTGCATACTTTGTCTGACTAATGAATATTCCATCATTGAGTTGCTTGACTTGCAATCCTAGGAAATAGTTCAATTCTCCCATCATGCTCATCTCAAACTTACTTTTCATGAGATTTGCAAAGTCATCACAAAGTTGCTTGTCCTTAGATCCAAATATAATGTCATCAACATATACTTGAACTAAGAGTAGTTTCCCATCATGATTTAAAGTAAATAAAGTTTTATCAACTTCACCTTTCTTGAAACCACTTTCCAGAAGGTATTTGGCCAAAGTGTCATACCATGCTCTTGGAGCCTGTTTCAGTCCATATAGAGCTTTCTGTAGCTTATAGACCATTCTACTTTCTGAGGAAACTTCAAAGCCAGGTGGTTGTTCAACATAGACTTCCTCAGCAAGTTCACCATTCAAGAATGCACTCTTGACATCCATCTGATAAACTTTAAAGTCTTTATGAGCTGAAAAGGCTAGAAAAAGTCTTATTGCATCCAATCTGGCAACTGGTGCATATGACTCATCAAAATCTAAACCTTCAGTCTGGGTGAATCCCTTGGCAACCAACCTTGCTTTGTTTCTGGTTATTTCACCAGATTCATTCATCTTGTTTCTGAAAACCCACTTAGTTCCAATCACAGATATTCCTTCTACAAATGGAACTAGTTTCCAGACTTTCTTTCTCTCAAACTGATCCAACTCTTCTTGCATTGCAGAGATCCAGTCTTGGTCTCTTAATGCTTCTTCTATAGTTTTAGGTTCAATGTTTGAGATGAAACATCCAAAGACAGACTTAGCATTTTCACCTATTGCTCTCCTAGTCCTAACACCTTGATTGATTGGTCCAATCACATCTTTTGCAGGATGATCCTTGATCCATCTCATCATGGGTTTAGGGCTTGTAGGGTCAACATTTATGTGATCTGAATGTGAATCACTATGATTATGATTTGATACTTCTTCAGTATCTGTGACATCTTGCACCTAAGAGGGGCGGTGAATGTCTGACACTTGCTCAGTGTGAGAGCTTTTAGGGACATGCCTGTCAGAGAGGTCATTTCCAGAGTTAGCTCTTTGATGAACATCTTCAGTTTCCATTTCTGGAATTCTCACAGGAAATTCTTCATCATGTCTGAGAATCATCTGGTTGTTACTAGGCATTTCATGCTTTTCTTCGTCAGAATCATCCTCCCTTTCCACAACGATGTTTTTCCTTTCTGAGGGTTCTTCTTCAGAATCCTTTATCATTAGTTCCTTGAACCTTTCTGAGAGTTCATCAGCAAGGGGTGTTTTCTTGCTTCCTTCATATAATACAACATGAACTGATTCTTCAATCTTCTTTGTTCTTTTGTGGTAAACTCTGTATGCTTTGCTATTCATAGAATAACCAAGAAACACACCTTCATCTGCCTTTGGTTGAAATGTTCTTAGATACTCTTTTCCATTGTTAAGAACAAAACATCTACAACCAAACACTTTCAGATGTTTGATATTAGGGGGTCTACCAACCAAGAGTTCATATGGGGTCTTGTCATGGTGTTTGTTTATCAAACATCTGTTCTGAGTGTAGTATGTTGTGTTTACAGCCTCAACCCAATAAACTTCACTTATTTCAGTGTCAGCTAGCATTGTCCTTGCTGCTTCTTTAAGGGTTCTATTTTTCCTTTATGCAACACCATTTTGTTGTGGTGTTCTCACAGAGGAAAGTTGGTGTTGTATACCTTTGCTGGTACAAAATTCCTTTATGTACTGGTTGACAAACTCAGTACCATGGTCTGTTCTAATTGCAGATACTTTGTCATTTTTCATGACTTCAAGCTTATTCAGCAAGTTTGGTATCTCCACCCTAGCATCATATTTGTGCTTCAGAAATACAACCCAAGTGAATCTTGAGAAGTCATCTACAACAACCAGACCATACTTCTTTCCTGCATAACTAGTTACAGATGATTCAAAAAGATCCATGTGTAATAGTTGCAGTGGTCTAACACTAGAGTGTCTGGTTTTGGTCTAGAAAGAGATCTTGGATTGTTTCCCCATCTAACAGGCAGAACAGATACCATCCTTTCTAAAAGATGTTTTGGGAAGACCAACCACTAACTCTTTCTTGCCAATTTTGTTCAGAGATTTGAAATTCAAGTGACTCATTCTTTTTTGATATAACCAGTGCTCTTCTGTGTGACCTGATTGACTCACCATGAGACATTCTTCAGTTGTGGCAGATGCCCAATCGGTAACATAAAGACTGCCTTTCCGCCGAGCAACCAAGACTGTCTGCTTTGACTCATTGTCAATAAGTTTGCAATACTTTGCTTTGAATTCCACAGTGAATCCCTTGTCTGCAAACTGGTTCATGCTAATACGTCAGTGATTGTTAATGATCCCAATTTGACGTTGCCATATCCCAGAGAGGAATTTAATTCTCCTGATGTCTGGTCCAGTGTTGCAAGCTTTGTAGTTGACCAGATTTGCTTTGTCTCCTATCATGTGCGTTCCGCATCCACTACCAAATAGCCATTGAGCCTTAGTATAAGAGACGTTCTGCACAAAACAGGAAACATGAGTTAGGTTCTTGCCTCAGAGATAGAACCACTTAGACTAAACATTCTTCCAGTAGGAATCCACATTTTAGTGAATTTCTTGGGAGTTTGTTTTTGTCTAACTTGATCAGAAGGAGATGCAATAAAATCAAAAATTTTGATCTCAATCTTCCTTCTTGGGGTGTTTCTAGGTGTTCCCTTTGGTGCTTTCTGGACCCTGGGTTTCTGGGGTTGCTTTTCAGCAAACTTAGCCTTTCTGGCCAGGTTCCTTCTAGCTCTGGCATTCAGTTTTTCAGTGGATTGATATTTCTTCCACTTCTGTATATTGATACGTGCAATATCAGCCTAGCGCCATTGTTCTTGTCCTTCCTTATATTGTTGCAGAAGGACCTTTCCAATAGTACGATAGCCAATGCCATTTCGAACACCTTTGGCTTTCTGAATGCGCTCTTCAGAAGCCTTACTAGTTTCTGCACCATCTTTCTTTTCATAAAATGGTACAGTAGAGAATTTGCCTATTCCAACAATTCTTCCCTTCCTAGTAATGCAGCAATGTGGATGGTTGCATATCTGAGGGTTGTGTTTCTTTTCAGAAACCTTTATCCACATGTTTCTTGTGAACTTGTTGTTCTTTCAAAGGCTGGATTGCAACTCCTTTTCCTTTGTCAACTACCCTAGCTTTCTGACCAATGCTTAGGTGATTGAAGAATCATTCTGTTGACTTTTTACAAAGGTCAACCTTTCATCACTCTTCTTCAGAGGAGATGAATTACTTGATTGTTCATCAAGTCCAAGTCCACCTTTCTCAGAGGGATCTCTCAGATAGGATTGAACCTCAGTGAGAGTGTCACTAGCCTTTGCATAAGATTGGAAGGATAGCTCTTTCTTTCTGAGTTCTTCATTCTCAGAAAGCAGCTTCATCATTTTCTTATTAAGTTCATCCAAGGCTAGTTTGTGAGAATTTTCATTCTCAGATATCTGAGTTTTCAGAAAAGGCTATTTCAGCGTTCTTGTTCTCAGATACTCTGGTTAGCTCAGAAACCTCTTTTTCAAGAGTTTCTTTGCTTTCCTCTAGAATTCTGGTTTTGGATTGTGCTTCCAGAAATTCTTTCTCATAACGATCCAATTCACTTTTGACCAACTCCAGATCCTCAATTCCATCATCACTCTCATAGTACAGAAATTGTGAATTGTTAGTTACCTCATCAGCCATAAGACATATTTCAATGTTGGAGATGTCTGGACCAGCAATCTCAGCAACTCCACACATTTCATTCTTCTTAAGGCCAAAGTCGATTACATCGTGGGTGATTCCACACAATTCTGGTGATGGTAGGTTTGAGTCATCTGAATCTTCATCTTCAGAATCTGTCCCAATGTCTAGAGCATCAAGTTGAATTTGAATCTTCTTCCTTTCTTCAGTCAGTAAGGCCCTTTGATTTCTCTTGAAATTTCTTCTGTCCATCTTGTCACCTGTCTTGAGCTTGTTTAAAGTAGGACAATCTCTTTTGAAGTGACCAGGCTTTTGACAATAGAAGCAGATATCATTTCCTATTTTTGCAGCTTCAGTACTAACACCTTTCTGAATGGGGGTGTTCAGAGAGTTGTTCATTTGTATGTTCTTGTACTGATGATAGTTTGGGCCAAGATGCTTTTTCAGCTTTTCTTTAGCTTTTCTTCTCTCAATCTCTTGACTCACAAATTTCTTCATGTGTCTTACTGCAAGAGAATTTTCTTCAGATGCATCTTTGGTATCCTTCTTTTCAGAAGTACCTTGAGAATCTTGAGCAACACTTTGCAACTTTTCAGCTGTTTGTTCTCTCTGAGTTGTCTCATAGTCTACAGTAGCAAGATGAGAGAAGAGCTCTACTGGAGTAATATTTGGCATCCCTTGGTTGAAATAAAAGAACTTAGTGTGCTCCCAGTTGTGATTGAGACTTCTGACAATAGTCTTAATCTTTTACATTTGGGAGTATCTGTTGCTTTCACCAAGTGCAGCCATATCACTCATAAGTGTAGTAAACCTGAAATTAAGTTCTTCCAGAGTTTCAGTGGGACCTTGTTTGAAGTTTTGGAACTTCAATTTAAGAACTTCGAACTTGTTCTCCTTGGTTTTCTCAGTTCCGGCACAGATTTCTTCAATCAATTGCCAGGCAACTTTCGCCATTTTAGCACCCCACAGTTTACACTGTATGTGCTCAGGTGTCGATCTGATGATGATATTACAAGCTTGACCATCCAATCTATGTCTCTTGGCATCTTCAGATGTCCAGAGCTCTCTTGGCTTGTCTTCATACATAATGCTTCCATGAGCAACACGACTACTATCACTAGCAGCCGCATCCTCGCTTCCATCTTCCTTGTCTGAGGCTTTCCTTCCATCAGAGACCTCAGTAACTTGTTTGAGTTGTCTGATTTTGATAGGCCCTTCATTGATGACTTAGATCATCTCGTCACTAATGGCCTCCAGATGGAGCATCATGTTGTTCTTCCATTTCTCGTAGTTTTCTGGCTTCAGAACGGGTGCATCAGTCAGAGACATACCTGCACACTTTAACACACAAATTATATAGTCCTCAGAAAGGGACAAAGTTCCTTCACCTATCTGGGGATCTAGGTTCAGTGCAGAAGGCTTGTGAACCTCCTGCTCTGATACCACTTGTTGGTCCAGATAACGGCAAAGTAAAAGACTAGAGGGGGGGGGGGGGGTGAATAGTCTTTTAAAACTTTTGTCGATAAACACAGTTTCTCAGAAACCCTCAAGCGCGGAAGACTTTAAGATAGGTAAGTGCAGAAACAATAAGTATGTGTGTGTGCTTTGCTGAAATGTAAATACAGAAAGGTAAATCACACAGCAAGTATAGTGGTATCTGGAGGTGGCGTAATCCTCCAACTAATCCACTTCGGTCTTTCTGAGACCTAGAATTCACTAGAACAGATAATTGAGTTCACCTTACAATAATCCTATTCTAAGATTCCTAAACAAATGGTTCCCAACCAAATGTTCCCCCTGAGTTATTCCCCAGCTCCTAGAGCTAAGTACTTCCTCTGCTCAGATAACCTTGGAGTTATTCCTTGATTTCCCAAATCAAGTACTTCTTCTACTCCACACCTTGATGGTGTTGGTTATAAGGTTTGTCAGAGAGGCTTCTCGTATAACTTTTCAGTTATGTTTTCAGAGAGTCTAATAGAACAAGACTACTTGATACACTTGTTCAATGGATGGCAGTCTGCTCTTTACTGACCCAAGTAATTGATGTCCGTTCAGGAGAATGAGCTTCAGAAAGGGTATCTGATAGTTCAACTCTTTCACGAATAACAATCTCTTGTTAAGGTTCAGGACAACACGTCATGGAGGTTAGTAAATATGTTGTTTATGACTTGGAATATGATACATAATAGATTTTTAGCTTTTATTTCAATCACTAACTACTTGTTTGCACATATGTTTTTAAGGCCAATAGAGGACAGCCGAAGAGTGCTCTATACTACTTCAAGAAGGCTAAGCTGATGAATGGCATTTGGACTGATGTGAGGGCCGAGCGTATTGCGGTACGTTTCTTTCTTAATTAAGGTTAACATTTGTATTTGTGTATTTTAAAGTGATTCCTAAAATTGCATCTCATTTCGTATGCACTTTACTATTGCAGAGTGAGGTGGAGAGGAGGATGGATAACAGGATGATCGACGATCATGAGCTGTCAATTGAAGAGCAAGACCAGATCTTCTTTGACGTCAACCCAGTGGACAACAAGGGTCGAACATATGGATTGGGAAGTTTGGGCCCTGCTATGAGTTCTAGTAGCTTCTCAGTGTCCTAGGGAGGATCACGATCTAATTTCTTCACATAGGACCAGGTTCATGAGATGATGACTCCTCTCCACGAGGAAATAGTCATTTTACCAAAGGCAAGTGCTTGAGGAATGTGCGTATGGCTCAAATGGATTGACACTTTGACCCAGATGTTTAGCACTTCTTCCCAGTACCACCCACCGCCTCGTCCCCATTCTTAGTTACATCAGACTTATGTTATTAATGCTACATACTTTGACACTATCTCATCTTCTAGCTACTTGTGCTCGCATACTTTAGACTTCGGTATGGATAATTTATATTGTTTCGGGTATATTAATGCAATTTAATTGTTTTGGGGTATATTATGTATGATTATATTATGTGAAAAAACATGTGAAATGTGAAACAGCAATTTAAAATACAAAAAAAAAAAATTAAAAAAAATAGTAAATTTAGCGACGGAATTAAATCCGTCGCTAAATTCACGAATTAAGGGAGAATTAGCCCATGGAATTTAGCAATGGATTTAATTCCATCGCTAAATTTCACACGAATTGAGGGTGAATTAGTCGACGAATTAATATCCGTCGCTAAATTTCGTAACTAATTGGCGACGGATAAGTAATCTGTCGTCAATTCGGACGGACTGGTCAACGAATTAATCCGTCGCCAGTTCGTCGTTATTTATTCCTCGCCAAAAAATTTGTGATGGATGGTTTGGGGACGGGGACTTATCCATCACTAAATCTGTCGCTACGGATTTAGCGACGGATCGGTCCTGTTTTAGCGACGGATAGTTCCGTCGCTAAAACAGGATATTTTTGTAGTGGAAAGAGATAAGTGGAGCACTTAGCAGGAGTAACCCAGAAAGAGCACGAGGTTCTTAGAACGTTCCTTGACCGCTTCAATGCCGAAGTGCGCCAGGTTGAGCCTCACAGCATCAAAGAACGGGTCTGACACCTGTATGCTAACACTTGCAACGACGATCTCGGAAGAAAGCTTTCCAATAAAGAAATCACAACCGAGAAATACTTGGAAGATATCTGTGAAGGAGTCTTGTATGGTGAGGAGTACAGAAGAAATGTTCCAATAAGAGCCGGGGCCAAAAAGGGGAAGGGACCAATGAAACAGGAACCCCCTCCTCGGCCTGGAAAATTTGAACAAAAGAAGGAATTTAGAGACAAGAGGGAGTTCCGTAGGGATAGAAGCCCCCCCCCCCCCCCCAGGAAGATATGCAGAGTATACTCGCCTCAATAGACTAAGATCCGACATCTTGGCCTCTATTGTCGAGAAAAACTTAGACATACAATGGCCAAAACCTACAAGGAGCAGTAAGAGGAACAAAGCTTCGAAGGAATACTGCAGGTTCCACAAACACAAAGGTCACTCAATCGACGATTGCGCCCAGTTGAAAACAGAAATAGAAGGGTTAATAAGTAGCGGAAAGTTGAAAGAACCAGTGTATAAGGAAGAGCCCTCCAGGCACCATAGAAATGAACAAAGAAGGGAGGAGCGTGGTTCGGAACCTCCGACAGGATCCTTACCGCCACCTCCTGCAGACATTTCGCCCCACCATGCCCAAAGGTACCGTGGGTACCCTCAAGATGTGGAAATGGAAAACCTTCCCTACAGCGGGGTTATCAATGCTATAGCAGGAGGCCCAGCATGAGGAGATAGCCGAAATGCATGGGAAAGAACCGCACAACATCTGAGAAACAATGATAGAGCCTATGCTCCACCAGCTCTTAAAGGAACAAACGCCATCACTTTCGATGATAGTGAGATTCCCCCACCAACGTCTGGAGGAGGAGATATTAAAGACCCTGATGTTCCTTTAGTCATTTCTCTAGTCATCGCTACTTACAAAGTCAACAAAGTACTTGTTGACACAGGGAGTTCCTCCAACGTCATATCCAAGAGAACTGTGGAACACATGCACTTGGGCAATATCCAGTATGGGCTAGTATACACTTCCTTAGTGGGATTCGGGGTTTCTATAGTTCGCCCCATTGGAAGTATACCCCTACAAGTCTCTATGGGAACCTTCCCGACAAGAGTGACCGAGACGATCCTCTTTGTGGTGGTCAACAGCACGTTCGACTATAACGTGATCTTGGGGCCCCCAGGACTCAACCAATTCAGAGCAATTGCATCTCCCCTACACAACAGGGTGAAGTTCCCCACACCTAATGGTGTGGGAGAAGAAGTGGGCAATGTTAGGGAATGTTAGGAATATCTGTTAGTATTTTGATCACTCATCACATGTTCTTATCTTAGCCAGAAAGGTGATTAAGTACTCTTGGTTCACTTGAACATTGTAAAAGAGGAAATTACTAAGTATGATTAGTCTAGTAAATCTTATATTAGGACTATAGGTCTCTGAGTGTAATTTTTTTTTTCCAGAAGACCATGAAGATCAATCCTAGCAATGGAGCTTTTCTGAAGATTAGAAGACTAAAGATTGCACAAGATTTATGAAGATATCAAGGTTTAGTCTAACTCAGAAAGACTATGTCCTTAATCCTTTCTTAAGTGTATTTACTTACTTTTGAAATATGATTCTGGGCATAAGGCATCATGAGTATGGAGCATGCAAGCCATCAGAAAGGCTCATGTATCCGTTGAAGACTACAGGACAAGAAATAGTACAAGTGCATTAATTGCATCGGCAGAAAAGCCGCTGAAGCACAGTCCTCTCTGAGACATGAGACAAAGACTTCTGAGTACTCATTTCAAGATAAGTATGGACTGAATTTGAATTGTGTCTAACGGATATCAATCCAACAACTCTCAAATTCATCTATATATATCACATACTTAGATGCTGAGAAATACACCTTAGAACGCTCTATCTTGCAAACTTACCATCAAGCAAAGTATTCTCTCAAGCACTCTACTACCCTTTCTGAAAGCTTTCTGTTGCTCGAAGAATCACTAGTAGTTCTAGCTTAGTGGCTAACATACCACTCAAATTGTCCTAAAATTGACTAACACAATGGTGACTAACATATCACCTAAGTTCAGTGGCTAACATACCACTCACATATATAGTGGTTAACATACCACACACATTAACACAACGATTAAAAGAACAAATAAAGCATTCATTGTAACATTTAAGCTTACCCGCAACTCATCAAAGTAAAAGTGCTTCATCCGGTCCGAGATGTTTGTCCACTTCTCGCCTCCATGTCCCAAGCATCTCCTCCACGCCCTAAAGATTTTGCCGAGTTTATCCGAAGCAGCCAGTGGCCAAAACCTGTTATCAATGAGACAAACAAGAAACAAATATTCATTAGTAAAATCATGTAACATATATTTATCTTAAGTTATGTTCTACAAATGCATAATACTTACTTGTTCTTGTCGTTGGGGAACAACACCAGCTTCCCCTGACATGTAGCACCGTCAGGCAACGTCAGATAGGGACACCCGTCAGAGGGGTAGTCACCTGGAGCATGTGACGTAGAGGACGGTGGAGTCCCTGGAACCTCAGACTGGCTGCTGCTCCCACAATAATCATATCCGACCAGAGGACTAGTAGCTCCACTCGCTGGTGTACTGCCCGCACCAGAACCCGATGGACTCCCCCTAGTACCCCTACACTCGGGAGGAAGGTATGTGGACTTCCTTTGGCGCGGCATCTGCAAGAGCATATAAGAAATTTGTTAGGAATATCTGTTAGTATTTTGATCACTCATCACATGTTCTTATCTTAGCCAGAAAGGTGATTAAGTACTCTTGGTTCACTTGAACATTGTAAAAGAGGAAATCACTGAGTATGATTAGTCTAGTAAATCTTGTAATAGGATTATAGGTCTCTGAGTGTAATTTTTATTTCAAGAAGACCATGAAGATCAATCCTAGCAATGGAGCTTTTCTGAATATTAGAAGACTGAAGATTGCACAAGATTTATGAAGACACAAAGGTTTAGTCTAACTCAGAAAGACTATGTCTTTAATCCTTTCTTAAGTATATTACTTACTTTCGAAATATGATTCTGGACATATGACATCATGAGTATGGAGCATGCAAGCCATCAGAAAGGCTCATGTATCCGTTGAGACTAAAGGACAATGAACAGTACTATGCATTAAATGCATCGGCAGAAATGCTGCAAAAAAGCAAGTCCTCTCTGAAACAAGAGATAGTGACTTCTGAGTACATAGTTCAAGATATAAACGGATATAATTTGATAGAGACCACAACGGATACAATTCAAATGCCTCTCAAATTTATCTATATATATCACACACTTAGATGCTTGATGAACATACCTTAGAACGCTCTATCTTGCAAACTTACCATCAAGCAAAGTATTCTCTCAAGCACTCTACTATCCTTTCTGAAAGCTTTCTGTTGCTTGAAGAATCACTAGTAGTTCTAAGTTGTCCTGAACCTTAACAAGAGATTGTTATTCGTGAAAGAGTTGAACTATCAGATACCCTTTCTGAAGCTCATTCTCCAGAACGGACATCAATTACTTGGGTCAGTAAAGAGCAGACTGCCATCCACTGAACAAGTGTATTAAGTAGTCTCGTTCTGTTTGGCTCTCTGTAAACATAACTGAAAAGTTATACGAGAAGCCTTTCTGACAAAACCTTATAACCAACACCATCAAGGCGTGGAGTAGAGGAAGTACTTGATTTGGGAAATCAGGGAACAACTCCAAGGTTATCTGAGTAGAGGAAGTACTTAGCTCTAGGAGCTGGGGAATAACTCAAGGGGAACATTTGGTTGGGAACCATTTGTTTAAGAATCTTAGAATAGGATTATTGTAAGGTGAACTCAATTATCTGTTCTAGTGAATTCTAGGTCTCAGAAAGACCGAAGTGGATTAGTTGGAGGATTACGCCACCTCCAGATACCACTATACTTGCTGTGTTATTTACCTTTCTGTATTTACATTTCAGCAAAGCACACACACACATACTTATTGTTTCTGCACTTACCTATCTTAAAGTCTTCCGCGCTCTGAATTTAAGTATCAGAAACCCTGTTTACGAAGCGTGTTTATCGAAAAAAGTTTTAAAAGACTATTCACCCCCCCCCCCCTCTAGTCTTTTACTTTGCCGTTATCTGGACCAACAAAATTGCAGGAAATAATGTGTTAGTAAAGAATACATGTATAGGCATGTAAAACATATACATTTGACATATACTAAAGCACAAAAAGTTGGGATAATCAACAACTAAGCATATATACACATAACAACTAAGCATATAATACACACATACCCTCGTGCTCCTCGGCTATTGTTAAGTCTATAAATTGGTCTTCATGCAGGTCTATGAACTCATCATCAGCATGTACAGGCTTTCTCGCTGTTTGATCGACAACCTCTTCTTGGTACTAGTTGGTAATTGAGTCGTCCTTATCAATGTACACTACTCTGGAACGGGCCTGTATATGCATCGCAGCCAACCAGTCCGCCTTATTGTGTTTCAGGCTTGGATATTCAATAAACACCACCTGGCGTGCTTGAGTCGCCAAGATAAACGGTTCATACTTGGTACGATACCTCTTCCTATGGTTAATTTCTACCATCTGATAGAGCTCATGTTTCCTCGTACCACTTGGAGTAGGATCATACCAGTCAACATCAAACAGAAAGGTTCTTTTCAAAGGAAACCCCGGATATTCAAGCCGCACAATTCGTCTCAGGTTCCCATAGAAATCATACAAATCATCAGTTGCATCTTGACCTTGCCCCCTGACACAAACCCCATAATTGCTTGTGGCCATGGCGGTGTTAGACTCAATTGTGTGAAACCCAAGGCCATTTACTATGTACGATGAGAATGTGGAGACCTTTCTGTTTGGTCCCTCTGCTAGAGAGACTCTAAGTAAGGACATGTGACTTTGTTGACAGGATTTCGTACATACTCCTTGAACCAATCTGCAAATTCTGTTTCCAACTTCTCTTGAAGTAGTTCTTCAATTACGTCATCTATCATTGTTGGATTCTTCTCTTTGAAAAGGCTGTAGACACGATTACAAGATTAGTTGTATATAGTAGTTAGAAGTTAAAATCCATGTGTTAGCGTAAGAAAGCTACTCACCGAGCATAAATCTCCATAAATTTGTCAACTTCAGCACAGTTCGAGAGGACATAATATATGGCTGCCTTCAGCTCCTTATTCGTCAGCCATTCTGTCTTTTCTTCTCCAATAGGTCTCCCTGAGATCCTAAAAATTGAAATGGCAACGTCATCATCCTCTTGAACTTCAAATGTGTCTGCATTTCTGGACGGCCTAGTTGCCTTCGTCGGGACATGGTCCCTAAAGTAATAGGAGCAGAAGGTTGCAGCTTGCTCTCGCACGTATGTATTGGCCATCGATCCCTCAGGATTGCCTTTGTTGCTGACATACCTCTTCAATTTCCCCAAGTATCTGTAATGTATATATATTGAGGTAAGACTGTGTAACTTGGGAAAATTCAGACTTTATAAGTAAATGATTGCCTTGATTACACACATCTCGAATGGATACATCCATCGATACTGAACCGGTCCAGCAAACCTCGCTTCATGTGGGAGGTGAACCGGTAAGTGCTCCATAGAATCAAAGAAGCTCGGTGGAAAGATACGCTCGAGCTTGCATAGAATCAATGGTATGTTGCTTTCAAGATTTGCTAACACTTCATCGTCAAGCATCCTTGAGCATAAATTCTTGAAAAATAAGCTCAGCTCGGTGAGAGCAATCCATACAGGTTTAGGTAGCATTTCTCGAAATGCAACAGGGAGAAGCCTCTCCATGAACACATGACAATCGTGGCTCTTCATCCCATACATCTTTGTCCTCTTCACATCCACACACCGCCCCAACTTCGAGGCGTAATTGTCGGGGAACTTCAATCCCCTCACCCAATCAAATAGTTTTTTCCTAGATTCAGTGTCAATTGTGTAGCATGCCTTGGGCCACTACCCCTTATCATTCTGCTTTGTCAACTCGGGCCTTTTACACAATGTATCCAACTCAGCTCTAGATTTAGGGGTATCCTTTATTTTTCTGGGAATGTTGAAAATCGTGTTGAATAAGTTCTCGAACACGTTCTTCTCAATGTGTATGAAATCCAAGTTGGGACGTATAAGAAGACAGCTCCAATAATTTTCCAGAAGATGCTTCTCTTCTTCCATCCACAATTTTTGCTAATTTTCTCGTTATGCTTCTCCGACCCAACTTCAGTCACTTTCATAAGACCCAGCCTATCTATCTCCGCAAGTATTTCTGCACCAGTAAGTTGTCTCGGGGCGCCTTTGTTCACTACTTTATTTTTCAAGAATTGAGTCTTGTTCTTCCTGAACGTATGGTCCTTTGGTAGAAACCTACGATGACAGTCAAACCAACATTCCTTTCCGCTCTCCTTCAGTCTAAATGCATCAGTGTCTTCTATACAATGTGGACAAGCATTAAAGCCCGCGGTTTTCCTTCCAGATAGCATGGAGTACGCAGGAAAATCACTCACGGTCCAAAATAGTGCTGCTCTCAAGGTAAAGTTCTTCTTCGTTGACACATCATATGCTGGGATACCATTTTCGCACAACTCAATCAGCTACATGATTAGGGGTTGCAAGAACACATCCAGCTTCTATGACGGATCATCTAGCTCGGGCACCAACACAGTCAAGAACATGAATGGTTCCTTCATGCACTCACCGGGGGGAAGGATGTATGGTGTCAGCATGATTGGCCAACAAGAGTACTTCCGGTCATTTCCAAACGGGTTAAAACCATCTGTACAAAGCCCCAAGCGTACATTTCTTGGCTGGGCTGCAAACTCCAGGTAGGTCTTATCGAACTGTTTTCATGCGGGTGAGTCTGATGGATGCTCCATTCTATCCTCTTCTGGGATTACTCGCTCCTTGTGTCACCGCATTTTATCGGCACATGCACTTGAAGCGTACAACCTCTTCAAACGAGGTGTTAGACGGAAATACCACATTTTCTTTTGTGGGAGATTTTTCTTCTGACGTTTCTTTGCAGCCCCCTGCTTGTAATGCTTGTACCGGTCCTTACCACAAAACTTGCACTTCAGTAGATCTTTATCCTCCCCCCAATAGATCATGCACATATCCTCACAACAATCTATGGTTTCCATGGGCAACCCCATCCCCCGTATCTTTTTCTTCGCCTGGTAAAAGTTGGTGGGAACTAGGTTTTCTTCAGGACAAAGATCCGACATTACTTGAACCCATTCATTGAATCTCGCTTCAGATTGCTGGCCATTAGCCTTACAACTCATTAGTCGAGCCAACAAAGACAACTCGCTGAGCCTACACCCCGGATTAATCGGCTTCTTTGTTGATTCCAGCAAGTCAAAGAACACCTGATCCGCGGGATTCGGAGGCTCCTCCACATCCCCCTTGGTTACTGGCTCCCTGGTGTCCATGAACTCTGGACCCACAACATCATACACCATTTGCTCCATCCGTTCATGATCATAATTATCATTAGATGTAGACGTATTCTGAGTACTTCCGATCACATTTTTCTGCTTTCTTTTACGCTTTGAGAGATGCTCATAATCCATGAACAGTGCTCGTGTCTTACCATGATAACACCATACCTCATACGCAGACACGAACCCCTTACATTTCAAGTGCTCCACTACCGTTTCAGGAGGCAAAAATTGCTTATTCCTACATTTGTTCGCATTGCAAGGGCACTTCATCTTCCCCCCACTCAAACAAGTAGTCTGTGTAAGCGCAAAAGTGATGAAGGATTCAACCCCTTCCACAAAACTAGACTGAATTTTGCCATTAACTATGCGACGGTACATCCATGAACGATCGGGATTCATAATTAGATGATTAGCATGACACGTCTACAATTACTAGATTCAAAACATGCATTTTACGTTAATATAATCACCAAATAGTCTCAAAACACTTAATTAAATCTTCATAATCTAGTGCATATACGAATTTATCGAATCAAAAGTACTACGTACTTACAAACATCCTAACATTAAACTAATTAACAATCCAAATTCACAATCAATATATCAATTGCACATCTCAAAGTTAACTAGCTAGTATACTATAGTTCTCATAAACATACAATTGATCAAATTAGTCGAAATTAACAAAATTCCCAAATTTGTCAACAAGTAAGGGTTTCAAAACACTCAACTAAATCTTCCTAATCCTACTACATATACGGAAATTTCAAATTAAAAGTCCTACATACTTACAAACATTCTAACATTATACTAAAAATCCAAATTCACAATTAATCTATGAATTGGACATCTCAAATGTAACATACTACGTAATATAAGCTAAACTAACTACTACATACTTACAATAAACATGCAATTGCTCAAATTAATTGAAATTAACAAAATCCTCAAATTTGGCAAAGTAAGGGTTTTAGCCAAAATACCTTCGATTGAGCTGAAAAAAGAAGAAATTGATTGACCACACGAGCTCCTTGTCCTACGAGCTTCGAGAAGACTCCAAAATTGGCCGCAATGGTGGAATTTTGTTCGGAAATTGGAAATGGCGAAATGAAGAAGAAAGGAGGAAGAAAGAAGAAGCTGGAACGAAAATGGAGAAGAAGGGGTTCTGCCCCGATTCTATATCGATTTTAGCGACGGATCGCTATCCTTCGCTATTTAACGACGGATAGGCTATCCGTCGCTAAAATCGATTTTCTTTATTTTTTTTCTTTTTTATATTTTGGTCAACTTATTTAGGGACGGATATAATATCCGTGCCTAAATAACGACGGATTAGCGATGGATTTGAGACGGATTGAGCGAATTCGCTCAATCCGTCTCAAATCCGTCGCTAAACCTAGCGATTCGTCACTAGGTTAGCGACTGATTGTTTCCGTCACTATCCCCCATCGCTAAACGGGGGATTTCTTGTAGTGTTCTCTTCTTTCCTTTCTCAAATCTTTTCAGAAAGAGGGAAGCGATATCCGCATAAGACTTGATGGAGCCATTGGGCAATGAGGTCCACCAATCCATTGCTTCTCCAAAGAGAGTACTAGAGAAGTTATGAGCCTTCATGTTGTCATTCAGGCCGTTGGTCTCCATCTTGCTTTCATACCTAGTAAGGTGTCCCACAGGGCAAGTATCTTCATAATGGTGCTCAAGATTTGGGATAGTGGAGTCTTGGCGCTTCCTTTCCCTTCTTATCTCATCACATAAAGGGTTGGGAGCTCTAAGAGTCACCTTCTCATATGCCTTCACCATATTGCTCAACGTAGCAATTTGAGTTTCCAAGGCCTTCTGCTGGACATAGATCTGCTCGGCGGTTAGCCTCTCGCCCGTCCTTGGATTGATTGCCACATCCGGAGGAAGATCATCAACGGGAACTATCGAGATGCTCTCTGCCATGTGGTCTCTTGGTCCATGCTGAAGAGCCCCACGTCGGCTAGTCCCAGCTTCATCTGCTCGTGGTCTTGTCGGGCTCCTTTCCCGGTGTTCCTGAGAAGCAACAACTCTCCTATTGAGGAGGTTCCTTAGGTCCTCCGGTTGGGCTGGTTCCCCTAACCTTTGTTGGATTGGACGATGCTCGTTCCTTGATTGTGCAGGTTCAGCTTGTCTTGGAATTGCCAAAGGGGGAGTTGGTGGAGGAGGCTGGAGGTTGTTTGATCAAAAGCAACCTTGAATAGTGGTGAGTAAAAGGCTAAACTAGTTTTTGCTCATCCCAAACTCACTTGGGCGAATAATCTGCCCGTTTGGAAGAGTGAAGTTTGTCCCTAGAGGACGACCATGTGTTCCTGACGGAGGAGCTTGTCCTTCATCCCCGGGTACTTGAGTCCTTATTGGTGGATCAGCGGCTCTTTCCTCTTCTGAATAGAGACTAGCGGTGTGGCCATCACTTGGATAGTCCATTGTGTTTCTTGAAGTGGCTCTCTCCACTCTTCCCCTCCGAGTGAGAGGTCTGCCTCTTTGCCTTGGGGCGGACGTGTCAATCGCAGTAGCGTTGGTTCTTACAGACCTTCTTGTCCTTGCGATTACTGAAGAGAACGGGACTTTTCATAAAGATTCCCACAGACGGTGCCAAAATGTCGAGGACAAAGTCCCCCGAAAACTTAAATGAATTTCCTTTATTCTCCTTACCCTGAGTACCTAGACCACCTAGTTCGTAAGGACCAAAGAGTAGAGGCCTATAAGAACCGTCGTACTGATAAGAGGTAACACGTGAGGACCTGCACAAGTAGCTTGAAGGGGGGGGGGGGTTAGAACTTTATACCCGGTTTGCACGGTGTCAAACCGGAAAGAGACTTTACTTGCGAGAGAATGAGAATGTACTCGGTATAAGAATCAGAAATGAGAAGTGATTATGCCCTTCCTTTATTATGGGAATGTGTGCATATATATAGATTTCTCCCAAAATGGGAGGGTTCCACCAGATCATGCCAAGTGTCAGGCCTGAATCGAGCTACCAAGGCTTCAATAGGCCCATGGCCCATTAATTACACTTGCCCCATTCCACTTTGGGCTTTCAGGGTAGTTTAGTCATTAATGTGAGAGTATTAGAGGCTTTGATACAGTCTGTTGTGGGTTGAGGTCCGAAGAGGCGGGTCCGGACGTTTGCTCTGGACCGTGCTGGGTTGACCATAAGATACTCTTCTCAGTAAATCAAGTACCTTTCATTCGGACCTTGTGCCTCAAACCTCCTAACTCTCTAGTGCCAGTTTACTTGGTTGCTTGTAAGGTTGTTGTGTTGAGTCCGGACAGGTGTCCGGGTTGGACCTCAAGGTTACGGACCATTGGCAGGGTCGAACCTACTACCTTTTGGGCCCTCCTGTCCCTTTAAACCTGGGCGGGTCAGACTCGCCGGGAGCTTAGGATCGGACGTCCGGGTCAGACTGAAAGGTCCCGGACTTAGACAGATTGGGACGCCTTAGGATTCGTTCCAAAGGCATCTATGACGGATTGGACATATTTCCGTATCAACACTATCTGTAGTAGAATACTATGAGTAGCTAACTTTCTCTTGTAAAGGTGAATCGCCGAATCTCTGCTGTGCTATTTCTTTATATGTCGGGTTATATTGATAGAATAGTTTTATACGTAAATCGTGATTATTCAACTCTATACATCCTTGGTGGTGTGATGTTCTGCTAAGTGACACAGTAGTTTCATTGAACTGAGTATGGGTACTCGTACCGACTGCGCCTTGGTGCCATAGTATTATGCCTGCTGTCGTTAGAGGTAATCGCGTAGGATAATTGATAGGAAGTTGGGAGTAGCATAGTACGAGGGAATTCGGGGGTGATATGCTCAAATTACTACTTAGAAAACAAGTATAAAGCAGTTGTTGTCGACAATGCTAACCACAGAATTGTTCGCTAAGGAACCAATTAAGCTACCACAATGAATTGAGAGCAAACAATTACTTGTGTAAATAGTTTGGTTTATTTGGTTTTGATTACTTCTAATAACTAGAAAACAGAAAAGCAATGTAAAGATTAAAACTCGATGAGACAGAGAGAACACAACAGTTATGATCGAGTAATGCTAATTCACTCTAGGGAAATCGTTCATACTTGTCACACGGCCGGTGTACATAAATCGATCAATCCAACCTCAACCAATCGTCATTTGAATTTTTTGAACTAGCGTAATTGTGGGTCGTCATTCCACGATCCTTAACCGAAAACGATTTAGAAAATCTTGAACTAGCGAATTGGATTGATAGTTTTTACGAAGATTTTGAACTAGACGAACCTATATGAACGAATCCTAACCCTAGCAGTGAATACACAAAACAATCACATAGCTACTGTGTTCGGACTGGTTTAGCTACTCATAGTTGAAGCAAAGATCAAAGAATTCGAAGTATTGCATATGATAAACATAGAGATATTGATAATTGCATGCAAGCTCATACAAATCAATAAACAATAGCAAGACGAATCAAAGAGATAAACGACGGAGAATTACCAAATATTACAAGGAATTCTATATCAATCCTTTAACAATGATGAAAACCAAGCTCCAATGATGTCTCAATGTCAAAGTATCAATATGGAGCTTTTTTCTAAGAACTAGGTTAAAAGAAAGTTTGAGAAAAAATCCCAATTCTAAGCTAATAAGGAAAATAGAAAATCTGTTCTGAGCCTCTCGCTGCGGCGGAAGAAATAGCTCGCCGCGGCAAGCCTTCTTTATCGAAATGTATATATCCCTCGCATAATCTCGCCGCGGCGAGCTTCGATCTTCAAAACAGGTGATTCATTCGCAAAATCTCGCCGCGGCGGGCCAATTGCTTCGCCGCGGCGAGCCTGGCTGATTGGCTCTTCCTCTTTTTTTCTCAAAATGAATAATACCTACAAAAAAGGAACAAAACACCAAAGCGTAAAAAACGAACGAAAAACACTAAAAAACTAAAAACAAAGACTCACAAAGACCGCTAAAAAGGACCAAATGAGACTCTAAATTATAGTCTCATAAAACTCCCCAAACCGAACCTTTGCCCGTCCTCGAGCAAACAAACAATCCTAGACACAACTAGACATGAAACCACGAAGACAAACAAAGAGTCAAGGCCCCAAGTGATCGAATCTACCATTGGAAACAGTAAGTCCACAAGATGCAAAAATTTTGTTATCAAACTAACTTGGCAAAACAGTGTACAAAAAATCAAACACAATCGTTTCCTAGACAAATAACACTTAAATGTAGCTCGCTAATCCCTCACAGGTGAATGCAGTGTATCTCTCACTCTCTTGGAAGTATCTAATTGGGGTATAAGCTCAAAAAATAAACTGGGAAGGTGGCTTGCGTCACAAAGGTGCCTAAAATATCTTATGCTTTTGCACTCGTCTCATTGAGTCGAAAGGGACTTTGGCACACAACTATATTTTTTCAGAGAAAATCAAAAATCTGAAACTGCTCCCTTTAATTCATGTCAAACAACCTCAAATCTCAATTTACTTCACTGAATTCAGTGCATGGCCACATTGAGCTCTTTTAATCTCAATTTTTTTATAGGTGTCTATTTTACCGATAATCTGCACTTTTGGGCGTGTCAGTTTGTTATACGCGCCATCAACCCTCACAAACATATGGCTTTTTAGGACCACGCCGGTATTTAGGTAGTATTTGCAACACGCCTAACACGACTAACGGTGATCAATGAAGACCATAGATCCACCCCGAGATTCAAATATCAATAAGCTTTAGGGAGCGATGCAGACTTTTCAAAGACAAAATGTAACTCATATGGTCATAAAATATAATCCTCTCCCCAAACTAGTTCAGCAGAACGGGGAAAGTAAAATCCACAAAGTAAAGCATGTCGTTCGTCATCCCCAATGAAACTGAGTGCACATAAGTATGAAAAGGCGCAAGTAATTCTTAAAAAACTTGCACAACCCAGGAATCACACACAATTACAGGTGCCGGCACAATATTTTTTCCTCGGCTCAGGCTCCTCACAGGCTTTTGGACTAAAGAGCTATAAAAACTTGTTATTTAAAAGAGAAATGACTTTGCGAGATTTAAAGTCCACTATCCTACTTCCAGCTAGGGATCAAACAAAACATAAGAAGCAAGAGAATTTACCATTCACAATAGACGTTCGACTTGGTAAATGACTCAGACTCACCATAAAAAAAATACTAACACTTAAAATGGACTCAACTGGAAAAGAAAAGAAAGACAACTAACACAGAAAGGTGGCTAACATACCACCATAGTCACATAACAAAAATGAGTGGCTAACATACCACTCAAACAGAATACATAGAAATAAAAAATAAAAACAGAGTACAAATATATTAAAAAGAGTACAAAAAATGAGACAACTTAAGCAACAGATACAGTCGAAACCTCCCCAAACCTACACAAGTGCTAGTCCCTAGCAATGAATAGTGTAAGAAAGGACTATATAGAGTGACCAACCATAGTGTTGTCTCAACAGGGATGATCAAGTGGATCCAGAAGGGCCACCACCGAAGCGCTACTCCCAGAAATCCTACTGTGCCTTCCACAGTGCCTCCTGCCTCTCTAAGCGCTCAATCTCTCGCTGCTCCCTAGCCTCAGCTCTCCTATCTTGCTCCTCCTGCCGCTGGTAGTGCTCCTCGATGCGGGAGTACTGATCCTTAATCTGGGCATACTGTGGTCCTGTCCACTCGAATCTGTCATCAAGCTGCTCGAAATAACCACGAAATCGGAAGAACAAGGTGGGCAGTGCTCAAGTTGTCGTCAACGCCCCTAACAGGAATGGGGTGGCGGCCAAGAATGACTCTGGCG
Source organism: Plantago major (assembly GCA_026545765.1). NCBI lineage: Eukaryota > Viridiplantae > Streptophyta > Magnoliopsida > Lamiales > Plantaginaceae > Plantago > Plantago major. The sequence goes on from CM048839.1 coordinate 94,125,689, forward strand.
CTAGCGGATTTCAGAGCCCCTTTGGGTTTCTCGGAGACCTGGATACCGGGAATATTGAGGGACCAAAAGATACTGGTAATAAGGCATGGAAAACTAAGGAGGCTACCTTTAGATTTCTGGGACTGAGCCTCCTCCATAATGTTATCTGGGGCATCAACAAACTACCCATTCATGATAGCTCGGATAAGGCGGGCTGTGGGAGGGGTCAGGGTGTTGAAATGTGAGTTGGGGGTCACATTATACTGGATTAGATGTTGCCATAGGCGAACCTCTGGCTTGAGGAAGTGGGTGGCTATGGTGGTTTTGGTCCTGTGGTCCTGCGGATCGGTATCAGGTAGAAGTACAAACATGGCTAAATCCCTCTCAAAGTGCTTGTTATGAAAATTGTTGCCCCAGTGGTTGTACCTATCATCTCCTGTTTGAAACACCCTGCACTATAGGAATTCCTGGATACTCCTAGTTGAAAACTGGATCCTGACACCCCGGATCGTCATCACCCCTTCATTCAAGTCGTAGAGGCTAATGTAGAATTCCCAAACCAGCTTCAAGTCATAAGGCAGCTGCTTTCCGAAGAGCTTACCCCAGCCTAAATATCTGATCCTTGCCCAGACTCGAGCGTAGACAGCATCCTCCAGCTCATCAAGAGCCAACTCCTGCTCGGGCCAAGCTTTCCTAGGCTCCATGAAATTTGCCTCCATAAAATCCCTGCCATCCGTGGACAGGTGGGAGAACTCATCCACGGGGCCTCTCTGTTCTGCCGCACTAATGGTCTCACCTCTATTGCGTTTGCTTCCTGTGGCTTTGCGAGACATGATGCCTGTGAGGGGGACGTTAGTGACAGGACAAATATGGGAGGAGCAAGAGTATTGCCTCCCCAAACTAATATAAGATCAATAGCCAGGAAACAACAAAAACAGGGAAGATTGAAAATTCCCCAAACCAGTTCAAAATTCCATATCAATCTAGACCGCGATTCAAGCAAGTTCACAACCATACTAATAGTCATAATCGACACAAAGGAGGAACAAGTTGGCATAATTTGGGAAAAACAGGGTAGGGGTTCAAAAAATCAATAACCGCAACTAGATTCAATGATCAACGAGTAAGGAATCAATGCATCAATCAAAAACGACCCGCTACACTAATCAGTCAAGGAGAAACGACGATCAACCACATAATTCAAGCAAAACTCGAATTTAAAGGAAGAAAGTAGTTTCGAGCCAAATTACCTTTGAATCGGGAGAATTGGGTGAAAAACACACAAAAGTGATTCAAGAAACGGAGAGAGTAGGAAAAACCCGTTAAATTGCAACAAGAATGGAGGAAATTGGTGGAGAATCGAGTGAGAAAGAGAGATTTGAGTGAAGAGGAGAAGAAAAATGGGAAGAGGAATAGAGGAAAGTGGGGCGGGGAAGAAGAAGAAGAAGAAGATAAAAAAGATTTAAAAAAACCTAGCTCACCACTGCGGGAAGAAAGCCTCGCCACGGCGAGTTTTTACAAGACAGCAACTGGTCTTGGCTGATAGTCTCGCCACGGCGAGTTTTTACAAAACAAACATCAGAACTAGAGGGGAATCTCGCCGCGGCGAGCAAAAGCTCACGCCGCGACGAGATTAAGTGAGATGGAATTTTTCTTCTCTTGTCTTATCTCGCCGCGGCGAAGCAAAAAAGCCCGCCGCGGCGAGGGCAAATACCGAAATTTTCTTTTCTTCGTCTCTAATGCAATCTCGTCTCACGAGATTAAAATTCCATGCCTCGGCATAGAATTTCACGAGTTTCCTCGTGTGAGAACGAAGGTCCCGCTCCCTCAACACACATAAACAGCAAAATAAATGCAAGATTAACACAAGTTGTCCAAATTATTAAATAGATAGTCTCAACAGTAAGAAAAACAATGCGAGAGTATAGAGTGCAACGAAATGAAATTGTCTAATGTGCAAGGAAATAAAAGTGCATTTGTTTTAAGTCGTTAGATCGACTTTCCCAGGTGAGAATCAATGGTGTTTGATCTTCCCGGTCTTCTCAGCTCCTTTCCTTCCCTGTGAATTAGAGTAGGTGTAGAGGGGACCTGTGTGTGCACCTATATAGTTCCTGGTTCCAACCTGCAGGGGTGAGTATAGTGTGGTGGTGGCTCGCAACTCACGTTGCTTGCCATGTACCTCTATGGTGCAGGTACGAGGATGGAGGTTGACAATCATGCGAGTGGTTTTGATGAACGGTCGTCCAAGCAGCAACATATCCTTCTCCATCTCCTTACCTTTAATCCGTGTCGATTCCACAACCACAAAATCAGCCATAAAAGTGTCCCCATCCCCATGCACCTACTTCTCGTCCCATTGGCTAACGTGACGAAGCATTTCCTAAGCTCCAAACCCTTCAAATCTAGCTCCTCATAGGTCGCAAAAGTCATCAGATTAACCGCTGCTCCTGTGTCTATGATGCCAGTCATTTCAGAAGAATTACCTATCCTAACCACCAAGTCGAAACTGTTGGCATCACTGATGCTCTTATCCGCTTTCTGGATCACCCTAGTGGTGGGACTTACCTCAAGGAAAACCAGTTTTGCACTCGCCTCCTCCATTGGAGTCGCAATACTGGGTGTGGCTACCTCAACTACTTCCTGTACCTCAACTATTTCTTATGGCCAAGTTGATGAGCTCAAATTATACTCTAAAATAACTTAAGAGAATAAGCTGTAGTTGTAGACTAGGCCTAACTCGGTATCGTTCTCTAGGGAATTAATCAAGCTATGCAACGATTGAGAATGAACAATTGTTCGTGAGAAACAGATTGGTTTGAATGTTGTTATACCCCTTAAACTAGATTAACGTAAGGTAAATAGATAGATTTAAACAAAGAGAGAAAGCGAACACGGTAGTGATGATCCAGTTATGCTAATTCGAACTAGGGATAAGACTCATATTTGTCACACGGTTGTTGTACAGTAAATCAATCAATTAGATTCAACCAATTGTTCTTAGAATATATTATACTGGAGAAATCGTGAGTCGTCAATTCACGATCCTTAAACATGAACAATTTAAAGAATTTAATACGGACTTATCGAATTGAAGGTTTTTACGAAGATTTTATACGACACTAACCTATATGAGTGATTTGATAAACCCTAGAACGAATATGCATAATCTTCACATCCTACCGTATTCAAAGGTGTTTAGCTACTCATAATTGAGAATTGCATACAGAGATTCATGGTAATAATCATATGTAACATGGATGAGAAACTCGCATGCAATAACATACAATTCAATCATAGAGATAAAGAACGAATTGTAAAGAAGAAAGCAATAGAGAAATCAATACCAATAATCCTGATGTATAAAATCAATGAATAACCAAGCTCCAGAGATGTCTCAATGTCAATGTCTGAATCTAGGAGCTCCCTCAAAAACTAGGTTAAAAGAAGTTATGTCTGAAGTTATGGTAAAAGAAATCTATTTAAAGGAGAAAAAACGAGTAGAATCCTAGTAAAATTCGGCCAGGAGACCGTCCAGAAATCTGCTCTCGTAAGTTCTCCCGGCGGCGAACAAAAATCCTCGCCGCTACGCGGATGTTTTCTGCCAGCCAGATTACGACGTCCATATATTTTTATACAGGAGGAATTTGGCTACGATTCTAGAACGAAAGTTGTAGTCCTTTGAATTATCATTCCATGGACACCGAGATCAGGTAAATCGGACTTCATATGAGAGATTTATGTCCAAAATGGCTAGACTGCTCCGTAAATCATCACTTTTGCAAGTCACGCTAAAACGCATCTCAACTCTTCCTCCGAACTCCGAATCCACTTCCGTCTTCGCCCAACTACTCTTCATTCAGAGATCTATAACCAATGTCTTCACTCCGATTTTCACCTTCGGGACCAAATAACACAAAAAATCCTACAAAACACAAACAAAGTACCAAAGCATAAAAACGTACAAAAACACTATAAAACTAAGGTCAAAGACTAACAAAAGACCGCTAGAAAGGACCAAATGAGACGTTAGAATATTGTCTCATCACTAGTCACCTGTGGTGCGTCAACCTGGGCTACCGCTTTGTTCTGATTACAGGTACAAGTAGTCAGAACTGTCTTCACTCTTCCTGGCTTGTCGAAAGATACCTCAACAGGAAGAACCCTGTTGGTTTCTATAGTAGCTGGAAACTTACCCCTTTCCCTCTGCTGAAGATGCCCAACCAAATAACCTAGTGTCTTCTCAAGCCGCCTCTGGGACTGCTCAATACTGTCAAACCTCTGGTCATTCTTGCTCTGATTCTTCTGTGCCTCTGCCCAGAACCTTTCCGACCTCTCCATGTGATTACGGATCTCCCGATTGGTGCTACCCTGTACTCTCATAGGCTGAACCTGAGTCTGCTGAACTGGAACTTGCTGGATTCCAACCTATTGCTCTTGTGGTACATTCTCATAGAAGTTATTTCCATAGCTCAAGTTGGCACGATTTGGGTTATAGGTTTGAATCCTAGGCCCTCCTGTGCTACCACCTTGGTTCCCCCTGTATTTCCCTTGCTGTCTAGTCTGTACCTAGTTGACTACCTCCAGAGTCGGGTTCTCATTCATAATCTCGGGAAGCCTACACATACTGGCACCATGCCCAAAATTGCCGCACAGATTGCACCTCTCACTTACCTGTGATACCGGGGTGGAGACATTGCCAAGCATCCTCATCTCCTTGATCTGTTCGACTAGGTCGCAGGTACTAGGTCCGGGCGCCTCTTCCAACGATTTCACCTCAGCTCTCCTGGATCTTCCACGTGTTCCCTTAAGCTGAGAGATAGCGGACAGTTTCTCGAAGGCCTCATTCAAAGCTACTGGAGATGCTGTAACTATGGTCCCATTAACTGTCATATCCACCATATTCTGTGCCTCCTAGTCCAATCCCTCATAAAAGTTGCAGCACAAATCCATCTCACTCATCCTGTGGTGAGGGCACTGAGAAAGCAGGTTCAGGAATCGTTCCCTAGCCTCATAGAAGCTCTCATTGCTCATCTGCATGAACTTCTCTATCTGGGTCGAAGCTGCCTAGTCTTCTCTACAGGGTAGAAATAGTTCATAAATGCCCTGTAAAGGTCATCCCAAGTCCGGAAAAGACCCTTCCTGCTGGTTCAGAAGCCAGCTCTTAGCCTTATCCTGCATGCACATAGGAAAAACCTTCTTCCTAATTTCCTCATCGGTAATAGTGATCTCCCCAACAGTAAGCGGAATCCTAGCAATCAGTGCTTCAAACTCTTTCAGGAACCTGATCACATCTTCATTAGCCATCCTATAGTACTTGGGTAGGTCATGGAAGTGATAAGCCTTGATCTCCATGTTCCTGGCTTCATTGTAAAGCACAAAAGCTGACCTCCCAGCCTTTATCTCACTAGGCTGCATGTAGGTTCCATAGGTGATCTCTGGTACCTCAGCAATTGGTTGGTTAATCTCTGTGTTTCCTGCCATTGCGATTGCTGCTAAGTTCTGTCTTCTAAGCTGACGAACGAGTCTATCGATCTCGTTCACTGGAGTTTGCAAAGGTGTTTCTTATGATCTCCTTCCAAGCATAAACCTGTAGTGAAATCTACACAATAAAAAACCTCGAAGAATGTTAGTTTCCGTTAGTGTAATAAACAACAGGTTGAAAAACAAACAAATAAAACTTCGCAATCAACCGCTACAATAGGAATTGGTTCCCTGGTAGCGGCGCCAAATTTGATATATGCTCAAATTACTACTTAGTAAACAAGTAGAAAGCAGTTGTTGTAAACAGACAATGCTAACCACAGAATCATTCGCTAAGGAACCAATTAAGCTACCACAACGAATTGAGAGCAAACAATTACTTGTGTAAATAGTTTGGTTTATTTGGTTTTGATTACTTCTAATAACTAGAAAACAGAAAATCAATGTAAAGATTAAAACTCTATGAGACAGAGAGAACACGACATGTCGAGGGCAAAGTCCCCCGAACACTTAAATGAATTTCCCTTGTTCTCCTTCACCTTGAGTACCTAGACCACCTAGCTTGTAGGGACCAAAGAGTAGAAGCCCGTAAGAACCATCGTACTGATAAGAGGCGACGCGTGAGGACCTGCACAAGTAGCTTGGAGAGGGGGGGGGGGGGGAGGGGGTTAGAACCTTATACCCGGTTTGCGTGGTGTCAAACCGGAAGGAGACTTTACTTGCGAGAGAGTGATGATCAACTCGGAATAATTATAGGGAATGAGAAGTGATTGTGTCTTACCTCTATTATGGGAATGTGTGCCATATAAATAGATTTCTCCCAAAATGGGAGGTAACCCCGGATCGCACCAAGTGTTAGGCTCAGATTGAGCCAACAATGCCTCAATAGGCCCATGGCCCATTAATGACTCCATAACCCATTCCCTTTTGGGATTTCGGGTGTAGATTAGTCATTAATGTGAGAGTTTGGAGACCTTGTTGCAGTATGCCGTATTTGAGATCCAAGGAGGTAGGTCCGGACCTGAGGTCCGGACCGTACTAGGTTGGACTGGGGATTTTCACAATCCATGCACTGTTTGAAGGAGGCGGTCCGGGACATGCGACTCAGACCTCAATACTCTCAGGTGCCAGTTCACATGGTTGCTTATGAGGTTGAGTCCGGGCGGGTGTCCGGGTCGGACCCCATGGTTACGGGCCATTGGCAGGGTTGGACCTACTGCCCTTCGGGCCCTGCTGTTCCTTTCCACCCGGGTGAGTCGGATCTGCGGGGGCTTAGGTTCGGACTGTAAGGTCCCGGACACGTAGACAACTTGGGACGCCTTAGGATTCGTACCAAAGGCGTCTATGACGGATTGGACATATTTCCGTATCAACATATGTTCTCCTAGTTTCCAAGTATCTTAGTAGAAGATAGTTGTGGAACTATGGTTAAGAGTGGAGAAGACAGTTTGTTTGTCGGTTCAATCCATCCCTCGTAAGCAGGAAAAAAGGTGTAATCCGTGCTTCTTGTAGTCCTTAACTTAATCTCTCCCCCCCCCCTTTTCTCTCTTTTGTTGCAGTACGAGGATGGAGGCTCCGAATGCAATAAAAGTGAGGAAAAAAAGGGGTATTTGTAAGCGAGATGAGGTGTAGGCACAGAGAACTTCGGAGTCATACCTTTAGTGGGTTAAGGGATGATCCGAAGACAGATATCCAAGCGGGCGAGGGTCCGTGTGATGTTGAGTTAAATCATCCTTCATTGTAAAAAGGATTAGGGTCTTTATCAACCTAGTTGGGATGGTCCGAAGAAGGACATCCAAACGGACGAGGGTCCGTGTGATGGTGAGGTAAATCATCCTTTCTTGTAAAAAGGATAGTGTTTTTATTAACCTGATTGGGATGGTCCGAAGAGGGACATCCGAACGGACGAGGGTTCGTGTGATGGTGAGGTAAATCATCGTTTCTTGTAAAAAGGATAGGGTTTTTATTAACTTGATTGGGATGGTCCGAAGAGAGACATCCGAACGGACGAGGGTCCGTGTGATGGTGAGGTAAATCATCCTTACTTGTGAAAAGGATAGGGTTTTTATCAACCTGATTGGGATGGTCCGAAGAGGGACATTCGAACGGACGAGGGTCCATGTGTTTGGGAGATAAATCATCCTTCCTTGTAAAAAAGGATAAGTTTTTATCAACCTGGTTGGGATGGTCCGAGGCAGAGGATGGACCGTCCATCCGAGGGTTGAGTGGTGTCCTTCTCCCGAGAGTGGTGAAGTTTGTTGTATTTTTTTTGTCATCATAAGGTAAATTTTTTGTACCAATCCGTCATTTCACTTGGTATTGTGGTACTACGCCATTGGATGAATTTTGATCTACGATTGAGATTTAATCCCGAAAAATGGTAACGGTTGGGCTTCCCGATTTAACCTTCTATAAATAGGGGGTTGACCGCTGTCACTTTCACATTTTTAGAGAGAAGATTTTTCGAGTTTTAGTGCATCCGAAGCAGATTTGAGCAATCCGAAGCGAGTAAGAAGAAGTCCGTAGAAAGTTATCCGAGCAAAGTTAGCTGCCTTCGATCCAATCATCTGAGTTCAAGTTAGTTCCCTATTCTCTTCCTTTCCGTCCAAGGTTTTTGTGCTTTGTCCATTTTTCAAAATGTTGCATGTTCGAACGTATGTATGTTTGTTGTACTCCGTAGTTGGCTACAAGTAGTTGTAACATAGTTTGCTTCGGATATGCTGAGTAGTTAGATTTAACACCGTACGGAATTCATACTAACTCTGAACTAACCGCCTCCGTCGAAGTTGTTCCTGCTCCTCTGATCATAGATTGTTTAATTTTAATCTATGTAAATGGCCTCTCGGACTACAATCTTAAAACTCACAAAATTGCCTTTTCTTTTCCTAGGATGTCCGAGAGTGATAGTCAAAACCGATCCGAAGCTGAAGGGTATGCTTTTGAAGCGTTGTCCTTACTAAAGAGCTCCGAGGAGATTGATGTCGGCGGTACGGAGGATTTTCAAGAGCTGGATCATTCTCCTCATCCGCGCCGGGAAGAGCCCGAGGTAAGCTCCCTACTCCGGTTAGTTGTTCCGGGTTCGAGGTATCCGGATCGTCAAGATTACCCAGAAGTCTCTAATGTGCAGGGTGTCAGTGCTGTGCATGAGACGACTTCTCGGAGCATAGGGAGTCTTCGTCCGCGCCGTGCTGGGAAGGAGCCCGAACTCTCGGTAGAGATTCGATCTCTCATACGCAACTTAGGTTATAATTTTAGGACTAACCCTAACCGAGTGCCATTCGTTCCGGATCCACAGGAGCCGAACATCTCGGAAGTGCATGATACCTCTAATGCACCACCCGAGTTAGGCATGTTGGAAGAAGGTGTTGAAGATCGGGTTCACACTGCTGCCCCCCTTTGGACGGTAGTGGAGTTAAGCTCATCGTCCGGGGAGGAAGAACGGGAGGAAAGGGATGCTGAAGAGGAGGAGGGTCGGCTTGATAGTGTTGGTTCAGAGGAGGATGAGGAGGATGAGGAGGAAGAGATGATTTCTCCTCACGTATTCCGAAGGGAGTCAGCCGGGCAAGCAGGTCCGAGTCGTCGCAAGACCGAAGATGAGGTTGGGGAGGAGCTGCCTGAGGGCAATAAGAAAGGTGAAGACGTATTCCGAGTGAAGTTTCCTCGATTACAGGACGATGAAACTCATCCTGATTCGGATGGCGAGCTGAACGAGGATTGCTCATTGCCAACATGCCCATCTATTGTGACATCCGAGGAGGTGGGGGAGCTTCGGAGGAAGTATGAGATTTCGGAGTCCGTGGAGATCCTTATTCCGGATGAGTCACACGCCTTCTACAATCCACCTCCCGGATACATGTGCATGCATGAGATAAGTCTGCAGTGTGGATGGCGTTTGCCTGTGGCGTCCGAATTGTTGGACATTTTGAATGATATGGGGTTGAGTCCGCACCGGATCATCCCCAACTCCCTCGGAAACTTGATGTGCTTCGGGGTGATGTGTAAATACAAGGGTATCCCGGTGACTTTTGATAACTTTCGTAAATTATTTAGTGTAAATTTAAGCAATAGGAACGAATTCTTTTATACGCTGGTCTGTCACCAAGCGTAAACATTTTTTGTGGATCCCCTTTCTTCTTTGGGGATCAAATGCTGGAAGAGATACATCTTCGTCCGGCCCGCTTCAAAATAGGGTCAGTCCGAGGCGGAGCGGGTTCAGAGGCGCTTCGAGAGGAAGTTCTTCCGAGGTAGATCGCCGGATTGGAAGCCTCCGGCTCGGAATGTCCCCATGTGGATGCAGTCTCTCCACAGGAGTCAAGACCCCGAGAAGTATTTTTTTCGGGGCTTAATCTACCAACCTCTTCCCTTCCTCGCTAGCTTTTCGGAGCCAAGCTTTTGCGATGGGAAGGAGGATTTGAGTAAGTTCTCATTCGGTCACATATTTATCTTATCCGAGTCGGTTGTTGCTCTATTGCCCTTGTTAGTTTTTTTTGCAAAAGATTTTTCTTGCATTAACTTTTTGCCCTTCAGATTCATAGATGTTTTATTTGAGTATATCATGTCGACCATGCTTGAGTTGAAGCGGAAGCAAAATGCCGCACAATGGAAGGAAATGGAGGAGGGCACTCGGACGCAAATAATCAAGACGTCCACCGTGCTTCCTATGAACGAGCCTAGGAACGCGGCCACTTTCCGAGTGGAGGAGACTCGGAGGGCTACGGCGGGTGAAGAGGCCCAGGTGATGCCCAATCCAGATAAGGGCAAGGTGGCGGGTTCGAAGGGGGCGAAGAAACCTCCGAAGGCTATGTCCCGGGACCCTCCTGCCAGTGGTTCAAGTGCTGGAGTTGGGCAGAAGTGCCCGTCCGAAGGTCCGATCCCTCATGCCAAGAAAGGCGAAGGGAAAATGAGTGGTGAGTCGGATATGGACGCGGAGGTGGCTCGGATGGCTGCTGCTCCGGAGCTGGACCGGATTGCGGAGCTATCCGCAATTCACTTGAATGTATGCGTTAATCGAACCATGGTCTTTCTTGTTGCCATAAAATGTTATATCTGTCTTTCACTTGGAACCCTCATGGATTTTATAATATTTGATATCGTAGCTCACTGTCGCTATTCAAGCGTGCTCCGTGGTGGCGGGTCGGAGGGCCATAATGGAGGAGGACCTGGCCAAGGCTGAGGCTGCCCGGGAGATGGAGACGTCCAAGGTGGTCAGCTTGTCCGAAAGGCTGAAGAAGGCATTGCCGTGAGGAAGGAGTCCGAAGCGGAGGTTGGGTGATGAGCTCAAATTATACTCTAAATAACTTAAGAGAATAAGTTGTAGTTGTAGACTATGCTTAACTCGATATCGTTCTCTAGGGAATTAATCAGGCTACCACAATGATTGAGAGTAAATAGTTTGTTTGTAAGTAACAGATAGATTTGATTGATTGTACTTCTAAAACACAGATTAAAACAGGAAACAGATAAACTTGTTTGATCAAAGACAGAAGATGAACACAGTAGTAATGATCAAGTAATGCTAATTCGTTCTAGAGCAATCATTCATATTTGTCACACGGTCGGCGTACAGAAATCAATCAATCCAATTCAAGCAATCGTTATTTGAATGTTTTGAACTAGAGAAATCGTGGGTCGTCAATCCACGATCCTTAACAGAAAATGAATTTGAAAGTCTTGAACTAGCTTATTGGATTGAAGGTTTTTACGAAGATTTTGAACTAGACGAACCTATATGAACGAATCTGAAACCCTAGAAACGAATATGCAAGACTAACACATAACTACCGTGTTCGGAATGATTTAACTACTCATGAGGAAAGCAAAGATGAAAGAATGCATGGTATAGATCACGCAAAGCATAAACATGTTGATAATCGTACAATTCGATAAACAGGAGAAAAACACGAATTGAAGATAAACAATAGAGAGTTATCAATAATTACCAAGAATTCGATCCCCATGGTTCTTACAAGAGGTAAACCAAGCTCCAAGATCAATCAATCAATATCATAACCTAGTTCTAGGAGCTTTTTCTATGTGAAAATCGAGTATAAGAAGTTCTGGCAAAAGAAGACCTAATTCTAACCTAAAAAGGAGTTTTTCTGCCGAATCTGTGAATTTATCGCAAATCTCGCCGCGGCGAGACACTGTTTAGGCTCCCAAATTGCTCTCGCAAAAATCTCGCCGCGGCGAGCTTAAAACCTCTGTAACTTTTTCTACAAACAGAATATAGCCAGGCTTCAAAAACGAAAGTTGTATCCATTTGAATTATCTTTCCGTGGCCACCGAGATTAGGTCAATCGAACATTATATGAGATAGTTATGTCCAAAATGGCTAGACTGCTCCGTAAAACTTCACTTTTGCAAGCTTCGCTAAAACGGCTCTCAAATCTTCGTCCGAACTCCGAATCCACTTCCGTTTTTGCCCAGTTACTCAACATTCAATGATCTAGAACCAATGATTTCACTCCGATTTTCACCTTCGAGACACAAAAATCCTACAAAACACAAACAAAGAACCAAAGCATAAAAACGTACAAAAACACTATAAAACCATAAACAAAGACTGCATAAAAGAACCAAATGAGACTCTAAATTATCGTCTCATCAAACTTCCCAAACCGAACCTTTGCTCGTCCTCGAGCAAACAAACAACCTAAACAAGAACTAGACTCGAAACAGAAACAAACAAGAAGCACATGAAAGAGTTGAACTCCCAAATGACCGAATCTACCATTGTAAACATTAAATTCACAAGATGCAAAGGTTTTGCACTCAACTAACCTTGGCAGAATAGTGCACAAAAAATCAAACAAGAAAGTTTCTCAAGTAAATAGCACTTAAGTCTAACTCGCTAATCCCTCACAAGAGGATCCTATGCAACTCTCTCTCACACTCTGAAAGTGTCCAGTGGGTTAATCACTCAGGAAATATCAAGGGAAAGGAAGGTGACTTTCGTCACAAAAGTGCCTCAAATAACTCATGCAATGTACTCAATCAGTTAAGTCAGAAGGGACTTTTTCCTTGCACATAGCAACTTTCCAGAACATACAAACCAACTTCCATATCACCACATTCTCCCATACTATGAATTATATGCTAATCAATTAGCCAAAATGGACTCTTTTAGTCTCACTTTTTTGGTAGTGTCTGTTTTATAGAAGTCCGCACTTTTGTGCGTGTCAGTTTGGTATATGTGCCATCAACCCTCATGGTCATATGGCTTTTTAGGACCACGATGATGTATAGGTAGTATTTGAAACACGCCCAACACGACTACGGTGATGACGAGCACCACATATACACTCCGAGACATATCAAATAATCAGGGGAAGCAATGCAGATTACAAGTATAAATTAAACATATTAGCACAACATAATTCTTCTCCCCAAACCGGTTCTTTGTAATGGATTGGCTTCGAGAAAATAGATCATGAAGAGCATTCCGTTTGTCATACTTAACTTACACAGAGTACACATGAGCATGATGAGGCGCAACAAGGGAGTTTTCACTTCCCGAATAAATCACACAGGTGTCGATACAATATTTTTTCATCGGCTAAAGGTTTCTCAACGGCTTTTTGGACCAAAGAGCTACACAGACTTGCTATTTACAAGAAAAACAGACTTATTGGATTTTAAATCCACCACGCCACTTTCAGTCAAATATCATGCAAAACATAAGCAACTAGCAAATTTATAACAATAGATGCTCGACTTGGGAGAACAACTTAGACTCACCACAAAAATCAGAAAGTAGGCAAAAAGACTCTATTTAAAAAAACTAAAGTTGTAGCCCTTTGAATTATCTTTCCGTGGCCACCGAGCTCAGGTCAATCGAACATTATATGAGAGAGTTATGGCCAAAATGGCTTGACTGCTCCGTAAAACTTCACTTTTGCAAGCTTCGCTAAAACGGCTCTCAAACTTCGTCCGAACTCCGAATCCACTTCCATTTTTACCCAGTTACTCTACATTCAATGATCTAGAACCAATGTTTTCACTCCGATTTTCACCTTCGGGACACAAAAATCCTACAAAACACAAACAAAGAACCAAAGATTAAAAACGTACAAAAACATTATAAAACCATAAACAAAGACTAACAAAGACTGCTTAAAAGAACCAAATGAGACTCTAAATTATCGTCTCATCAGTGGGAAGCTGAAGAGTGCTATCCTGTCTCTGGAGAAGGATCTCAGGGTGCATCGGGAGAGTGTGGAAGAGTACGTGGGGATCTCTCGGACCTTCAAAGAGATGATGCTCAAAGAGTTGCAGCAAGTCCGGACACGTGCTGTCAAAGACTTCTTGGAGTGGGATGCTTGCAAGTTCATGCTTCAGTCCAAGTATGACGAAGCTCGGCAGGACTGTGACACCCCAGATTTTGACGTACCTTAGTACCTTTTGTTCTTGCATGATTTAACATTATTACTTTATTTATATCGAAGTATATTAATATTATTTTTGTTTGATAGTGAAGTTGGTTTTAAAAATATATTATTTGTTTTAAAAGTCTATGCAACTTGTTAATGTGTTATATGTGTAGTTAATTATTTTTGTTCAATTGACTCTATTAGAAGAGAAAATATTTTTGATATGTTTTTCTACTTAAAAATCTGATTTCTTATTCTTTTTTTTTATGGTATAATTATTGAAAAGTAATTGGAAGACCTCTTTTAAAGTTATCTTTATTACTGAAAATTGTGAATAATTTATTCTTAACTGTTTGTCATAATACAAGTTTTTATGTGAGTGTCTTTATTGATATAAATGTGAAGAGTCTTTTTATTGAATGCATGTCATTATTTGTGTGGCTTTATTTGAGGTTTTAAAGAGAAACTTGAATTGTATTTATATCAGCTCATTATATGATACATTAATAGTAGTTAAGCTAGAGGAAGTGTAAGAGTCTTTTTAGTTATATTTGTTATTTAAATGTATGCCTTTATATGTGTTCTTTATTGATGATTTATGTAAAGAAATTTTCTTTTATTTCATTATTCAATAAATGGTAATTATTTGTGTGCTTTGATTAATGTAAAATGTTAAGAGCCACTTTTGAATTATGTAATTTACATGCACATCTTTATGTGTGTGTGCCCACTTAATGTTTAGAAATTTAAAGTATTATTTATATTAATATATTTTAAAATGGAAGAGTATGGAAAGTGCAGTTTCTTTTATAAATAAAATATTTTCCTTTCTATTTCAAGGTGCAGTACGAAAGGATCGCTTATTATGTCAAATGTTTCATGCTACGTTTCGGCTATGTTTCGATCTATTTTCTGAGTTTCTTTTCGTTTATCTTTTACATTATTCTTTTGAGTAACTTATGCATGTCTACTTGTAAGTTATATATTTATATGAATGTCCAATATTTTAAGTTTATTTTTTACATGTGCATGTCTAATTGCGTATTCAATTTACTTGCTCTAAATGTTGTTTTTATAATGTGTCACATCTTATTTTTATGTACAAATGACCCTAAAGTGTACTAAACGTTTTTTGCATCTCTTTCTTTTTAAATTTGATACATTTGTCATTAGTTAGTGGTTTTAAATGTTTGTGAAAGAATTCAATTGCCTCTCTTAATTTGGCACCTTTATTTTTGATTTTATTATGAGTTTTAAAGTGCTTTTAAGCCTTTCAAATTGTCATTTAATCTTAGTTGTTCAACCCTTCACCTTCCCATAATTCACCCAATAAATACCCTTCTTTTGCAGCCCTCATTCATCCAAAAACGTTCTAGGTGTTTGCCTTAAAAATTCTACAAGTTCTTAGTGACATATTATTGTCAATTTAGTAGCAAATTCTTTTTGCAAGTACTTTCAAAGTTTTGCTCTTCACAGCCTTCAAAAAGGTGAGTGTTCTACAAAACTATATATGTATTATTTTCAAAACCTGGAAGGTATTTTAATATGTTTTCAACTTATATATATAAGTAATGCATGGTTTTCAAAACGCACGTTCTATTGCATAAAAAGCAAATCACGAAAGAGTTTTAGCATGCTTCCGCTGAAAGATATATATATATATTTTTTATATACATGATTGTTATTTTGTTTTGAGTGATGGTTCAAGAAAGATACGTACATTTGGTTCAGGTTAATTGACTTGTAGTTTGGTCAGTTGTGTCTGGCGAGCTACTTGTCGGTTTCCTTTGCCTATTCCCTTTAAATCGAGTGTTAGAAGCCTTCACTAATTTAGTTGGGTCGTAGAATTCCACCCCTGTACCATGGCAGGGTCCTGACTGGATAGTTTGATCGACTATCAGGGAGACATAAGGCATGTTTTACTGTGGGGTTATAAGGAGCGGCATGAAATAATATTTTTCCAAAAAGTACATGTTATTGAAAGTATTTTCTATTTTATGTTCTTCAATGTTTATTGTTATGATTTTAATGAAAACTTCTCACGAAAATCTTTGAACATTCATTGAGGTTTTTCTCACACTTGTTTTTATTCCCTTCCTTGTAGGTGAGATGGCGGCGAAGAATGAACAACCGATAAACTCAGCAAACTAAGTGTGTAGCTGGGATTTGGGATTTTTGTCAATGAAAATAATGTCTTTTTGTCTTTTTCAAAAACTCATGTCATTTCCTGTTATATTTTGTATCTTTTAAAGACAAGAATGTTGAAAATCTTGTGGTTTTATTTGCTGAATAAAATATATTTTTATTCCAGCAACTTCAAACGAAAGGTTGTCTGCAACTTCCCATGTTTCACTAAACGTTTCGGCTCTAGTTTCGCCCGACGTCCCGACTGAAATTCACTCCTTTTAAAAACCCAAAAGTCGGGGCGTTACAAGGACGGTTTTGATGCAGCCATAGGGCAGCTTCGGCATAAGGGATTGATCCCGAGTGGCTACGACTTGGAAGCTGAAGATATTTCTGCTTTCAAAGAGGCGAATGGCTCAGACTTTGCTCCAGAGGGTGTCTCGGACGATGACTTTCTCATGTGCGAGTTTGTGGAGCTAGTCTGTGACGAGACCGAGGACAAAAAGTGTAATCTTGGTGGTCCGTACCTTCCGTCCTTCGTGCCCCGGCTATTGATGTCTAATCTCTTCGTCCCCTTGGAGGAACATGTGGAGCATAACCGAGACTGGCTTACTCTACCCGGGCCTATCCGTGGCTTCTCTCGTGAGCTTGATCTGATGAAGGAATGCCCTGCCTTCCTCGAGGGATTGAGGGTCCGAAGAGAGAAAAGGTTGGCCCAGGAAGCAAAAGAGAAAAGGCTGGCGGACCTGCAAGCATCCCTGGAAGAAGAGATCGGAGGTCCATCCGGAACACAGGCTGGTACGCCCGGACGACCTGGAGAATGAAGACGGGGTATGCCCCGGAATTTATGTAACACCGGTCTTCGGGCCGTTAAACAATCTTGATTTTGGTTTTTACCATTCGGATAATTTGTTTTGTCGTGGATAATTAATTTTGTCACTACCCCATATTTGTCCGGGTGCACAAGTGCCTTGGATCTCATTATAACGTATCTATGTGCTTGCTTTCTTTTTGCTGTCTTGCTTTAGCGTACTGTTGATTTCTCAGTCGGATGTCGTTGTTTTGTTGCTTGCATAATGCATATGCTTAACCAGTAATGTTGTTTCGGACATCTGAAGATTAATCCGAGTCGATGAAATAACATATTTGGTGCCTAATCAAACAATCAATCAATCAATCAATCGACGAATTCGGCTCGGGTACATAGGGTGCCCCTCCGATCTTAAGCCCCGGTCGTTTGAAGATGGTGCTGGAGGATGGAAACCTCCGATCAATAAGACTAGTTCGTACATGAATAACTATTGTCATCCATGGGGTTAACACGAGTCGTCCGAGTCTCCTGGACTTGTAATAAAGCCATAAAGAGAGGAAACAATTATTATCAAAACACCTACAAGTGGTACGGATCTAAGAAGTTCTGGGGGTGTAGTGGCTGCTTCGGACTGACGGATCTGAATGGATTGCGATCGTGAGTAGTAATGTCTCAAAACTGCAAAACATCCCGAAATAATGTACCTTTCTTGAAGTAATTGGCTACCCTGCTTCGGATGGATAAAGCGTTCGTCCGGGTCTTAGTTTTGAATGCCAACATACCGATAAGATTGGCTTACCAAAATCTAGTACGGATCATAGTTGTCACGGAAGTTATCGTGACAGGGTCGGATTGACGGATCCGATCGGGCTATAGTTCGAAATAATTAATTCAATAAGGCCGGAATTGTGAAGGGTCTCCTGGTTGGCCCAAAAGTGGCCCAAGTGTTAGGCCCAAGCCCATAGCCGACGGTTACGGGCCACGTGGCAAGTGAAGATTGGTCTTTCACTTCTATATATACCCCTGGATTGTACGGCTTTTTGCCAGATCATTCCTTCCCTTTCATGGTAGATGATTTGGATCCTTGGGTCTGGACCTCCCAATGAGTAGGTTGATTCCACCGTTCCTATGTGTGATCCGCCTCTGGGAGTTCTTTGGACATCCGAAGAGCTCTTTGGGTCGGACCACGCTGGAGACGATGAGATCGGGTCACTCGGAAGTAGTCTTCCTCGGATTGCCGTGCTAGTCTTCTTTCTCCGGGGCTCACGGGTGTATCAACAACTTGAGCCCCGGGAAAGCGGACTAGCTCGCTGGTTCTAGGGATTACCAAACACTTTTTACTTCGGACAGTCAAATCCTCGGGCTGCCTGCCCCTTCCACTGTTTACCATTTTCTTGTGGTGCGGACGTGCGCGAACCAGAAAGTGGTTGTGGTGGAAGATGCGGATGGTCTGAGAAGGCCCTTTGACTACATCTCCGTACCAAAGATACTCTCTTCGGATTCAACCTTATCCTTTGTTCGGAAGTCAAGTCATGCAATTCGGAAATTAATTGCCTTAAGTTGTCCGTCTCTACCACCCGAATCCTATTGCTACTGTGCCCGGACCGTCTTGTGTTGGTCCGATCGCATCAGTCACTTGTTTCTAGTAATTGGGGTTCCCGTGAGGGTTTCCGCGAGTTACTGGAAAGAAGTGACTGATGCCGTTGTACCACCGTAAGCTCGGTTCAGAGAGCCAACTTCATGCTCCGGCTACTTTGTTTCGTAACGCACGGAATCGTCGTAAAGGGATTCATGGTTCGGACGTCAGAGTTGTTCCTTAAAAAGGATCGCTTCCACCAAGAGTTTGCTCCGGAAGGATGCTACATCTGTTCCGCTCAGACACTCAGGCTCGGAATGAAGACGACTGGCATGCTTTCGGACGTTGTATATTCCGCAAGGAACTGCATATTTGTGTTGTTAAAGAATGATATGGACTTTCCTTTTGCTTTATGTGACTCGGATGGGTAGGTTCGAACTTTGTAATTTGTACTTTTGAGAAATACAAAATCTCTTTTCTGAGTATTGCAATTTCTATCTTCAGCTTGTTACGTCACTTCGCCCGAACTAGCTGTGTAAGTTTAACCTCTCGAAGAGTTGGTTTTTTAGTCATCTGTTACGCAATTGGCTCGGATCTCCTTGAAGGGTCCAAGGCAGTGTGTTTGTTTGAATATAGCACATTTGTTATGCAAAAAGTTGTATTGATTTGATGAAAATTCAAGTACAACTGGTGGGCTTTGAGGCCGGGAAAAGAGAACAACAAAAATTTAGCGACTAACGTAGTATTGTTCAGGGAAGTAACTCTAGGCATAGAACTTCTGTAGGTTTTTAGCATTCCATGTTCTCTTCAGGGCTTTTCCTTGATCATCTTCTAGCTCAAAACTTCCATTGACTCTAGCCCAATGACCTTGTAAGGTCCTTCCCATTTGGGCTTGAGTTTTCCAACATTGCTTAGGATGTCAACTCTTCGGAGGACTAAGTCTCCGACCTGTATATCCTTTGGAAGGACATGATTGTTGTAAGCCCTGGCAGACATAGCTTGATAGCGGAGGATGCTAGCTAGTGCCTTGCTCCTTTTGTCTTCGAGGAGCTCAAGGTCGTAGATCCTTGCAACTTTGTTTTCAGCAGATTGGTATTGTTGGATCCTTTGGGTCTCCACAACAATTTCAGAGGGAATGACCGCTTCTGAGCCATAGACTAGTGCGAAGGGTGTCTCCTGAGTAGAAGTACGAGTTGTTGTCCGATGTACTCAGAGGACTCCGTCGAGATCATCTACCCAGCTGTCTTGAGAAGTTCTCAACATCTTTTCCAGAATCTTCACAATGGTTTTGTTGGTAGCTTCAACTTGACCATTGGCTTGAGGGTAGCCAACGGAAGTGAAGCGTTGTTCTATCTTGAAGGATTGGAGCCATTCTTTCAACCTGGCTCCGGAGAATTGTGCTCCATTATCGGAGACTATGACTCTAGGAAGTCCAAAGAGACAGATGATGTTCTTCGAAATGAAGGTTCTTACTCGGCTCTCTGTGATGGTGGCCACTGCTTCGGCCTCAACCCACTTGGTGAAGTATTCTACTGCGACAATAAGAAACTTCTTTTGGTGCGTACCACGGGGGAAGGGGCCAACTATGTCTATTCCCTATTGATCAAACGAACAAGCTATGATTGAAGGAATCATCGGGTTGGTTGGGTGATGTGGTATGTTGGCATAGTATTGGCAGTCTTCGCAAGTATGAGCGAAGCTAGCAGCATCCTTATCAATGGTGGGCCAATAGTATCCCTGCCTTATGACCTTCTGAGCCAAGGTCCGCCCCCCTGAGTGACTCCCGCTACTCCCCGCGTGGATTTCTTCCAAAACGGTCTTTGCCTCATCGGGTCCAAGGCATCTCATGTGAGTGCCAGTGAAAGATCACTTGTAGAGATCCTCTCCCAGGATAAACTACATGTTGGCTCGGTATAGGATCTGTCTTGCTTGTTTAGGGTCTGATGGCAGGGAGCCATCTTTGAGATAGCAAAATATGTCGGTCATCCAGCTCCCTTCGGTTCCTAAGAGGAAGACTTGACTAGTGGGGTTTAGCAGGGAAGAATCTGTAAGAGTCATAAGGATGATGCTTCTTGTGTCCAGAATTCCTAAGGCAGAGGCGTACTTGGAAAGAGCGTTGGCCTTCTCATTCCATTCCCTGTTGAATCGTTCTAGCATGAATGCTTCAAAGTGCTCAACTTCCTTCTTGAGGAGTTCTAAGTACTTGATCATGTTGGGTCCTTTAGTGGCGAAAGACCCGGAAAACTGGGACTGGACGAGCTGAGAGTCTGTATAAGCTTTGATTCGCTTCACTAGAAATGACCTCGCCATTCTCAAGCCGGTGAGGAGTGCCTCGTACTCGGCCTCGTTGTTTGTCACCTTAAAGTTGAGGGTGATGGCGTATTCTAGCTTAGCGCCTTCAGGGCTCTTAAGGAGAATTCCTATTCCTCCAAGTCTTCCAATAGAGGATCCGTCCACCTGTAGTGTCCAAAATACCTTGCCTTCCAG
The DNA here is from genome assembly GCA_026545765.1 of Plantago major. Classification (NCBI taxonomy): domain Eukaryota; kingdom Viridiplantae; phylum Streptophyta; class Magnoliopsida; order Lamiales; family Plantaginaceae; genus Plantago; species Plantago major. The sequence goes on from CM048839.1 coordinate 94,146,516, forward strand.
TTTAGTCTCCATCATGAGAGTGGGAACTGTCCCGTCTTCCTTAGAGTTTTCCTGCCTAGCGACCCCTGCCTGCTTCTTGACGGAAGATGCAGGTGTTGACATGTTAGCTACTTCATCCAGAAGAAACATGTGCCTCACTCTTAGGGTTTCATCCAGGGGTTCCTGATACTTAGCCCAGAGTTGGAAAACATTACAGAACATCTCTTTAGGCTCTTTCCCCTCTTCCGGGATAACTTCCTCCTGAGTGAGCATCACGTAGCTCATATCTCCTTGCGGACTATTGGTCCCTTCTTCAGTTTCTTCGGGGTAATTTACCAGGAAGTCGGCGAGGACTTGAGCCTTCTTGGCTGAAGGGGCCTGGTATCCGATATTGTATTCACTTAATTCGGTCGCCCACTTGGACATGCTTGAGTCGTTCATTGGTGACGACCACAACTCGATGAGATTTGAAGTAAGGCTTCAGTCGTCGGGCAGTGTAGACTAGCGCGAAGGCTAGCTTCTCAATATTAACATACCTAGATTTGGCACCCACGAGGGCCTTGCTTAGGTAGTAGATCGACATGTGGTCGTTCCCTTGAATCCGCACCAATACGGAACTTATGGCTTCGGCAGTGGCCGCTAGGTAGAGGTAGAGAGATTCACCTTCTACTGGTTTGGACAAGAGCGGAGGTGAAAGGAGATAGCTCTTCAAGTTATCCAAGGCCTCTTCGTATTCCTTTGTCCACTAGAACTTGTCTCCTTTCCTTAGGATCTTAAAGAAGGGTAGGTTCTTCTCGGCAAACCTGGAGATGAAGCGGCTTAGAGCCATTACTCTCCCGAGGAGCTTCTGTACTTCATTAACTGTCTTCGGCTATGGTAGGTCTAGGATTGCCTTTATATTTTCTAGGTTGGCGCTGATGCCTCTCTCCATGACCATATACCCGAGGAACTTTCCTCCCTTCACGCCAAATGTGCACTTCTCGGGGTCCAACTTCATTCCGTACTTCCTAAGGATGGAAAAGCATGTGTTTAGATGCTCTATATGCTGCTCCTCAGTCTTGCTTTTCCCTAGCATGTCGTCCACATAGACTTCCATAGTTTTGCCTAGCTCTTCCCTGAACATCTTGTTCACCAATCATTGGTAAGTAGCACCCACGTTCTTGAGGCCGAACGGCATGACTTTGAAATAGTAGACTCCTCCTGTTGTGAAGAAGGCCGTCTTTTTGACGTCCTCTTGAGCCATTCTGATTTGATAGAAGCCTTGATAAGCATCCATGAAGCTTAGGAGCGCACATCCCGCGGTGGAGTCTACTAACTGGTTAATGTGGGGCAACGGATAAGGGTCTTTTGGACAAAACTTGTTGAGCCTAGTGAAGTCATTGAACATTCTCCACTTCCCCGGAGCTTTCTCAACGAGGACCATGCTACAGACCCAATCAGAGTATCTAATTTCTTCGATGTGCCCTGCCTTCATTAACCTTTCCACTTCTCCTACTATGATAGCATCATCAACAGGCCCGAAGTACTTTCTCTTTTGTCGGATATGTTTTACCGTAGGATCCATGTTCAGACGGTGAACTGCGATCCTTGGGTCTATCCCCTTAAGGTCGTCAGTGCTCCAGGCGAAGACATCACGGTTGTCCCAAAGGCAGGTGATGAGCTTCATCTCTACCTCAGCGCTCATCTCTGTTCCAATCCGGGTTATATTCTCTGGATCTCCCTCAATCAATTGAACTTCCTTTAAGGCTTCATGAGGCTCTATCCTTGCAGCCTTGGGAAACTTCTCTTTGAATGCTCTAGCCCCAATCTCTTCCCTTACTGGAGTAAGAGGCGTAGGGGGAGGACGCCGGGTCTTTGGCGACCGAAAGAACCGGTTTTAAGGCTCCTCTTGTTGACATGATGTAACACTCCCATGCTTCCCTAATATTACCTATTTCTTCTCCCACCCCGTTAAGAGTAGGGAACTTCACCCTATTGTGTAGGGGAGAAGCTATTGCTTTGAATTGGTTAAGTCCTGGGCGTCCCAAGATCACGTTATAGTCGAACACGCTGTCGACCACCACGAAGAGAATCGTTTCCGTCACTCTTGCCAGGAAGGTTCCCATAGAGACTTGTAAGGGTTTACTTCCAATTGGGCGGACTATAGAGCCCCCGAATCCTACTAAGGAGGTGTAGACTCGCCCGTATTGAATATTGCCCAAGTGCATCTGTTCCATAGTTCTCTTGGAGATGACGTTGGAGGAACTCCCTGTGTCAACAAGTACTTTGTTGACTCTATAAGTGGCGATGACTAGAGAGACGACCAGAGGAACACCAGGGTCTTTAAGGTCTCCTCCACCAGACGTTGGTGGGGGAATTTCACTATCATCGAAAGTGATGGCATTTGTTCCTTTCAGAGCCGGTGGAGCATAGGCTCTATCATTGTTTCTCAGATGTTACGCAGTCCTTTCCCTTGCATTTCGGCTATCTCCTCCAGCTGGGCCTCCTGCTATGGCATTGATAACCCCGCTATAGGGAAGGTTCTCTATTTCCACATCTTCAGGGTACCTGCGGTACCTTTGGGCATGTTGGGGTGGAGTTTTTGCAAGAGGTGGTGGCAAGGATCCTGTCGGAGGTTCTGAGCCATGCTCCTCCCTTCTTCGTTCGTTTCTCTGGTGTCTGGAGGGCTCTTCTTCATACACTGGTTCCTTCAACTTTCCGCTCCTTATCAACCCTTGTATTTCTGTTTTCATCTGGATGCAATCTTCAGTTGAATGGCCTTTGTGCTTGTGAAACCTACAATATTCCTTCGAAGCTTTGTTATTCTTACTGCTCCTCGTAGGTTTCGGCCATTGTATGTCTAAGTTTTTCTCAACAATAGAGGCCAAGATGTCGGATCTTGGTCTATTCAGGCGAGTATATTCGACATATCTCCTTGGAGGGGTTCTATCCCTACGGAACTCCCTCTTGTCTCTAAATTCCATCTTCTGTGCGAACTTTCCAGGCCGGGGAGGGGGTTCCTGTTTCATTGGTTCTTTCCCCTTTCTGGCCCCGGCTCTAACTGGAACATTTCTTCGGTACTCCTCACCATACAAGACTCCTTCACAGACATCTTCCAAGTATTTTTCGGTTGTGATTTCTTCATTGGAAAGCTTCCTTCTGAGATCGTCGTTATAAGTGTTAGCATACAGGTGTCGGACGCGCTCTTTGATGCTGTGATGTTCGACTGGCGCACTTCGGCATTGAAGCGGTCGAGGAAGGTTCTAAGATCCTCGTGCTCTTTCTGGATTACGCCTGCCAAGTACTCGACTGATCTCTTCCGCTTTTTTGCTTTTTAAAACCTTTTCAAGAAGAGAGAGGTGATATCCGCGTAAGACTTGATGGAGCAATTGGGCAGAGAAGTCCACCAATCTATTGCTTCTCCAAAGAGAGTACTGGAGAAGTTAAGGGCCTCCATGTTGTCATTCAGGCCGTTGGTCTCCATCTTGCTCTCATACCTAGTAAGGTGCCCCACGGGACAAGTATCTCCATAATAGTGTTCAAGATTTGGGATAGTGGAGTCAGGGCACTTCCTCTCCCTTCTTATTTCATCACATAAAGGGTTGGGAGCTCTAAGAGTCACCTTCTCATGTGCCTTCACCATCTTGCTTAAAGTAGCAATTTGAGTTTCCAGGGCCTTCTGTTGGACATAGATTTGTTCGGCGGTTAGCCTCTCGCCCGTCGTTGGGTTGATTGCCACATATGGAGGAAGATCATCAATGGGAACTATTGAGATGCTTTCCGCCACGTGGTCCCTTGCCCCAGGCTGAAGGGCCAGTCTTCGACTAGTTCTAGCTTCATCTGCACGGGGTCTCCCCGGACTTCTTTCCCGGTGTTCGTGAGAAGCAATGAATCTCCTATTGAGAAGGTTCCTTAGGTCCTCTGGTTGAGCTGGATCCTCTAATCTTTGTTGGATTGGACGATGCTCACTCCTTGATTGTGCAGGTTCAGCTTGTCTTGGAATTTCCAAAGGAGGAGTAGGTTGAGGAGCCTGGAGATTGTTCTATCCGAAGAAACCTTGAATAGTGGTGAATAAGAGGCCAAATTGGTTCTCGCTCATCCCAAACTCACTTGGGTGAATAATCTGCCCGTTCGGAAGAGTGAAGTTTCTCCCTGGAGGAGGACCATGTGTTCCTGATGGAGGAAATTGTCCTTCAACCCCAGGTACTTGAGTCCTAATTGGAGGATCAGCGGCTCTTTCCTCCTCCGAAGAGAGGCTAGCAATGTGGCCGTCGCTCGTATAGTCCATTGCGTCTCTTGAAATGGCTCTCGCCACTCTCCCTCTCCGAGTGGTAGGCCTGCCTCTTGGCCTTGGGGCGGGCGTCCCAACCGCAGTAGTGTTGGTTCTTACGGACCTTCTCGGTCTTGCCATTATCGAAGAGAACGGGAATTTTTGTAAAGATTCCCACAGACGGCGCCAAAATGTCAAGGGCAAAGTCCCCCGAACACTTAAATGAATTTCCCTTGTTCTCCTTCACTTTGAGTACCTAGACCACCTAGCTTATAAGGACCAAAGAGTAGAAGCCCGTAAGAACCGTCGTACTGATAAGAGGCGACGCGTGAGGACCTGCACAAGTAGCTTGGAGAGGGGGGGGGGGGTTAGAACCTTATACCCCGGTTTGCATGGTGTCAAACCGGAAGGAGACTTTACTTGCGAGAGAGTGAGGATCAACTCGGTATAATTATTGGGAATGAGAAGTGATTGTATCTTACCTCTATTATGGGAATGTGTGCCATATAAATAGATTTCTCCCAAAATGGGTGGGAACCCCCGGATCGCGCCAAGTGTCAGGCTCAGATTGAGCCAATAATGCCTCTATAGGCCCATGGCCCATTAATGACTCCCTAACCCATTCCCTTTTGGGCTTTCGGGGGTAGATAAGTCATTAATGTGAGAGTTTGGAGACCTTGTTGCAGTCTGCCATGTATGAGATCCGAGGAGGTAGGTCCGGACCTGTACTTGGTTGGACTGGGGATATCCACAATCCATGCACTGTCCGAAGGAGGCGGTCCGGGACATGCGACTCGGACCTCAATACTCTCAGGTGCCAGTTCACTTGGTTGCTTATGAGGTTGTTGTGTTGTGTCTGGGTCGGACCCCATGGTTACGGGCCATTGGCAGGGTCGGACCTACTACCCTTCGGGCCCTCTAGTTCCTTTCCACCCGGGTGAGTCGGATCTGTGGGGGCTTAGGGTCGGACCTCCGGGGCGGACTGTAAGGTCCCGGCTCATAGACAACTTGGGACGCCTTAGGATTCGTTCCAAAGGCGTCAATGACGGATTGGACATATTTCCGTATCAACATAGCAGTTATGATCGAGTAATGCTAATTCACTCTAGGGAAATCATTCATACTTGTCACACGGCCGGTGTACATAAATCCATCAATCCAACCTCAACCAATCGTCATTTGAATATTTTGAACTTGCGTAATTGTGGGCCGTCAATCCACGACCCTTAACCGAAAATGATTTAGAAAATCTTGAACTAGCGAATTGGATTGATAGTTTTTATGAAGATTTTGAACTAGACGAACATATATGAACGAATCCTAACCCTAGCAGAAAATACGCAAAACCGTCACATAGCTACCGTGTTTGGAGTGGTTTAGCTACTCATAGTAGAAGCAAATATCAAAGAATTCGAAGTATTGCATATGATAAACATATAATCGCACGCAAGCTCATACAAATCGATAAACAATAGCAACACGAATCGAAGAGATAAACGATGGAGAATTATCAAATATTACCAGGAATTCAATATCAATCCTTCAACAATGATGAAAACCAAGCTCCAATGATGTCTCACTGTCAAAGTATCAATATGGAGATTTTTTCTAAGAACTAGGTTAAAAGAAAGTCTGAGAAATAAAATCCCAATTCTAAGCTAATAAGGAAAATACAAAATACATTACTGCATGGCCATGGCAAGGAAGAAATAGCTCATTTGAGCCTTCTTTATCGAAATGTATACATCCCTCGCATAATCTACTTGTGGCGAACAAATACTCATCACGGCGAGCTTGATCTTCAAAGCGAGGATTCATTCAGCAAAATCTGGCACATGAGCTAATTCCTTAAGCGAAACTTTGGTGATTGGCTCTTCCTCTTTTTTGCTCAAAATGAATAATTCCTACAAAAAATGAACAAAACACCAAAGTGTAAAAACGAACAAAAAACACTAAAAAATTAAAAACAAAGACTCACAAAGACCGCTAAAAAGGACCAAATGAGACTCTAAATTATAGTCTCATGAGGGGGTCATTTACACCATCACCACTATCGAATTCACCAAGATAATTAGGGTTTATTGTGACTCAATCACCTGCTTGCAATCTGTTTACTTTTAATCTATTTGTTGTTTGCACGAGATGTCAAATTGTTACTTGTTTGTTCCTATGCTAAGTGTCCGTGGAGAATGACATCCCGAGTTAACTTACTACTACTGCTGTTAGTTTGTGAGCTTCTGACAATTACAAATTTAATCTTTGATTGCAATTGAGAATTACAGGTACTACAACACATTCAAATTCCCAACTGCACATCAGGTATATATATATATATATATATATATATATATATATATATATATATATATATATATATATATATATATATATATATATATAAAATGCAGAACATGAACAAGGAGACTTGTTGGGCCTTATAATCTTCATTTTTAGTAATTCTGAAATTTCTTTCTTACAGTATTCTAATAATTCCTGGTTCATTTGTATAGGCCTTGCTCTAGTAGGAATTTTATTTTCTTCAAAATCACTCTCATAAGGTAAAGTTACAATATGCTTTTTTCTATCCCAAAAAGTTGTGGGAAACTCTGAACAAACCTCTTTTTCTATTTTCTTTTGATAAAGTAAAATTTGTTGCTGAAGAACTGGGCTTTTAATTTTTTCTTCAATTCTTTTATGACTAAGTTCTTCTTTCAGATACATAATTTTTTTTTCCTTATTTTTTATTTTTTGAAAAATTCCAGTTTCTTGTAAAAGATTTACATCTCTGGTTGTTACCGGATATTGGAAAAGTATTTTCTTTCCTAGGACCGTAGTTCCTACACCTTGGTTATCTACATGTAAAGGAAATAACATTTGTAAGAATGGGTTTTCTAAAATGACTTTGGTGTTCAAGGTTTTTGTTAAAACAAAACTTGCTCGGAAACAAATTCATTGTGATAGAGCATTTATGAATGATTCTCCATTATCTTCCTTATTTTCTACATTATCAACTTTGTTGGTAATGCTTTCTTCTTTTAATTCATCTTTTAGTTTTAAAATTAAAATATCTTGTTTCATTTCTTCATTTTCCTGCCTTAATTGTCGTATTTTTGTTTTTACTTCCTTAATCTCTCGTTGAATATCATTAACAGAGATGCTGTTTGTTTTGTGAGAATTGAATGTTTTTATTACGTCTTTGAAATCTGTTTTTTGTTTATTTGAAGTAGAAGTTTCTTGTCCTTTTTCTAAAATCATATCTTTTAATTTCTTTAGAAAATTATCTTTTTGTTGAGGATCTTTGACCTGATCAATCATTTCAAATATTAATTCATATTGACTTTGTTTTGTGATTACTAAAAGTTTCTTACTACAATTGCAAACACTTTTCCCCATTTGGTCAGGGAGACAGTAACACAAATCTTCTTCTTCTGAATCATTAGAAGTTTCATCATTATCTGATTGAATCTGATTAAATTGATGATCTTCTTTATCTGTTCCTATTCCTTCTTCGTCAGCACTTATTTCAGAAATTATATTTAAAAGCTGATTTTTTAATTGTTCGTCTGAAATTAATTCTTGTATCTTTTGCCTCACCTTGCAAGTGTTGGCATAATGTCCAGGTGTCTTACACTTGTGACATATTATTTTGTCTAGAGGGACTCTTTCTTTTTTATAAAATCTTTCTTTTTTCTTATAAAAACTATTTTTATTATTTGGTTTGTAATCTTGCTTATTGACCCTTTTGTTGGAATATTTTCTCTTGTAAGGTTTTCTGTCATGGCTATGAATTGGGGGTTTGATTTTATCAAAACCAAACTGTTCGCACCAACTTCCCAATTCCTTTCTACTTACCATATTTTGTTTCTTTAGCTGGAATTTTAATTTTAAATCATTACAAATTTGTAATCCGGTCAGATTTATTTGGTTTATAATTTCTCCGTATGGCATTGTTTCTATATTTCCATTGATGTTTTTAATCTTTTCCTTACCTTTTCCGCAAATAACTTTGGTAATCCTGAAATAAATTTTTCTTTCCAATAATAATTATTCGGATCATCCCTTTCATAAATTTTTGTAAGGAAAACATCTTTGTACCATTTGAAATCCTGAAGCTTTCTACATTTTAGATTTTGTAAAATTTCAGTATTTCTTTCACTATACCAATTAGGATCACCAACAAAATGGAGTAAATTTGTGTAAATGAGGGAAGTAACTGCTACCGAAATTTGTCTATCATTATCATCTAGAATTGGTATTCCATTGTCATCTTGTTTAATACTATTTAATATTACATTTTGTTCTAATGGTGTAAGGGAGTTATCCCACCATCCTTTTAATTGTCCATTAAATCCTAAAATTAAAGTTTTTGCACAATCAACCTGATCCATTCTATTTCCATATATGTTTGATATGACTACCATTTCTTGACAAATTTTTATAATCTGATATTCTGCTAACCCATCTATATTCCACTAAAGCTGTTGACCCATTAAAAGTCCTTTGAGTATGTGTTTCTTCTAAGGATGTCATGGGGAGTGGGTATAGGATAGAAATTTTGTGTTCTCTGAGGAAAATATGATTACTAACCGGACTCATCACTGAATGGATGATTTCTAATGATTTTTTAAAGTATTTAATTTTCTAAATTCAAATCTCTAACTTAGAATTTATTTTCGAAGAATCTCTTTACATTAACTTAGGTTTATACTCATTGATTTTAAATGGAAATACTGTATACCTTGCTTACGGTGAGGTATGTTCTTTGCTTGAGGATGCTAAATTTGTCTCAACTGGAGATTGGCTACCTAATTTCTTTTCTATACTATCTTCTATTCTTTCTAATTGTTTTCTCAGACAATGTAAACTTATATTAGTGTAATTCCTTTGTTTCATTCCTGACTCATCTTCTTTGTTGTCAGTAAGAACTGGTGTACAATCTATGACATCTGCTAACACCTTTGTTCTTACAGGCTCTAAAGGTGGAAATTCATGCGAGATACTTGAGCCATCTTTCTTTGTAAAATAAGATTTTGTTTTGGTTAAAACTGAAAGTTTATCATACTTTTGAAAGAAATAAGTAAAAAATGGTATATGATTTTGTGTAGTAACCATAAATTCATACCAACTGTTTCTTATGACATTCCTTTGTTTTTCAGAGAATGTTTCCATGAACCATTTTCTTTCTTGTTTGTTTTCGTCACTCATAAAATCTTTTTTTACCAAACTCTTATCTATACAAAATTCTTTTGTCAAAACGTATATGCTTGACAGATTTGGTGAAGTTGGTTTATCCTCTTCTTGTTGTTCTAAATCATTTGTGCTATCACTAAAGCCTTGTGAAGTATAAACTGGTTGGGCAACATTTTTATGTGTTCTAACTCCTTAAAAATTATGTCTATCTCTTTCAAAAATACTAAAAGAATTTCTATGGGAATTACTCCGAGATAAATATTCACTATTTCTCTGTGAGCTATAATTTCTAAATGACATAGAACTTTGTCTGTTAAATCTTATACTAACCCCTCCATCTGGGTGGTCTACTATAATTTCTATTTCAGTATTTTCTATTGGTTGGGATCTTGGTATTGTTCTAGAAGGAAGCAACCAAGCTTCAGGAAGATTAACATTTTTCCATTCTATAGTCTCAGGGACTGTAAGATTAGACTTTGACTTATTAATTTCCCAAAAGATAGTTTGTCTAGAAGGTTTTTCATAATGTACTGCTTTGACATTTAAACCCGTATTCATAACTTTGTAATGTATTCTATAAAATACTTCATATATATGAGAACCATGCTTCATTTTGTAATTATGAGTTTTTACATTTAAAGTCAGAATATCTAAAATATGTGGGTAAGTCAGGGATATGGTAAAATTCGGATAACAATTAAAATAAAGTGGTCCATTACAAAGACTTGTTTCAATTAATCCTAAAAGGGAATCTTGAAAATCAAAATGTCTAGCATCTCTAAGTGAAACAAAAATGCTAGTATCTAATCCTTCTCTTGTTAAAGGTTTAATAGCAATTTGTACCAGACCTATATGTAAGAATTTGTATCCACTGGCTATATGCTTTCTAATTGACTTTTTAGTGAATAAATGTAGAGTTTGTTGATCACTTACTAAAGGAAGGACTTGTTCTTCTGTTTTTATAGTATAAGCTGATCTAAAGTCTAATATGCTTTGTTTATATATTGTACTCTTATCTACATTTGGTGGTTTCCAATTGAACAAATCTTTATCTTCCTAAGTATTTTCAATAGTGGATACTACATTTTCATTAGTATCTGGTATAGATGATGAGGCAGAAGCCATATTGTTCCCAAAAAACATATTCATTAATCTTACTGGCTTGATTTCGTAAAAGCTAATTCAGACATCGTCTTACACACCTATTCAAGGAATTATATGCGTGTCTACCAGAATCAAAACATACTACAAAATCAAGTTTGTTTAATTAACTAATACTCTCCCCGGGAACTTTATGGCTCTGATACCATTTGTATCAGGTAGCATAGCGGAAATACAGGTATACATACATACTTCTTCCTAGCTGCGTGGCCTGTAGTGGGTATCTGGTTCACTGCTTTCGCGAGAAAGTACAAGTATTAGTAGCATAACCAAAATTCCTTCCTCGTCATTAATACGTTTGCTCACGGAAATTGTGAATTCTTGGGCTACTAAATCGCCATAGCTTCGGCACAGAATAGGAAACGGTCTCTCCAACGCATAAATGGTTGTTGTGGATCCAAGACAACAATAGAAATAGGAGCTTTTTCTCATGGAGCTATATTTTTCATTAGAGATTACAACCCCCGAACAAAATGGCCTGTCCCCGGTCAGAAATATAGTGAAATAACCTTGTTTTGTATTTGTGGGGTATTTGGTTTTGGGGTAAGTGAACGGGAACACAAGGTAGAGTGCTAGTAGACAACGATTTCCTTGAATTTGTATACATACATACACACACACACACACACACACAAATATATATATATATATATATATATATATATATATATATATATATATATATATATGTATATATATATATATGTATGTACATACATATATATATAGATATATATGTATGTACATACATATATATATATAGATATATATGTATGTACATACATATATATGTATGTACATACATATATATGTATGTACATACATATATATATATATACATACATATATGTATATATGTATATATATACATATGTATGTACATACATATATATATATGTATATATATATATATATATACATATATATATATATATATATATATATATATATATATATATATATAATCTTTCAAATTCATCTTCATTATGTATCTACCTATATTTCCGCTATGCTACCTGATACGAATGGTATCAGAGCCAAAAAGTCCCCGGGGAGAGTCTTAATTAATTAAACAAACTTGATTTAGTAGTAAGCTTTGAATCTGGTAGACACGCATATAATTCCTTGGTTAGGTGTGTAAGACGTTGTCTGAATTAGCTTTTACGAAATCAAGCTAGTAAGATTAATGAAGAAACTTTTTGGGAACAATATGGCTTCTGCCTCATCATATGTACCAGATACTAATGAAAATATAGTATCTACTATTGAAAATACTTGGGAAGATAAAGATTTGTTCAATTGGAAACCACCAAATGTAGATAAGAGTACAATATATAAACAAAGCATATTAGATTTTAAATCAGCTTATACTATAAAAACAGAAGAACAAGTCCTTCCTTTAGTAAGTGATCAACAAACTTTACATTTATTTACTAAAAAGTCGATTAGGAAGCATATAGCTAGTGGTTACAAATTCTTACATATAGGTCTGGTACAAATTGCTATTAAACCTTTAACAAGAGAAGGATTAGATACTAGCATTTTTGTTGTACTTAGAGATGTTAGACATTTTGATTTCAAGATTCCCTTTTAGGATTAATTGAAACATGTCTTTGTAATGGACCAATTTATTTTAATTGTTATCCAAATTTTACCATATCCTTGACTGACCCGCATATTTTAGATATTCTTACTTTAAATGTAAAAACTCATAATTACAAAATGAAGCACGGTTCTCATATATATGAAATATTTCATAGAATACATTACAAAGTTATGAATACGGGCTTGAATGTCGAAGCAGTACATTATGAAAAACCTTCTGGACAAACTATCTTTTGGGAAATTAATAAGTCAAAGTCTAATCTTACAGTCCCTAAGACTATAGAATGGAAAAATGTCAATCTTCCTAAAGCTTGGTTACTTCCTTCTTGAACGATACCAAGATCCCAACCAATAGAAAATACTGAAATAGAAAATATAGTAGATCACCCAGATGGAGGTGTTAGTATAAGATTTAACAGACAAGATTCTATGTCATTTAGAGACCATAGCTCACAAAGAAATAGTGAATATTTATCTCGGAGTAATTCCCATAGAAATTCTTTTAGTACTTTTGAAAGAGATAGACATAATTTCCAAGGAGTTAGAACACATAAAAATGTAGCTCAACTAGTTTATGCTTCACAAGGTCTTAGTGATAACATAAATGATTGAGATCAACAAGAAGAAGATAAACCGACTTTACCAAATCTTTCAAGCATATATGTTTTGATAAAAGAATTTTGTATAGACAAGAGTTTGATAAAAAAATATTTTATGAGTGACAAAAACAAACAAGAAAGAAAATGGTTCATGGAAACATTTTCTGAAAAACAAAGAAAGGTCATAAGAAATAGCTGGTATGAATTTATGATTACTACACAAAACCATATACCATTTTTCACTTATTTTTTTCAAAAGTATGATAAACTTTCAGTTTTAACCAAAATAAAATCTTATTTTACAAAGAAAGATGGGTCAAGTATCTTGCATGAATTTCCACCTTTAGAGCCTGTAAGAACAAAGGTTTTAACAGATGTCATAGATTGCACGCCAGTCCTTACTGACAACAAAGAAGATGAGTCAGGAATGAAACAAAGGAATTACACTAATATAAGTTTACATTGTCTAAGAATAGAAGATAGTATAGAAATGAAATTAGGTAGCCAATCTCCAGTTGAGACAAATTTAGCATCCTCGAGTAAAGAACATACCTCACCAGATAAGCAGATACACAGATTTCCTTTTAAAATCAATGGGTACAAACCTAAGTTAACAGAAACAGAGATCCTCCAAAAAATAAATTCTAAGTTAGGAGATTTGAATTTAGAAAAATTAAATACTTTAAAAAAATCCTTAGAAACTGTCTATTCAGGTGACGAGTCTGAAGGTAGTAATCATATATTTCCTGTAGAACTCAAAAATTTCTATCCTATACCCACTCCCCCAGATATTCAATTAGAAGAAACACATACACAAAGGACTTTTAATGGGTCAACAGTTTACGAGTGGAATATAGATGGATTAGCAGAATACCAAATTATAAAAACTTGTCAAGAAATGGTAGTCATATCAAATATATATGAAAATAGAATGGATCAGGTTGATTGTGCAAAAACTTTAAGATTTAATGGACAATTAAAAGGATGGTGGGATAACTCCCTTACACCATTAGAACAAAATGTAATACTAGATAGTATTAAACAAGATGACAATGGAATACCAATTCTAGATGATAATAATAGACAAATTTCGGTAGCAGTTACTTCCCTCATTTATACTATATTACTTCATTTTGTTGGTGATCCTAATTGGTATAGTGAAAGAAATACTGAAATTTTACAAAATCTAAAATGTAGAAAACTTCAGGATTTTAAATGGTACAAAGATGTTTTTCTTACAAAAATTTATGAAAGGGATGATCCGAATAATTATTATTGGAAAGAAAAATTTATTTCAGGATTGCCAAAGTTATTTGCAGAAAAAGTAAGAGAAAAGATTAAAAACATCAATGGAAATATAGAAACAATGCCTTACGGAGAAATTATAAACCAAATAAATTTGACTGGATTACAAATTTATAATGATTTAAAATTAAAATCTCAGTTAAAGAAACAAAATATGGTAAGTAGAAAGGAATTGGGAAGCTGGTGCGAACAATTTGGTTTTGATAAAATCAAACCCCCAATCCATAGCCATGACAGAAAACCTTACAGGAAAAAATATTCCAACAAAAAGTTTAATAAGCAAGATTACAAACCAAATAATAAAAAATAGTTTTTATAAGAAGCAAGAAAAATTTTATATATAAAATAATATATATATATATATATATATATATATATATATATATACATATATATATATATATACATATATATACATATATATATATATATATATATATATATACATATATATATATACATATATATATACATATATATATACATATACATATATATATACATATATATATACATATATATACATATATATACATATATATATATACATATATATACATATATATATATACATATATATATATATATATATATATATATATATATGACTTTGATAAGAAAATAAACATATACGAACAATAAAATATTTTTGGGATTTTATATGTAGAAATCGACTTCTATTGGTTTGTTTAATTTTTTTTGGATTTATGCTGTACGTATTAAAAAGCGGTGCAAAAAGTAAAAAGTGAAAGGAAGAATTCAACTTATCTGTTCGAAACTTGCTTGAGCGGTCAAGTGTCCCCGCAGCGGCGCCAAAATTTTGACGTGCACTTAGGAATTTTATCATCGGTGTATTCCTCCAATTCCAAAATAGACGCAAAGATTTAAATTTATATTAAGTCGGAAGCCTACAATCCACAAAATAGCAGAAAGTTGACTCGGAATGTCGTTCTCCTCGGAAACATAGCATAGGAACAAACAAATAACAATTGTATTTTGATGTGTAACAGTAAACAAATGGATTTTAGATGCAGTTGAATTCTCAAATGGTTTTGTAATCAATGTGTGGAAGGTGTAAAGGATCCCCAACTTTTCTTCTAACCGTACTACATCCAACTACTTGAATAAAAGACAACGTATTTGCCCCTATCGGCAGCAAGCACACCTGCTATATAGGATCAAGTCGCAGTTAATCCTGAACAACCTCACTATGCTAATGAAATTGTTGTGTCACTCAACAACACACCACGTCACGTTTCGAGACAAGATAAATAAATTCAAATATCTCAACCGCCTCTTCCTACCCAAAGGAAGACTAAGTACTTCAATAATAAATAAAGAGAGCCGGACGAATAGCGATTATATGAATACGAATTATGTCGGGAAAAATTCATTTTTGTTACCTTAAGTTGTGACAGTTATCGTTTTGGTACCTTAAGTTGTGACCGTCGAATTTTGGTACCTTAAGTTGTGTATTCGTCCAATTTTGGTACTCCGTTAGTCAAACTTAACGGAACCGTTAACTTTGACCGAATTAGTAAGAATTAGCGTGAATTAGTCGCTTTTCCGTCAAGTCGGCACGTTAACTACACGCGCTTTAATAAAATATTAATATTAGTCGATTTTTTATTAATATTATTCAATTTTCCACTGATCATGAAACTTTTTTATTAATATTAGTCGATTTTCCATTGATGATGAATAAACTTTTTAATTAAAATTTATTAATATTAATAACTTTTTTAATATCAGTCGATTTTCAATGATGATGGATTAAATTTTTTATTAAAATTTATTAATCTTTTATTAATATTATTCATTTTTTATCAATATTAGTCGATTTTCCATTGATCATGATTTAATTTTTTAAATAAAATTTCTTAATGTTAATATTTATTTATTTATATTAGTTGATTTTTCATTGATCATGACTTAATTTTTTATTTATATTAGTTGATTTTCCATTAATCATGAATTTTTTTAAATTTATTAATATTTTATTAATATTAATAATAATTTTTTATTAATATTAGACGATTTTTCATTGATCATGAATTAATTTTTTTAATTAAAACTTATTAATATTTTATTTAGAGCGTGTTTAATTCACGTGCCAGCTTGACGGAAAATCGACTAATTCACGCTAATTCTTACTAATTCAGTCAAAATTAACGATTCCGTTAAGTTTGACTAACGGTGTACCAAAATTGGACGAATACACAACTTAAGGTACCAAAATTGAACTGTCACAACTTAAGGTATCAAAACGATAACAGTCACAACTTAAGGTACCAAAAATGGATTTTTCTCGAATTATGTCTAATAAACAATTCATTAATGTAACATGGTACATAAAGAAGTAGCAGGCCCAAATTCAATGGTTCGCCTTGACGAAAGTGTTAGTTACTCATAGTCATAGTAAACAGAACACGGATGAAATTGAAAAAGAGAGAAAATAAAAGTTTAGTCTTGATGTCTTCGTTCTTGACGGCTAGGGTTTTCTTCTCCAGGTTGATGACGGCCTGTTTTGGGGTTTCATGATGAGTCGGTTTTACACCGTCTCATTTGGTCTTTTTTACCATCTTATTGTCGTTCTCATGTACAGTTTTTGTTAGTTTAGTTAGAGTATTTTTACTTGTTTTGTTATTTGTGTGTTTTGTAGGTATTTGGCTAAACCACGTTATTTGGAGGCAAAAGGATGCATTTTATATGCATTTACAGGAGTACGGAGTTCCAATGCCTCAAACATGGGCAACGAACCGAACATTTGCGAAATGTTCGTGAAAAAGTTCTGGCAACGCTCAGTTCGTGTTCGGTTTGACCGAACCGAACATGTTCGAGTTTTCTCGAACCAAACATGAACACTTTTATTCTTTATCGAGTGTGTTGAGGGATAAACCTCTCAACACCAACACTACCACTGCAAGTAACCTAATCCAAGCTCCGCCTCCGACTTGAAGTCCGATAAGAGGGTTGTCCGAGAAAGAGCACCTGAAAGGACTAAGTGGGGGGGGGGGGGGGTTTAGACTGGGTTACCCGGATTGCCAAGGTCAATCCGGAAAGAGGCTTCACTCAAAGGAGAGATGGTGGCTCTCAATGCAATAGTAATGGGAAAGGGATTATGGATACCACTTTGATCTTTTCTTTCGACTTCTCACTTACCTCTAGGTCCTGGACCTTGAGCTATATTTATAGATATCATATGCTCATGAAGTAGCTCATAAGATGATGCCAAGTGTACGATCCAGATTTGGACACCAATGCTACCTTTGGCCCATGGCCCATTAGTGAACAGTAGTCCAATACCAATAAGTGGTGCAGGAGGTAGTTTGGACCTTTTCCTCCGAAATCTTGTTCCGCCTGTTGGGTCCGTGTTAGTCCCTCGGACAGATCTGTCTGCTTGGTTGATCTGCCCTTGGGTAACTCTGGATGTCCGAGCCAAGAGTCTCACGGAAGTATCTCAGTGGTTCTGTTATATACGTTTGGTCTTAATGTAATGGTGGCGTCCGAGATTCTCTCGTACGGTCCGTTAGGCATCTCTGTACTGACATGGTCAGGTTTGGAAGTCCTTTCCTTAGCCAGCTCGGACTAGTTGTGGAGATGTAGTGACTTCAGTGTACTGGTCGATTCACTATGGGCGGACCATGTGAGGTCGGACCAGTACTGAATTGGCTAGTTAAGCCGTGATGCGCTTTAGGACACGCTCTATGGCGCCCTTAACGGATTGGACATATTTCCGTATCAACATATGTCCCCCCAGTTTCCAAGTATCTTAGTAGAAGATAGTTGGTAATTATGAGGGATCAGTCGTGTCTGTGGAGCGTGTCCGAATCGTTAAAAAAGGAAGAAATCCTTTTTGTCAGAATCCGTCGTCCGTGTCCTCAAGGATTCAATATATCTCTTTCCCCCCCTTCTCCGTCTACAGTCCGAGTTATCACATAACTGGGACTGTAGAGGAAAAGGTATTTGTATCCGAGATATATGGGTCCGAGTACGGTTAGGATCTGACGTAGCCCTCTGGAAGCTGTCCGTTGGGTCGATTGTTGAATTGGTCCTCTCGTAAGCCCAAGAGGCCCAATAGGTTGTCCGTTCGGCCCACGGGAGAAAGATCCCGAGTAAAGGGACGTGACCGTTGGATCGGGACGACATCAACGGTTGGGGTTCGCAATCCGATTGATGTGACGCGTCTGTCAAGCATTAAATGCGACGTCTTGTGACCATCCACTCGCGAAGCGGTACAACCCTTGGATTGGAGAGGATCAACGGCTGGGATTCAAATCCAAGCGACATGACTCTTGGCTATCCCCAAATTGCCCTTATAAATAGTCAGCCCATCAGTCATTTTCACACTTTTAGCAATCTCGAAACTCAGAGCAGTCGCAAAGCAATCCAAGCGTTAGAAGACACATCCGAGCAAGCAAGAGTCGCAAGATTTGAAAGTTTTGTCTTCGAACCTGTACCCTCGGAGAAGCAGCAAGGCTTAGTCGTTTCCAACTTACCAAATCAGCTTTATCAAGTACGTACATCTTCACTTTTGCTGAGTTGTTTCCTTTTCACGGTATGCTTACTTCGTGCTCATATGTTTTTGCCCCGCTCGGATAATAAATGGTCGAGTCTGCTTTTGCCGATGTCGCGTGCGAAAGGCTTTAGCAACGTTCCTAGTTGAAACAATTTTTCTTCTGTACTGTTGCATGCCAATTTATTGCCAGTATCTTGTTGATGCATTTCATGCGTATGCCGACTGTAACCAAGATTTGATTCTGCATGCTTATTTGGTAGTGTGTTGGTGCCAATTGGCACACAGTCTTCCATAAATTTGCCCTTCAAATGCGTAAGGTAGGTGATAGTGCGGTGACGCGTTAAATGCTCATCAGTAAGCTTCCTTTTTCTTAAGAAATTACCTAAACGAACTCTCGGACAATCAACACCATCATTCCTGACTTGTTTCCTTCTGCCCTAGGATGTCCGGGAGCGATAGTCAGGACCAGCACGAAGCCCCAGGTCATAGAGACGCAGTAGATTTAGGGATCGGGTCCGTGGACCGGAGCTCATTCGTGAAAGATTTTGTGGATCTTGGGTCGTCCAGAGATTCAGACGCTGGGCACGGAGCTCGTGGTGCGACTGAAGCACAGGCCGACGTTCCAGCGGACCAGGGTGTCCTTGCTAAGACTAGGTCGTCAGTCCGATCTCGAACTGTAGGTGGAATTGGGACATCCTGTGGTCCGAGCGAACTGCGTGCAGAGCGGGAAGGGGACAGCGGTCAGGAGGCCGAAGAAGTCGAGATGTTCGAGGCCGGTGTGGAGGACCGTGTTGTAGCGGAGACAGGTCCGTCCCTGCCAAGAACGTCCGGGAGACAGGAAGATACTAATGATGATGAAGAAGATGGTGAGGAAGATGAAGATGGGGACGAGGGGGAAGAAGGAGAAGGATCCCCTATCGCTCGTCCCTCTAGACGATCCAGCCGGCGGATTGCACTACATCCTGCTGCGTCCGTTCAGTCCAATCTTCAATTAATCGAAGGTCGTGGTGCAAAAGCTGCCCGAATCAAGTTCCCCCGTCCTGCGTCCGCTGTTACAATAGTGGACAGATTTGGAGAATTAAACACGGACGGGCTTCTTCCTACATGTCCATCCAGGGTTAGGGCGGAGGACATCCCCGAGTGGAGGCGGAAGTGGGAGATCCCTGACTCCGTAGAAATCATGGTTCCCGAGCCCGATCACGCCTTTTACAACCCGCCCGCCGGGTATATGTGTGTGCACGAGGTAGCTTTTGCTTGTGGGTGGAAGGTACCCATTGCAACGGAGTTGAAGCACATCCTGAATCACATTGGGATTGGTCCGAGTCAGGTTATCCCGAAATCCTTGGGTAATCTTATTTGCTTCGTCATTTTTTGCAAGAAGAAAGGCATTCGTAAACTTTGAGAACTTGATGACTCTTTCACGTTTCATTTAGTCCGAATCCCTTTTTATACCTTCTGAATAGGAAACCTTATAACTTCATTTGTGACTCCATTTCGTCGTTGGGGAAGTGGTGGGATAAGTTCATATTCGCGGATGGCTCTGAAACCGAGGAGTCAGAGGCGGCGAGACGATGGGGGCGCCCACAAAGTTTACGAGGGAGCATCGGTGGCGCCCTCTTCAAAGAATGTGGCTCCGTGGGTGGTTGCTATTCATAAAGCACGATCCATGACCTATCCATACCACGGATCATCGACCTCTGCCGTATTTATGGTGGTGATCGATCGAGGTTGGAGGAAAGACGGACTTCAGTAAGAACCTGATTACTTCGGGTCTTTATGCCTGCTATTCGTCGAGATACTTTATTCGGATTACGTATTTCTGCAATTCTGACAATCCTTCGTTAACCCGCCTATATCTAACGCCCTTGGTTTATTATGCAGCTCACTGGTTCGATTACATCATGTCGACTCTCGGAGAGAAGAAGAGGTTGCAGAGGGAACAGCAAGCTTTGGAGGTCGCGGCTGGTCAGAGGACCCGAATCATTAACACTTCCGCAGTCCGCCCATGCGGATCCGAAAAATCTTCTTGTGTTATTGAAGAAGAAAGGCGGAGCAAGGCTGGTGAAGACTCCAAGGCCCTGGCGGTGCCTGATAAGGGCAAGGCTCCTGCTATGCGGAGCGCCACTGCCAACACTCGAGCCCCAACCCGAGACGTGCTTATGCGGGACGCCATCATCTCGGGGTAAAAAAGAGCGGCAAGCTCGGAGGCTCCTGCTACCGCGAAGAGGCAGCAGTTGGCCGCTGTCCTTCCTGTGGACCAAGCTGCTCTGGATAAGGAATACGAGTGCGCTTGCGGACTCCCAAAAATGGAGCGGGTCGGAGGGCTGGATGCTCTATACCAGCGGGTAAATAATCTGTCCTTGGTTTACTTGTTTTGTTCTTAACGTGATACAAATATAACTTGTATCTACTCAGGTGTTTCCCCAGCTTAGGTGTTTCATCAAGGCCATGCAGTGGAAGGCCAGCGAATGGGCCACCATCGAAGAGGACCTTCACAAGGCTGTGGCCACATCCGCGGATGTGGCGGAAAAAGTGAAGCAGCTGGAAATGAAGCTGAAGGAGAAAGAGGTGAATTTCCACAAGCTGAAGACCAGTTGGGAGAAAGTTAAGGCGGAACTCGACCACCAGGAGAGATTCGTCGATAAAGCGATGCAGGCTTTCCTGGATTTTAAGAACTTCCTGGTCGGAGGCCTCCAATATGTCCGTCTTTACGCCGGCCGTGACTTCTTGAGGTCTGCTTCTTTCAAGTTCCTGATGTCGGACAAGTCGGATGCCTCCCTTTGGATGGGTTTGTGTCGCGATCGGACATTGCGATCGAGGACTTCTTCCACCAGACTTTTGTTGGAAGGCGAAGGGTTGATCCCTCTGCGGATGCGGTGTCGAAGTGCCGTCGATAGTGTCTCGGACGGCGATTGGTGCATGTGAGTTTTGGGCCGGTCCGAGGAAGGCGAGATTGAGATCCAGAACGGCGGGCCTTTCCTTCCTAGGTTCGTCCCGGAAGCTCTTCTGAAGGTGGGCCTCGTACCTTTTAACGATTATCGAGCTTTCCTGCAAAAGTGGTTTGCCCTGCCTGCCCGCGTTCTTGATCTTCCCGCTGATTTCGACTTGTTTGCCCACGCCAAAGATCTTGCGGCGGAAGCCACCCACGAAGATCCAGACGCCAATCGGCCTGAAGCTGAAAAAGCTGGTCCAAGCCAGACTGGGCCCGAGTGAGAAGTCCGGGGTATGCCCCGTTGAAATTCTGTATTTGCTGACTTTTTCTGTTGTATTTGCATCTTTTGATAACTCGGAATGTCCTTTCATATTATAACAATGTTTTGTATTTTATCCGAGGAGGTGAACCTCCTATGCTTCCGAACTATTACTTGCTCTCTTCTTCGTTCCCTTTTTTATCTGTTGCTCGGAAGCTGAGTTTTTATAAATTACCCATCTCTTAAGAGCACGGACCGCTGTAGATGGTATCTGA
This sequence comes from Plantago major, assembly GCA_026545765.1. Classification (NCBI taxonomy): domain Eukaryota; kingdom Viridiplantae; phylum Streptophyta; class Magnoliopsida; order Lamiales; family Plantaginaceae; genus Plantago; species Plantago major. Next base: position 94,168,589 of record CM048839.1, read on the forward strand.
TGTAGAAATCAGACCATCATCTTTCCGATACTCGGACTGTACGCCCCTTGGGATGCGAGATTCTTCTAGAAGGAGAAAGGTGAAACAGTGAAATAGTCATTATGACTACGTCTTTTCATCTTCTTAGTCGTCGGATGATCGACAGATGGCGAGATCTGAAAGACTCATTGCCACTATAAATAGGGGTGTGGTAATTCTCCCTTTTCACTGTTGTACCTTCCCTCACTCTTTCTTGCGTTTTATCCACTCTATTATCCAGCGGAAGTCAATGTTCTTTAGAATGTCAGAATCGGGCGATGAAGAGTATAGTCACTGGGTGAGCTGTGCTTGTGGGCACATGCATCCGCCCATCTATCCGGGTAGAGGCACCGCAGAAGACCCTATTGTCCTGGATTTCGAAGGCGATCCCCCTCAATGTCCAGGAATAGCTAGGAGATTGGCTGAGGAGGAGAGAGAGCGGACGCTGAGGTTGATCCGTATGAGGATCCGTGCGCAACAGCAAGCTCGTCAGGGCCGAGGTGGAGGCCCGGAATCCCAAGGCTCGACTTCCGGGGTCTGGTGAGGGAACAAGGCGGGGTATGCCCCGTGGATGCATGTACTTATTCTTGGATCCTTCCAGATTGTACATCTGTCATGTAAATGTTCGGATAATTTTGTTTATAAAATTCGAACTGTTTTTCCTCGGACGGGATTTCCATCTTTTTCGTATGCGGACTTCGTCAGATGATATTGACGCATGTATTTTTGTAAAATGGCTAAGAAACTCGAACGTAGTTGATGGGCTTGTTTAGGCTTGATTGGATAAACCCGTCTGGCCCAACACTATTCAACCCAAATAAATAATTTAAGCCCATTGTCTACGTCGAAGTTCTGACGTGTCGGACGCCTATTGGTTCGTCACTTCTATAAATACTGCGAATCCCTCTTGGCCTTGGTCATGCAAATCCAACCTCCATTTTCCAAATCTACCCAAAAGCAAGAAGACGGTCTCTTGAATAGTTCCCCCTCTTGACTCCCGTCCACTCTCAAGTCGGTGTTCATCCTGGGTTTGAGAGTGGCGTGGGTCTAGAGGGGAAAATTGTTGAAGATCAGGCGCCGAAAGGCATAGATCTCAGTTTGAATGTATATCCGTCCGTTTCCTCCGCTTTCCTCCAACCCCACTTTAGTGGTTCAAATCTCTCTTACATTGGAAATGGTTTCCGAATTTCAAGAGAGTTTGAATCTCTAAAGCCGGTGAGGCAGAAATCTCTTCTTGTCTGCACTTTGTTTTCCCCGGATATAGGACTTGCATTCCATGTTTTGGTGGTATCCTGAAGGATTCCAGCATGTTTAACCGTTCTCTTGTGTGCAGGTAGATCGAGTTCCTGGCCTCCGCGGAAACCAGACTTTTCCGCTTTGACACGGAGGAAGCTTTTTCCTACGGGGAACGATCTTTGCTGGGAGATGACGTATCTCCAGAGACATTTTCTGCCTTTTTCTCGTTGTGTCCGTAAGTCCGGATATCGATCCGAGATTGCAAATTGTACAGACAAGATTAAGTGTAATTCGTCTTTGTATGAACGAAATCTCTTGCTTTCTTTGTAGTTAATCGAACATTAGATCCCAGATGCATAGATCGAAAAATCACAAATCGGAAGATAGAAGTTGTATTGATTTGACGGAAATTCAATTACAACTTGCGGGCTCTATGGCCAATGACAAAAGGATCAAAAAGAGCAGGCGGCGGAGTTACGTAACAAATGGTTGAATATTGAGATGATCAATCGACATGACGGAGCTCCGCGCAATTATCTTTAAGCATAGAACTTCTGAAGGTTTCTAGCATTCCACGGACGCCTGAGGAGATGTCCGTTCTCATCTTCTAATTCATAACTCCCATTTACTTTTGCCCCGACAATCTTGTAGGGTCCTTCCCACTTGGGCTGGAGTTTTCCAACATTGCTCAGAATGTCGGCTCGTCGGAGCACTAGGTCCCCGACTTGCAAGTTCACCGCATGAACGTTCCTGTTGTAGGCTCGGGCGGCGGTTGCCTGATACCTAAGGATATTCGCCAGTGCATCAGACCTTTTCTGTTCAAACATGTCCAGCTCGAATATCCGAGCTTCTCGGTTTGCCTTGTCTTCAAACTCTCGGATTCTCAGAGTCTCTACAGCAATTTCGGATGGTATGACTGCCTCTGAACCATACACCAAGGAGAAAGGGGTTTCTTTGGTCGCAGTCCGTGCAGTGGTGCGATGCGCCCATAGCATGCCTTCCAGGTCGTCCGTCCAGCTTTCTTGCGAAGTTCTTAATCGCTTCTCGAGGATCTTGACTATTGTTTTGTTTGTTGACTCAGCCTGCCCATTGGCTTGCGGGTATCCAACAGATGTAAATCGTTGCTCGATTTTGAAGGGCCTTGACCATTCCTTGAGCCTATGTCACGAGGCTGGGCACCATTGTCCGAGACGAGAATCTGGCGAGCAAGCGGCAGATGATATTCTTCCGGATAAAGGTCCGCTTTTCGACTTTACGTAATGGTTGCATGACCTCGGCTTCTACCCATTTGGTAAAGTACTCCACGACCAATAAGAAACTTTTTCTGCTGGGTACCCCTCGGAAATGGTCCGACAATGTCGATACCCCACTGATCGAACGGACACGCTATGATTGACGGAATCATAGGGTTCGTCGGACGATGTGGGATGTTTGCGTAATATTGGCAATCTTGGCATCTCCGGGCGTGGTCGGCGGAATCTTTACCGATGGTGGGCCAATAATAGCCTTGTCGTATGATTTTCTGGGCAAGAGTCCTCCCCCCGGAATGACTCCCACAGCTTCCGTTGTGTATCTCTTCCAGCATGGTCTATGCTTCTTGTGGGTTCAAGCATCTCAGGTGGGTCCCGGAAAAAGATCTTTTGTACAGATCATCACCCATTATAAAATATCTATTCGCTCGGCATTGCACACTTCTTGATTCTTTCGGATCGGTCGGCAAAGATCCATCCTTGAGATAGTTGAAAATCCAGTTTCTTCCTGTGTCAAGTATCATGACCGCCGAGCTGGGATCCATGACGGATGAGTCAGTAATGGTGAGTAGAATTACTCTCCTTGTGTCCAAAGCCGCCGTAGCAGATGCGTATTTTGCCAAGGCATCAGCTCTTTCGTTCCAAACTCTGTCAAACTTTTCCAAGGTGAATTCCTCGAAGTGGCTGACCTCATTCTTGAGTAGCTCAAGATACTTGATCATGGAAGGACCTTTTGTGGCAAAACTTCCTGAAAATTGGGCCTCGACGAGCTGTGAGTCCGTGTAGGCTTTGACCTTCCGAGCTTGGAGAGACTTGGCTAGCCGCAGCCCCACTAAAAGTGCCTCATACTCTGCCTCATTATTGGTAACTTTGAAATCCAAGGAAATCGCATAGTCGAGTTCCGCGCCCTCTGGGCTCTTAAGGTAGATTCCAATTCCTCCCACTCTTCCAGTGGAAGAACCATCGACTTCCAATGTCCAGATATCGGAAGGATGTTCTTTGATTTGGAGATCTCCTACGAGCTGCTGAGGTTCGTCTCTTGGTTCATCCCCTCCAGTGATTTTCGTTCTGATGTTGTCTGAACTGGGATTTCTGGGAACATCACCAAGTAGAAACATTTGGTTGACCCGAGTTTCCCCTCGGACAAGGAGGGCGATTGATGAGCTGGGCTTCCTCAAGGTTTTCTGGGTTGAACATTGGCGGGGCTGGATTTCGCACTATATGTTTGGTGATTAAGCACTCGAACACTTGCTTGTCAGGGACTTTCTCTGAATCCTTCTCTGGGTAATCCGCTAAGAAGTCGGCGAGGACCTGAGCCTTTTTGGCTGACGGAGCCTGGTAGCAAATGTCATATTCGCTGAGCTCGATCGCCCACTTAGAGAGTCGTCCAGATTGGTCGGGCTTTCCTAGGACCTGTTTCAAAGGTTCTGCAGTTAGTACCACTATTTTGTGAGACTTAAAGTAAGGTTTTAACGTCGGCGGTATAAACTAAAGCGTGTCAAGCTTCTCGATCTTCACGTATCTTGTCTCCGTGACAAGGGCTTTGCTAAGATAGTAGATCGGCAAATGCTCGTTAGCTTGAATCCGTATTAGGACGGAACTCATTGCCTCTTCCGTAATTGCTAGGTAGAGGTATAGTGGTTCTCCTTCGACGGGCTTGGAGAGCAGTGGAGGGGAATGGAGGTATTCTTTCAATTTTTTGAAAGCCTTAGAACATTCCGCGGTCCACACAAAGTTCTCTCCTTTCCGGAGGGTTTTGAAGAACGGAAGATTCTTCTCGGCTGATCGGGAAATAAAACGACTTAAGGACATGAGAGTTCCTATGAGCCGCTGTACCTCATTGAGGGTTTTCGGGTGTGGCAGATCTAGGATCGCCTTGATTTTCTCGGGATTGGCGCTTATTCCCCTTTCCGTGACCATGTATCCGAGGAATTTTCCTCCCTTTACTCCAAAAGTGCATTTTTCCGGATTCAGTTTCATCCCATACTTCCGCAGAATGGAAAAGCAATTGTTGAGATGCTCAATATGCTCTTCTTCAGTCTTACTTTTAACAAGCATGTCGTCTACATAGACTTCCATCGTCTTCCCGATTTCATCTTTGAACATTTGATTTACCAGTCGCTGGTAGGTGGCTCCCGCGTTCTTCAGTCCGAATGGCATCACCTTAAAGCAGTATACTCCTCCTGCCGCGAAGAAAGCCGTTTTCTTAACGTCCTCCGGATGAAGCTCAGTAGCGCACATCCGGAGGTAGAGTCAACCAGTTGATCTATCCGTGGCAATGGATAGGGATCCTTGGGGCAAAACTTGTTCAACCTTGTGAAGTCATTACACATTCGCCACTTGCCTGGCGACTTTTCGACCAGAACAACATTGCAAACCCAGTCAGAGTAGCGAACTTCCTCGATGTGTCCTGCCTTTAGGAGTCGATCGACTTCGGCGGATATGATGGCATCCTTGATTGGGCCAAAGTCTTTCCTTTTCTGTCGGATGTATTTGACCGAAGGATCCATGTTCAGACGGTGAACTGTAACCCGTGGGTCGATCCCCTTCAGATCGTCGGTACTCCAGGCGAACACATCGCTGTTTTCTCGGAGGCAAGCGATGAGCTTCATCTCTACTTCCACATTCATTTCGGTCCCGATCCTTGTTTTCTTCTCGGGATCGCCAGCAATAATCTCGATCTCTTTAAGGGTCTCATGGGGCTCAATTCGCGTCATTCTAGGAAATTTTTCCTTCTGGCTTCCTACGCCGACTTGTGAGTCCTCTTTTCTGGGTGGAAGGACAGTGGGGGCGTCGGGAGTCATGGTGACTGTCAGCACGGGCGCAGACGCCCTTCTTGTGGACATGATATAACATTCCCAAGCTTCTCTGACATTTCCGAGCTCTTGTCCGACTCCGAAGGCCGTTGGGAACTTCATCCTATTGTGGAGAGTAGATGAAACAGCTCGGAACTGGTTGAGACCTGGGCGTCCGAAGATAGCACTGTAGTCGAAAGTTTGTTCGACCACCACGAAGCGGACTTCTTGTGTCACCCTTGCCGGAAAGGTACCGAGAGAAACATGTAACATGATACTTCCGAGGGGTCGTACAGTTCCTCCTCCGAATCCTAATATGGAGGTGTGCACTCTGCCATATCGGACTCTACCCAATGCCATCTGATCTAGTGTCCTCTTAGAGATGATGTTCGAGGAACTTCCAGTGTCAACCAAGATCTTATTCACTCGGTAGGTTGCAATGGTCAAGGAGACCACCAGTGGGACATCTGGGTTTTCGATGTCTTCTCCCCCTGCCGTAGGAGGAGGAATTTCACTATCATCGAATGATATGGCGTTAGTGCCTGGAATTGCTGGACTAGCATATGCTCGGTCATTGTTTCGGAGGTTTTGCGCGGTGCGCTCCCTTGCGTTCCTGCTATCTCCCCCCGTTGGTCCTCATGCAATAGTGTTGATCACCCCGCTGTATGGGGCGTTTTCCATTTCGATATCGTCAGTATATCGGTAAGAACGTTGGTCCAGATGGGGCCGATAGTTGGTTGGCAGAGGGGGCAGTGGCAATGAGTGGGGCGGTGGTTCCGTCATCCCCTCATCTCTCCTTTGCTCTGTTCTATCTTGTCGTACAGGTTCGTCCTTATAGATATGCTCCTTCAATTTTCCATCCCTTATCAGGTGTTCCACCTCTGTCTTCAGCTGAATGCAATCGTCCGTTTCGTGTCCGCGACACTTGTGAAACTTGCAATAGCCTTTTGCGTTCTTGCTCTTACGGCCGCTGTGAGGGGGCTTCGGCCATTGGACGTCCAGCTTCTTCTCGACAATAGTTGCCAAGATGTCGGATCTTGGTGCATTGAGCGGTATATAGTCCGCATATCGTCTTGGCGGACTTCTCTCCTGTGAAAACCTCTGTCTCTTTGATCCTTCTTGAATCAAACTTTCTAAGGCGTTGGTCTTGCTTCACGGATCCTTTGCTTTCTTGGGCGCTCTCCGGAACATTCTTTCGTAATCTTCTCCATACATCACTTCCTCAGATGTCTTCTAAGTACTTTTCGCTTTTTACCTCTTGACTTGAGAGTTTTCTTGAGTTCCGAGTTGAGTATTAGCATCTGGTGTCGGACCCGTTCTTTATCTTGTGTGGCTCAACCCAAGAACCTCGTGTGAAATCGATCCAAGAAAGTCCTTAGATCCTCGTGCTCTCCCTGTATAACGCCTGCTAGATGCTCCACGGTACGTTTTCTCCTCTTGGATTTGCCGAATCGAGCCAAGAATTTAGAAGACAGATCCGCGTCTGTTATGTCGATTTATTCGGCAAAGAGGTGTACCAATCCATGGCGATCCAGAGAGTGGGCGAAAGTGAGGGCTTTAGTGTTGTCACTCATCCCTTTGGAATCCATCTTGCTGTTGAAGCGTGTCAGGTGACCCACGAGACAAGCATCCCCATAGTAGTATTCCAGGTTTGGAATCACTTGGTCCGAGTTCCTGTTTCTCTCCTTCTCTCTCATGATACTGTCACATAGGGGATTTGGCGCGCTGGTAGTTATCTGCTCGTGATCTTTTACGAGACGTCCGAGGCTTAGAATTTGAGCTTCTAAAGCCTTTTGCTGGGCATAGATCTAAATCTGCCATGATCTCCCATCCTCGGATGCATGGCCACATCCGTGGGAAGTTCGTTCATCTGGGCTCTTGGAATTGTTTCGCCACTTGATCCACATCCTCGGAGGTACTGGGAGTGGAACTTCTGGGTGTCTATTGTTCACGTCTTGGCGCTCTCTCCTTACTTGATGGCTTCCTTCCCCTCGGATTTGTGAGGCTGAGGCCCGCCTGTCCAATAGATCTCGCAAATCCTCTTGGGGTTGCCGATCTCCTAATCTCTGCTGGATTGGACGTTGTCCGTTCCTAGACAATGCTGGCTCTGCCTGAGGAGGCGTAACCACTGGCGGAGTGGCTTGTTGTGGAGGAGCATTGTTGGATCCCAGGCACCCTTGGATGATCGTTAGCAGCCTGTCAAACTGCATCTTGCTCAATCCAAGGTCGTTAGTGCGGACAATGCGCCCATCAGGCATCGTGAATTGTTAGGGTGCGGGTGGGCCTTGAGCTCCTGTCGGAGAAGCTCGGGCCGCATCTTCTTCCGAGGAAGGACTGGCTGTGCGTCCCTCGCTTGGATATCTTCCTCTCACCGTTGCAGCCCTGCGTCCCCGGGTGGGCGGGCGTCCCCGCGGGCGCGGTGGTGGAGTTCTTAATTCTGTAGTACCATCTCTCGTTGTTCGTCTTGTTCTTGCCATTGGTTTACTCGAAACACAGATGCTTTTTGTAAAGATTTCCCACAGACGGCGCCAAAAATGTTGAGGGATAAACCTCTCAACACCAACACTACCACTGCAAGTAACCTAATCCAAGCTCCGCCTCCGACTTGAAGTCCGATAAGAGGGTTGTCCGAGAAAGAGCATCTGAAAGGACTAAGTGGGTTGGTTTAGACTAGGTTACCCGGATTGCCAAGGTCAATCTGGAAAGAGGCTTCACTCAAAGGAGAGATGGTGGCTCTCAATGCAATAGTAATGGGAAAGGGATTATGGATACCACTTTGATCTTTTCTTTCGACTTCTCACTTACCTCTAGGTCCTGGACCTTGAGCTATATTTATAGATATCCATATGCTCATGAAGTAGCTCATAAGATGATGCCAAGTGTACGATCCAGATTTGGACACCAATGCTACCTTTGGCCCATGGCCCATTAGTGAACAGTAGTCCAATACCAATAAGTGGGCCTGGGAGGGTAGTTTGGACCTTTTCCCTCTGAGAGTACTGTTCCGCCTGTTGGGTCCGTGTTAGTCCCTCGGACAGATCTGTCTGCTTGGTTGATCTGCCCTTGGGTAACTCTGGATGTCCGAGCCAAGAGTCTCACGGAAGTATCTCAGTGGTTCTGTTATATACGTTTGGTCTTAATGTAATGGTGGCGTCCGAGATTCTCTCGTACGGTCCGTTAGGCATCTCTGTACTGACATGGTCAGGTTTGGAAGTCCTTTCCTTAGCCAGCTCGGACAAGCTGTGGAGATGTAGTGACTTCAGCGTACTTGTCGATTCACTTTGGGCGGACCACGTGAGGTCGGACCAGTACTGAATTGGCTAGTTAAGTCGTGATGCGCTTTAGGACACGCTCTATGGCGCCCTTAACGGGTTGGACATATTTCTGTATCAACTGAGTGTTCGCGAACGGTTCGTGAACACACACCAAAAAATTTATATTATTATTATTATACATATTGTCTACATGAAAATTTATGATGCAATTATGGTATTTTAGGCTTATAGTTTTCAGTCTGAAATTTATTATTGTTGTTTATGATGTTATAGTATATTATTTTATTTTATTTTATTGTAAAATTTATAATTTAGAGCTTTTTTTAAACATAAACGAACAAAACGTGTGAACACACAATCGAACACAAACGAACCGAACTGTTGAATGCAAACGATCCGAACATGCGAACCGAACACGAACAATTTAAAAAAAAGTCGAACCGAACTCGAACACTAATTTTTAATGTTCGTCGAACACGAACCGAACATACCTTCGAACGAACGAACATTAATTTTGCCAAATGTTCGGTTCGTTGGCCACCACTGCCTCAAACGGATGCTAGAAGCAAAGCGGGAAGGACAAGAATACCAAATTTGGAGTCAAAGTGCGGAACCTGGCAACTTAGAATACTTGGCGCACGCCAAGTATCCTTGGCGTACGCAAAAGCACCGTGGCGTACGCAACGTTGCCGCATGGCGTGGCCATGCGCTATTTTGGCGTACCCCAAGTTTGTTATTCGTCTGATCGAATATTAGCCCTTTGAACTCAATTTTAATTCATTATCTTCTTTTCAACTTTGCTCTCAAACTAGAACTTTTCCAAGGCAATTATCTACCTATTATTGGAGGTAATTGAACCGATTATTCTTATAATAGATAAGAGATTATTGTTTGGGAGCATACTTATGATACTTTCTACCGATTGGATTCAAGATTCTTCAGTTATTACCTAGGGTTCGTGACACAATTTGGTAAATCTGTATCAACTCTTGATTCTTGGTATTTGGTAATCAATTATGTTTATTCAGTGTTTATCTATGTTATTCATTATGTCTTCGCATATCATGAGTAGCAAAACACCCTATTTTGGGGTGGTGATGGATTCAATGGATGCTAGTTAGGATTTATGCAATTCAATAACAGTAAGATGGGATTTACTTAACGTATTTTTGATTATATGTGTATGTAGTTTCGTATTCTGTGTTTTACCCACAAAATCATCAAAGGATTATGCAAACGATTTACCACCAAAACGTCTAGAGATTGCAAATCTATAGGTTCGTAGCAAACACAGAAACTGCATTAGCTTATTAATTATAGCTTGGTGGAATTGATGACTTCACCATAGCTATATGTTTTGTAGAACAAACTCGGTTAGCTCATTATCATAGATCCATCGTACCTTATTTGATATAAGGTGTTTGCCTAGAGTGCCTAGAGCAGTGTAATAGTCGTTTGAAAGTGTCCCAGTGATAACTAGAGTAAATCACCATCGTTATTGTTGCGTCTATTCCTGCTAGCTAGCTTGTTATCTGTCACCACACCTTCCCTCTCATATATTCATCTTTACAAGTTTATCTGTTTTCTAGTTAGTCTGCATAATAGATAGGATATCATTCTGCTGCCAAAGTAAAACAACTTTTACTGCTTTCATACAGTTATTACTATTCGTAAACGCAACTCAGCTTAGTTAAGCCCTGAGAGACCGAAACTCGGGGTTAACTTCTCTGCACTATAAGTTTTCGTAGTGTTGAGAATTAACTCTTGGCTATTTAAACAAATATAAAACTTTGATGTGACGCATCATGTTTTTGGTGCTGCTGACGGGGACTTAACTCCTTTGTTAAGTTTATTAATTATAATAGTGAGTATTTTTGTTTATTTCATTTTCCAGTTATTATTTTTGATTTTTGTTGGTCTTCTTCCATTGTTACCTTTGTGTTTCTTTTCTTAAGTGCTTGTTTTAACTAACAGGTACTTACGTTTGCGTAGTTATGGTGTTGTGTCTGTCTTGTAGCACATGTTCGTAAATATTTCTATAGCAGAGCAACTTTATATGTACACACTTCTCCTACATGTGCAAGGTGCACATCGTCCAGCCATAGTCACACCATCTAATGTGCGGGGTCTCGAGATTAAGGGGCATCTCATCCAACATCTTCCAAGGTTCTACGGACTAAAGAATGAGGATGTCATGGGTTTTTTCAGGGAGATTGAGCACTTTATATTTGGACTGGGGAAACATGACGGGTAGAGGACGATGACTTGAGGCTTAAGATCTTCCCTATGTGTCTCTTTGGTAAGGCACGAACTTGGATGAATGGCCTAACAGAGAGAAGCATCACTACTTAGGACAAGGCCTTCCAAACCTTCATGGCCAAATACTACCCCCTGCCGATGACTACAACCTTTAGATCTCAGATTAGTGAGTTTAGCCAGCAACAAGGTGAGCCCTTCTACGAAGCATGGGAGAGATTCCGTGATTTACATCATCAGTGCCCCCATCACCGTTTTGGTACTGCAGATTTAAACCAGTTCTTGTTTGATGGCCTTGATGAGTCTTCAGAAGTACTGGTAGATATGGCATGTGGAGGATGGATGGGAGAGAGCATCACTATCGAGTTAAGTGGTATATTCGAGAGGATAGCAAAAAGCTCATAGCACAGGAGTAAGCGTGCTAAGCTGAGTGGCTCTAATTGCCCGGAACACCACCTTCTTGAGTCATAATTTCGAGAAGGTTTTTTGGAGAAGCTGAGTGGGTTCGTGAAAAGCTGTCATGCTGCCATGCAACACTCGGCGATGATACATGCAGCTACCGCTGAGAGGTTGGATGCATTAGAAGCCGCAGTTCAAAGGTTGGAAGAGACAGTGGAGAGGCTAGAGAGAGAATGTTGGTCCAGATAACGGCAAAGTAAAAGACTAGAGAGGGGGGGGGGTGTGAATAGTCTTTTAAAACTTTTGTCAATAAAAAATATTTCTCAGATATCTGAATAGATATCTGATACTTAGAATCAGAGCGCGAAAGACTTAATATAGATAAGTGCAGAAACAGTTAAAGTGTGTGTGTGTGTTGCTGAAATGTAAATACAGAAAGGTAAATAACACAGCAAGAATAGTGGTATCTGGAGGTGGCGTAATCCTCCAACTAATCCACTTCGGTCTTCCAGAGACCTAGAATACACTAGAATAGATAATTGAGTTCTCCTTACAAAAATCCTATTCTAAGATTCCTTTAAACAAATGGTTCTCAACCAAATGTTCCCCCTGAGTTCTTCCCCGGCTTTCTCAGCCAAGTACTTCCTGTAATCAGAAACCTTTTGAGTTATTCCCTAGCTTCCCAAGCTAAGTACTTCCTGTACTCAATAACCTTGGAGTTATTCCTTAGTTTCCCAAATCAAGTACTTCCTATACTCTGGTAACCTTGGAGTTATTCCCTGATTTTTCAAACTAAGTACTTCACATACTCCACTTGATTATGGTGTTGGTTTTGGTTTGAGTTGTCAGATGAGCTTCTTTAATAACTTATTCAGTTATTCAGATAGCTCTGTGAATCAAGTATACTTAATACACTTTTCAATGTATGGTATCTTGTTCTTTTTACTGACCCAAGTCTTAGATAAATGTTCAAGAGAATGAATCTCAGATACTTGATCTTTCGTTTCAACTCTTTCACAGATAGCTATGCTTGTCTAGGATCAGGACACTTAGAACTTCAGTGTTACTCAAGATCAAAAGCTTTGGTCGCAACAGAAAGCTTTGAGGATAAGTAACTTGCTTTGAGAGAGTAAGATGTTCAGTAAGTTCTGTGTTTCAGCGTCTTGTTTTCTCAAGCAGTCTAAGTGTTGATATTTATAGATGAATTTGAGTGCCGTTTGAATAGTATCCGTTAGGCTCAAATTCAAACTATTGATATCTGTGTATAGTACTGTAGCAGGTTTTGTCTTCTTCTTCAGAAGCTGCCGTTGCTTTTATTCAGACATCTCTGTCCGTGCATTAAATGCATTGTACTATACTTTTTGTCCTGTAGTGCCAACGGAACTGTGCTTTGTATCAGAGACTAGTGTTATCTGATTCTTTGCACGTCCTTATCTTCAATCTTCAGATACCACTTTTATTGAAACAACTATATTTCTTTTTCAGAAATGTGGTTAAGGCTCAAGGTATCTGAGAATAGATATCTGTGGACACTTTCCTTGTTTTCAGATAGGTCTTTTATTTCTCAGATATCTCTTGTGACACAGTTTGTCTAATACTATTCGTGTCTTCAAGATATCTGGCTAAGATATCTGAAAAACAGTTTCAGTAAACTTGTGCAGTTTCTTCAAGTCTTCAATGTCGTTGAGCTTGTTCTGCTTGGATGTCTTCTTCTTGGTCTTCTCTCCATAAAATGAAAATTACATTTTGAGACCTAACATCCTATACAAGATTAGCTAGACTATCATACTTAGTGAGTTTCCTCTTTTACAATGTTCAAGTGAACCAAGAGTACTAATCACCTTTCTGAGACTAAGATAAGTCATCATGTTGCTGATCAAAATCTAAACAGATATTTCTAACAAAATATCTAACAAATTTCCTAACAAATTTCCCAACAAATTTCCCAACAAATTTCCCAACAAATTTCCCCCTTTTTGATCAGTCAACGATGACTATCTAACCTATTACAAATCTGGATGATTAAACAATCCAACACTTAATCTTTTCTTAAGATCTTCAAATTTATTTAATTAAGTGCAGAGAGTAAACATCAACCAAATCACAAGGTGTGATCTTTGCTGACAAGTTATCTTTTATAGAATATTATCTGAGAGTAAGTTCTTCAGATAAGTTATAAAGAGAGATTACAGATAACTTCAATACATAGAACAAGTTTGGCTCAGTCAGCAAAAATACAAAAACTACATAGTAAATTAGGACAACAGGAGTAACCAAGCTCCAAGTAAACATCCTAATAAACTAGTCTTCAAGTCTTCAATCTCTTCAAGTCTTCAACAGTATTTCTATGGATCGATGCCAAATTTCCTATCTCCAAACCTTTTGATGTCATCGAATAATCATAGAGAAGTGTTACGACGAGCATCTCGGTGTCTGGAAAATCCAGACTTCTTTATAGGTTTTGGTAGGATTTTCTTGACAAAATGTTTGACCCACGATACTTTCCCCACTTCCAAGCATGCTCTATTACGATATCCGAAAGCTTGAAGTATTCATAGATAATCCTCGGATATCGATGTCACCTTTGTATTGATCTTGATTAGATAGAGCGATTCATAGGGTTCTCTGACGAGTCTTGCTCTTGTGCTGTTCTGTGATATTGAATTACATGCACATCATCGGCTTTCCATATGGACATTCATCGAGAGGTCCTTTCTCATGGCTTGATTCTCTTGACAACTTCAAAATCAACCGGGCTTTAATGTGATTGGTGTTGATCAAGGTTGGCTTATCTTTTCTCCATGCCATAAGTTGTTTATGGATTGGTTCGAAATCTTGAATTTACCAATAGATGGTTAAGTTCCGAATCCAATAGCCATTTTTCGATTGATGCACTGAGCAGAGGAATCATTGTCATACTTCACATACTCTATTTTGGCTTCTTCTGGCCTGAGTGGAAGTTGACTTTGTCTTTGTTCAGCTCTCAGTCTGTTCCTTCTTTGTCTTGAATTCTCTTTGGGGTTGTTGCTTGAAGAACCACCCTGGATAGACTTGGTATTTCCAGAGGGTGTTTTAACTGCTAGGGGCTTTGCAGCTATGGGCTCAGTTAGGCTTTCAATTTTCCTTTTCTTGTGAAGAGGAGCTTCATCTTCATCAGTTTCCTCATCATCGTCAAGATTAAATCTTGTGTGAGTTTTACAGCCTTCTTCATTGCCCAGGGACTTGATTTGACCTTCTTCTTCTTCTTCAGAAGATTCATCAATCCCTTTAACTTGTCTTCTCCTTGGAGCCTTGATACTCCTTGGAGGTTTTTGTGCCATGGCCCTTGTTATCATTTTAGTTCCTTCAGTAGGTTTCTGGGAAGCAGCTACTATTTGCAAAGCAGCTTGGCTTGAGGAGGGTTCATTGATTTTGAGTGGTGGCTGGGAAGTTTTCATGTTTCTTCTTCCTTTCCGCACTTTTGACTCAGATTTCTTCTTGTTTTCTTTTCCTTCTTCCCATTCCCCCTGACTTTGAGGTCCAAATTTGTACACTCTTTCCCCCTTAGTCATTGTTGGCTGACTCAGTCTCATAAAGGAATCTGAGAGAGAGTTAAAGTGCCCTTGTAAATAATTATAGGCAGTGACCAACTTCTGAAGTTCGGCTTTGAGCTCCTGATTTTGCTTGATAAGTACATTGTCCTTATCAGTGAGCTCTGCCAGTGGGCCTAGGATGGCATCTGATTTTCTAGCAGTGTAACTTGCCTCTTGGAAAGCTTTTTCAGCTAAAGACGCATCATCGTCCCTTATCATTCCCAGATCTTTCTGAGCAATGACTATGCTAGTTGTTCTCTGAGTGATGAGCTCAGTGAACTTTTTCATTTCAGAGGGGACGGAGGCAATTACTTCCTTGTTCTGTGAAGACATCTCCTTGTTCAGATGAGCCAGTACTTGGTACCTGCTCATGTATTCATTGGAGTGGACATTTGGCAGTTTGCTGAATATTGTAGGAGCAATCAGCTTCCTTTTCAAATGAGAAACCGCTAAATGTACATGGCGGTGCTCTGCCAAAGTCTTGTCTTCTTCATCATCTGAGTAATCAGCCCAGTGATCTTCATCCTCTTGGACATTTTCATCGATTGTATCGAGTCCAGCAACCATCTCAGAGATTGGTTTCTTCCCTTTCTGGGAGGAGGATGGTACTTCTTTTGAAGATGATGCAGCCTTAGCATCATGCTTGACTTCAGATACTTCTTCAGTATCGAGTTCTTTAGTGATATCATGCCTGACATCCGTAGCTCTTTAACCTCGGAGTAAGCAATCATTTCTTGTAAGTATTGATCTTGTAGTTGATCAAGCTTGTCTCGGATTTAGCTATTTGATCTTCGATTGAAGATGGAGTTGTTGTTCTTCTTCCACGGTTATGCGAGTTGAGCAGATCTGGTTTGAGTGTTTAATATTTTCTGATTGGTTTCTTCAGAAAGCTCTACTACTTGTTCAGTTGTAACTGGGTGTTGGTTAGAAGATGGATGAGCAGATTTCTGAGGAGATGGAGAAGGAGATTTCTGTGAAGTCTTCTCAGTGTGCTTTTCAGCAGCTGAGGCATCATTTCTTAGCGAAATTCCATTGGTCCCTGGTGCAGGGGCATCATCATCATCCTTTTTGTCTATGTCATCCTTTTGGTGATGGTCAGTGGGAGGTTCATCGAAGTCATTTTCGTTTATCTCTTCCTCCTCATCATCTTCAGATACAAGATTGATCACTTCAGGAATAGTGATCTTCTGCCCATTAACCTCTTCTTGTTCAGAAGGTATAAATTGCAGAGTTTGGGGCAGGACTGGCTTAAATGCCATTTGTAATCTTGTCTGACCATCTGCCTGTTCAAAGGCTTGTATCAAACTTGCGCCACTTCTCTGGAGAAATCCTTATGCAATAGAGTCGCAACTGTGTACTGTTCGATAGGGAACATTGCATGGATGTATGTCGCCAAGTCAAGAGCTCGTGCTCGTCTGTTTGGTTGATCTGTGATTCTCAATATTTCAGAGAGATCAGAGCACCTTAACCTTTGCCATTTCTTGAAGCATTTAATGTGCTTTGGCAGGGTGTGAGCTTTGAAGAAGGGAAGTAGGTCCCTTGTCTCAACATTGGGAGCCTGCTCGGCACTTGTTTGATCCTGAAAGAAAGAGTTTTGAGTGAGCTTCAAAACTTTTGTAGATATCTGAGTAGAAGTGTAGTTTAGTTTTTGAGTTACCTGAGTTAGTACTTCAGGCTCAGAGACTTGTGCTACTAAGACAATTGGTGTCTTAGATATCTTGTTGTGAGGTGGAGACTTGGAAGTCTGGTCCTCATCAACCTTTCTTTCTTGAACCTGAGAATTAACATTATCACAATACTTAGGAAATTTTATCAAGAAAACTTTAAGTGACAAGTCAGATATCTGAGAGGTCAATTACCTCCATGGGAGGCTCAGATACTTGTCTCTCAGAGACTTGTGCAGTCTCTGGAATCTTTTCTTGTGATGAAGGCCTTGATGCCTCATCAATTTCCATAGGTGCAGGGGATGTCGCAACTCTGTCCCCTTGCACTTCTACTTTTGAGTGAGCCTGTGAGTAGAAAGCATTGAATAATTTAGAGAAGATTTTAGTTAACCCAAGGTGAAGAATATTTATCATTGATTTTCATATACCTTCATACTGGAAGGCTCAATGATCTGTTCTTCAGAAACCTTGTCGGTTTCTGGGTTTTCTTCTGGCATTTCTGCCTTATCTTCCTCTTTCTCAGTTGGAGCCTGTTAGAAACATTTATTTTAAATGATTAAGCACATAAACATATAACTGAAGAAGTGTTATCTTAAGAATCAATTATTACCTGTGGCACAGGCTCAGATATCTTAAGAGGCGAGGTTGAGGGAACCTCCTTCTCAGTTTCTGAGGTAAGCTTTTCAGCTTCCTCTTGTTTTTGTGTCTCTAACTCAGCCTGTAATAAAGAAATTTTATGAGTAACAAGATGTATAAGCATAAAAATTTTCACAAGATAAGAGTTAAACCAGTCAGCTACCTGAGCAATTTCAGGCTGATTGGTCTCTGGAACTTGTGACCTTTCTATACTTTGGTCTTCTTGTCCCAGTATTTCTTCTTTGTTTGAAGTTTCAGGTACTTCACACCTTTCCTGAGTATGCAACTTAGTTGCCTCCCCTGGTTGATCATTCTGAGTAGATGTCTCAGTTTGATCCCTCTCATTGAGTTGGGGAACCTGCTCTTTTGCAGGATTTTCTTCAGCATACTGTATTGCTGGTAATTCGAAATGGAGTTCATTTACCATTTCATCAACCACTTGTGGCTGTTGTGGTTGTTGTGATTGTGGTTGTTGTGGTTATGCAGGCGAGGATTGATCAGTAGAATGTTCTTCCAGATTTTTAGTTGTGGCGTTTCCATCAGCATCTGCCAGTACTAAAATACGACTCATCAGGGCTTTTTGAAGTTGTGCATAAGAAACGTTCCCTGATGATGTGTTTGCACCAACAACCTTTGCTATAGGTTCAGCAACCTATGGTGTAGGTTCTTCTTCAGATACCTTATCACCAGTTACTGTTACAGTAACCTTAGCCCTCTTTGTTCTTTCTAGGACTTGAGAGATGAATAGTTCATCATCTTCATCGTCAGAGCTCTCATCAGCATTAGGAACTGATTGGTCCATTAATCCTGCGGTTTCTGCAGATAGGGCTTGGTGTTTTTCACCACTTTTGACAGCATTCATGAGTTCATCAGCAAGGCTTTCTGCATTAGTCGCAACATTTCTGAAAGCACTTTCCCTTGCTGAGTCTACTTGTTCAGTAGTTGATAACTCTTTTGGCAAGATTGATGATTTCATACCTTTATCAGTTCATCGGCGTGCTGCAGATATCGAGAATCGTCAACCTCTTTGGTGTGTCTTACGATTTGCCGCCAGACTTCTTTCTTGAAGTTACGGGCTTCTTGGTATAACCTTTTCTTGAGATACCTTTTCGACTTTCTTCTTAGAACCTTTACGAGACCCGGTAACCTTTTTCATCAAGTTTATATACTCATATTTGTAGAGTAGGTTCTTGTTTATTTTTTGCCTCTCTCTGAGCTCAATGATGCTTTTTTCCAAGTAGCATATCTTCGGACCATAGCCTTCTGTGGCCTTTGGCTCAGAAGTCCTTTGGCAATCTTAGGCTCAAAGCCTTGAATCTTCTTCACAATCTTCATGAAGGAGTACTTTCCCCAGTTAACAGGTTTTTCCAGCCTTTTGTCTTGTTGATTCAGCAAGAACATCATGATCAATCGTTCTTGGCTTATCTGGTCAGCACCTCTTTGTAGACCAACAAAGCATCTGTGAAGCCAACCATCCATGATGGAACCATGGATGTCAAGAAGCTTGATGTCGTTGGCTTGGAACGAATGTGTTTTTCAAGATCACACAACATCTTCTTCATGCTTCTCTAACACCTCCAAGGAGTTCATCATCATGTTGTTTATTTCAAAATTCTTTCCAATTTTTTTGAAACAAAACAAACTTTCTGAGTTGTTCGATTTGATTCTTTCCCTTCTCCTTGTTGGTTTTTTTTATATTTATTATTTTTCTAAACAACACGAAATAAATCTCGAGTTGTTGTAGAATTCAACACATCGAGTGATGAAATTCCACTAGGTCGAAGCAGATAGAAAGCCCTTGATTTGTGCCTTTTCAAGCATGTCAAGAATTAGCTTTACCGGCTTGGTTCTCTATTCGACCATGAGGTATTCCTCAACCATGGCACCACCCCAAATCATTCTGTGATTTGAAGTCCAATGGTCAGGATTAAAATCTCCTACCAGTCGGTTGTTCACAATAACCAACTCTGGTGCTTGCTTTTCAGCAATACCAGTGGAGGATTGAGATTTCAGTGTAGTTGAACTTTTATGGGCCATCTCTTTATATAGTGTAGGGATTTGAAATTGGTGTTTGAAAGAGATTTGATTCAGTAATTCTTTGCAGAAAAACTTAATCTTGATTTGCAGAGATTGTAGAAGTTTTGCGAGAGAATCAAGAGAAGGATTTGCTATTTTGTGCAAGATGAGTTTTGGATTAGGCAAAAGTGATTTCCTATGCCAAAATCCTATATATATAGCGATTGAATCAATGCAGACAAATACATACAAATTGATTTTGTGTGTAAGTATCGTGATTTATGAAGGCGTGAGCAAAAGCTAGTTCGGCATTAAATGCTTAGTGGGCCATGTCCGAATTTCAGCGATCCACTATTTTACGTGAATTAATTTCCACCATGCATTAATCGCTTAATTTCATCGAGGGTCACCATTGCTTCTTCAGCAATGATCACAATCAACAAGTGTAATTGTGCCCATTTAATGAATTTTGGCTCATAGCTTTCTGAATCACGTTTTTGTATGACCAAGAACACTGTTTGCATCTGAATCTGTCTTATACTTGGATTTTTCCAAGTTTTTCATCAAGATAGAAATAATGCGAGTTTCAAGAGAGCGTTCTGCAGATAGTTATACTATTCTCTTTGTGTTCCCCGTTTATAGAGTGATTCGGATATCGAGTTCCGTCTCGAGATCTTAAGCTATCTTTTGCTTTTACCCTTTTTGACTTCTGGATACCCGTTCCAGATTTCTCTTTTCTCTTCTCTGGATACCCGTTCCAGATACCTCTTCTCTGGATGCCCGTTCCGGATACCTGAACTCTTTCAGTTTATTGGTAGTTCCATTAGTCCAAGACTATGTCTTAAGGCTAAGAATCTACTTTCTTGTAGTGGCTTAGTGAAGATATCTGCAAGTTGGTCTTCAGTGCCAATCTTGAGTATCTCTATATTGCTCTTTTCAACATGGTCTCTGATGAAGTGATGTCTAACATCAATGTGCTTTGTTCTGGCATGAAATTTAGGATTCTGTGTAATCGCAATAGCACTTGTGTTGTCACAGGAAATGGGAGTTTTCTTCTCATCGAGTCCATAGTCTTTAAGTTGTTGTATCCACAGAATTTGTGTTGCACAACAACCAGCAGCAATATATTCAGCCTCTGTGGTAGAAGTTGCAATTGAGTTTTGCTTCTTGCTAAACCATGAGATAAGTCTAGTACCCAGAAACTGACAAGTTCCTGAGGTACTTTTCCTATCAAGCAGTGATCCAGCATAATCAGCGTCTGAGTACCCAGCTAAACTCAATCCACTTTCTTTAGGATACCACAATCCTACATCTACTGTACCCTTTACATACCTTAATATTTTCATAGCAATGTTGTAGTGTGTTTGCATTGGATTTGTCTGAAATCTAGCACACACTCTAACGGCGTATTGAATATCAGGTCTACTTGCAGTGAGGTAAAGTAGTGAACCTATCAATTTCCTATACTTATGTTCTTCAACACTCTTATCAGATTCAGTATAGGTCATTTTGGTTCCAATGCTCATAGGTATCTTAGCATTCTTTTCAGAAGGCTTGAGATTAAATTTTGTGAGCATATCTTTTGCATACTTTGTTTGACTAATGAATATTCCATCATTGAGTTGCTTGACTTGCAATCCTAGAAAATAATTCATTTCTCCCATCATGCTCATCTCAAACTTGCTTTTCATGAGATTTGCAAAGTCATTACAAAGTTGCTTTTCCTTAGATCCAAATATGATGTCATCAACATATACTTGAACTAAGAGTAGTTTCCCGTCATGATTTAAGGTAAATAAAGTTTTATCAACTTCACCTTTCTTGAAACCACTTTCCAGAAGGTACTTGGCCAAAGTGTCATACCATGCTCTTGGAGTCTGTTTGATCCATCTGAGCTTTACGTAGTTTATAGACCATTCTACTTTACGAGGAAACTTCAAAACCGTGGTTGCTCAACATAAACTTCTTACGCAAGTTCACCGTTCAAGAATGCACTTTTGACATCCATCGATAAACTTTGAAATCTTTATGAGTCAAAGGCTAGAAAGAGTCTTATTGCATCAATCGCAACTGGTGCATATGACTCGTCAAAATCTAAGCCTTGATGCAGGTAAATCCCTTGGCAACCAATCTTGCTTTGTTTCTGGTTATTTCACCAGATTCATTCATCTTGTTTCTGAAAACCCATTTAGTTCCAATCACAGATATTCCTTCTATAAATGGAACTAGTTTCCAGACTTTGTTTCTCTCAAATTGATCCAACTCTTCTTGCATTGCAGAGATCCAGTCTTGGTCTCCTAATGCTTCTTCTATATTTTTAGGTTCAATATTCGAGATGAAACATCCAAAGAGAGAATTAGCATTTTCAGCTATTGCTCTCCTAGTCCTAACACCTTGATTAATTGGTCCAATCACATCTTTTGCAGGATGATCCTTGATCCATCTCATCATAGGTTTAGTGCTAGTAGGATCAATATCCAAATGATTTGAATGTGAATCACTAGGATTTTGATTTGATACTATTTCAATATCTGAGACATTTTGCTCCTCAGAAGGGCAATTAATGTCTGACACTTGCTCAGTGTTTGAGCTATCTGGAACATGTCTTTCAGAGAGATTGTTTCCAGAGATAGCTTCATGATGAACATCTTCAGTTTCCATTTCTGGAAGTTTTATAGGAAATTCTTCATCATGTTTGTGAGTCATCTTGTTGTTACTAGGCATATCAAGCTTTTCTACGTCAGAGTCATCCTCACTTTCCATAATGATGTTTCTCCTTTCTGAGGATTCTTCTTTAGAATCCCTCAGTAATAGTTCTTTGAACCTTTCTGAGAGTTCATCATTAGGAGGTGTTTTCTTATTTCCTTCATAGAATACAACATGAATTGATTCTTCAATTTTCTTTGTTCTTTTGTTGTAAACTCTGTAGGCTTTGCTATTTGTGGAATAACCAAGAAATACACCTTCATCTGCCTTTGGTTGAAATGTTCTCAGATAATCTTTCCCATTGTTTAGAACAAAACATTTACAACCAAATACTCTCAGATGTTTGATATTAGGGGGTCTACCAACCAAGATTTCATAGGGGGTCTTGTCATGGTGTTTGTTTATCAAACATCATTACGAGTCTGACAAGTTGTGTTTCTGAGTTCAACCCAATAAATTTCACTTATTTCGATGTCATTAGCATTGTCCTTGCGGCTTCTTTAAGGGTTCTGTTTTCCTTTCAACACCATTTTGTTGAGGTGTTCTTCTGAGAGGAAAGTTGGTGTTGTATACCTTTGAGTACAAAACTCCTTTATGTCTTTGGTTGACAAACTTCGGTACCATGGTGCATTACGATTGCAGATACCGTGTCATTTTTCATGACTTCAAGCTTTTTCAACAAGTTTGGTATCTCCACCCTGGCATCAGATTTGTGTTTCAGAAAGACAACCCAAGTGAATCTTGAGAAGTCATCTACAACAACCAGGCCATACTTCTTTCCTGCATAACTAGTTACAGATAATTCAAAAAGATCCATGTGTAATAGTTGCAGTGGTCTAACACTAGAGTGTCTGATTTTGGACTTGAAAGAGATCTTAGATTGTTTCCCCATCGTGAGCGAGCAGATACCATCCTTTACGAAAGATGTTCGGGAAGGCCAACCACTAACTCTTTCTTGGCAAGTCTGTCGGAGTTTTGAAGTTCAAGTGACTCATTCTTTTGTGCCATAACCAATGCTCTTACATGTGACCAGATTGACTCACCATGAGACATTCTTGATTGTGGCGAGATGCCCAATCGGCAACATAAAGGCGCCTTTCCGACCAACTAAGGTATGCGCTTTGACTCGTTGTCAATTAGTTTGCGATTTAGCTTTGAATTTTATAG
This sequence comes from Plantago major, assembly GCA_026545765.1. Lineage (NCBI taxonomy): Eukaryota > Viridiplantae > Streptophyta > Magnoliopsida > Lamiales > Plantaginaceae > Plantago > Plantago major. The sequence continues at coordinate 94,191,579 of CM048839.1, forward strand.
TAAAACCCTTATGCATAAGCGGCTCATGCTAAATAGATTATATTTGAAATCCTTAACATGTAATACGTCGGTGATTGTTAAAGTCCCGGTTTGGCGTTGCCAAATCGAGAGAGGATTTAATTCTCCTCCAAATCGATATCCGGTCCTGTGTTGCAAGCTTTGTAATTGACGGTTGCTTTGTCTCCTGTCATGTGCTTTCCGCATCCACTATCAAATAGCCATTGTGCTTTAGTCCAGGAAGCATTCTGCACACAACAGGAAGCAGGAGATTAGGTTCTCATATCTTTGATGGAACCGTCAGAATTAAAAGATCTTCCAGTAGGAATCCATTTTTGAATGAATTTCTTTGAAATATTCTTTTGTCTGACAGGAACATAAGGAGGAATTCTATTTGAATGAATGTTATCATTGGTAAGAATTATTTTCTTCCTTGGTGTGTTCCTAGGTGCTCCATATGATGCTTTCAGATACCTGTCAGGTTTCTGAGTTTGCTTTTCAGCAAACTTAGCTTTCCTTGCCAGATTTCTTCTAGCTAGCATTGATTTTCGGTGGCTTGATTTAACTTCCACTTCGATAATTGCTTTGAGCAATTCTAGCTTTCGACCATCGTTCTTGCTCTGCTTGTACTCATGAGCAAGTTGTTTTCCGATGCCTTTGTAACCAATACCGTTTGAGCACTTGAAGCTATCGAGATCTTTTCTCGGCTTTGCTAGTCTCTGGTTGATCCATTTATTTCGTAAAGCGACATGGGAGAATTTGCGGCTCTGCAATTCTACCTTTTTGAGAGACATAGCACTGTGGGTGTTTACACTTTTCAGTGTTGTGTTTCTTTTCAGAGACGTGCCCAACAGTTTTGTTTTTAACTTGTTTTTCCCACAAAGGTTTAGTCGCAACTGCCTTTTCTTTGTCAACAATCTTTGTCTTCTCACCGATACTATAGATTGCATGGGAACCGTCTTGCTGAGTACTTACAAATGTTCTTCTCTCCTTACTCTTATTCAGAGTGATAGAACAATTTGTCTGTGTATTCAGCCCAAGTCTTTTCTTTTCTGAAGGATCTCTTAAGTAAGATTGTACTTCAGTAAGGGTGTCACTATCTTTGGCATAAGATTGAAAAGATAATTCTTTCTTCTTGAGTTCCTTGTTCTCCGAAAGAAGATCTTCATATTTCTTTCGTAATTCAGCCATTGCTTCTTTATGTGACTTTTTAGTCTCAGATATCTGAGCTTTGAGAGATGCATTTTCAGCATCCTTTCTCTCAGATACTTTAACTAATTGAGAATTTTCCTTTGCAAGAGAATTCTTTTCTTCTTCAAGGTTTTCGGCTCTAGCTCGGATCATTAGAAATTCTCTTTCATAGATGTGAAGTTCTTTCCTGAGATTTTCTAGATTTTTTATTTCCTCTTCATCACTTTCATAAGTATAACAAGAAGTATGTGTTACCTCATCAGCCATAAGACAGATTTCTATGTTGGAGATGTCTGGACCATCAATTTCAGCAACTCCACACATTTCATTCTTCTTGAGGCCGAAGTCGATTATATCATGAGTAACTCCACATAATTTTGGTGATGGTAAAGTTGAGTCATCTGAATTGTCCTCTTCAGAATCTGTCTCAATGTCTAGAGCATCCAGTTGAATTTGGATTTTCTTCCTTTCTTCAGTTAATAAAGCTTTCTGGCTTCTTCTGAAGATTCTCCTATCTTTCTTGTCACCTGTCCTTAGTTTGTTGAGGGCAGGACAATCCTTCTTGAAGTGGCCAGGTTTCTGACAATAGAAACAGATATCGTTTCCAATTTCTGCTTCCTCGACATGATGCTTTCGAGTGGCTTGTTCAATGAGCTTTGCATATTTTGTCTTGGTGATAGTTTGAGCCTAGATGCTTTTTCAGCTTCTCTTTGGCTTTCCTTCTTTCAATTTCTCGACTGATATATTTGCTCATTTGCTTTGCAGCAAGAGCATCCTCAGTTTCTTCCTTGCTTTTCTTCTTTTCAGAAGTTCCTTGAGTGACTAGAGCAACGTTTTGCAACTTTTCAGTTGTTTGTTCTCTTTGAGTTGTCTCATAATCAACAGTAGCAAGATGAGAGAAAAGTTCCACTGGAGTGATATTTGGCATTCCTAGGTTAAAATAAAAGAATTTGGTATGCTCCAGTTGGTTAAGACTTGACAATAGTCTTAATCTTTTACATTGGGAGTATCTGTTGCTTTCCCAAGAGCTGCCATGTCACTCATGAGAGTGGTAAATCTGAAATCAAGTTCTTCCAGAGTTTCAGTGGGTCCTTGTTTGAAATTTTGAAATTTCAACTTGAGAACTTCGAACTTGTTTTCTTTGGTTTTCTCGGTTCGACCTGATTTCTTCAATCAGTTGCCAGGCAACTTTCGCCGTTTTAGCACCCCACAGTTTACACTGTATGTGCTCAGGTGTCGATCTGATGATGATATTACGAGCTTGACCATCCAGACGATTTCTCTTGGCATCTTCCGATGTCCAGAGTTCTCTGGGCTTTGGTTCGTAAATGACTTGACTAGTAGATCTCCCACTTGTTGACGCATCGGTTTGTGAAGATCCTTCGCTTTGATCTCTGTCTCTGCCATTAGAAACCTCCATGACTTGTTTGAGTTGTTGAATTACTATTTGTCCATACTTTATCAATTCGATCTTTTCGTCAATTATGGCTTCAAGGTGGAGAATCATGTTATTTTTCAATTTCTCGTAATTCTCTGGTTTGAGAATGGGTGCATCACTCAGAGACATACCTGCACACTTAACACACAAATTAAATAGTCCTCGAAAATGGACAAAGTTCCTTCACCTATCCGGGGATCTAGGTTCAGTGCAGAAGGTTTGTGAACCTCCTGCTCTGATACCACTTGTTGGTCCAGATAACGGCAAAGTAAAAGACTAGAGGGGTGGGGGGTGAATAGTCTTTTAAAACTTTTGTCGATAAAAACTATTTCTCAGATATCTGAATAGATATCTGATACTTAGAATCAGAGCGCGGAAGACTTAATATAGATAAGTGCAGAAACAGTTAAAGTGTGTGTGTGTGTTGCTGAAATGTAAATACAGAAAGGTAAATAACACAGCAAGTATAGTGGTATCTGGAGGTGGCGTAATCCTCCAACTAATCCACTTCGGTCTTCCAGAGACCTAGAATACACTAGAATAGATAATTGAGTTCTCCTTACAAAAATCCTATTCTAAGATTCCTTTAAACAAATGGTTCTCAACCAAATGTTCCCCCTGAGTTGTTCCCCGGCTTTCTCAGCCAAGTACTTCCTGTACTCAGAAACCTTTTGAGTTATTCCCTAGCTTCCCAAACTAAGTACTTCCTATACTCAATAACCTTGGAGTTATTCCTTAGTTTCCCAAATCAAGTACTTCCTATACTCCGGTAACCTTGGAGTTATTCCCTGATTTTTCAAACTAAGTACTTCCTGTACTCCACGCCAGTTATGGTGTTGGTTTTGGTTTGAGTTGTCAGATGAGCTTCTTTAATAACTTATTCAGTTATTCAGATAGCTCTGTGAATCAAGTATACTTAATACACTTTTCAATGTATGGTATCTTGTTCTTTTTACCGACCCAAGTCTTAGATAAGTGTTCAAGAGAATGAATCTCAGATACTTGATCTTTCGTTTCAACTCTTTCATAGATAGCTATGCTTGTTTAGGATCAGGACACTTAGAACTTCAGTGTTACTCAAGATCAAAAGCTTTGATCGCAACAGAAAGCTTTGAGGATAAGTAACTTGCTATGAGAGAGTAAGATGTTCAGTAAGTTCTGTGTTTCAGCGTCTTGTTTTCTCAAGCAGTCTAAGTGTTGATATTTATAGATGAATTTGAGTGCCGTTTGAATAGTATCCGTTAGGCTCAAATTCAAACTATTGATATATGTGTATAGTACTGTAGCAGATTTTGTCTTCTTCTTCAGAAGCTGCCGTTGCTTTTATTCAGACATCTATGTCCGTGCATTAAATGCATTGTACTATGCTATTTGTCCTGTAGTGCCAACGGAACTGTGCTTTGTATCAGAGACTAGTGTTATCTGATTCTTTGCACGTCCTTATCTTCAATCTTCAGATACCACTTTTATTGAAACAACTATATTTCTTTTTCAGAAATGTGGTTAAGGCTCAAGGTATCTGAGAATAGATATCTGTGGACACTTTCCTTGTTTTCAGATAGGTCTTTTATTTCTCAGATATCTCTTGTGACACAGTTTGTCTAAAACTATTCGTGTCTTCAAGATATCTGGCTAAGATATCTGAAAAGCGATTCGATAATCTTGTGCAGTTTCTTCAAGTCTTCAATGTCGTTGAGCTTGTTCTGCTTGGATGTCTTCTTCTTGGTCTTCTCTCCATAAAATAAAAATTACATTTTGAGACCTAACATCCTAAACAAGATTAGCTAGACTATCATACTTAGTGAGTTTCCTCTTTTACAATGTTCAAGTGAACCAAGAGTACTAATCACCTTTCTGAGACTAAGATAAGTCATCATGTTGCTGATCAAAATCTAAACAGATATTTCTAACAAAATATCTAACAAATTTCCTAACAAATTTCCCAACAAATTTCCCAACAGAGAATGATGAAGGATGAGTCAGAGCAAAGCCACGAGACTGTTGAGGCAACAATGGCCATCATAGTCATTACTGATGTGCCAGTCGGGGTGACCATGTCAAAGGAAGGTACGGTAGTGGAGGTACCTAAGCCCCACGAAAGCGGGCAACACCATTCTCCACCTCGACAAGTAATAAAGGTAACTAAGTGCACGATTGACACACCACTAGTGGTAGTGAACCAGATAGAGACTCCCAAGTCCAAATTTGTCGGGAGCTTTGATTTGATGATCGAGATTGACAACTCAGAAGAGACAGTTGGCATATTAGACACAGGAGTTGGCGTCAATGTTATGCCATATAACCTGTATCAAGAGCTTGGACTGAGTGGACTGAAAGTCATGAAGTCAATGATTCAGCTTGCGGATAGTAGTTGGCATAGACCAGTGGGTCTAGCTAAGAATGTCGCCATACGTTTGAAAGGCGGACATGTGCTCACAGATTTTTTCATTACGCAATCTTTGAGGGCTGGGCAGAGGACAGGGTCAGAGCTCATATTACTTGGAAGGCCATTCTTGTTAGCGGTGAAGATGACGATTAACACGTACGAGCGTGTATGCACATTTGAGGTAAATGGGAAGCAGCATACACTGCAATCCCATATCCACTCTCCTACTACTAATTCCATATCAAACAGTGTAGTAGGATGTAACGCCCCGAAAATTACACTAATTTTTTAAAACGACAAGGGCATTAAAACAATAACGAAGAGACAATCTGAAAACTTTGAGAAGCTAAAATCTAACGATTGACTTGCGAAAGACACTATTTTTTAAAGCAGCGGTAAATAGACAAGTTTTTACAAGCTAAAAATTGCAAAATTCCAGTTTAAATCCCAACTCTCACTCTAGTTGCTGAACGTCTACCTGACTCAGTCCTCCACTAAACTCCGGAATCTACAAGGAAGGAAAACAAAAGAGTGTGAGATAAAAATCTCAGTGGTGTTCGTGTGTGACAATGACAATTAAAATATCAATAGGAAATTCATAACAGCATCCAAAAATAATAAACATATCATATAACGAAGCAATAACAATGCAATCAATCGTTCGTTGGTTCCGCTCCTTATAACCCCAATCCGAGCCCTTATCTCTCCACTCAATCAATCAATACCCGCCATGGTACGGGGTGGTACACTACTACCTCTAAGACCTCAGCGTCTCCTGCCTCGCATCAAAGAGAAGTAAGCCAAAGCAACCCACAAACATATCGACAGTCACCACTGCCCGAAAATGCTATGAGTATACCCTAACCGAAAGCTTGGCCAAAACAATCAATCAATCGAAGCAATACCATATACAATATATACATATTTTTATTTGAGCGGAAGTGATGCCAAATCAATATTGACGCAATGTTTGAAAAGAATGAGTCGGAACTTTGATGCAGTACATATATATATACAAGCAAGTACTTCCTTGGTTTTCGCAAGCGTTTTAAGAACACTCACCGTAAAAAGTAGTTTCTTGTCAAATCTCAAATTTACGGAGTTCCTGGATAAAAGGTACCGACTAGTAAGACACCAATCTACGACTACAAGAAATACTCTTTAAACCCACGACCCTCTGATCAGAACTTGCCAAGAAACCACATAACAACAATTGAGCACACTGTACATATACAAAAGAGATTCACATGGAGACAACTACTGGACTTTAAGTTACTACAATGCTCAAACACATGCTAGGGAAGTTTTAGAACAGAACGTACTCATCAACAAAGTTACAAATTAATTAACAAACTTAGTACAAGTTAATTAACAAACTAAGTAGCATACCAACACGCTTAACTAGTTGATGAAACATGCTTGAAAATCTCCAGGCAGAACCATGCACGCAGCATATACAAAATAAGATAATTAATTACAAACCACTAAACCTAAAATATAACTCATGCTTGTAATTAAATTAGCCACAAAAACATGCATATGCCTATATACGAACACAATTTAGAGCATGAGTTAATTACATGACCAAGGATATAAGTACAAACCCACAACAAGATCAATATGCATACAAATTGAATAGCAAGAATACTCCAAGAAGAACGTGTGATTAACAAGTTAAATACCTTCCAATTCATATTTCATGCGTAACAATACAATTAATTACAGCTACATAAACTTAAAAAGGAAACCGAGCAAAAAACATATTCTACATCTAAACACAGAATCCCGCCCCCGCAAAACTCTATCTCGCAACCAAAAATCAAACAAGGTGGGCACACTTACCGACGGAGAATTACGCGGTGGAGTAAGAAAAGAGGAGGCTTTTAGATAACGGGGTTTACACGAACAAGATCTACGAGTTGCAAGGGTCTCGAATGTATGGACGGTGTAATATTTAGTGGACGTTTGGGTAGGTATCAGATTCGAAACAAGGTTTAGGTAGGTTTGATATATGTTGAGGATGTTCAAGAAGATGGCAAAAGTTTGAGGTGATTAGGATGGTGATAAAAATAAATCTTTCTTTCTGCATTGGTTTCGGGAAGGCTTTATTTATATTGGAATAAATAAAGATGGCATGAATATTTTGGAAGAGGATGTGCGTGAAAGGGAAGGGACCAAGAGCTAGTAGAACTCTAACCACACTCTTCACTTAAAACACAAGCTGACTAATTAAACAATTAGTACTAAAAAAGAAAGAAAACTCTCTTAAGAAAAAAAAATTAATTACTAACAAAATAACGGGGTTTAATATAGGACCTTTTTATGTGTGTACTAGTGTGCAGGGATCAGGTACAAGAAGGCAAAAACCCGGAGACTCTCTCCAGTACCTCGCACTCAGATATAAGCTTCTTCAATCAGGGAAGTCCTGTTTACACAAATCTCCTTTTTCTATACACTCGTTCACTTGAGGGCAAGCACAAGTTCCGGTTTGGGGAGGGGGTTATTTGTTTCTTTAAGACTTCTAGATTGATTTGGTTTGTTTTTGTTCTTTTCCTGTCTTTTGTGAGTCATGTCTTTCGTGAGTTATTTGTCAGTTTTTTTTGTTCTTTTTGTGTCTAAGTCTTTCCCCTAAGTCGAGTGTCGATTGCATGAGTTAAACCTGTTTGTTATGATTATTAGCAGTTGGCATGTCATAAATCTTCTAAGTTTGTTTCGTTTGTAAATAGAAAGTCTGTTCTAATTCTGTAGTCCAAAATCCTGTGAGCAAACCTTAGCCGATGAAAAAATATAATACATGCAAATTTGTACTTATGTGACTTTCCAGGAAGAGCAAACTCTCTTGTTTGCGCCTTATCATGCTCATGTGTACTCTGTTTAAGTTAAGTTTGACGAACGACATGTTTTTCATTTATTATTTTCTCAACCCAAACCTGTTCCAAAAAACAAGTTTGGGGAGGAGGTTTATGTGCATAATTTATATACGACTTGTTCTTAGCATTGTTCTCTTTAAAAAAGTTATAACAAGTTTGGGCACGATTCAAATACTACATATATATACCGGTGTGGTCCTAAAAAGCCATATGATCATGAGTGTTGATGGTGTGTATACCAAAGTAGCACGCACAAAAGTGTGGACTTTCGATAAAACAGACACTACCAAAACAAAGAGACAAATAAGCATATGGGTCGCTACTATGACTGCAAAAAATGAGTGTGCAAAAAAGTATAAAAAATAAAAATGAAGAGAATGATTGCCATTTACGAGTCTTAAGCTGTTGTTGAGTGTTGATTAAAGTCCCTTCTGACTTAACTGATAAAGTACTTTGCATGAGGTATTTGAGGCATGTTTGTGACGTGAGTCACCTTCCTTTCTCTTTTTGTATTGCTTGAGTGATTACCTTTACTGAACACTTCCAGGAGAGTGAGAGATAGTTGCATAGGATTCACTTGTGAGGATTACCGGTGGCCATATAGGAGGGTGGGTTTTGTAAAAACCTGTTAGTAAATTAATGAACTTATAAATTAGCTGATTCGATAATGGTAAAAGGTAAAATCACCACAACAAGCTTATTGTTTTAGCAAAACTATCAGCTAAGTTCACTTGACAAACATATTTGAGGAATAAGCTCATGGAGTTGATAAACTAACTGATAAACTAGAGTTCAACAGAGCCTAAGTTACAAATTAACTTTCTAATTTTAGATTGTGGCTAGCTAAAATGGCATTGGAATTCGGGACAACAATTTTACCCCTTATATATCTCTGTGGTGTACATAATCCTTCAACAATGGATCACAATTAAGAAAATTGTGGTGATACTAAAACAACATTTATAGCCTCACATAATTTAGCATGTACAAAAAACACACATAATATATATCCTTCATGAGTCTAATATCAATTATTTTACAACAAAAAATATGAGGCAAATCTCAACAATGAATAAGGCATTTGCCTCATTTGTCTTTGTTAACATTGTGTTTGTTATCACGACAGAAGCGAGTTACAGAACTTATAGGATTTATGACATTATAAATGATATGCCGGCCGGTGAAAATATTGAAGCTCATTGTTACTCCAAAGATGATGATTTTGGCAATAAAGTACTTAGCCATGGTCAAAGATTCACGTTCGAGTTCAATGCAAATTTTTTCGGACTAACAAAATTTTATTGCACTTTCAAAACGAAACATGGTTCTGGCAACTATGGCGTTTACACAAAAAAGTTCAACAAAATGGTGTGGCAATACACTGTGTTATTGGTATGCACGGGTAAATGGAATTTGTGCTGAAGGTTTGCAACGTCATTGCCAACGCTGGAAGGATCCCCCGGCTCTATAAGTTACTTGTATATGTTTGAACATATATTGAAAGATATTTCGGTTGTGAAAATAATTATTTGTTAAAATAATTCCCTTACTTTATGTTTATTTACAATAATGAACTAGAGAATGGCTACTCTCGCATTATAAGTTTATCAAACCTCAAAACCATTTGAATCAATCAACTTATTCTCAGGAGTCTCTTCAAAAGCATCTTGGAAAAAATGATAAGTACATTAATAAAGGTTTAGTTCAAGTAGGAATAAAACACCCTTCGAAAACAAGGTCTAAATACCTCTATTTTTGCAGTTCTTAGAGATGCTAGGTTCAAAGACTTTGAAGATTTCCTATTAAGTTCTGTAGAGTGGGGCCTATGTACATGTCCAATCGCTTTTCATGTTATCCAAACTTAACAATATCTCTAAATGATAAAAACATCCTAAAATCACTAGTATTACAGGTTAAAACTTTTAAGTATAGAATGCTTGAAGGATCTATACCCGTAGCAATTATATTCAGGATCCATTATAAAGCAATGATGGCTGTCTTTGTTACGAATGTAAGATTTCAAAGCAAGAGAAGTGAAACTCTCTTATTCCAACTAATCTTAGAAAATTCAGTATTGTTGTCCCAAAATCTATCCAAGCGAAACAGAGTATACATAACACTGCCTTGCAGTCCGCAATCTCGGACCTTTATCAGAATATGCTACTACAATACATTGACCATGCGGAAATTTTTTAGGGATACATCGTCCTCCATTGAGCACATTCCTCCGACAGGAAAGTATTCCACTTAGTCATCACTTCCGGGAACACCAAGAATCTGATGTGCACCTTGTCTGTAATGATTGAAGAATTGAAATTCTACAATATCACCATAACTTTGATTCCCTCTACGGATCCCATGCATAGTGTGTACGGACACATTAAACCAGTGATTGTTGGCCCAGTCCGAGCCACCATGAGTCAATAATTTATCATGGCTAGCCTATAAAAAATCACTCGGAATCTCATACTCATAAGTGGATTAGACGGACACATCTATTATGTCCGACATCAAACCTCCTATCTCCGGACAGGGGGGTTCTTCAAAGGTACCTGTTTGTTCGAATCCGAGCACGGCTCTGACGCATTGATCGTATGGCGACCCACCCGCCAGCAGCTCCTCAGAAAGGAAAAGCTCCTACCAGGTGGATCGCACATACGGCCGATAAGATCATCCGTTAGTCTACCCCCGGATCTGAACATTTCCCAAGATCTGTGTTTTCTAACAACTGATCTTGAGCAATTATCGCCTCCAGACCTACGCCACTCTGAAACTCAAGACAAGCGTCGATTTGAGAGTGGACGGGAGTCTCGAGGGGGAGACTAGTCAAGAAATCATCTTCTTATGGGTACTACCGTGCTCAAATTATAAGATCTATCCGAGTTTGAGAAAGAAGGTGGAAATTTTCAGTAAGAATGGAAATTGGAGTCGGATTTAGGCGATCAATGCAAAGGAGAACTCGGGTATTTATAGATAGGATGAACCAATAAGCATCCGACACGTAAGAGCCTTGACGTCGACAATGGGCTTGGGCCATCCGTAGGGCCGAACAGTGTTGGATCGACTGAGCTTACCCTACTTGATCTAGACAAGCCCATTAACTGTGTCCGAGTTCGTACCTGCTGGCCATTTTGCAAGTAAATGGCATAAAAATGATCTGACAAAGTAAGTCTATGAGAAAGGTAACAACTTCATGTATTGAGGTCAGTTTGAATTTCATTAGAAAATCATTCGAACATTCAAAAAATGGAAAGTACAACTTTTCAAGGTCCGAGGACCATACATTTACCTACGGGGCATACCACGCCTTGTCCCTTCAGTGGATTCCCGAGGTTGAGACTTGAGATTCCGAGCCACCACCTTGAGCCCGACGAGCTTGCTGCTGCATTCGGATCCTCCTACGGATCAACTTCAGTATCCGCTCTCTCTCTTCCTCGGCTCGCGTCCTGGCGACCACCGGACACAAAGGGGGATCACCTTCTGGATTAAGAATGATTGAATCATCCACTGTGCCTTTACCAGGATAAGTCGGAGGGTGAATGTTTCCGCAGGAACAATTTATCCAGTGCCGACAACAATCGTACTTGGGATCATCTGGTTCTCCAGCGTCGAAGTTCTCCAAGTCGGGTAGCACTGCGCTTGCATTAAGGCGAAGTTGCCTAGCTCGGCCCCCAGCTTCTCGGGCGGATTCCGACATCCTAAAGGAATCTGACTTTTTCGGAGACTAAATTTCTAGAAAAGGAAAGGCTGAAGAGAGGTAAAACAGTGAGAAAGGAAGAATTAGCATATCCTTATTTATAGGAACGAAGAATCCCTCCGATCACGCCACGTGTCCACCATCTGACGGCTCGGAAGATGAAAGGACGCAATAATAATGGCGACTTTACCGCTTCACCTTCCCCCTTCTAGAAGATTATGCATCACCATAAAGTGAATCAGTATAATAAAGACAGTCGTCCGAGCTTGCAAAGTTGTATATTTGCTACTTACGATAACCGAGCATATAAAGGACGGATCAAGGAAAATAAAGGAGCACACAATTGTTATATCAAAGACAAAAGTAACATTGTGCCGAGGATAACAACTACAGACAACAGAGATGATAAATATTGTACTTGGCAACGTTCCATGCCGTCAAAAGATCTCAAAATTCAAATGTTTACAAATTTTTTCACGGGGCATACCCCGGACTTCTTACTGAGGAGGAGGTTGGCTCGGACCGGCTTCATCAACTCTAGGCGGATAAGTGGACGACGGATTGGCATTGACATTGGCAGCAGCAGCGTGGGATGCAGCAACTTCATCAAAGGAAGCCTTGATGTTCTCGAACAAGTTGAAGTCTGCGTCATGGCCGACGATCCGAGAAGGCATGAAGTACCAATTCTTCAGATAGTTCATGTTTTCATGGAACGGCGTGAAGCATACCTTCCCTATAGCCCTCGGGACACATTTAGGGAAGAAAGGTCCGCCATTGGTGATTTCAATTTCACCTTCCTCGGTGACCACTTCCACGAACTCACATGTCGCTAAACGCTCACCCGAGACGACCTCCACCGGGAATTCGACTCCACTGGCATCCGCGGATGGATCCAATCCTTCTGCCTTCCAATCGAAGCTTGGAGACAATAGCCCTTTCACCTGTAGTTGGCCAATGGCGGACGAGAACCCCTCTAGACGAAGAGCATTGGCCTTGTCCGCCATAAAGAACTTGAAGGAGTCTGACTTCATGAAGTTCCTCACCGCTACGAGCCGAGCGAACTGGAGATCTTCGAGAAGCGCATCCTTGGACTCCAGGAATTCCTTCATCGACTTATCGATAAAGTTCTCCTGCCACTCCAAATCCGACCTAAGAGTCTCCACGTTAGCCTTCATCTTGGCTATTGTTGTGTCCTTCTGCTTAAGGTGGGTGTCCGCCCGCCTGGCTTTTTCTGCCTCCTCCGCTTCTGCAGCCACTGCCTTATGCAGGTCCTCTTCGATAGTGGCCCATTCACTGGCCTTCCACTGCATAGCCTTGATCATTCATCCGAGCTACAGGAAGTCCGCACAAACAAAAGTTACATTTCTATCATAAAAGGCTGAAATCATGGAAAGGAAAACATTGATAAGCTGCTTACCCTCTGATGCAACTCATGGAGCTCTCCAACCCGCTCAACCTCAGGGAGTCCGCGACTCCGTTCATACTCAGCGTCGAGGGCCGTTTGGTCCGACAATGGCAGAACAGCGGAAAAAAGTTGCCTGTTTGATGCAGGAGAAGCATCCGAGGTCGCACCACTCTTCCTACCAGAGATGATGGCATCTCGCATCAACACATCACCCGGAGGTGCGGACGCAGCGGAACCGCCAGGACCAGACGTCCTCGGAGCACCCGCGGTCGGTGGCTTCGCCGCAGCGGTACTGCTGGTCGCCAGACCTTTGCCCTTGTCGGGCACCTCCAGAATCTGCGGATCCTCGCCCGCCTTCTTCCATCGCTCCTCCTCAGTAGCAAAGAGGGCCGCATTTTTAGTGTCCGCCATAGGCAAACCGTGGACGTATTGATAATTCTAGCCCTTTGGCCAATGGCAAGCTCGAGGGCTTGCTGCTTCTTCTTTTTGCGGAGGGTCGACATTATATACTCGAACCAGTAAGCTGCAGAAGGAACAAAAAATGTCAGATACGGATCCATAACACCGTGAACAGCGCACAACTATGCAACGATCATGCATGAAAAAAAAATCCTAAGTTACAGATTCTTATAGAAGTCAGTCTTCCCTTCGACCTCGACCACATCAGTCAGTCCGCACAAGTATGGCAGCGATTGACAGATCAATCCGTGGAACGGATAAGTTGGTGGGTTGTTTTTCTTATGGATCTCCGCCACCCACGGAGCCACGTTCTTGGGGAGAGGGCGCCAGTCCGGGATACTCTCCCTTAGAAACTTCTTGGGCAACCCCCATTGTTCTCGTCTCCTCGCGGACTCCCCAGGCTTTAAATCCATCCGCACGAAGATATACTTCTCCCAATACTTTGATCCGAGTGAGGAGATGGGATCCGAGATGAAGTTATATGATTTCCTATTTACAAAAGTATAAAAAGGGGATTCCCCGGACTAAAAGTTACATTGAATAATTGTCATAAATTTTCAAAATTTACCGACTGCCCCTTCTTTGCGCAAAAGACTGCGAAGCAGATAAGGTTTCCCAAAGATTTGGGAATAACCTGACTCGGACCGATACCAATGTGGTTCAAAATGTGCTTCAGCTCGGACGCGATGGGAACCTTACATCCACATGAAAAGGCCGCCTCGTGCACACACATGTATCCAGCGGGCAGATTATAAAAGGCTTGCCCGGGTTCTGGCACCATGATCTCGACAGACTCAGGGATTTTCCACTTCCGCCTCCACTCCGGAATGTCCTCAGGCTTCACCTTGGACGGACATTTGGGCAGAAGACCATCCACATTAAGTTCACCGTACGGATCAGCTATAACAATGGCGGACGCAGGACGAGGGAATTTAGTCCGTGCTGCTTGGGCTCCACGACCAGCAGCAAGGGGTGGATTAGAATGCATGGGCACTCTAGGATGAAGAACAATCTGGTGATTGTTCCGCCCAGAACATCCCCACGGACGAGTGGTTTGAGAGGCTTCCTCCTCCTCTTCCTCGTCATCCTCATCTTCTTCTCCATATTCCTCCTCTTCTTCTCCACCTTCGGGTCTCCCAGATGTACTCGGGTTGTTCGGACCTTTTTCCGCCACAGCACGGTCCTCCTCACCAGCCTCAAAGATCTCTACATCGTCTGCCTCACGACCAGAGTCGCCTTCCTGCTCTATCCGAGGCACACTTCCACCAGCCGATATGCTACCACTACTGATGGTCCGAGATCGAACTCGCACCCTTGTTCTCACAACGTTCCCTTGGCTACTCACCCCATCATTCCGAGCAGCAACGGTACCACGGGTCCCTTGCCCAACATCTGAATCGCGAGATGAAACAACCTCCACGACGTCCGCCCTATGTACCTCCACAGGAAGGATGTTTTCTGGGATCTCCAACCCCAGATCGTCTGACTCGGACGAGGTTACCGCACCAGATTCAGATCCTTGTGATATCCCATCATCGTAATCAAGGACTTCATGCTGATTCTGACTATCGCTCTCGGACATCCTAGTGCACAAGGAAACGGATTAGAAAACGACCTGGTGGTCGTCCTAGAGTTCGTTTATGTATCTTCTTAAGTCCAATGGTCCGAAATTTTCTTATCTCACGGCGAGTTTCTATGGATCACTTTTCCTAACTATTGGCACCTACCTTGGCACGAAGGGCCACGCCATAAGGGAGCTCTAGGCGCCAATTGCACTATTATCTACCATGCAAGGCACCACAACAGGAAACTCAACAAGCCTACCGGCGCTATATTCAACCATACATGGCACATTTACAAGGAAAGCACACGAGTCATATCCACATATTGATGCTATTAATTCAACTACTGAACACATGCAATGGTAGGGAAATTGAAACTCAGCATATGGCACATTACTTGGCAAAAAATACCCTATCTCTATTGCATACGAGCACGGAAATTCAACAAAGTATACATGCGTCCGAGGTAGAAGAAACCATATTCGCGAATTCGAGGAAGCCAGATTTACTTACTTGATAAAGAAGCTGGGAAAAGGTTGGCAGACAACGAAGCCTGGCTAGCTCTCCGACAGTGACTTGGATGGCGGATCTGAATATTCACCCGAAACCTTGTTTGCTCGGAAGTTAGTTGTTGGCTCGGATTGCTTAAAAGCGCTCTGAATTCAATTCGGCTAAAGTGTGACAACGACATAATTGCAATCTATTTATAGAGTGTTAGTTTAGGAAGATGAAGCGTCGCATTACTTGGATTCCAACCCTAGCCGTCGATCATTTCAATCCAACGGTTGCATCGGTTCACATTTGGCAAAATTACCTCACGCCCCATTAAATTTATTTTGAAAATTCTCCACTATCTCGGGATCCTCGCTCATGGGCTGGACGGACGACTTATTGGGCCTTTTGAATCACTGTTCATCAGCCCAGGTGGGCCATTCCACATATTTGGCCCAACGGATTGCTTCCTATACACTCTTCCACAGAAGACTTCTTCAGATCCTAACCGTACTCGGATCTATATATCTCGGATACAAATACCTTTTCCTTCTACAGTCCAAGCTACTACATAACTCGGACTGTAGAACAAGGGGGGGGGGGGGAGAGAGATATATTGAATTCCTAAGAACACGGACAACGCATCTCACAAAAAGGAATTTTTTCCTTTTCGGTTAACGATTCGGATACGCTCCACAACACACTTGTTATTTTCATAGTTACCAACTATCTTCTACTAAGATACTTGGAAACTAGGGGGACATATGTTGATACGGACATGTGTCCAATCCGTTAAGGGCGCCATAGAGCGTGTCGTTGAGTGCATCAAGGCTGAAATAGCCAATTCAGTACTAGTCCGACCTAAGGGAAACCATTCCAGGTCAACTAGTACTTACAAGTCAACACAGCTTCTCAGCTAAGTCCGACCAAGCTAGGTTTACGACTTCAGAACCTGGCAAAAGGTCACCTGGTCCTTCCAAGTACTACAAACTGTCATTCCTAGGATGCCAAACGGACCGGACGAGAGAATCTCGGACGCAACCATCACATTAAGACCAAACGTATATAACAGAACCACTGAGATACTTCCGTGAAACTTCTGGCTCGGACACCCAGAGTTACCTAAAGGCAGACCAACCAAGCAGGCAGATATGTCCGAGGGACTGACACAGACCCAACAGGCGGAACAGTACTCTCAGAGGGAAAAGGTCCAAACTACCCTCCCAGGCCCATTAATCGGATGTGGGCTACTATTCACTATTGGGTTGTGGGCCAAAGGTAGCATTCGTGTCCAAATCTGAAGCATACACTTGGCACCATCTTATGAGTCATTTCATAAGATATGGTCTCTATAAATATAGCATAAGGTCCAAGACCTTAAGGTAAGTCACAAGTCACAATTCCCAAGTGATAAGCAATAATTATTCCAAATCATGTCTCATAACTACCACATTGAGAGCTTTACAACTCTCTCTTGAGTAAAGTCTCTTACCGGGTTGACAACTTGCAACCCGGGTTACCTATCTAACCCCCCCCCCCCCCTCCCACACACCTAGTCATCAGGTCAGACCTCAAGTTGGTGGCGGATCTTAGATGGGGGATTTGTGGTAGTTTCGTTAGTAAGTGTTCGAGGCTAAACCCCTCAACAGAATGGAAAGATATCGTTCTTCCCGATGAATGTATTCTTGAAGGAATAGTAGATACTGAAGCTATAGTTTTTAAAAACAAATAGCCATCTAAAATCGGTATTTCAAACCCAAGATTGAAGGGTTTTCTGTACGATTAATAGACCAAATAGTTGTAGATATTATGAAAATTATTATGTACAAGAAACGTTTGATATAGGAAGAGTCTCCCAATTACCTTCAGTCATTAATACTCCAACCAAATCAAAACAACCCTATAACCGTGATACTACGTTTTAGAGTGTAGATTATACAAAAAATATTTTCAAAGCAATTTACAAGAGTCCTACTAAAAATGAACACACTGAGAGTTCTTATGAACATGGTCCTACTTGTGCAACGGGTTCTGCAGTTACTAAAAACCTAGATTATGAGGTTAGCAATGAGTTAAATGTAATATAAAATGACTTTCAATTATATGATGAGTTCCTTGATATAGATTTATATGATAATTATAATCAAGAAAAAAATATTATGGTTCTTTAAAACTTTTCTTAACATTAGAAATTTGCTCAAAAAAATATTATGAATTTCTTAATGAATATAAAGTTGCTCAAAAATGATTATTCATTGACTGTTTGAAATTTGTGTCAATCAAAATTCTATATGTTATCCGTTTAGTAAGACTATCAATCTTATTGCCGCTAGAAGTAAAGTTCGAAATAAAATTGTTGAATTGGAAATAATAAGCGATTCAATAGAAAAATAATCTACCATCCACCTTTTCAGTGAATAAAGTTTAAAATTCTGGTGGAAGAAGTCGAGGCTATCCCTATTAAAGTATCTAATGATAATGTTGTTAGAAATATAAGAAATATTGTTGTTCAAAATAATTTTACAAAAACTAGTTTAAATACACTAGGAAAACAACTAGATAAAATTGATAAATGTATCTAGAAACAGCCTCTTATAAAAATCGAATCCAAAGAAAGACATGACTTCCACTTTTTAAACCTTACCAAGTATCCAATGGCCGCGTGAGAAATATTCAAGAAAATAAAATGGAATTTATTAAAGCTGTCTAAGATAAATTAAGTAAACTCGGATCTACATCAGATGAAAGCAAAGTCAGGTCTACTAGCATTGAACCTAATAATGATGTGGTCCCGAAAACCCCACAATCTTCTTCACGTTTACAAACACTGAGTCGTGATTGTGACATCAATGAGGCCCTTGAAGCATTCCAAGAGCCTATGAAACATATAAACAAACTCTACTGGAAACAACCACTTTTCTTTTGGAACCCGAAACTCTACTTGTTCAGGGTAAAGTCCCCCAAACACTTAAGTCCAAATCACGATAGGTCGTCCTAATCCGTTAGCAAAGGTCATAAGCTCCTCAAAGCGACTTCTAGGTAAGAACCTGCACAAGTGGCCTTTTTTTGGGGGGGGGGGGGGTGGGAGGGGTTAGCACCGTAAACCCTGTTTGCCAGATGTCAAACCGGACTAGGACTTTACTTGGGAGACACTGAAGATCTGCTATGTATAGTGATCGGGTATAGTTCGTAATGATGACTTACCGTGTGCATGGGGAACTGTGCCATCTTTATACGTTACTCCAAAAAATGAAGGGTTTCACCAGATTGCGTCAAGTGTACAACTCAGATTGAGCCACCAAGGCCCATGAAGAATGCATAACCCATAACCCTTTCAGGATTTTAGGGGCATTATGGTGTTTACTGTTTCAAAGAGACTTGAGACGGTGAGTGCTCATGCAGGAGCCTCGTCCATAGGTGTTAGTTCCAGGCATCAGTCCAAATAGGAGTCTTGTACGTGTAAAGAGATTCACACCTGTCTCCACAAGTGGTCCGGCCCGGACACGAAAGGCCTTGGACCATGCCTTGCTTCCTTAAACTAGTACACTTGGTTCCTTATGAGGTTAGGGTCGGATGTGGGGATAAGGTTGGTCAGACAGTTGTCCGGGTCGGACCATGGTTGTTGTTGGACTGTCTGTCTTAAATTCGTAACCTCTGGTACTTTTTACAGAGAGGCTGACCTTTGGGGTGGGTGGCGTCGGACCACCTGGGTCAGACCTTCTATAAAATAACCTTGAGAACTTGGTACGCCCTAGGACACGCTCCGAAGGCGTCTTTGACGGATTGGACATATTTACGTATCAACATTACTTTTCATTATCCCAAAAACATTTACAGCAAAAAAGACGATCCCAAAGTGATCCAGCCCAAATCTATGAAATCCTCCTAGTACAAGAAAATGAAATTTCATCCCAACATCAAACGACCAACACGGACTTCGAGTTTCGGAATCATCCAAGCCATATACACAATCACATCAATAATTCATTGCTCGATTTGCACGTTTACTCTATCCTGGCCAAAGCATATTTCATTTTTTACTCTCCAAATATCATAAACTACTTCAGCAAAAGCCAATTTGAGTAATCTGGCATTTATGCCTCTTCCTTTCGCATTCACAAACATCCATTGCAATTCATTCCTCCATGGATTGGAGTATGTGGAATGTGTAGCCAGCGCAATACACATCCCCATATGCTTCCAATGATGGCACAACCGAAAAAGAGGTGTTCCAACGTTTCAACATGTTGGCAGAAACAACACTTGTTAGTCTGAATTACGCCAAATCTTTGTAGTCATTCCCGAGTAGCAAGTTGCTCATGGCACGCTAGCCACATGGTAATCTGGGATCGAGGTCGAGCCAATGTTCCATAGAACATAATCTTCCACATAACCTCTGGCTTATCACCTCTAATTTGTTGATAAATCACAGTGGTTTTGTAAGAAGTGCCTGTAAACATTCTTCCCCAAGTGACATTATTCTGCACTAGTATCCTGCATTTTAGTATATTCTTCAGCATCCAGGAGCAAGAGGCAGGTACATGTGTGATGTGCACTCAGGAATTTAATATCGTTGTAATGCTTGCAATCTTATGGGTGAATTTCATCCAGTACCCCTCTTAGATGTTCTAATTACACATGGGTACCAGTTAGATCAACAATAACATGCAAGTCCTATTCGATATAAATCAATTACATCTATGTCCACGAATTTGACTTTTGGCGAATTAAAATCAGGAAAAGGCATGTTTACCCTTGCTCAAATATCAGATTTTAGTTTTGTCCAAACAGCCTTAACTTAGTGATGATGTGTAGACTTGGATGTAATTAATTTATGTAATTTAAGTTTGGATAAATTTTTATTATAATCTTTTATATAAATTAACTTGTAATTTAAGAAACCTCATGAGGGTCAGTCCTAGAATCTAAAAGATTATGAGGGACCCATTTCAATTTTCACATGTCAAACATATAAATATGAAATGGTTAAGGGTCAATTTGCAATTTCCAGAACTCCAAACGTGTTTTAAAGCATGGCTGGCACTTTTGTAAATAATGTGAACTTTTAAATTGCAATACAAGTCCCTAGGTCTCACCTAATTCTCAAATGATAGTCCTTTATTTTTTTTAAAACCTTAATCAAGTCCCTGTAAAATCCCATAACTTTCTTACAATTTGGTTCTTCAATATTTTGAACGAATCTCGGTTTTAAACTTCGATGTACACATGAGTAATCATTTTCCATTCAATAAACATCATCCAAGACGACATCTGAAACTGGAGGAAGATGAAGCGATGACGAAGAAAGGTAGCAGTGGAGCAGAGGAGGCATGGGTGGAGAAGAGGAGGAGGCAGAATAATGGAGAAGGAGGCAGGATGCAACCAACAGATTCATGAATCAATCAATCTCTAACAAATCACTTTCACCTTCCTGCCATGGATGGAGCTTCCATGGAAGTGAAAGGAAACATGTGTTAATTAATGTTATATTGTTTTTCACATTTGTTTGTATTTTTATTTTATTTTTCATAATTTTTTATTTTATAAACATTTTTATGTCATTATTTATTTTTCAATTTTTATTTATTTCGTAATTTATTTTTTATTTCTTAAAATCATTTTTCTATTTTTGATTCATTATCCAAAAAAATTATTTTTATATTATTTATTTATTTTCATATTTTTTTAAATAACTTTTCTAATTTTCATTTATTTTTCAAAAAAATTATTTTTAAAAATTTTTTTTTTTGTTTTTTATTTATTGTTCATAATTTTTTATTAACCCTAAATCATTTTTCTATTTTTTAATTTATTTTCTGGACATTATTGTGTATTAAAATCGAAAAGGGGGTAAAATAAACTAAGGACCTGTTTGTTTGTCCAATAATCAATTTCAACTTATAAGCTGGTCAACGAAAAATCAGCTTTTTGGACTTAGATGTAATTGTTGAACTAACTGGTGCTTAAATGCAATGACCCTATCTAACAGGGGGGGGGGGTATATGTAATAACCCCTAAATTTATTTTATGTCGGAAGTCCTCAAATGCACTGTATATAGCAGAAAGTTGACTCGGGGTGTCGTTCTCCACGAACACTTTGCATATGACCAAGAAAATAACGTAATTGTTTAACCTGTGCAGAAAGTAAACAGATGATTAATAAGCATTCGAATTCGAATAGATCTGTTATCAATGGTTGGGAAAGTGTAAAGGATCCCCGACCCAGCTCTTACTATACTACTCCCAACTACTTAGAATCAAACAACGTACTAACCGTCTATAGGCAGCAAGGAAACATGCTAGGAGGATCAAGTCGAAGTTCATCCCAACACCCTCACTAATACCAATAATGTGTTGCGTCACTCAACACACTATCTCATCACGTTTTCAGACAAGTCACACAGGATATTGTAAAATCCATTACCAAGTCGAAGTTAGTAGGGATTCCAAACGTGGAGAGTCGGACGAATAAAGAACAAGTACGCAATTACGTTTTAAAACTAATTCATTAATATATCACGGTATATAAAAGAATAGCGTAGCAGAGTTTCGGCGGTTCGCCTTTACAGAAAGTATTTAGCTCCTCATAGTCACAGTAAACTAAGCACAACAAGAATCAAAAATTGCAATAAAGGAAAAGAAAGCTTAGTCTTGATGTCTTCGTGCTGCTCCTAGGGTTTCCTCCTTGCTGTTGCTGATGGACAGGGTTTTGTGATTTCACTTCCCCGAGGACTGGTTCTCTCTCAAAAGAGCTGCTTTGATTGCGGTGTGTGATTATGAGACCCTAAAGGTCTTATTTATACTGAAAAATTCTGCTCCGGCTGCACATGATGTACAAGGAAGGTTAGAAAGTTGGGCTTTAGCTTGACAGGCCAGGAAAAGGCCTTTTCTCTAGAAAGTTTAGTGACCGCAGTGGCCCTTCTGCGGTCACCCAGAGAGTCGATACCTGCAGGTTTCTATCTGATTTCTTCGTCCTTCAAGTTCGGGCTTCGTAACTTCGTTTCCTCGAATAGTGGTCATATACAATGTTGTGGCATTTTCAAATATCTTCGAATCGGTTGGTCACATTCCATGTTTTGACACCTCAAACTCCGTGTACGGGCAAATCAGCGTATTTCTTTATTCTTCTCTATTTCGGACAAATATGACATTTTGGCACCGGAAATCATGTAATTCCTCGAAAATGCGATCACACCCTACAAAATACTCAAGAAGTTGGTAATTGGCCATAATATGTTGTAAATATTGAATCTTTCGCAAAACACGAGGGTCTAAAAGTAGGTAAAATTGCACATTTCGTTGTCACATCACAACCCCAAACCAGTTTCTTGCTCATCCTTGAGCAAGGTAATAACGATAAAATAGAAGTGACTAGGAAATGAGTAAAGTTCTTAAACCGTGACATAGACAAGCAGCTAATCTATAAGGTTTCGTACTCCACTAACCCACTTAATATCAACTCAGACCTTTATGACTCCAAAGCAGACAAATAACAAGCAAGCAATATTCACTGCATCCAGCGGTTACAAGTGTAACCCATTGTCCCTTAGGAATATAGTAAGGGCATTACCTCATGGCAATGTCATGCAATCCTGCTCCCACAAGTCAAGGCACAAATCAAAATGGTACTCAGGTTGGCTCGGTAAGTAAAGTAGGTGGGATAATATAGAGGAAGAGTGGCTAAGGATCATCAAAATATGAATAAGGTATCAAAAGTAACTTCAGGGGGACTTATCCTTTCGGATACCGAGTTCCTTTTTTCCAGCTTCGTCTTCTTTCAATAACGTTTCTCCACCTCCGACTTTCATCATCACAAATACTTCACTGGTTACTTCACACAATAGCTTTATTTTTTTCTTTTTCTTTTGACATACTATTTTTTGCGGTCGTTTTATCGACTCGTATGTTTTTGGTTGGCGATCATTGGGCTCTTTTTGTCTCAATTTTTTGGTAGTGTTAGTTTTACCGAATTCCGCACTTTTGTGCGTGCTGGTTTGGTATACATGCCATCAACTCTCATGGACATGTAGCTTTTTAGGGCCACTCCGGTATGTGGGTAGTATATATAACATGCCCAACACGAATACGGTGATCAAAAGGACCATAGATCCACTCTGAGACTTTTACTACCTTGGCTTTTTTATTTAGTACGGCTTTTTTCTTTCTTTTTTAGGAGCAAGAGCTAGTGATTTTTAGTAACAGTAATACAGAAGTAAGGCAAACAATGTATACCTTTCAGTGATGCTTCTCTTTCACGTCTCCCTTAAACTAATTTCTTGATCTCAGGTCAGGGTTTTCTTCTCTACTTCCCCCTAAACCAATTTCTCAATCATGGTCGGATCAGGATTCTCCTCCATTCATTGGAACTCAATGCTTCTTTTCTTCGTTGTAAGCTTGGCAGCAGAAGGCAATTACTGCTTAAATGAAGCACGTATAGGATATATATGGTGGAGTTTCATAAAGTCTCAAAAAGCTTTCAGAGGGGAGGTGAAAGGTATATATATAAATGGTAAAGGCTTCAAAACAGAGGTGAGTACAAAAGATCATATTCATGTTGATAACATAAAAAGACTCACATGTAGCGGTGTTCACACAGTTATACATAGGACTTTTATTGGTGCAACAAACACACTCACTCATCAACGTAGCATGGGTCATGCAGGTCAAAGCATCTATTGCACGAGCAGTAAAGCGCGAAAGCAAATCTATTGTGCCCATCTAGTCATACTTTATACTATATACTCTTATCATAGATATTTCTTCTTTTAAAAAAGAAAATACCCCTAGACGTAGAAGGTAAAGGTAATCGTAAAGATAAGCGTAAATTAAAAGCGTCAAATAAAGTACGAATAATTTAAATTTATTATCATTATACAGACCGAGTAGTTAGCGAATAGTTATCAAATCAAATCCTCCCCTAAACCTAGTCAGAAGGAAGTAAAGAAACTAGGCAAATAAAGAAGAAAAATAAAAGATATTTCCCTCTTGGTGTTATGCTTCCATGGAGAAATGCTCTAAGATGGAGGATCGTCCGTTGGTGGAGTGAAGAAGTCATCCTGGATACCATAATATTGGTCGGGTCCTGCACCAGGCGGTGGATAGAACAGTGGTTGAGGGTAGCAGGGTGGGTAATTATGTAGAGGATAATACACATAGTTTGCTTCCATATAGGATGTTCATTGTTGGGCTTGAAGGCAACTCAGATGCCAGTTCCATTCCTTTCTTTGACTACTAGCGTACATCTCCTTTTGATACCTTATATCCTCTTGCTGGTTTTCTTGGCATTGTTCTATGAAAGCTTGCATCTGGCTCATGTCAAAGGCACCGTGTTGCTCATTCCTCCTATTCCTTGCTTCCTGAATTACCTTTGTGTGTCTAGCAAACTGGTGGTCAACCTACCTCATAGTAAATGGCTCAGTTAAAGCCACGTTCCCAGCTCCTCCAATTAATACTCCTTCTTTCTTGCACAATTTCGTTATTAACCGGGAAAGAGAAGGCTCCTCCTATGGTCTCCCTTTTCTTTTGAACATTCCTATGGTCTCCCTTAAGTGCATACATTTCTTCCATTATTATCCTCCCAACATCGACGTAATGTCCCGTCATAATTGTTTAAATTAAAACCGCATGTTCTTCATTGATTGCATTGTGGTGACTCTTGGGCTTGAGGTTTGTATGCACAAATTGCATCCAAAACCTAGCATGTTCGGTGAGAGCGGATTTCGGTATCTCTCCACAAATCTCACTTTCCTCTAATCATTCCTCAGGAGCAAGTGGTGAATTTCATCCTTCATTCCTTCGTAGCTCAACTCAAAGTAGGGTGGTTCATTGAGCTTCGCGTTCCTCTTTCTCTCAGGTATCTTGTAGAACTTATTGATCGTCTTTGGACCGAACATGAACTCCACTCCACTTATAGTGATAGGATGTGTCACACATAGCTCCTCTGGGTCATTTATTTCTAATTGGAAGAACTCCGCATAGAACTCTCTTACAAACTCAAGATTGAATCCATCAAGCGAAGTAGTGAAAGGACCCCAACCGTGAAGTTTCAACAAATTAAATAGCCAATCGTAGGACCACACCCCTGCAAAATTTATTTCAATGTTCCTTTCGGGGATTGCTCCACAGTTCTTAATTGTTTCGAACCAAGCTTTGGGTCCTCTCAAAAGTGAGGCATGATTGGTGCTTCATCCGGATCTTCCTCTTTTCTTGCTTGACTCTCCCATTTGTGTTTTCGTCATGGTACCTAGGTCAAAAAAGTGTGTGAGATAGCATGTTTGGAGATAGATCAAATCTAAGGCTAACATGCAAATCTAATGGTCTTTACCTTCCCCCAAACCTAAAGTTTGGTACATCATGTAGACAAAAATCTAGCTTGAAAATCAAGTTTCATAATATGTCAAGTATCAAAGTGTAAAGCATATTGCAATGAACTTCCATCCTAATAGCATATGGTAAAACAAGCATGTTTTCTAAGCATAATTTGTCAAGTGATAACCATGCGAGCATACTTTCGAAAGAGAAATAGGTAAGTAAAAGGGTTTGTTCTATTGAGGCACTAGTCAATGGCCCGTTGATACTCGACGGGTCATGGAGACAAAACACAAAATAAGAAATCAATAGATTCTATAATAACATATTGAAGTTGAGAAACATACAAAAGCTACAATGTGAAAATGACTTATCTAATCTCTTCAACATTGCATCAGAAGTCATCCATACCTGTAAAGTGTATATGTAAATTAGTGTTGGTCCAGATAACGACAAAGGAAAAGACTAGAGGGGGGGGGGGGTGAATAGTCTTTTACAACTTTTGTCGATAAACACAATTCCTCAGATATGTGAGAAGAATCTTTATGCTCAAAACCCTGATTCAAGTAGTCATTTATTTGGGACCTCCCAAGGATATCTGATACTTATAATCAGAGAGCGGAAGACTTTTCTGTGATAAGTGCACGTGCTCAGCAAGATATAATGTGTTTAACTACTTACCAGGATAAAGAGAACGATAAGTAAATTGCTGAAAGTAAATAACACGTATTTTTATAGTGGTATCTAAAGGTGGTGTAATCCTTCAACTAATCCACTTCGGCCTTTCTCAGACCTAGAATCCACTAAGACAGATAATTGAGTTCACCTTACAAATATCTTCTCTCGATTCCTAAATACACTAGGTTCCCAACCAAGTGTTCCCCCTGAGTTATTCCCCGGCTCCCAGCCAAGTACTTCCTATACTCAGAAACCTTTGAGTTGTTCCTTAGTTTCCCTAACTAAGTACTTCCTATGCTCAGTAACCTTGGAGTTATTCCTTAGATTCCTAAACTAAGTACTTCCTATACTCCACACCGTTTAAGGTGTTGGTTATGATGGTTTGTCAGGGGAGTAGTCTTAAAAACTTTTTCAGTTATGTAGAAATACTCTATAGAACAAAGATCACTTAACACACTTCACAAAGTGTGATGATATGTTCTGTACTGCCCAAGTCTATGTTAAATGTTCTGGAGAATGAAACTCAGATACTTGATCTTTTGATTCAACTCCTTCACAAATAGCAAGGCTTGTTAAGGATCATGACACTTAGAACTTTCGTGCTACTTAGGATTCAAGAGCTTAGTCACAACTGTAAGCTAAAGAGTAAGTAGGTTGAAGGCTTGTATGCTTGAGACAAAGATACCACTAGTTGTATTATCAGAGAAACTTGGTATTTTTCAGTGTAAGTTCAAGGTGTGTTTTCAAGCATTCTAAGTGTTGATATTTATAATTGAATTTGAAGCCGTTTGAATAGTATCCGTTAGGCTCAATTCAAATTCAAACTATTGATATCTGAAAATAGTACTGCAGAAGACATTGTCTCTTTTCAGGGATTTCCTCTTTTGTTCAGATGTCTTAATCTGCGCATTTATTGCACTTGTACTATTTTTGTCTTGCAGTGCCAACAGAACTATGCACGCTTTCTGAAGCATCGCATGTCCCTTTCCAGAGACCTTCACATATCCAGATACCTGTTGAAACATTGTTTCCCAGAAACATAGTTTTATCCAAGGTATCTGAGTGTGGGTTTCTGTGGGAACTTTTCCTCGTTCAGAAACCTTGTGTTCTCAGATATCTTTTGCGAAACTTGTTTGTTGAAAAAACTTGTTTCTTCAAGATATCTGGACATAGGTATCTGATGAGACCAATTTCCTTCGTCTTCAGCAATCTTGTGCAATCTTCAAATCTTCAAAATTATTGAACTCTTCTGCCGGATGCCTTCTTTGTGGTCTTCTTAAAAGATAAAAAAATTACATTCAGAGACCTAACATCCTATACAAGATTTGCTAGACTAACATACTTAGTGATTTTCCTCTTTTACAGTGTTCAAGTGAACCAAGAGTACTAAGCACCTTTCTGAGCTAAGATAAGTCATTAGTTTGCTGGTCAAAATCTAAACAGATATTCCTAATAAATTTTCCCCTTTTTGATCAGTCAATGATGAATATCATTTCTTATGATCTTTTCAATTTTATTTAATTAAGTGCAAAAAGTAAACATCAACCAAATCACAAGGTGTGATCTTTGCTGACAAGTTATCTTTTTATAGATTCATATCTGAGAGTAGGTTCATCAGATATGTTACATGGAAAGTTCATAGATAACTTAATAAATAAAACACAATTTAGTACAGTCAGCATGATACAAAATACATAGTTGAATTAGGACAACAGGAGTAACCAAGCTCCAAGTAAACATCCTAAATAACTAGTCTTCAAGTCTTCAAGATTTCAATAGCAGATCTATGGATTAGTTAGCAAATTCCCTATCCCCAAACCTTTTGATATCATCTGAGTAGTCATAGAGCAAGGTCCTGACTATCATCTCAGTGTTTCTGGCAAATCCACAGACTTCCTTGTAGGTTTTGGTGGGATTCTTCTTGGCAAAGTGTTTGACCCAAAGATACTTTCCCCATTTCCAGGCATGCTCAATTCTGATATCTGATAGCTTGAAGTATTCATATATGATCATCAGATATCTTATGTCACCCTTGTATTGCTCTTGAGTCATGTAAAAAGACTCATAGGGTTCCACAACAAGTCTTGCTCTTGTGCATGTTCTAGTGATGTTGGGAATTCTGTGCACATCATCTGGCTTTCCATAAGGACATTCATCAAAGAGGTCCTTCTTCATGGCGTCTATTCTCTTCATCACTTCAAAATCCAACCAATTTTTGATACGATTAGTGTTGATCAAGGTAGGCTTGTCTTTTCTCCATGCCATGAGCTGTTGATGGATGGGTACTGGAAATCCCTTCTCATTTACAAGCAAGTGCTTGAGTTCCAGTATCCAATAGCCATTTTTTTGTTGAATGCACCTGTAGGAGGAGTTGTTGTTAGTCTTCACATACTCAATTCTGGCATCCTCTGGCTTGAGTGGAAGTTGAAGTTTTCTTTGTTCAACTCTTAGCATGTTCCTCCCCTGTCTTGAATTTTCCCTTTGGGGATTGCTTGAAGAACCACCCTGGATAGACTTGGTATTTCCAGAGGGTGTTTTAGTTGCTATTGGCTTTGCAGCTAAGGGCTCAGTTAGGCTATCAACCCTTCTACTCTTTCAGTGAAGAGGAGCTTCATCTTTATCCTCATCTTCATCATCATTTTCCAGAGTTCTCTTGTTGGG
Source organism: Plantago major (assembly GCA_026545765.1). NCBI lineage: Eukaryota > Viridiplantae > Streptophyta > Magnoliopsida > Lamiales > Plantaginaceae > Plantago > Plantago major. The sequence goes on from CM048839.1 coordinate 94,220,723, forward strand.
TGATTTGCAGCCTTCTTCATTGCCCTGGGATTTGATTTGGCCTCCTTCTTCTTCTTCTTCTTCTTCTTCTTCTTCTTCTTCTTCTTCTTCTTCTTCTTCTTCTTCTTCTTCTTCTTCTTCTTCAGAAGACTCTTCAATCCCTTTTACTTGTCTTCTCCTTGGGGACTTGGTTCCCTTTGGAGGTTTCGGTGATCTGGTACTTATTGTCATTCCTTGTTCAGGAATCTGTTGAGTTGTTGCTACCATCTGAGTAGTAGCTTGACGGAAGGAGGGCTCATTTATTTTGAGAGGCGGTTGTTCAAATTTTCTCTTGTTTGCTCTTCCTCTTCCTCTCTCACTACAAAAATATATTGTTTTAGCGACGGAACTATCCGTCGCTAAAACAGTGCCGATTCGTCGCTAAATCCGTAGCGACGGATAAGTCCCCCGTCCCCAAACCATGCGTCACAAATTTTTTGGCGACGGATTAATCCGTTAACCAGTCCGTCCGAGTAATCCGTCGCCAATTAGTTACGAAATTTAGCGACGGATTAATATCCGTCGCTAAATCCCACCACTAATCCGCCCTTAATTCGGGTGATATTTAGCGACGGATTATCGCTAAATTCCGTGGGCTAATTCGCCCTTAGTTCGTGAATTTAGCCACGGATTTGATTCCATCGCTAAGTTTACTGTTTTTTTAATTTCTTTTTTTTTTTTTGTATTTTAAATTCCTGTTTCACATTTCACCTGTTTTTTCACATAATATAATCATACATAATATACCCGAAACAATTAAATTGCATTAATATACCCGAAACAATATAAATTATCCATACCGAATTCTAAAGTATGCAAGCACATGTAGCTAGTAGATGAGATAGTGTCAAAGTATATATGTAGCATAAACAACATAAGTCTGATGTAACTAAGAATCGGGAGGAGGCGGTGGGTGGTACTGGGAAGAAGTGCTGAACATCTGGGTCAAAGCGCCCCTCCGCTGAGCCATACGAGCCTGTTCCTCAAGCACTTGCTGGTAAGCTGCCTTGGTCGCAGCTATTTCCTCGTGGAGAGGAGTCATCATCTCATGAACCTGGTCCTGTGTGAAGACATTAGATCGTGATCCTCCCTGGGACATTGGGAAGCTACTAGAACTCATAGCAGGGCCCAAACTTCCCAATCCATATGTTCGACCCTTGTTGTCCACTGGGTTGACGTCAAAGAAGATCTGGTCATGCTCTTCAATTGACAGCTCATGACCGTCGATCATCCTCTCATCCATCCTCCTCTCCACCTCACTCTGCAATAGTAAAGTGCATACGAAATGAGATGCAATTTTAGGAATCACTTTAAAATACACAAATACAAATGTTAACCTTAAGAAAGAAATGTACCGCAATACGCTCGGCCCTCACGTCAGTCCAAATGCCATTCTTCAGCTTAGCCTTCTTGAAGTGGTATAGAGCACTCTTCAGCTGTCCTCTACTGGCCTAAAAAACATATGTGCAAACAAGTAGTTAGTTGATTGAAATGAAAGCAAAAAATTTGTTATGTATCATATTCCAAGTCATAAACAACATATTTACTAACATCCATCACGTGATCTGTAACAACAGCTCGCGACCCATAATGATGTCTGGCAGTGCCCGTACCATATCGCGACTCAGTCAAACGGTTTAGTCTGTTCTTGAAAGCTTGATCCTGGACAAAGGGATCCTTCCAGTACTCCTCCCAAAGTGCCCACTCCTCACCCCCCCCCCCACCAAAGTTGGTTGTATGCGTGTCTCCTTCATTTTGTAAACCATTTTCCTATAGATGTCTGATCCTAAATTCTCGAAAACAGAGTACACCTGGGGCACCAGGGCATTGGGAATGTGGTAGTCTTTCTACAACAATTCAATTCAAAGTAAAAATTACACAAGTTTAAAGAAAGATAACAATTTAAATATAACACCAAGTTTAGTGGCTAACATACCACTCAAATTGAGTGCAATAAGTTCATGAATAAACACCAACAAATCACCCAAGTTTAGTGGCTAACATACCACTCAAATGACACAACAAGTTCATGAAGGAGTGTATATGAGAAAGGGCCTATTCTTATCTAGCTGCGAAGGGATTTTTGCTACTTCTACCCAATCCTAAGTAGTATTGTATGTTTCTCATTGTAGCCTATTCAATTACTGGGTTGGTGACTAACATATCAAACCAAGGTTAGTGGCTAACATATTCCTAAAATTGACTAACACAATGGTGACTGACATATCACCCAAGTTTAGTGGCTAACATACCACTTAAATGACACAACAAGTTCATGATTGGTGACTAACATATCAAACCAAGCTTAGTGGCTAACATACCACTCAAATTGTCCTAAAATTGACTAACACAATGGTGACTAACATATCACCCAAGTTCAGTGGCTAACATACCACTCACAGATATAGTGGCTAACATACCACACACATTAACACAACGATTAAAAGAACAAATAAAGCATTCATTGTAACATTTAAGCTTACCCGCAACTCATCAAAGTAAAAGTGTTTCATCCGGTCCGAGATGTTTGTCCACTTCTCGCCTCCATGTCCCGGCATCTCCCTCCTGCCCCTAAAGATTTTGCCGAGTTTATCCGAAGCAGGCGGTGGCCAAAACCTGTTATCAATGAGACAAACAAGAAACGAATATTTATTAGTAAAATCATGTAACATATATTTATCTTAAGTGTATGTTCTACAAATGCATAATACATACTTGTTCTTGCCGTTGGGGAACAACACCAGCTTCCCCTGAAATGTAGTACCGTCAGTCAACGTGAGATAGGGACACCCGTCAGAGGGGTAGTCACCAGGAGCATGTCACATAGAGGCCGGTGGAGTTTCTGGAACCTCAGACTGGCTGCTGCTCCCACCAATATCATATCCGACCAAAGGACTAGTAGTTCCACTTGCTGGTGTACTGCGCGCACCAGAAACCAATGGACTCCCCCTAGTACCCCTACACCCGGGAGGAAGGTATGTGGACTTCCTTTGGCGTGGCATCTGCAAGAGCATATAAGAAACTGCAAGAAATAATGTGTTAGTAAAGAATACATGAATAGGCATGTAAAACATATACATTTGACATATATTAAAGCACAAAAAGTTGGGATAATCAACAACTAAGCATATATACACATAACAACTAAGCATATAATACACACATACCCTCGTCCTCCTCAGCTATTGTTAAGTCTACAAATTGGTCTTCATGCAGGTCTATGAACTCATCTTCAGCATGTACAGGCTTTGTCGCTGTTTGATCGACGACCTCTTCTTGGTACGAGTTGGTAATTGAGTCGTCCTTATCAATGTACTCTACTCTGGAGCGGGCCTGTATATGCATCGCAGCCAACGAGTCTGCCTTATCGCGTTTGAGGCTTGGATATTGAATAAACACCATCTGGCGTGCTTGAGTCGCCAAGATAAATGGTTCATATTTAGTACGATACCTCTTCCTATGGTTAATTTCTACCATCTAATAGAGCTCGTGTTTCCTCGTACCACTTGGAGTAGGATCATACCAGTCAACATCAAACAGAAAGGTTCTTTTCAAAGGAAACCCCGGATATTCAAGCCACACAATTCGTCTCAGGCTCCCGTAGAAATCATACAAATCGTCAGTTGTATCTTGATCTTGCCCCCTGACACACACCCCAGAATTGCTTGTGGCCATGGCGTTGTTAGACTCAATTGTGTGAAACCTAAGGCCATTTACTATGTACGATGAGAATGTGGAGACCTTTCTGTTTGGTCCCTCTGCTAGAGATTCTAAGTAAGGACATGTGACTTTGTTGACAGGATTTCGTACATACTCCTTGAACCAATTTGCAAATTCTGTTTCCAACTTCTCTTGAAGTAGTTCATCAATTACGTCATCTGCCATTGTTGGATTCTTCTCTTTGAAAAGGCTATGGACACGATTACATGATTAGATATATGCAGTAGTTAGAAGTTAAAATCCATGTGTTAGCGTAAAAAAGCTACTCACCGAGCTTAAATCTCCATAAATTTGTCAACTTCAGCACAGTTCGAGAGGACATAATATGTGGCTACCTTCAGCTCCTTATCCGTCAGCCATTCTGTCTTTTCTTCTCCAATAGGTCTCCCTGAGACCCTAAAAATTGAAATGGCAACGTCATCATCCTCTTGAACTTCAAATGTGTCTGCGTTTCTGGACGGCCAAGATGCCTTCGTAGGTACATGGTTCCCAAAGTAATAGGAGCAGAAGGTTGCAGCTTCCTCTCGCAAGTATGCATTGGCCATCGATCCCTCAGGCTTGCCTTTGTTGCTGACATACCTCTTCAATTTCCCAAAGTATCTGTAATGTATATATATTGAGGTAAGATAATGTAACTTGGGAAAATTCAAACTTCATCAGTAAATGATTGCCTAGATTACACACCTCTCGAATGGATACATCCATCGATACTGAACTGATCCAGCAAGCCTCGCTTCATGTGGGAGGTGAACCGACAAGTGCTCCATAGAATCAAAGAAGCTCGGAGGAAAGATACGCTCGAGCTTGCACGGAATCAATGGTATGCTGCTTTCAAGATTTGCTAACACTTCATCGTCAAGCACCCTTGAGCATAAATTCTTGAAAAATAAGCTCAGCTCGGTGAGAGCAATCCATACAGGTTTAGGTAGCATTTCTCGAAATTCAACAGGGAGAAGCCTCTCCATGAACACATGACAATCATGGCTCTTCATCCCATACATCTTTGCCCTCTTCACATCCACACACCGCCCCAACTTCGAGGCGTAATTGTCGGGGAACTTTAATCCCCTCACCCAATCAAATAGTTTGTTCCTAGATTCAGTGTCAATTGTGTAGCATGCCTTGGGCCACTGCCCCTTATCATTCTGCTTTGTCAACTCGGGCCTTTTACACAATGTATCCAACTCGGCTCTAGATTTAGGGGTATCCTTTATTTTTCCGGGAATGTTGCGAATCATGTTGAATAAGTTCTCGAACACATTCTTCTCAATGTGCATGAAATCCAAGTTGTGACGTATAAGAAGACTGCTCCAATAAGGCAAATCCCAGAAGATGCTTCTCTTCTTCCATCCACAATTTTTCATAATTTTCTCGTTATGCTTCTCCGACCCAACTTCAGTCACTTTCATAAGACCCAACCTATCTAACTCTATAACGCCCTGACTTTTAGGTTTTTAAAAGATGTGAATTTCAGTAGGGACGTCGGGTGAAAGCAGAGCCGAAACGTTTAGTGAAACATGTGAAGATAAAGACAACCTTTCATGTCGCAGTTGTTGGAACAAAATATACTTTATTTCAGTGAATAAAACCACATGATTTCCAACATTCTTGTCTTTAAAAGATAAACATTATCACAGGAAATGACATGAGTTTTTGAAAAGACAAAAAGACATTATTTTCATTGACAAAAATCCCAAATCCCAACTACACACTTAGTTTGCTGAGTTTATCGGTTGTTCATTCGTCGCCGCCATCTCACCTACAAGGAAGGGAATAAAAATAAGTGTGAGAAAAACCTCAATGAGTGTTCAAGATTTTCGTGAGAAGTTTTCATTAAAATCATAATAATAAAAAAAACAAGAACATAAAATAGAAAATACTTTCAATAACATGTACATTTCGGAAAAACATTATTTCATGCCGCTCCTTATAACCCCACAGTAAAACAGGCCTTATGTCTCCCTGATAGTCAATCAAACTATCCAGTCTGGACGCTGCCATGGTACAGGGGTGGAATTCTACGACCCAACTAAATCAGTGAAGGCTTCTATCACTCGATTTAAAGGGAATGGGCAAAGGAAACTGACAAGTAGCTCGCCAGACACAATTGACCAAACTACAAGCCAATTAACCTGAACCAAACGTATGTATCTTTCTTGAACCATCAATCAAAACAAAATAAAAATCATGTATATAAAATATATATATATATATATATATATATATATATATATATATATCTTTCAAAATCAGAGGAAACATGCTAAAACTCTTCCGTGATTTGGTTTTTATGCAATAGAACGTGCGTTTTGGAAACCATGCATTACTTATATATAAGTTGAAAACATAGTAAAATACCTTCCAGGTTTTGAAAATAATACATATATATAGTTTTTTAGAACACTCACATTTGAAGGTTAGGAAGAGCAAGAACTATGAAAGTACTTGCAAGAAGAACTTGCTACAAACTTGAAAGAAAAGACAAAAGTACTTGAAGATTTTTGGAGTAAAATACTAAGAATTTTTGTGAGTAAAAGTGGCTGCAAGAAGGGGGTATTTATAGGGTGGATTGAGTGAAGATGAAAGGGTTGAAGAGATAAAAAATAAATGGCAATTTAAATGGCTTAAATTGCACTTAAAACTCATTATAAAACCAACAATAAAGGAGCCAAAATTAAGAGAGACCTTTCACATTTTTTCCCAAACATTTAAACACAATAACTAATGATATATGATCTTATTTTACTTGGAAAAATGTTCAAAAACATTTCTGGCATGACTTAGGGTCATTTGTACACAAAAAATAAAGTGTGACACACCAAAAAAATGCAATAATTAGAGGAATTAAATTGAACTCACAATTACACATGCACATGTAACAATTAAACTTAAAATATTGAACATGCATAGGCAATATTACACTTAGACATGCATAAGTAACATGAAAATAAGCATAAAAGATTAATGAAATGAAAGTCAGAAGGTCGATCGAAACATAGCTGAAACATAGCATGTAACATTCGACATTACGGGCGACCTTTCGTACTGTAACATGAAAAAGAAATAAAAATATTTTATTCATTAAAGAAACCTCAAGTTATCAAACTCTTGTATTTTGAAATATATGAATATAAACTAACACTTTAATTTCTAAACATTAAGAGAGCCACACACATAAATACATGCATGTCAATTGCATAATTCAAAAGTGACTCTTCACATTATAAATAAATCAAAGCACACAAATAAATACCTTGTATTGAATTAGTTAATTAAAATGAAGACTCTTCACATAAATTATCAATAAAGCACATACATAAAGACATACATCTAATTAAGATAATTAAAAAGAGACTCTTAGACTTCTTCTAACTTAACTACTATTAATATAACACATAATGAACTCACATGAAGGCAATTGAAGTTAATCTTTAAATCTAATCAAGCCACACAAATAATGACATACACTAAAATACATAATTAAAATGGCACTCTTCACACTATACATCATTCAAAGCAAACAAATAAAGTCTTGAATTAAGCTAGACAATTAAAAAGAAGTCTTGTCACATTAATGATTCATAAAGATAAATTTAAGAGACGTCTTTTCAATTATTTTAAAATAATTGAACCAACAAATTAAATGATAAAATAATCACATTTTTATGTAGGAAAAATACACCAAAAATAATTTCTCTTCTTTAAAAAAAAGTACAAAATAAATAACCACACATATTACAAATTGACAAGTTACATAGACTTTTAAAACAAATAATAAACATCTAAAACAATAACACAATCAAATTAAAATAATTCAAATATATTTTCATACAAATACGCTAACACAAGTAAACGCATGCAAGGGCAAAAATACTAAGGTACGTTAAAATCTGGGGTGTCACACTCACCCCTCCTTAAAAGAATTTGGTCCCCAAATTCACACTTCAAAATTTTCTAAAACATGTTCACATAAATAAACACACTTTTAACAAATCATACAATACCCAAAAAATACCAAGTTAACTTAAAAGAATTTGGTCCTCAAATTCAAACCGTTAAAACAATTTTCGACATAAGAAAAACTTTTCAAAAAATTGAAGTTTTCCATGCAAACAACACATTGAACAGGAAAACTACAAAACAAAAAAAACTTTAGACTTCCTTTTTTTTTTGAGAGAAACGAAAGGTAGTCGGAACGTCGATAGAAACATCAAAAACACTTGCAAAGTTACTGCCTACCTTTCATACATAAACAAGAAAAATGAAACCAACTTAAGAAATCATATTGCAAGTCCATGCACACTACCAAAATAACCAGAATCTTAACTATTCAAATAACACAAGTTGAAGCATATGTAACCAAATAAAAGTGACTAGCAAAGAAATTAGGACAAGCAAGTTCGACTTTTGCATATTACAATTAATGTCTAGAACAAAAAAGACAAGTACGATCATAAATGCAAAAGGTCAATTGTAAGTGTTTGATGCCTTTGAAACAATGATCATTAAAATAAAAAGTAGATGAGGAGTTGGAAAAAAAAAAACATCGACTCACACGGAAGCAAAAAAAGAATAAAAAGAAAGTCAAGTAAGAATGTAAGAAAAGATACTTCGGAAATGTGCAAAGAATGTTCGACCGGCAACTCAGCAAACTTCTCACTCAATTCCCGACTTTTAGGTTTTTAAAAGAAGTGAATTTCAGTTGGGACGTCGGGTGAAAACAGAGCCGAAACGTTTAGTGAAACATGGGAAGATAAAGACAACCTTTCATGTCGCAGTTGTTGGAACAAAATATACTTTACTTCAGTGAATAAAACCACATGATTTCCAACATTCTTGTCTTTAAAAGATAAACAATATAACAGGAAATGACATGAGTTTTTGAAAAGACAAAAAGACATTATTTTCATTGACAAAAATCCCAAATCCCAACTACACACTTAATTTGCTGAGTTTATCGGTTGTCCATTCTTCGCCGCCATCTTACCTACTGTTAGGAATATCTTTTTAGATTTTGATCAGCAACCTAATGACTTATCTTAGCTCAAAAAGGTGGTTAGTACTCTTGGTTCACTTGAACACTGTAAAAGAGGAAACTCACTAAGTACGATAGTCTAGCTAATCTTGTATAGGATGTTAGGTCTCTTAATGTAATTTTTATTTCTAAAAAGAAGACCAAGAAGAAGGCATCCAGCAGGAAATATTCAACTGATTTGAAGATTTGAAGTCTGCACAAGATTGCTAATGACAAGGGTTTCCAGGTACCTATGACCAAATATCTTAAAGACACAAGCGTTTTTAAATAAACAGTGTTGCAAAAAGATATCTGAGAAATAAAAGGTTTCTGAGACGAGGAAAGTGCACACAGATATCTACACTCAGATACCTTGGACATAAACTATATTTCTGAAAAGAAATATATTATAATAAGTTGTTTCAACAAGTGATATCTGGAGTTGTGATAATCTATTGAAAAGGACGTGCACAACATCACAGAAATCTGATAATATAAAGATCTTTGATACCATGCATAGTACCGTTGGCACTACAGGACAAAGTATAGTACAATGCATTAAATGCGCGAACAGAGATGTCTGAACAAAAATGGTAGCTTCTGAAGAAGAAGACAAACGTACTACAGTACTATACTAAGATATCAATAGTTTGAATTTGATTTACGCCTAACGGATACTATTCAAACGATACTCAAATTCATCTATAAATATAAACACTTAGACTGCTTGAGAATACACACAGAACTTACACCTTAGAACACACAGAACTTAGAACACTGAACATACATTGGTTACTCTCACAAGTTCTCTCAAGCACACTACTTACCTTCAAGCTTTCTGTTGCGACCAAAGCTCTTGATTCTAAGTAGTACAAAAGTTCTAAGTGTCCTGATCCTTAACAAGCATTGCTATTTGTGAAAGAGTTGAAATAAGATTTGATATCTGAGATTCATTCTCTTGAACACTTATCATAGACTTGGGTCAGTAAAGAACAAGATACCATACATTGCAAAGTGTATTAAGTATACTTGGTTCATAGAGCTATCTGCATAACTGAACAAGTTATTAAAGTAGCTCACCTGACAAACTACCTTAACTAAAACCTTAATCGGCGTAGAGTACAGGAAGTACTTAGTTTGGGAAACTAAGGAATAACTCCAAGGTTACTGAGCATAGGAAGTACTTAGTTTGGGAAACTAAGGAATAGCTCAAAAGTTTTCTGAGTACAGGAAGTACTTGGCTGTGAAAGCCGGGGAATAACTCAGGGGGAACACTTGGTTGGGAACCTAGTGTATTTAGGAATCAAGAGAAGATACTTGGAATGTTACCTTTTTTATCTATCTTAGTGGATTCTAGGTCTGAGAAAGGCCGAAGTGGATTAGTTGAAGGATTACGCCACCTTCAGATACCACTATAAAAAGACTTGTGTTATTTACTTTCTGCATCTTATTACTTGCTTAATTTACCTTGCAAAGTATTTACACCTATCTTGCTGAGCACGTGCACTTATCACAGAAAAGTCTTCCGCTCTCTGAAAATAAGTATCAGATATCTGAGAAACCGGGTTTATCGACAAAAGTTTTAAACGACTATTCACCCCCCCCCCCCCCCCCGTCTAGTCTTTTACTTTGCCGTTATCTGGACCAACACCTACAAGGAAGGGAATAAAAACAAGTGTGAGAAAAACCTCATTGAATGTTAAAAAGATTTTCGTGAGAATTTTTGATTAAAATCATAATAATAAAAAAAACAAGAAGATAAAATAGAAAATACTTTCAATAACATGTACATTTCGGAAAAAAACATTATTTCATGCCGCTCCTTATAACCCCACAGTAAAACATGCCTTATGTCTCCCTGATAGTAGATCAAACTATCCCGTCAGGACCCTACCATAGTACAGGGGTGGAATTCTACGACCCAACTAAATCAGTGAAGGCTTCTATCTCTCGATTTAAAGGGAATGGACAAAGGAAACCGACAAGTAGCTCGCCAGACACAACTGACCAAACTACAAGCCAATTAACCTGAACCAAACATACCTATCTTTCTTGAACCATCAATCAAAACAAAATAAAAATCATGTATATAAAAATATATATATATATATATATATATATATATATATATATATATATATATATCTTTCAAAATCAGAGGAAACATGCTAAAACTCTTCTGTGATTTGGTTTTTATGCAATAGAACGTGCGTTTTGGAAACCATGCATTACTTATATATAAGTTGAAAACATAGTAAAATACCTTCCAGGTTTTGAAAATAATACATATATATAGTTTTGTAGAACACTCACATTTGAAGGTTAGGAAGAGCAAGAACTATGAAAGTACTTGCAAGAAGAACTTGCTACAAACTTGAAAGAAAAGACAATAGTACTTGAAGATTTTTGGGAGTAAAATACTAAGAATTTTTGTGAGTAAAAGTGGCTGCAAGAAGGGGGTATTTATATGGTGGATTGAGTGAAGATGAAAGGGTTAGTAAAATACCTTCCTGGTTTTGAAAATAATACATATATATAGTTTTGTAGAACACTCACATTTGAAGGTTAGGAAGAGCAAGAACTATGAAAGTACTTGCAAGAAGAACTTGCTACAAACTTGAAAGAAAAGACAATAGTACTTGAAGATTTTTGGGAGTAAAATACTAAGAATTTTTGTGAGTAAAAGTGGCTGCAAGAAGGGGGTATTTATAGGGTGGATTGAGTGAAGATGAAAGGGTTGAAAAGATAAAAAGTAAATGGCAATTTAAATGGCTTAAATTGAACTTAAAACTCATTATAAAATCAACAATAAAGGAGCCAAAATTACGAGAGACCTTTCACATTTTTTCCCAACATTTAAACACAATAACTAATGATATATGATCAGATTTTACTTGGGAAAAAGTTCAAAAACGTTTTTGGCAAGACTTAGGGTCATTTGTACACAAAAATAAAGTTTGACACACCAAAAAATGCAACAATTAGAGGAATTAAATTGAACTCACAATTACACATGCACATGTAACAATTAAACTTAAAATATTGAACATGCATAGAGGTTCCCAACCCTTCTGCACTGAACCTAGATCCCAGATATGTGCCGACTAACTGCTTTTCACCTACACTTGATTTGTTTGTTTAGTGTGTTTGCTGCAGGATGTCTTTAAGTGACGCCCCAATTCTCAAGCTAGAGAATTATGAGAAATGGAAGAACAACATGATGCTCCACCTAGAAGCCATCAGTGACGAAATGATCGACGTGATAAAGAATGGCCCAATAGTTATTCAACAACTCAAGCAGGTCATGGAGGTTTCTAATGGTAGAGACAGAGAACAAAGAGATGGGTCTTCACAGACAGATGCGTCAACCAGTGGTAGACCTGCCAGTCAAGTTATTTACGAACCAAAGCCCAGAGAGCTCTGGACATCGGAAGATGCCTAGAGAAATCGACTGGATGGTCAGGCTCGTAATATCATCATACGTTCTACTCTAGAGCACATACAGTGTAAACTGTGGGGTGCAAAAACGGCGAATGTGGCCTGGCAACTGATTGAAGAAATCTGTGCTGGCACTGTGAAAACGAAGGAAAATAAGTTCGAAGTTTTGAAGCTCAAATTCCAAAACTTTAAACAAGGTCCCACAGAGACTCTTGAAGAACTAGATTTCCGGTTTACAACACTTATGAGTGACATGGCTGCACTTGGAGAAACTAATAGATATACCCAGTCAGAAAAGATTAAGATTATTGTGAGAAGTCTAAATCATAACTGGGAGCACACAAAGTTTTTCTACTTTAACCAAGGAATGCCAGATATCACTCCAGTGGAACTTTTCTCTCACCTTGCCACCGTTGACTATGAGACAACTCAAAGGAACAAACAACTGAAAAGTTGCAGAATGTTGCTCTAGTTGCTCAAGGAACTTCTGAAAAGAAGAAAGCCAAGGAGGTGACTGAGGATGCTCTTGCTGTAAAGCAAATGAGAAAATATGTCAGTCGGGAAATAGAGAGAAGAAAAGCCAAAGAGAAGCTGAAAAAGCATCTAGGCTCAAACTATCACCAGTACAAAAATATGCAAAGCTCGCTGAACAAGCCGGCTCAAAAAGCATCTAGTACTGAGGAAGCAGAAATCGAAAACGATATCTGTTTCTATTGTCAGAAACCTGGTCATTTCAAGAAGGATTGCCATGCATTCAACAAACTAAAGACAGGTGACAAGAAAGATAGAAGAAACTTCAAGAGAGGTCAGAGAGCTATGCTCACTAAAGAAAGGAAAAAGATTCAACTCCAATTGGATGCTCTAGACATTCAGTCTGATTCTGAGGATGAAGACTCAGATGATTCCACACTGCCTTCTCCAGAAATGTGCGGTGTTTCTCATGAAGTAATTGACTTTGGTCAAAAGAAGAAAGAAGTGTGTGGAATAGCTGAAGAAATCTTTCCAGATATCTCCAACATTGAACCTTGTCTAATGGCTGATGAGGTAACACATACTTCCTTGTATACTTATGAAAATGATGAGGAAGGAATTAAAGATCTGGAACATCTCAGAAGAGAACTTGATCTCTATGAAAGAGAACTTCTGATGGTCCGAGCTAGAGTAGAGATCCTTGAAGAAGAAAAGAATTCTCTTGTAAAGGAAAATTCACAAATACTCAAGATATCTGAGAAAAAGGATGCTGAAAATGCACTTCTCAAGGCTCAGATATCTGAGACTTAAAAGTCACATGAAGAAGCATTGGCCAATCTTCAAAAGAAATGTGAAGATCTTCTTTCTGAGAATGAAGAACTCAAAAAGAAAGAACTATCTTTTCAATCTTATGCCAAAGCTAGTGACACTCTTACTGAAGTACAATCTTATTTAAGAGATCCTTCAGAAAAGAGAGGACTTGGGCTGAACACACAGACAGATAGTTCTACCACTCTGAATAAGAGTAATGAAGGAAGAACATTTGTCAGTGCTCAACAAGGTGGTTCCCAAACAACCTACAGTATCGATCATAAAGCTAAGGGTATTGACAAAGGAAAGGCAGTTGCGACCAAACCTTTGTGGGAAAAACGAGTCCAAAAGAAATCTGTTGGGAATATTTCTGAAAAGAAACATAACATTGAAAAGTGTAATCACCCAAAGTGCTATGTCTCTCAGAAAGGAAAAATTGCAGGAGCTGATAAATTCTCCTATGTCATGTTTTCTGGAAAGAAAATAGATTACCCAGAGACTAGCAAAGCTGCTGAGAAAAGATCTCAGAAAGCACCAGGTGCTCGGAATGGTATTGGCTATAAATCCATCGGGAAACAACTTGCTCGTGAGTAAAAACAAGAGCAAGAACGATGGTGAAAGGCTGGAATTGCTCACAACAATTATCATAAGTGGAAGATAAATCAAGCCACTGAAAATCTGAATGCCAGGGCTAGAATAAATCTGGCCAGGAAAGCTAAGTTTGCTGAGAAGTAGACTCAGAAACCTGGTAGGTATCTGAAAGCACCAAATGGAGCACCAAGGAACACACCAAGGAAGAAAATAGTTCTTAAAAACAATGATACTAATCATCTAACTAGAATTCCTCCTTATGTTCCTGTTAGACAAAAGAATGTTCCTAAGAAATTCATTCAAAAATGGATCCCTACTGGAAGATTCTTTAGTCCAGATGGTTCCATTGTTGGTATGAGAACCTAATCTCCTGTTTCCTAGTTTGTGTAGAACACTCTAAAGACTAATCCAAAGTGGCATTTTGATAGTGGATGTGGGAAGCACATGACAGGAGACAAAGGAAATCTGATTGACTACATAAAGTGCAATGATGGACCAATTATCAGGTTTGCTGGAGGAGATAAAAATCTAACCATAGGATTTGGCAATCTGAAGTTTGGAACCCATACAATCTCTGAAGTACTACATGTAAAGGGATTGAAATATAATCTCCTAAGCATGAGTCAACTAGTAGACAAAGGGTACACTGTCAAGATCAAGTCAAAACTATGCAAAGTGATTGACAATGAGTCAAAGCAGACAGTCTTGGTTGCAAGGCGTAAAGGAAATCTTTATGTTGCTGATTGGGCATCTGCTACAACTGAAGAATGTCTCATGGTGAGTCAATCTGGCCACACTAAAGAAAATTGGCTATGGCATAAAAGAATGAGTCACTTGAATTTCAAAACTCTAAACAAGCTAGCCAAGAAAGAGTTGGTGGTTGGTTTACCCAAAATGGCATATAGAAAAAATGGTATATGCTCAGCTTGCCAAATGGGAAAACAATCCAAAACATCTTTCAAGTCTAAAACTAGACATTCCAGTGAAAGGCCACTGCAAATGTTACATATGGATCTTTTTGAATCCTCTGTAACTAGTTATGCAAGAAAGAAGTATGGTCTGGTTGTTGTTGATGATTACTCAAGATTTACTTGGGTTGTATTTCTCAAACACAATTCAGATGACTGAACAAGATTGCTGAAAACAATGGTTTTTCAGATACCTATGTCCAGATATCTTGAAGAAACAAGTGTTTCGAAACACAAGTGTTGCAAAAGATATATGAGAATAAAAGGTTTCTGAGACGAGGAAAGTGCCCACAGATTTCTACACTCAGATACCTTGGATATAAACTATGTTTCTGAAAGAGAAATATTTTATACCAAAGTTGTTTCAACAAATGGTATCTGGAGTTGTGATAATCGATGGAAAAGAACATGAAAAGTTTCAGAAAACTCTGATTGTATAAAGATCTCTGATACCATGCATAGTTACATTGGCACTACCACAGACAAAATATAGTCTGATGCATTAAATGTGCGAGTAAATGTACGAACAAAATGGTAACTTCAAGAAGAAGACAAACAAACATCTGATTACTATATTCAGATATCAATAGTTTGAAATTGAGTTAAGTCTAACGGATACTATTCAAATGCCACTCAAATTCATCTATAAATATCAACACTTAGACTGCTTGAGAACACACCTTAGAACACACAGAACACTGAACTTACATTGAATACTCACACACAAGATCTCTCAAGCAAACTACTTACCTTCATGCTTTTTGTTGCGACCAAAGCTCTTGATTCTAAGTAGCACAAAAGTTCTAAGTGTCCTGATCCTTAACAAGCATTGTTATCTGTGAAGGAGTTGAACTAAGATTTCATATCTGAGATTCATTCTCTGGAACACTTACAATAGACTTGGGCAGTAGAGAACAAGATACCATACATTGAAAAGTGTATTAAGTATACTTGATTCATAGAGCTATCTGAATAACTGAATAAGTTATTTAAGAAGCTCACCTGACAAACAAACCTAAAACCAACACCATATTCGGCGTGGAGTATAGGAAGTACTTAGTTTGGGAAACTAAGGAATAACTCCAAGGTTGCTGAGCACAGGAAGTACATAGCTTGGGAAGCTAAGGAATAGCTCAAAAAGGTTTCTGAGTACAGGAAGTACTTGGCTGTGAAAGCCGAGGAATAACTCAGGGGGAACACTTGGTTGGGAACCTAGTGTATTTAGGAAACAAGAGAAGATATCTGTAAGGTTAACTAATTTATCTGTCTTAGTGGATTCTAGGTCTGAGAAAGGTATCTGTAATCAGAACAGTCCATGGTACTGAGTTTGTGAACCAGTACATCAAAGAGTTTTGTACCTGCAAAGGTGTACAACATCAACTATCTTCTGTAAGAACACCACAACAAAATGGTGTTGCTGAAAGAAAGAATAGGACCCTGAAGGAAGCAGTAAGAACAATGCTTGCTGACACTGAAATAAGTGAAATCTATTGTGTTGAAGCTGTAAACACAGCATGCTACACTCAAAATAGATGTCTGATTAACAAACACCATGACGAAACTCCTTACGAGCTTTTCATTGGTAAACCCCCTATTATCAAACATCTAAGGGTGTTTGGTTGCAGATGTTTCGTTCTCAACAATGGAAAAGAATACTTGAGAACATTTCAACCAAAGGCAGATGAAGGAGTATTTCTTGGTTATTTTCTGAATAGCAAAGCCTACATAATCTACAACAAAAGAACGCAAAAGATCGAAGAATCTGTTCATGTAGTGTTCTATGAAGGAAACAAGAAAGTACTCTTAAATGATGATCTCTAAGATAGGTTCAAAGAACTAATGATTAAAGTTTCTGAAAAAGGATCCTCAGAAGAAAGCAATTCTATCTTTCAAATAGAGGATGAGTCTGAGATGAAAAGCAACCTATGCTTACTAACAACCATATGACTCTAAGACATGATGAAGAATTTCCTACGAGAATTCCAGAAATGGAACAGGTTACTGAGAACCTTCATCATGGAGAGGTATCTGAAAATGAGATTGCTGAAATGCAAGATTCAGATATCCCTAACACTGAAAAAGTGTTAGATATCCATGGCATTTCCCGTGTGTCTGATATCTTAGATACTGCACAAGTATCTCATCAAGATCATATTGATTCACATACAAATCAAAATGATATTGATCCTACTAGTTCAAAACCCATTATGAAATGGATAAGAAATCATCCTGCAAAGGATGTGATTGGTCCCATAGACCAAGGAGTTGGAACTAGAAGAGTAATCGCTGAAAAAGCAAATTGTCTCTATGGATGTTTCATCTCAAACATTGAACCAAAGACTATAGAAGAAGCATTGAAGGATCAAGATTGGATCTCTGCAATGCAAGAAGAGTTGGATCAATTTGAGAGAAACAAAGTCTGGAAACTGGTTCCATTTGATGACGGAATATCTGTAATCGGAACCAAGTGGGTTTTCAGAAACAAAATGAATGAGTCTGGTGAAATAACCAGAAACAAAGCTAGGTTGGTTGCCAAGGGATTCACCCAGACTGAAGGACTAGATTTTGATGAATCTTATGCACCAGTTGCAAGATTGGTTGCAATAAAACTCTTTCTAGCCATTGCAGCTCATAATGACTTTACAGTTTATCAAATGGATGTCAAGAGTGCATTTCTAAATGGTGAACTTGATGAGGAAGTCTATGTTGAGCAACCACCAGGTTTTGAAGTTTCATCAGAAAGTAGGATGGTCTATAAGCTTCAGAAAGCACTGTATGGGCTGAAATAAGCTCTAAGAGCATGGTATGATACATTGGCCAGATACCTACTCGAAAGTGGTTTCAAGAAAGGAGATGTTGATAATACACTCTTCACATTGAATCATGATGGGAAACTACTTTTAGTTCAAGTATACGTTGACGACATTATATTTGGATCTAAAGACAAGCAACTTTGTGAAGACTTTGCTGAACTCATGAAAAGTAAATTCGAGATGAGCATGATGGGAGAATTGAAATACTTCCTAGGACTGCAAGTCAAGCAACTCAATGATGGAATATTCATTAGTCAAACAAAGTATGCAAAAGACATGCTCAACAAGTTCAATCTAAAGCCTTCTGAAAAGAATGCTAAGATACCTTTGAGCATTGGAACCAAAATGACCTATACTGAATCTGACAAGAGTGTTGAAGAACACAAGTATAGGAAATTGATTGGGTCTCTACTATACCTCACTGCAAGTAGACCTGATATTCAATATGCAGTTGGAGTGTGTGCCAGATTTCAGACAAATCCAATGCAGTCACTCTACAACATTTCTATGAAGATATTAAGGTATGTAAAGGGTACTGTAAAAGTTGGATTGCGGTATCCAAAAGATAGTGGATTAAGTTTGGTTGGCTATTCAGATGTAGACTATGCTGGATCATTGCTTTATAGAAAAAGCACCTCAGGAACTTGTCAATTTCTTGGTGCAAGATTAATATCTTGGTTCAGCAAGAAACAAAACTCAATTGCCACATCTACCACAGAGGCTGAATATATTGCTGCGGGATGTTGCACTTCACAAATATTGTGGATACAACAACTCAGAGACTATGGATTCAATGAAGAGAAGACTCCCATTTTCTGTGACAACACAAGTGCTATTGCCATAACTCAGAACCCTAAGTTTCATGCTAGAACAAAGCACATTGATGTTAGACACCACTTCCTCAGAGACCACGTTGAAAAAGTTGGCACTAAAGACCAACTTGCAGATATCTTCACTAAGCCAGTACAAGAAAGTAGATTCTTAGCCTTAAGACACAGTCTTGGACTAATGGAGCTACCAAAGAACTGAAAAAGTTCAGATATCTGAAGAAGATATCAAAGGAGAGAGAAAAGGAATCTGGAACGGGTATCCAGACAAGAGAAGAGGTATCTTGAACGGGTATCCAGAAACCAAAGG
This sequence comes from Plantago major, assembly GCA_026545765.1. Taxonomy (NCBI): domain Eukaryota; kingdom Viridiplantae; phylum Streptophyta; class Magnoliopsida; order Lamiales; family Plantaginaceae; genus Plantago; species Plantago major. Next base: position 94,239,703 of record CM048839.1, read on the forward strand.
CTAAAGGGTAAAATGACTATTTGAAGATCTTTGAAATGGGTACTCAGATACCTAGGTCACTCAGTGAGGGGGAACACAAAAGAGAATAGTACAACTGTCTGCAGTAAACTACTATCTTGAAATTTGAATTATTTCTATCTTTGTGAAAAACTTTGAAAAGACAACAAGTATAAGATAGAATCAGATACAACAGTGTTCTCATTCACACAGAAACGTGATTCAGATAGCTAATAGCCAACATTCATTAAATGGGCACAATTACAATTGTTGATTGTGATCATTGCTGAAGAAGCAATGGTGACCCTTGATGAAATTGGCGATTAATCTTTACGGCGGAGATTAATTCTCGGTAAATAGTGGACTGTTGAAATCCCAGCATGGCCCACTATGCATTTAATGCCAAACAAGCTTTTACCCACGCCTGTCTGCAATACACAGATACTTACACACAAAATTGATTCGTATGTATATGTCTGTTGAGATTTCATTGCTATATATATAGGATTTTGGCAAAAGAAATCACTTTCGCCTAATCCAACATTCCGACTTGCACAAGAATATCAAAAACCATTCTATCCTCTCTGCAAATCTCTTCTCCGAAATTAGTTTTTCTGCAAAGAATCACTAATCTTACACCTTAATCTCTTTCAAACTTCAAAAAACTTATGATATATAAAGAGATGGCTCCCAAACGATCAACTACCCAGAAATCCCAAAGTACTACCACTGGTACTGCTGAAAAGCAAGCACCAGAGTTGGTAGTTATCAACAATCCATTGGTAGGGAACTTCAATCCCGATCATTGGACTTCAAATCACAGAATGATTTGGGGTGGTGCCATGATCGAGGAATACCTCACTGCTGCTGTTGAGAGTCAAGCCGATAGAAAACTGATACTTGACATGCTTGAAAAGGCAAGAATCAAGGGTTTTCTATCAGCTCTACCCAGTCGAATCTCTTCACTAGATGTGTTAGAATTATACAACAACTCCAGGATTATATCATGTGTTTCTGAAGGCACTGCAATAGTGTCTATCAGAACTTCAGTCCAAGGAAAGGAAATCCTAATGGAACTCCAGCTTGTTGTTCAAGCAATTGCTGAGGAATTAGATACTGAACAAGTATCTAATGACAAGCATGATGCTAAGGCTGCATTCCAAGAAGATGTTCCATCCTCCCCACTGAAAGGAAAGAAACCCATCTCTGAGATGGTTGCTGGACTAGAGAACATTGATGAAAACGTCCAAGAGAATGAAGATCACTAGGCTGATAACTCAGATGATGAAGAAGACAAGACTTTGTTAGAACACCGCAATGAACACTTGGCGGTTTCACATTTGAAAAGGAAGCTGATTGCTCCTGATACATTCAGCAAGCTGCCAAATGTCAACTCTAATGAATACTTGAATAGATATCAAGTACTGACTAAATTGAAAAAGGAGTTATCTTCTCAAGACAAAGCCGCCATTGCATCCGTCCCTGCAGAGTTGTAGTCATTCACTGAGCTCATCACTCAGAGAACAACCAGTCTGGTGATTTCTCAGAAAGATCTAGGCATGGTTAGGAATGATGACCAACTCTTGGCTACAAAAGCTTTTGAAGAGGCTTGCTATGTCACCGAAAAGCAGACTTTGTTCAAGGCCCATGGCGAGCTTCTCGATAAGGATACTGGTCTTATCAAACAAAATCAGGAGCTCAAGGCTGATCTGAAAAAGTTGTTCTTTGCCACAACTATCCAAGGAACTTTAACTCCCTTTCAGAATCATTTGTGATTCTGAGTCAGTCAACAATGACTAAGGGGGAAGAATATCAAGAGGCTCAGAGAGGAAGAGGAAGAGGAAGAGGAAACAAAAGAAAATCTGAACAACCACCTCTCAGAATAAATGAGCCCTCCTCTAGTCAGACTGCTCTACAGATAGTGGCCACCACTCAACTTCCTGAACAAGGAATGACAACAAGGGCCAGAGCACAGAAACCTCCAAGGAGTACTAAGGATCCAAGGAGAAGACAAGTAAAAGGGATTGATGAATCTTCTGAAGAAGAAGAAGAAGGCCAAATCAAATCCCTGGGCAATGAAGAAGGCTGCAAAAGTCTCACAAGAATTGATCTTGATGATGATGATGAAGAGACTGATGGAGATGAAGCTCCTCTTCACAGAAAAAGGAAAATTGAAAGCCTAACTGAGCCCATAGCTGCAAAGCCTTTGGCAGCTAAAACACCCTTTTGAAATACCAAGTCTATCCAGGGTGGTTCTTCAAGCATTACCCCAAAGGAGAATTCAAGACAAAGGAGGAACAGGCTGAGAGTTGAACAAAGACAAAGTCAACTTCCACTCAGGCTAGAAGAAGCCAAAATTGAGTATGTGAAGAATGACAACAACTCCTCTGTCTATAGGTGCATAAATCAGAAAAATGGCTACTGGATTCTGGAACTCAGGCATTTACTACTAAATTTAAGGTTTCCAGAACCAATCCATAAACATCTCATGGCATGGAGAAAAAGACAAGCCAATCTTGATTAACACCAAACACATCAAAGCATGGTTGTATTTTGAAGTGATAAAGAGAATAGAAGCCATGAACAAGGACCTCTCTGATGAATGTCCTTATGGAAAGCCAGATGATGTGCACAGAATTCCCAACATTACTGGAACAGGCACAAGAGCAAGACTTGTTGTGGAACCCTATGAGTCCTTCTACTTAACTGAAGATCAATACAAGGGTGACATCAGATATCTGAAGATCATTTATGAATACTTCAAGCTATCAGATATCAGAATCGAGCATGCCTGGAAGTGGGGAAAGTATTTGTGAGTCAAGCACTTTGTCAAGAAAAATCCTACCAAAACCTACAAGGAAGTCTGTGGATTTGCCAGAGACACAGAGATGCTTGTCAGAACTCTTCTCTATGACTACTCTGATGATATCAAAAGGTTTTTGTGATAGGAACTTTGCAGATTGATCCATGGAGCTGTTTTGAAGACTTGAAGTATAGATGACTTGAAGACTAGTTCATTAGGATGTCTACTTGGAGCTTGGTTACTCCTGTTGTCCTAATTTACTATGTATTTGTTTTGTATCTTGCTGACTGAGATAAATTGTATTATGTACTAAAGTTATCTGTAAGCTTTCTCTGTATCATATCTGATGAACTTAGTCTCAGATATCATTCTTTATAAAAGATAACTTGTCAGCAAAGATCACATCTTTTGATTTAATTGATGTTTACTTTCTGTACTTAATTATATGAACTGAAAGATCATAAGAAATGATTAAGTGATAGGTCAGATAGTCATCGTTGACTGATCAAAATGGGGGAAATTTGTTAGGAATATCTGTTTAGATTTTGATCAGCAACCTGATGACTTATCTTAGCCCAGAAAGGTGGTTAGTACTCTTGGCTCACTTGAACACTGTAAAAGAGGAAACTCACTAAGTATGATAGTCTAGCAAATCTTGTATAGGATGTTAGGTCTCAAAATGTAATTTTTATTTTCTAAAGAAGACCAAGAAGAAGACTTCCAGCAGGAAAAGTTCAACGGGTTTGAAGATTTGAAGACTGAACAAGATTGCTGAAGACAAAAGTTTTTCAGATACCTATGTCCAGATATCTTGAAGAAACAAGTGTTTCAAAACACAAGTGTTGCAAAAGATATATGAGAATAAAAGGTTTCTGAGACGAGGAAAGTGCCCACAGATTTCTACACTCAGATACCTTGGATATAAACTATGTTTCTGAAAGAGAAATATTTTATACCAAAGTTGTTTCAACAAATGGTATCTGGAGTTGTGATAATCGATGGAAAAGAACATGCAAAGTTTCAGAAAACTCTGATTGTATAAAGATCTCTGATACCATGCATAGTTCTGTTGGCACTACAGGACAAAATATAGTACAGTGCATTAAATGCGCATGATGTAAATGTACGAACAAAATGGTTTCTTCAAGAAGAAGACAAACTCACAAGATTTATATTCAGATATCAATAGTTTGAAATTGAGTTAAGTTTAACGGATACTATTCAAATGCCACTCAAATTCATCTATAAATATCAACATTTAGACTGCTTGAGAACACACCTTAGAACACACAGAACACTGAACTTACATTGAATACTCACACACAAGATCTCTCAAGCAAACTACTCACCTTCAAGCTTTCTGTTGCGACCAAAGCTCTTGATTCTAAGTAGCACAAAAGTTCTAAGTGTCCTGATCCTTAACAAGCATTGTTATCTGTGAAGGACTTGAACTAAGATTTCATATATGAGATTCATTCTCTGGAACACTTACAATAGACTTGGGTCAGTAGAGAACAAGATACCATACATTGAAAAGTGTATTAAGTACACTTGATTCATAGAGCTATCTGAATAACTGAATAAGTTATTTAAGAAGCTCACGTGACAAACAAACCTAAAACCAACGCCATATTCGGCGTGGAGTATAGGAAGTACATAGTTTGGGAAACTAAGGAATAACTCCAAGGTTTCTGACCACAGGAAGTACTTAGCTTGGGAAGCTAAGGAATAGCTCAAAAAGGTTTCTGAGTACAGGAAGTACTTGGCTGTGAAAGCCGAGGAATAACTCAGGGGGAACACTTGGTTGGGAACCTAGTGTATTTAGGAATCAAGAGAAGATATCTGTAAGGTTAACTCATTTATCTGTCTTAGTGGATTCTAGGTCTGAGAAAGGCCGAAGTGGATTAGTTGAAGGATTATGCCACCTTCAGATACCACTATAAAAAGACTTGTGTTATTTGCTTTCTGCAGTTTATTACTTGCTTTACTTATCTTGCAATGTACTTACACACATCTTGCTGAGCACGTGCACTTATCACATAAAAGTCTTCCTCTCTTTGAAATTAAGTATCAGATATCTACACAGATATCTGAGAAACTGTGTTTATCGACAAAAGTTTTAAAAGACTATTCACCCCCCTCCCCCCTCTAGTCTTTTACTTTGCCGTTATCTGGACCAACACACCATGACAAAACTCCTTACGAGCTTTTCATTGGTAGAACCCCCTAGTATCAAACATCTAAGGGTGTTTGGCTGCAGATGTTTCGTTCTTACCAATGGAAAAGAATACTTGAGAACATTTCAACCAAAGGCAGATGAAGGAGTATTTCTTGGTTATTCTCTGAATAGTAAAGCCTATAGAATCTACAACAAAAGAACGCAAAAGATTGAGGAATCTGTTCATGTAGTATTCTATGAAGGAAACAAGAAAGTACTCGTGAATGATGATCTCTCAGATAGGCTCAAATAACTAATGATTAAAGATTCTGAAAAAGGATCCTCAAAAGGAAACAATTCTATCATTCAAATAGAGGATGAGTCTGACGATGAAAAGCAACCTTTGCTTAGTAACAACCAGATGACTCTAAGACATGATGAAGAATTTCCTATGCGTATTCCAGAAATGGAACAGGTTACTGAGAACCTTCATCATGAAAAGGTATCTGAAAATGAGATTGCTGAAATGCAAGTTCCAGATATCTCTAACACTGAAAGAGTGTCAGATATCCATGGCATTTCTCATGTGTCAGATATCTCAGATACTGCACAAGTATCCCATCAAGATCATATTGATTCACATTCAAATCAAAATGATATTGATCCTACTAGTTCAAAACCCATTATGAAATGGATAAGAAATCATCCTGCAAAGGATGTGATTGGTCCCATAGATCAAGGAGTTAGAACTAGAAGAGCAATCGCTGAAAATGCAAATTGTCTCTATGGATGTTTCATATCAAATATTGAACCTAAAACTATAGAAGAAGCATTAAAGGATCAAGATTGAATCTCTGCAATGCAAGAAGAGTTGGATCAATTTGAGAGAAACAAAGTGTGGAAACTGGTTCCATTTGTTGACGGAATATCTGTAATCGGAACCAAGTGGGTTTTTAGAAACAAAATGAATGAGTCTGGTCAAATAACTAGAAACAAAGCTAGGTTGGTTGCCAAGGGATTCACCCAGACTGAAGGACTAGATTTTGATGAATCTTATGCACCAGTTGCAAGATTGGATGCAATAAGACTCTTTCTAGCCTTTGCAGCTCATAATGACTATACAGTTTATCAAATGGATGTCAAGAGTGCATTCCTAAATGGTGAACTTGCTGAGGAAGTCTATGTTGAGCAACCACCAGGTTTTGAAGTTTCCTCAAAAAGTAGGATGGTCTATAAGCTTCAGAAAGCTCTGTATGGACTGAAACAAGCTCCAAGAGCATGGTATGATACACTGGCCAGATATCTACTAGAAAGTGGTTTCAAGAAAGGAAATGTTGATAAAACACTCTTCACATTGAACCATGATGGGAAACTACTTTTAGTTCAAGTATATGTTGATGACATTATATTTGGATCTAAAGACAAGCAACTTTGTGCAGACTTTGCTGAACTCATGAAATGTAAATTTGAGATGAGCATGATGGGAGAATTGAATTACTTCCTAGGGCTGCAAGTCAAGCAACTCAAAGATGGAATATTCATTAGTCAAACAAAGTATGCAAAGGACATACTCAACAAGTTTAATCTAAAGCCTTCTGAAAAGAATGCTAAGATACGTATGAGCATTGGAACCAAAATGACCTATACTGAATCTAACAAGAGTATTGACGAACAAAAGTATAGGAAATTGATTGGGTCTCTACTGTACCTCACTGCAAGTAGACCTGATATTCAATATGCAGTTGGAGTGTACTAGATTTCAGACAAATCCAATGCAATCACACTACAACATTGCTATGAAAATATTGAGGTATGTAAAAGGTACTGTAGAAGTTGGATTGTGGTATCCAAAAGATAGTGGATTGAGTTTGGTTGGCTATTCAGATGCCGATTATGCTGGATCATTGCTTGATAGAAAAAGCACCTCAGGAACTTTTCAATTTCTTGGTGCTAGATTGATATCTTGGCTCAGCAAGAAACAAAATTCAATTTCCACATCTACCACAGAGGCTGAATATATTGTTGCTGGGTGTTGTGCTTCACATCTATTGTGGATACAACAACAACTCAGAGACTATGGGCTCAATGAAGAGAAAACTCCCATTTTTTGTGACAACACAAGTGCTATTGCCATAACTCAGAATCCTAAGTTTCATGCAAGAACAAAGCACATTGATGTTAGACACCACTTCATTAGAGACCATTTTGAAAAAGGTAATATAGAGATACTCAAGATTGGCACTGAAGACCAACTTGCAGATATCTTCACTAAGCCACTACAAGAAAGTAGATTCTTAACTTTAAGACATAGTCTTGGACTAATGGAGCTACCAAAGAACTGAAAAAGTTCAGATATCTGAAGAAGATATCAAAGGGGAGAAAAGAGAAATCTGGAACGGGTATTCAGAGAAGAGGGATCTGGAACGGGTATCCAGAAACCAAAGGCTAAAGGGTAAAATGGCTATTTGAAGATTTCTGAGACGGGTACTCAGATATCTTGATCACTCAGTGAGGGGGAACACAAAAGAGAATAGTACAACTGTCTACAGTCAACTACTAGCTTGAAATTTTTATTGTTTCTATCCTTGTGTAAAACTGTGAAAAGATAAGAAGTATAAGATAGACTGTGATACAAACAGTATTCTCATTCACCCAGAAACGTGACTCAGATAGCTATTAGCCAAAACTCATTAAATGGGCACAATTACAATTGTTGATTGTGATCATTGCTGAAGAAGCAATGGTGACCCTTGATAAAATGGGCGATTGATCTCAACGGCGGAGATTAATTCTCTGTAAGAAGTGAAATGTTGAAATTCCGACATAGTCCACTATGCATTTAATGCCGAACAAACTTTTACCCACGCCTTACTGCAATTCACAGATACGTACATACAAAACCAATTTGTATGTATATGTTTGTTAGAATTAAGTTGCTATATATAATTTTGGCAAAAGAAATTACTTTCGCCTAATCCCACATTTTGCCTTACACAAGAATAGCAAACACCATTCTTCAACCTCTGCAAATCTCTGTTAGTTTTTCTGCAAAGAATCACTAATCTTTCACCCAAATCTCTTTCAAACTTTCAAACACTTGTACCATATAAAGACATGGCTCCTACGCGTTCATCTACCCGGAAATCCCAATCCTCTACCACTGGTACTGCTGAAAAGCAAGCACCAGAGTTGGTTATAGTGTACAATCGATTGGTAGGAGACTTTAATCTCGATCATTGGACTTCAAATCATAGGATGATTTGGGGTGGTGCCATGATTGAGGAATACCTCACGGCTGCTGTTGAAAACCAAGCCGATAGGAAACTGATACTTGACATGCTTGAAAAGGCACAAATCAAGGGTTTTCTATCTGCTCTTCCCAGTGGAGTTTCTTCACTGGATGTGTTAGAATTCTACAATAACTCCAGTATTATATCCTGTGTTTCTAAAGGCATTGCAATAGTGTCTGTAAAGACTAAGGTCCAAGGAAAGGAAATCCTTTTGGACTTAACAACTTCCTGTAAGTTGTTTGATCTTCAAAATCTTGGAAAGGATTTTGAAATAGACACCAAGGATGAAGATCTCCTTGAAGGTGTAAAAGATCTTTACAATGGTGTGTGTGACACTGATAAACAAGATACACCCACTGATTTCAAGCTTGCTGACATTAGAACCAGACATCTGTTGGTTCACTGGGATGTGTTGGCATGCATTCTTCACAGATGCTTTGATGGTCTATAAGGAGGTGCTGACCAAATAAGCCAAGAACGCTGGATGATGATGTTCTTGTTGCAACAACAAGACAAAAGGCTGGAAAACCCTTTCAATTGGGGAAAGTACGCCTTTATGAAGTTTGTGAAGATGATACAAGGCTTTGAGCCTAAAATCGCTAAGGGATTTACTGAGCCTAAGGCCACAGTGAGCTATGGACTAAAGATATGCTACTTGCTGGAGAAGCTTGGCATTGAGCTCAGAGAGAAGGCTGACATAGCCAACAGTAACCTACTCTACAAATATGAGTATACAAACTTGATGAAAAAGGTTATTGGATCTCAGAAAGGTTCCAAGAAGCGAAAGAGTGAAGAGGTATCTGAGGGAAAGGTTGCGACCAAGAACCCAGAACTTCACGAAAGAAGTCTGCTGGCAAATCAGAAGACACACCCATTGTGGTTGTCGATTCCCGGATACCTGCAGCCACTGCAGATGAACTCATCAATGCTGTAAAAGAGGTATCAACTACTGAACAAGTAGACTCAGCAAGAGAAAGTGCTTTCAGAAATGTTAAAACTACTGCCGAAAGCCTTGCTAATGAACTTATCAATGCTGCTAAAGAAAGTAGTGATAGATACCAAGCCTTATCTGCAGAAACCGTAGGGATTATGGACCAATCAGTTCCTAATGCTGATGAGAACTCTGCCGATGAAGATGATGATTTAGTCATCTCTCAAGTCCTAGAGAAATAAAAAAGGGCAAAGGTTACTGAAAAAAGTAACTAGTGTAAAAGTATCTGAAGAAGAACCCACACCAAAGGTTGCTGAAGAAGCAATTGTGTCCAAGGTCACTGGACAAATTACACCATCAGAACAGGAAAGACTTAAGCATATTGAAGATGCTCTGATGAGTGATACACTAGTGCTGGAGGATACTGCCATTGCCTCAACACTCAACAGTCCGTCTCAAGCACAACAACCACAACAGCTAGATGTGGATACTGCTGAAATGGTACTTGAGTTACAGATACCAACATCTTTCATTGCTGAAGAAAATCCTGCAAAAGAGCAGGTTCCCCAACTCAATGAGAGGGATCAAACTGAGACATCTACTCAGAATGATCAACCAGGGGAGGCAACTGAGTTGCATACTCAGGAAAGGTCTGAAGTACCTGAAACTTCCAACAAAGAAGTGGTCCAAGAACAACAAGACCAACGCATGGAAACTTCACAAGTTCCAGAGACCAATCAGCCTGACATTGCTCAGGTAGCTGAATGGTTTAACTCTTTACTTGTGATAACTTATGCCTAAATCTTGTTACTTATTATAATTTCTTTGTTACAGGCTGAATTAGAAACACAAGAACAAGAGGAAGCTGGAAAGCTTGCCTCAGAGACTGAGAAAGAGGCTACCACAACCTCACCTCTTGAGGAATCTGAGCCTGTGCCACAGGTGATAAAGAGTTCCTTAAGATATTACTTTTCAGTTATATGTTAATACACTTAACTATTTAAGTGGATGTTTCTAATAGGCTCCAACTGAGAAAGAAGAGGATAAGGCAGAAATGCCAGAAAAGGACCCAGAAACCGTCAAGGTTTCTGAAGAAAATGTCATTGAGCCTTCTAGTGTAAAGGTATATAAAACTCAGTGATAAACATTCTTCATCATGGGTTAATATAAATTCTTCTCTAATTACTCAATACTTTCTACTTACAGGCTCATTCAGAAGTAGAAGTGCAAGGGGAAAGAGTTGAGACATCCCTTGCACCCATGGAAATTGATGAAGCCCCCAAGGCAACATCACCAGAAAGAACACCAGAAACTGAGAAAGTTTCTGAGAAAAATGATTCTGAGTCTCCTGTTAAGGAAGTAAGTGAAAAACTCAGAGATCATTGAAGCTTAAGTGCATATATTCTTTCATGACAATTTCCTAAGTATTGTGTTAATTTTAATTCTCAGGTTCAAGTAGAAAGAAAAGTTGATGAGGACCAAACTCCCAAGTCTCCACCTCACAACAAGATATCTGAGGCACCCCCTACCTCAGTAGTACAAGTCTCTGAGCCTGATGTAATCATTCAGGTAACTCATAAACCTAACTACACAAATACTCAGATATCTACACAAGTTTTGAATCTAACTCAAAACTCTTTCTTTCAGGCTCAAACAAGTGTGCAAAAGGCTTCTGCATTCTCAACAGAAGAACTGCTTACATTCTTCAAGAACCACACACTAAAGAAACATCTCTAGTGTTTCAGAAAGTGACAAAAGCTCAGAAGCTCAGATCTGACTGAATTAACAAAGGTGACTGATCACCAATTGAGAAGAGTCAGAGCTTTTGACTTGGAGAATTATGTCCATGCCATGTTCCCAACAGAGCAGTACTCTTTTGCTACTCTGATGCATAAGGACTTTATCAAAGAAGCTGCACACAAGCTCATAGAAGCTTTTGAGAAGGCAGATGGTCAGACCAGAATGCAGATGGCATTCAAGCCTACTTTGCCCCAGACCTTACAATGCATACCTGTTATGTAGGATCCCGGATTGGTACTTGGAACAAGATCAAAAGACAATGTTGCCAACAATGTTGTTCAACAATGTCTTCAACACAGTAAACAAAACGCAGCGGATGAATATGAAAGAAACTTCTATTACCAAGCCAACATATATAAATATGTTAGCCGGGCCTTAGGCAAAATATCTACTGACAGGAAAAGTAGATCTAATCAACTAGGTTTAATACAATCACAGATGATTGATTAAACAACCAAAACTAGCCCTAGAAGAACTAACAGTAAAAGCTATTCTAGGTCGATGTTTGAAAGAGTTATTTCAACAATGAATACTCTTAGACAAACTCTAAAGCTAGTAGAAAACAAGAAGCCTAAACTCTTTAATAAAATCTTGATTGATCATCAAAAAGGCTCTCTTATTGCTCGGCTGAATCCTTGTATATATATTTGAGATATTGACAGCTTCCATCCAAGTCGAAAGGCAATAGGATCTCAGCAAAGGCAATTTCCTTTGTCTTGTTTTCTTCAATATACGCATAGAAGTATTTTTCCATATTTTGATTCTTCATAAAATATATTCCTTCTTGCTTTCACCACAAGTTGTTCTTTTTCCTTAAATCATCTCTTGTTCGATTTGTAACTACTTCCAGTCCAAGTTTCCTGTCCAATGTGCTTTGTTCTTGATGTCGACTGCAATGTTATATCTTCAATGTTATGCCAGCATTGAATTCTATCCTGTCACAATGTTATACAACATTGGTAGTCCTGCACCTTCACAAACAACAACAACAAACATAAACTTGCAACTGATTATTGAAAGACAAGATTATCAAAATACAAGTGCGTACTGCACTTTCAATCTCCCCCTTAATCTTAGTCTTTCATCACAAAACAAAACAAGGGTTTAGTAGAAACATAACTAAGAACAACTTAAGAGCTAGTCTCCCCCAACATGTAGGCCAACATTGGAGCGGTGTGCAGCAGCCACAGAACTTTCTGGTACATCAGCATTGCCTGTAGGAAGAGGAATATTCTCCTCCACATCCATGTTCACAGGAACTTCAGGATCCACCCATGGAAGATCAAAGATCCTGTCATGTGTTTCCAACAGTTGCTTGGTGACTGTGATGGATTTGAAGTTGGAATGATAGACATCATTGGCTTTGACCTCAATACCCTGCAACTGAAGGACTGCAAAGATGGTGGATGGGAGAATCAAATGGCCTCTGATCCCTCTATTCTTGGAATTCTCTAGGTGCTTGAGAATCCTTTCTCCCAGATTGACATTGTAGCCCATTTTAATCTCAGAAGCGGCATGGTCGCCTCTTGAGCTTGTTGTTGTTGGAAGATGGCAGCCAGTTGTACAAGCAGATCCTGGCAAGAACAGAGACTAGAGAACAACAATATTTCAAGTCCAAAGTCCCACTAGGCCAAGATTGTAGTTTTCCTGCAGTTAGTTCCCTAGCAATCTCATCCATAGTCACCTCCACAGGGGTCTCAACCTCATTCCTATTTCTATGCAGCACAGTATTGATATCCTTAGAATTCAAGAAAAATACATCACCCCTGAGATACACACAGTGATGCTTACCATGCCCTTCAATACTAAAATTCTCAGATAAATGTGCATAGAATTCTTTGATGATTTCAGGAACAAAGGCAGCATATTGGGAAACAGCATGATAGAGGTTCCTTTTCTTCAGGTAAGCAACTAAGTTATACTCTTCAAATGATTCCTCTTTGATTACCTTCTCAACATCCATTGCATTATTTTTTATTTTCTCATATTTTTCTAAGTTCTTGTTAGCATAGAATAAATGAGAGACTGCATCTTCATCCCAATCAGAACCATCTACAAAAACAGGTTCAGAAGGTAGATCATTTACCTCAGGATCTTCAATCTGATCTTCTCCAAGAATGACATCCTCATCATCAAGTGATTCATCTTCAGATTCTTCCTCTGCTTCAGCCTCATAGTCTTCAGAGTCATCTGAGCTTTCATCGGCATTGCTCAGATTTTTTTCATCAATCATTGACTCATCCTTAGAGTCATCTTCCATTTCTGGCTCATAATCCTCCAGATCATCAGAGCTTTCATCATTCACTTCATTGTTATTATCATGAGCAGCCGATGTTGAAACAACATCCTCATCTATATTCATAGGGTCGCTTTTTGTTTTCTCTGAGTCATCTGACTTCCAATCTTCCACAACAACTGATTCAAGATGGCTGCTCATGGGTTTCTCAACATGTTCAGAGTGCATGCTGGTCTGATTCTCATCACCATTCAGGCCATCAGTAGCCTTTTCCCCTGTTTTGTCAGCTTGTTGCCCATCATCCTTCTCAACAGATGAAGGGTTTTGAGGGTTTTCTCTCAGATCTGCATGTTGAACTTCAGTATGTTCAACATCTTTCCCAGCATCCTCCATGGGAGTATCTTTCTCTACCCCCATTGGGCTCTCATCATCATCCCTTAGATCCTTTGGCAGGTCAACCGGCGCATTTCCCAAATTAACAAGGGTTTGATGGTGAAGACTCGGTTTGGGGTTTTTCAGGTTGAGTAGGTGCTGTTGGAGATGGAGATGGTAGTTTTGGTACTGGAGATGGGGATTGTTCAACACCCTCTTCCGATCCCTCACTTAGCTCGTAGACAGGAATCTCGAAATCGGCCGGTTCCGCACGGATGGGGAGAGGGTATGCTTGCTCACCCTCAGGTGTTTGCAACGAAAATCCGGGCAAAATGGGTTTTGTTGGAGAAGGCATTGTCCAGATTAGTGAGTGCAGAGATGAAGGAGGATGAGCGGGAGAGGAATTTGTTTGAGTGACAGGTGAATAGTGTGTGGAAGGTGAGGAGTTTTTGTTTTAACTGCGGCTAGGGAGTAGTAAAAAAGAATTTTTTTTTTTTTAAAGTAATAATTGTGGTTGAGGTGGGCGGCAGTTTTAAAGAGTGGTGGAGAAGTGGGCTAATGAGAGGGAGTAATAAGGTTAATATGGTTGGACGATTGTGTTTTTGGTTTGGTTTGCTTCATGAATCATAAACATATATATCAAAGCACAAACCAAGATCTGTACACAACTATTAATATGAGATTAAGGAAGGCAAATGAAAACCGTATCAATTAGGTCAATCATGAAACAGATTCTCAATACTCAACTTAGGGAGGTACATTTTTGGTTTAGGAAACAAATCAAGATCAAGTATGAGTAAGACACCTAACAGATTCCCAAAAAAAACTTATGAAAGAGACAAGTAGACAAGTACTCCCCCTCAAACCCAACCCAAAAACACATTTTTAAAAAAAACATAGAGAGCACAAAAAAGAACAAAGCAAAAGAGCAAGAAGTCCTTCAAGCACAGTCAATGTTGTCCTGAATGTTGGCTCAACATTGATGACAACATCGGGAAATCAGACCACTCTTAATGTAAGTCAGCCAGGAGACCAAGTCTCAAAATGTGCAGATTCGATTAACACCACTGATGCTGCAGGCAAAGACAGAAAGACAAGAGAATACCAGAGAAACACACTCAACAATGCCTCAAAAAAAATAAATTGAACAATTAGCATAAGTTTGAGTGGGGGTGACCATGAGACCGTGAACCATGTCAAAAAATTGGAACACGTATGAATCCGCTCCAAAGCCGAAGCCTATGCGGAGTTAGGCAAACACACGTCTCATGGCAAAAAATCACTCATTTGACCACATTGGGTAAATTGGTGCTCAGAAAGTGAACCAGCAGCATTACGAGATTCGGCACTTTTGTGCGTGTCGGTTTCCAGTACAGGCCATCAACCCTCACGACATATGACACATTGGCCACGTCGATATCTGGATAGTATTTGAAACCTGCCCAACACGATCCTCGACGGAAACACTTCGAGCCCTTTTTATCATAATTCATTAGATTTATTAAGCAAGAAGGACAAGAGGCAACATCAAGTGCGAGTCAAGGTACGAGTAAAAATAGCCAAAAAGCAGCAAAAATGGGTTTTACAAAAACAAACACACAGGAGACTAAATCCCTTTCAACCTTGGTTTCAAATAGCCTTTCAAACCCTAAGCATCACCCCTGTAAGCTACAAAACAGAAATAGCCATAGACCAGTACAGAAGCACAGGAGCACAGAAACACAATAAAAAGAAAAAAATAAAACTAAACAGCAAAAGGACATCACTTGATAAACACAGAAGTCAATGTTGACCGTGATGTTATGTCAACATTGCTTGCAACAAATCACATCAAATAGTGCATAGACCAAGAGACCTTCTCAAACTGAAGAATCTCTCCTTATCAAGAGGCTTTGTGAAAATGTCAGCTAACTGATTGGTGGTATCAATGTGTTGTATGTCAATAATTTGTTTGCTGACCAAGTCTCTAAGAAAATGGCGTCGAATGTCTATATGCTTGGTGCGTGAGTGTTGAACTGGATTCTTGGAAATGTGAATGGCACTTAAGTTATCACAAAACATCAAAAGAGTGTCACTTTGGAACCCATATTCATGCAGCATATTGTTCAGCCAAATTAGTTGAGACACACAACTCCCAGCAGCTACATATTCAGATTCAGCAGTTGAGAGAGACACACAATTTTGTTTCTTACTATACCATGACGTAAGATTTGGTCCAAGATAAAAACAACCTCCACTAGTTGATTTTCGATCATCTAAGTCACCAGCCCAATCAGAATCACTAAATCCCAACAGATTAGTGTTTGAATCACATGCATACCATAATCCAAGATTAACAGTTCCGGATATATATCTAATGATTCTTTTGACAACAGTTAAATGAGATGTTTTGGGTTTGGATTGATACCTGGCACATACACAAACAGAGAACATGATGTCAGGTCTGGTGGCTGAGAGATACAGGAGACTTCCAATCATTGATCTATACAATGTTGGGTCAACATCGTCCCCAACATCAGTTTTGCTGAGTTTCAGAGCAGTAGCCATGGGAGTGCTGCAAGGTTTGGCATTTTCCAGACCAAATTTTGTGATAAGATTCTTAGCATATTTCTCTTGATAGATAAAGAGGCCATCCTGTTTCTGTTGTATCTGGAGCTCCAAGAAGAAACTGAGTTCACCAATCATACTCATCTCGAAGGTTCCTGTCATGGCTTGAACAAACTTTTCTATCAAAGAGGGGTTAGTAGCACCAAAGACAATATCATCAACATAGATTTGAGCAATGCAAATGTCCTTTCCTTTCCTGAGGATAAACAGAGTTTGATCTCCCTCACCCCTCTTAAATCCTAATCCAGCTAGGAATTCAGTCAGTCTAGCATACCAAGCACGAGGGGCTTGTTTCAAACCATACAATGCTTTTCTTAGTTTAAAAACATGGTCAGGGTAAAGAGGATCTTCAAACCCTCCAGGTTGTTCAACATACACTTCTTTGTCAATGTAGCCATTCAAGAAAGCTCCTTTAACATCCATTTGGTTGAGTTTTATTTTAAGACAACATGCTATGGCTAGGAGCAAGCGAATGGATTCTAGTCTAGCAACGGGAGCGAAGGTTTCATCAAAATCAATCCCTTCTACTTGAGTGTAACCTTGAGCAACCAATCTGGCTTTGTTTTTTACAACTACCCCTTTCTCATCACTCTTATTTTTCAAAATCCACTTGGTTCCTATGACATTTATGTTATGGGGGTGGGGAACAAGTGTCCAGACTTCAGTTGTTTGGAATTGACGAAGCTCATCTTGCATTGCTTCTATCCAAAAATCATCAGTAAGGGCTTCTTTCACATTTTTAGGTTCAATTAAAGAAACAAAGCACGAGGAACTTACAGAGTGACAGATTTCAGCAAGTCTGAGTGTCTCCTTGTAGTTTTTGCGTGTGTTTTCCCTCATGGATTTACAATTACTTGGGAACTGGGATGATCTTTGCGAATTCTAGGAGGAGGATCCTTACGTGAGTCAGGGTGCGTAGGTGCAGCATTAATGCCAAAGGCATTATCAAATTCAGCCTCAGTCTCACTGTGGGAATCAGCTTGTTCTTCATCAACAGGAGTGGAAATCTGGGATGTTGAACTGAATGTTGAGTCAACATTGCACAGGGGGGATGTTGGCACAACATTGCCCACATCATGGGTTTTTCCACTTTGATCAGCAGCAGGAGTCATAGATTCTGGAACATTCCCATGTGTAGAAGAGTCAGGGGTTGTGTCAATAACCTGTTCAGCACCTGCAGAGATCTTCTTCTGGGCATAGGGCTCAGAGTCATCAAAGGAAACATTCACAGAGTCTTGTATAGTTTGCAATCTAGGATTGTATATTCTATACGCATGACTATTTTGTGAGTACCCTACAAAGATTCCTTTGTCACTTTTAGCATCAAACTTCCCTAGATGTTCCCTATCATTGAGTATGTAACAAACACATCCAAAGACATGAAAGTACTTAAGATTGGGTTTTGTACCTTTCAAAATCTCATAGGGAGTGGTCAGTGTACCTGGACGAAGATAGACACGATTGATTATGTGACAAGCAGTGTTCATGACTTGCCACAACCTTTTTGACAGGTTCATTGAGCTCAACATCACTCTGGCCATTTCTTGAAGAGTCCTATTTTTCCTTTCAGCAACACCATTTTGTTGTGGTGTCTTAGGAGCTGAGTATTCATGCATGATCCCTTTCTTTTCACAGTACTTATCAAAAACTTGATTCTCAAATTCTTTACCATGGTCAGATCGAATTCTTTGGACCATAGTAGAGTACTGATTACAACATTTTGCATGCCAGTTTTTGAAGGTTTCAAAAGTTTCAAATTTTTCTTTCAAAAAATTGACCCAAGTGTATCTAGAGAAATCATCAACTATAACATAGATATACCAGGCTCCTCCCAAACTTTTAGCTTCTACAGGACCCATGAGATCCATATGCAAGAGTTCAAAGCAGTTAAAAGTACCTCTTTTTTGTCCTTCAACTGGGTGTGGTGTACTGCCTTGGTTTGTTTTCCCAGAAGACAGTCACCACACACATGCTTCCCTGCATTGGTAAGCTTTGGCACACCTGTCACCACATTGTTTTTGATGATCTTCTCCAGATTCCTGTAATTGACATGGCCCAATTTCTTGTGCCACAATGTTGCATCATCATGTTGAGCAACATTGCACTTGAGAGGAATGTCCATCACATAGCAGTTGTCCTGAGATCTAACACCTATCATCACAGTTAATTTGTCCACACAAGTATAAACTTTGCAAAAACGTTTATCAAACTTGACTTTCAGATCATCATCACACAGGTGGCTTATACTGACAAGATTACTGTCAAACCCTCAACAAGAAGAACATTTGAAAGTTTAGGATATCCTTTAAGGCACAGTGTTCCCTTTCCAAGAATTTTGCTTTGGTATCCTCCTCCATATGTCACTGTACCTGTCTTTTGAGCGACAAAATTTGACAAGTTTGACGGGTTACCGGTCATGTGCCTAGAGCAACCATTTTCCTGCATTGTTAGGAGAAGTAGCAACAGAAAAAGCAACATTGCAAGTATGTTTTTCTTTAGCTACCCAAATCTGGATCGAAACATTCTTGTGTTTTCTTATCTGTCCTGGAGGTTTACCTCGTTTAGGAGAACTAGGGATAGACTTCAGAGACTTAGGATTACATCTTTCAGTCTCTGTTGAAGTGGATGTTGTCACAACATCACAGCTAACATCGAAATCACTGTTTTGTTTGCTAGAAGCAAGAAGAGAGGGATTCTTGGAGAGGTCACTGAGGATGGAGGAATCAACATGTTCCCTTTTTAAGTCCTTTTGGTACTTGAAACATTAAGTTTTTTTGTGACCAAGCTTGTGACAGTAAGTGCACATAAAAAATTCTTTTTCTTTGACAAACACAGGACCTTTTGTGAGCTCAGAAGGAGGTTTGACAACTTCTGGGGTATCAGTGCAGTTCATGTTGCACCCAAGTTTCTTATCAAAAGAAGCATCATAACTACCAGTGTACCCTAGACCAGTAGTCCCATCATTATCCATTTCAAGCATATCATTAAGTCTAGAAGTAGAGGAGTTCCACTTTGCAATTACCTTCTTTTCATTAGATAGTTCAGTGGTTACCTTGAACAGTTCAGTGTCCTTCTTTGTCAATTCAGCTTCCAGTTTGACAATGGTGTCTTTCAGATTGTAGTTCTCCTTCTCAGTTTTCTTGAGTAGTTTTCTGAGAGTCTTCCATTCACTGAAGAGTTTCTCATACATCTGTTGCAGATCCTTCACCATTTGTTCCGCACTGACTTCCTCTTCTGAGGGACTATCTGTATCAAAATCCACAAAACCATGTAGACACAAAACATCAGAGATTCCTGATTTCTCAGGGTTGGTTAGTGTCAAAATTTCACAGTTCTCAGAGTCATCATAGTCAAAGAAGATTTCTACTCCTGATGTTGTATTGTCGATGTTGTCCCAACATTGGTCATCAACATTGTAAGTGGATGAACGGAGAGCTCTGGCATTGGTAGTTGAATCATCTTCTTTTTCTTCATCTTCATGTTCTTCATCTGAAACATCACTGAGACAAGCAAGAAGATTCTTTTTCTCTTTTCTGAGATTGTTAGCACATTCATTTTGATAATGACCCCACCCTTGGCATTCAAAACATCTAATCTTACTAAGAGGAGTGCGATCAAACTCAGATTCAGAGCTAGTCTTGGAAGCAGAACCAGTTTTGAAAGTATTGGTTTTCTTTTTGAAATTTTTGGTTCCACTTGAGGATCCTTGACCAGAGTTTTTTCTGAATTTAAGTTTGTTGAACTTCCTCACAAGATTGTTGAAAGCTTCCTCAGTCATATTGTCAGACTCATCACTACTACTATCAGGCTCTGAATATTTAGCTTTAGATTTAGAGTGAAGGGAGATACTATGAGTTTTCATACCTTGTCTCTCATTTTCATTTAGTTCAAAAAATTTTAAATTGTTCAACAGGGTGTGAAAATCCATAGTTGCCAAGTTATGAGTGTCTTCCAAAATAGTGACTTTGGTATTAAATCTTGAGGAAAGAGATCGAACAGCTTTGGAAACAAGTTGCCTATTAGAAATAGCTTCTCCCAGTCTTTGGACTTCATTGGAGAGAGTTAAAAGTTTTTCAAAATAAGAGTCAATTGTTTCTTCCTCCGCCATTCTTAGATTTTCAAATTAAGACCAAAGCATTCTAAGTTTAGTTTGTTTGACACTAGCATCCCCTTCACAATGACTCTGAAGTAAATCCCAAGCTTGTTTTGCAGTAGTGCAGTTTTGAATAATTTTAAACATATGAGCATCTACATGACCAAAAATAGCATTTAAGGCCTTTTCATTGTAAGAGCTAAGAAGTATGTCACCTGCAGTGAAGCGTTCTTCAGGAATGGGGACAATGTCACCATCGACATCCTGTCCTTGGCCAGGTGTATCCTTCCAGAATGGATCTCCAAGCACGGCCATCAAGGGACTTGATGTAAGTCCTCATCCGGATTTGCCAGTAATGGTAGTTGGACCCATCAAGCACAGGAGGTATGTTGTAGTTTGCATCCATTGCAGTAGTACCAAATCCAGACACCAGTAGTTAGGAGGCTGGCTCTGATGCCACTTGTTATAACGTAGGATCCCGGATTGGTACTTGGAACAAGATCAAAAGACAATGTTGCCAACAATGTTGTTCAACAATGTCTTCAACACAGTAAACAAAACGCAGCGGATGAATATGAAAGAAACTTCTATTACCAAGCCAACATATATAAATATGTTGGCCGCGCCTTAGGCAAAATATCTACTGACAGGAAAAGTAGATCTAATCAACTAGGTTTAATACAATCACAGATGATTGATTAAAAAACCAAAACTAGCCCTAGAAGAACTAACAGTAAAAGCTATTCTAGGTCGATGTTTGAAAGAGTTATTTCAACAATGAATACTCTTAGACAAACTCTAAAGCTAGCAGAAAACAAGAAGCCTAAACTCTTTAATAAAATCTTGATTGATCATCAAAAAGGCTCTCTTATTGCTCGGCTGAATCCTTGTATATATACTTGAGATATTGACAGCTTCCATCCAAGTCGAAAGGCAATAGGATCTCAGCAAAGGCAATTTCCTTTGTCTTGTTTTCTTCAATATACGCATAGAAGGATTTTTCCGTATTTTGATTCTTCATAAAATATATTCCTTCTTGCTTTCACCACAAGTTGTTCTTTTTCCTTAAATCATCTCTTGTTCGATTTGTAACTACTTCCAGTCCAAGTTTCCTGTCCAATGTGCTTTGTTCTTGATGTCGACTGCAATGTTATATCTTCAATGTTATGCCAGCATTGAATTCTATCCTGTCACAATGTTATACAACATTGGTAGTCCTGCACCTTCACAAACAACAACAACAAACATAAACTTGGAACTGATTATTGAAAGACAAGATTATCAAAATACAAGTGCATACTGCACTTTCAATACCCTCTGAACAAGAGGAGGTAAATGGGCAAAAGATCACTATTCTAGAAGTGATCAATCTGATGAAAATGACTATGAAGATTCTCCTTCTTACCATCACAAGGATGAGAAGGATGATGATGATGATTCCCCTGCACCAGGGACAGGAGAGATTACACAGAGAAAGAATGCCTCAGTAGCTGAAAAACACACTGAGAGGACATCACAAAAATCCCCTCCTCCATCTCCCCAGAAATCTACCCATCCATCTTCCCAACAACAAAAGGACACTACTGAACAAGTAGTTTAGCACTTTGAGGAAACAACTCAAAAGATATTGAATACACAAACTAGAGCTACTCAACTCAAACAACTGTTGGAAGAAGAACAACAGCTCCATCTTCAACTGGAAGAAGAGCTAGCTAAATCCAAAGATAAGCTTAATCAGCTTCAAGATCAATACTTACAAGAAATGGTAGCTTACTCTGAGGTCAAAGAACTCCAAGATGCTGTAAATGCCATTGCTAAGGAGCTAGAAAATGAAGAAGTATCTGAAGAAAAGCATGATGCTAAGGCTGCATCACCATCAAAAGATATACCATCCTCCTCTCTGAAAGGAAAGAAGCCCATCTCTGAGATGGTTGTTGGACTAGAAAATCTTGAAAATGTCCAAGAGGATGAAGATCACTGGGCTGATGACTCAGATGATGAAGAAGAGAAGAAATTGGCAGAATACCGCAATGAACACTTAGCGGTTTCTCATTTGAAAAGGAAGCTAATTGCTCCTAAAATATTCAGCAAGCTGCCAAATGTCAACTCCAATGAATACCTTAACAGATATCAAGTATTGGCCAAATTGAAAAAGGAGTTGTTTTCTCAAGATAAAGCCGCCACTGCATCAGTCCCTGCAGAAATGAAGACATTCACTGAGCTCATCACTCAGAGGACAACCAGTCTGGTCATTGCTCAGAAAGACCTAGGCAAGGTTAGGGATGATGACCAAAACTTGGCTGCAAAAGCTTTTGAAGAAGCTAGCTATGCTGCTGGAAAAGCAGATGCCATTCAAGGCCCATTGGCAAAGCTCGCTGATAAGGAAAATGGACTTATCAAACAAAATCAGGAGCTCAAAGCTGAACTTCAGAAGTTGGTCACTGCCTATAACTGCTTACAAGGGAATTTTGAGTCTCTCTCAGAATCCTTTATGAAGCTTAGTCAGCCAACAATGACTAAGGGGGAAGGATTGTACAAATCTGGACCTGAAAGTCAGGGGGGATGGGAAGAAGGAAAGGGATATAAGAAGAAATTTGGAGCTGGTGCTGCTCAGAGAGGAAGAAGAAACAAGAAAACTTCCCAGCCACCACTCAGAATCAATGAGCCCTCCTCAAGTCAAGCTTCTTTGCAAATAGTAGCTACTTCCCAGAAACCAACTGAAGGAACTTCAATGGTAACAAGGGCTATGGCACAGAAACCTCCAAGGAGTACCAAGGCTCCAAGGAGAAGACAAGTGAGAGGGATTGATGAGTCTTCTGAAGAAGAAGAAGAAGAAGAAGAAGAAGAAGAAGAAGAAGAAGAAGAAGAAGAAGAAGAAGAAGAAGAAGAAGAAGAAGAAGAAGAAGAAGAAGAAGAAGAAGGCCAAATAAAATCCGTGGGCAATGAAGAAGGCTGCAAAAATTTCACAAGAATTAATCTTCACAAAAAAAGAAAAAGGGTTGATATCATATCTGAGCCCATAGCTGCAAATCCTTTGGCAGCTAAAACACCCTCTGGAAATACCAAGTCAATCCAGGGTGATTCTTCAAGCAATCCAAGGGAAAACTCAAGGCAATGGAGGAATAGATTGAGAGTTGAAAGAAGAAAAGGTCAACTTCCACTCAGGCCAGAAGAAGCCAGAATTAAGTATGTGAAGACTGACAACGACTCCTCCACCTACAGGTGTATTCATCAGAGGAATGGATACTGGATATTGGAACTCAAGTATTTGCTTGTAAATGAAAAAGGATTTCCAGTACCCATCCATCAACAACTTATGGCATGGAGAAAAGATAAGCCAATCTTGATCAACACCAATCATGTCAAAGCATGGTTGGATTTTGAAGTTGTCAAGAGAGTTGAAGCCATGAGGAAGGACCTGAATGATCAATGTCCTTATGGAAAACCTGATGATGTTCATAAAGTCCCAAACCTCACTGGAACAGGCACAAGGCCAAGACTTGCTGTGGAACCCTTTGAGTCATTCTACATGACTGAAGATCAATACAAGGGTGACATCAGATATCTGAGGATCATATATGATTACTTCAAGCTATCAGATATCAGAATTGAGCATGCCTGGAAATGGGGAAAGTATTTATGGGTCAAACAATTTGCCAAGAAGAATCCCACCAAATCATACAAAGAAGTATGTGGTTTTGCCAGAGACACTGAGATGTTGGTCGGAACCTTGCTCTATGACTACTCAGATGATATCAAAAGATTTGGAGATAGGGAGTATGCAAATTGATCCTTGGACCTGCTGAAGATTTGAAGACTTGAAGACTAGTTTATTAGGATGTCTACTTGGAGCTTGGTTACTCCTGTTGTCCTAATTTACTATGTATTTTGTATCTTGCTGACTGCACTAATTTGAATTTTATTAAAGTTATCTCTGAACTTTCTTTGTAACATATCTGATGAACCTACTCTCAGATATCAATCTATAAAAGATAACTTATCAGTAAAGATCACACCTTGTGATTTGGTTGATGTTTACTTTCTGCACTTAATTATATGATTTGAAAGATCATAAGAAATGATTAAGTGGTGGATTGTTTCCTCATCCAGATTTGTAATAGGTCAGATAGTCATCGGTGACTTATCAAAATGGGGGAAATTTGTTAGGAATATCTGTTTAGATTTTGATCAGCAACCTAATGACTTATCTTAGCTCAGAAAGGTGGTTAGTACTCTTGGTTCACTTGAACACTGTAAAAGAGGAAACTCACTAAGTATGATAGTCTAGCTAATCTTGTATAGGATGTTAGGTCTCTGAATGTAATTTTTATTTCTAAAAAGAAGACCAAGAAGAAGGCATCCAGTAGGAAAAGTTCAACGGATTTGAAGATTTGAAGACTGCACAAGATTGCTAAAAACAAGGGTTTCCAGATACCTATGACCAGATATCTTAAAGACACAAGCGTTTATAAATAAACAGTGTTGCAAAAAGATATCTGAGAAATAAAAGGTTTCTGAGACGAGGAAAGTACCCACAGATATCTACACTCAGAGAAATCTGATAATATAAAGATCTCTGATACCATGCATAGTTTCGTTGGCACTACAGGACAAATTATAGTACAATGCATTAAATGCGCGGACAGAGATGTCTGAACAAAAACGGTAGCTTTTGAAGAAGAAGGCAAACGTACTACAGTACTATACTGAGATATCAATAGTTTGAATTTCATTTACGCCTAACGGATACTATTCAAACGGCACTCAAATTCATCTATAAATATCAACACTTAGACTGCTTAAGAATACACACAGAACTTACACCTTAGAACACACAGAACTTAGAACACTATACTTACATTTGTTACCTCACAAGTTCTCTCAAGCACACTACTTACCTTCAAACTTTCTGTTGCGACCAAAGCTCTTGATTCTAAGTAGGACAAAAGTTCTAAGTGTCCTGATCCTTAACAAGCATTGCTATTTGTGAAAGAGTTGAAATAAGATTTGATATCTGAGATTCATTCTCTTGAACACTTATCATAGACTTGGGTCAGTAAAGAACAAGATACCATACATTGCAAAGTGTGTTAAGTATACTTGGTTTATAGAGCTATCTGCATAACTGAACAAGTTATTAAAGTAGCTCACCTAACAAACTACCTTAACCAACACCTTTATCGGCTTAGAGTACAGGAAGTACTTAGTTTGGGAAACTAAGGAATAACTCCAAGGTTACTGAGCATAGGAAGTACTTAGTTTGGAAAACTAAGGAATAGCTCAAAAGGTTTTTGAGTACAGGAAGTACTTGGCTGTGAAAGCCGGGGAATACTTGTAAGATTACCTCTTTTATCTGTCTTAGTGGATTCTAGGTCTGAGAAAGGCCGAAGTGGATTAGTTGAAGGATTACGCCACCTTCAGATACCACTATAAAAAGACTTGTGTTATTTACTTTCTGCATCTTATTACTTGCTTAATTTACCTTGCAAAGTATTTACACCTATCTTGCTGAGCACGTGCAGTTATCACAGAAAAGTCTTCCGCTCTCTGAAAATAATTATCAGATATCTGAGAAACCGTGTTTATCGACAAAAGTTTTAAAAGACTATTCCCCCCACCCCCCGCCCCCCCCCCATCTAGTCTTTTACTTTGCCTTTATCTGGACCAACACCTACAAGGAAGGGAATAAAAACAAGTGTGAGAAAAACCTCAATGAGTGCTAAAAGATTTTCGTGAGAAGTTTTCATTAAAATCATAATAATAAAAAAAAAACAAGAAGATAAAATAGAAAATACTTTCAATATCATGTACATTTCGGAAAAAACATTATTTCATGCCGCTCCTTATAATCCCACAGTAAAACAGGCCTTATGTCTCCCTGATAGTCGATCAAACTATCCCGTCAGGACACTACCATAGAACAGGGGTGGAATTCTACGACCCAACTAAATCAGTGAAGGCTTCTATCTCTGATTTAAATGGAATGGGCTAAGGAAACCGACAAGTAGCTCGCTAGATACAATTGACCAAACTACAAGCCAATTAACCTGAACCAAACGTGTAACGCCCCGACTTTTGGGTTTTTAAAAGGATTGAATTTCAGTCGGGACGTCGGGCAAAAACAGAGCCAAAACGTTTAGTGAAACATAGGAAGTTATAGAAAACCTTTCGTTCGCAGTTGCTGGAATAAAAATATATTTTATTCAGCAAATAAAACCACAAGATTTCAACATTCTTTTCTTTAAAGATACACAATATAACGGGGAAATGACATGAGTTTTTGAAAAAGACAATAAGACACTATTTTCATTGACAAAAATCCCAAATCCCAACTACACACTTAGTTTGCTGAGTTTATCGGTAGTTCATTCTGCACCGCCATCTCACCTACAAGGAAGGGAATAAAACAAGTGTGAGAAAAATCTCAATGAGTGTTCAAAGATTTCCGTGTGAAGTTTTCATTAAAATCATAACAATAAAAATCAAGAACTTAAAATCCAATATACTTTCAATAACGTATACTTTTCAGAAAAAATATTATTTCATGCCGCTCCTTATAACCCCACAGTAAAACAGGCCTTATGTCTCCCTGATAGTCGATCAAACTATCCAGTCAGGACCCTGCCATGGTACAGGGGTGGAATTCTACGACCCAACTAAATCAGTGAAGGCTTCTATCACTCGATTTAAAGGGAATGGGCAAATGAAACCGACAAGTAGCTCGCCAGACACAACTGACCAAACTACAAGCCAATTAACCTGAACCAAACGTACGTATCTTTCTTGAACCGTCAATCAAAACAAAATAAAAATCATGTATATATAAAAAAATATATAAATTTTTCAAAATCAGCGGAAGCATGCTAAAACTCTTTCGTGATTTGGTTTTTATGCAATAGAACGTGAGTTTTGGAAAGCATGCATTACTTATATATAAGTTGAAAACATATTAAAATACCTTCTAGGTTTTGAAAATAATACATATATATAGTTTTGTAGAACACTCACCTTTTTGAAGGCTGTGAAGAGCAAAACTTTGAAAGTACTTGCAAAAAGAATTTGCTAATAAATTGACAATAATATGTCACTAGGAACTTGTAGAATTTTTAAGGCAAACACCTAGAACATTTTTGGATGAATGAGGGCTTCAAAAGAAGGGTATTTATAGGGTGAATTATGGGAAGGTGAAGGGTTGAACAACTAAGATTAAATGACAATTTGAAAGGCTTAAAAGCACTTTAAAACTCATAATAAAATCAAAAATAAAGGTGCCAAATTAAGAGAGGCAATTGAATTCTTTCACAAACATTTAAAACCACTAACTAATGACAAATGGATCAAATTTAACAAAGAAAGAGATGCAAAAAACGTTTAGTACACTTTAGGGTCATTTGTACATAAAAATAAGATGTGACACATAAAAAAAACAACATTTAAAGCAAGTAAATTGAATACGCAATTAGACATGCACATGGAAAAAAATAAACTTAAAATATTGGACATTCATATAAATATATAACTTACAAGTAGACATGCATAAGTTACTCAAAAGAATAATGTAAAAGATAAACGAAAAGAAAATCAGAATATAGATCGAAACATAGCCGAAACGTAGCATGTGACATTCGACATTACAAGCGACCTTTCGTATCGTAACATGAAAAAGAAAGAAAAATATTTCATTCATTAAAGAAACCTCAAGTTACCAAACTCTTGTATTTTGAAATATATGAATATAAAATAACACTTTAATTTCAAAACATTAAGAGAGCCCACACACATAAGACATGCATGTACATTACATAATTCAAAAGTGACTCTTCACAATATAAATCAATCAAAGAACATATATAATTAGCTTTTATTGAATTACTTAATTAAAAGGAAGACTCTTCACATAAATCATCAATCAAGACACTCACTTAAAGACTTCTAAAACAAATAATGAACTTTTAAAACAAACTTCACCAACATACTAAAATAATTCTAACATACTTCGAGACAAATAAAGTAACACTAATAAATCATGCAAAGATAAAAAGTACTAAGGTACGTCAAAATCTGGGGTGTCACAACACTCGTACTGAGATATCTACACAAGTTTTGAATCTAACTCAAAACTCTTTCTTTCAGGCTCACACAAGTGCCACTAAGGTCCCTGATGATGAGAAAAAGGACCTGCTTCCTTTCTTCCAGGAACACACTTTGCCAAAGCATCTAAAATGCTTTAATAATTGGCAAAAGCTCTGATGCTCCGATCTTTCTGAGATCTTAAAGGTGACTGATCACCACACAAGGAGAGCACGAGCCCTTGACTTGGAAAACTACGTCCATGCAATGTTCCCCACTGAACAACATTCTTTCGGAACATTGATGGATAAGGAGTTTGTCAAGGAAGTGGCCAGAAAGCTAATCCAAGCTTTCAATCAAGCTGATGGTCAGACCAGACTACAGATGGCATTCAAGCCTACTTTGCCCCAAACTCTACAGTATATACCCTCTGAACAAGAGGAAGTTAATGGGCAAACGGTCACTATTCCAGAAGTGATCAACCTGGTCTCTGAAGATGAGGAAGAGAAGGAAACTGATGAAAACAATTATGAAGATCCTCCTTCTGACCATCACAAGGATGATGATGATGCCCCTGCACCAGGGACAGGAGGGATTCCACAAGGAAACATTACCTCAGCTGCTGAAAAGCACACTGAGAGGACATCACAGCAATCCCCTCCTCCATCTCCTCAGAAATCTACTCATCCAACTCCCCAACACAAAGATACTACTGAACAAGTAGTTGAGCACTCTGAAGGAACAACTCAGAAAATATCAGATGCACAAGCTAGAGTTGCTCAACTCAAACAACTGTTGGAGGAAGAACAACAGTTACGTCTTCAACTGGAAGAAAAGATAGCTGAATCCAGAGCAAAGCTCCAAAAGATTGAAGATCAAACAATCAAGGAAATGGAAGCTTATGCTGAAATGAAAGAACTCCAGCTTGATGTTCAGGCAATTGCTGAGGAATTAGATACTGAGCAAGTATCTAGTGACAAGCATGATGCTAAGGCTGCATTCCCAAAAGAAGTACCATCCTCCTCACTGAAATGAAAGAAGCCCATCTCTGAGATGGTTGCTGGACTAGAAAACATTAATGAAAATGTCCAATAGGATGAAGATCACTGGGCTGATGACTCAGATGATGAAGAAGACAAGACATTGGCAGAACACCGTAATGAACATTTAGCGGTTTCTCATTTGAAAAGGAAGCTGATTGCTCCTGAAATATTCAGCAAGCTACCAAATGTCAACTCCAATGAATACTTGAACAGATATCAAGTACTGGCTAAATTGAAAAAGGAGTTATCTTCTCAAGATAAAGCCGCCATTGCATCAGTCCCTGCAGAAATGAAGCCATTCACTGAGCTCATCACTTAGAGAACAACCAGTCTGGTCATTGCTCGGAAAGATCTAGGCATGGTTAGGGATGATGACCACAACTTGGCTGCAAAAGCCTTTGAAGAGGCTAGCTATGCTGCTAGAAAAGCAGATGCTATTCAAGGCCCACTGGCAGAGTTCACTTATAAGGATACTGTCTTATCAAACAAAATCAGGAGCTCAAGGCCACTCTGGAACAGTTGGTTGCTGCTTACAACTATCTGCAAGGCAACTTTAACTCCCTTTCAGAATCATTTGTGATTCTTAGTCAGTCAACAATGACTAAGTGGGAAGAATATCAAGATGCTCATAGAGGAAGAGGAAGTGGAAGAGGAAACAAAAGAAAATCTGAACAACCACCTCTCAGAATAAATGAGCCCTCCTCCAGTCAGACTGCTCTACAGATAGTGGCCTCCACTCAACTTCCTGAAAAAGGAATGACAAAAAGGGCCAGAGCACAGAAACCTCCAAGGAGTACCAAGGCTCCAAGGAGAAGACAAGTAAGAGGGATTAATGAGTATTCTAAAGAAGAAGAAGAAGAAGAAGAAGAAGAAGAAGAAGAAGAAGAAGAAGAAGAAGAAGAAGAAGAAGAAGAAGGCCAAATCAAATCCCTGGGCAATGAAGAAGGCTGCAATACTCTCACAAGAATTAATCTTGATGATGATGATGATGAAGAGACTGATGAAGATGAAGCTCCTCTTCATAGAAAAAGAAAAATTGATAGCCTAACTGAGCCCATAGCTGCAAAGCCTTTGGCAGCTAAAACACCCTCTGGAAATACCAAGTCTATCCAGGGTGGTTCTTCAAGCATTACCCCAAGGGAGAATTTAAGACAAAGGAGGAACAGGCTGAAAGCTGAATAAAGACAACTTCAACTACCACTCAGGCCTGAAGAAGCCAAAATTGAGTATGTGAAGACCAACAGTGACTCCTCTGTCTATAGGTGCATTAATCAGAAGAATGGCTACTGGATTCTGGAACTCAAGCACTTACTGGTAAATTGAAAATTTCCAGAACCAATCAATAAACAGCTCATGGCATGGAGAAAAGACAAGCCAATCTTGATTAACACCAACCACATCAAAGCCTGGTTGGATTTTGAAGTAATCAAGAGAATAGAAGCTATGAAGAAGGACCTCTCTGATGTATGTCCTTATGGAAAGCCAGATGATGTGCACAGAATTCCCAACATCACTGGAACAGGCACAAGAGCAAGACTTGCTGTGGAACCCTATGAGTCCTTCTACTTGACTGAAGATCAATACAAGGGTGACATCAGATATCTGAAGATCATTTATGAATACTTCAAGCTATTAGATATTAGAATCAAGCATGCCTGGAAGTGGGGAAAATATCTGTGGGTCAAGCATTTTGTCAAGAAAAATCCTACCAAAACCTACAAGGAAGTCTGTGGATTTTCCAGAGACACAGAGATGATTGTCAGAACACTTTTCTATGACTACTCTGATGATATCAAAAGGTTTGATGATAGGAAATTTGCAGATTGATCCATGGAACTGCTTTTGAAGACTTTAAGTGTTGAAGACTTGAAGACTAGTTTATTAGGATGTCTACTTGGAGCTTGGTTACTCCTGTTGTCCTAATTTACTATGTATTTTTGTATCTTGCTGATTGAGCTGAATTGTATTATGTAATAAAGTTATCTGTAAACTTTCTTTGTAACATATCTGATGAACTTACTCTCAGATATCTTTTTCTATAAAAGATAACTTGTCAGCAAAGATCACACCTTGTGATTTGGTTGATGTTTACTTTCTGCACTTAATTATATGAACTGAAAGATCATAAGAAATGATCACATCTCGGGGTTAACTTCCCTGCACTATAGGTTTTTGTAGTGATGAGAATTAACTCTTGGCTTTTAAACAAATTTAGAACTTTGATTTGACACATCAAGTTTTTGGCGCCGCTGCCGGGGACTTAACTCCTTCGTTTAGTTTACGAATTTTAATTTACAGATGTATATATTACTTAGTCTGTCTTTTCTTTTTTAGTTTAGCTTGTTTTGCGGAACAACTTGGGTTTCTTTGTGTGTGCAGGAAAGTATGGATTACTCAGATAGAGACCGGTTCTGTAGATTTCACTAGAGTTCTGGAGAAACGCTTGATAGAAAATGGTATAGATTTAAGGGGATGCAAAAGACATATCATGACCATGGATTAACACTGGGAGAGCTCTTGTGGTGTGTTAGGAATATCTGTTTAGATTTTGATCAGCAACCTAATGACTTATCTTAGCTCAGAAAGGTGGTTAGTACTCTTGGTTCACTTGAACACTGTAAAAGAGGAAACTCACTAAGTATGATAGTCTAGCAAATCTTGTATAGGATGTTAGGTCTCGAAATGTAATTTTTATTTTCTGAAGAAGACCAAAAAGAAGACATCCAGCAGGAAAAGTTCAACAATTTTGAAGACTTGAAGATTGCACAAGATTGCTGAAGACAAAGGTTTTTCAGATACCTATGACCAGATATCTTGAAGACAGAAGCGTTTTTAAATAAACAGTGTTACAAGAGATATCTGAGAATTAAAAGGTTTCTGAAACGAGGAAAAGTGCCCACAGATATCTACACTCAGATACCATGAATAAAGATTATGTTTCCGGGAAACAATATATTCTTAACAAGTGGTATCTGGAGTTGTGATAACCTCTGGAAAAGGACGTGCAAAGCTTCAGAAAGCGTGCATAGTTCCGTTGGCACTACAGGACAAAGTATAGTACAGTGCATTAAATGCGCGGACAGAAATGTCTGAACAAAAATGGTAGCTTCTGAAAAAGAAGACAAACCTACTACAGTACTATACTCAGATATCAATAGTTTGAATTTTATTTAAGCCTAACGGATACTATTCAAACGGCACTCAAATTCATCTATAAATATCAACACTTAGACTGCTTGAGAACACACACTGAACACCTTAGATCACTGAACTTATATTGAATATTCTCATAAGCTCTCTCAAGAAAACTACTTACCTTCAAGCTTTCTGTTGCGACCAAAGCTCTCGATTCTAAGTAGCACAAAAGTTCTAAGTGTCCTGATCCTTAACAAGCATTGTTATTTGTGAAAGAGTTGAACTAAGATTTCATATCTGAGTTTCATTCTCTTAAACACTTATCATAGACTTGGGTCAGTAAAGAACAAGATACCATACATTGCGAAGTGTATTAAGTATACTTGATTCATAGAGCTATCTGAATAACTGAACAAGTTATTAAAGAAGCTCACCTGACAAATTACCTTAACCAACACCTTAATCGGCGTGGAGTACAGGAAGTACTTAGTTTGGGAAACTAAGGAATAACTCCAATGTTATTGAGCACAGGAAGTACTTAGTTTGGGAAACTAAGGAATAGCTCAAAAAGGTTTCTGAGTACAGGAAGTACTTGGCTGAGAAATTCGGGGAATAACTCAGGGGGAACACTTGGTTAGGAACCTAGTGTATTTAGGAATCAAGAGAAGATATTTGTAAGGTTACATCATTTATCTGTCTTAGTGGATTCTAGGTCTGAGAAAGGCCGAAGTGGATTAGTTGAAGGATTACGCCACCTTCAGATACCACTATAAAAAGACTTGTGTTATTTACTTTCTGTAGTTTATTACTTGCTTTAATTATCTTGCAAAGTATTTACACTTATATTGCTGAGCACGTGCACTTATCACAAAAAAGTCTTTTGCTCTCTGAAATTAAGTATCAGATATCTTCACAGATATCTGAGAAACTGTGTTTATCGACAAAAGTTTTAAAAGACTATTCACCCCCCCCCCCCCCCGAGACTTTTACTTTGTCGTTATCTGGACCAACATGGTGTTTCTACAACGGTATAAATGCTTGTTGTCAAAAAAATGGTGGACAGAGCCGCTGGTGGGTCTATGCTAGAATCGACCCCTACACGACTTGAGGGTGCAATCGAGGAATTGGCTGCATTAATCATAGAATACAGGGAATTTTATGGAGAAGAATCTGGAAACGGGGATGACAAAGAGAAGGAGAAATCTGACTCTGTAGTTTAACCGGATCCGGACACCACTACCAACGCTACCACTATAACTGTAGAAGAAATTCCCGTCTCAGTTGAAGGAGTTTTCGAGAGTTTAGACAATCTGCCAGTCGTGGAGGAGGAGAAATCCACCGAAGCAATCGACGAGGAAACTGAATCACCCGTTTCCAACTATTTGGAGATGGAGCAGACACTTGATACCACCCAGATGACACCATCGGATTCGCTTTCTGTTAGGAATATCTGTTAGTGTTTTGATCACTCATCACATGTTTTTATCTTAGCCAGAAAGGTGATTAAGTACTCTTGGTTCACTTGAACATTGTAAAAGAGGAAATCACTAAGTATGATTAGTCTAGTAAATCTTGTATTAGGATTATAGGTCTCTGAGTGTAATTTTTATTTCAAGAAGACCATGAAGATCAATCCTAGCAATGGAGCTTTTCTGAAGATTAGAAGACTGAAGATTGCACAAGGTTTATGAAGACACAAAGGTTTAGTCTAACTCAGAAAGACTATGTCCTTAATCCTTTCTTAAGTATATTAACTTACTTTCAGGATATGATTCTGGACATATAACATCATGAGTATGGAGCATGCAAGCCATCAGAAAGGCTCATGTATCCGTTGAGACTAAAGGACAATGAACAGTACTATGCATTAAATGCATCGGCAGAAATGCTGCAAAAAGCAGTCCTCTCTGAAAAATGAGATAGTGACTTCTGAGTACATAGTTCAAGATATAAACGGATATAATTTGATAGAGAGCACAACGGATACAATTCAAACGCCTCTCAAATTTATCTATATATATCACACACTTAGATGCTTCAAGAACATACCTTAGAACGCTCTATCTTGCAAACTTACCATCAAGCAAAGTATTCTCTCAAGCACTCTACTACCCTTTCTGAAAGCTTTCTGTTGCTTGAAGAATCACTAGTAGTTCTAAGTTGTCCTGAACCTTAACAAGAGATTGTTATTCGTGAAAGAGTTGAACTATCAGATACCCTTTCTGAAGCTCATTCTCCAGAACGGACATCAATTACTTGGGTCAGTAAAGAGCAGACTGCCATCCACTGAACAAGTGTATTAAGTAGTCTTGTTCTATTAGGCTCTCTGAAAACATAACTGAAAAGTTATACGAGAAGCCTCTCTGACAAACCTTATAACCAACACCATCAAGGCGTGGAGTAGAGGAAGTACTTGATTTGGGAAATCAGGGAATAACTCCAAGGTTATCTGAGTAGAGGAAGTACTTAGCTCTAGGAGTTGGGAAATAACTCGGGGGAACATTTGGTTGGGAACCATTTGTTTAGGAATCTTAGAATAGGATTATTGTAAGGTGAACTCAATTATCTGTTCTAGTGAATTCTAGGTCTCAGAAAGACCGAAGTGGATTAGTTGGAGGATTACACCACCTCCAGATACCACTATACTTGCTGTGTTATTTACCTTTTTGTATTTACATTTCAGCAAAGCACACACACACTTACTTATTGTTTCTGCACTTACCTATCTTAAAGTCTTCCGCCTCGATTTAAGTATCGAAACCCCTGTGTTTCGAAACTGTTTATCGACAAAAGTTTTAAAAGACTATTCACCCCCCCCCCCCCTAGTCTTTTACTTTGCCGTTATCTGGACCAACAAGTGGTATCAGAGCAGGAGGTTCACAAGCCTTCTGCACTGAACCTAGATCCCCATATAGGTGAAGGAACTTTGTCCCTTTCTGAGGACTATATAATTTGTGTGTTAAGTGTGCAGGTATGTCTCTGAGTGATGCACCCATTCTGAAGCCAGAAAACTACGAGAAATGGAAGAACAACATGATGCTCCATCTGGAGGCCATTAGTGACGAAATGATCTATGTCAGCAATGAAGGGCCTATCAAAATCAGACAACTCAAACAAGTTATTGAGGTGTCTGATGGACTCAGACAAGGAAGATGAAAGCGAGGATATGGCTGCTAGTGATAGTGGTCATGTTGCTCGTGGAAGCATTGTGTATGAAGACAAGCCAAGAGAGATCTGGACATCTGAAGATGCCAAGAGACACAAATAGGATGGTCAAGCTCGTAATATCATCATCAGATCGACACCTGAGCACATACAGTGTAAATTGTGGGGTGCTAAAACGGCGAAAGTTGCCTGGCAATTGACTGAAGAAATCTGTGCCGGAACTGAGAAAACTAAAGAAAACAAGTTCGAAGTTCTTAAATTGAAGTTCCAAAACTTCAAACAAGGTCCCACTGAAACTATGGAAGAACTTGATTTCAGATTTACTACTCTTATGAGTGATATGGCTGCACTTGGTGAAAGCAATAGATACTCCCAGTCAGAAAAGATTAAGACTATTGTCAGAAGTCTCAATCACAACTGGGAACACACTAAGTTCTTTTATTTCAACCAAGGGATGCCAAATATTACTCCAGTAGAGCTCTTCTCTCATCTTGCTACTGTAGACTATGAGACAACTCAAAGAGAACAAACAGCTGAAAAGTTGCAAAGTGTTGCTCTACTTTCTCAAGGTACTTCTGAAAAGAAGGATACCAAAGATGCATCTGAAGAAAATGCTCTTGCAGTAAGACACATGAAGAAATTTGTGAGTCAAGAGATTGAGAGAAGAAAAGCTAAGGAAAAGCTGAAAAAGCACCTTGGCCCAAACTATCATCAGTACAAGAACATACAAATGAACAAGTCTCTGAACACCCCCATTCAAAAAGGTGTTAGTACTGACGCTGCAGAAATAGGAAATGATATATGTTTCTATTGTCAAAAGCCTGGTCACTTCAAGAGAGATTGTCCTGTTTTAAACAAGCTCAAGACAGGTGACAAGAAGGACAGAAGAAATTTCAAGAGAAATCAAAGAGCCTTACTGATTGAAGAAAGGAAGAAGATTCAAATTCAACTTGATTCTCTAGACTTTGAGACAGATTCTGAAGATGGGGATTCAAATGACTCAAACCTACCATCACCAGAATTGTGTGGAATCACCCACGATGTAATCGACTTTGGCCTTAAGAAGAATGAAATGTGTGGAGTTGCTGAGATTACTGGTCCAGACATCTCCAACATTGAAATGTGTCTTATGGCTGATGAGGTAACTGACAATTCACAATTTCTGTACTATGAGAGTGATGATGGAATTGAGGATCTAGAGTTAGTCAAGAGTGAATTGGATCGTTATGAGAAAGAATTTCTGGAAGCACAATCCAAAACCAGAATTCTAGAGGAAAGCAAAGAAACTCTTGAAAAAGAGGTTTCTGAGCTAACCAGAGTATCTAAGAACAAGAAAGCTGAAATAGCCTTTCTGAAATCTCAGATATCTGAGAATAAAAATTCTCACAAACTAGCCTTGGATGAACTCAATAAGAAATTGATGAAGCTGCTTTCTGAAAATGAAGAACTCAGAAAGAAAGAGCTATCTTTCCAATCTTATGCAAAGGCTAGTGACACTCTCACTGAGGTTCAATCCTATCTGAGAGATCCCTCTGAGAAAGGTGGACTTGGACTTGATGAACAATCGAGTAATTCATCTCCTCTGAAGAAGAGTGATGAAAGGTTGACCTTTGGAAAAAGTCAACAGAATGGTTCTTCAACCACCTATAGCATTGGTCAGAAAGCTAGGGTAGTTGACAAAGGAAAAGGAGTGGCAACCCAGCCTTTGAAAGAACAACAAGTTCACAAGAAACTTGTGGATAAGGTTTCTGAAAAGAAACACAACCCTCAGACATGCAACCATCCACATTGCTACATTACCAGGAAAGGAAGAATTACTGGAATAGGCAAATTCTCTACTGTACCATTTTATGAAAATAAAGATGGTGCAGAAACTAGTAAGGCTTCTGAAGAACGCATTCAGAAAGCCAAAGGTGTTCGAAATGGCATTGGCTATCGTGCTATTGGAAAAGTTCTTCTACAACAATATAAGGAAGGACAAGAACAATGGCGCAAGGCTGATATTGCACGAGTAACAGATGAAGTGGAAGAAATCTCAAGCCACTGAAAAACTGAATGCCAGAGCTAGAAGGAACCTGGCCAGAAAGGCTAAGTTTGCTGAAAAGCAATCCCAGAAACCCAGGGTCCAGAAAGCACCAAAAGGAACACCTAGAAACACCACAAGAAGGAAGATTGAGATCAAAATTACTGATTTTATTACATCTCCTTCTGATCAAGTTAGACAAAAACAAACTCCAAGAAATTCACTAAAATGTGGATTCCTACTGGAAGAATGTTTAGTCTAAATGGTTCTATCTCTGAAGCAAGAACCTAACTCTGCTTTCTTTTTGCGTAACGCCTCTTGGACTAAGGCTCAATGGCTATTTGATAGTGGATGCGAAAGCTCATGACAGAGACAAAGCAAATCCGTCAACTACAAAGCTTGCAACAATGGACCGTATCGATTTCTTTGAGGAGAATTAAATCCTCTCCGGGATTTGGCAACGTCAAATTAGGATCATTAACAATCACGACGTATTACATGTTAAGGGTTTGAAATATAATCTATTTAGCATGAGCCGGTTTGCATAAAGGATTTCTTGTGAAATTCAAAGCAAAGTATTGCAAACTTATTGACAATGAGTCAAAGCATACCTTGGTTGCTTTCGGAAAGGCAGTCTTTATGTTGCCGATTGGGCATCTGCCACAACTGAAGAATGTCTCATGGTGAGTCAATCAGGTCACACAGAAGAGCATTGTTTATGGCACAAAAGAATGAGTCACTTAAATTTCAAAACTCTGAACAAACTTGCCAAGAAAGAGTTAGTGGTTGGTCTTCCCAAAACATCTTTCAGAAAGGATGGTATCTGTTCTACCTGTCAGATGGGGAAACAATCTAAGATCTCTTTCCAGTCCAAAACCAGACACTCTAGTGTTAGACCACTGCAACTATTACACATGGATCTTTTTGAATCATCTGTAACTAGTTATGCAGGAAAGAAGTATGGTCTTGTTGTTGTAGATGACTTCTCAAGATTCACTTGGGTTGTCTTTCTGAAGCACAAATCTGATGCAAGGGTGGAGATACCAAACTTGCTGAATAAGCTTGAAGTCATGAAAAATGACAAGGTATCTGCAATCAGAACAGACCATGGTACTGAGTTTGTCAACCAGTACATTAAGGAGTTTTGTACCAGCAAAGGTATACAACACCAACTTTCCTTTGTAAGAACACCACAACAAAATGGTGTTGCAGAAAGTGAAGTTTATTGGGTTGAAGTTGTAAACACAGCCTGCTACACTCAGAACAGATGTTTGATAAACAAACACCATGACAAGACCCCATATGAACTCTTGGTTGGTAGACCCCCTAATATCAAACATCTAAAAATATTTGGTTGTAGATGTTTTGGTCTTAACTATGGAAAAGAGTATCTAAGAACATTTCAACTAAAGGTAGATGAAGGTGTGTTTCTTGGTTATTCTATGAATAGCAAAGCATACAGAGTTTACAACAAAAGAACAAAGAAGATTGAAGAATCAGTTCATGTTGTATTTTATGAAGGAAGCAAGAAAACACCCCTTGTTGATGAACTCTAAGAAAGGTTCAAGGAACTAATGATAAAGGATTCTGAAGAAGAACCCTCAGAAAGGAAAAACATTATTGTGGAAAGAGAGGATGACTCTGACGAAGAAAAGCATGAAATGCCTAGTAACAACCAGATGATTCTCAGACATGATGAAGAATTTCCTATGAGAATTCCAGAAATGGAAACTGAAGATGTTCATCAGAGAGCTAATTCTGGAAATGACCTCTCTGATAGGCATATCCCAGAAAGCTCTCACACTGAGCAAGTGTCAGACATTCACCGCCCTTCTGAGGTGCAAAATGTCACAGATACTGAAGAAGTATCAAGTCATAATCATAGTGATTCACATTCAGATCACATAGATGTTGACCCTACTAGCCCTAAACCCATGATGAGATGGATCAAGGATCATCCTGCAAAAGATGTGATTGGACCAATCAATCAAGGTGTTAGGACTAGGAGAGCAATAGCTGAAAATGCTAATTCTCTCTTTGGATGTTTTATCTCAAACATTGAACCAAAAACTATAGAAGAAGCATTAAGAGACCAAGACTGGATCTCAGCAATGCAAGAAGAGTTGGATCAGTTTGAAAGAAACAAAGTCTGGAAACTAGTTCCATTTGTAGAAGGAATATCTGTGATTGGAACTAAGTGGGTTTTCAGAAACAAGATGAATGAATCTGGTGAAATAACCAGAAACAAAGCAAGGTTGGTTGCCAAGGGATTCACCCAGACTGAAGGTTTAGATTTTGATGAGTCATATGCACCTGTTGCCAGATTGGATGCAATAAGACTCTTTCTAGCCTTTGCAGCTCATAAAGACTTTAAAGTTTATCAGATGGATGTCAAAAGTGCATTCTTGAATGGTGAACTTGCTGAGGAAGTCTATGTTGAGCAACCACCTGGTTTTGAAGTTTCCTTAGAAAGTAGAATGGTCTATAAGCTACAGAAAACTCTTTATGGACTGAAACAGGCTCCAAGAGCATGGTATGACACTTTGGCCAAATACCTTCTGGAAAGTGGTTTCAAGAAAGGTGAAGTTGATAAAACTTTATTTACTTTAAATCATGATGGGAAACTACTCTTAGTTCAAGTATATGTTGATGACATCATATTTGGATCTAAGGACAAGCAACTTTGTGATGACTTTGCAAATCTCATGAAAAGTAAGTTTGAGATGAGCATGATGGGAGAATTGAACTATTTCCTAGGATTGCAAGTCAAGCAACTCAATGATGGAATATTCATTAGTCAGACAAAGTATGCAAAAGACATGCTCACAAAGTTCAATCTTAAGCCTTCTGAAAAGAATGCTAAGATACCTATGAGCATAGGAACCAAGATGACCTATACTGAATCAGATAAGAGTTTTGATGAACACAAGTATAGGAAATTGATAGGTTCACTACTTTACCTCATCGCAAGGACACGATATTCAATATGCAATGAGTGTGTGCTAGATTTCAAACAAATCCAATGCAATCACACTACAACATTGCTATGAAAATATTAAGGTATGTGAAAGGTACAGATGTAGGTTTTGGTATCCTAAAGAAAGTGGATTGAGTTTGGTGGTTACTCGATGTCGATTATCTTTGGATCAATGCTTGATAGGAAAAGTACCTCGAAACTTGTCGGCCATCGAACTAGACTTATCTCATGGTTTAGCAAGAAACAAAACTCAATTGCAACTTCTACCACAGAGGCTAAATATATTGCTGCTAGTTGTTGTGCAACACAAATTCTGTGGATTCAACAACAACTCAGAGACTATGGACTCAATGAAGAGAAAACTCCCATTTTCTGTGATAACACAAGTGCTATTGCAATCACACAGAACCCCAAGTTCCATGCCATAGCAAAGCACATTGATGTTAGACACCACTTTATCAGAGACCATGTTGAGAAAGGCAATATAGAGATACTCAAGATTGGCACAGAAGACCAACTTGCAGATATCTTCACTAAGCCCTTACAAGAAAGCCAGTTCTTAACCTTAAGACATAATCTTGGATTAATGGAGTTGCCTAAGGACTGAAAAATTGTCCTGAATCTCTAAAGACTGAATAAGTGAGTAGGCCTCTGAGGACAGGTTCTCAGAAAGCCAAGTTTATAAGAAGTGATGCAAAGGTTTCTGAGTAGCAACACTCAGAAAGGCAAAACATTTCTGGAATGGGTATCCAGAAAGGCAAAGGTTGGTACACACTTAATAGGTAAATAAGACTAGAACTTACTTACTGAGAGTGGGTCAAATACATTCAAACAAATGAAGCTTCTGACACTTGAATTCAGAAAGCTATTTAGTCATAAAGAGAAATGGACACACAAAGCCCAAAAGGTATAAATTCTGAAAGTCAAACATGTGCAATGTCTTGTATTTTTACCATTTTCATGATAAACAATATATAGATAAGTACTTGACACTCAGAATGATAAGCTCAAACGATTAAGTGTTCCTACTCTTTACTAAGTGACACAATGAATGTAGCATATTAAAAATCCATCAAGTCGGCACATTACCATTTGTTGATTGATCATATCATTACAAGATATTCAATATAAGCCCTTGATGAATAAACGTTTGATCTCAACGGTTGAGATTAAAACAAAGAAAGTAATGTCTGTTGAGAAATGCAGACATGGCCCACTACGCATTTAATGAAGTACAAAGGACGTACCACGCCTATGCAGATGCAAAGACACGCATTCATATTCAGCTATATGTATGTTGTATCTATGTACATTTTGTCTGCTATATATATAGGATTTGGGCAAAAGACAAACACTTTTACCAATTCCGAAATTTCAAACTTGCATCAAAACAGCAAAATCTCTTAAGATTTCTGCAAAACCCCTCTGCAAAAATCAACTTCTTGTGCTTAGTCTTCTGAAAAGATAGACTAATCTCGATTAATTTTGCAATATTCATCTGAAAAACACTCACTCAAAACTCTATATAAGAGATGGCACCCAAGAAGATGACCACCAAGAACCCTAAGGCCGCAACATTTGCTCCTGCTGAAAAGCAAGGAGGAAAGGAACTTAAGGTGTTGAATAAACGCCTTCTGGGAAAGTTTACCCCATCGGACTGGAACCCTAACCACAAAATGAATTGGGGAGCTTTTCTAGTAAAGAGGTATGTACCAGCAGTTATACCTTCAAGATCAGAAAGGAAACTAATATTGGGGATGCTGAAGAATTCCCATATCTACAAGCTTCTATCTGCTGCACCCAGTGGACTATCCACACTGGATGTACTGGAGTTCTATAACAACTCTAAAATCTTCACAAAAGTTGTGAATGATGAAGAAGAAAAATACATGCAGACTGAAGTCCAAGGACAAGAAATTGTTCTAGACTGCAAGACTTTCTGCAAGATATTCCGATTGAAAAATCGAGGAACATTTGAAGACATCAACATCAAGGACGCTTCCATGATTCAAGGCGTCAAAGAGCTATTTGAAGCAATCCAGTTAGAAAATGCAAAAGGTTGCCCAGGAGACTTTGTTCTGAAGGCCATCAGAACTAGTCATCTCCAGAAACACTGGAGTACTTTAGCTCTTATTCTGGTCCGTTGCTTTGATGGCAACAAAGGTGGAGTAGACCAGATAAGCATGGAGAGATGGATGATGATGCATCTTCTGAACAAGAAGCATGAAGGGCAGGAAACCCACTTCAATTGGGGGAAGTACGCCTTCAACAAATTCCTTGGACATATTGAGGAATTTGAGCCCAAAATCATCAATGGCCTTGCTGAGCCAAAGGCCAATATGCACTTTGGTCTCAGAATCTGTTACATTCTGGAAACAATGGGAATCACTCTCAGAGAGAGGCAGGAAATCCCAGTCACCAACTCCCTTTTCAGACACGCTTTTGAAGAAAAGGAGAAACTTGCTGCTGAGAACGCACTCAGAAAGGCAGAAGAAGAAGAAACTGCCCAACAAGGTGAGGAGGTCTCTGAGCAAGCTAAAGCTAAACCTCCAGTTTCTAAAAGAAAGAGGACTCGGAGCAAAAGAGCCTCCAAGTCCCTAATCATACAAGAGGCACAACCTTCTGGAGACAAGGTCTCAGAAGATGTTGGACGCTCAGAAAGGCAAATCCAGAATGCCCCAAGAGTCCTGAACCAGAATGCTCCAGAACTCTCCAGAGATGATAGAAATATCATAGATGGGTCTGCACCAACACAGAATAGTGATTCTGAGGATGATGAAGTACTTGCAAAAGTACTCAAAAGGTTCAAGTATGAGACCCATGGAGGAGCTTCAAGCTCAGCTCTTCAGAAAGACAAGAGCCCCTCTGCCCAGCAGGAAGAAGAAGGCCTGGGTGAGGAAGATAGAATGATGGAAGATGTTGCCATTGCTTCCACATTCACAATGCCAGCACTTAATATTGCTGAAGAAAACCCTGTTCTTGAACAGGTTCCTCAACCTTCTGAGAG
Source organism: Plantago major (assembly GCA_026545765.1). Taxonomy (NCBI): domain Eukaryota; kingdom Viridiplantae; phylum Streptophyta; class Magnoliopsida; order Lamiales; family Plantaginaceae; genus Plantago; species Plantago major. Next base: position 94,283,410 of record CM048839.1, read on the forward strand.
AGCTCAACTCTCAGAAAGGGATCAAACTGAGATGGAGACTCAGAATGATACTGCAGAGGAGAACAACAATGAGCACAGAGAGACTTTGGAATCACCACAAGTCCAAGAGATTAATGATCAGCCTGACTCTATTCAGGTAACACAGATAGTTTGTATCTAACATGTCAACATAATTGTATGTTAACTTGTTACTCATAAGCTGTATTTGTTACAGGCTAACTTGGAGAACACTTTCAGGGGGAAGAAAACTTGTCCACCCCCTTGAATCAAGAAGAGGTCCCTTCAACCTCAGAACATCAAGAAGAGCCTATCCCACAGGTAGTAAAAGTTATCTCTGAACAAGAAATAACTAACTAAAATTGCTCTTATGTTCTAATATTCTTACTGTCTCTTCTTAGGCTCCAACTGAGGAAGTAGTGGTGGTGGAACCAACACCCCAAAACCTAGAGATTCCAGAAGCTGAAAAGCTTTCTGAGGAAGTATTTACTGAGCCTTCTACTAAAAAGGTAAGTAATCAGTAATAATCTTCTTCAAAGAATGCTCTGGAAAACCCACTACTAAATCTTTTATGTTTGTTCTTACAGGCTCAATCAGAAGAACAATTGGAAGGAAAGACTGTGGTCTTATCTCCTCCAAAAGAAATTAAAACTGCTGAACAAGCAGTAACTGCAGAAAAGGTGCCAGAAACCCCCAAGGTTTCTGAGGAACATGCTACTGAGCTTCCTCACTTGGAAGTAAGTGAAGTCTCAGAAAGCACTTTTCCACCTATCTTTTCTGTTAATAGTTTCTAAACATATTTGATTTTAATTCTCAGGTTCAAGCAGAAAGAAAGGTTAATGAGGATAAAACTTCTCCTCACACCAAAGTATCTAAGGCCTCTGTGCCCAAGCAAATAGAAGTACATGATAATGAGCCTAGTGTTTCTACACAGGTATGCTCAGAAAGCCTATTTTCGCTTATAGATACTAACTCAAGTAGTTTGAGCAAAACTAACTTGAACACTTTCTTTCAGGCTCAAAGTCTAGTGCCAGTTGATTTACTCAAGGCTTTCCAGAAGCACACTTTAAAGAAACATCTCAAGTGCTTCAGACAATGGCAGAAACTCAGAAAGGCTGACCTTTCTGAAGTAGCCAGAGTAATCGACGTCCCAGAAAAGAGAGCAATAGCCCAAATCTGGAGGATTATATCCATGCATTGTTCCCAACAGAGTCCTACTCATTTGCCACTCTGATGCATGAAGACTTCATTCATGAAGTAGCACAAAGACTTATATAGCATATTTCAAGTCTGCGGATGCTCAAACCCAAGAGCAGATGGTTACCCATCTTGCCTTGCCCAGCAAGCTCACTACTTATCCTGCTGAACAAGAAGAAGTTAATGGGAGGATGATTACATTCCCAAATGTGATCAACCTGGTTTCAGAAGATGATGAGGAGATGGACGAAAATGATTATCAAGAACCTCCCTCTGAGCATCCAAACCAAGAAGCAAAGAACAAGAGTGATGATGATGATGATGATGAAAATGATGATCCCCAACCTGGACAAGGCGGGATTCAGAAAGCTAGCAAAGGAAGTGAAAAGGCTACTCCCTCAATTGCTCAGAAAGCTCCATCATCATCACCTCCCAAGTCTCATCAAGATACCCAACAAGCTGAACACAATGATGCCATAGAAGAAATTTCAGCTGCTGAGTTTAGGATTGAACAACTCAGAAAGGTATTGGAAGAAGAGAAGAGAATCAACATTGAGACTCAAGCTCTTGTTGATGAAAAGGAAGCCAAAATCAAGAAGCTCGAAGAAGCTAATGTCAAGGAATTGGCACTCCTAGATGAGCAAAGAAATTTGAAGAATGCCATTGTTGTCACAGCTGCTGAAATAGATGCAATGGATGACAATGATGATGAAGAGCATGATGCTGAGACTGCATCAGAAAGACCTTCTACATCTTCTCAAAGACACTTGATGGAAAATGTAAGAAGATTGTCAATCTGCAAACAATCCAAGAAAAGGATTATGATAGTGATGCTGAAACCCACAACTTGATTACTGAAGCAGAAGATGAGAGACTTGTCACTCAGCACAAAAGAGCCCTACTTGCTCCTCATATATTCTCTGCACCAAGTAGTTCAAGAAGTGAAGAGCACCGTGCAAGGAACAAAGGTCTTTTAGAGCTCGAAGACACTAGTTGCCCAAGACAAGTATGCCAAATCCGTCCCGGAAGAGATGAATCCATCGTCATTTTACTCAACAGAGCAACCAGCATAGCTCTCTCTCAGAAAGACCTAGGGTTGGTCAGGGATGAGGATTGTAACAATGCTAATGCAGCATTAAATGAAGCCAGCCATGTTGTCCTGCAAGCAAACTCCATCCTAAGGCCGCTTGAAGAGCTCAACTCAAAGGAGCAGAAACTGGTTAGACAGAACAAAGAACTGAAGAAGGAACTTCAAGAATTGGACAGGGTGCACAACAATCTCCAGAAAAACTTTGAAACTCTCTCTGAAGCTTATGCTATCATGAGTCAGTCATTCATGACTAAGGGGGAAGAAGAGATGCCTCTGAAAGGCAGAGGAAGAAAAAGAAAACAATCAAATCCTCCCTCCTCAAGTCAACTTGTCATTAAGGACACCACTGGAGACACCCTTGCCGAAGAAGTTGTTCCAGATCAACCAGCCAGGAGGCTGAGAAGTATGGTCACTAGGGGAACCAAGTCCCTTAGAATCTCAGAAGAGAAGAAGACTTCTGAAGAAGAAGAAAAAGAAGAAGGAGAAGTAAGAGGTCAAGAAAGCTGCAAGTCTCCAATTTTGGACATCAATGATGATGAGGATGATTCTGATGAACATCCACTTCACAAGAAAAGGAGACAAGCAACTACTTCACAACCTACTCTGGCAGCAAAGCCCTTAGCGATGTAACTCCTTCCGCAACACCAAGTCTATACAAGGAACATCCACCAAAGACAAATTTCAAGGCGGAAGAAAGGGTTAGAGGATCTCTGACGAAGGCCACCAAATGTAAAAGCAAGAAGGGATTTCAGCCATGTGAATAAACAATGAAACACATCAAGAAAGGCCAACTGATGCCCACATTGAGTATATGAAGACTAGTAATGAAGAATCTTCATATAGGTGCATTCTGAACAAGAGAGGGTATTGGATTTTGGAACTACAACATCTACTTGTAAATGATAAGTTTCCAACTCCCATCCTCAACCAGATCCTGAAATGGAGAGAAGGCAAGCCAGAATTGCTAAAACCTGAGCACCTTCATGCCTGGCTAAACTTTGAAGTAGAAAAGAGAAATGAAGCCAGAAAGATGGATCTTTCCTTTGCATGTCCTTACCCAAAACCTGATGATGTACACAAGGTAAGAAAACTGGATGGTAGCTACAGCAGGAAGAAAAAACTAGGTGTTTCAACCTATGAGTCATTCTATATGACATTGGATGAATACCTAGATGATATACACTATCTGGAAGAAATATACAAGTATTTCAACCTATCTCAGCTGCAAGTAGACCATGCCTGGGTCTGGGGAAAGTACTTCTGGGTCAAACATTTTCTGCGGAAAAATCACAAGCTTGGCAAGAGTTACCATGAAATATGTGACTTATCCAGAAAGACATAGCTCTCTGTCAGAAGGATTCTTTATGACTATGTCCAAGAATGCAGAAAAGTGGATGATCATGTCAACTGATCCAGAAAGGGTGCTGAAGAACTTGAGGTATCTGAACCCAAGTTGCGTTTCTGAAGACTTGAAGACTAGTAACATTAGAATACTCACTTGGAGCTTGGACTCTCTTTTGTTCTAATTTACTTAGTATGTTTTATTACTTTTTGTAATCTTGCTGATTGTTTCTAAAATTCTCTATTTGTAAAAGTTGCATCTCTTTCTGTAAACTGTACCTATCTGAAGATCATATTCTCAGATACATTTTAATAGAGGACAACTTATCAGCAAAGATCACTTCTTGTGATTTGGTTGATGTTTACTTTCTGCACTTAATTCAACTAAAATTGAATATCATTTGAAATGATTAAGTGGTGGATTGTTTTCTCTTCCAGGATTACAATTTTGTAATAGGACTCGAAAGATAGTCATGGATGACTCATCACATGTTTTTATCTTAGCCAGAAAGGTGATTAAGTACTCTTGGTTCACTTGAACATTGTAAAAGAGGAAATCACTAAGTATGATTAGTCTAGTAAATCTTGTATTAGGATTATAGGTCTCTGAGTGTAATTTTTATTTCAAGAAGACCATGAAGATCAATCCTAACAATGGAGCTTTTCTGAAGATTAGAAGACTAAAGATTGCACAAGGTTTATGAAGACACAAAGGTTTAGTCTAACTCAGAAAGACTATGTCCTTAAATCCTTTCTTAAGTATATTAACTTACTTTCGGGATATGATTCTGGACATATAACATCATGAGTATGGAGCATGCAAGCCATCAGAAAGGCTCATGTATCCGTTGAGACTAAAGGACAATGAACAGTACTATGCATTAAATGCCTCGGCAGAAATGTTGCAAAAAGCAGACCTCTCTGAAAAATTAGATAGTGACTTCTAAGTACATAGTTCAAGATATAAACGGATATAATTTGATAGAGAGCACAACGGATACAATTCAAACGCCTCTCAAAATGAAATAAAAATTACATTTTGAGACCTAACATCCTATACAAGATTTGCTAGACTATCATACTTAGTGGGTTTCCTCTTTTACAATGTTCAAGTGAACCAAGAGTACTAATCACCTTTCTGAGACTAAGATAAGTCATCATGTTGCTGATCAAAATCTAAACAGATATTTCTAACAAAATATCTAACAAATTTCCCAACAAATTTCCCAACAAATTTCCCAACAAATTCCCCCCTTTTTGATCAGTCAACGATGACTATCTAACCTATTACAAATCTGGATGAGTGAACAATCCAACACTTAATCTTTTCTTAAGATCTTCAAATTTATTTAATTAAGTGCAGAAAGTAAACATCAACCAAATCACAAGGTGTGATCTTTGCTGACAAGTTATCTTTTATAGAATACTATCTGAGAGTAAGTTCTTCAGATAAGTTATAAAGAGAGATTACAGATAACTTCAATACATAGAACAAGTTTGGCTCAGTCAGCAAAAATACAAAAACTACATAGTAAATTAGGACAACAGGAGTAACCAAGCTCCTAGTAAACATCCTAATAAACTAGTCTTCAAGTCTTCTATTTCTTCAAGTCTTCAATAGTATTTCTGTGGATCAATCTGCAAATTTCCTATCTCCAAACCTTTTGATGTCATCAGAATAATCATAGAGAAGTGTTCTGATGAGCATCTCAGTGTCTCTGGCAAATCCACAGACCTCTTTATAGGTTTTGGTAGGATTTTTCTTGACAAAATGTTTGACCCATAGGTACTTTCCCCACTTCCAGGCATGCTCTATTCTGATATCTGAAAGCTTGAAGTATTCGTAGATAATCCTTAGATAATTGATGTCACCCTTGTATTGATCTTCAGTTAGATAGAACGATTCATAGGGTTCTACAGCTAGTCTTGCTCTTGTGCCTGTTCCTGTGATATTCAGAATTCTGTGCACATCATCTGGCTTTCCATATGGACATTCATCAGAGAGGTCCTTTCTCATGGCTTCAGTTCTCTTGACAACTTCAAAATCCAACCAGGCTTTAATGTGATTGGTGTTGATCAAGGTTGGCTTATCTTTTCCCCATGCCATAAGTTGTTTATGGATTGGTTCTGGAAATCTTGAATTTACCAATAGATGCTTAAGTTCCATAATCCAATAGCCATTTTTCTGATTGATGCACCTGTAGACAGAGGAATCATTGTCATACTTCACATACTCTATTTTGGCTTCTTCTGGCCTGAGTGGAAGTTGACTTTGTCTTTGCTCTCTCACCTGCTCCTTCTCTGTCTTGAATTCTCTTTGGGATTGTTGCTTGAAGAACCACCTGGACTTGGTATTTCAGAGAGGTGTTTTAGCTGCTAGGGGCTTTGCAGCTATGGGCTCAGTTAGGCTTTCAATTTTCCTTTTTCTGTGAAGAGGAGCTTCATCTTCATCAGTTTCCTCATCATCATCAAGATTAGATCTTGTGAGAGTTTTATAGCCTTCTTCATTGCCCAAGGACTTGATTTGACATTCTTCTTCTTCTTCAGAAGATTCATCAATCCCTTTAACTTGTCTTCTCCTTGGAGCCTTGGTACTCCTTGGAGGTTTCTGTGCCATGGCCCTTGTTATCATTTTAGTTCCTTCAGTAGGTTTCTGGGAAGCAGCTACTATTTGCAAAGCAGCTTGGCTTGAGGAGGGTTCATTGATTCTGAGTGGTGGCTGGGAAGTTTTCATGTTTCTTCTTCTTCCTTTCCGAGCCGCACTGACTCAGATTTCTTCTTGTTTTCCTCTCCTTCTTCCCATTCCCCGACTTTGAGGTCCAGATTTGTACATTCTTTCCCTTAGTCATTGTCGACTCGATCTCATAAAGGAACTGAGAGAGAGTTAAAGTGCCCTTGTAAATAATTATAAGCGGTGACCAACTTCAAGTTCGCTTTGAGCTCTGATTTTGCTTGATAAATCCATTGTCCCGATCGTGAGCTCGCCATGGCCTAGGATGGCATCTGCTTCCAAAGATGTAACTTGCCTCTTGGAAAGCTTTTTCAGCTAAAGACGCATCATCGTCCCTTATCATTCCCAGATCTTTCTGAGAAATGACTATGCTAGTTGTTCTCTGAGTGATGAGCTCAGTGAACTTTCTCATTTCCGAGGGGACGGAGGCAATTACTTCCTTGTTATGTGAAGACATCTCCTTGTTCAGATGAGCCAGTACTTGGTACCTGCTCATGTATTCATTGGAGTGGACATTTGGCAGTTTGCTGAATATTATAGGAGCAATCAGCTTCCTTTTTAAGTGAGAAACCGCTAAATGTTCATTGCGGTGCTCTGCCAAAGTCTTGTCTTCTTCATCATCTGAGTAATCAGCCCAGTGATCTTCATCCTCTTGGACATTTTCATCGATTGTATCAAGTCCAGCAACCATCTCAGAGATTGGTTTCTTCCCTTTCTGGGAGGAGGATGGTACTTCTTTTGAAGATGATGCAGCCTTAGCATCATGCTTGACTTCAGATACTTCTTCAATATCGAGTTCTTTGGTGATATCATGCACAACATCCCGTAGCTCTTTAACCTCAGAGTAAGCAATCATTTCTTGTAAGTATTGATCTTGTAGTTGATCAAGCTTGTCTCTGGATTTAGCTATTTGATCTTCCAGTTGAAGATGGAGCTGTTGTTCTTCTTCCAACAGTTGTCAGAGTTGAGTAGATCTGGTTTGAGTGTTTAATATTTTCTGATTGGTTTCTTCAGAAAGCTCAACTACTTATTCAGTAGTAACTGGGTGTTGGTGAGAAGATGGATAAGTAGATTTCTGAGGAGATGGAGACGGAGATTTCTGTGAAGTCTTCTCAGTGTGCTTTTCAGCAGTTGAGGCATCATTTCTTAGTGAAATTCCTCCGGTCCCTGGTGCAGGGGCATCATCATCATCCTTTTTGTCTGTGTCATTCTTTTGGTAATGGTCAGTGGGAGGTTCATCGAAGTCATTTTCGTTTATCTCTTCCTCCTCATCATCTTCAGATACAAGATTGATCACTTCAGGAATAGTGATCTTCTGCCCATTAACCTCTTCTTGTTCAGAAGGTATAAATTGCAGAGTTTGGGGCAGGACTGGCTTAAATGCCATTTGTAATCTTGTCTTGCCATCTGCCTGTTCAAAGGCTTGTATCAAACTGTGCGCCACTTCTCTGGAGAAATCCTTATGCAATAGAGTTGCAACTGTGTACTGTTCGATAGGGAACATTGCATGGATGTATGTCTCCAAGTCAAGAGCTCGTGCTCGTCTGTTTGGTTGATCTGTGATTCTCAATATTTCAGAGAGATCAGAGCACCTTAACCTTTGCCATTTCTTGAAGCATTTAATGTGCTTTGGAAGGGTGTGAGCTTTGAAGAAGGGAAGTAGGTCCCTTGTCTCAACATTGGGAGCCTGCTCGGCGCTTGTTTGAGCCTGAAAGAAAGAGTTTTGAGTGAGCTTCAAAACTTTTACAGATATCTGAGTAGAAGTGTAGTTTAGTTTCTGAGTTTACCTGAGTAAGTACTTCAGGCTCAGAGACTTGTTCTACTGAGACAATTGGTGTCTCAGATATCTTGTTGTGAGGCGGAGACTAGGAAGTCTGGTCCTCATCAACCTTTCTTTCTTGATCCTGAGAATTAACATTATCACAATACTTAGGAAATTCTATCAAGAAAACTTTAAGTGACAAGTCAGATATCTGAGAGGTCAATTACCTCCATGGGAGGCTCAGATACTTGTCTCTCAGAGACTTGTGCAGTCTCTGGAATCTTTTCTTGTGATGAAGGCCTTGATGCCTCACCAATTTCCATAGGTGCAGGGGATGTCGCAACTCTGTCCCCTTGCACTTCTACTTCTGAGTGAGCCTGTGAGTAGAAAGCATTGCATAATTTAGAGAAGATTTTAGTTAACCCAAGGTGAAGAATATTTATCATTGATTTTCATATACCTTCATACTGGAAGGCTCAATGATCTGTTCTTCAGAAACCTTGCCGGTTTCTGGGTTTTCTTCTGGCATTTCTGCCTTATCTTCCTCTTTCTCAGTTGGAGCCTGTTAGAAACATTTATTTTAATGATTAAGCACATTAACTTATAACTGAAGAAGTGTTATCTTAAGAATCCATTATTACCTGTGGCACAGGCTCAGATATCTTAAGAGGCGAGGTTGAGGGAACCTCCTTCTCAGTTTCTGAGGTAAGCTTTTGAGCTTCCTCTTGTTTTTGTGTTTCTAACTCAGCCTGTAACAAAGAAATTTTATGAGTAACAAGATGTATAAGCATAAAAGTTTTCACAAGATAAGAGTTAAACCGGTCAGCTACCTGAGTAGTTTCAGGCTAATTGGTCTCTGGAACTTGTGACCTTTCTATACTTAGGTCTTCTTGTCCCAGTGCAGTTTCTTTGCTTGAAGTTTCTGGTACTTCACACCTTTCCTGAGTATGCAACTCAGTTGCCTCCCCTGGTTGATCATTCTGAGTAGATGTCTCAGTTTGATCCCTCTCATTGAGTTGGGGAACCTGCTCAATTACAGGATTTTCTTCAGCATACTGTATTGCTGGTAATTCAAAATGGAGTTCATTTACCATTTCATCAACCACTTGTGGCTGTTGTGGTTGTTGTGTTTGTGGTTGTTGTGGTTGTCTGGAAGCAGAAGATTGATCAGTAGAGTGTTCTTCCAGATTCTTAGATGTGGCATTTCCATCAGCATCTGCCAGCACTAAAATACCACTCATCAGGGCTTTGTGAAGTTGTGCAAGAGAGTCATTCCCTGATGATGTGTTTGCACCAACAACCTTTGCTATAGGTTTAGCAACCTGTGGTGTAGGTTCTTCTTCAGATACCTTATCACCAGTTACTGTTTCAGTAACCTTAGCCCTCTTTGTTCTTTCTAGGACTTGAGAGATGACTAGTGCAGCATCTTCATCGTCAGAGCTCTCATCAGCATAAGGGACTGATTGGTCCATTATTCCTGCGGTTTCTGCAGATAGGGCTTGGTGTTTTTCACCACTTTTGACAGCATTCATGAGTTCATCAGCAATGCTTTCTGCATTAGTCGCAACATTTCTGAAAGCACTTTCCCTTGCTGAGTCTACTTCAGTAGTTGATAACTCTTTTGCAGCATTGATGATTTCATCTGCCTTTATCAGTTCATCGGCAATGCCTGCAAATATCTGAGAATCGACAACCTCTTTGGGTGTGTCTTCTGATTTGCCAGCACACTTCTTTCTTAAAGTTCTGGGCTTCTTGGTCGCAACCTTTTCTTCAGATACCTTTTCGACTTTTTCGCTTAGAACCTTTCGAGACCCAAGAACCTTTTTCATCAAGTTTGTATACTCATATTTGTAGAGTAGGTTCTTGTGGCTATTTCACCGTCTCTCTGAGCTCAATGCCAAGCTTCTCCGAAGTAGCATATCTTCGACCATATCCTCGTGGCCTTTGCTCAGCTAGTCCTTTGGCAATCTTAGGCTCAAGCCTTGAATTTTCTTCACAAACTTCATGAAGGCGTATTTTCCCAGCTTAAAAGGGTTTTCCAAATTTTGTCTTGTTGATTCAAAGAACATCATGATCCATCGTTCTTGGCTTATCCGTCAAGACCTCCTTGTAGACCATCAAAGCATCTGTGAAGAATGCAAGCCAGTACATCCCAGTGAACCATCAGATGTCTGGTTTGGATGTCAGCAAGCTTGAACTCAGTGGGTGTATCTGATTTTTCAAGATCACACACGTCACTGTACAGTTCTTTAACACCTTCAAGGTGTTCATCATCCTTAGTGTTTATTTCAAAATCCTTTCCAAGATTTTGAAACTCAAACAACTTACAGAAAGTTGTTAAGTCCAGAAGGATTTCCTTTCCTTGGACTGAGGTTTTGACAGACACTATTTCAGTACCTTCAGAAATACAGGAAATAATCCTGGAGTTGTTGTAGAATTCCAACACATCGAGTGATGAGATTTGTTGGTCCAGATAACGGCAAAGTAAAAGACTAGAGGGGGGTGAATAGTCTTTTAAAACTTTTGTCGATAACAAATGTTTCTCAGATATCTGAATAGATATCTGATACTTAGAATCAGAGTGCGGAAGACTTAATAAAGATAAGTGTAGAAACAGTTAATAAGTGTGTGTGTGTGTTGCTGAAGTATAAATACAGAAACGTAAATGACACAGCAAGTATAGTGGTATCTGGAGGTGGCGTAATCCTCCAACTAATCCACTTCGGTCTATCAGAGACCTAGAATTCACTAGAACAGATAATTGAGATAACCTTACAATAATCCTATTCTAAGATTCTGAACAATTGGTTCCCAACCAAATGTTCCCCCTGAGTTGTTCCCTAGCTTCTTCAGCCAAGTACTTCCTATACTCAGAAACCTTTGAGTTATTCCCTAGCTTCCCAAGCTAAGTACTTCCTATACTCAATAACCTTGGAGTTATTCCTTAGTTTCCCAAATCAAGTACTTCCTATACTCCGGTAACCTTGGAGTTATTCCCTGATTTTTCAAACTAAGTACTTCCTGTACTCCACGCCGGTTTTGGTGTTGGTTTCGGTTTGAGTTGTCAGATGAGCGTCTTAATAACTTTTCAGTTATTCAGATAGCTCTGTGAACTAAGTTACTTAATACACTTTACAGCGTATGGTATCTTGTTCGATTTTACTGACCCAAGTCTTATGATATCTGTTCAAGAGAATGAATCTCAGATAGTTGATCTTTTGATTCAACTCCTTCACAGATAGCTTTGCTTGTTTAGGATCAGGACACTTAGAACTTCAGTGTTTACTCAAGATCAAAAGCTTTAGTCGCAACAGAAAGCTTTGATAATAAGTAAGATGCTTTGAGAGAGTAAGATCAGAGATCGTATGTTTCAGCGTATTCAGTGTTCTGAGTTGTGTTCCGTGTGTTCTCTCAAGTTGTCTAAGTGTTGATATTTATAGATGAATTTGAGTGCCGTTTGAATAGTATCCGTTAGGCTCAAATTCAAACTATCGATATCTGTGTATAGTATCAGAGGTGTTTGTCTTCTTCTCGAAGTTGCCGCTTTTATTCAGACATCTCTGTCCGTGCATTAAATGCTTTGTACTATACTTTTTGTCCTGTAGTGTCAATGGAACTATGCTTTGTATCAGAAACCAGTGTTATCTGATTCTTTGCACGTCCTTATCTTCATTCTTCAGATACCACTTGTTATTCATTGAAACAACTTTATTTTCAATATATGTTTCTTTTTCAGAAACGTGGTTAATGCTCAAGGTATCTGAGAATAGATATCTGTGGACACTTTCCTTGTTTTCGATATATGTATCTCATTTCTCGATATCTCTTGTGACACAGTTTGTTTGAAACTGCTCGGTTCTACAAGATATCCGCTAAGATATCTGAATAATGATTCGAATCTTGTGCAGTTTTCTTCAAATCTTCAAATGTTGTTGAGCTTTCTGCTTGGATGTCTTCTTCTTTGTCTTCTCTTCATAAAATAAAAATTACATTTTGAGACCTAACATCCTATACAAGATTAGCTAGACTATCATACTTAGTGGGTTTCCTCTTTTACAATGTTCAAGTGAACCAAGAGTACTAATCACCTTTCTGAGACTAAGATAAGTCATCATGTTGCTGAACAAAATCTAAACCGATATTCTACAAAATATCTAACAAATTTCCCCCATTTTGATCAGTCAACGATGACTATCTTCCCTATTACAAATCTGGATGAGGAAACAATCCACCACTTAATCATTTCTTGAGATCTTTCAAATCATATAATTAAGTGCAGAAAGTAGACATCAACCAAATCACAAGGTGTGATCTTTGCTGACAAGTTATCTTTTATAGAATACTATCTGAGAGTAAGTTCTTCAGATAAGTCGCAACTTAAGATTACAGATAACTTTAATACATAGAACAAGTTTGGCTCAGTCAGCAAAAATACAAAAACTACATAGTAAATTAGGACAACAGGAGTAACCAAGCTCCAAGTAAACATCCTAAAGAACTAGTCTTCAAGTCTTCAATCTTCAAGTCTTCAACAAAATTTCTATGGATCAGTCTGCAAATTTCCTATCTCCAAACCTTTTGATGTCATCAGAATAATCATAGAGAAGAGTTCTAACAAGCATCTCTATGTCTCTGGCAAATCCACAGACTTCTTTGTAGGTTTTGGTAGGATTTTTCTTGGCAAAATGCTTGACCCATAGGTACTTTCCCCACTTCCAGGCATGCTCTATTCTGATATCTGAAAGCTTGAAGTATTCATAGATAATCTTCAGATATCTGATGTCACCCTTGTATTGATCTTCTGTCAGATAGAACGACTCATAGGGTTCCACAGCAAGTCTTGGTCTTGTGCCTGTTCCTGTGATATTCAGAATCTTGTGCACATCATCTGGCTTTCCATATGGACAATCATCAGAGAGGTCCTTCTTCATGGCTTCAGTTCTCTTGACAACTTCAAAATCCAACCATGCTTTGATGTGATTGGTGTTGATCAAGGTAGGTTTATTCTTTCTCCATGCCATAAGCTGTTTGAGGATTGGTTCTGGAAATCTTGAATTTACCAATAGATGCTTAAGTTCCAGAATCCAATAGCCATTTTTCTGATTGATGCACCTGTAGACAGAGGAATCATTGTCATACTTCACATACTCAATTTTGGCTTCTTCTGGCCTGAGTGGAAGTTGACTTTGTCTTTGTTCAGCTCTCAGTCTGTTCGTTTTCTGTCTTGAATTCTCTTTGGGGTTGTTGCTTGAAGAACTACCACCCTGGATAGACTTGGTATTTCCAGAGGGTGTTTTAACTGCTTGTGGCTTTGCAGCTATGGGCTCAGTTAGGCTTTCAAGTTTCCTTTTTCTTTGAAGAGGAGCTTCATCTTCATCAGTCTCTTCATCATCTTCATCAAGATCAATTCTTGTGAGATCTTTGCAGCCTTCTTCATTGCCCTGGGACTTGATTTGACCTTCTTCTTCTTCAGAAGATTCATCAATCACTCTAACATGTCTTCTCCTTGGAGCCTTGGTACTCCTTGGAGGTTTCTGTGCCATGGCCCTTGTTACCATTTTGGTTCCTTCAGTAGGTTTCTGGGAAGCAACTTGGCTTGAGGAGGGTTCATTGATTTTGAGTGATGGCTGGGAAGTTTTTCTTCTTCCTTTCTGAGCCGCACCTGCTCTAGATTTTTTCTTGTTTTCATCTCCTTCTTCCCATTCCCCCTGACTTTGAGGTCCAGATTTGTACTTTCTTTCCCCCTTAGTCATTGTTGGCTGACTCAGTCTCTTAAAGGAATCTGAGAGAGAGTCAAAATGCCCTTGTAAATAGTTGTAGGTAGTGACCAACTTCTGAAGTTCGGCTTTGAGTTCCTAATTTTGCTTGATAAGTCCATTGTCCTTATCAGTGAGCTCTGCCAATGGGCCTAGGATGGCATCTGCTTTTCCAGCAGTGTAACTTGCCTCTTGAAAAGCTTTTTCAGCTAAAGACACATCATCGTCCCTTATCATTCCTAGATCTTTCTGAGCAATGACCATGCTAGTAGTTCTCTGAGTGATGAGCTCAGTGAACTTTCTCATTTCAGAGGGGACTGAGGCAATTACTTCCTTGTTCTGTGAAGACATCTCCTTATTCGTGAGCACCAAGATTGGTACCGCTCATGTATTCATGGAGTGGACGTTTGCTTTTGTTGAAGATTGTAGGAGCAATCAACTTTCTTTTCAAGTGAGAAACCGCTAAATGTTCATGCCGGTGCTCTGCCAAAGTCTTGTCTTCTTCATCATCTGAGTGATTATCCCAGTGATCTTCATCCTCTTGGACATTTTCATCAATCGCATCAAGTCCAGCAACCATCTCAGAGATTGGTTTCTTTCCTTTCTGGGAGGAGGATGGTACTTCTTCAAGATGATGCGCCTTTAGCATCATGCTTGACTTGGATACTTGTTCAAGATCGAGTAATTGTCGTTTAGCATTAATGAAGATCCTTTAGTTCTTCAACCGCAGAGTAAGCATTGATTTCTTTGAGGTATTGATCTTCTAGTTGATCAAGCTTTTCTGGATTGAGCTATTTGATCTTCCAGTTGAAGATGGAGCTGTTGTTCTTCTTCCAACAGTTGTCTGAGTTGAGCACTTCTGGTCTGAGTGTTTAATATTTTCTGATTGATTTCCTCAGAGAGCTCAACTACTTGTTCTGTAGTAACTGCGTGTTGGTTAGAAGATGGATGAGTAGATTTCTGAGGTGATGAAGACGGAGATTTCTGTGAAGTCTTCTCAGTTTTCTTTCAGTTGAGGCAATGTTTTTCTGTGAAATTCCTCCGGTCCCTGGTGCAGGGGCATCATCATCATCCTTTTTGTCATTATCATCCTTTTGGTGATGGTCAGTGGGAGGTTCATCAAAGTAATTTTCATCCATTTCTTCCTCCTCATCATCTTCAGATACAAGATTGATCACTTCCGGGATAGTGATCTTCTGCCCATTAACTTCTTCTTGTTCAGAAGGTATGATTTGCAGAGTCTGGGGCAGGACTGGCTTGAATGCCATCTATAATCTTGTCTGACCATCTGCCTGTTCAAAGGCATGTATCAAACTATGTGCCACTTCTCTGGAAAAGTCCTTGTGTAGTAGAGTCGCAACTGAATGTTGTTCTGTAGGGAACATTGCTTGGACATACGTTTCCAGGTCAAGAGCTCGTGCTCGTCTGGTTGGTTGATCAGTTATTCTCAATATTTCAGAGAGATCAGAGCACCTTAACTTCTGCCATTTCTTGAAGCATTGAATATGCTTTGGCAGGGTGTGAGCTTTGAAGAAGTGAAGTAGGTCCCTTGTTTCTTCAATGGGAACCTGCTTTGCATCTGTTTGAGCCTGAAAGAAAGAGTTTTGAGTGAGTTTCAAAAACTTTTGTAGATATCTGAGTAGAAGTGTAGTTTAGTTTCTGAGTTACCTGAGTATGAACATCAGGCTCAGATACTTGTTCTCTGAGATTGGTGTCTCAGATATCTTGTTGTGAGGTGGAGACTTGGGAGTCTGGTCCTCATCAGCCTTTCTTTCTTGAACCTGAGATAAATACAATACTTAGGAAATAGTTTGAAAGAATCTATGCATAAATATGTTTTTAATGAATTCTGATTTGAGCTACTTACTTCCTCATCAGGAAGCTCAGATTCATTTTTCTCAGAAACTTGTGCAGTTTCTGGTGTTCTTTCGAGTGATGTTGCCTCAGGGGCTTCATCAATTTCCATTGATGCAGGGGAAGTTGCAACTTTATCCCCTTGCATTTCTACTTCTGAAGTAGCCTGTAAGTAGAAAGTATTGATTATTAGAAGAGATAAATGATAACCCAGGATGAAGAATACTTATCACTTGATTGTCATATACCTTCAAGTTTGAAGGCTCAGTGATGAGTTCTTCAGAAACCTTGTTGGTTTCTGGGTTTGTCTCTGGCATTTCTGCCTTATCTTCTTCCATCTCAGTTGGAGCCTGTTAAAAACATTTATCATGAATGATCATACAAACATTTTTACAGAAAAATTAGTTCTCTTTAAGAATCATTTACCTGTGGCACAGACTCAGATTTCTCAAGAGTTGAGGTTGAAGGAACCTCTTTTTCAGTATCTGAGGTAAGCTTCTCAGCTTCCTCTTGTTTCTGCGTTTCTAACTCAGCCTGTAACAAAGAAATTCTTATAAGGTAACAAGATTTATAAGTATAAAAAATTTTCACAAGGTAAGAGTTAAACCAGTCATTTACCCGAGCAGTTTCAGGCTGATTGGTCTCTGGAACTTGTGACCTTTCTATACATTGGTCGTCTTGTCCCAGTGCAGTTTCTTTGTTTGAAGTTTCTGGTACTTCACACCTTTCCTGAGTATGCAACTCAGTTGCCTCCCCTGGTTGATCATTCTGAGTAGATGTCTCAGTTTGATCCCTCTCATTGAGTTGGGGAACCTGCTCAATTACAGGATTTTCTTCAGCATATTGTATTGCTGGTAATTCAAAATGGAGTTCATTTACCATTTCATCAACCACTTGTGGCTGTTGTGGTTGTTGTGTTTGTGGTTGTTGTGGTTGTCTGGAAGCAGAAGATTGATCAGTAGAGTGTTCTTCCAGATTCTTAGATGTGGCATTTCCATCAAGATTCCGCCAAAGACTAAAATACCACTCATCGTGGCTTTGTGAAGTTGTGCAAGAGAGTCATTCCACGATGATGTGTTTGCACCAACAACCTTTGCTATAGTTCAAGAACTTTGTGGTGTAGGTTCTTCTTCAGATACCTTATCACCAGTTACTTTTTCAGTAACCTTAGCCCTCTTTGTTCCTTTTAGGACTTGAGAGATGACTAGTTCATCATCTTCATCGTCAGAGCTCTCATCAGCATTGGGAACTGATTGGTCCATTATTCCTGCGGTTTCTGCAGATGGGGCTTGGTGCTGTTCACCATTCTTGGCAGCATTTATGAGTTCATCAGCAAGGCTTCGCATTAGTCGCAACATTTCAAAAAGCACTTTCTCTTCCGAGTTTACTTGTTCAAGAGTTGATAACTCTTTGCAAAGATTGATGAGTTCATCTGCCATGCTTGCAGATATCTGAGAATTGACAACCTCTTTAGGTGTGTCTTCTGATTTGCCAGCAGACTTCTTTCTTGAAGTTCTGGGCTTCTTGGTCGCAACCTTTTCTTCAGATATATTTTCAGATTTTCTCTTCTTAGGACCTCTCTGAGACCCAGTAACCTTTTTCATCAGATTTGTATACTCGTACTTGTAGAGTAAGTTATCGTTATTTCAAATTGCCTCTCTGAGCTCAATGCCAAGATTTTCCAGCAAGTAGCATATCTTCAGACCATATCCTACTGTGTCCTTTGGCTCAGCTAGTCCTTTGACAATCTTAGGCTCGAAGCCTTGAATCTTCTTCACGAATTTCATGAAGGCGTACTTTCCCCAGTTAAAAGGGTTTTCCAGCCTTTTGTCTTGTTGATTCATCAAGAACATCATGATCCATCGTTCTTGGCTTATCTAGTCAGCACCTCCTTGTAGACCATCAAAGCATCTGTGAAGAATGCAAGCTAGTACATCCCAGTGAACCAACAGATGTCTGGTTCGGATGTCAGCAAGCTGGAACTCAGTGGGTGTATCTGATTTTTCAAGATCACACACGTCACAGTTCTTTAACACCTTCAAGGAGTTCATCATCCTTGGTGTTTATTTCAAAATTCTTTCCAAGATTTTGAACCTCAAACAACTTCTGAAGTTGTTAAGTCCGAAGGATTTCCTTTCTCGATCGAGGTTTTGATAGACACTATTTCGGTGCCTTCAGATACACAGAAATAATCTCGAGTTGTTGTAAAATTCCAACACATCGAGTGATGAAATTCCACCGGGCGAAAGGATAGAAAACCCTTGATTTGTGCCTTTTCAAGCATGTCAAGAATCAATTTTCTGTCACTTTGATTTTCTATTGCAGCAGTGAGGTATTCCTCAACCATGGCACCACCCCAAATCATTCTGTGACTTGAAGTCCAATGGTTAGGATTAAAAGCTCCTACCAGTCGATAGTTAACAATAACCAACTCTGGTGCCTGCTTTTCAGCAGTACCAGTGGAGGATTGGGATTTCTGTATCGAAGTGTTCTTGGAAGCCATCTCTTTATATAGTATAGGGATTTGAAGCTTGTGTTTGAAAGAGATTCGATTGAGTGATTCTTTTCAGAAAAACATAATCAAGATTTGCAGAGACTTTAGAGATGTTGCAGAGGATTAGGAGAAGGTTTTTGCTATTTTGATGCAAGTTGAAATTTCGGATTAGGCAAAAGTGATTTTCTTTGCCAAAATCCTATATATATAGCAAGTGAATCTCAACAGACAAATACATACAAATTGATTTTGTGTGTACGTATCTGTGAATTGCAAGCCGGCATGATCAAAAGTTACTTCGGCATTAAATGCAAAGTGGTCTTTGTCGGAATTTTTACAGTCCACTATTTACTGTGAATTAATTTCTGCCGTTCAGATCAAGCGCTTGAATTCATCAAGGGTCACCATTGCTTCTCCAGCAATGATCACAATCAACAAATGTAATTGTGTCCATTTAATGAATTTTGGCTAATAGCTATCTGAATCACAATTCTGTTTGAGCAAGGACACTGTTCGCATCTGAATCTGTCTTATACTTAGGATTTTTCCAAGTTTTTCATCAAGATAGAAATAATGCGAGTTTCAAGAGAGTAGTTGAGTGAAGATAGTTATACTATTCTCTTTAGTGTTCCCCGTTTATAGAATGATTCAGATATCTGAGTTCCCGTCTCAGAGATCTTAAGCTATCTTTTTTTTTGCTCTTTATCCTTTTTGACTTCTGGATACCCGTTCCAGATACCTCTTCTCTCTTTTCTGGATACCCGTTCCAGATATCTGAACTTTTTCAGTTCATTGGTAGTTCCATTAGTCCAAGACTATGTCTTAAGGCTAAGAATCTACTTTCTTGTAGTGGCTTAGTGAGGATATCTGCAAGTTGGTCTTCAGTGCCAATCTTGAGTATCTCTATATTGCCTTTTTCAACATGGTCTCTGATGAAGTGATGTCTAACATCAATGTGCTTTGTTCTGGCATGAAATTTAGGATTCTGTGTAATCGCAATAGCACTTGTGTTGTCACAGAAAATGGGATTTTTCTTCTCATCGAGTCCATAGTCTTTAAGTTGTTGTTGTATCCACAGAATTTGTATTGCACAACAACCAGCAGCAATATATTCAGCCTCTGTGGTAGAAGTTGCAATTGAGTTTTGCTTCTTGCTAAACCATGAGATAAGTCTAGCGCCCAGAAACTGACAAGTTCCTGAGGTGCTTTTCCTATCAAGCAATGATCCAGCATAATCAGCATCTAAGTACCCAGCTAAACTCAATCCACTTTCTTTAGGATACCACAATCCTACATCTACTGTACCCTTCACATACCTTAATATTTTCATAGCAATGTTGTAGTGTGTTTGCATTGGATTTGTCTGAAATCTAGCACATACTCCAACGGCATATTGAATATCAGGTCTACTTGCAGTGAGGTAAAGTAGTGAACCTATCAATTTCCTATACTTATGTTCTTCAACACTCTTATCTAATTCAGTATAGGTCAGTTTGGTTCCAATGCTCATAGGTATCTTAGCATTCTTTTCAGAAGGCTTAAGATTGAATTTTGTGAGCATGTCTTTTGCATACTTTGTTTGACTAATGAATATTCCATCATTGAGTTGCTTGACTTGCAATCCTAGGAAATAATTCATTTCTCCCATCATGCTCATCTCAAACTTGCTTTTCATGAGATTTGCAAAGTCATTACAAAGTTGCTTGTCCTTAGATCCAAATATGATGTCATCAATATATACTTGAACTAAGAGTAGTTTCCCATCATGGTTTAAGGTAAATAAAGTTTTATCAACTTCACCTTTCTTGAAACCACTTTCTAGAAGGTATTTGGCCAAAGTGTCATACCATGCTCTTGGAGCTGTTTGATCCATACTGAGCTTTACAGAGTTTATAGACCATTCTACTTTCTCGAGGAAACTTCAAACCTGTGGTTGCTCAACATAGACTTCTTACGCAAGTTCACCGCTTAGGAATGCACTTTTGACATCCATCGATAAACTTTGAAATCTTTATGAGCTGCAAGGCTAGAAAGAGTCTTATTGCATCCAATCGCAATCTGGTGCATATGACTCGTCAAAATCTAAGCCTTCAGTCTGAGTAAATCCCTTGGCAACCAATCTTGCTTTGTTTCTGGTTATTTCACCAGATTCATTCATCTTGTTTCTGAAAACCCATTTAGTTCCAATCATAGATATTCCTTCTATAAATGGAACTAGTTTCCAGACTTTGTTTCTCTCAAATTCATTCAACTCTTCTTGCATTGCAGAGATCCAGTCTTGGTCTCCTAATGCTTCTTCTATGTTTTTAGGTTCAATATTCGAGATGAAACATCCAAAGAGAGAGTTAGCATTTTCAGCTATTGCTCTTCTAGTCCTAACACCCTGATTAATTGGTCCAATTATATCCTTTGTAGGATGATCTTTGATCCATTTCATCATAGGTTTAGTGCTAGTAGGATCAATATCCAGGTGATCTGAATGTGAATCACTAAGATTTTGATTTGATACTTTTTCAGTATCTGAGATATCTGACATATGGGAAATGTCATGGATATCTGACACTTTTTCAGTGTTAGAGATATCTGAGACATGTATTTTAGCATTCTCTTTTTCAGATACATCTTCATGATGAAGGTTCTCAGCAACCTGTTCCATTTCTGGAAAACTTATAGGAAATTCCTCGTCATGTCTGTGAGTCATCTTGTTGTTACTAGGCTTTTCAAGCTTTTCTACGTCAGAGTCATCCTCACTTTCCATAAAGATGTTTTTCCTTTCTGAGGATTCTTCTTTAGGATCCCTCAGTAATAGTTCTTTGAACTTTTCTGAGAGTTCATCAATAGGAGGTGTTTTCTTACTTCCTTCATAGAATACAACATGAACTGATTCTTCAATTTTCTTTGTTCTTTTGTTGTAAACTCTGTAAGCTTTGCTATTTGTGGAATAGCCAAGAAAAACACCTTCATCTGCCTTTGGTTGAAATGTTCTCAGATAATCTTTCCCATTGTTTAGAACAAAACATCTACAACCAAATACTCTCAGATGTTTGATATTAGGAGGTCTTCCAACCAAGATTTCATAGGGGGTCCTGTCATGGTGTTTGTTTATCAAGCATCTGTTCTGAGTGTAGCAGGCTGTGTTTACAGCTTCAACCCAATATATTTCACTTATCTCAGTTTCAGCTAGCATTGTCCTTGCAGCTTCTTTAAGGGTTCTGTTTTTCCTTTCTGCAACACCATTTTGTTGAGGTGTTCTTACAGAGGAAAGTTGGTGTTGTATACCTTTGCAGGTACAAAACTCCTTTATGTACTGGTTGACAATCTCGATTACCATGGTGCATTACGATTGCAGATACCTTGTCATTCTTCATGATTTCAAGCTTTTTCAGCAAGTTTGGTATCTCCACCCTGGCATCAGACTTGTGTTTCAGAAAGACAACCCAAGTGAATCTTGAGAAGTCATCTACAACAACCAGGCCATACTTCTTTCCTGCATAACTAGATACAGATGATTCAAATAGATCCATATGTAAAAGTTGCAGTGGTCTAACACTAGAGTGTCTGATTTTGGATTTGAAAGAGATCTTAGATTGTTTCCCCATCTGACAGGCAGAACAGATACCATCCTTTCTGAAAGATGTTCTGGGAAGACCAACCACTAACTATTTCTTGGCAAGTCTCTTCAGAGTTTTGAAGTTCAAGTGACTCATTCTTTTGTGCCATAACCAGTGCTCTTCTGTGTGACCAGATTGACTCACCATGAGACATTCTTCAGTTGTGGCAGATGCCCAATCGGCAACATAAAGCGCCTTTCGCCGTCAACTAAGACCATCTGCTTTGACTCATTGTCAATTAGTTTGCGATTTAGCTTTGAATTTTATAGTAAAACCCATGCATAAACCTGCTCATGCTAAATAGATTGTATTTCAAATCCTTAACATATGTCGTCGGTGATTGTTAAAGTTCCCAATTTGACGTTGCCAAATCCCAGAGAGGATTTAATTCTCCTCCACAAATCGATATCCGGTCACGTGTTGCAAGCTTTGTAATCAACAGTTACTTTGTCTCTGTCATGTGCTTTCGCATCCACTATCAAATAGCCATTGTGCTTTAGTCCGGAAGCATTCGCACACAACAGAAACAGGAGATTAGGTTCTCATATCTTCGATGGAACCGTCGAATCAAAAGTTCTTCGGTAGGAATCCATTTTGAATGAATTTCTTTGAAATATGCTTTTGTCAGCGAGGAACGTAAGGAGGAATTCTTTTGAATGAAAGTTATCATTAGTAAGAATTATTTTCTTCCTTGGTGTGTTCCTAGGTGCTCCATATGATGCTTTCAGATACCAGTTTACGAGTTTGCTTTTCACAAACTTAGCCTTCCTTGCGATTTCTTCTAGCCACGGCATTGATTTTCAATGGCTTGATTTAACTTCCACTTCGATAATTGCTTTGAGCAATTCTAGCTTTCGACCATCGTTCTTGCTCACCTTGTACTCATGAGCAAGTTGTTTTCCGATGCCTTTGTAGCCAATGCCGTTTGAGCACGTGAAGCTATCGAGGTCTTTTCTCGTGACTTTGCTAGTCTCTGGTTGATCCAATTTCTTTCGAGAAAAAGTGACATGGGAGAATTTGCAGCTCCTGCAATTCTACCTTTTGAGAGACATAACCTTGTGGGTGTTTACACTTTTCGGTCTTGTGTTTCTTCGTAAACATACCAACAGTTTTGTTTTGACTTGTTTTTCCCACAAAGGTGCAGTCATCGCCTTTCCTTTGTCAACAATCTTTGTCTTTTCACCGATACTATAGATTGCATGGGAACCGTCTTCTTGAGTACTTACAAATGTTCTTTTCTCCTTACTCTTACTCGAGTGATAGAACAATCATGTCTGTATTCATTTCAAGTCCTTTCTTCTCTCAAGGATCTCTTAAGTAAGATTGTACTTGATAAGAGTGTCACTAGCTTTGGCATAAGATTGAAAAGATAGTTCTTTCTTCTTGAGTTCCTTGTTTTCGTAAAGAAGATTTTCATAATTCTTCGTAACTTTCGCCATTGCTTTTTCATGTGACTTTTCAGTCTCAGATATCTGAGCTTTGAGAAATGCATTTTCAGCATCCTTTCTCTCAGATTCTTTAACTAATTGAGAATTTTCCTTTTCAAGAGAATTCTTTTCTTCTTCAAGGTTTTCTGCTCTAGCTCGGATCATTAGAAACTCTCTTTCATAGATGTCAAGTTCTTTCACGAGATTTTCTAGATTTTTATTTCCTCTTCA
This sequence comes from Plantago major, assembly GCA_026545765.1. NCBI lineage: Eukaryota > Viridiplantae > Streptophyta > Magnoliopsida > Lamiales > Plantaginaceae > Plantago > Plantago major. The sequence continues at coordinate 94,306,901 of CM048839.1, forward strand.
TCACTTTCATAAGTGTAGCAAGAAGTATGTGTTACCTCATCGCCATAAGGCAGTTTTCTATGTTGGAGATGTCCGTCCACAATTTCAAAGAACTCCACATTTCATTCTTCTTGAGGCCGAAGTCGATTATATCATGAGTAACTCCACATAATTCTGGTGATGGTAGGGTTGAATCATCTGAATTGTCATCTTCAGAATCTGTCTCAACGTCTAGAGCATCCAGCTGAATTTGGATTTTCTTTCTTTCTTCAGTTAACAAAGCTTTCTGGCTTCTTCTGAAGATTCTTCTATCTTTCTTGTCCCCTGTCCTTAGTTTGTTGAGGGCAGGACAATCCTTCTTGAAATGGCCAGGTTTCTGACAATAGAAACAGATATCGTTTCCAATTTCTGCTTCCTCAGTACATGATGCTTTACGAAATGGCTTGTTCAATGAGATTTGCATATTTTGTCTTGGTGATAGTTTGAGCTAGATGCTTTTGACTTCTCTTTGGCCTTTCTTCTCTCAATTTCTCGACTGACAAATTTACTCATTTGCTTTGCAGCAAGAGCATCCTCAGTCTCCTCCTTTCTTTTCCTCTTTTCAGAAGTTCCTTGAGTAACTAGAGCAACATTCTGCAACTTTTCAGTTGTTTGTTCTCTCTGAGTTGTCTCATAGTCAACAGTAGCAAGATGAGAGAAAAGTTCCACTGGAGTGATATTTGGCATACCTTGGTTAAAATAAAAGAATTTAGTATGCTCCCAGTTGTGGTTAAGACTTCTGACAATAGTCTTAATCTTCTCTGACTGAGAGTATCTATTGCTTTCCCCAAGTGCTGCCATATCACTCATGAGAGTGGTAAATCTGAAATCAAGTTCTTCCAGAGTTTCAGTGGGACCTTGTTTGAAAGTTTGAAATTTCAACTTTAGAACTTCGAACTTGTTTTCCTTGGTTTCTCGGTTCGCACAGATTTCTTCAATCGGTTGCGAACTTTCATTGTTTAGCACCCCAGTTTACCTTTGTATGTGCTCCGTGTCGATCTGATGATGATGTTACGAGCTTGACCATCCAGACGATTTCTCTTGGCATCTTCCGATGTCCAGAGTTCTCTGGGCTTTGGTTCGTAAATAACGTGACCAGTAGATCTTCCACTAGTTGACGCATCTGTTTGAGAAGATCCTTCGCTTTGATCTCTGTCTCTTCCACTCGAAACCTCCATGACTTGCTTAAGTTGTTGAATGACTATTGGGCCATTCTTTATTACTTCGATCATCTCGTCACTTATGGCTTCAAGGTGGAGCATCATGTTATTTTTCCATTTCTCGTAGTTCTACGGGTTGAGAAGGTGCATCACTTTCGAGACATACGCACACTTAACACACAAATTAAATAGTCCTCAAAAGTGGACAAAGTTCCTTCACCTATCCGGGGATCTAGGTTCGGTCTGAAGGTGGTGAACCTCCTCTGATACCACTTGTTGGTCCAGATAACGGCAAAGTAAAAAAGGCGGAGGGGGTGAATAGTCTCTTAAAACTTTTGTCGATAATAAATGTTTCTCGAGATATCGAATAGATATCGATACTTAGAATCAGTCGGAAGACTTAATAAAGATAAGTGTAGAAGCAGTTAATAAGTGTGTGTGTGTTCTTTGATAAATCTGAAACGTAAATGACACAGCAAGTATAGTGGTATCTGGAGGTGGCGTAATCCTCCAACTAATCCACTTCGGTCTATCAGAGACCTAGAATTCACTAGAACAGATAATTGAGATAACCTTACAATAATCCTATTCTAAGATTCTCAACAATGGGTTCCCAACCAAATGTTCCCCCTGAGTTGTTCCCTAGCTTCTTCAGCCAAGTACTTCCTATACTCAGAAACCTTTGAGTTATTCCCTAGCTTCCCAAGCTAAGTACTTCCTATACTCAATAACCTTGGAGTTATTCCTTAGTTTTCCAAATCAAGTACTTCCTATACTTCGGTAACCTTGGAGTTATTCCCTGATTTTTCAAACTAAGTACTTCCTGTACTCCACGCCGGTTTTGGTGTTGGTTTCGGTTTGAGTTGTCAGATGAGCGTCTTAATAACTTTTCAGTTATTCAGATAGCTCTGTGAATTAAGTTACTTAATACACTTTACAGCGTATGGTATCTTGTTCGATTTTACTGACCCAAGTCTTATGATATCTGTTCGAGAGAATGAATCTCAGATAGTTGATCTTTTGATTCAACTCCTTCACAGATAGCTTTGCTTGTTTAGGATCAGGACACTTAGAACTTCAGTGTTTACTCAAGATCAAAAGCTTTAGTCGCAACAGAAAGCTTTGATAATAAGTAAGATGCTTTGAGAGAGTAAGATCAGAGATCGTATGTTTCAGTATTATTGTTACGAGTTGTGTTCCGTGTGTTCTCTCAAGTTGTCTAAGTGTTGATATTTATAGATGAATTTGAGTGCCGTTTGAATAGTATCCGTTAGGCTCAAATTCAAATTATCGATATCTGTGTATAATCTTTATGTGAGTTTTGTCTTTTTCTCTCGAAGTTGCCGTGCTTTTATTCGACATCTCTCCGTCTGCATTAAATGCTTTGTACTATACTTTTTGTCCTGTAGTGTCAGCGGAACTATGCTTTATGTCGAAACCGGTGTTATCGATTCTTTGCGTCCTTATCTTCATTCTTGAGATACCACTTGTTATTCATTGAAACAACTTTGTTTTCAATATATGTTTCTTTTGAAACGTGGTTAATGCTCAAGGTATCGAGAATAGATATATGGACACTTTCCTTGTTTCGATATGTATCTCATTTCTCGATATCTCTTGTGACCTGATTTGTTTGAAAGCTGTTTGTGTCACAAGATATCGGCTAAGATATCTGAATAATGATTCGATAATCTTGTGCGCTTTCTTCAAATCTTCAAATGTTGTTGAGCTTTACCTTGGATGTCTTCTTCTTGGTCTTCTCTTCATAAAATAAAAATTACATTTTGAGACCTAACATCCTATACAAGATTAGCTAGACTATCATACTTAGTGGGTTTCCTCTTTTACAATGTTCAAGTGAACCAAGAGTACTAATCACCTTTCTGAGACTAAGATAAGTCATCATCTTGCTGAACAAAATCTAAACAGATATTCTAACAAAATATCTAACAAAATTCCACTAGGTCGAGCAGATAGAAAGCCCTTGATTTGTGCCTTTCAAGCATGTCAAGAATTAGCTTTCTGTCGGCTTGGTTCTCTATTCCAGCCGTGAGGTATTCCTCAACCATGGCACCACCCCAAATCATTCTGTGATTTGAAGTCCAATGGTCAGGATTAAAATCTCCTACCAGTCGGTTGTTCACAATAACCAACTCTGGTGCTTGCTTTTCAGCAATACCAGTGGAGGATTGAGATTTCAGTGTAGTTGAACTTTTAGAGGCCATCTCTTTATATAGTGTAGGGATTTGAAATTGGTGTTTGAAAGAGATTTGATTCAGTAATTCTTTGCAGAAAAACTTAATCTTGATTTGCAGAGATTGTAGAAGTTTTGCAGAGAATCAAGAGAAGGATTTGCTATTTTTGTGCAGGATGAGTTTTCGGATTAGGCAAAAGTGATTTCCTATGCCAAAATCCTATATATATAGTAGTTGAATCCCAACAGACAAATACATACAAATTGATTTTGTGTGTAAGTATCTGTGTTTTGCGAGTAGGCGTGATCAAAAGCTAGTTCGGCATTAAATGCTTAGTGGGCCATGTCTGAATTTCAACAGTCCACTATTTACTCTGAATTAATTTCCACCGTACAGATCAATCGCTTAATTTCATCAAGGGTCACCATTGCTTCTTCAGCAATGATCACAATCAACAAGTGTAATTGTGCCCATTTAATGAATTTTGGCTCATAGCTTTCTGAATCACGTTTTTGTATGACCAAGAAGACTTTTTGCATCTGAATCTGTCTTATACTTTGGATTTTTCCAAGTTTTTCATCAAGATAGAAATAATGCGAGTTTCAAGAGAGTAGTTGACTGCAGATAGTTATACTATTCTCTTTTGTGTTCCCCGTTTATAGAGTGATTCAGATATCTGAGTTCCCGTCTCAAAGATCTTAAGCTATCTTTTTGCTCTTTAGCCTTTTTGACTTCTGAATACCCGTTCCAGATTTCTCTTTTCTCTTCTCTAGATACCCGTTCCAGATACCTCTTCTCTGGATGCCCGTTCCAGATACCTCTTCTCTGGATGCCCGTTAGGATACCGAACTCTTCGGTTCATTGGTAGTTCCATTAGTCCAAGACTATGTCTTAAGGCTAAGAATCTACTTTCTTGTAGTGGCTTAGTGAAGATATCTGCAAGTTGGTCTTCAGTGCCAATCTTGAGTATCTCTATATTGCCCTTTTCAACATGGTCTCTGATGAAGTGATGTCTAACATCAATGTGCTTTGTTCTGGCATGAAATTTAGGATTCTGTGTAATCGCAATAGCACTTGTGTTGTCACGGAAAATGGGTGTTTTCTTCTCATCGAGTCCATAGTCTTTAAGTTGTTGTTGTATCCACAGAATTTGTGTTGCACAACAACCAGCAGCAATATATTCAGCCTCTGTGGTAGAAGTTGCAATTGAGTTTTGTTTCTTGCTAAACCATGAGATAGGTCTAGTACCCAGAAACTGACAAGTTCCTGAGGTACTTTTCCTATCAAGCAGTGATCCAGCATAATCAGCGTCTGAGTACCCAACTAAACTCAATCCACTTTCTTTAGGATACCAAAATCCTACATCTACCGTACCCTTTACATACCTTAATATTTTCATAGCAATGTTGTAGTGTGTTTGCATTGGATTTGTCTGAAATCTAGCACACACTCCAACGGCGTATTGAATATCAGGTCTACTTGCAGTGAGGTAAAGTAGTGAACCTATCAATTTCCTATACTTATGTTCTTCAACACTCTTATCTGATTCAGTATAGGTCATTTTGGTTCCAATGCTCATAGGTATCTTAGCATTCTTTTCAGAAGGCTTGAGATTAAATTTTGTGAGCATATCTTTTGCATACTTTGTTTGACTAATGAATATTCCATCATTGAGTTGCTTGACTTGCAATCCTAGAAAATAATTCATTTCTCCCATCATGCTCATCTCAAACTTGCTTTTCATGAGATTTGCAAAGTCATTACAAAGTTGCTTGTCCTTAGATCCAAATATGATGTCATCAACATATACTTGAGAGTAGTTTCCCGTCATGATTTAAGGTAAATAAAGTTTTATCAACTTCACCTTTCTTGAAACCACTTTCCAGAAGGTACTTGGCCAAAGTGTCATACCATGCTCTTGGAGCCTGTTTGATCCATCTGAGCTTTCTGTAGTTTATAGACCATTCTACTTTCTGAGGAAACTTCAAAACCAGGTGGTTGCTCAACATAAACTTCTTCTGCAAGTTCACCGTTCAAGAATGCACTTTTGACATCCATCTGATAAACTTTGAAATTTTTATGAGCTGCAAAGGCTAGAAAGAGTCTTATTGCATCCAATCTGGCAACTGGTGCATATGACTCGTCAAAATCTAAGCCTTCAGTCTAGGTAAATCCCTTGGCAACCAATCTTGCTTTGTTTCTGGTTATTTCACCAGATTCATTCATCTTGTTTCTGAAAACCCATTTAGTTCCAATCACAGATATTCCTTCTATAAATGGAACTAGTTTCCAGACTTTGTTTCTCTCAAATTGATTCAACTCTTCTTGCATTGCAGAGATCCAGTCTTGGTCTCCAAATGCTCCTTCTATATTGTTAGGTTCAATATTCGAGATGAAACATCCAAAGAGAGAATTAGCATTTTCAGCTATTGCTCTCCTAGTCCTAACACCTTGATTAATTGGTCCAATTACATCCTTTGCAGGATGATCTTTGATCCATCTCATCATAGGTTTAGTGCTAGTAAGATCAATATCCAAGTGATTTGAATGTGAATCACTAAGATTATGATTTGATACTTTTTCAGTATCTGAGACATCTGACATATGGGAAATGTCATGGATATCTGACACTTTTTCAGTGTTAGAGATATCTGGAACTTGCATTTCAGCAGTCTCAATATCAGATATCTCTTCATGATGAAGGTTCTTAGTAACCTGTTCCATTTCTGGAAAACTCATAGGAAATTCCTCATCATGTCTGTGAGTCATCTTGTTGTTACTAGGCATTTCAAGCTTTTCTACGTCAGAGTCATCCTCACTTTCCGTAATGATGTTTCTCCTTTCTGAGGATTCTTCTTTAGAATCCCTCAGTAATAGTTCTTTGAATCTTTCTGAGAGTTCATCATTAGGAGGTGTTTTCTTATTTCCTTCATAGAATACAACATGAATTGATTCTTCAATTTTCTTTGTTCTTCAGTTTCTTATTTCCTTCATAGAATACAACTTTGTTTGCAATATATATATATTTCTTTTTCAGAAATGTGGTTAATGCTCAAGGTATCTGAGAATAGATATCTGTGGACACTTTCCTTGTTTTCAGATAGGCCTCTTATTTCTCAGATATCTCTTGTGACACAGTTTGTATAAAACTATTTGTGTCTTCAAGATAACTGGCTAAGGTATCTGAAAAACAGTTTCAGTAATCTTGTGCAGTTTCTTCAAGTCTTAAATGTCGTTGAGCTTGTTTTGCTTGGATGTCTTCTTCTTGGTCTTCTCTTCATGAAATAAAAATTACATTTTGAGACCTAACATCCTATACAAGATTTGCTAGACTATCATACTTAGTGGGTTTCCTCTTTTACAATGTTCAAGTGAACCAAGAGTACTAATCACCTTTCTGAGACTAAGATAAGTCATCATGTTGCTGATCAAAATCTAAACAGATATTTCTAACAAAATATCTAACAAATTTCCTAACAAATTTCCCAACAAATTTCCCAACAAAGGGTCCTTAGGGAAGAATTTATTGAGCCTTGTGAATTCATTGCACATCCTCCATTTTCCTGGAGCTTTCTCAATGAGGAACACATTGCAGACCTAGTCGGAGTATCTCACTTCTTCGATGTGCCCCGCCTTCATTAATCATTCGACCTCTTCAGCAATACTGGCGTCCTCCTCTGGTCCGAAGTCATTTCATTTCCGCCTAATGTACTTAACTGTCGGATCCATGTTCAGTCGGTGAACATCGATCCTAGGGTCAATCCCCGTTAAGTCATCCGTGTTCCAGACGAAGACATCGACATTTGTCCTTAGGTAGGCTATAAGCTTCATTTCAACATCCGAATTCATTTCAGTTCCTATCCTTGTCTTTTTTTCTTTCATCTCCTTCTATAAGGACAACTTCTCTCAATGTTTCGTGAGCCTCTATCATGCTTCCTTTGAGAAATTTCTCCCTTCCGTTTTCTATAGTCGGGCCTTCTTTTGCAGGCTTAGGACCTTCAGGAATTTTCGGGTGGGATTGATGGTCGATGGTGAGGATCGGGGCTGTTGCTCCTCGGGTGGATAGAATGTAACACTTCCATGCATCCAGAATATTTCCCACTTCCTGTCCGATTCCATTTGGGGTTGGAAACTTCACTCTGTTATGTAAGGGAGATGATACGGCCCTGAAGAGGTTGAGTCCTGGATGACCCAATATCATGTTATAGTTGAAAGGTTCCTCGACCACTATGAACAAGACGTAGTTGGTGACCCGGTTCGGAAACTCTCCTATGGATACTTGGAGGCGAATGCTCCCTCTTGGACGCACTTCATTCCCACCGAACCCCAATAAGGTATTCACCACTCTCCTTAGTTCAATATGCCCAATGTTCATTCTTGCCAGTGTCCTGGCCGAGATTACGTTGGATGAATTTCCAGTAGACATTCGTCACTTTGTAAGTCGCAATATCCAAAGTGATCACCAAGGGGACATCCGGGTTTTCCAGATCTCCTCCGCCGGAATATGGGGGTTGTATCTCACTTTCATCAAAAGTGATAGCATTTGCCCTCGGAGGATGGGTTGCATGTAGGATCGATCGTTGTTCCTCAAGTGTTGAGCGGTCCGTTCCCGGGCATTTCTACTGTCTCCTTTGACAGCGATAGTATTGATGACTCCGCTGTAAGGCCTGTTCTCCATGTGGCGATCCTCTTCGTAACCTTAATATTGGTCATGGGAATGGTTAGGACCACCTTTTGGAGGTGGAGGTAAATGATGAGGCTGAACTTCTTATTCCTTATCTTTATATCCTCGTTTAGTTCTCATGGCGAGAGGGCTCATCTTTGTGCACGTATTCCTTGAGCTTTCCACTTCTCACCAAAGGTTCCACCCCTGTTTTCAACTATATACATTCCTCAGTCGGATGGCCTCTGCTTTTGTGAAATTTGCAGTATTCCTTGGAGTCCCTATTACTTTCTCTATTGTGAATAGTCTTAGGCCATTGCACATCTTGCTTCTTCTCCTCATTAGAGGTCAAGATGTCGGATCTCGGTCTATTGAGGTTCGTATACTCACCGTATCTCCTAGGTGGAGTCCTATCCTTGCGGTATTCTCTTCTGTTGTCGTATTCTCTCCTTTGGTCGAACTTCTTTTGCTTCTGGAATACTTTTGTCTTCATAGGTTCCTTACCCTTTTTCACACTGGCCCGAATTGGGACATTCCTCCTAAAGTTGTCACAAAGTTCGTCCAGGATCTTCTCACTTGTGATTTCCCTTTTGGAGAGCTTCTTTCTAAACTGAACGTGCAGAGTGTTGGCGTACAGGTGTCGGACGTGTTCCTTGATGCTATGCGGCTCTACTAATGCTACTTATTTGTTAAAACGTTCTAGGAATCTCCTGAGATCTTCTCCTTCTCCTTGCACTATGCCAGCTAAGTGTTCCACAGATCGCTTCTTTTTCTTAGACTTCTCTAACTCTTTCACGAAAACTGTGGTGATATCCGCATATGATTTGGTGGATCCGTTGGGTAAGGATACCCACCAATCCATAGTGTCCCCAAACAAAATAGTCGAGAAGGTCAGGGCCTTCATCTTTTCATTATGTCCATTTGCATCCATCATACTCTCATACCGGGTCAAGTGTCCTAAGGGACAAGATTGCCCACAGTATTGCTCTAGAATTGGGATGTTGGTGTCAGACTTTTTTACTTCCCTCCTTATCTCTTCCGACAATGGGTTTGGGCTTCTTACATTCACTTTCTCATGTGCTTTGACTATCTTGCTCAAAGTTGCAATTTGAGTCTCCAACGCTTTCTGTAGGACGTAGATTTCCTCGGGAGTGTGCTTCTCTCCGGTCCTAGGGTTGATCCTAGCATCTGGTGGGAGACTCTCCAAATTGATCACTAGGACACTTTCAGCCATATGATCTCGGACCCTAGGTTGTGCAACTGGGAGACTGTTAAAACCTGCTTCATCAATTCTAGGCCTGTCCGGACTTCTCTCCTACCGTCCCTGCGATGCAACTGCTCTTCTGTTAAGAATATGTCTGAGATCTTCTGGTTGGGCTGGTTCCCCAATCCTATCCAAGATCGGACATTGCTCATTCGTCGACTAAGCGGGTTCAGCTTGCCTTGGAACCAGGGTCGGTGGAGTGGCTTGTGGAGGTTGAACGTTGTTGGATCCAAAACATCCCTGAATGGTGGTACGCAACAAACTGAATTGATTTCCATCCATTCCAAACTCAATGGATCGGATGACCTGACCATTTGTGAGAGTAATGTTCTGACCCGGGGGAGGACCATGCATTCCTGTCGGAGGAACTTGGTCTCCAACCCTCGGACCAGCCACCAAGAGTCCATAGCCTCCTGTCATAGGTGCTAAGTTCCCCCATCCTTGCGGATCCCCCTGGTGGTCCAGGTCGGATACTCTCTTCTTTCTCTAGATGATGCACTTGCGGTATGGACTTCACTCAAGTAGCGTTTCTCGCTCCTTAATGTTTACCTTCCTTCTTGCCCTCTTGTCCGAGGCGCATTCATTCCTCATGTTGGAGGTCGCCCTCG